>JANCRA010000021.1:11610989-12810989 GCA_024362935.1 Setophaga petechia
TTTATTTATTTGTTTGTTTGTTTGTGGGCCCCATTTGTTGATAAATGTTCATCCAGTCTTGGAAAAAAAAATAAAGTATCTCCTCCAAACTGAATGACATGAATTATTCCAGCCCAACTCACTAATTAAGACCTCATTAGCAGCCCAAATTTGTGATAGATCAGCAGTGGACTTGGCGCAGTGGTTTAATTTAATGATTTCTTGCATTACTTTGTTAATCATCTTTAGTCTGATTTAATTTATGCCAAAGTGACTATCCTAATTTCTAATTAAGGCATTGATGGCAGGGACACCACCACCCCCAAGAATTCCAATCACGGATAGTGCAGAAAGAATCCAGGTTGGGTGGGGGGCTCCTCCTCTGGCTCACAGCCCCACATTGGACCCCTCTGCTCCAGCTGGGATTTTTCCCAATGTTTCCTTAGCTGAGCTGACCCTAAAGTCCCCCAAAGTTTGGGATCCTTCTGGAAGGTGCCACCACTCTGGGATTGCTGTTCTGTCAGGAAGCATCAGCACAGGCTTGGCCACAGCAAATCCGAGAGTTTGCAGGGGAGAACATCTGCTAATGCAAAACATTTATGCCAGTCGATATAAATTTATTTAGTGCAATAAATGACATAATTGAATTTTTATCTCCTTAATATATTTCCCTAAAATAACGAAGATTTGGAGTGTCCCTGGCCCACAGATGTCTTTCATGGGGATGTATTTCCTGTACTATTACACTTGTATAAATCTGACATTTAAACAGTTTAATAAATGAGCAGTTGTTTGACTTGTTTCACTTTCAATACATTCTGGTGGATTAATAAAATGTATTTCAAAAGGAAGCTCGATAGAAAACGCTATAAAAATTCGTGATTTATTAGCAATACATTTGCTATTAGTTGGGACAGATACTCAAAATGTCATTAAGGTTAAAATAATAATCAATCAAACTAATTAGACCCTATTTTTCATATGCAAATATAATTAAGCATCCATTTCTCAATAACTTTAAAGAGAATTATTGAAGCTGCAGAAAGTGTGCTGAGTCCTTACTTGAGCTAATGAAATGGCAGCGCCCTCCCTGCATATGCAAACAAAATTGATTAACTGCTCTCAGCTTGGCTTAATAACCCAGGAGGGGCTGGGGGAGCAGGGCTGAGGCCTGGGGGTGTCACTGCCATGCCCACCCCCCAAATTCCTGCTTTCTCAGGAGCTGGGCTCAGCTGGGATGTGGGATCATGGCATGGATCCCACAGGTCTGCAGCCCTGCCTCACCTGTGTTTGAGGATGTTTTTCACTCTGACTCTTTTTTTTCCAAGGGAAAAAACACCATTTTGTTATGAGAAGGGTTAATAAGAGATGTTTATTTATGAACTCGGCATATTACTGTTGCATAATTTGAATACAGTGCTATGAGCTTTTTTTATTGCCTGCTATAATTTCATTTTTAAAGCTTCCCCTATGCCATACTTTACAAATGATATCGCAAACAAGAAATAAATTCTGTTTTGCAGCTGTGCTAACTATATTTACCCATGGGATACACTATTTTGTCCTTGACATAAATCCCCCGGGATTTCACTGGGAATTACTCTGGCATGCCACATTCCCTGCATCAGGGTATTGTGCACCGACTCTATCACCGGGCTCTGGCGGAGCCGCCGGATCGCTGCGGAGAGAAAGAGGCACTTGTTTAGCATATTACCATGAAAATCAGTCAATTCGCACATTAACGATTGTCAGGGAAGCCGGCAGAGGGAAAGAAGGGAAATAACTGCGGATTAAACCAGCAAGGATCCCCCAAGCAGCAGCGGGAGGGGGCGGCGGGTGCTGCCCTCCAGCCCCGCACACCCTGAGCATCACCTGCTGCTCTTCCTCCCCTTGCCCACCCCCTGGCTGCTGTGCCCAAATATCCCTTGCTGTCCCCATCCCTCTGCAGGGCAGGGGGTCCTCTAGCTGGGTATGATCCTGCTTTTAACGTTTTTTCTGGAATTTGCAGCCCCTCCAGGCTTTTCCTGCAAACAGGCAGGTCCTGCCCTCCTGCACAGCCTCAAGGTGCTCAAACCACCTTTGGATACGGGTCCTGCTGCTGATTGGGGCCTCATTTCTGCATCAGGGTGTGCTGGGCTGGAGGGCATCACCTGCTGCTCTTCCTCCCCTTTTCCATCCCCTGGCTGTTGTGCCCAAATATCCTCTGCTGTCCCCATCTCTCTGCAGGGCAGGGGGTCTTCAAGCTGGATGTGAGCCTGATTTTTCTGGAATTTGCAGCCCCTTCTGGTTTTTCCTGCAAACAGGCAGGTCCTGCCCTCCTGCACAGCCTCAAGGTGCTCAAAGCACCTCTGGGTACGGATCCTGCTGCTGACTGGGGCCTCATTTCTGCATCAGGATGTGCTGGGCTGGAGGGCATCACCTGCTGCTGTTCCTCCCCTTGTTCCCCCCTGGCTGTTGTGCCAAAATATCTCCTGGTGTTCCCATCCCTTTGCACGGCACGGGGTCTTCAAGCTGGATGTGGGCCCGTTTTTAAGGCTTTTTCTGGAATTTGCAGCCCCTCCAGGTTTTTCCTGCAAAGAGGCAGGTCCTGCCCTCCTGCACCGCCTCAAGGTGCTCCGGGTACGGGTCCTGCTGCTGACTGGGGTCTCATTTCTGCAGGTGTCAGGCTCCAGGAGATCAGGTTTGATGGAATTCGGCTCCCCCCATGCTGGGGGAGGCTCTGGAGCTGCCAGGGAAGGGGGCCTGTGCCTGGCACGGGCCGTGGAGCTGACGGTGGCAGCAGGGCTCTGGGGACAGGCGTGTTTGTGTCGATCATGGAGCATCAGGTTCTCGTGTCACCGCGTCACGGAGCTTGATGGCACTTAATACACCATGACAAGGTGTAACATCAGAAATGGAACACAAAATGAGATCAAACGGCATCCTGCTCCCCAGAGGGCCCGATCAAATCCGAGGGATGGAGATTTGAAGGGTGGTGGAGGGGGGGGGGGAAATAATGCAGACTCTCCCCTCCATAGAAAGCTTTAGAATCCCATCAGCCTGGGCAGCCACAGCCAGGCTGGGCTGCCATGGGGAGGAGGATGTGGGGTGAAGGTCTCACCCCATCCCTGCAAGCCACAGGGCCTGAGGATCTCCCAAGCACTGGACTTGCAGTGGGGAGCAGCTCCAGGCTCCTGCTGGAGGGGGAACACAAATCCAAAATCAAACCACAACTGTGTTCCCTGGCAGGGAGGACCCCCAGAACAAAGTCCTGCCCCACTTTTCTGGCTGTCTGCAGGCAGAGGCTGATCCAGCAGATGTGACAGTGTTCACAGGGGTTCTTGGATGAGGGAAGAGATGAGGATCTGACTCCACATTTCAGAAGGCTTGATTTATTAGTTTATGGTATATATTACATTAAAACTATACTAAAAGAATAGAAGAAAGGATTTCATCAGAAGGCTGGCTAAGAATAGACTAGCCAAGAATGGTAACAAAGGCTTGTGGCTCAGACTCTCTGTCTGAGCCAGCTGACTGTGATTGACCATTAATTAGAAACAACCAACATGAGCAATCACAGATGCACCTGTTGCATTCCACAGCAGCAGATAACCATTGTTTACATTTTGTCCTTAGGCCTCTCAGCTTCTCAGGAGGAAAAAATCCTAAGGAAAGGATTTTTCATAAAAGATGTCTGTGACAAACAGGCACTGTCCAGGGAAGGTGTTTCCTGGGAGGGACCCTAATGACAGATTCTGACACTACAGACAGGTTCCTTCAGGAAAACAGGTTAAGGACAGAACACCTCAGGGAAGCTAAAAGAAGGACAATTTTTTTAAGTATCTCAGCAATTTTGAGAAGAGGAAAGAAGCCATTTTTCAGCAGAGCTCTTTTCATTTAGAAAATGTTAACCAGATGTTCCCAAATAAAGTACGTCATGGAAAGAGTGGCTAGGGTCCCTGGTTAGGACTGACCCCAGCCCCAGGGAGCTGTGGGGCTGCTCAGGCTGCAAACAAAGGCTGGTGAGCTTGGGAAGGCACCAATTCCCAGTGCCCCTGGCCTGGGCTGGACAGTGGGATTGCAAACACCTGAGATCCAGGGCAGGGAAGGATTTTTTCCCTGCAAATGGCCACTGCCACCACATCAGCAGACACCTGCAGAGGAGTTTGTGTCCCTCCACTCCTGAGCCACATTCCAAGGGACCCTGTGGTGCTTTGGGAGCACAGCAGCAGCTCCAGACCCCGTTAGTGCAAATTAGGAGCAAACCAGGAGCATCTAACACTCCGTGCCTTGGATTTCTTCCTGGTGGCAAAACCTAAATCCAATCAGGACAAAAGGCCCAGGCAGCATCTGAACGAGAGGCTCATCAGTGCTCAGGCTTGTGCAGCAGGGAAATGAGGAGATTTCAGCCTCTGGCTGCACCCAGGGCCATGAGAATCAGCAAATCCTTAATGGGCCTGAACCCCTGCGAGCAGCCCAAGGGAGAAACCTGCCAGAGGAGCCTCCTGTGCTGAGCCAGCCCCTGCCATGTCCCTGCTGGTCCCCTGACCCTGCCAGCCCCGAGGGACAGCAGCACAGAGCAGGAGGGGATGATGGGGATGAGCTGAGACCCACACCAGGCAGAGGGTAAACACTGCAATTAACAGATTATTTATAGTGAATAATGATCAGAGTTGTTTTTCCTTTGGGTGCCTCAGTGTGTCCATCTCCCCACCCATCCACATTCGCCCCATCTCTCTTCTTGTCCCCAGAGTGTCTGGCACCAGAGAAGCTGTGGTTGCCCCATCCCTGGAAATGTCCAAGGCAGGTTGGATGGGTTCTTCTGCTTCTTCTGCTCCCAGCAGCCCCCAGCCCCACCCTACACAGCCCCAGCAGCATTTTTGGGGCCCATTTCCACAAATTTTAGGAGCAGCAGCACCCACCCTGCTCCAGGACAGGGGAGGGCAGTGGGGTGACCCAGGGACCCACTGGATCCCTCAGCAGATGGTGTGACAGAGCTCCAGCTCCCCCTGGGAGAAGGTCTGGGAGATGGATGCCTGCTGGGGTGGTTTCCCACAGTCATGTGTCTCCATTTCATCACTAATATACACAATTAATAAACTTAATTACACGTAAAATTGCAGCAGCTGAAAAATGAGCGCAATTCCTTCTCCTCCAGCTTCACACCGAGCCTCCAGCGAGGACGAGGGGTGCAAAGGTGTCCCTGCAGCCCCCTTTGTCTTCAGCAAACCTCTCCCAGGGGGCTGTGCCTGGCTGACCTGGGAAGGGACATCTCTTTGTGTCTGTGGGGTGCTGGTCCTGCACAAAGTGATCAATTCCTGGGTGCTGGAGGGTGAAATGAGGCAGAGCATGGTCCTGTGCAGGCAGCGCTGATCCCTGACACCCTGAATGGATCCATCACACCCTGCACAGATCCTTGACACCCTGAACTGATTCCTGACACCCTGAATGGATCCCTGACACCCTGAACTGATTCCTGACACCCTGAACTGATCCCTGACACCCTGAACTGATTCCCGACACTCTGAATGGATTCCTGACACCCTGAATGGATCCATCACACCCTGCACAGATCCTTGACACCCTGAACTGATTCCCGACACCCAAAACTGATTCCTGACACCCTGAATGGATTCTTGACACCCTGCACAGATCCTGAATGGATTCCTGACACCCAGAACTGATCCCTGACACCCTGCACAGGTCCCTGACCTGAACAGATCCCTGACACCCTGCACAGATCCTGACACCCTACAGGGATCCCTGACACCCTGCACAGATCCTGCATGGATCCCTGACACCCTGCACACATCCTTGACACCCTGAATGTGTCCCTGACACCCTGAACTAGTCCCTGACACCAACAGGTGCATCTTTGATTGGTTCCATGTGAATTGTTTTTAATTAATGACCAATCCCAGTCCAGCTGTGTCGGTACTCTGGTGGTGTCATTCTTGTTTTAGCCTTCTGATGTCTCCTTCCTCTTTCTTTAGTATTGTTTTAGTGTATCATTTTCTTTTAATACAATATAATAAAATAATAAATCAGCCTTCTGAGAACTTGGAGTCAATTCTCATCTCTCACCTCGTCCCGGGGACCCAACACCACACCAGTTTCCACTCCTGTGATCTCCAGAGCAGGAAGATGGGTGCTGTGGGATAAACTAAGCACACCCTGCTAATGCTGGTGCCACCAGAGAAGCTTCACTTTCCCAGGTAACGGATGTGGCCATAAGTACTTTACAACCATATGGTGATTATGCTTAATAAAGGACATTTTCTGCAATTAAAGAGTTTTATTAAGGCATTATTAGCCCTTTAAGTTGAAAAATAGCTGAACAGAGGTGTAATAGAGGTGCTAGCATCTGCATTGGGTGAGCAGATGGAGGGGGAGCTCCACCCTTGTGCTGGCGCTGGTGACATGTGGCACCTCGTGTGTGTCACTGCTGGGCAGCTCTGGGCATGGTGGGTGCTGCTGGCTGCCAGCACTGGGGCTCAGGGCCCTGCTAGTCCCTCCTGATGTGTGAGGGGCTGTGTGTGACACCCACAGCACCCAGACAGCAGCCACACCAGGCCAGCAGCTCCCTCTTCCCTCCCCGTGTGGATTTAATAATCCAGCGTGGCTTCCTCTGCTGCCTCCAGCGCAGGCACATCAGCCTGGGCAGCCTGCTAGGAGGGCCCTGGGCTGCTGCCTCTGCCTGTAAATCAGCATTAATGAGATGGAGGAGGGAGCTCCAAGCCCAGCAGCCCGTGCCAGGCTGGGAGCGGGGGCTGCCCCCCTGTCCCCGGGCAGTGGCAGTGCCAACACTGTGCCAGCACCATGCCAGCATCCTGCCAACACCCTGCCCTCACCCTGCACGGCCCTGGGTGCTCTGCTGAGGGCTCAGGTCTGTGCCACTACAGCCCTGGGGTGCCTGGCACACACCACAGCAGGGGCTGACCCCAGGGTGGAATCCTGCATCAGCCAGGTCCTGGTAGCCACAGAGCCAGGTTGGAGCATCCTCTTTGGGAAAGACGTTTGGCTTTGGCATGTACCATGGCAGAGACGTGGTTGGGCAGCAAAGGCATCCCTCCCTCTGTCCCTCATCATCCTCTCAGCCTGAGGCTGCCCTGGGAATGGGCTGAGGTGGGGATGAAGCCCTGGGGAGAGCTGTCTGTGCTTCCCTGTGAGGCTGGAGGGATCTTGCAGCACCAGCAGCACATCTGGTACAGCCCTGCAGCCCTGAGGAGGGGCAAGCTTTGTGCCAGACCCCCCAGCTCTGCAAAAAAGGAGCTGTGGGCACTGCCAGGGGCTCATGCCAGCGCTGACCTGAGGGGAGGCAGCCGTGACATTGCCAGGAAGGTTTTTTTCCTCCATCTGAATTTGTGCGGCCTGTCCTCTAATCATTTGTACGTTATCCATCATCCCCTGCCTCCTGTCCCTGCTGTCGCACAGCTCCAGGCAATCCATCTTACAGTTAAAAAATTGTCTCTCTTACACAGGGGCTTTCAAACAAGACAAATAGAAAGAATAAGATCTGGTATTGAGATGCTGTGTACAGGGTGAGATACACAAAGCAGCGGGGAAGAGATTCCATCTGATGGAGGGGAGCAGATCCACGGCGCTGTCAGCGTGCCATGCTCCCTCCATGGGGACAGGCAGGGCTCAGAATCCTCTCTGGCACAGTCCAGGCAGGGTTTGGACCCAGCTGGATGGCACCATCTCCTCTCTGGCACAAGCCAAGCAGGGTTTGGACCCAGCTGGATGGCACCATCTCCTCTCTGGCACAATCCAGGCAGGGTTTGGACCCGGCTGGATGGCACCATCTCCTCTCTGGCACAGTCCTGGCAGGGTTTGGACCCGGCTGGATGGCACCATCTCCTTTCTGGCACAGTCCCAGGGATCCAGGCTAGTTTGGGCTGTGTTAAGCATCAGGGCAGGGCCCAGAGCTGTGCCAGAGCCAGGTGGGAAGTGGAGCACAGGGAACAGCACAGACCCGGCTGCTGGAGCAGAACCAACCTGTTCCTGCTACCTGCCCTGAGCTAAACTCCTCCTGAAGAGGCTGAGTGCTGCCTTCAGAAATTCACTGACTCCCCAGCAGAGCACCCCTGGCTGGCCAATGCCACGGGCAGCGGTGCCCTTGGTGCTGTGTGTGCCAGGCTGATGGGCATCTGTGCCACGTGTGATTCCATCCATTTCCATGTTATTAAAATGCTGATGAGCCCATGGAGGGGGGAGAGGATGCCTGTCAAGCACCCCCAAGGTGCCCCAAAGGTTTTGTGCTCAAACACTCCTGCTTTAGGCAGGGTGGACAAATCATGCTCAGAGCCTCTCTGTGTCCGGATGCTGAAGGATCAGGATGGAACACCCAACCTTCCCCTCCCAGGCTGGTTCCTGGACTGTGGGTGCCCAGGGAGCTGCAGTGGGAGCTGTGCCAGTGCCAGGGGAGCAGTGACACTGCGGCTCTGTGGCCATGCAGAACTCGCTTCTTCCTTGTTCCCTAATGAAACAAAATAAATTTACGTGGTGCTGCATGCCCCCCTCCCTCCCCTCGCTGAGGCAAAGGCATCTGATGGTGCTTTAGACAACCCTGGCTCTCGCCTGAGCTGCCACGCTCCGAGCTGCCTGCATTTTTATGAGCTGACTTGTTATATGGGGTGGAAGTATGCAAAATATGTCAAGCCCAAGCCGAGATTCGAATCAAAATGACTCTAATTACTAGTAATAATTTTTTGCATTCCAACATAAAACAATGTTCAGGAAAAAAAAATCCATTACAATAGTTAAAAGACAAATCATTTAGTGAGTCCCTCACTTTATCGCTTTATTAGACAATTTCCTTTGCCACATTTGGAACATGTGGCTGGGTGATTGCCCAGGGCTATTCCAGTGCAGGCAGCACCGACAGAGAGTTCATCCTGTCATTAGTCAAACACCATCACTGCAGGACCAACGGCCTTGTCAAATTAGACACCATCTCCAGGCGTCAGCGTGGCACCAAATTGGGAGGAAAATTGGGTTCCCTCCCTCCTCTCCTTCCTTTCTTCATCTCTAAAATAAGCCAGTTTGATTCTTCCTTTGGGTGAGCCCCAGCGTGGGACGTGTGAGCAGGGATGGACCCAATTTGCTGTCACTGGTGCGATCCCTGGGGATTCTGTGCAGCTGGGAGCTGACGTGGGCGAGAGGAAGAAATTCTCCACTAAGAAGCAGAAGAAATTCTTCACCTTGCACTGGATCAATTTACTCCAAGCCCTGTCCAGCCTGGCTTTGGGCACTTCCAGGGATGGGGCAGCCAAAGCTTCTCTGGGCACCCTCTGCCAGGGCCTCACTGCCCTCTGAACTTCTTCGTGACACCAAGTCTAAATCTCTCCTCTTTTACTTCAAAGCCATCCCCTCTTTCCCTATCACTGCCTGCCCATGCCACTCTCCAGCTCTTCTAGAAGCTCCTGGAATGTCTGGAAAACCACAGGGACTCTGCGCCAGAGCCGGGGCAGGACCCACACCCCCACCCTGCCCACCCCACACCAGCAGCATTTTTTGGGGTCTGGAACCTGCCCTGTGCCCCGGGGGCTACTCGGGGGATGCGATCCCGATCTGATCACTGAAAGAGGCACTTGTTTAGCATATTACCATGAAAATCAGTCAATTCGCACATTAACGATTGTCAGGGAAGCCGGCAGAGGGAAAGAAGGGAAATAACTGCGGATTAAACCAGCAAGGATCCCCCAAGCAGCAGCGGGAGGGGGCGGCGGGTGCTGCCCTCCAGCCCCGCACACCCTGAGCATCACCTGCTGCTCTTCCTCCCCTCGCCCACCCCCTGGCTGCTGTGCCCAAATATCCCCTGCTGTCCCCATCCCTCTGCAGGGCAGGGGGTCCTCTAGCTGGATGTGAGCCCGTTTTTAAGGCTTTTTCTGGAATTTGCAACCTCTCCAGGCTTTTCCTGCAAAGAGGCAGGTCCTGCCGTCCTGCACAGCCTCAAGGTGATCAAAGCACCTTTGGATACGGGTCCTGCTGCTGACTGGGACCTCATTTCTGCATCAGGGTGTGCTGGGCTGGAGGGCATCACCGGCTGCTGTTCCTCCCCTTGTCCCCCCCTGGCTGTTGTCACCAAACATCCCCTGGTGTCCCCATCCCTCTGCAGGGCAGGGGTTCCTCTAGCTGGATGTGAGCCCGTTTTTAAGGCTTTTTCTGGAATTTGCAACCTCTCCAGGCTTTTCCTGCAAACAGGCAGGTCCTGCCCTCCTGCGCAGCCTCAAGGTGCTCCAAGCACCTCTGGGTACGGATCCTGCTGCTGACGGGGGTCTCATTTCTGCAGGTGTCAGGCTCCAGGAGGTCAGACCTGATGGAATTCAGCTCCCTCCACGCTGGGAGAGGCTCTGCAGCTGCCTCCAGATGTGGCTGTGGAAGGTGCCGGGCAGGACGGTGGGGACAGACAGGGCTGTCCCTCGGTGACCGAGAGCTCCGGAGCGTGTCAGCGCTGCCACCCGGGCCGTGGCTTTGGGCAGATGAAGCCACTCGCTCGCTGCCGGTGACATAATTTAGATGAATGGGGTGGGTAATCCATCAGGCAGAGCCGGGCGGGGGGATCCCATTACCTTACACGTGTTAACAGCCCAACTCCTTTGTACCAACAACAAAGTGGCGCTCCTGAAAAGCCCGATTTGCCCTCATTGTGCGCGGGAGGAGCGGCGCACGGCTCCGCCGGCCGTGATGGATGGCGGCGCTGGCGGGGCCGTGCCGCGGGGGAAGAGGGACACCGTGTGGGGACACACCGCGACACCGGCGCGACACCTGAGCCGGGCAGAGCCGCGGGGGCTGTCGAGGGTGGCCGCGACCCCCGAGATTCGGATGGAGCGTGTCGCTGCATTTCTATTCGCTGGGAAAAGCAAGGCGCAGTTCTTCCCAAGCGTTTCTGAGATTCGCATTCTCTGAACCAATTCTTATCACTCGCTGTGCCTCTGTTGTGCCAAAGTAGATTTTTAGTTTATTTAGTTTATCCAAAGTGATGGTGGTTTGTTTCCTTGGCCTGTCAGGGCCAAGAGTGTGTGTGTGTGTGTGTGTCGGGACTGTTGGGGGACAGTCACGACATTCAGTGCAGAGTGTGAGCAGGTGTGTGCAGAGTGAGTGCTTGGCAGATTCAGTTTTGGATGAAATGTATGTAGTATAATAAAGTTTATTATAATTATAGTATGTATATTTAAATATATATTATATTACATTATATATTACATTATATATTATATTACATATTATATTATATTATATTATATTATATTATATTATATTATATTATATTATTAAATTATATTATATTATATATACATTTTAATATGGAGTATAAATTTATACGTTTCTAATTTTATAAATTTATATATTAAAATATATAATTATATAATTAAAGTATATATAATTACAGTACAATTAACTTTCTGATATCCATGGAGTCCTTCTAATCATTCTCTCCCCTTGGTTGGAGTCGACTTTGATTTGCAATATCATATATAAATTTTAATATAATATATAATATATAATATATAATATAATATAATATAATATAATATAATATAATATAATATAATATAATATAATATATAAATTTTAATATAATATAGATTTATAAATTTATACATTTAAAAATTATAACTTTAAATATATAATTATATAATTAAAGTATATATAATTTATATAATTAAAGTATCATTGTAGTATAATTAGCCTTCTGATATCCATGGAGTCCTCCTCGTCATTCTCTCTCCTTGGTCGGAGTCACCTTTGATTTACAATGGAGCCAGCTGAGGATTGCTGGGAATAGAGGAAGAACAGGATGAGGCTGGGGAAAAGGGGGGACAGCACTCTCCGGGACAAACAGCCTTGTTCTGGTTCCTGGAGGTGAGCACAGGAGAAGGAATTGAGTCGAGAACTGGGCTGTAGGGGGGAGAACATTTTGCCCTCTGCAACTCCCTGGAAAGGAGTAGGAGCCACATTGGGGTTGGGCTCTTCTCCAAGGCAACAAACAGGAGAAGAGGAAAGAGCCTCAGGAAGAATTTCTTCATGGAAAAGTGATCAGGCATTGGAAGGGGGTGGTGGTGCCCCCATCCCTGGAGGGGTTCAGAAAACCTGTTGGATGTGGTCACCTTGTTGAGTGGTGAGTCTGGGCTGATGGTTGGGTTTGATGAGCTCCATGACCTTTCCTGGGCACCCCAGTGTGGTGGTGTTCATTTCACAGGTGGCTCAGGAAGAGGGAAGAGATGAGGATCTGACTTCATGTTTCAGAAGGCTTGATTTATTATTTTATGGTATATATTATATGAAAACTATACTAAAAGAATAGAAGAAAGGATTTCATCAGAAAGCTTGCAAGCAATAGAAAGGAATGGAATGATAATAAAATCTTTTGACTGACCAGAGAGTCCGAGCCAGCTGGATTGTGATTGGCCATTAATTAGAAACAACCACATGAGACCAATCATAGATCCACCTGTTGCATTCCACAGCAGCAGATAACCATTGTTTACATTTTGTTCTTGAGGCCTCTCATCTTCTCAGGAGGAAAAATCCCAAGGAAAGGATTTTTCATAAAATGTGTCCCAGCTCACAGGGACCCCCAGACTGGCATTCCTGGGCACCTCTGCTCCTGGAAACACCCTCAGACATCCCAGCTCCAACATCTCCAGGAGCTCAGGCCTCCCTGGGGTCTTGGGGCAATGTGATGCTTCCCTGTGCCAAGCCTTCATCCTGTGAAAGGTCATCTCCATCAGGAGAGCCCTTAAAACCGGCCTAAAAAGCCATTTCCTGCTCCTCAACTCTCCACCAGGAGCATTATCCCTTAATTGCTGCATTTATCCAGACTTATTCTGTATATCTCCCAATAATGAGTATTTTAGAGATGTAATTATTGCTGTCATAAACGTAATAGTGACAAAACAAGAATTGAAATAGTGGCAATGAGAATAATTCACCATTGCAATTAATACTGCCCCTCTTAGTTAATATGTCACCGCTTCCAATAAATGCTGTCATTATCCCATTACTAATTCCGTGGTATAATAATTATTGAGGTCATAATTAAGTGTCTGCAGTCATTGTGGGGTTGGGATGGGTACAAGGACACACGGAATTCACAGGATCTTTGCTTTCCTGGGATGCCCAGGGGGCAGCTGGGCATTCCAGGAAAACATGAACCCTGGAATAAGAGTTTGGGAATTGCAGGGTGAGGCTGGATTAATTCTCAGTTTGACTGGCTGCTCCCAATGAATCTTTAAAGCACCTGGTGCTGCCAACATCATCAATTTTTACTTTTTTTTTAACTTTTTCTTGGTATGGAAACATCAATATGATCCCTTTTGCTGCTCCACCCCCTTTCCCACCTGTTTTTTTCATCTCTCAGCCAAGAGCATTTCCTACCCAACACAGGTACTTCACATTCACTCAACTTTTACTGGAGTTCAACTCAATTTTCCTCAGATTAAATAAAATTTCCAAGTGTCACTCAGCAGCGAACGATCAGTGGGAAGGGGGTGGATTTTTCTAACCCTATCTCTGGTCCAATTACAATTTTTAATCTATATGTAGATAATGGTGAAGAAAACCCCTGTAGAAATGTCAGGAGTGAGGAGGTTATTAGCTGAGTTTTAATTACTGTCTATCATTCAGAGAAAACCACGGTGCCCTGAGAAACTGGGTGACAGCTCTGGCTGGAGGAATGCAGGTGGGTTTCAGAGGCAGGTGGGTTTCAGCAGAGGTTTTTTTGGGGGGGTGGGTTGTCCTTCCAGGTAGGCAGCATCAATGGCAACAAGGTTTTTAGGTTTTTGGGGGTGTTTTAGGGTTTTTTAAGGGTTTTTTAGGGTTTTTTTTAGGTTTTTTTAGGTTTTTTCACCTCTCCACCCCTGGAGCACGCATAGGTCCCACATGCAGCCCTGATGACTGGGAAATCCTGGAATGGTTTGGGTTGGAAAGGGCATTAAAGCTCAACCACTGCCACCCCCTGCCATGTGCAGGGACACCTTCCGCTGTTCCAGATTGTTCCAAATCCCATCCAGCCTGGCCTTGGGCACTGCCAGGGATCCAGGGGCAGCCACAGCTGCTCTGGGCACCCTGTGCCAGGGCCCTCATCTTGCAAACAGGGAATTTTTTCCTGATATCTGGAGTTGGAAGGAACCCACAAGGATCATCAATCCAGAGGACACTCTCAGGAATGCCACTGGCAGCACAAACAGAGCAGAACCAACACAGAGCATTCAGACACAACACCAGAGGGGAAAACCCCATCAGAGCCCAAATGTATTCCAGGTTTTATTCACCAAATCAAGGGTTAATCCAGCTCTGGGGGTGCAGAGACCTGGCTGGGGCAGGAGTTCATTGCCAGGAGCTGTGCCCAGATCTGGAACCATGACTGTTCACCCTCTGTACCCCATCTCTGGGTGTCCCCTCAGAGCACAGGGTGAGTGTGGCCACCCCTGCAGCTCCAGACCCTGCTCCTCTGTTTCCCAGGAGCTCTGGTGTAAATAACCAAGGATTCTGCCACCAGCTCTGCTCATCTGCCTCCTCCTCTGTGTTAGAGCCAACCTCAATGCCAGCAGAGATCATTCTGTTTATTGGCTGATGGGTACAGCCCTGTCAGGAAGGGTGACCCCCACAGTCCCTGCCTGGGGACAGGAGCTGGGGCATCCCCTGATATCCCTCAGCAGCACAGGCAGAAGTAGAATGAGAGGGGATTCAGGATTCAGAGCAGTCTGGGATTCCACAGTTCTGCGGTTTATAAAAGCATCCCAAGGCCAGGCACCCACTGAACCTGGGGCAGCCAGCACAGGGGGCTCAGCTGGTGCTCAGGAAATCAAGAGCCCTCCAGGAATTCCCCAGCCACAGCCTTCAAGGCATTAAGTCCCATTTTTCCTCCAAATCCACCACAAATGACCACGTGCACGCTGCCCTGCTGCTCCCTCCGAGCCCCAGGGGACAGGGAGTGCCCAGAGGGGTCAGGGACCTGCTGCCACCTGGCCACCTGCCATTGTCATGGAAATCCTGACGCCCTTCTGTGCTTCCTGAAATTAAAATGTGCCTCCGCTATAAGTTGTTATCAAAAATAGAAGCATTTTATCTATCTTTAGTGCAGAACACAGATTGCATGGAGACATTCAATTTGGAGTCAATTTAAATTTCAATTGTCTGTGAAATCTAAATCAATAGGCTATAGTTCAATGGTGCTTTAATAAAACAGGACATAACGGAGGAATCATTAGGGATTACATATGATAAGAGATGGAAAACAGAGTCTGTGTAATGGTGGAGGAGCCATTAGAGAATTACCTCAAGCATTTGCAAGTAAACCAACAGCCTCCCTCTCCTCCTGAGACTAACGAGAAGACTTAATTGTGCTGCAGCAGCTAAAAATACATCTCTGTCAGCCCTGGGATTGGTGGGTGGGGTACAGAGGAGTGCAAACACCAGGATGCTCCATGGCTCCTTGGAGTGGGTCAGACACCTCCAGCCACCTCCTGTCCCCATTGACCCCCTGCCCACCTCGCTGAGCTGTCCCCAGGCTGTGACAGAGCTGTGGCTCCCCTCCATGTCCCCCAGGGTGCCATCACTGTCCCCATTAACAGGGAGGTAACGAGGGTCTGGGTAGCTCTGGACACCTGAGCAGGAGTTCCAGTGATGTGTTTCGCCCTGATTGATGTGGATGGTCCATCACAGAGCAGCTCCCAAGCAGCTTTATTTCACTTTTATTTGCATTTAATAATAATAATTCCCCTTTGCTTAGCTCATGGTGAATTATCCTGATCAGACTGAAGAGGAGATTGGATTTCATCAGCATCATCTTCCTGGATGAGGAAATCACTTGCACAGAAATGGCATCCAGAGGTTTGCAAGGAGTGAACTATCACACAACAATCATCCCTCAATCCCCATTCCTGCAATTCCCATCCCTGCAATCCCTATCACTGGAATCCCCCTCCCTCAATCCCCATCCCTCAATTCCCAGCCCTGCAATCCCCATCCCTCAATCTCCATCCCTGCAAATCCCATCCCTCAATCCCCATCCCTCCATCCCCACCCCTCAATCTCCATCCCTGCAATCCCCATCCCTCCATCCCCACCCCTCAATCTCCATCCCTGCAATCCCCACCCCTCAATCCCCATCCCTCAATCCCCATCTCTGCAATCCCCATCCCTGGAATCTCCCTCTCTCCCAGAGAATGTGGAGCAGCTCCACAGCCCCAAGAAGGCTCCAAGCCCCAGGGTCAGAGCACTCTGCAGGGCAGGGAAGGACCAGATTTCCCTGTTTTACCCCAAACTGATAAAGGAAAAATCCCTCCATCCAAGATGAACAATTTCAATAACAAACCATGCAAAGTTAAAGGATGTTAAAAAAGTGTTTTTACAACCTTGGTTAACCTGCAGTAACAGCTGGTGGAGTGTGGATAAATAAAACTATTCTGTGGAGGAGACAGGAAAAATTGGTTTGATTTTAAAGGACAGTGCCTGGCTCCTGCCGAGCTGTGGCATCCCAGGAAATATTGCATGGTGGAGGCTGCACGTCGTGTTTAATACTCAGGGATGCAGCCATGAGAGCAATACATCTGCTGGCTCCTGACAGCTGCAAAGCTGGGCTGGGTTTTAACAGCAGCTTTTCTCTTGGAAGGAAAATTCTGGGAGGGATGGTGGAAAAAAAACCCCTTTGGAATAGCCAGGATGTGTGTTGGTGGGTAGGGATGAAGGGGTTTGGGTTTTGGGGGCACAGAGGGAGCTCAGGGGAGCTGCCACACTCTGCCCTTCCAGCCATCCCATCCTTCCCCCACCCTCTGGCACTGCCACCCACAACAGCCCCTGGTAAAAACACTGTAAAATGTAAATAAATCCCCATCACCTCTTTGGTAAGAAAAGCTCCTGGCCCCGGCTTGGAGCCAGAGGAATTCTTTTCTCCACCTGAAAAGAAAATCCAAGTGGCTTGGAGCCAGAGGAATTAATTTCTCCACCTGAAAATCCAAGTGTCTCACTGCTCAGCACTTCCAGCCTGCTGGGGAGGAACCCAGGAGCCCACTAAAGAGGAGGTTTTAAGCCTCAACATTAAGAATTCCAAGAGATCCACTGGGCAGCATGGAAATGCAAGAAATACTACAATGCCAGTGCTAAAACCTAATGAGAAATGGAACAAGCTGAGACAGAAGCTTAACAAGAAATACTGGACAAGTCCCCTAAGAAAAACTACAGGCAGCAGCAGCAAGGAGCTGCCAGTTGGTTCTGCAGCTGTATTGATCCAGGCCAGAGAAATAGGGGGAGGCCTTTGGAAAGTAGATAAACAGGGAGATATACAGCAGGAGAGGGCCAGAACTGATGAAAACAGGAGAAAATGCAGCTTAAATCAAAGGGCAAATACACAGAAAAAGAAAAGGCAATAGGATTTGTGTTCATGGCTAAAGAGGAGAGTTGTGGGGCGGTGATCCGCCCTGGGTAATTGAAAAGAAATGGAAAATGGAGTTCAGGATAAATATTTTCTTCAGAGAAAGTGGGTTGAGAGCTTGAAATAAGCCATTATTAATATCAGCCTGAATCTGGGGAGAATATGCAGGGAGGCAGTAGTGGGTGAGGGATGTGCAGTGAAAGTGAGGGACCAGGGTGTGGAATTCTGCCTTTCCAAGGTGCTGCTGCTCTGAGCTGGGCTGGGGCCAGCTGGAAAGGTCTCCTCTGGCTGGGCAGGAGGATGAGGATCTCCTTCCTCACCTGCTTAACTGGACTTGTGCCCCTGCCCCAGCCTGTGTGCCCTGCAGCTTGGGGATGGGGATGGTGTGGGACAGGGATAATGTGGGACAGGAATGGTGCAGGAAAGGGATAATTGTAGGACAGGGATGGTGTGGGACCAGGATAATGTGGGACAGGGATGGTGTATGGTTGGCATGGTGTAGGATTGGGATTTTGTGCAGGGCTGGGATGATGTGGGACAGGGATGGAGTAGGGCAGGGATCGTGCAGGACAAGGATGGTGTAGGGCTGGGATTTTGTGCAGCAGGGCCACAGGATCCCCTGCCCACCCTGGGGCAGGAGATGGGCACACAGCCTGGTCCCTGACCCCTCTAACCATGCAGGGGGACACTGCTGGCTCTGGTGAGCACCCCAAGGTTGGATTCCAGAGCTCAGGACCCACTGGAGGATCCCTGTCCTTCACTCAGGGGCCATGGCACACAGTGCCAGCAGTGCCTCCTCCAGCCCCCAACCCCTGGGGGCACCAAGCAGAGAGCTCAAACACAAATTCTCCACCTCCTGCCTCTAAATCTCCCTGTCTGTGCCTGCTGCAGGATGCTCTCTCCAGCAGGCAGGAAATACAGGCTGGATGTGGGAATTTGCAGCCACCCAGCTCCCTTCATCAGCGCCAGGCAGGGCAGGGGGGTGAGGGGGCATGGCACAGGGGCTGGGGGCTCAGCCTGGCACCTGGCACAGCTCCCCCAGGACAGGGGGATGCAGCCAAGGGTGGATCTCCCATCCCACCTGGCTGCATCCAGGGGGTTCTGAGCCCCAGCTGGGCTGGATCTGCCCATGGAGGCCCTTGACATCCCAGAGGGTGCAGCCAGAAGGCGCTTTGGGGGTGTCTCAGCAGCCACCCCCGATGGAGGTCTGTGCACCAGGAGGGATGCATCCCCCAGGCCCCTCAGCTCTCCATCCCTGAGCACGGTTGCCATGGCAATGAGGGATGAAGGCTCCCTGGCGTTCCTCCACATGGCCGCTGCTGAAACGCTCAGAGTTCATCGCCAGGGAGCCACCCCCGTGCTCTGTGCCAAGTGTCACCCCCAGCCCATGGCTTGTCCTCTGCACTGTCCCCAGCACTGTGGGCTGTCCCCAAACCTGGCCCAGACCTGAGCCAGCATCACCAGGTTGGTCCCATCACTCCTAAACATCACCAGACCTCCACACACCCTCTGCCAGGGAGCCGAGGCATTTCCCACATCTAAAAAAACCCCAAAAGTAATTAAATGGAAAGGTCGTTCTTATTTATTCTTTTGTTACACAACCCCCGAGCTACCAAATAGCGAAATTAAGTCTTGGAGTGTTTAATGAAGGATCAGGGCAAACAGCTCATCATTTCAAGAAGCTGTTCCCGGTGCAAAGGCACCGCACGGAGCGGGGCTGCTCCGCCGGGCACTGCGGGAGCTCCCGGGAAGCTGCCCCGGGGCAGCGAGCAGGGCTGGGCACCGGCAGCGCCCCCGATGCTTTCCCCGCTATACTCACAGGGGAAGGATTGTTTTTAATAGGGCCCCATGGAGACATCAGAGCAATTTTCAAGGAGGTTTGAAGCCACCGGGAAGCTTATTAGATCCGTTCTGCAGAGTTAATTTGATGTTGGTAATCAGCGAGCAAGTTAAGCAGTTAAAGGAGATGGTGGCTGCTGAAGGGTTGGGCTGTTTAGCCGCCTTGTAAGCAGTGGTTACTAATGAGAGGCTCATGAATATGGATGAGGGATGATTACAGCGTGGAAAGGGCAGTCGGCAAACCATAAACCTAATTTTAATCTTTTTATTATCAAAGTCACGTTATTAATAATAGACTTTACCTTGAGACCCGAGCTGCATCTGGCAATTCCTGCGCTCAGCAATGCCCAGCACCAGGGAGGGGACAAGGATGGGACCCACCACGATGTGATGAACCCCCGTGATTGGGGACCTCTTCCATCAGCACAGGATGGACCCCCAGGGACCCTGACCCAGCCTCCTTCCCTGAGCTTGGACAGGGCTGCAAGGAGCCAGACCCTGAGATTTCCTTGTCCCCTCCTTGCCCCAAGCACAGCAGCCCTGTCCCACCAGCCACAAATCACTGCCACCATGGCAGTGCCACACCACAGCTGGGCACTGTCCCTCAGTCCTGGAAAAGGACAGTCCTAATTGTCTCCGTGTCTAATTAATTGTAATTATTTTCTTATGGCACCGCTGATATGGGCGCTGGTGTAACGAGGCAGCAGCTCCTGTGTGAAATGCTGAAGCAAGGGATGTAGAACATGTTAAAAGATATTAATCTACAAATGAAAATGATTTTAATTGGATTCTGCTTTTGGGGTCGGGTCACTGCTCCATTTTCAATCAGAGTTGTCCAGTCAGCAAAGCAGCAGCACAGCCCTTTCATAGGGAAACAGCGAGTGGCTCGCAGAGGTTAATAGGAATGTTGGAAAATAAATAGGTTATTGATTGATAATAACAATAAGCTGACTCCAGTCCTACCTTGGTGACCTTCCCTCACCCAACTTAGAGAAAACTCAGTTAGCATCTAATTATGGATCGCCTCACAATCCCACATATTAATGAGAGTGTGGCTGCTCAGGCCTGGAGCTGCTCCCGGAGGAGGGAGGAGCCCAAACATGGTTGATCCTGGAGAAATCAGGATCTGGGACCTCTTGGCATGACTTGGAATCACAGAATGGTTTGTGTTGGAAAGGACCTTAAAGCCCATCCAGTGCCATCCCTGCCAGAGACACCTTCCACTGTCCCAGGTTGCTCCAAAACCCATCCAACCCAGCTTTGGGCACTTCCAGCCACAGCCAGGGCTTCACCACCCTCAGAGGGAATAATTTTTCCATGATACTCAACCTAAACCTGCTTTCTGCCAGCTGGAAGCTTTATCCTGGTGCCCAACCAAGCCCCAGCCCCTGCCTTGTTCTGCAGGGTGGAAGAGGGAAGGACCAGAGGTGGCTGGGAGCTCTGTAAGTGATACTTTAATTGCTTCAAGATGTGCCAGGATGTCCTGCCTTCAGCTCCAGCCTCACTCAGTACTCCACATGTGGCTCTTGGCTCTGCTCGCTGCAAGATATGGAATAGAGAGATCTAGCTGGGGGAAAAGGGGGCTGCAAACGGTGGGCAGGGATAGGGTTAAGGAGGATTTTCCTTGCCCAGGGTGAGCAGGCACTCTGGGGCACTGCTCAGCAGCCCCACAGGGAGCTGCAGGCAGGGGGATGCCCACAGTTATCAACTTTTCCCACCTAAGGTGGCTCAAAGCCCAGCTGTGTCCCTGTGAGGTGCTGGGGACAGCAGACACATGATGCTTCCCGGGACAAAGCTCCAGGATCTAAAAGCCTGGATAAGGGTGTGACTGTGTGAGAACTGCTGCATCTGCCTGAAAGGGAGGGAGGGGAGAATGGAAGATCTGTGGGGTTTGTAATGCCCTATTTGCAGAAGTGGGAGCGAGATGCTAATCCTGTGCAGTGCGGGGACTTGGGCAGAGCTGAGGACATGGAGCTGCTGCCTGGGCTGAGTCCCTGCCTGCTTCCCTGGCTCCCTCGGCAGCTGCACGGCCGGGGAGCAGCGCTGGGGCATTTGGGAAAGGTAACTGGAGCATTTGGGAAATGTGATTGGGGCATTCGGGGAAAGTAACTGGGGTATTTGGGAAAGGTGATTGGGGTATTTGGGAAAGGTGATTGGGGCATTCGGGGTAAGTAATTGGGGTATTTGGGAAAGGTAACTGGGGTATTTGGGAAAGGTGATTGGGACATTTGGGAAAGGTGACTGGGGCATTTGGGAAAGGTGATTGGGACATTTGGGAAAGGTCATTGGGGTATTTGGGAAAGGTGACTGGGGTACTTGGGAAAGGTCATTGGGAGATTTGGGAAAGGTAATTGGGGCATTCGGGGAAGGTAACTGGGGCATCTGGTAAAGGTGATAGGGACATTTGGGAAAGGTAGCTGGGGTATTTGGGAAAGGTAATTGGGGGATTTGGGAAAGGTAATTGGGACATTCCTGATCCCTCCGGCAAAGCCCTTCCCTCAGGGACCCTCTGTGGCAGAGCCCCGCGCTCGCAGCCGCTCCCCAAATCCGCTCGCAGCCCCGGATCCATTCCACAGAGCCGCAATTTGATGTAAATGAGCATCATTTCTCCTACTCATACACGTTCCCTGTCAACACGGGCTGGGGACAGTGGCTGTGGCACTACAAAATGCTGGGATAACAAACACGACAGCTCTGCTGCTCCCCTCCCTCCCCGCCGGGAGGGGATGGAGCCGGGACCCCTCCCCAGAGCAGGGGCTGTGCAGGCTCCCCCTCCGCAGAAAGGCAGGCGGGAGCCGCGTCCTGCTCTCTGCGTGCCCGGCTGGACTCGCAGAGCCGTGGGATGATTTGTGATAGAAGGCGAGACGGAAATTGAATCCTTCCATTTCCCACCCGTGGGCAGCGACACCTTCCACTGTCGCAGGTTGGCCGCTCCGAGCCCCATCCATCCTGGCCTCGGGCATCCGCTGGGACGCAGCGGGGCCACCGGGCTTTGCTGGAGCACGAGCTCCACCTGCCGCCCCCTCCGAGCCCGGCCCGGTACCGCCGAGCGCCCCCGCAGCCCCCGCAGCGCTGCCCCCGGGGCTGCCCCGGCTCGGGGGCTCCGGGGGCTCCGTGCCCGCCCCGCTCCCCGCGCTGGGTGATGGCACCGCATCCCCAGAGCCACCAGCCAGGCTGCCCGGGGATGCCCGCGGGTTCCCGGGGGTTCCCGGAGGTACCCGGGGGTGCCCGGGGGTGCCCACCCTCCTTCTCCCGCCCTCCTTCTCTCCCGCGCCCACCCAGAGCCCCTCGGTCCCACCACACCCCCGGTGGTCCCGGTGCCCGAGGTGGCCGCGGTGAGAACGGCCTGTCCTGGCCCCCCCACACCCCCCATGGGAGCTGGGGACCCCCAGCCCAGCCTCACAGGGTCCCCCAGCCCCCCACGCTGCACAAAGACAGAAAACAAGGACAGCGAGGTGGTTGCACACTTGCCATGTTCACAGTAGACTTTACAGGCAGTGGGGACATCCTCGGGGCTCTGGGGACTCGTGGGACTCGTGGCCAGTGCCCAGCCAGCGTGGCAGTGCCCGCAGAGCAGGGGCAGCCCTGAGCAGCTTGGGCAGGACAGCGTCCCCAGGGCTGCAGCTCTGCCCGTGTCACTGCTGGGCTGCCCGGGCCACACGTCACCACCACAGCTGGAAGGGGGGCTGAACATCCTGCCCCTCTCCACACAGCAGAGAGGGATGGACAGACAGACAGACAGATCAACTCCTGCCAGCCACGGGGACTTGGAGAAGGGACAGGGAGCCCTGAGGTGCAGGAGCAGGGCAAAGGAGTGACCTGGTTGTTTGGTGGAGCCTCTCTGCCCTCCTGCCCTGCTCTGAGAGGGGAGCAGGTGGTGGCCTGTCCCCACTGTGCAGGCTGTGCAGGATGGCATTTGCCAGCTGCATCCTCTGCCATCCAGGTGACTCGTGGTGCCACAGCTCCCCTGGGTGACCAGCCTTGGGAGGTCCCCCTGTGCACAGGGGGCTGCTCTGGAGCAGAAAGGGGGGTCTGTGGGGTGGGGAGGAGAGTCCCTCACAGAGAGGGGCTCTGACAACTCCAGCCCAGTGCTGGTGGTGCTCCTGTCCTGAACCTGCTCACCCTGGGCCTGACCTGGCTGGTCCTCCTGTCCCATTCCTGTCTCTGTGCTCCTCACTCTGCCACTGTCTCCCCCTTCCATCAAACACAGGAGCACCAGCCCTAAAACCCATCCTGGTGGCATTGGGGGATCAGTGGGATGAGGTGGAGCCTGGGCAGGCACAGAGCTGGGTGGGGAGGGGACCCTCAACAGCCTGAAAGAGACCCCCAGCTGAAGGAGCAGGCTGGGCTTAGTGCCTAGCAGGGGAGGTGGCAGTGTCATGGGGCCACCCAGGAGACCCCTCTGGCTCTGCCTTCGGTGACAGTGACATCAGCCAGTGACAGCAGGTCTGGGGAAGCCCTGGCCATGAGAGCAGAGAGCGCAGGGGAGAGCCAAGAGAGAGCAGCCAGAGTTGAGCCCTGTCTGGGTCTGCCCCCCTGACAGAGCTACTGTGACCATTGGTTGAGGGGTGCCATGTCCCCACCACAGCCACAGTCTGGGATGTCCTCCCAGATGAGCCAGCAGCACAGGGCCACCATCCTCTGCTGGCACACAGGGACAGCTGGGCTCTGTCCCCCTGGTGATGGCACCCTGAATGCCATCAGTGCCTTGCCATGTGCCAAAGCCACAGCTGCAGGCCAGGGCCTGGATCCTTCACCCTGGCAGGGTCCCTGCAGAGGCTAGGGATGTTCATCTGAACAGAAAGCAAAGGCCAGGCTGTGCCCCCATCACCTGTGACACCCACTGCCCAGCCCTGTCCTTGGCTGGGCCCAGGGGAGCCTGCAGTGGGACGGTGACACAGAGCTGTGTTAGTCAGGGCCACGCTGCCAGCAGCGGCTTCCACATGCACCAGGCACAAGAGAAACTGTGGAGAGACACAGAGGGGGAAGAGAGGAGCCCAGGAGCACCAATGCTGGGAGCAGCACGAGAACATTGCCCATGACAGGTGACCTGGGGCCTCAGGAGAGCCCCGAGCTCAGGCTCATGGTGACAGCTTTGCTCTGTGGCTGAACCTCTTTGCAAACTGGGTTTGCTGGGCCTCTACAGCCATTAATGGCTTTGTGCTGTCCTATTGCCACTCAGCCTCTTCTCCTCATTGTGCCACGTGAAATTTGTTGGAAAACAGGCCAAGAGGGAAATATGCAGAGTGCCCCAGGCTGAGCATCTATCTTCTTTCCCATGGTACCAAACGGGAGCCAGGGATGCTCAGCAGCACGGAAAATCGAGTGCTGCAGGTGAGTAAGTCCAGGAGGAGCCACTGTCACTTGTCATGGCAAACAGCACCCGAGAGGCAAAGTGCAAAGAGAGTTGTTAGTAGCAAGAGAGAAACAGTCAGGGAGGATTAGTACAGTGGGAACAGAAGAGCAGGTTAGTAACAGAAGCAGGGCGCTGGTCTGCCTTAGAGGACACACACACTGGAAGAGAAATGAAGAGAAAAGCAGCAATGGTTAGTTTGTTTAATTCAGTTCAGGAATGTGTTAGTAACAGAGATCCACTGGCTTAAAAAGGAACTGAAAAGCTTCTGCTGATAAAACCGTTTTAGGCTCCTAGTCAGCAACAGGCTCCACAGGCAGAGCTGGGCAGGTCGTGTGGGGAGAAACCCTCTCCCGGTGCTGCCGAGGGCTGCCCAGGGCAGGGGATGCTGCTTCCCTCTCCTATCTGGGGCAGGGGATGCTGCTCCCCTCCCCTGCCTGGGGAAGGGGCTGCTGCTCCCCTCTCTACCCAGGGACCAGCAGTCCCCTCTCCTGCCCAAGACTGGAGCTGCTGTCCCCTCTCCTGACCAGGGCAGGGGCTGCTGCTCCCCTTTCCTGACCAGGGACCTGCAGACCCCTCTCCTGCCCAAGACTGCAGCTGCCTACACAGGCAGGAGCTACCCCACACCACTCCTGCCCAGTGCTGGGCAGCCAGCCCTCTCTCCAGGGCTGTCCCTGCCTGTCCCTGCCTGTGCAGCCTGGCACTGACACCTGGCACCTCCAAACCCCTTTTTCCAGCTTTTCTGTTCCCCTTTAAAGGCAGCGCTGCTGCCGTGGTTAGTGGGCACGAGGCAGGGCTGCTGTGGGTTAGTAGGGCATGCGCTGGGCTGGTTAGTGGGTTAGTCCGTGTGCCAGGGGCTGTGGCAGCCCCGGGGAGGGCACAGGGGTCCCAGCAGGTTAGTAGGTTAATATTGGCAGCATGCAGAGCCAGGCCTGTCAGCAGCAGGGCTCTGGCTCACAAGAGCAGGAGGCGGTTTTGGGCTCTGGCGTTTGGGAAGGTGTTAGTGAAGGGTTTAGGGGGTGGAACAGAACCTGTCCCTGAATGAAATGCTCAGCAGGCTTCTGCCCCTCTGATCCCTGCCAGGGAGGTACCAGAGGCCCCTCACAACATGGGAAAGGTGAGAGACAGGATGCATGGAGGACACAGCCCCTAGCAGTGCCTAAAGGACTCTGAAGGAGCTGGAAGAAGCAGAGGAGGAGGGGGTGAAAGAATCACTGGTGGTATCTGGGGTAAGGCTCCACAGTGACCATGACAGCTGCTCCAGGACTGCCCCAGCTCCACTGCACATGCAGGGAGGAGGAGGAGGAGGTCCAGCAGGGAAAACCACCATGGAGCAGAGGAAAAGTGATCCACAGCTCACCCCCTCCCCATCAGAAGCTGCCTCTCCATGGGGCTGAGCACTGCTCCAAGAGCTGCAGGAGCACTGTGCCCCAAGAAACAGGGCTGGGATGGGGCACCCAGGAAATCCTCTGCCCTGAGTCCCTCTGGGTCACCTCCTCCCACAGCATGAGCTCCTCTGGTCCCCAAGAGACACTTTTCCAGTTTGGACTTCAAGGCTGTAACACCTGCCATGAGCTGTGTGTGTCCCCAGCCCACTGCACCCTTGTCCTTGTCCCTGTGTGGGGACA
Source organism: Setophaga petechia (assembly GCA_024362935.1). Taxonomy (NCBI): domain Eukaryota; kingdom Metazoa; phylum Chordata; class Aves; order Passeriformes; family Parulidae; genus Setophaga; species Setophaga petechia. The sequence continues at coordinate 11,637,148 of JANCRA010000021.1, forward strand.
TGGGCCCGAGTGGCTGCTTGGTGAGGACAGGGTCTCACCCTTACAGGGCCACTGCAGAGGCCACGGCAGCAGGATTCACTGCCCATGCTCCTCCCCAGGCTCCAGCATGCCCCACACACCAGGTGTTTCAGAAAGCCAGAGGGAAGGGCAGGATCAGTGATGACAAACAGAGCCCCTGTGGCCTCTGCCCATTGTGTCACCATGAGGAGCTGGCACAGCTCTGTCCCCACTCCCTTTTCCTTCTTCCTCCTCCTACTCTGTGCTCAGGGGAGAGGACAGGCCTGGGGGGAGCAGTGGGAGGCAGGGACACCCCAGCACCTTGCAGGAGAAGCGTGTGCATGCTCAGCCCTGTGTCCTCGGGTGTCACCACCGCCGTCTCCTGGGCCGTGTCCCCCGCCGAGGCCAGGCTGGTGGCTCCATGCCATGGCAGAGGGTACCAGGGTGCTCTGCTGGGACCAGCCTGGCTCTGGCATCGTGTCCTGGTGGTGATGGCAGCTCCTGAGCCTGGCTCCCCTCTGGACATGGTCAGTCTGGCCAGGCAGGAGCTGGGTCGTGCCCCTGGGGTGGTGGCACTGAGGAGCAGAGATGCTGTGAGACCCTGGGCTGTGGCAGCTGCCCCCTCCCCACTGCTGGGCACACGCTGGGGACACATCCTCTCATGCAGGGGGCCCTGGGGATGGTGTGAACCCCTGCACTCCCCAGGGGCCCTGAGAAGGAAGGATGATCCCGATTTCCCAGGACCCTCCCTGCTCACGAGGGGTGGGGGAGCACGGGGCTAGCGCTGCCTGTGTCCCCTCCCCAGAGTCCTACCTGTGGTCACCAGCTGCAGGAGTGCTGTGCAATGTCCCCTGTTCCTCGTGGCTCAGTGGGGCAGCGAGGGGACTGTGTGAACAGACCTCAGGTCAGTCATTAGCAGCTGAAAAAGAAACAACCAACGCAGCAAAGGGGGAGAAACAGGGCACCATCCTCAGGCAGGGCCCAGCCAGGAGCCTGGCAGGAGAGATGGGCACAGACCTTCCTGTCCCTGTCCCCTTGCAGGGTGAAGGAGCTGAACCAGGCACAAGGGGGGCATTGGAACCACCACACCAGAAATGGTGGCAATGCCCCAAACTGTCCCTGCCTCCAGTGAGGTAATCAGGGACTGATTGCCACTGCCACTTCTGCTGCCACGTCTGCCCCTGCCCTGGGGTAAACTGAGTCTGGGACCTTGCTGTTCCACAGGCACTGGCTAAACTGGGGCAGCTGGTGGTCACAGCCGTGCTGTGGTGAGTGCTGCTCCATCTCCTCGGGGATTTGGGGACACATGGCCGGTGCCAGGAGCCAGCCCATGTCTGTGCCCTGCCCTGCCCTGCCGGGGCAGAGCAGGACGGCAGCAGGTCCCAGGGGAGCGGGGCTGTGATGACTCTGCAGTTCAGCTGCCGAGCCGCTCCTGCTTCCCGCGGCTCGTTGTCACCACACTGCCGGCAGGACAGTCCCTGCCGTGCGGACAGCACGTCCTGGCGGCGTTTGCAGCCCAGCTGCGGTGGGAGCAGAGGGAATGAGCTGGGGAGATGGCACCGAGCATCTGGCACATGGATCCCCTGCTGGATCCGAGCGGGAGGCGCCTGTGCTGGGGCAGGATGGCCTCTGTGACCTGGGAATGAAGCACATCCCAGGGGACAGGGAGGGAAAAGCAATTTTGTGCAGACAGGACTCTCCTAAACACTCATCTTGGGCGTGAGCTTGAGCTGCCTCTGCCACACGTGTGGGTGGCACATACAGTGGCCCTGGGGGCTGGACACCCGAATTAAACGGGGCTAAACCCCCTCCTCGAGTGAGGAGAGAGGGAGGAAGAGGAGCACAAGCTCCACTGGGGGCAGGAGCAGGGAGATGAGGGCACAACAGGCGAGATATCCCAGAGAGATGATCTCTGGGATGTGGCATCCGGGCACCCTGAGCCCCCAGATCCCACCAGGGTGGGCAGACACCCCGGCCCTGTGCCCTGCCAGCTCTGACCGACCCTCACTGCCATCCAGCAGAGCCCGGGCTCTGGCACAGCCCAGGCTCCGGTGCTGCTGCAGGGGTGCCAGGCACTGCTGCCTTTGTCTGCAGCCCTGGCAGAAAAGGGGTGTGAGGGTGTGAAAGGCTCCTTGCAAGCCCGCAACGCCTGAAAATCTGATTATTTCTGGGCTCCTCCTGGCTCCCAGGGCAGGACCTACCCGCACACACAAAAGGCTGCAAGACAATGAGGGAGAGAAAATGGCTCCGCAAGAAGAGCATCTGCCAGGTTAACGCGGAGGGGAGGGAAGGGCTGGGCTGTGCCCTGGGGCTGCCGGCCCAGCCTCCCTTCTAACCCCCGCCTGGGATCATCAGCTTTAGGAGAAAATGGGGCCTTGTAGACAAAGCACAAACCCAGCATTTTTGGCTACAAATCCTCCCAAGAGCATTGAAAATCAGGCAAGAATCCATTTACCTGGCAGGAGCCCTATTCTTGATGAGGATTCTGAAAAAAAAAAAAATACAAACCAGCGGTGCAGCAGTTAGCTCTGATTTGGGGAGGGGGCTGCGGTCGATGTCCGAGGTGGGGGCACAGGATCGGGATCGCCGGGATCACCAGGATCGCCCGCCGGGCCACGATTTGGCCGGGAACACGGTGCGGGATGAGCGGCTGCTCCTGCCCCAACAAAGGGAGGGGGCCCGCGCTGTCCCCCCTCGGGGAAGGAGGGGGTCCTGCCGGGGGATGGCCTCTCCTGGGGTTATTTATAACTATGGAATAATATCTTGAGAATGGGGGGATTTTTGGGGGCGTGGAGAGGACGGAGCAGCCGCATCCACCGGTTCCGCATCTCCCAGAGCGACGCCCGCAGGACCCCCCGAATCCCCGAGGGTGACATCACCCCCTCTCCCGCTCGGAGGTGGGGGCGGCCCCCGGGGCTCCCCGCGCCCCCAGACCCCATCCCCGTGCGCAGGGAGCGGAGCCGTGTCCGCGGTGCGTTACCTGCTCCCGGGGGACCGGGCTGGGGTCGGGGGGCGCCGGTTCCGCTGGCTCCTGCCCGCCGCGCCGCTCCTTTGTGCTGGAGCTTTCCCAGAGCATCCCCGAGGAAGAGGCGGCCAAGCAAACTCCTCCTCCAGCAGCCCCCGGCCCCCCCGGCCCTACCTACGGCGCAGGAGGATGCTGCAACTCGCATGAAATTTTAATGCTGGAAATGCGGCCGAGTCACCTTTTCCCCGCACCGCTCCCGCACCGCTCCCGCTGCGGGAGACCCTGGGGACCCTTTTGCCACGACAGCAGCTGCAAATGCCACTGTCACCCCCTGCCAGGCATCGTTTGCCGTGACGGGCTCCCCACAGCCATGGGTGTGACCCAGGGGACGCGGGACAAGGGGGACAGGGGCTGTCGGATCCCTGGGGACGTGGTGGCAGGATGAGGTGGGGACGGATGGCAGACAGAGCAGCCCGCCTTGGGGACACAGCCCTGTCCAAGGACAGCTCCCGTCCCGTCCGGGGGTTGTGACAGCCCCTCCGCAGCGCTCTGCAGCTGCTGGCTCCCGCATTGTTCTCCGAGTCCCCGCCGGCTCCCCAGGGACCCCTGGTCTCGCCGCCAGCTGCCCACCGTGCCTGGCCATGTGCTGGCCCCGCTCCCGGACCCCGCGTCCCCCCAGGGCTCTGGAGCTGCGCAGGGACGGGGGGGTACCCAGGGCGGGGGGTGACAGGAAGCTCCGCTCCTCGGGTCTCCCTGGCTGCCGGCCCCAGCCGGGTTTGCCCTGGGGCGCAGGAGGGTTTCATTCAGCCCATCCCACAACTTTTTGTTTCTTCTGCTATTTAGCCTTTTTAATTGTGATTTCCTGCGGAGAGAATCTCTTGCTGGGCAGCATTCCCTCCGCTGGTGGCCTTGCTGCTGCAAATGTCATGCATGGGACATTTTCACCACATCAAACATTTCCTCCAGAGCTCTTCTGAAATGAGGATTTTTTTTTTTTTTCCAGAGCAGCCTTTCCCGGCTGTATTTCCAGCTTTGGCTGCACACTGGGTGTGCGGGAGTGAGGGATGGGTGCAGGGGTGTGTACAGGTGGGTGGGAGTGCTGGGATGGGTACAGGGCCTGCATGGAGACAGGGATAGGTGCACACTTGCTTAATCCTGCACCTCCTTTTAGCCCCTGGTAGGTGCTGGAAGAGCAGATGGTGACTGTGGGTCGGTGGGATGTGGGGATCCTACAGAGCCCCCGCACCTGGGCAGAAAAATTCGCCTCCACCTCATCCCTGCCCCTGCAGAGCCCGCTCTGCCCCTGGGAGTGTCATCACTCCCGGCCACGCACCCCCATGGTCCTCATCCCCAGTTGCCAGCGCCGCCTTGGACAAGTGAGCCTTTATTGAGCTTTGTCCCCGCTCAGGGGACAGAGGGGCCCGGGGCGGGGGGGCTCCGGCACCGCGGTCACTGCTGGACCCTGCGGATGGACTGGACCTGGCCCGTCTGTGCGTGGGACCCCCACTCCCGCACGTGCTTGTACTCGCCCGCGGGGCTGTCGCTCTCCAGGAGGTACTGGAAGCCCCGGTAGCCCGGGTACTGCGAGCAGACCCACCTGCGACAGAGCAGAGAGCGGCGGTGACCCGGGGCTGGAGGCACCGCGGAGCCCCCGCAGCTGCCACAGCATCCTCGGCCCCACAGCCACCAGAGCATCCTCAGCCCTGCTGCCAGAGCATCCTCGGCCCCGCTGCCACAGCATCCTCGGCCCCGCTGCGAGTCCCGGGTACTCACGCTCCGGAGCGGACAAGGAAGGAGCCCACGGTGCTGCTGCCCCAGCCCAGGGCGGGCAGCGAGGGGCAGTCGTCGCTCATCTCTGCCCGCTTGCCCTGGAAGTTCTCCTCCTCAAAGAGCATCAACCTGCTTCGTCCGTGGTCCTGCGGCCGAGACGGGCACGGCTTTGGCACTGCCACCCTGGCCAGGGGTGGGCTCCGGGGGTCGTCCCGCGGGGGGAGCCGGGGCGGGGGCACTCACGGCGCAGGCGATGGGACGGAAGGAGCACATCCTCTCCACGTGGTAGGCGTTGCTGCCGCTCCACGCCTCCCAGCACGGGTACTCGCCGCGCTCCAGCACGAACTGCTGCCCCTGGAAGCCGCAGTGCTCGAAGCCTGCCCACCTGCCGGGGCGGGAGGGGTGAGACCCCCGCCCCACTCACAGCCGGGCTGTGCTCGCTGCGCCCAGCGGTGCCCGCAGGAGGCAGCTCGGGAAGCAAAAGGCTCTGTGGAGGCCTCCATGCTCCAACCCCCCTGCAATCCGCGGGGTCCCGCAGCACCGTGGGGTGGCAGTGCCCCGGGACCCCCACTCACGCCCCGCTCTCGATCTTGCAGGAGCGGACGGTGCTGAAGCCGTGCTCTGGGGTGCTGTAGCAGTCGGTGGTGAACTCGTGCCTCTTGCCCTGGAAGAAAGGCTCATCCCACACCACCATCTGGGGGGGATGGAGGGAGTCAGGAGGCTCTGGGGGTGCAGATACTACAGCCCCATTCCCAAGGGTTCACAGGGCATGGTGCTGGTCCTGCCCAGGCTCCTGTACCTTCCAGAGACCAGAGGATTTCTTGCAGCGCTGGCTCATGGTGGCTCTGCCAGAGCAGGGGAAGGGCACAGTTCAAGCTGCCTCTGTGCCCAGATGGAAATGAACTCAGGAGCCCTTGTTGCCCCCCTTTCACAGCAGTGTGGGGGACAACAAGGGAGTTGCTCCATGCTGGAGCGGATGAAGAGCTCTGTGGCTCTCCCTGCCCAGCTAGAGCTGCCACCAGGGCCATGTGGAGCAGTGGGCACCTGGCCCAGTGGGCACCTGGCCCTGGCAGACATCCCTGCCCGTGCCCAGGGAAACTCCTCCTCCCACTGGCAGCTCCCTGAGCCAAAGCCCCGATGCTGGCAGGGCAGTGCTGAGCTGGGAGCACTGCAGAGTCAGCTGCGTGCACACAGTGAGCATCAACACCTGCCACTGCCACGGCCAGGGACAGCCCCCAATCCCCCAACCCCCACCACAGCTCCCAGTGCTGAGGAGAAGTCTAACCCCCGATTTCGGATGTTGCTCCACCTGTTCCCAGGCCCCTCCATGGGCATGGGGCAGCCCTAGGCTCCAGCGCTTACCTGGGGTGAGGCACTGGTGCCCAGGGAGGTGACATGTCCAGCAGCCTCCAGCTGGGTTTTTATAGCCTCCAGATAGAGACAGAGCCCAGGGGAGCATTACTGAAACCCCTAACTCAGCACATGGCGGGGAGGAGGGACTGGCCAGAACAAAGGCGCCGTGTCAGAGACGCTGATGAGCCGGGACATGGAGCTGGCCCACCAGGCACGGGCTCTGACCCCCACCCCACAGCTCCAGGGCTGGGGCATCGCCCCCAGGCCCTGCCAGTTCTCCTGCCATGTGCCCTCCCTGGCGTGGGGCTAGGCTGGGGCCGTGTCCCAGCTCTGGCAGCGCTCCCCCTGCCCACAGGCAGTGCTGCCTGCTCTCGGGGCGTGGGGAGGTTTCCTCACCCCTTTCTGGGAAGTGGGAGGAAGGACACGTCTCCACTTGCTCTCCTTGCAACGGCAGAGCAGTTCTATCCTAAATCTGGGGTGGCTCATTTCAGATTGGGCACACAGCAGCCATGGACACCATAAGAAGTGGGGAGCAGGGGCATGGAAAGTGGTGGTAGGGGTGTAAAAGGCACAGGAGGGACTGGAGGTGCAGGTCATGACTTGGGAAGAGCTGCATCAGCCTCCTGCCTCTGTGTGCTGGAAACACTCTGCTGCCACCACATTTTGGGGACCTAAGCACCTTCTGGCTTTGCTCACAGTGACCCACACACCTCACAAATCATCCTGGAGTGCTGCCAGGGCTCCAAAGGCTGGGCAGAGGCACCCACCCAGCCTGCCTCTCAGAGCAGGCAGCAGGCAATGGAGGCTCTCGAGCCCAATGGGAAACCCTGTGTCCATAGTGAGTGCCGTGTTTTGGGACAGAGTTTGCTAGAAAACTGCCAGGAGGCTGAGCCAGAGTCCCCCTCATGCAGTTGCAGCAGCCCTGTGAGCCCCGGGCAGCCTGGGGGAGGCAGAGCAGGGCAGCTGGGGAGGCTCAGCACAACGGGCTGCCCCAGGGCACAGCAGGGCTGCACGGGCTGTCCCTGCCACCTGCAACCCCAGCAAAAGCCCTCTTGGCACTGGCACAACTTGTCCCCGGCCTCTCACTGTGGCCTGAGCTTAACTCAGCTTGTGCTGGCCACCAGCACAGCGACCAGCACTCACTCACTGTCCACGCCATGTCCTGGCAGTGTGACATGGGCACTGGTACCCAGTGCCAGGCAGGGATGCAGCAGCAGGAGATCCACGGGCAGTGGGACTCACCAGGGCAGAGCAAACCCTCATGCCCGTGCCCTCCATGGCCATGCTGTGCCAGCTCTGGCCGTCTGCTGCCAGGGCTGTGCTGGAGCTGTGCATCCCTGTGCCAGGGAGGGATGGTGCAGTGAGGGCACAGGGTCCATGGCAGGGCAGAGATTTTGTGTCTGAGGGGCTCAGGAATGGCCAAGGATCGATCCCTGCTGTCAGTCCTGGCTCAGGGATGCCCACAGAGATGATGAGTGCTCAGTAAGGAGCACAGCAGCCTTCAGGAGCAGAGCTCAGCCCCTCTGAGCTGGTTTTCCAATGCCCAGGTTCAAAGGTGCTGGGGATTGGGAGGGGAAACAGAGTCAGGGGCAGGGGGAGGGTGAGACTTGCTGATTAAAGCCCAGGAGGCACAGGGGAGGCAGCCCAGGGAGAGTGTCCATGCTGGCTCTGGGAGGAAGAGAGGGCAGATTAAATTAGAAATCTGGATAAAACCCATGGAAACGAGCACAAATTGAAATCGTGAATCATAAAACACTGCTCAGTATCAAGGTGAGAACCAGACTGGGCCAGTGCCCAGGGCGATGGGGCAGCAGACCCCACAGCCAGCCATGTCACGGGCACAGCACACCTCCTGAAAAACCTCGGGAAAAGAAGGGATCAATACATTCTTTTTGTTGGGGATTTTGTGCAATGGCCCAGAGGGTGCAGCTGGATCCCACCACTGCTGGGTGACACATGAGAGGAACAAAAGAGGAGGGCAGCACACGGGGCTCTGAGCCCTGTGCCCACACATCCCCGGGTGAGGCACTGCTGGTGCTGGATGCTGCGGGAAGCTGGGGGTGCTGGACAGGGGTGTGGAGGTGCAGAAAAGCTGATCAGAGGCTCAGAGGGACTCAGGGGAAGGTCCAGAGAGTGGGGGAGATGTGGCACCAGAGTTGCTGCAGGGACTGTTTCCACTGCATCCCCAACCAGCCACCCCATCACCCTCCTGCACCAGTCAGACAGAGCTGATGCCCCAAAACCATGAGTGTGGTGGTGGCAGAACCAGGGGTGATACAAGGTGACCACAGCATGGGGAAAATGGGCTAAAAAGCAAAGGAAGGGCCCTGCCAGCGAGCAGGGATGTTCCCAAGGGAGAACAAGCACTGTTTCAGGCACTCAAGTGGTTCGGAAAATGTCAGCTTCGATTACACAACCTTCGGAAAAAATCCTGACTCCTGAAGCGTTTCAGAACACTCAGGTCTCGCTTTCTGGCATCTCCAGGGCTGCACTGCTGGTGCTTGCGGGCACGGGGTGATGCTCAAAGCATCTGAGAGGTTCAGCGTTTGGAGGGGAGGGCCGGGCACAGCCCGGGCACGGCGGGGCTGGGAGCGAGGTGTCCCCGCGGGCCCGGGGCCGGGGCGCTGGGCAGGGCAGGTGTTCCTGAGCCGGTGCCGGCGCCGGCCGGGCCATGCCAGGGCTATATATGCCCTGCCGGGGCGGCCGCACGCGGGGCAGCGGGTGCCGGGCGCGCTGCAAAGTGGCACGGTCAGGTCTTCTGTTGTGCCGCGGGCACAAAGGAAAGTGCTGGGTTCAGCGGCTGGGCACGGGGCCGGGGAGAGGCTTCCAGCTCGCCCAGCGCTTTGCAGGATGTGATGACTGGGCGGCCGCGCAGACACTGATGAGCTGGCAGTTCCTTTGTGAGCCCGCCCGGGGGTCTGCCCTTGCCAGGCTATAAAGTGGGGGCCTCGCGGCGCCCCGAAACACAAGCCCGCTCACTCCAACAAGAAGCAGCAGCTGCCCAGGTAAGAGGACAAAGTCCCCGGACACCGGGCTGCAGAGGACCCGAGGTGGGGAGAGGGAAACTCAGGGTCTAAGCCGTGGCCACCGCTGTGGTGGCCACGTCTGGGAGCAGCTCTGTGCTCAGCATCCCACGGCCCTCCACTCCCCGGGGAGCTGCTGCTGACACTCACCTGCGGGGCCACAGCAGGTGCCAGCTGCAGGGCCTCAGCAGACCAGGGCTGTCCCCTTCCCACCCCTCACACGCTGCCCCGGTGCCCCCCGGGCTCCCAGGTGCACCCCGTGCAGAATGGCCCCGGTGCCTGGCACAGCATCAGGCCCCATCCCTGGGCACTCCGGGACCATGCTCAGGGCTCTCCTGACCACAGGAGGAGAGTGTGGACTCCAGGACCTCCTGAGATCCCCCTGGTGAAGGCAGGATCTTGCCTGTGCCTGCTGGAGAACCTTCCAGCAGCTCCTGGTCCTGCCCACCCACCTCATCCAGATGTTACTGTTCCTGGGGTGGGTTGTGGGTGCCCACATCCATTTCTCCTTCTAACCTGCTGCTGGTGCCCTGTCACAGACTTGAGCCCACCACCGCGATGTCTGAGACCACAAAACCCGCTGCTCCCGGCCAGGCTGCGGACGACAAGGAGAAGGCAGCTCCTGCTCCAACCCCATCCCTCGACCCTGCTCCTGTCGCAAACAGCAAGGGCGAGGAGCCCTCCCCAGAAGCCTTCAGGGTAAGCCCTGTGGCTCCCCATGTGTGCAGGGACATGCTCCGGGCGCAGGGACAAGGGCAGGAGGAGATTGTTGCAGGGGGAAGGATGGTGGAAATGTGGGTGATGCCATCCCTGCTCTGTCCCACTGACAGCGGGCACAGGATTTGGGCAGCTGCTGCAGGAGGAACAGCCTGAAGGTGTCTTGGCCAGGACAGCTTGTTGGGGACCACAGGCTTGGGAAGTGCACTCCCCTGGGTTGTGGTGTCAGGGCTGACTGCTGTCACCTGCTCCCTCTGGTCACCCCTGCATGCAGGGGTCCTGTAGGGAGGTGGAGGGGACACTAGGGGTGACAAGGCCAGCAGTGAAATGCCACAGTGATGCCAGCATGCCACTGAGGCACTGCAGCAGGGCTGGCACGGGAGGGTGAGTGATGCGAGGGTTCCGGTGACACCGTGCCAGGCTGAGAAGGCCAAGGACCACACAGCACCTGGAGAAGCAGCTCCTTCCCACCAACGTGGGCACCAGCAGCAAAACCAGGGGCAGGATGAGGCCATCTTGGAGCAGGAACAGCTGTTGGGGCATGCCCATGCACAGAGCCCAGCTCAGCACAGGCGGGCAGCACATCCGAGAAGCCACAGGAAGTCTTGGAGAGCCAAGGGGGACACACGGAGCAGTGGGCTCAGGCACTGGTCACCCAGCACCAACCTGCCCTCCCTGAGTGTGCCTGTCCTCATCCAACCCTTTCCTTGCATCCCCAGATTGTTGTCTTCGACCAGGAGAACTTCCAGGGCAGGCAGATGGAGTTCACCGCCGAGTGCCTGAACCTGGCTGACCGTGGCTTCGACCGGGTGCGCAGTGTCATTGTCACCTCCGGACCGTAAGTGACCCCAGCCACGGAGGGGGCTGTGACCCTGGGGATGTTCCTGGTGGGTGGGGACACAGCTCTGGGCACAGTGCGATGTTCAGGATTTCCCTGCTGCCTGGGCAGAGCACAGGAGCAGAGCGGGCATCCCGGATCTCCTTTGAGGAGGGCAGGAGGGCCAGGATGGGTGGGAAGGATGCCAGGGCCACACGCAAAGCAAAGGGCACCAGAGGCAAAGCCAAGGGCTGAGGAAACGTGTTCAACATTTCAACCACCTGGAGCTATCCATGGAATACAAGGGACCTGCAGATTTTAGAGAAGTCAAGGTGAAATGAGGTGGGATCCTTGGGCCAGGATGGAGCAGGCAGGGACAGGCAGGGACAAGCACCCGCCTGCATCCAGGCAGCTGAGCACAACAAGGGGGCTGGGCAGGTCGCAAAGCCGTGGGAACAGTTGACACAGGCAGGGACAAAAACGATCCCCAAAGCAGATAACTGAGCAGACAGATGATCTCCATGTTGAAAGAGCATCCCACCGTGCCGTGCCTGGCAGGAAACAGCGTGCCCAGGAATTCAGGGGGGCTGGTAGAGCTGTGGGGAGGGTGCACAGGACATGGCTTGTCCTGACAGCATCCCTGAGGGATCCGGAAGGTGATCTGGAATGACACCATGCAGCACCTACGACTTTTTTATTAGGAACCCAGAATATCCAACTCCTCTTGAAACAAATAGAGCAGCCTGGAAGGAGCTCAGATATGGTACCTGGGAAGCTGCACTAGACATAGAAAGATGAAACTGGGAGGAGAGAATTTGGGGTCCTTAGAAGCTTCTTCAGAGTCACTAATGGAACTCTGCATCCAAAAATGTGCCTAGAGGAAGATGAAAGCAAAACAACTAAGCTGAGCTTTAGCAGCCAGTTTGAGGCTGTGCAGCCTGGGGTACCTGAACACATTTCCCGCCAGCAGGAAAACCCCTGCTGGCATCTGCAGGAAGAGCTGTGCTGCAGGGAAAGCAGCAAATGTAGGGCCGTTGTGGTGCCGGGGGCTTCTGGAGCCCCACACCCATGACATTCCCAGCACTCAGCACCTCGTGGCTCTGCTGAAGAGGTGACATTGCAGCTGGGTGAACCCCACTCCCAGCAGTGGGACGGGTGCCAGCACTGGCTGGCACTGGAGCAGTGAGGCATGCGGGCATGCCAGGATTACACAGCCCAGGCAGGAGGGACAGCAGAGTCCTGAGCTGACTCTGTGGGGCCACCAGCTGTGCAGGGGTCCTGCTGCTCCCCAACTGAGGAAGAGGAGCATTGTGAGTGTTGCTGCCAGCTGCAGGTTTGGACATTCACCCACCAGTGAGCTTCCAGCCGGGAGCCCATGGATCAGCACTGGCTGCAGGGCCTGGGCTGGGAGAAAGGTGGGAGCAGGGTGGTGAGGCCTCAGCCTTTTTGGAGACCCCTCCACTGTCCTGCAAGCTGGCTGAGCAGGAAGGGAGCTGCTGGGTGGCACCTGACCCCCTCTTTGCCCACCTCTCTCCCCAGCTGGGTGGCCTACGAGCAGGCCAACATGCGTGGGGAGATGTTCATCCTGGAGAAGGGCGAGTACCCTCGCTGGGACACCTGGTCCAGCAGCTACCGGAGCGACTGCTTCATGTCCATGCGTCCCATCAAAATGGTGAGTGCTGGGGGGCAGAGAGCCTGGTGGGGTCTGCACAGGGCTGTGTGCTCAATGCCTCACTGCAGCAAAGCTCCAGGGCTTCGGCCACACTGCCAAGCACCTTCCCTCTTGTCATCCCCAGGAGGCTGAGGACCACAAAATCTCCCTCTACGAGTCTGCTGACTTCAAGGGCAACAAGATGGAAATCCAGGAGGACGACGTGCCCAGCCTCTGGGCTTATGGCTTCTGCGACCGCGTGGGCAGCGTGCAGGTGCCCAGTGGAACGTAAGCTGGGCTGCAGTGGCAGCTGCCTCGTGCCAGGCTCCCTGTCCTCCCTAATTAGCTGCTGTGGGCTCTCAGAAAGCAGAAAATGGTGACATGGCTGGTTTTGGTGGCATGGCTGTTTCTGGTGGCGTGGCTATTTCTGGTGGCGTGGCTGTTTTGGGCAGCATGGCTGTTTTGGGTGGTGTGGTTGTTTCTAGCATTGTGGCCTGTCCCCCAGAGGTTGGTGGCAAGCACAGGGAGGCCCAGCCAGCCCCCTGAGCACCCACCAGCCATGTGGCTGCTGCCTGGAGTAGTCGACCCCACTCAGGTGCCCTGTGTTTGCTTTTCCCACAGCTGGGTCGGGTACCAGTACCCTGGCTACAGAGGCTACCAGTACCTCTTTGAGACCGGAGACTTCCGACACTGGAACGAGTGGTCTGCCTTCCAGCCCCAGATCCAGTCCATCCGCCGCATCCGGGACATGCAGTGGGACCAGAAGGGCACCTTTGTCACCCCCGACGCGCCCTCCGACTGAGCGTGCTGCCTGCTAGCTACGAGTCCCGGGCCCCGTGGGGCACCCCCGCCTCCCCTCGCGCTCGCCTGCCCAGCACTTTCCTTGTACATTGCACATTCCCTGGATGTACTCTACCTTGTGAGGCAAATTAAAAAAAAACCAGAAGATTAGAACTGCTCGGGGGTCGGTGGTGCATGAATCGTTCGCTCGGGACGTGCCAGCCTTGCGCTGGAGCAGGGTGGGACACGGGAGAGGGGGGTTTTGCCAGGGAATTGTCTCATGCAGGAACTCCCCGTGCTGGGGCTGGGACACAGGAGACCCTCGGTGTGGGGGAAAGGGGGTGGCAAAGGCTCTGCAGCCTGACCCCACCAGCCCCCGTGGGGACCCTCTCACTTGGGGGACTCGGGGTGCCCCAAGAGCTGTGGAATCACGGCGGGTTCCTGCCTCTGTCCACGGAATCAGGGCGGGCTATGGACTCTGTCCACGGAACCAAAGCGGGCTCCCGGCTCTGTCCAGGGAATCTAGGACGGGCTCCTGCCTCCGTCCGCACCTGCAGGATCGGGGGGCTGCGAAGGGTTCTGGGTCCCTGACCGCGAGATCCACCTGGGCACTAATTAACATCCGATACTGCAGTCAATCAAAGACCGATTCACTTTCAAGTTTTATTTTCTCCCCCTCGGATGCTGTCCCTCCCCACCGGGCACTTCTTTGCGGCCTCATTCCCCCTTCCCCATCCCGTTGCCTCCCGGCGGGGCACCTCGGCTGGCATTTCCCTGCGCTCCCACGCCGCTAATTAGCGACGGCGGTGATTAATTACAGCGATAGCAGTGACGGCCGGGCGCTGCACACAGGCAGCGCCGGGACAGGGGCGGGGACCGGGGATAACGGTGAGGCAGCGGGTAGTGCGGTGCGGAGCGCTCCCGGCAGCTTGCGGGGACGGCTGCGGGGCCACGGCCGGTACCGGCAGGGGGACGGGCAGGGACCCGGGTTGGGGCTCGGTGCCGGGCTCGGTCCCCCCCGGTGCCGCCCGGTGCCGCCCGGTGCCCGGCGCGCGCGGCGCACGCGCGGAGCGGCGGGCGGGGATCCCGGCCCCGCGTGCGCGTGACGTCGCCGCGTCTCGCGCCGCTCCGGGCCGGCGGCGGCCCCGGTGAGTGCGGGGGGAGGGGGGGGGGGGGGGTTGGCACCGGGGGCAGCGGGGAGCGCGACCCGGCCCGGGAACCGCGTGTGCCCCCGCAGTTTGTGCCCACAGCCGCGCCGGATGGCAGGTGACAGCGGGCGGGCGGTGCCCGGTACCGGCGGGCGCTGCCTGGTAGCGGCTCGGGGCTCGGTGGGTGGCGCGGGCGAAGCGAACGGGGCGCGGAGCGGCGGGGGATGCTCGGTGCGCAGTGCGGGGCGTGCGCGGTGCGCGGGGCTGGGGACACCGGGCGGTGATGCGTGATCGGAGCGGTGCGGGGTGTGCGGTGCTGGCGACACACAGCCGTGCTCGGTGCTCGGTGTGCGGTGCCGGGTGTGCGGTGCCGGGGACACACAGCGGTGCTGGGTCTGCGGTGCTGGGGACACACAGCGGTGCTCGGTGCTGGGTGTTCGGTGCAGAGTGCTCAGAGGAGTGCTGGATGCCCAGGACAGGATGCTCGGTGCGGGGTGCCCATACAGGATGCTCGGTACGGGGTGCCCAGTACAGGATGCTCGGTGCGGGGTGCTCAGCGCAGGATGCTCAGTGCTCGGTTCAGAGCGTGGTGCTGGGTGCAGGGTGCTCAGCGCAGTGCAGGGTGTGCTGAGGTGCCCACAGGGTGCTCAGTGCACAGAACACAGTGCAGGATGGGCATGGCAGGTGGGACAAGGTGCTCAGTGCAGGGTTCTCCTCGTACCTTTGTCCTCCCATTCTGCTCTTTGGCTCACGGTACGCTCTCCCCCCTCCCGTGGCACCCCTCTGTCAGTCCAGCATCAAGCTGTGCCCCCATAACATAAGCACTGCCATACACAGAGGCGCCCATGGGTTGGGGCTGTCCGTCTGTCCAGGTGTCCAAAGCTCCGCCAGGGTTGGGACTACCCTTCTATACCAGGATGAGCATGGTGGCCTGGGCAGGGTGGGTGCCCAGTGAGAAGATGCACCTGTGGGTCTTGGGCAGCATCAGCCTCTGCTGAGGTTTGAGAGGTGTTGGCAGCACCTAGGTTGGGGTGGCTGTGGGATGTGGGTCCCTTGGCAGGGCTGCAGACGGGCTCCTGAGCAGCTGTGTTGGCACCTTGCAGCCCACACAAAGCACTGGCACTCTCCTGGCAGTGCCCATCTGTTACTGTGCCCTGTGTGGCAGGGATGTGACATCTACGCTTTGTCCAGCTCAAGTTCCCTGGGACTCGTGGCTGGAGTTGCTGGCAATGGAGCCAGCAAGCATGAGCTGGGCTGCCCTCCTGGTTTGCATGGTTTGCATCACAGAGGCCTTTGCTCTGTCCCTCTCTGTGTTTGTTTGCGTGCTCGGGCTCTGTCCAAAAGTCATCTCACAGCTTGAAACCCCTTCAGACGCCTCCCTGTGCCAGGCCCTGCCGGCTGCTTGGACTCGGTTCGGGAGGGGAGTCCCCCCTCGGCACAGCCGTGCTGCTCCCTCCTGCTCAGGCACCGAGCAACGGTGAGTGGGGACATCCCAATGATTGCTGCCAACAGGTTTCCAGATTTGCTGTGTGCTTTGTGGGGATGCTGCAGGCTGCTCGTGGGGAGCTGTCAAGTGCCAGCGCGGGCGCCTGCGAGCGGGGTTTGCCATCACATGCCAGTGGCAGCTGCTGCCCCGAGGCTGCTGCATGTGGCACCACAGGAGCAGCTGTGCTGCAGAGCCTGAAGGGAGCCCAGGGTCTGTGTGGAGTCACATGAGGGAGGCAGCCTGGAATTTGGGGGACAGCAGCTGAACTGGGCACTGTGTGAGTCCTCCCCAGCATCGCCCACAGCAGCTGGCATTGGGGGGCTTCACTGTGGGGGGATGTGGCAGGCTGAGGCCTGGGGTCTCTGCAGGACAGTGGTGGGCTCACCAGCATGGTCAGGCTCATGCCATGGCCATCCTCTGCCTGTAGGTTTTACAAACAGTATTAGTAATTTCTGTCGCTATTTTAAGGAGATTTTTCCAAAGGCAGTTTGCATTCCGGGTACGCTGAGCCTTTGGGGATGTGTGGGATGGCAGGAGCGCTGTTAAAATGCGGGGACTGTCAAGAAGATTTTTGGAGAGAGAAAACAAACCCCCAGCAGGTGGTTTTATTTGGCACCGTGCAGATGTGCCTTGTGATGAATTTGTGATGCCTTGAGGAGCCTCAGCCTCTTGCCTTGGCTGAGCACGTTTCCCTCCAGATTCCACAGGCAGTGGGCACACAGAACGCGGGAGAAGCTTGCCCTGGTGTTGGCCGCCTGCTTTGGTTCACTCTGTTTTCCAAGCCCTCTCTGCCTCCAGAATTCCTGCAGGAATTCTCTCAAAGATTTCCCCTCTCAAGGTAAACGATGCCTTTTTCCCCCGTTTTGGTCCCCAGTCCGTGCTGTGGTGCCTCACGATGTGGGTGCAGGCAGGAGGGTGGCCCTGCCACAGGAGCCCCTTGTCCCCTCCCAGGGACATCAAACACAGCAGCAGCGGGGGTTGCTCAACACGCAGCGTTCGGAAGTGAAGCAAGCAGCTGCTTCCCACTGTGCATTCCCAGGCAGTGACCCCAGAGAGAGACTGAGGGCTCTGCAGGGGCTGAAGCATGCAGGTGCTTCTCCATGGAGGAATGGCCACGGGCATGTTGGCTCTGGAGCCTCAGGCTGCTGTGCTGGGGCAGGGGAAGCTTTTCCAGCACTCCTGTTCCTGCTCGGTGCTGGGAGGGATCCTGTGGTGTGAGCAGCTGTTGCCAGCAGTGGCTGAGCTGCAAGGGGGCTGGGATAACAGCCACCCCCCCTCGGGCAGCTGTGCTCACAGCTGGCTGTGAGCCAGCGTGGCCGGGTGGCACTCAGGGCATGGGCACAGGCCTTGGTGGCCCAGTGCTTGCAGATGCAAGTGGCAGCAGAGGAGGAGCAGGGCTCCAGCTGGGCTGGTGCAGACAGGAAGGAGCTCGGATGTGCTGGTCTGGGTGCTTTGGCTGATGAGGCAGCAGCGGTGCAGGCTTGGAAGGACCTGGTTCCGTTTCTTCCACCGGTGGTTTCACAAGGGCTTCACCCGTGCCAGGGCCTGGGAGTGGTCACTGCCCATCCTTGCTGAGGCTGGGAGTGGGAGGCCACAAACACTCATGGCTGAAGTGGGTGCTGGTGCTTCCCAAAGTTTCTGGCTTTGTGGAGACGCCAAATGTTTTCCTTTATGGCATCCATTGTGCTGAGCATGGCTGGGCACTGCTGGAGATCCTGGGGCTGGTCTGTGCTTGGATCTGTGCTACTTAGGGAGCTGCAGGAAACACAACAAAAACGAGCAGAGGAGCTGGGGAAGATGGGGAGCAGTGTCCCCTCTTCCATCCCTGCCTGCAGGGTGAGCAGTGGCGCCTCCGTCCTTGCTGCCCTGCCCTGCCCTCAGGCAGTGCTCCCAGGGCTGCTGCTGCTGCAGCATAGGGAAATAAAACACTTTGATTTTGTTTCTTAAGCAAATTTGAGGTTTTGGGGTTTGTCTTGCAGAAACAATTTTTTATTTGCAGATCCTGATCTTTGTGCGTGCAAGAATGGAGCTTGTTGAGACTTAGGGTTTGGCGTGTGGATTGGGAAAATATTTTTTGAAGACACTTGGTGTTTTTTCTAGCAGTTCCTCTGACTTCTCTTCCTCCCTGTTGTATGGCAGGCTCTGACCACCCACATTCCTGCAAGGGAATATTTGTCAGTTTTGTGAGGGAAGAGCTGTGTTTGCATCAAGCATGGTGAGTGAACAGGGGGGCTGCAACCCTCAGCTGCCCAGTGCCCCTCTCCCGTGGGGATCCCCAGGACGTACCCTGGACCAGGTCTGAGAGTTGGAGGCACCTGATCAAAGGCATGGAGAGGAATCATAGAATCATGGAATGGTTTGGGTTGGAAGGGATCTTTAAGATCTTCTAGTTCCACCCCCCTTACATGGGCAGGGACACCTTCCACTAGACCAGGTTGCTTAGAGCTCCATCCAGCCTGGCCTTGGACACCTCAGGGATGGGGCAGCCACAGCTTCTCTGGGCAAGAGGAGCTGGGGGAGCACTCAGTGCTTTCCCAGAGCTCCTTCCTCCAGCAGGACAATGGAGCCATTGGTCAGGGCACAAAGGGAACCAACGGGGGAGTGTCATTGTCAGTGGACCTGTGCTGGCTTTGCCTTTGTCCTCCTGAGGCAGTAACTGTAGAGTAATTAAGGAAGGCTGAAGCTCTGTGGGTTAATTAAAAGTCAGGAGCTCCCTCTGAAGTGCAGAGCTCATGTCCCATTTCAGCACAAGCGTGTCTGATGTGCCTGAGCCTTGCTGGGGTGCGGGCACACGGTGCCAGGTGCTGGGGAGTGGGCAGGTGCCTCCATCCCTGTGTCCTGCCAGCAGCTTCCCCCTTGGACATTCCATAATTAATCTACCACTCTGAGCTGAAGGCTGTGTCCCTGCAAGGCTGGCAGGGTGAATGCTGAGGTTTCCATCTCCTGATGATAAAATGCTGTTGCCGTGCTTGGAACGAGGGATGGGTGCAGGGGAGTTACTGTAAATTGGTGGAATTTTTATTGTTTGAGGAACACTGTACCACCGAGCAGGATAATAAAATGTTTTGCTAATCATAACAGCCTTGAGGCGATAAACCAACAGTCTGTTTGTGCTGTGAAATGTCTGTGGATCCTCTGCTGATGTGATTTAGAGCCTGTTGGAGCTGACTGGCACAGAGTGCCCCATCCCTGGCTGGGCTCTTTGGGATGCTCAGCTGGAATGATTGATGTGGCTCAGAGTTCTCACCTTGCAGGCTTTTCTGAGCCAGAAAGTTTTGAAATTGGCACACACTGCCTTAATCCTCAAGGCAGCAGGTTCTGCTGGTTTATTTTTCTTGGTACTCAGCAGTGAGAATAAATTCCCCTTTGTCCCCTGAGCCTGGTTGGGTGCTAAGATGCAGCTGGAGCAGCCTCTGTGTGGTTTGGGTGCTGAGGTGGCTGCTTGAACACTCATCCCTGAACTCTTTTGACTGTTATTTTTCCCTGGGATGATAGCAGCGGTGCAAGTGTAAACCACAGGGCTGTCAGTGCTGTTTGGGGATTTTCCAAGGGACACAGAACTCCAAAGTGCTCCAGACCCAGGTGTTTCTGTTGGGATTGGTTGTGTTTTCACTGGAATTGGCCTCTGTTCCAGTGGATGACCTGGGTTCATGACCTGCAGTGCAGCTTCAGTTTTAGTCACCAAACCCGTCCTGCCCTCAGTGGTGCTGTTCTTGCCACGTGGTGGCTGACAGCAGCTTATTTTTGTTGTGGGTTTTTTCTTGAGTGCTGCTGCAGCTTAATTTTCATATTATCTTCTCTCCAAGGCTTAGGGCCATGGCACACCTGCAGCAGAGATGGGTGCAGAGCCCCTGTCCCACCACTGGCGTGGGTGGGTTGGACTCTGTGCCCACTGTCCCATGGGATCGATCCTGGTCTGGGCAGTGCTGGGGTGGAGGAGCACGAGCTGTGGGTTGTGCAACAGGGCTGACGCTGCACTCAGTGACCACAGCCACCCCCGTGGTGCCTCTGTGTGCTCCTGGTGGAGATTGGGGCTGGCCCCATGCTCCATGCCCCATGCCCCATGCTTGCTGCATTCCAGTCCTGCCAAGAGAGATACTTGGGAAGTGTTTGGAAATTGCCAGCAGGAGCATCCAGGAGGAGCAGAGCTCTCATCAGCAGTGCCAGCGTTGGACTGAGCTCAGGTTGGGATGAAGCAGTGGCCCTCAGGCAAGCTGTGTTTATTTTTGTAAATGAACTGGAGACTATCAATTCAGTAATTAAATATTGCTGATTTGTAAAGATGTGAGCTGGATATGTTGGAACATTTCTTGCTGACCACAGTTTCTGCTGCTGTTCCGCCACAGGGGCGTCTGCAGATCCTCATCCTTTTATTAAGCACCAACAAATTGAGCTCAAATTTTCCAGGCCACACCTACATCTTTTGGGGCAGCTGCACTTAATGACACTCATTTCTGGGAATGGTTTAAAGAAAAAATCAGCTTTAGATCATATGGGGCTTCTCATAGAAACTGTTTCTGTGGTTGTTTGTAACACTTTAACAAATGGTGTTTCCTCACTGCTGAGGGTGCTGTGCCGGCTCTGGGGCTGTTCCGGGGGTGGTTTTTACCCGTTCCTAGCACAGGTGCCAAGGTCAGGAGTTTGACTCAGGGGTTTTGGTTGGGTTTTGGTCAGAGCTGCTGTTGGAGCCCAGCTGGTGGTGACGCCCTGCACAGCATCAGGAAGGAAGTCACAAACAAGTGCGTCTGTGTGTCTGTCCGTGTGTCTGTGCCTGGGCAGGATCTGGAGCCGTTTCCGGAGCAGGGTGAGTCGGGTGGGCTGTTGGACCACCTCTGTCCCTGCACCTCAGCACTCGGGGCACTGCAGAAGCACATCCAGGGATGCAGCTGCTGCTCCGTGGAGCTGCAGCCTGGTCTGGAGCTGGAATCCTGTAGCCCATGGAGGCCAGGCTGAGCAGGAAGCCTCGCAGGGAAGCGCCTGCACTGCGGATAAGCCCTTGTAGAGTTCCTGCTGGGTGGAGTTTCCCTCTGGTTTCTTTTTGGTGCTGAGGCGGAGAGGCCGGTGACACTCGATGGCACGAGAGGAGACTGGAATAGCCATTAGTGTCACTGCTGGAAATGTTCTCAGGAACATCCTGCAAGGCCAGGACCTGCTGCACAGCCAGGGGGAGCTGACTGGGAATGTCCCAGCAGTAATGACCCCAAGCTGGTCCCATGTCCATGCTGTGATCCTGGGAGCAGAGTGACATCTGGTGATCCGCCAGCTCCTGGCCCCTCGGGGTCTCTGCTGCAGCTCCGTGTCCCAGACTGTCCCCAGGATGCTCTGTGCTTGCAGGAGGGCTCCAGCCAAGGCTGCTGTGCTCCCTGGCCTGGAGCAGTCCTTGTGGGAAACCTGGAGTCCAGAGGTTTGGTTCCCAACCTGGAGGGATTTCCATGTTGTGCAGGGCTAGTGCTACTGCCTTGGCAGGTGGTGAGGCTGGAGAGAGCTTTGTTCTTGGGGCTGGAGCCAGGAGGTCCTGCCAGACCTGCCGGTCCTCTGGGCTCTGTCTCCTTTCATGGTCACTGATTTGGGGGCTCTGATCATAGTCTGATGTGTGCCTGATTTCAGCATTTGCAGCAGGCGAGTCTGGAGCTGCCTCCTCTGGTCAAGGCTGTTGTGATGGTCAGTGTGTGCTGGAATTGTGCCCAGCTGGATTGTCATCCCCTGGGCTTTAAACATCCAGGCTGCTAGGGTCCCCCTGAGGCCTCTCTCCTTTCCAGCAGGCTGCATTTCCTAAAAGAGCAGCTGCCCTGCTGCTTCCCTCTGTGAGTGCTAGCTTGGCTGTGCTCTGTGAACAGTGCTGGTGTCTCCAGGCAGGTGTGTACCAAGTCCAGCTGCCAGCGCTGCCATGAGCTGGGGCCACCAGCTCCAGCAGGAACACCTTTCCCTGGGGCTCAGAGGAGGCTGTGGGGAGGAGGGGAAGGTGCTGAGGAGGGGAGTGGATGTGTGTGCTAAATAAACAAATCAACACTGTGGCTTCTCTTCCCCATCAGGTGTTTTGGTGGCCACGGGTTCAGCATGAAGCTCAACTAGAAGCACCATGACCATACAGGGAAAAGGTAAGAGCAAGCTGCTGGAGGTGTGATTCCCCTGGGAGGCTGGGTGGCTGCTGCACATCTGTCTCATGATGTTGCACATCTGTCCACACCACCACTGGTGCCCATTGATCCTATGTTGCTTTCACAAGCTGGCATGACACATTGTCAGCCTTCTTCATGCTCAAGTCCCGTCAGCATGGGAATATGGAAGACTTGCTGCCTGTAGGAGCTCTTGTCACTCTGCTGTCACATCCCCACTGGTCCCCATTGTCCCCCACACTCTGGGTGCCAGCCTTACAAGGCTGATTTTAGTGCTCTGCATAGGGTTAGGGTTAGGGTTCCACCTAGGGTTAGGGTTTTGAAAACCACAATACCCAGAGCTCCAGGCACATTGCAGCTGCAAAAGGCATCCCAAGAAGAACACAAAACTGCCACAACATGCCTTTCTCCATGGCTTCTTCTTTGGAACCAGCCTTAGCCCCCTGATGCTGGCCGGGGACATAGCCCCTGCCCCTGTGTGACATCCCTGTCCTGCCGTGTCCAAGCTGTACTCAGGGGTTTCAGCCCTGGATTGCTGCTGGTGCTTTGCTTTCTGCTCCCAAGTCACCATTCCCTGCCAGAGTAGCCTCTGAGAGCTCCCTAATCCTGCTCAAGTGGGAAGCTCTTAGAGCCAATTTGGGCATTTGAAAGGGTGTTGTCTCTGGGACCTAATTACACCGTGATTCCAGCACAATGTCTGCTGGGGAGGAAATGACCCATCCATCTTCCCTCACAGACTAATGAGGCCCATAAATTTTAGGAAATTCTCAGTGGAGAATCGCACAAAAGAGCTGAGAACCAGCTCTGTCTCATTGTGCCATCTACACATCCATATTTGCCTTGAAGTTTCACCTTGTCTCAAATGAAGTCTTTCTCTTGGGAGTATATAGCCTGTAACAGTGCACTTTATTAGCTTCAAAAAGAAACCTCAGGACTTAAGCACTCATTGATGTTCTATTGCAACATTTATTTAAACAGACAATTTGGCTAAGATGGCCTAAACAGACAGGGAACAAATCCTATGGTTAAGTCTATGACAACAACAAAAACAAAATTCTGTCCCAGATCACAGCAAGAGCTCTGAGCAGCGTTTCTGCCTTACATGGGAGTGTTTTAATTATGCAGCTGGAAATTAAAATTCTATAAATTGCTGGTTTTATTCGAACAGCAGCCCTTTATCACATCTGGGCACTGCTCACTGAAGAGCTTACTGCAAGAACAAGGGAACAAAAGCAGAGGAAAAGCAGAAAACTGAAGCCCAGCACAAGTCACTGACCCAAGAGTGCAGGCACGCCTGTGGCATGACCAGCAGTGAACACAAACTCTCTGGGGCACCACTGCACTGCCTTAGACAGCAAAGAACTCCCCCAAGCACCAGGCAGATAGACAACAACAATCACACTCTGTATCCAAAAAATCACAGAAACAAATACAACCTTTAAATTACTTTAACAGAAAGCTCACACTGACCAGGAAGCAGCCGGAGCCCAGCCTGGACAGGCTCCAGCCTTCCCAGTTCTCAATTCCAATCATTCACAGTCTTTGTGAGTGAGTGAGTGAGTGAGTGAGTGAGTGAGTGAGTGAGTGAGTGAGAGTGTGCACGAGTGTGAGCAGGTGTGCAAGAGTGTGCATGGGTGTGAGCGAGTGTGCGAGAGCGTGCGTGAGTGTGAGTAGTGTGCAAGAGTGTGGGCGGGTGTGAGCGAGCGTGTGAGAGTGTGAGCAGTGTGTGAGGGCGTGCAAGAGTGTGAGCAGGTGTGAGTAGTGTGTAAGAGTGTGCATGAGTGTGAGTAGTGTGAGCAGGTGCGTGTGAGTGTGACCCAGCCACACTCTGGGTGTTGCTCAGCCCTCCCAGCCCATTGGGGTGATCCCAGGTGATCCCAATGGAGAGGTTTGTCCCGTTCCAGCCCTCCCTGGATGCCATGCAGGGGATGCCATGCAGGGGGGGTGATCCCAGGTGATCCCAATGGACAGTTCTGTCCCGTTCCAGCCCTCCCGGGCCCAGGGGCTGCCGTGCCAGGGCAGAGCCAGAGTTCAGAGCTCAGCAGAGGACAGAGGCCCTGCTCCTCTGGGCCCCTGCCTGTCCCACTCCCCACACGGAGTGACAGCTTCCCATGTTGGTGGCATTGGGTGGCCCAGGGACTCCCAGAATCCCAGGATCATTCAGGTTGGAAGAGCCCTCCCAGACCATCCTGTGCCCGGTCCCCACCTTGTCACCAGCTCAGAGCACTGAGTGCCACATCCAGGCATTCCATGGACACCTCCAGGGATGGGGGCTCCACCAGCTCCCTGGGCAGCCCCTCCCAAGGCCTGACCTCTCTCTCCATGAGGAAATTCCCCCTGATATCCGACCCGAACCTTCCCTGGCACAGCTGGCAGCCCCATGGAACACAATATGAGAGTCCCTTTGTTCCCTCCGGAGCATCTCGGTGGGAACTGCTCCCTGTCAGCTGGTTCTCCTGGAGAACAGAGCACTTCTGTGCTCCAGCCTCCTTTCACGATGCAGCCTTTGCTTCTAATTAGCCTGTCTTGGTCTGCATTGCCCTAATTATTCCAGTTGGCCCTAAATCCTGCCTGCTCCTCTGCCATCCATTGAAATGGGTCTTGTGGCATTTGCAATTATTTTGGGGTGAATATTTGAATATATTTACATGACAGAAACAGATGAAGAGAGCAGGAAGGAGCAGCACTTGTCTTGTTAATGGCCCTGACTCTGCTTGGTGCTGCAAAAATGCCAGAGCTGTTGGATGTCCCTCTGATCTACATCCCAACAAATCCACCCACTCTATCTCATACCTGGGGATGCAGTTGAGGCTGTTTAGCTTCAGGTATGTTACCAGGCAGCTGGTCAGGCTGGACCAGGGAGTAAAGAGCCACAAAAATACTTCTGGTGGTGATGTTGCTGTGCTGCTGGGTTGTGGGCTGGCAGAGAGGCACTGCCTGGGCAGGAGCGGATACAAGCCAGTGGGTGGAGTCCAGGATGGTGGAGTGGGATGTCAGGGGCTGGAAGGGGGAAGCAGAGCGAGTCCCTGAGTGCCTGGCAGGAGGAGCAGGAAAGCTGCCCAGCTCCAGGCTCTCTCCTGCCTGCTCCCTGCTCTACATGGGCTGCTGCACAATGTATTCCTTCGCTGTGGGGGGAAACTCTTTTCTGGAGCAGCTCTTTGGCCTGTCAGCAAAACAGAATCCATGGACGGCCCGTTCCTTCCACTCCATTCAGCTCTTGCCCCAGCCACATAATCACAAAGAACTGGAAATCCCGGGGTGAGCCCAGGGGAGGATTGCAAAACCTGCACTCGCAACTGGGGCGGACGGGGGGAGGGGGTGGGAAGCGGTGCCAGCATTCCCGGGAGTCCCTCCGGGCACGCAGCTGAGCTGGGCACTTGCAGAGGCTGCAGCCTTCCTGCTGGATGTCCTGCCGAGCCGTGGAAAACCCCGAAAAGTCTCGGTGCCAGATGAAGTTTCACGGATTTCTCTGTCAGGTCAGTTCCCGAGGCAGGGCAGGGTGGTGAACGCTGCGTGTGGCTGTTCACTCTCAGATGGTTGAATCTCTCAGTGTTTCGTTCTAACGGTTTCTCCTGATTCAGACCCTTAAAGCTGGCATGAGAGGCTTTTGTTTTTCTCTTATTTCAGCTTCCCCCTCCCCTGTGACCGTAGGGTTAAACTAAACAAAATGCAGGGAGGATGCAGATGGCTGGGAGGTGAGCAGTGCTGGAGTGCTGACTTGGGTTTGGGAGGAATAACCTCAGCTTGGGTCTGGGCTTTATCTGGGATGGAACAGGCTCTCTGTAAAGATTTTGTTTTAAGAAGTCTCTGGATATACAGTGCCCCTCCTCTCCAAAACGTTCCTGGAGCTTTGCTCCAGCTGTAAACCTGTGTTTCTGGGAGCACAATGCAGAAATTCTCTCTTTGGGTGTGCACTGAGGCAGACTTTAATTACCTGCTGGGTGTAGGGCACCAAGCCTGGGAGGTGCTGATAAATGAAAGAGGTGCTGATAAGTGAAGGAGGTGATGAAATCTGGGATGGTGTCAGCATCCCATGGCTGCTCTGACAGTGCTGTTCTCTTGCAGATGCCCGTGGGGTTGGACACTCGCTAGCGGAGAGCTGAAGCCCCCAGCCTGTGCCCAGGAGAGCAGGATGCGGGTCACCACGCGCAGGGTGCTGCTGCTGCTGGGCTCGGTGGCGGCCCTGATGGTGACCCTGCACCTCGGGCAGCAGGTCCTGGAGTGCCAGCAGGTCCTGAGCGAGAGGAGGCACAGGCTGATGAGGCCGGAGAACGAGGAGCTGGTGATGGTGGACGCCAACCACGTGGAGTACCGCTACAGCAAGGACATGCCCCTCATCTTCATCGGCGGCGTCCCCCGCAGCGGCACCACGCTGATGAGGGCCATGCTGGACGCCCACCCCGAGGTGCGCTGCGGGGAGGAGACCCGCATCATCCCCCGCGTGCTGGCCATGCGCCAGGCCTGGTCCAAGTCCGGCCGCGAGAAGATGCGGCTGGACGAGGCGGGGGTGACGGACCAGGTGCTGGACGCGGCCATGCAGGCCTTCATCCTGGAAGTGATCGCCAAGCACGGCGAGCCCGCCAGGTACCTGTGCAACAAGGACCCCTTCACGCTCAAATCCTCCGTGTACCTGTCCCGGCTGTTCCCCAACTCCAAGTTCCTGCTGATGGTGCGGGACGGGCGCGCCTCGGTGCACTCCATGATCACGCGCAAGGTGACCATCGCCGGCTTCGACCTGAACAGCTACCGGGACTGCCTGACCAAGTGGAACAAGGCCATCGAGGTGATGTATTCCCAGTGCCTGGAGATCGGCCGCGCCCGCTGCCTGCCTGTCTACTACGAGCAGCTGGTGCTGCACCCTGAGCAGTCCATGCACAACATCATGAGGTTCCTGGACATCTCCTGGAGTGACACGGTGCTGCACCACGAGGAGCTCATCGGGAAGCCCGGTGGGGTGTCCCTTTCTAAGTGAGTCTCGGCTCTTTCCTCAGATTTTGGTTGCACAAAGCAGGCTAAAATGGGACAGAGCCCTGTTGCTGGTGTTTGTGTGTGGTTTTGGGGAGGAGGGACAGCACATTGTACTGCAGCGGGGTTTGTGTTCCTAGTAAGGGATGGCTTTAATGCTCCCAATCTGTTGTACTCCACAGAACAGCTTGTCAAGCAAGGATTTCAGGAGCAGGTGACTGTTTAATCTCTCTTGACACTGCAGAAATTATTTCAGTCTCTAATTTGCAAAGAACTGCTTGCTCTGAAACGTGAGCTCTTTAATGTCTCTTTCTCCCCCTGTCCTCAGATGCCTCCTTAGTGTGATTAGTTGTGGTGCTAATGATGATGAGCTGCAGTTCTTGCCAGGTCTGGGGTTGGTATTGCAGAATAAAAGCAATACCTGCTCAGTGGAGGCACACCCAGCACTCCCTCCTGCCCTCTCCATGTGTAGGGGGTGTTTGCCTTCTCCCACTTTCTCTTCCTCTTTTAATGCTGTTTCTTTTCTAAATGGAGGCTTAAGTCAGGCTTAGCAAAATTTAATCAGCCATGTAAGGGAATTATCCAAGTCTCTCTATCAGTTGATGGTGCCCCGGTGGTGAGGGCACAGGAGCCATGGGGGGATGTGCAGCTGCTCCAGTTTTCCAGGATGCCCTGGGAGTGCAGCCAGCTCTACTTCCCTGTTTGCTCAGAGTAAATTGGTCCAGACTGCTTAGATCAGGTTTTGAATATTCATAGGGGTCACCAGGTGTATCTGCGCTACAGCCCACACATCTTATATTGTTTTCCTGTGATAAGCAGAGGTGTCATGGTGAAACCCTCTGTCCCAGTGCAGGATAGATCCCTCCTGTAAGAAAAGAGGAAGCAGCCTCAAGTTGTGCCAGACGATGTTTAGGTTGGATAAAAAGGAAAATTCCTTCCCTGAAAGGGTAATTAAGCATTGGAACAGAATGGTGGTAGAGTCATCATCCCTGAAGGAGTTTAAAAGCTATGTGGATGTGGCAGCTGGGGACATGGGTTAGTGGTGGCCTTAGGAGTGCTGGGGGAATGGTTGGACTCACTTGTCTTGGCAGGTTTTTCCAGCCTTAATGATTCCATGATTGTAAACAGAAGGACGCAGTCTCTGGGGCTATGGACCCCCCTGCCAGGGTCTGCTTCCCCAGAGCAGAGTTGTGAGGTGCAGAAACTGGCTACCCCACCCAAGGAAGTGCCCAAGGCCAGGTGGGACAAGATTTGGAACAACCTGGGATAATGGAAGGTGTCCCTGCCCATGGCAGGGAGCGGAACAGGAAGGGATTTAAGATCCTGTTCTGTGGTTCTCTGAGGTGGCAGCGAGCTGTGTGTGAGCCCACCACATGCGTGAAATCCAACCATTGTGTCTTTTGTTTTTTTCCTTTACTTTCCCCAGGATAGAGAGGTCAACAGACCAGGTGATCAAGCCAGTGAACATGGAGGCATTATCCAAATGGATCGGGCACATCCCGGGGGATGTGCTGCAGGACATGGCCCACATCGCCCCCATGCTCGCCAGGCTGGGCTACGACCCCTACGCCAACCCCCCCAACTACGGCCACCCCGACCCCCTGGTTGTCAACAACACGCACAGGGTGAGTGGCACTGCCATGCAGGGGACAGGCCAGTGGCTCACCCAGCCCTCCAGAGCAAGGGAAGCTCCTGAGCCGGGGCAGGATGGAGCAGGGGGGAACAGATTCACACAGGGAAAACAGAATCACAGAATTCCAGAGTCATTCAGGTTGGGAAAGGCCTCTCAGAACCATCAAATCCAAGCTGTGTCCGATCCTCCCCATCAGAGCACTGAGTGCCACATGGAACACATTCCTTAGATACCTCCAGGGATGGGGATTCCAAACTTCCCTGGGCAGCCCCTTCCAGTCCCTGACCACCCCTTCCATGAGGAAATTCCTCCTGCTGTCCAACCTGACCCTCCCCTGGAAGTTTGATGCAATTCCCTCTCATCCTGTCCCTGTTCCCTGGGAGCAGAGCCTGACACCCCCCGACTGTCCCCTCCTGTCAGGGACTTGTGCAGAGCCACAAGGTCCCCCCTGAGCCTCCTTTTCCCCAGGCTGAGCCCCTTTCCCACCTCCCTCAGCTGCTCCAGCCCCTTCCTCAGCTCTGTTCCCTTCTCTGGCCACACTCCAGCCCCTCCATGTCTGTTTTGGAGAGAGGGGCCCAGAGCAGGACAGAGCACTCAAGGTGCAGCCTTTTCCTTGGGAAGGCTGGTAATGGCTGACAGCAGTGACCCAAAGGTGATTCCACTGCCCCAGGGGGTCACTCCAGGTTCTCTTTCCCACAGGTTTTAAAGGGGGACTATAAAACACCGGCCAATCTCAAAGGTCACCTGCAGGTAAGAGCACCCTGAGGGTTTGGGGGTTTGGGACACACCAGGGTACCTGGTCACTGCTGCCTTCCCTGAGGAATGCTGGCTTGGAGCTGACCCTTCTCTTCTGGGGCTCTTCCAGGTGACTCAGAACACGTCATCTTCTCACTAAGAAAATTAATGATTTCCAGGTAAGACCCTGTTTACTTAATTTTGGGATTTGGGCAAATCTGCCTGTGTTGCTCCAGGACCAGCACTTGGTTTGTGTGATTTCTGTGGATCAGCTGGGGTTCCAGGCACACTCCTGGTGCCAGGGATCCCTCACAGTCGCCTCAGATCTTCCCACACAATGCTGCTGTGTGGGACCATTTGTAAGGAATTCTTTTCCTGAGCTCTGGGAACAGGATTAAAGCTGCAAAATGAAACTCAGCCGCCTGGGAGGGTTATTGCAGCCCGTCCCTGCGGGCAGCAGGGACACATGGAATGTGTGGATGAGCTGAGCTGCTCCCCAGCTGCCTCCAAAGACGTGCCATGGACCTGAGGAAGGGGATTGAAAACAAAGGAAAACATGATGGAAAACAAAGCTGCTGCCTTGGGCTGCTGCTCCAGAGACAACTGTTGATGTGTTGGATGTTCTTCCTCCATGCTAAAGCATAAAATACCATTCTTGGTACTAAAACTGATCCTTTAAAAGCAACTTTCTGTGTGCAAGCAGATGGTTGGGCTAGAAAAAGATCAGAAGCACTGAGGGAAGATCAGGAGTTGTGTGTTCCCTTGTCCTGGGCTGAGAATTGGCTCCTTTCTGGGCATGTTTTGTGTCAGGGGGGTTTTAAAACCACCGTCAGGCATTGCTTTGGTAGTCTGAGGGGATCCTGTTCTGAGGGGATCGTATTCCTGAGGAGATCCTGTTCTTGGGGGGATCCTGTTCTGAGGGGATCCTGCTCCTGAGGAGATTTGCCCCCGAGGGGATCCTGCCCTTGAGGTTCTCTGTTTTGTCTCTTCCAGAACGCTGCCAATGGCCTGTTGTTGCCCGAGAAGGACAAAGTGTGCAGTGGGCCCGTGGAAATCTGTTCTCCAAGCATATTGCTTGCTCCTACTGTTGCCAAATGACTGCGCTCCAGGAATGTATTTGCATTTATTTGCAAAGGCCAAACGTGCTCCACGGCGGGAACGTCCCTGGCCCGTCCCAGCGCTCTCTGGGGAATGCAGCTGTGGAAACCCGGGCTGGGGGGGACGGCAGGAGATTACCTGTGCCGTGGCTGGAGGACTCCGTACATCGCGTTTGTGTCTCGTGATCCTGTTCCCCGTTCCCGGTGTGGGGAACAGCCCTGCCATCCCCGCTGTTCCGTATTCCTGGGATCGGGAAGAGCCATCCCGGTGCTGCTGTTCCCAACTCCCAGGGTCAGGAACAGCCCCCTGGCCCTGCAGAGCCTTTGTGGTGCGTGTGCCCTACCCCGACCCTGCAGAGCCTATTGCAGAGTTAATATATGCCCCTCTCCCCCGCCCCCCCCCCTCCCCCCACGGTGTCGGACACCATTAAAGTGTTGATTTGATATTTAATATTTTAATTATTAATCACGCGGGCTCCGCCCCCTCTACCCCGCCGGGCCACAGGGCGGCGCTAACGGCGCGGCCGCTCCGTTCCTGACGACTCTATGGTTTGGGGGCGGGGCTTGCGCGCTGCTGGCAGCGGACCGGAAGTGAATGGGGCGCATCCGGTGTGGCGGCGAGGCCGGGGCCGGTGAGGGGACCTGAGGGTCCCGGGTCGGGAATTCCTGAGGGGGTTTGGAGTCCTGGGTCGGGAATTTCTGAGGGGACCGAGAGTCCCGGGTCAGGAGTTCCTGAGGAGGCTTGGGGTCCCTGAGCGGGCCGGGGCATCGCGGCGGTGCCACCATGTCGATGTCGCACCTGTACGGCACGGACGGAGACGATGGCGTGGAGATGGAGAGCTTCGAGGTGTCGGACTGGGACCTGCAGAACGAATTCAACCCGCACCGGCAGCGACACCGCCAGACCAAGGAGGAAGCGACCTACGGCGTGTGGGCCGAGCGCGACTCGGACGAGGAGCGGCCCAGTTTCGGAGGAAAGCGGTACGGCCGGGCTGGGACCCCCGGCCCGCTCAGGGACCCCTGGAGCTTCCCTCGTTCCCTGGATCTTCCCCGTTCCCTGGATCTTCCCCGTTCCCTGGAGCCTCTCCCCGTTCCCTGGAGCTTTCCCCCGTTCCCTGGAGCTCACCCATTCCCTGGAGCTTCCTCCCGTTCCCTGGGTCTTTCCGGGCTGTGAGCACCCACCCGAGCAGCCCGGGCTGCCCTCGGGACCCCCTCACCTGTAGAGATTTTCCATGTGCTCGCACCCTGCAGCGCAGGGGGGAGGATGAGGATTGCCTGGCAAAAGCAGGGTTAAACAGCTCGACAGCCTTTAATATCACATTTTTGGGGGGTGTAAGGCACAGCAGCCCCCAGGCTCCTGCAGGAATGAGCAGGATTCCCTCTCGTTTTGCAGCTCCAGGGATTACTCGGCCCCCGTGAGCTTTGTGAGCGCTGGGCTGAGGAAGGCAGCGGCCGAGGAGCTCTCGGATGAGGACTCGGATGATGATGAGAAGCCTGTGAAGCAGGAGGAGATTCCCAAGGAGTTTGTGCCCAAGAAGTTAAAGACAGTGAGTTCTCCAGGAAATTTACTGTTCTCTGTTTTATGTTTATGAAATTCAGGCTGTGGTCGAGGGCAGTGAGACTGTAATAGGGCACTAAAGCAGGCAAGAATAATTAAACCAGAGATCTAAATGTGTCAGTAAGGGAAGTGTTTGCTCTGGATTTTGTATCATTGATAAAACAAAAATCAGGATAATAAATCATTGATACAACTGTATGTTGATATAATAGCTGTATGTCCTTGGGAATCAGTTCTTTAATTTTTCTCAATATTCCCTTTGGTCAATGGAGGTGTAAGGAAGAGAATTCCTATGGTTTCCTGCCTTTCAGAGACCTTATTTTTCTGCTTTCACAGAACAGACAAATCCAGGCGTGTTGTCAATTAAAACTCAAAAACCCTTATTTTCAATTAAAACCAGAAAGAATCAGGAATCAGCTTCAGCTAAATCTGGTGGTGGAACCTGAGAACTATCAGGTTGTCAGCCAGAGTTTTTTCAGGATTTTCCTTCCCTATCTGAGGAATTTCAGGGATCTCCACAGGTGCTTCATGGATGCACAAGCGAGGTTCCAGTGAGCTGGACAGTGTGGGAAGAACCTTCTGAGGGGAGTTCTGCACACTTTGGTTATTTGAAGCCTGTGTTTGTTTTTGACAGGGTGGAAATTTCAAGCCCAGCCAGAAAGGCTTCGTAGGAGGCTCCAAGTCCTTTGTGGATTTTGGCAGCTGGGAGAGACACACTAAAGGCATTGGGCAGAAGCTTCTCCAGAAGATGGGATATGTCCCTGGAAGGGGTCTGGGGAAGAATGCTCAAGGTACTGTCAGTGTCTTTGGTGGTTTTTATTATTAACTGGGAGTTTGGGGGAGAAGTTGGATTCCTTAAAGAACTGCCAGTCCCAGGTGCTTAAACTTCCTTCTTGTTTTCCTGCCAGTGATCCAGGCGCTGTGGTGAGAGTCAGGGGTGTTCAAACTGACCTGTGGTCATTTGCAAGAGAAAAAGAGCAAGAAGAAAGGCAGTAAATTCTGAAGGTGGTCATCCCATGGGGAAGGAGATGCTCTTTCACATGGCAGAATAAAAAGGCAGTGAAATGTGGCTGGGAGTAGGGCTGTGCTTTGGCAGTTTGGTGTGTGCTGGGATGAAGTGATTTTACAGGGAATTTTTACAGGGAGTCGGTGATGTTGGAAGCACTCCAGTGCTGCAGGCAGTGCCAGGGAGGGTGTTGGTGCTGGTTTGGTAACTCACAGGGAAAGCCTGGCTGTTCAGCTCTCTCCCAGCACACAAACTGCTCCTGCTGACCCCGTTCCCATCCTGCCAGGAATCATCAACCCCATCGAGGCCAAGCAGAGGAAAGGCAAAGGTGCTGTGGGCGCTTACGGCTCTGAGAGGACCACACAGTCCTTGCAGGACTTCCCTGTGGTGGACTCAGAAGAGGAAACTGAGGAGGTATTTCTGGAGTTCTTGCTGTTTCCCTGCTGTGCTGCGTGTACAAAATTCAGTTTTCTTAATTTCTGTGTCTATTTGAACTATTTGGAACTCATCATTGTAGATAAGAAGTCAAGCACAGAGCACGTTGATTTC
This sequence comes from Setophaga petechia, assembly GCA_024362935.1. NCBI lineage: Eukaryota > Metazoa > Chordata > Aves > Passeriformes > Parulidae > Setophaga > Setophaga petechia. The sequence continues at coordinate 11,670,514 of JANCRA010000021.1, forward strand.
ATTTAGGCAGATCTTCCTTGTCACTCTAATGTTCTTTGTTGTTTCTGGCTCACACTATTTCAGTATTCACTATTTGAATCCCTCCTTTGAGGAGTCACCCACATAAATAATCTTTGTCTTTTGTTTAAATTAAAAAAAGACCAGGAACATCCTGTTCATTTAATCCATAGAGTGGATGACTGGCCCACAGCATCCAAGCTGGCTTGGCATGAGCTTTTCCACTTCCCATTTATTTCCTGTGCAAATTCCTCATTGATCTTATGGTTATTCTCCTGTAAAAAGAAGGAGATTTGGGGTGTGACAAAGAGCAGCCACCACAACTCTGCTGTTTTCGTCCAGGAGTTTCAGAAGGAGCTCAGCCAGTGGCGGAAGGACCCGAATGGAGGCAAGAAAAAGCCCAAGTACAGCTACAAAACAGTGGAAGAGCTGAAAGCCAAGGGCAGGATCAGCAAGCAGCTTGCAGCCCCTCAGAAGGAGCTGTCCCAGGTCAAGGTGAGGTTGATGAGCCAAGAGGTGACCCCTGAGGAACAGTTTGGGCCCTTTGATGCCACCAGCACATTTTAGGCACCGGTAACTTCAGTAAAGCCAGTCCTAGAAACTGCCTGTGCAGCCTCATGGAGCTCATCCCTGAGCCATGTAACAGCTCTGTGTCACCTGGATGTGGTGACAAATTATATTAAATGTTAGTGTGTGTAGGGGATTAATTGCAATTTAAGTTTTATTGTTTCACATTTCTCATGATCAACACTCACCCTCTCCTGAAAGCACAGTTGTCCTTTTTGGGGTTGTTTGAACCATCTTCTACCTCAAAGGGACTGTAAGGGAACTCAAATTATGAATCTGATATTAAGGTATCTTTATAAAATTATAAAAGTTCTAAGTGCAGTAACTAATGGCAAGATCACTGCTTGTAGAATCATTCAGTGAAACTGGGATGAGGTGAGGAGATTCTTGTGGCTCTGATTCCAGATTGTCTCTTACTTGTTGTAGCTCCTTGTGTGTGGAGAAGACCATTGTGAAAGTAATCCCCCTGTTCAAATACAGTGTATGTTATCAGCCTCCTGGAGTAATTAAGGTCCTTGAAAATCTCCAGATTTCAATTTGGAGTCAGGGATTTTCTCCTTTTGTGAAGCTGAAAGTTTTTTGTTAGAGAATTCGTTCTTTGTGCTGGCAGGTGATTGACATGACGGGCCGGGAGCAGAAGGTTTATTACAGCTACAGCCAGATCAGCCACAAGCACAACATCCCAGATGACAGCCCCCAGCAGCCCCTGGGCAAGGACTCCAAGCCCCAGGGCTTTGCCCTGCCCGAGCTGGAGCACAACCTGCAGCTGCTCATCGACATCACGGAGCAGGAGATCATCCAGAGCGACCGGCAGCTGCAGTACGAGAGGGACATGGTGGTCAACCTCAGCCACGAGATCCAGAAGATGGCTGAGGTGCTGTCCCACGAGGAGAAGGCCATCAGCAACCTCAGCAAGGTGCTGGACATGGTGGAGGAGTGTGAGAGACGGATGCAGCCTGGCTGTGAGAACCCTCTGACCCTGGATGAGTGTGCAAAGATCTTTGAGACCCTGCAGGACAAGTACTACGAGGAGTACAGGATGTCAGACAGGGTGGACCTGGCAGTGGCCATAGTTTATCCTCTCATGAAGGAATACTTCAAGAACTGGGATCCCCTCAAGGTGTGTGCTGATTTGAGTTACCTGCAGCTCTCACTTGATGGCTCCAGTCATCTTTGTTACAGCTTGTCCCAAGTGTGGTCTAGTGGGAGGTTCCCTGCCTATGGCAGGGGGTGGAATGAGATGAACTTAAAGGTCCCTTCAAACCAGTCTGGGATTCTAAATTCCTGATCAGTCTGGAGAAAAAGAAAAGAGACAAATTGAAACTCTGCTGTCCCCACTCTCAGACATTTGCTGGGTAAAAATTTAGTAGGAGTTTGTAAGGCTAAAACCAATCCCTTTTATGATTGTTGGGATGAAAAATTTGGTGAAAAATCTCTAGCTACTGTTTTTTAGCAAAAGCAGGATAGGTTTATCTGTCAGGTATCAGAGATGCACAGTTTGTCCTCAGTGCCATTTAGGCTGGGATAGAGTCTGGATCTCTCTGTACACCTGCCGAAGTTTAGATTGTCCTCTCCTTGCAGGTGTGTTAATACTGTAAAGTGGGATTTTTCTCTGGCAGGACTTTACTAAAAGTCATTTAAGAAATGACAGATGTGGCACTCACTGCTCTGGGCTGGTGACAAGGTGGGGAGGGGCACAGGTTGGGCTCAGTGGTCTGGGTGTTCTCTTCCAAATTCAATGATTGTGGGATTCTGGAATTAAGACTGCAAGCTCCTGGCTTGCCTGGAGAGGAGGTGAGAAGGCTGGCTGTGCTCAGCACACCCTGAGCCTGCTCTGTGCAGATCCCATCTGGAATTAATGGGAAAGGATACAGACCATTTGTGCCCTGTCATTCCCAGGACTGTACATATGGCACAGAGATCATAGCTAAGTGGAAGAGCCTTCTGGAAAACGATCAACTGTTGTCACACAGTGGGCAGGACCTGTCAACAGATGCTTTCCACAGGTAAAGAACAAATTATCTGTACTTTGTGCAGCATCTTCCTCTGCTGCTTCCTCGGGGATGGAAAAGAGCAGAGACAAGGGAGCTTTTCCTGAGGATTCCCTTGCTGGGCCTGTTAAAATCCAGTTTGCAGCAATAGAAAAGAAGCAGTTTTAACTAACAGCTCCCATTTAGTTTATTTAGGCCCAGGCTGTAGCTTTGAGCTTCACTTTGATTTATTTGGCGTTTCTTGCCAGACTGATGTGGGAGATCTGGATGCCATATGTCAGGAACATCGTGGCACGGTGGCAGCCGAGGAACTGCGGATCCATGGTGGATTTCTTGGATAGCTGGGTGAATGTTGTTCCTGTGTGGATACTGGATAACATTCTGGATCAGCTCATCTTCCCCAAGCTGCAGAAGGAGGTGAGAGAAGAGGGCAGAGGAAAGCAAAGCCATGCTCTGAACCGGTGTTTAAATTCCAGCTGGAACTTCCAAACACCAGTGTGCAACCTCTGCTGATAGATTGAGGAGTTGGGAGTTGCATCAGAGCTCTTTATGCTTCAAAAAACCTTGCTGCTGGTGTCTGGATTGAGTTAATCTTTGCTGTTGTGCCCCAAGGTGGAGAGCTGGAACCCTCTGACGGACACGGTGCCGATCCACTCGTGGATCCACCCCTGGCTGCCGCTGATGCAGGCGCGCCTGGAGCCGCTGTACTCGCCCATCCGCAACAAGCTGGCCAACGCCCTGCAGAAGTGGCACCCCAGCGACTCCTCTGCCAAGCTCATCCTCCAGCCCTGGAAGGATGTGTTCACTCCGGGCTCTTGGGAGGCTTTCATGGTCAAGAACATCGTGCCTAAGCTTGGTGAGACAATAGACAGTGCTGGCAGTGGCACCTTCCCCTCAAAAGGAAAGGTCCTTGCTAATGTGGGTGCCTGTGTTGCATCAGAGGTTGTTGTTAATGAGATTAGACCAAGCTTACCTCTGATTTTCTGCTGCCAGTCCTGTGCAGAAGCAGAAAGATTAGAAAAATACAAGGAATTACTCTGATTATTCTCTAGGGTTTCTGTCTTATTTTTTTATAAATCATCTATCTCCAGCTGGTAGGAATATCTGAGAGCTGTCAGGTAGGACCGGCTCTGTTACTCTTGAATTCCTTTGTCTGTTCTAATGTTTCACCAAGAGTTTTGTAATGCAGAGAGGCTCAAAGGTTAAAAACTAGTCAAGTTATTTTGTTTTCTCAGTTCTGGCTGCAAATTGTAATCACGGGAAGTGGAAATGAACCATTTTGTGGCAGGATCAGCCAAAGATCCCCACTGTCCTTTAGGATAACAAAAAGGTGCTGCTCAAGTTCTGTGTGTTGGTGGTGAAAGAGATCAGGGCACCGATAAAACTGAGTGAGGCTCTTTTCTAACTGTCCTCTCCTTTCCCAGGAATGTGTCTGAATGAGCTCATCATCAACCCTCACCAGCAGCACATGGATGCTTTTTACTGGGTGATCGACTGGGAGGGGATGATTTCTGTCTCCAGCCTTGTTGGGCTGCTGGAGAAACACTTCTTCCCAAAATGGCTGCAGGTGAGACACTGAGGGCTGAGGAAAAAGGTTTTATTAACTGGGGAGTGTTTTAGGGATTCCTGTCTAGGAATTGCTGCCCTGGTGCTGAGCTGGGCTGGTTCCCACTCACAGCTCAGTAGTCATTGGAACAGTTCCTCCTTTTACTATCAGTAATAAACCACGTGGTAAATGATGGCAGGAGAGATTCAGGTTGGATGTCAGAAGGAATTTCCTCATGGAAGGAAAGGGTGGTCAGGCACTGGAAGGGACTGCCCAGGGAGGTGATTGAGTTCCCATCCCTGGAAGTGTCCAAGGAGTGCCTGGATGTGGCACTCAGTGCTCTGGGCTGTTTGATAAGGGGGTGATTGGTCACACATTGGACTCGATAATCTTGGAGTGTTTTCCATGTTAAATGACTCTGGGATTCTATGGCAGAGAGGCCTCTCCTGCACAGACATGCCTGTGCTGCCTTTGACCTGTCCCTTGCTCTGCAGGTGCTCTGCTCTTGGCTCAGTAACAGCCCCAACTACGAAGAGATCACCAAGTGGTACCTGGGCTGGAAGTCCATGTTCTCAGACCAGGTGCTGGCACATCCCTCCATCAAAGACAAGTTCAACGAAGCCCTTGACATCATGAACAGGGCTGTGTCCTCCAGTGTGGGTAGGTGGCTCTCCTGCTCTGGGCTGGAAGCACTGGGAGGCTGATTGGGACATGGCAGCGTGGCAGGAATTTCCATGAGCAGTGAAAGTCAGTGGGCTCTGCCTTGCTCTGTCCTTAAGGAACACCTCTGAGGTGCTGCTCAGTAGTTCTGGACTGCACTGAGGCAGAAACAGATTTTTGGTGGGTGCTTGAGCTGTTGAACAACTGATTCTCTTCCAGCCTTGCCCTGTCAGTCAGACATCATCCTTTAGGGCTTGACTTCTAAAGCTGTCATTGTTGGGTATTTTTTTCTTTATGGTGAGGTGAAGGGAACCAGCAGTTCCCTTCCATATGCTTCTCCCTACTACCTAAAAGTGATAGTTGGGAGTTACATGGTGTAAAAGAGAAGGGCATGCCTGAGGGAGCAGTGCCTGAGCTCTGCCCTCTTTCCAAAGCTGAGAACTCCTTTCCTGAGCCCAGACTTGACCACCACACTCCAATTCGTGTCCTGGATGGAGGTGAGCAGCTCAGGACGGTTTTCTCCCCATTCTCTCCCCCAGGTGGGTACATGCAGCCGGGCGCCCGGGAGAACATCGCGTACCTGACGCACACGGAGCGGCGCAAGGACTTCCAGTACGAGGCCATGCAGGAGCGGCGCGAGGCCGAGAACATGGCCCAGCGCGGCATCGGCGCCGCCGCCGGCTCCGTGCCCATGAACTTCAAGGACCTCATCCAGACCAAGGCCGAGGAGCACAACATCGTCTTCATGCCCGTCATCGGGAAGAGGCACGAGGGCAAGCAGCTCTACACCTTCGGCAGGATCGTCATCTACATCGACAGGGGCGTGGTGTTCGTGCAAGGGGAGAAGACCTGGGTGCCCACCTCACTGCAGAGCCTCATCGACATGGCCAAGTGAGGCCTCTGTGCAAGGAGAGACCACCCTGGGTGCCCACCTCGCTGCAGAGCCTCATAGACATGGCCAAGTGAGGTCTCTGTGCAAGGAGAGACCACCCTGGGTGCCCACCTCGCTGCAGAGCCTCATAGACATGGCCAAGTGAGGTCTCTGTGCAAGGAGAGACCACCCTGGGTGCCCATCTTGCTGCAGAGCCTCATCGACATGGCCAAGTGAGGCCTCTGTGCAAGGGGAGAAGACCTGGCTGCCCGCCTTGCTGCAGAGCCTCATAGACATGGCCAAGTGAGGCCTCTGTGCAAGGGGAGGAGACCTGGGTGCCCACCTTGCTGCAGAGCCTTATAGACATGGCCAGGTGAGGCATTTGTGCAAAAGGAGAAGGTCCGAGTGCCCACCTCGCTGCAGAGCCTCACTGACATGGCCAGGTGAGGCCCTGCTGGGTGGGGACTGAGTCACCACCCAGGAACAGCCTCTGGGTAACCCTTAGAATAAAGTTCCAGGTTTGTAAATAGTGACACTGGAGCTGGATGCCAGGATGGTTTTATTGGAAGAGCTGTTCAGGCAGTGGCAAGAGGGTGGAAGGCCATACTTCCCGACCCAGGAAGCCAGGCTAAGGGAGAACAAGCAGTGCTGACACTTGTAATTGCCAGCTGGGACAGAGGTTTACCAGCAGGTGAGGAGGGATCACATTCTCTGCTCAGTGAGGGCTGGCCTAGCTGAGTCCCTTGAGTCTCTAGTGACAGATGTCACAGCTTGTGCTGGCAGTGAGTTACTGTCCCCACATCTCTCACACAGTGGGCTCCTCTTTGCTGCACACAGCCAGGACCTGTCCCAACTCTCTGCTGTGGCACTGCAGTGGTTAAGAGCACAGAGGTGAGGGAAGGAACACTAAAGCTTTTTTCCTGGAGGGAGCCAACCTGGTTGTTCTCAGCACTGATCAAGAGCTGATCTCAGCAGCAATGAGTTAGGAGCTTTTTCCAAGTGTGCACTGGGAACCAGACCTCAGCACCTCCCAATACAAACCCCTCTGATAATTTCCCCTTCCTGGTGCTTTGCAATGTGTGTAGGACATGCAAATGGCTTGAATTGTTATGGAGGGGAGGGAATCAGAGCAGTCACTGCAGTGTGAATGGCTCCCAAGGCAGGTTTTGGTGGAATTAGTTTGCTGGAGTTCAGTGAGTGTAAATCAAAGCTCAGCTTTACTTTTTTATTAATTAAAGTACAAAAATGTTCCATCAGCTCAGCATTTAGGTGCTGCCACTTTGGACAGAGCCTGATGCCTCAGTTGCTACTTGAGCTCCATATTAGCTGCACAGAAGCTTCCATGGGAAGAGATGAGGATCCCAGCCCTGCCAGCACAGGGATGGTCAGGACTTGGCAGTAGCTTCCTCCCCCTTCCTGATGATCTCCAGGTCCTCACAATCTTGGTACATCGGCTCCTCCACGAAGTCCCAGACCTCAGGGGAGAGCTCCTGCAGTTTATCCAGGGGAAACCAGTGCACGGAGGTGTCATTGAAGGTGTCCAGGTACCGGGGGTGACTGGGGAGTGCCACTTCCTCCACTCCTTTCAAAACCTAAAGATCATTTGGGGAAAAAGTTACAGACAATGCAGCAGCCCCTTCCTGCAGAGCTGAGCCAGTGAGGAGGAGAATGGTGTTACATTACCCTCAGCCCCTGTGTGCAGGATGTTCTGCAGATGTTCAACAATCTTAAAGTGATTAGCTTTTATATTATAGTGTCTAGGAAAAAAGTTTTGAAAATAACCCCCCCCTTCTTTGCAGTGGCAGTTCATTTCCATTCTCATTAAAAGGTGTGTTGTCAACTGTTGCCTCATACCTTTGCTATGTAAGAATAATCTCTCTCCAGGATTCTGGACAGCAATCTGCAATAACAGAAGATGTCCACGTTAGACATGACATTCCTGTGGATTTAGACAGGTTTTCTGCATGGGGATGGGACAGAGGAGGGGGGAGAGGGCTCACAACTGAAAACTAAAGCAACAAAAATGCACAAAACAGGGAAATTGCTGTCAGAAGCAATAAAATTAAAGTAGGGGAGAGAGAAGAGGAAAGCAGGGCGGGAGGCACTAGAGCCTGTCCAGGCTGTGCCCAGACCTCTCCTCGATCCCTTGGAAGCTGTTCCCGATGATGACCAGCTTGGAAAGCGCCGCTGGGCTCCAGTTGCTCCACAGCAGGTTGTTGTACAGGGCCTTCCCGCAGTGCACCATGTAGAACAGCGTGGTCACACCCTCGATGCCGTGCTTCCCTTCCTGCCCGGGAACCACCGAGCCTATCACGGCCGAGCCCATCACGGCCAAGCCCCGTCCGCGGGTCCCCGCGGTGTGACCCGGGGGTGTCCTCACCTCATTCTCCGGGAGCAGGCACAGCCCCAGCGCTCGCAGCGCCGCTGCCTCCCGTGCTGAGAAGGCCGGGTCGAACAGTGCGCAGCGTGCGGGCGGCACCTGCGGGGACAGCGGCGTTGTTTTGCGGAGATAACCAAAAACTCCACAACTTTGTGAAAGTTGTAAAGCCGGTATGTTTATTACAGCGCTGGAACATGTGAAGATTACTCTCCTTAAAAAACGTGTACTTCTGGGAACTTCAGGTCCCTTATTATCCCCCTCTCAAATACATATGCGTACAATTTCACAATAGGTTCATACATATTCATTTTTATGAATTTTGCGTGACATTTGCCACTAGTTCTTCTTTATCAGAAAGAACTCCTAGGTCAGGTTGACCTGCTCTCACAGCAGTCTCTCTGTCTCTATCACCCTCTGTCTCCCCTCCCTTATCTCTGTCCTTCACTGAAGCAGTTTCTCTGAGCCTAGACTTTGCAGTCAGGCTACACAGCTATGTTTTCTAACCACAGACTCAAAGATGTACATTTCACCTAAATCAAAATGGATTTCTACTCTGGGGAATTTCTACTCTGTCTCAGCGTGAGCACGGCGCGGTGCTGCCCCGCTGCTCCCCGCGGTGCCGGTGCTCACCCGCAGCTCGTCCAGCAGCAGCAGCAGGAAGGCGAGCTGGTAGCGGGCGATGGGGCAGCGCCCGAAGCGGCCCAGCCCGTAGCACACGCAGCGGGCGGGCGGCTCCGCGCTCAGCGGGGCCCGCACGGCTCCTGCGGGCGGGGCGGTCAGCGGGGCGGCGGCGCCGGGGCTCGCTGTCCCCGCTGTCCCGCACCTCCCTCTGCCCGGACTCACCGGCGCTCGCCGCCCAGAAGCCGGAGCTCAGCAGATCGTCCCTGCGGGGAGAGCGCGGCGTTAGCGGGGCCCGATGGGGAGAGAACACATGGAGCGGGGCCGGGCACTCACCGCGCCTCTCGCAGCCGCCGCAGCACCGCTTCTGTTCCGGGGCCGCCTTCCCCTTCCTCCTCATCCTCCTCCTCCTCCTTGCCCCGGCCCCGCCGCCGGCGCCGGGCGCGCCCCGCTCGCCGCCCTCCCGCCAGCGCCGCCATGCGCGCGGTCACGTGCGCGGTCACGGGACCGGGGGCGCGCCCGGAACCGGCGGCGGGAGCGAGCGGGGGGATCGCGGAGCATCCCGGAACCGCGCGGAGCATCCCCGAGCCGCGCGGAGCATCCCCGAGCCGCCGCCGCCTCCCGCAGCCATGGCCCGCCCCGCCGCGCCCGGCCCCGCGCCATGGTGAGCCCCGTCCCCGCTCCCCGCTCGCCGCCCACCCGTGCCGTGCCCCGGGAAGCTCCTTCGGCCCCTCGCTAGTTCTGCCCCCGGTGGTGGGTGAGGTCTGGCAGCCCCCGGGATCAGCAGCGCGGTCCCGGATCCAGCCTCCCGCTCCCGGCCCGGCAGCAGCGCGGCTTCCTCGGTGCCAGCTCTGAGCCAGCCTGTGCTCCGGACCCGGGCTGGTCCTACGGGAAAACTCCCGCACGAAACTCGTTCCAGACCCGGGCCGGTCCTACGGGAAATCTCCCGCACGAAGCTCGTTCCGAGCTTGTGCTGACTGACAGGACAGGATGAGAGTGTTACTGAATACACGCGTTAAAGAAATTCTGAGCAGGATGGTATCACATCGTCAGAGGGACCCTGCTGTCTCCTGCTTCTTTGGTGCAGGCAGCACCCGGGAGCTGCTTGGGATGCACATGGATAATAATTCTCGATAATTATAATAATTATTGTACTCTCTTAATTATCATTATCCCGTGTGATGAGGGTGCAATATCTTACAAATTCACTTTTTTTCCAGTTCTCCTTCCAGGTGTCTGAGAGCTGGATTTCTAGAACCTATTTTAAACTCACAGAAGTGGTCAAATTCAATCATGAGGGACCTTTTTGGTGCTGCTTTTGGGTGTAAACTCAGTGTGATTGTGCAAAGAATCATGTCTCTCCATTTGCAATAACTTTTTGTTGCTCTTCTGTAGAATTAGACAGGAGAGGGAGAAGTGTAACAGTTTCCAAATACACAATCATTTCTGCCAATGTTTTTTAGGTGGAATTACTTTTTCCTTTATGATGGCTCAAAAGTGAAGGAGGAAGGGGATCCTACAAGTGCTGGCATCTGTTATTTTTATCCTCCCCAGGTAATGTCTGCTTTATTTCAGTACCTGTAAAGTAGTGCTGATGGTTCTGGATCAGGAGGGGTTGGGCTTCCAGGTGGTTTGATTAATCCTTACTCAGTAGTCACAAGAGTTTTAAGAAATTTTCAAAGAAATCCCAATTCTCAATTTAGCTCCAGGTGGAGCAGGGCTGGGCTCTCAGGGCACAGCAGTGGGGTTAAACTCTGCTCCCTCCCTGAGGAATGGGCCAGCACAGCCCAGCTCTGTCCTGGTGATTTCAATAAACACAAATGAAGGATGAAACTTCCTCTCCATAGGCCCCAGGCCTTTGTGCTGCCTGGAAAAAGCAACCCAATTATTTTTCTCCCAGAAATTTGCCTGTTCTACTGCGATTGATTTATAGAATCCTGGAGTTGTTAAGGCTGGAATAAAATCAAGTCCAGCCATGAACCCAGCACCACTAAACCTTGTCCCCAAGTGTCACACCCACACATTTTCTGAACACTTACAGGGATGGTGACTCCACCACTGCCCTGGGCAGCCTGTGCCAATTCCTAACAACCCTTTCTGCAAATTGAGTTGAAATGATAATTACTTTTTATTTATACCTAAAAACAGCAGTGATTTTTTTTTTCCTGAGTTCTTTTAATGGGAAGTTAAAGCCTTTGCTCCCTGGCAGACCATCCCAGAGCAGCAGGAGCTGCTGTGTGGGCAGATGGCCGGGGTTGTTCGCTGCCTCACCGAGATCTCCGGGGCCCCTCCCAGCCTGGTCCGCCTCAGGAAGCTCAAGTTTGCCGTGGTGGTGGATGGAGACTTCCTGTGGGTGAGTTCAGGAGCTCCAGAGCAGTCACAGAGTGAAAATGATGCTGAAGGATGGGATCAGACAATGAGAGTGTGGGCTGCACCCAGGGAGAGCTGGGAAGGGTCCTTGCAGTGCACAAATTTCATTTCATTCATTACTTCAATTCTGTTTTCTGTGGCCTGGCAGTCGCTTCAGCTTCCTGCAGAAAAACTTCAAGCACCTCATTTCTGTGCCCACACCCAAAGGGATTTCTTATGATGTTCCTGGCTGGAAACAGAATCCCAAAATCCCAGACTGGTTTGGGTTGGAAGGGACCTTAAACTCATCCAGTTCCACTCCCTGCCATGGGCAGGGCCACCTTCCACTATCCCAGTCCAACCTGGCCCTGGACACTTCCAGGGATGGGGGATAACAGGATTCCATGTGCTGCAGTTTTTAAGGACACAGTCAGTGTTTGAAAGTCTGGTTGTGCTTTCCTTCTAGCCCTCAGCATCCCCAGAGCTTTGTCAGTGTCCTCAGACATTTAGAATATAAAGAGCAGCGTGTGGCAGTTGTGACAAAAGTGCCCCAAACCATCCCCTGGGAACTGGGCTGAGGCCAGTCAGCCCCATTTAATTGGCACTGCTGCTTCTGTTTGAGCAACTCAAAAACTAGATGGAGCATCATCATAATATAAATAATGAGTTAATTAGAATATTTTGAAGTACTTATTTTCAGGAAAATGTTCTTAGCTATTAAAGCACCAAGTTAGGTCATCTAACGTGGGAAGGGAGTGTGTCTGAAGCTCTGCATTTCTGATATTTATTTATCCTGTGTGTGCCAGGGCTCTTGTGTGGGTATGTTTGCATTTCCTTTTCCTGTGCCTGTGATTCTGAGGGGTGTCTGCCTGCACAGAGCTGCCTGTCCTTGTGTGAAAGTGATGAGAGCTGTTCTCACTTGTCGTGCCCGAGTTCTGTCTGGCAGCCTCCTGCATGCCCTGCTGTGTGTGCTGCAGGTTCTGGGCTGTGCTGTGGAGCTGCCTGACGTGAGCTGCCGGCGCCTCCTGGAGCAGCTCATCGGCCTCTTCACCTTCTACCACGGCCCCGTGCGTGGGGCATACACGGTAACCAGGGACTGGGGGCGTGGGGACAGGGGGACAAGGGACTGGGACATGGTAACCAGGGACTGGGAGTGTGGGGACAAGGGGACAAGGGACTGGGACACGGTAACCAGGGACTGGGGGCGTGGGGACCAGGGGACAAGGGACTGGGACATGGTAACAAGAGACTGAGACATTGTAGTGAGGGATTGAGGACATGAGGACACAGTAACAAGGGACTGGGACATGCTAACGAGGGACTGGGGACAGGGTGACAAGGGACTGGGACATGGTAACCAGGGACTGGGACATGGTAATGAGGTTCTGGGGACATGGGGACATGGTAACGAGAGACTGGGACATGGTAACCAGGGACAGGGGGCGTGGGGACAGGGTGACAAGAGACTGGGACATGGTATCCAGGGACTGGGACATGGTAACGAGGGACTGGGGATGTAGGGACATGGTAAGGAGAGACTGGGACATGGTAATGAGGGACTGGGACGCAGTAATGAGAGACTGGGACATGGTAACAAGGGATTGGGACATGGTAACAAGGGATTGGGACATGGTAACAAGTGGCTGGGACATTGTAGCGAGGGACTGGAGATGTGGGGACATCGTAGCAAGAGACTGGGACATGGTAACAAGGGACTAGGATGTGGTAACCAAGGACTAGGGACATGGGGACATGGTAACAAGGGGCTGGGACATGGGGACACGGTAAGGAGAGACTTGGACATGGTAACAAGAGACTGGGACATTGTAGCGAGGGACTGGGGACTTGGTAACAAGGGACTGGGACATGGTAATGAGGGACTGGGGATGTGGGGACATGGTAACAAGAGACTGGGACGTGGTAATGAGGGACTGGGAACATGCAGACACAGTAACAAGGGACTGGGACAAGGTAACAAGAGACTAAGACGTGGTAATGAGGGACCTGGTAATGAGGGACTGGGGGCACGGTGACTTTTGGGGTGATTTAAACACTTCCCATGGTGTCCCAGCTCTGGTGCCCCAGTGTTGCCTTCCTCCTGCCAAGGGTCCAAGAAGTGGGACCTGGAAAAGTGAGCAGGTCAACCCCACCATTGCTCTGAGGTCCTCTGGGGCTCTGCTGAACCTTTCCCAGATGTTCACCCTAAAGAGTTTCCCCTCAGTATTGTTCTCCCACCTTTCCCTGACCTTATCTTGGCCCTGTGGTTTGCATCTCCCATCCCAAGTGCATGGACAATTTGCAGTGAAGTGTTTGTGGGGGGTTTGTCACCCACAGGTGTTTTCCCAGGAGGAGCTGAGCAGGGAGTGGGACAGGTACATTGAGCACATCCAAAAAAACACCAGTGACCTCCACAGGATTTTCAATTCTCTCTGGCATCTGGACAAAACCAAGGTAAGAGCCTGTCCTGTGCAGTACCCCAGTGCCACTGTGTTTGTTTATTTGCTGCTTGGAGCTTTCCCAGGGTTCTGTGGCCTCACTGGTTCTCCCTGCCCAGGTGGATCCCCTGCTTCTGCTGAAGGCAGCTCTCATCCTGCAGACGTGCCAGCGCTCTCCCCATGTCCTGGCAGGCTGCATCCTCTACAAAGGCTTGTAAGTAACCAGGTGTTTGTTCCCTGGAGGGTTAAATCCACCCCTTTCCAGGGCTTGGGTCCTGGACTGCATCCAGGGCTGCTCTTGGTTGTTCAAGAGCTTCAGGCCAGGCAGTCCCTGGCTGTCTGTGGTCACTGAGACTGTGTGGTTCGTGGAATTGTGGGATCATGGAATGGCTTGGATTGGAAGGGACCTTAAATCCATCCTGTTCCACCCCACTTTCCACCATCCCAGATTGCTCCAAGCCCTCTCCAGCCTTGCCTTGAACACTTCCAGGGATTCAAGGGCAGCCACAGCTTCTCTGGGCACCCTGTGCCAGGGCCTCACCACCCTCATGGGAGGAATTCCTTCCCAATATCCCATCTAACCCTGTCCCATGGTAGTTTGAGTCCATTGCCCCCCTGTCCTGCCATTCCAGGCCCTTGGAGTCTCTCCAAGGTTATCTGTGCTTGTCACCATGAAGGAGTTCAAGGCTTGGGTTTCAGTAGAAATCTGCTGGTTTTGATACTCAGCAGGACGTGAGGACTGAATTTCTGAGGCTTTTTAGGGGGAAGTCACCAAGGAAGAGGGAGATGAGTGTATGTTGTGCTCTCCCAGCAGTATTCCTTCTGCAGGTGTGCAGGTGTGTCCGTGTGTCCCTAGGTTTGTCTGACCTGCTGGCCAGCACCACTGTCTGTATTGACAGGAGGTGCACAGGGGGATGAGCCAGGATTCCCCATGAGAAATTCCAGCTTCCTTCAATCAAAGATGACTGAATGACTTCAAGGAAAGCCTCTAAGGTGGCCCTGAAAGACAGGAGGTGGGGAATTCCGAGAATTCCTTGGCAGTGGTGCTCAAGTGCCATTTTTCTTTGGCATGAGCTGTTCCAGTGACACGTTTTACAAGCACTGGAAATGTGCCACAGGGAGAGCATCTGCCAGGGAGTGACCTCATAGCTGCAGGCAGGACACTGGAGTGAGTCACTGCAGCACCTGAGGGTGAAAGGACCTGGACATTTGACTTGAGGAGGGACTTGGGAGCCTTGTCCTGCACCAGGGTGTGTCACCCTGTGCCTCTGGTCTGTCTGGCAGAGACATTTTGTCACCAAATGTCATCAGAGTTGTCTGAGCTGATGATCTCTAAGTTCCCTCTCAAGCCAAACCATTCTGTGCTTGTCTGACTTTGCTTTGTCCTTTCAGGATTGTGAGCACCCAGCTGCCACCTCCACTCACTGCCAAAGTCCTCCTGCAGGGCAGCAAGTCCCCAGGTCAGGTATGGCACTGAACACGTTCCCTGCCAGCAGATTCCTGTGAGGATGTGCTGTGGGAGCTCTTGTCACACACATCTGGCATGTGTCACCGTGGGGAAGGACAAATATTGGTGATGATGCTTAAAGCTTTTATTACTCATGATTTAAAAAGGTTCCAAGACTTCTGCACTAGGAATTAGCTTTTTTTTTCAGTCTTTAACTTACTGAATTCATGAGTTCTCATTTATGTAGTGTTTTGACTGGCTTTTTACACAAGTTTTGGTATTTACTGGGAAATCCACCAAATGAGTCTCTGACAAACAGCAGTTTTCATTTGCTTTAAAACTTGTCAAAAATTAGTATGTGTGTGATCAAGATGTTCTATAAAAGCCATCAGTATGCAGATATAAAGGCAACCTTTGCTTTTCTTCTGCTTGAATGAAGGGAGTTTCTGTTCCCTGAGCAGGTGGTGATGATAAATCTGGGCTCTGTCCTGAATTTTAGGTGTATTTTGGTTCTTGGGAAGCTCCCCTTGGCTTTGAGAGCTCCCTAAGGACCAAAACACTTCCCAGCACCAAACAGTCCCAGAGTTTGCTGGGGGGGGTGGTGTGGGGTCTGCTGTGGCCTTGGGAGGGTGACAGAGGTGTCCTGGTGTCCCTGATCCATGCACAGAGCTGATTTTTGGCTTTTGTTGCAGAGTGAGCCTGGAGCTGAGGAGCTGCAGGAGCCTGGTGAGCATCCAGCTGCATCCTTTAGGCTGCCTTCCCTGCATGGGAGCACGGGCTGCTTCTCTGGGATTCACACCCAAGCTGTGCTGGGTGCTGGAGTAGCTCCAAAATATCCCAGAGGGTGTTGCTGCCACCAGCCAGCCTGTGCTGTGTGATCAGAACCAGCTCCTTCTGCTGGGGTTTGCTCTTTTGGGTTTGATTCCAGCTCTACAGATTCCCAACCATGCCTGCCTTCATTCCAGTTCCCCATGTGGCCACTTGGCCACTGCCAGGCCCTGACAACAGATGGCTGGTGCTTGCAGTCCAAACCTCCAGCCTTATGATGAAAGCCTTTCTTCTATTCTTTTAGTATAGTTTTAATATACCATTTTCTCTTAATTATATATCATATATCAAGATCTCCTTTCAGCATCAGTATGGAGATGATCTGCCAGGATGGAAACACTGAGGGGAAATTTAACTGTGTCAGGCATGGAGGGATGGGAAAATGTTGGGAGGGTGGGAACAGACTGCCCAGCTCAGTTGGGATGCAGGATCATGAGTTTGGTGTGGTGGGGTTCTCAGGGGTCACAGAATGAGGGAAGAGATGAGAATCTTGACTCCATATTTCAGAAGGCTGAGTTATTATTTCATGATATATAATTAAGAGAAAATGGTATGTTAAAACTATACTAAAAGAATAGAAGAAAGGATTTCATCAGAAGGCTAGAAAGGAATAGAAAAGAATAATAAAATCATGTGACTGACCAGAGTCCCAACACAGCTGGACCTCTGATTGGTCATCAGGTAGAAACAACTCACGTGGACCAATCAAAGATGCACCTGTTGCATTCCACAGCAGCAGATAATTATTGTTTACATTTTGTTTCTGAGGTCTCTCAGCATCTCAGGAGAAAAATCCTGTCAGAAGGATTTTATGAAAAATATTTCATAATTAATATTTTATGAAAAATCCTGTCAAAAGGATTTTTCATAAAATGTATCTGTGACAGCTTGGATTGTAGTTTTAAGCTGGGACATGTTTGTTGAATCCTCCCCTGCTCTTGCAGAGCCTCTGCTGCCGCCGGGTGTCCGAGTGCTGCCCGTGTTCCTCACTGCAGAGGAGGTCTCTGCTCTCCAGGATTTCCCCGTGGAGTGGATGGCCAGGTAGGAGACCAGCCTGACCCAGAGGCAGGATTCACAGCAGGAGCTCACACTGTGTCCCTGTTCCCATTGTCACTGTTTTCTCTGGAGCTAACTCAGGCTCTGTCACTGCCTTTGGAGCTGCCTGAGCCCCTCAGGCTGGGCAGAATTTCCATATCCCTGGAGCAGAGCTGCTTCCCCAGACCAGCTGGGAGCTCTTGTCCCTCAAGCACTGCTTTGTGGACAAGGCAGGGACATTCCCAGGAGCCTGCAGGGTAAGATTCCCAGGCTTTTCACCTGTGTTAGACCTCGGCCCATCCTTTTCCCAGGTCTCTTTGTAGCAGGGGATGGATCAGCCATTGATCAGTGATCAGCCATTGATCAGTGCCAGGAACCAGTGGGGTTAGCAGCTGTGGGATAACTCCACACAGATTCTGCTCAGTGTTTCATTCACTTGTCATCTCCCACTAGGTCACCCATGTCCCCAGCAGGCCCCAGAGGAGAGGAGAGTGCTCTCTGCTCCCAGGCAGTTCCAGAATCAACAGGAGCTCGTGAAAACCAAGCCCTGGATGAAATCTCTGTGCAGGAGTCCCATGAGGACACATCAGGAGCTCCTGCCCCAGGAGATGCTGCGCAGCTGGGCAGCCCTGCAAGTCCTCTGACAGACTTTTCTGGAATGGGAGCTGGCACAAGGAATTCTTCAGCTGCAAACCTGAGTGAAGCAGGCAGTGAAAACTCAGAACTCAGCAGGAAAACATCCTTCCCATCAGAGAGTGACACTGAGCAGCTCCCAAGTCCTTCCTCGCTCCAGACTGAATGTACTTGGACTACAGGTCCATACCTGGAAGGCTTTTCCTTTCCCACCCCTTACTCCTGGGAGCAGGAGAGCCAGGACAAGGGGGAATCCCCTGTGGATTCTGACGTTGGTCACTGTGCTTCCCAAAATTCCCTTTCAGTCAGCCACAGTCCAGCTGTTCCCTCTCCTGCCCAGGAGCTGAGCAGAAGAAAATCCAGTGAGGAGGACAAGCCATGGACTGCGAGCCAGGACCGTGTGTCTGGGGGAAGTGACAGCACAGCTGGTGACCACGGGTGGGGCTTGGATTGTCCAGGCCCTGCTGGACACCCACAGCTCCACAACAGGAGGCAGCCACTGGTCCCAGAGCTCCAGGAGGCTCTGCCCAGCGCCCCTGCAGGGGACAGGCCGTGTCCCAGCAGCAGGGAAGGCAGCTGGGACAGGCTGGGTGGCACAGGGGGCGAGCCAGCCCAGCTGAGCCTCTACGTTCACTGCATCCAGGGCTTGGTGCTGTCGCTGCTGGCTGAGGAGCGGCTGCGCCACGACCGCGGCGCCGTGCAGGACGTGGTGAGTGGGAACACTGCCCCGCTGCAGCTGCACTGCTGGGGGGCACGGGGCTCACAGCTGAGCAGGGAGTGCTGAATCGTGCTCCCGGTGCCTCCATCACCTGCTGGGAGCTGTGGCAGGCTCGGCAGGCTGCGTGGGAGCTGTCGGAGCGAAGCGGGGCCAGCCGCGTCTCACAGGCGGCTCCCGGTGCTGCTGCTGTTGTCTGGCACTGCCGGCTCCGGAGCAGAGCGTGGGGGTGTGACAGACACCCGCGGGCTGCCAGGGGCCCGTGCTGGAGCTGGGATTTGCTGGGGATCCCCGGCGGTTCCGTGGTTTTTGGGTGTGTTAAAGCCCCAGCCTGCGCGTCACCGCCTCTCCCTCAGGGAGCGCCGCAGACGTGGCTGGCAGCAGGACCCAGAGGGGTTCCCTTGGCTGTGGGAGCCTCCAGGCTGCTGGGGAGAGGGGGATGCCATGTGGGCACTGCACCTGGGTAACACCAGAGCAATCCCAAATCTCCCCATGGTGGGATTTGGATGCCCAGACTCCCTCCCACTCCCATCCTGCAGGGGCAGGATGTGCTGGCCCCCCATCTTTCCCGTGAAGCATCAGCTGCAGAGCTGCTGCCTGGCCTCTGCCTCCCTACCAGGAGCTGAGTCAAAGCTGCAGAGCCCTGTTTGATATGCCAGTTGCCATAGGAACAACCTAATTTCCTTCCCCAGCCAGCCTGGAAGGTGGAGGGAAGCTCAGACTAATGCAGAGCCTCAAGGTTGCTCCTTCCCCTCGGAGCTCTGGGACACCTGGGGCCCCGGGAGCTGGGGAATGTCTGCTCTGCACAGCAGGGCTGATGTGCCTGGCTTGGGATTGCTGCCAAATCAGCTGAGCCCCGAGGTGCAGGCAGAGCCCTTTGCACCAGACATGGCACTCTGTCCCCTTTCTGCTCGTCTGGAACAGCAGGGGGGACACAGGCAGGTGGGAATTGTCAGGCTGGAGAGTGGAATCCCTATTGCACAGGGATTGCACAGTCCATCTTCCCTGATGTCTTGCCCTGGTGCTGACAAGCTCTCGTTCCATTCAGGTTCCTCTTTTCCCAGACATCCTTCTTCCATCTCACGTTCCCTTGTTTTGGATCTCACCAAAACTGCACTGTCACACAGCCTGGAATTCAGCTGTGCCAGGGCTTTTCTGCTGCACCCTCCCATGGGTGCAGGTGTGTTATCCCTGAGGAGAGGAGCCCTGCATGTCCCATTGTCCCACAAGGAGAGGCAGCTGGGCTCTGCTGCTGGTGGATTTGAGGCACAACCTCAGCTTGTCTGTCCCTTTGTTTATCTGTAGGTTAAAAATGACCCTCCACTCTCAGGGATGTCAAAGCTTTGCTACAATTAATGTTTTTTTGAATGCTTTGAGGCCCCCAAATGACACCAAAGAAGGGTAAAATATGCTGCTTGTGCAGCTGTGAACCTCTGGGAGGGTGGATTCCATCCCAGACTTTCCCTGTGGAGTGGGAGGCTCTTGGCCTCGCCTCCTGCTGCTCTTTAGGTCTTATGCCTTCAGTTCACTGCACAGAAAGGAAAATCTGTGCCATGACAGGGGTCAAGGATAGGTCAGGCACTGCCGTCCTGCTGAACAAAGGCTTGATCCTCTCCCCAGTAGGGAAAAGCTCATTGGCAGGATGAGGATTATGGAGTTAATCTTCCCAGGGGTGGTGGGGGACCCCTGCCTGTGCCCTGCCTGTGCCCAGGGAACCTCAGCATGATCAAGGCCTCTGGGCTACTGAAAATCCATCCAGAATAGCAGCTTGGCATTCATTCAGTGCTTTGTTGTGTGTGTTTGTACTGCCCGGTGTAAGCAAAGGAATGTCCCTTGCTGGGGCTGTAAATCATGTGAAATGAGCCCTGGAGAGTCATGGTTGATGGTAAATTAATGGGGCCTTGCATTTTCCTATAATTAGTAGCATCAGGTGGCTTAATGGCTGATTGTCAGGTTGGAGGGCCCTTTTCTGAGTCATAGAACTCCAGACTGGTTTGGGTTGGGAGGGACCTTAAAGCTCACCCTGTTCCAACCCCTGCCATGGGCAGGGACAGCTCCCACTGGACCAGGTTGCCCAGAGCCCCATCACTGCCTTGGGAGCTCTGTGATTTGTCTGTTCCCTCCATGTCAAAATTTCCCAGCCGTTTTAGGTGGGAGCCTGGACAGCAGAGTGCGGAAGGGTCTGGTCCTTCTGTCACCTGAACTCCTTCCAGAACTTCCTTGAAGCCCAGGTGAGGCTCTGAGCTTTTCCTTTCCCTCTGCCTGCAGTACCACAGCAGCCTGGCCTCCCTAAATGGCCTCGAGGTTCACCTGAGGGAGACCCTGCCCAAGGACTCTTCAGCCTCAGGCAAGACAAACTACAGCTTCACACACTATGACCGTGTCCAGAACGTCCTCACAGGTGAGCCCTCATCCTCTGGGCCTGCAGGAGGGAGCAATGAGGAGAATGGGGTTTATGGGAACCTTTTCTCACACCTCAGACACCATTTCTCAGCCAGATCAAGGGCTCTGTTGTGGGATCTTTGTCTGTTGGGATGGAGGGTGTCCCCAGCCTGTTCTGCAGCTGTGTGTGGTGAGCTCCAGAGCCTTTTCCTGCTCAGTGAACAGGGGCACACTGCAGAGTGGGTTTTTAACACCCCTCTCTCCTGTTGTGCAGCCAATATGCCCCACACCCCTGGGCCCCTGGACCGGCACTTCCTGAGGGCGGCCACACTCATCCACTCCGACTTCAGCCAGCTCCCCACGGCCTCAGAAGTGATCATCAGGTAAGGGCTGCTCACAACCCTCCTGTCCCAGAAGGGCACAACCCCTTTCCAAAGCTGGCTGGGTTTTAACCAGGTTGTCACCACACCCAAGGACCAGTCACAGGCTTTATTCCCTAAATTTCCTTTGTGGATGTTGAGAGGCTGCAGTGGCACCAGGAGGGTGGGCTGAGGGCACAGCTGAGTGGTGCCATGGCTCGGATTAAGATGCAACACTCACACAATTGCCAGTTCCTGGCACTGTAAGGTTCTAAGACACAGTTTTAAATTTAGCTGTTCCTAATAAATTTGTGTCTCGGCAGGGAGCCAGAGGCGCCCAGAATTGGCAACCTAGATATTGTTTTCTTGCACGGCTTGTTGGGCTGGAAACACACTGTGATGTGCATGGCAAACTCAATTGTGATGCACCAGGCAGGATGGTCTTACCACAATCAGAGCCCTTCCCAAAACCCAGAAATTTTCCTGACATCCAGAGCCCTTTCCCAGGCCATGGCTGAAGTGGACACCCCTTTCCTCAGCTGAGCTGGGAGTGCACAGATTCCACCCACCTGGTCCTGCTTGTTTGTCCAAAACATGATGAAATAAAGATGCTCCTGGGAATTACACAGTAACTCTGGCACTGCTTGCCAAGGGAATGTGAATCACACACTTCAGTGCTGGAGAATTCCTTGTTTAGCATGAGCTTCTCTGGCTCCTTCAATCCAATCCTAAACTGACTGGCTAAGCTGGCATGTTCCCTGTTACCCCGAAAAAAGCAACTCCATGTGTGAATCAGCCTGAGTAACAAGATGACTAAAACTGCTTTCTTTTATGGAGAGTTGTCACAGAAGGGTGTCAGCAAACATAGCAGTTGCTGCTTTCCTCCTCGAGGAGGAATCCAGGGTCCTTGGCTTTGCTCCCTGCCAGCCCTATGCTGCAAGGAATACTCAGGGAGGGGGGATTCTTAGTCTTAATTAATGTTTTTAATCACAGTTTTCATGGTGACTGCATCTGACTCTTGTCTGAGCCTCATCACACCTGTGAGTGAACACGTGGTTCCTGCTGCAAGGTGCTGTGCTGGGGTTTGGTTGTGGCCAGCAGCAGTGGCAGAGGAGGAATGTCAGGCACAAAGAGCATTTCAGGCTCGTGGTGTGCTGGGCTGGGCTGGCAGCAAGGGGAATCTTTGGAGTGTGGCCACACACGGAATCCCAGAATCTTTAAGTTTGGAAAAGCCCTCCCAGACCATCGTGTCCAACCTGGGACCAATCCTCACCTTGTCACCCAGTCCAGAGCACTAAGCTGGACTCAGTCACAGGTTGGACTTGATGGTTTTGGAGGTCTTTCCCAAACAAAATGATTTTGTGATATCCTATTGTCCCTTTTAAGGATGCCAGAACCCTTTAGAAGTTGGGTCTGGTTCCCTGTGACCTTCAGGGGTTTGGTGCCTGTTCAGCTCCATGTTCCCATGCTGAGACACCTGAAAGTCCCTCTCAAAACCTGGGAGCCCAGTGCCCAGCTGTGAATCTTGCCCAAAGCTGACAGTCTGCCTTTCCCTGCCCTTCCAGGAACGCCTCCACGGCTGTGTATGCCTGCAGGAATCCTGTCCAGGAGACCTACTTCCAGCAGCTGGGAGCTCCCCTGCGCAACTCAGGCGTCCCCAACCCTCATGACAGCGCCTTCAGCCTACCCAGCAAGGCCAAGCAGAAGCTGCTGAAGCATGGAGTGAACCTGCTGTGAGCTGCTGTGCTGGGACAACGGCTCAGCCCTGTGAATGTTCATCTCCAGGAAGGAAAATCTCAGCTGTTTGTGCCCACAGGAGGCCCTGCCCTGCCGCTGTGAGGGCTCCAGCCTGCCTGGCCCTGAGGAAAGGACACTCCTTGCCCTGTCCTGCAGCACATTTTGGGCCAGTGCAGGTGTCACTGACAGCATTTACCAAAGACTGAGGACTGAACGCAGCATCTTGGGGCTCTTGGTTTACATGGACTTTACAGGGACTCCTTGGTGATGTGCAGACTTCCCACGTGCCTTGATCTGAGGTAAAACCTCACCTTGCTCTGAGTTACACAGCCCCCAGGCACTGCTGCCTTTCAGACCTGTCAGTCAGCCACTGTCTGTGCCTGCCCTTGCCCTGGTCAGACTTTGGCTTTATTTCTGTCCCTTAATCCATGGGAATGATCCTTCCATGACGTCGTGCCTTACCTTGGTTAGCAGTGCCTGCCTGTTGTCACATGGGAGCAGAGCCAGAGCTGCAGAGCTCACAGTCCTCCTCTGGGTGCTCCCAGGAGGTTTTTACACCACAGGTGACTCTGGAGGGATGTCCCTGTCCCTCCACACCTCCCTGGTCAGTGATGGTCCAGCCCAGCCCTGCCCTCCTTGTGCCCATGTGGATGTGCAGCCTCACAGGGGCTGGGTGATGGTGATGGTGGTGTGAGTGTCCCTCAGCCTGTGCTCCCTCATTTTACTGCTCCATTTGCCCACACTCTGCAGACCCCAAAGTTGCCTCTTTGCTGATGGGACCAAAGAGGTTTTGTATCCCCTCAGCAGCTGTCCCCTTCCTGCTCTGACAGTGTCCCCAGTCTGTGGTGGCCAGGGGGACCTGTGGTGGTGGCTGCTTACACCGAGGGGTGGATAGCTGTGTTTGGACCCTGCTGCTGGTGCAGACACACCCCTCAGTGTGACTGTGGAAATAAAGGAGTCTCCAAGGCTCATCCCAGCAGCCAAAGTCACGTTGTTGTCATGTGTGTGCTTCTTGGTGTGATGGGCTGGGTCGTGGGAGCTGTTCCCTGTTTACCTCCTCCAAGGGTGGTTCCTGCAGTGCTGGGGTGGAGCAGGCAGAGCCTGTTGGTTCAATCCATCCTGCAGAGCAGCTGCTTGGAAGGTTTCTGGTGGATAGATGTGTGACTGGGTCACCAAGAGATGGTGAGCAGAGACATGAACGTGGGGAGGTGCAGAATCAGAGCTGGGCATGGGAAGGTCACCACTGCCACAGCTTCTGCTCCCACTCCAGCACAGACAGTTCCCAAGGTTGCTCTGTCATCCCAGGGCTGCTCCTCAGACATTGCTGGGAATTTCAGAGGACTCCAGAGGACAAGCCAGCTGCTTGCTCAGGGGTGGCTGGGCACAGATGCCACCTGGCTGGCAGCCCTGGCAGCTGAGGAGGTGTTGCAGCAGGAGCAGAGTCATGTGGCATTGCTCCCATCCTGGGCATGGAAGGATTATCAGGAGTCTGTTGGCAGTGTAGGAGTGAAAACTCCATGGGAAGCCTGAGCTGGAGCCACCCTGGTGACCTCCTGTTTCAGTTCCACCCCTGTGGAAGATGGCACAAGGTAAGGTGCTGCTTCCCTGGTGACTTCCCTGCACGCTTCCACTGCTCTTGTTCTGGAGGGAGCACAGGGAACATCACAAGGAAGAATATCAGGGAGGTTTTGCAGGGTAAGAGAAGGCAGGAGGGATGAGGGTTGCGTGCTCCTGGGATTCCTACTCAGCTGAGCCAAGTGACTCCTCTGGGAGAGGCTGCTCTGCCTGTCCCTTCTGTGCCCTCAGCAGATCTGGGTTCTCTCTGCAATTCCCAGGAGAGGAAGGCTTGGAGAACCAGGAGCAGCTCCAGCCTGCTCTGCTCCTCGGGGAGATCCACTTAGATCCTGCCTGGCTGCTTGGGAAGTGGCTGTGTTCTCTAGCAGGAAACACAGAGAAGTGGAAGGAGAAGCCTGAGAGGGACAGGAGGGAGATTTGGCACAGCAGCAAAGCACAAAGCGGATGGATGCTCCTGCCTGCTGCCGTCAGGGATCCTGCTCTGCAATCTGCTGAGCCGTCTGCCAGCCAGGAACAGCTGGGCTGGCTCTGCTCCTTCAGCTGCTCAGGCTGAATCTGCCCACCCAGCCCCTGCCTGCCCACCCAGCCCTGTGCTGGTCAGGAGGGAGCAGCACACAGAGAGCTCCCGGCCCGCAGGGCGATGGCTGTGCTGGAGAGGAAGCTTAAAAATGGGGCATTTTTAATCTGCTCCATCAGCTGGGCCTGTCTGAGTGCTGCCAGGGGGGGCTCATGGGGAGAAATTCCTGCCCTGCCAAGCTGGCTTTGTGCTTAAGGGGGTGAGGCATTGGTTTGCAGGCAGTTGGGTGGGATTTGAGCAGCACCCTCTGCTCTGGAGCTGCTCCTGGGAAGCTGCTGCCTTTGATGAATCAGTGCAGGCAGCTGGAAGGAATTCCTGAAATGGTTTGTGGATGCTCTGGCAAGGCTGATGGCTTCTGTGTGGAGCTTTGGGCCTGCAGCTTCTCCTGGTGATGGCTGGGGAGAGTCTCTGGTGCCCTGGACCACACAGCAGGGCTGGAACCCACAGCTGTCCCCCACTAGCAGACTGTGGGAGATGCTCCCTGTGCTCCTTGGCAGCCTGGGCTCCACTGACATCACAAAATCCCAGGATGGTTTGGGCTGGAAAAGACCTCAAATATCCATTTGCAAGTCCCTGCCATGGACAAGGATTCCCCCACTAGACCAGGCTGCTCAGGGCCCCATCCACCCTGGCTAAATCCAGGCCTGGGGGGCTGTGACTGGTCAGGACAGAGTTTCCATGGGCTGGGTATTTTTGAGCACTGGCCACGCTCACTATATCCCTGGCAAATAGGCCCGTGCCCCCTCCCACCCTGCAGCTCCTGCTCTTTCCAGGCCATTCTCCCCAGCAGCAGCCAGATAAGCAGGACCCAACCCCTCGGTGTTTGCTTGAACCTAGACTTGTTAAAGCAGCAGGCAAAGCCCATTCTGTTTTCAGCACAACTGTTTATTGATAATCTTTGCTTATCCATTGTATGAATGTTACCAACCTTTGGACAGAGCCAGCCTGCTTCCCCAGGGCCTGTGTCCAGGTAGCCAATGCGTGTAGAAATCATGCACTTCAGGTAGTCTGTAACAAGACGGGTGTAAAAAATATCTCAGATGTATTTGAAATCTCTGCCTTCTCTTGCAATCGACTCACTGAAAAGTCTGTAAAGAAGTTGTTGGGGGACAGGGCTGGTCCCTCCCGGGCAGGGCACAGAGGCAAAGGGTCCCCAGGCAGAGCTGTGAGTATCCACCACACACTGTGCTTTGGGGGGGTGTTATAAACCAGCCCCCAGACCCCAAACAGATGGGGAGACTTCAGGAAAAGCATGGTGGTCCCTGGGTGGGCAGGACCTCATTGCTCAGGCTCCAGAATTAACCCCCCCTTGGGAATCTGTCCTGTGGTGTCGGGTCCATGGGAGCTGCCGCTGTGTGTGTCTGCCCTGGCTTGAGGAAAGGAGAAGATGGAGCAGCAGAAGGAATGGTGACCTCCTTTTTTCCTACAGACAGACAAAACCCCCATTCTCTGTTTCCAAACAGCATCCCTGCCCCTGCAGGGCCTCCCAGCTGGGAGCTGGGAAAACTGAGGGTTGCAGATAGAGCAAGGAAGGGATTTGGGCAATTGCTAACACCCTTGGTCAGACTGAAGAGCACGGCTGTGTGTGCTGTTCCCTCAGCAGCGTGGAGGTCGGGGCTCCTGCCTTGCTGGGCTGGCGATGGACTCTGCTCCCTGCCTGGGTGACAAAAAGGATTTCTGAGGGCAGGAGGGCTGGGGAGCTCCAGCTGCACATGGAGGAGGAAGCAGGAGCCCCAGGAGGGTTCTTTGTGAGCAGAGCTGTGCCCTGCCCAGCACATCACACCCAGCCTGCGGGGAGCACAGTGCCCATGGCAGCCCCCAGTGTCCATCAGTCAGTCCATCCCGGGCAGGGCAGGCTGGTTGGCTGTTATGGTGTGTGTGTGTGTGTGTTGTTCCTTTGATGACCACGAGAAAATTTTTTACATTACATTCAAACGAGCACCCTTGGGTTTGTTACTCTACTTCTGAACACCGCAAAACACAGTTAGCAACAGAACACGACGGAGCAGGGGGGCAGCGAGCCCCGGCGGGGCCGAGGCGCCGGCGCTTGCAAAAGAATCCCTGAAGCCAACGATGGAGGAAGAGGATGGGCGCGGATACACGTCACAGTTTCCATTTACAACACCCCCGGGAGGGAGCACCGAGGCCGTGAGCCGGGAGAGGGTCCCGGCCGAGCTGCCCTGAACCCACCAGGCCGGGCAGCGCCGTCATCGTCCCGGTGCGAAGATGAAGTCGAGGGCTTGGCGCTCAGCCGCCGCCACGTTGGGATGCCACAGGTCTACCATGAACACCACACGGGGACCTTCCTCCGGGGCACCTGAGGGGTGGAAACACACAGTGAGGGCAGGGAGGCACCTCCCCAGTGCAACCGCAGTAAACAGCTGCTTACTGGGAACTCAGGGACATGGGGCATGCTCCTCCCTGCCAGGCCTGCTTTGGGATTTGAGGATTCCTGAGGCAAGGCCTCTTTGTAGCTCCATTCTGGACATGTGCAGGGAGCGGCTGCTGCGCCACTCCGGCCTTCCCGGGCCTGCACGGAGCTGTGCTTCCCAATCCCGCAGCAGGTTTGATGTGGAAGCAACAGCTTTTGTTCTCTCACTCTCTCCACAAGCTCCCCTGTGTAGAACAGCTCTGCCTGATGCTTTCATGCCACGGGCGACTAATGCTGGGTAATCCGGGAGAGCTGGAGCGGAACAGGCCCTGTCAGGAGGGAGGAGGAACCATCCAGCAATCCAGTGAGGCTGCTCCTCTGCTGGCCTGTCAGCACCGAGCTGCAGCAGGGCTGCAGACAGAGCAAGGAAGGGATTTGGGCAATTGCTAACACCCTTGGTCAGACTGAAGAGCACGGCTGGGTGTGCTGTTCCCTCAGCAGCGTGGAAGTTGGGGCTCCTGCCTTGCTGGGCTGGCGATGGACTCTACTCCCTGCCTGGGTGACAAAAGGGGTTTCTGAGGGCAGGAGGAGGAGGAGGCCATGGCACTACAGCCAGAGCTGCCCTGCAGAGCTTGGTAATGAAGGAAGCTGAGCTGCTATGGAGGGAGAGGATCAGCAGGCCCTGTGCTGGGCCCATGAGCAAGTCGGGATGGGAACGAGCCTTGGGCTGGCTGAGGGGCTCCAGGGGTGTGCCAGGAAAGGGTATCAGGATGTCCCAGCACCCTGAGGCAGAGGGGGTGAGTTCATGGGGAGCCCTGCCATGCCAGGGACAGGGCTGCTCCCACCTAGGGCAGGCCAGAGCCCTGAGCCCCTCAGGACACAGGGACCCAGCCATGCTGGGGCAGCAGAAGGGACTGGGCACGGGTGCCCCCTGACTCATCCCCAGTCCCCAACACCAGAGGGGACACTACGAGGCCCCACACACTGAACTCACCTTCGTGGAACGCCGTGTGCAGGAAGGAGTCGTCGAAGAGCAGGCACCGGCCCTCAGCCCAGCACTGGGGCTCGCCCCCCACCACCAGTTCGCAGTTGCTGGGCGTCTTCAGACCTTTGGGCACAAAGAGAGAGGACAGGGAGGGTCAGGCCGTGCCAAGTTTCCTGTGGTGGGGTGGCAGGGAGCAAACTGAGCTCTGTGTGAGCCCCATGCTGCTGCTTGAGGGGCTGCTCCCCTGCAGGGAGTGACCTGAACCCCAAGCCTGGAGCAGCTCAGCCCCTGCCCCATTCTCTGTCTGCTCCCTCCCGCCTTTTCACTATCCCCAGCAAGCTCAGCACTGCAGGCACTACTTTCATATCTGGAACAGCTTCCCAGTCCCCAGAGCCCATGGCCCTGAGGTGTGCACAGGGAGACAGGCTCCTGGGATATTTTCCAACTTCAGGACCAAAGGTAGATCCTACCTGCTCCTTCCTCCAGCCCTGCAGCGATGACCCTGCCCCAGGCAAGGCTGGGGGAGCAGTGCTGGGGCTGGAAAATGGGGCTCAGTTGTGGCTCTGCCACAAGCTCCCCTGGGACCTGCCCCATCCCTCAGTCTCTACCCAAGGTGCTGCTTCAGGGCAACCCACAGGGCTGCAAGGACAGAAATCTGGGGGAATCACAAAACGCTCATAGGGAAGCAGCTCTGTGAGGGCCACATGAAGGACAATCATAGAAATAAAATGGGTCTTTTCCTAAAATACCAGCACAAACCAAGGCAGTTTGACAGGGGTTGATCCCAACACCTCCTGCACCAGGACTGTCACCCCCTGCAGTGCTGGGGACACTGGAGCTGCTGCAGAGCCATCCTGCCCTGAAGATGTGGCCGTGGTGGAGAAAGGGGTCAGGGCTCACGTGGCTCCTGAACGGTTACGATGCAGCAAACGAGTAGGACGGATCCAAGAGTGATGCCAAACCCAGCAGGGACTCCCAGCTGCGCGGCAGAGCTGGGACTACAAAGCTGCTGTTTCAAAGGCTGCAAAACCCAAAGCCATTTCCCTGCACAACAGCCTCAGCTGGAGATGCTGGAACAGGGAAGCTGAGCTCCCAGGGGATGGAGGGAGGGAGCAGCCTGCAGCCCTTCCCATCCCACCCTCGGGATGCTGCCCTGGCCCATAGAAGATGCCGGTGCCTGGAGTAAATCCTCAGGAGTGATTTGCCCCACTGATGGCTGTGCTGATCCAGCTGCCTGAAAGGGCAGGTGGTGTCTTAAACACATCCATGCCCTGGGCACAGCAAGAGCTGCATTCTCAGCACCAAGGTGGGGGTGCCAGTGTGCCCCTGGCCCAGTGCTGAGTCCCAGTGGAAGGACAAGCAAATGACCTGTGTCATTCCTCTGCCCAGGGCGTGTGTGCTCCAGGTGTGCTCACCTGAACCCACTGGCTCCTCCCAGGAACCTCTCCCAGCCCCTCACAAGGGAGAACATTCCCCAGTGCCCCAGAGAGAGGGGTGAGTGACAAGCTTCCTCCTGGCACGAGCAGGGGCAGCTCCCGGGATCAGCTCTGAAAACAATTCCCCACAAATGGCCAGCAGTGCCTGGGTGTGTTTACCCGAGCTGTTGGCTGAACAGGCGCAGTTGGTGTTTGCCAGCCGGGCCCGTGCGGTGCCTCCCCCGGCATGGCCGGGGCTGTGCCAGCCCAGCCATCTGTGCCGTGTGGGCTCTCCTCGTGCCTGCCCGCCGAGCAGGGAGCACTGTGCCACAAACCCAGCGCCTGACCCACCGCAGGGGACACCCCAGGACCTCCCAGCCCTCACTTGCAGCTTTGCAAACCCCAAAGCAGCATCTCTGTGCTCCCATCTACCCATGTCCTGTGCAGAGCACACGAGATTCCAGGAGAGGGGAGCTGCCAGTGGCACAACACAGTCCTGGAGCAGCTCCCCAGGCTGCCCCACATCCCAGGGTGGGAGAAGGACCTGCCTGCACAGAGGGGGATGTTCAGATCAGCTGGTATATCACACACCATCAAGAGTCCACAGCCCTGGGTCAGCAGGGGGAGGAGATGAAACCCTCCTGCTGCTCATCTGGAGACGCTGGGGATGTCAGGTACCCAGACACTGAGTACCACCAAAGCCCCAAAACCTTTTTCAGGCCAAAGGTGTCTGAGCCCCAAGAGCACAGAGTGCCAGAGACTTTTTTGGGGCTCCTGCACCCTGCCACCCTCCGCACCCTCACGACACATGAACCATGGCACCGGACACTCACCGAGGTGGCAGCGGATGCGGATGTTGGTGGGCCCGTAGTGCTCGGCGATGACGGTGCCCGGGCTCAGCACAGAGATGCAGGCGTTCCCAAAGACATTGTTGCCAATGCAGGTACGGAGGCTCCCGAGCAAGCGGTACGTCCGTGGGCATCTCCGGCAGTTCCTGGGCACGCACATGCCCTGGTTCACCAGGTAGAAGGTGAACCACTCCCCGCTGGGCGTGCTGTTCATTTTCCATCCTTGCGGGAGGCTGCAGTTTGAGAACGCCTTGTACAGGGTCTCAAACTCGCACAGGATGGTCTGGAAGTTGCGCTCCAGCAACTCCACATCGTGCTTTTGAGCGTCCCGGGAGAAGTAGGGCGTGGTGGGCAAGTCAGGCAGGAAGAAGACTTCTGGCTTCTGGATGGAGGGCCGGCTGTTGAGGTAGCGGCCCTGCTCGCGGATGCCCTTGTGGATCCTGCCCATGCCGGACCATGAGTAGCGCTTGGCGTACTCCTGCAGGTTGTGGTAGAGTTTCTGGTTGAGGCCGTCGTGGTGCGAGCAGCGCACGCACTCGGGCGACTGGCAGTACACGAAGCCGTTCTGCACCCCGTTGGCCTCGGCGCTCTGCATCAGCGCGTTCACCGTGGTGTAGGCGCGGGGCTGCTCCCGCCCCACGTGGTAGCAGTACCACACAAAGAGAACCAGCAGGCAGGCGACGGCCACCAGGGCCGTGGCGTCGCAGTCGCGGAAAGACTGGATGCCCGTGGCGATGAAATCCCGGAGTCCGTCCAGGGACCAGCTCCAGTCCATCAGCCACTCCAAAGACATGGTGGCGGTGCTGGGAGCGCGCAGCGGGGCCCGGCGGTCACTGCTCGTGGGGCTCAAGGGCACCCACACCATGCAGCCGGGCCGGGGCGCGGCGGGAAGGG
Source organism: Setophaga petechia (assembly GCA_024362935.1). Taxonomy (NCBI): domain Eukaryota; kingdom Metazoa; phylum Chordata; class Aves; order Passeriformes; family Parulidae; genus Setophaga; species Setophaga petechia. The sequence goes on from JANCRA010000021.1 coordinate 11,701,729, forward strand.
GCTGCCATGGGCGAGCGGAGCGGCGGCTCTGCCCTGCTCTGTCCCGAGCTCTGCATTGGCAGCGGTGCCCGGCAGCACCCCTGGGTCAGCAGCCACGTGGCTGGAGGGTCCCCGCTGGTGTTCCTGGGCTCATCATGCTGAAAGGCAGTGCTGGAGGGAGGTTCTGGGGAGAGAAACCCAGAGGTGTTAGGGAGAGGGCTGTCCTGTGGGGTCCCTGCTGGGGTCAGTGCACAGGAAACAGCTGGAGCTGTGAGCTGGGACTGGCTCCTCAGGGAGGGGATGGTGGATAAGGAGCCCAGGATGCTGAGTAAATCCCCCAGTGCTCTCAACAGCATCTTCACAAATACCCAAATAAAAGGCCCAGACCCAGACTCCATCTCCCACTGCCCTAGTGACCATCTCCCCTCCTGTTCGTTCTTCAGTTTCTCTCCTAAGCTGCTGCCTTATCATGTCTGAAATCTGGCTGCTAAGTGAATATACACTGAGAGTACACACTTCACTGCCCTATCTGGCAGCACATCAGCTTATCCCCTCCATCTGATGGTTCTGAAGTGACTCTCCCTCCAGAGACTGAGCTGTGGGAGAGCCCAGAGGTCAGCCAGCACATGACCACAGGGCCAGCACATGGCAACAAGAGCAGGTTGAGGTGGTGGCAACTGAGGCAGCTCAGGTTGGCTTTTTTGATTTCACCAGCTCACTAGTAAGAGCATTGACTCTAAGTAGCAGGATGGGTTTATGAGCCAGGAAAGCCATCCAAACCCTCCCCAGCCCTTCCTGCCAAGGTCCTGCAGCCTCTCAACGTGCATTTCCTTATCAATGGTGATGGAGACAGGCTGCAGATAGGATCTGACCCTACAGCAGGGATGTGCTGCAGGGCTGGAGACCTGGGATTCAGGCAGTGTAACACCCCAGGGAGGAACTTCCACACACCCAACCTCCCTCCACCCTACTTCCTTGTAGCATGCTGCCTGCGTGCCCCATCCTGGGATCTGCAGTCCACGTGGCATGTCACAGCCTCCCGGGAATCTCAAGATAACTTTCCTCCATCTCCACGGCTGGCATCCCTCCAGACACTCCCGCTTCTCCCTCCCAGGCCTCCGTTCCCAGGGTGCAACCACAGAGTCGGTGCCAGGGATGTCCCCCAAGGCCAGCACAACCCCGCTGCTACCTGCAGGACTGGAGCATGTTAGGGAAGGAGCAGGGCCCTGGGTGAGATGTATTCAGGGTGGCTCCTGCCCTACAAATGGAACTGCTCAGGCACAGCAGCCACGCTCGGTCAGAGCTGATGGCAACACAAAGGGGAACAGAGCTGGGGGGTTCGACAGCCTCGGGGTCCCCAGGTCAGAGTCACACCCTGCAGGAGTAGCACAGCACAAACATGGCCCCAGTGCTGCCCCAGGGATGCAGGCAACACCTCAGATCACGGGGAACCATCAGAGCAGCAAGAAATCCAAGCCCCCGTGCCCACACACTGCCTGCCTGACCCCAAAGAGCCCAGGATCCTCGGGCTGCAGAGCCCTGGGATTCTCTGGGCACAGTCTCTGTGGGACCAGCCCAGGAGCTGCCTCCTGTTCCAGCACAGCCACCCCACTGCAAACCTGACCAAACGCACCTCCAGAGGGGCTGTGCCAGTGCTGGGGCAGGGCCCCAAACATCAGCACTGCTCCCAACACACACCCTGTGGCTGGGGCTACACGGGGCACCCAGTGGGTGCTGTCGCCTCCCAGCCACGGCCCTGCACCCACACGGGTCACATCCAGCACCCCCGGCCTGAGGTCCCAGAAAAGGCTGCTCAGCTAATGATGATGGCAGAGCCATTCCAGGGAGAGGAGATCAATTCCACGTTGCACCGAAGTTGTGCAGGACGTGGAGGCGAGCACCGTGCCAGCAGCAGCCGTGTTACATAAGGAAGGCAGAGGCTTCGATGCAGCACAAAGTTGCATCTCGGTGACTCCGTGCTGGCCACGGCATCTCCTGGAGGCAGCAGGTTCAGCTCAGCCCAGCCAGGGTCCCCGGGCCGCGGGCCTGCAGTGACGGGGACGCGTGGCGGGGATGTCCTCGGCTCGGCACGGCTGGTGTCGCCTTTGGGAGCAGCATGAGGAGCAGGAGCCTTGGGATGAGGCGGGATGCCCGCTGCCACTCCGGAACAGGAGCAGCGGGGGCTCCCTCCACCCTCTCCTGAGCATGCCACCCCGCCGGTGCCACCAGAGTAAGTGTCACCCAGTATGACGGTGTCACCCGGCGTGGCGGCGTCAGCGGGTGTCACCGCTGTGGCCGCATCACCCGGCGTGGCAATGGCACGGCCGTGCCGCTGTCCCATCACCCGGCGGCACCTGCCGCCGCGCTGCCACCCGGCCCGCCCCACGTCGAGCCCCTGCCCCGGCCGGGGATGGGGGGGTTCGGTCTGCGCCCCCTCCGCGGGCCCCGCTGCCGCCCCGCGCCCCCGCGGCCCCCCCGCGATGCGCTGCGGAGCGCTGCGGTACCGACCTGCCGCCCGCGCCGGGCCGTGCGGGGCCGCGCGGGGCCGCGCTCCCTCCGCGCCGCTCCGCCGCCGCCGCGGACCACAACTCCCAGCAGCCCGGGCAGGAGGGGCCGCGCCGCCCCCGCCGGGACCGCGCCGGGCGGCAGCTGCGGCCCCGGCCCCGCACAGCCCGCCCGCCCCCGCGCCCGCCCCGCGCCGCGCCCGCCCCCGCCCCGCGCTCCCGCCCCGCGCTGCCGGGAGGGGCCCGCAGGGGCGGGGGAGCCGCGGGGTTGCGGCACTCGGGAGGGGTCCCGGGGATGGAGCGGCGCTCGGGAGGAGGCGGAGATGGTCCCCGAGGGAGTGCCCATCCCGGCCGCGGGCACCCCGGGACGCGGGGACGCGGGGGCCGGGTGGCGGCGGCGGCGAGGGAGGTGCGGGGGCACCGGGGGTGCGGCGGGACGCGCAGGGACAGCGGCTCCGAGGATTCAGGCGCCGGGGGCTGCAGCAGTCTGGGGATGCTGGTCCCCAGGGGTGGGAGCACGCAGGGATGCAGCCACCAAGGGAATGGGGACTGGCTCTAGGGACACGGGCTATTAGGGATGCAGCAGTCGGGATGTGCAGGGTTCTGGCTCCAGGGATGCAGGAGCACACGCATTCAGGGAGCAGAGAGCACTGGCTCCGGGGATTCCGGCCCCTTGTGCTGCAGCCCTCGGGTTGCAGGCGTTTCTTGTGTCCAAGAATAAATGCGTCTGGCATGCAGGGGACAGGAGCTCCCAGCGAGGCAATGCCCAAGATGCAGGCAGCCAGGGAATGCCTTAGCGAGGATGTGAGGGTGTGCTGCGGCACCAGGGATGGGGGGAGACTGTTCCCAGCTTGGAGCGTCCTTTTACAACTCTTAAGTGCTAGTGGAGAAACTGTCGTGAGTCCTCCTGCTTGCCTTCTTCCTCCCCAACCCATTTCCTGTTCCCCTAAGCCAGTGCTGTCAGTTCTGGGAGCCCCAGGGGATCCAGAGTTCCGGTCCTTCCTCCTCCATCGCCCAAGTTCCGGGTGAGCGGCTGAGCTGAATGCCCTCGGGCAGATCCCGGGTCCAAGAAGATCCTGGGTCCAGGCAGATCCCGGGTCCAAGCAGGTCCCGAGTCCAGGCAGAGCCCTGGTAGTACTGCCCTGCCCTGCCCTGCCCTGCCCTGCCCTGCCCTGCCCTGCCCTGCCCTGCCCTACCCTGCCCTGCCCTGCCCTGTGTCGATGCCACGTGGAGCCCTATGGGACACGTGTCACCGCCACAGGGCAGAAAGAAAGCCCTGCCTTGCTTTGCAGATTTTTGCCATCCGATGCCCACGAATCCTCCCCTGGCTCTGCTCAGGGCTCTGGAAGTGGAAGCAGAGCTGTCCTGCACAGCCCCTCAGGTGTGCTTGTCCTTCCTCTGAGCAGCTTCATCCCTGGTAGTCCTAAAATGCACCTTGTTTTCCATGCTGACATATTTTCTGCCTCCTGCTTGCTCCTGCTGCTTCCCCGTGCCCCCACCAGCACATTCCCCAGCCCGGTGGGCCCTGCAGGGCCCTGGCAGTGTTGTGTGCTGCAGGGTGAAAGGAGCGGGAGTTTTTTCCACTCTCCTCCTTCCCAGACCCCCCCCCCCAGGCTCAGGCAGAGCTCCTGCTCCTGGCAGGCAGTGAATCCCTCTGTCGGTACTCTCAGGCTCCGCAGCTCTGGGCTCTCCCCTCCTTTCTCCCCTGCCTCTCCCTTCTGAGCTCCCTGCTGCTTCTGCACCAGTCCCTGGTCCCCAGCTCCACCACTCATCTCTTCCCTGCAGATCCTGGCTTTCCTGCAGGCTCCAAGAGAGCTGGAGAGATTGTAGAGTGACAGGACAAGGGGACAAGGACTGGCTTGAAACTGAGAGTAGGTTTAGATAGAATATTGAAAAGAAATTCTTCTCTGGGAGTGGTGAGGCCCTGGCACATGCTGACCAGAGAGCTGTGGCTGCTCCATCCCTGGAATTGTTCAAGGCTAGGTTAGATGGGGATTGGAGCAACGTGGGGTGGTAGAAGGTGTCCCTGCCTGTGGCAGGGGGTTGGAACAAGGTACACTTTAAAAGTCCTTTCCAACCCAAACCAGTGATTCCATGATTCTGTGATTCCTCAGCACAGGGAAGGCCCCTCCAGGAGCACTGCCCCAGCTCCAGCCTAAACATTCCAGGAAATCCCAGCCCTGGCAGAACACGAGCAGAGTTTTGGCAACAGCTGAGGGGAGGACACTGGCAGTGTCTGCCCCAGGAGGACAGCTCAGGAAAACGGAGAAGGAACCACTGGAGCCAGGAGGCTGCCCACAGACTGGGCTCCTGCCAGGGTGTTGCTGGCAGAGCTGTGCCAAGTGCATCCCAGGGCTTTTCCCAGCCTTCTGGGCTGGGCAGAGATGCTGTGCCTGGGCTGGAGTGGGCAGGGAGGCTGTGCCTGGCCTGGAACGGGCAGGGATGCTGTGCCTGGAATGGGCAGAAATGCTGTGCCTGGAATGGGGAGGGTGCTGTGCCTGATTTGGACAGGGATGCTCTTCCTGACCTGATCTGGGCAGGGGTGCTGTGCCTGGAATGGGCAGGGATGCTGTGCCTGATTTGGGCAGGGATGCTGCGCCTGACCCAGTCTGGGCAGAGGTGCTGTGCCTGGGCCAGGCGTGGATGTTGTGCCCGATTTGGGCAGGGATGCTGCTTCTGACCTGGTCTGGGCAGGGGTGCTGTGCCTGGGCCAGGCAGGGATGTTGTGCCCGATTTGGGCAGGGATGCTGCTTCTGACACGGGCTGGGCAGGGATGCTGTTGCCTCACCAGCCTCCAATGCAGCTTGCAAGGAATCAAGGGGTCCCTGCTGCTCCATCCCTGGCCTCGAGGGTCCCTCAGCCCTGTGACTGCTGTGACACGGCTCTGCTGTGCCCCTGCCTTGCCCCAGGCAGGGGGAGGCCGTTGTGGCCGAGGCTGCTGGGCCCAGACAAAGCTCCATCCGCAGCACAACGCCTGAGGCCAGAGATTGGCTCTGGCTTTACGTCACCGAGGAGGAACGGCAGCATGAAGGGCTTTTTTTTTTTCCCCTTCATTTTAATTCTCTTGCAATCTCTGTCCAAAAATAACCCAATCTCCCTCCCCCAGGAATGCTCTGCATCAGAGCCTTGGCTCCCTCGCCCCCTGTGCATTAGCCTGGCAGCTGCTGAACAAAGCCATTATCGATGTCACAGCGTAACCTTGGTTAAAAGCACGCCCGGGGAGGGCAGCGCTGTTGCATTGTTGTGGGTGCGGAGGGGCAGGGACAGATGGGAGCCCCCGGGTTTCCTCGGCCCGGCATTCCCCGGGGTATGGGCTGAGCATCCCCTCCCTCCCCGCTTTGGGGCTGCTGGCACCAGGGAATGCTGCTCCAGCTGGGGTGTCCCGGTGGCGCTGCTCCTTGGCGAGGTGACAGTCACCGTGCTGCCGCCACGCTCTCTGAGCAGGCAGGGCCGTGCTCAGGCTCCCCTGGGCAGGACCTTGCCCTGCCCACACCTGATGCTGGAGGAAAACCTCGCAGGGGCTCTTTTCTTCCCCCACCAGGGCAGCTCAGCTCCCAGGGAGCAGGGGGGCACTTTTCCCACCCAACCCGGGATTCTCCCAAGCTGTGCCTGCCTGCTCCATGTGGGATGCAGCCCCCTGCACACCAGGGGCAGGTGAGGCAGCCCCCTCCTGTCCCCTGTAGTTCTGGGGAGCTGCCAGGTGACAGCCACAGGTTGCTGAGCGGCCAGTGGGTGAGCAGGGCACAGGCAGGATGGGTCCCCACAGACCCCCTGCCCAATAGGGTTGGGCTACCAGGGCTCCCCCAAACTTTCTGCATGTCCTTTGTGACAGGGACAGGGGTCTCCAGTGGGGTCCCAGTGCTTCGGGGCAGTGCCCAGCCCCCCACCCACTCTGTGAGACATCACTGGGCTGGGCTGGCATGGGAAGGGGCAATGCCGAGTTAGGGGGGTACAGGGGAGCCAGCACTGTGGGGTGACCCAGAGAGGGGAGATGTCCCCAGGGCTGTGCCAGGTCACCTCATGACCCAGCAGGGCTCAGATGCCTCCATCCCATGGGAGCAGGGGGCACTGTGGGGCTGCACCAGGGCAGGACCTGGCACTCGGAGCCAAGCCAGGGCTTTGGGCCACCATCCCAGCCCTCACCCTGCCCTGCCTGCGGCCAGAGTGTCTGCAAACTGATTTCAGACATTTAAAAATACAGAACAATTGTTATCAAGGTTATACTGAATGCTAGAGCTTCCCACAGAACTACTTTATCATGTTCAAAAATATTTAATCCCAGCAATTTTCACATTGTTCTTATAAAAACAGACATGTATGAAGGGAAATGAAATGCTTCGTACATTTTTTTTTGGCACAATTTTTTTTTTCCTCTTTTTTTTTTTTTTTTTCTCTTTTTTAACCATTACAAATTACAAACACACATTCGTTGTTTTGAAAGGAAAACCCCTAAAGCCCAGCTGTACACTGCAGAGCTGTACCAACCAAACCACCCCCAGCTCCCCCAGCCTCCCGAGCTCGCCATTGTTCTACAAGGACGCAAGAAGGACACCAGCAGCCAAGGACGTGGTGGTGGCTTCACTGCCCTCCTCAGGGGCTGGCTGGGACACAGCAGGGACAGAGGTGGCCCTTTGGGGTCTGTGTCCTCACTGCTGTGTGGCTCTGGCAGGGGTGATGCAGTAAAAGAGTGATGGCGAGGGTGGGACTGAGGGCGATTTCTGCCTGTTCTGCTCCCCACAGAGCTCCTGTGCTGAAGCCTCCACACATCCCAGCTGCCTCTCCTTCCCAACAGCTCCACCTTCATCCCCTGCACAGCACAACCTGCCAGGGCCCCTCCTGCAGCAGGAGCCAGGGAGCCCAGCCCATCCTGCTTACCCTGAGATGCTGCCAGGGGCACAGAGCCACCCTGGGCCTGGTCGGGGTGATCCTGGCAGGGTGATGGGAAGTGCTGCTGGAGAGGAACAACGGGCACAGAGCAGAGGGGCACCAGCTGGGAGCTCTGCTCACTCCAGGGAGGCTTCCAGGGTACTTCCAGGGCTCCCAGTGGCAGGGTGGCACTCTCCACAGGTTGGTGCTTCTCCACAGAGCATCACCCCAGATCCTGGCTGGCTGCCTCTCCACATCCAAAGCGAAGTGGGAAAAGAAAGCAGCACGTACCTCGTGTGTGCCAGGCTGTCCCTGAGCCCTGCAGCAAGGACACTCCCTGGGCCAGTGCCCCCTGAGCCCCCCGGGAGCTGCGGGTGGGACCCTGCGGGAGACCCTGCGCTACCTCAGCTCCCAGCAATCAACCGCAGGCTCTTGCAATGGAGACATCTTTAATTTTTAACAACATCAGAACCGCAAAAAAATCCCCCTGCGTCTGTGTGGGCAGTGCCGAGGGACGCTCCGCCATGGAGGGGGACATTCTGCCACGGAAGGGGACACAGCAGTGCCCCCGTGGTGCCCCCCTGGCCTCACCAGGACCCAGCTCTGCCCCGGCTCCAGCTGCTGCCTGTGCCCAGGGCTGGGCAGCACACCTATCGCAGTTTAAATAGAATAAATACAGTGAAGAAAACAGTAAAATCTTCAATAGAGAGGCAAAAGGAAAGACAACAGCAGGTCCGGGGGTCCAACCAAACTCCACGTGGTCTCTGGATTAGTTACTGAGGAAGTTCTATGAGAGCACATTAAGTTCGCTGCTGGAGACTCTCTTACCGCTGTCCTTATATCGAAACCTCGTATTCTCGTGTTTCCTGCAAGCAAGGAAAAGCCAGTTGAGGGCAGCAGCTGCATTTCAGGATCCTTCCCCATTCCCAGGCAGCAAGAGAGATCCTGGGTGTTGTTTTGTTCACAGAGGAGTGATGCCCTGGCACCCCGGACCCCTCGGCCCCCTGTGCCTCCCATCCCATTGTTCCCACAGAGCCTGGCTGGACTCATCCCGTGGCTGCCCAGCCACCCAAGCCCCTCAGGAATATCCCTGGGGAGTACAGGCACGGCCAGACTCACCCCTGTCTCATAAATTGGGTTGTCAAACTCCGTTTCTACCGTGATCTGGCTGTAGGGGTGGGAGTACATGAGGGGCAGGCGGAGGCTGGAGTAGTACCGACACCTGCGGGGAAGAGAGGCGGCGTCAGAGGATTCCAGAACCGCATCCCTCCATCCCAGCTCCTCCCAGCGCTCCGGGGAGTGTGGCTGGCGAGGGTGATGCTGGCCCCTGCTCCATGCCAGCCCCTGCAGCCCCACCTGGTGAGATAGATGTACGCTCCTCCCAGCAGCAGGGAGATGATCAGCACCGGGATGAAGATGGCCAAGGCCATATTTCCCCCCTCGAGCGACGTCTCTGCAGCAGCTTCTGCTACTGAAAGGACAAGATCTATTGTGGTGGCATTTGCAGGCACCGGATGATCCCCACTCTGCCTCTCCCCCTCCTCCCAGGCTCCACCAGGATGCTGTGCCTCCGGGAAGCCCACGGCACTCACCTTCCAGAGCGTGTTCAAAGCTGTCTTGGTTCACTGGAAGAGAGATGGAGAGTTACTGGTCTGTAGCTGGGTTTGGCTGGGTGCTGGCAGCTGTTGCCTGCTGGGAAACCCAAACCTGGGATCTCCTGCCCCATTTGGTGCCAAACCATGCTGTGAACTCCCAGTGATGTCAGCATGTGGCCAGGACTGAGCAGGCTGGGCTGAGCAGAGCCCACATCCATAGAAGCTCCAGCTCTCAGCTGAGTTCAGCTCCCAGCTGGGAGTTGTCCCAGGCTGGGGACAGAGCTGTTGGCCGTCCCCTTGCCCCCCTCCCCTTCCCTGTTACCTTTGCAGATGGGCAGGGGGCCGCTCCAGTGGGATGGCTGGCCCAGGATGCATTTGATGGTCACCTCCCCCATCAGTTCAAAGCCCTCATAGCACATGAAGGTCAGGGACTCTCCTGGCAGGTAGAGGCGCTTATACAGAATTTGGTACCCATTTTCTGGCAGCCCTGGGTTATCACAGGCCAGCGACTCCTCAGCTGAAAGGGAATGAAACACAGCCAGGGTGAGCCCGAGGGAGAGGAGGAGCCTGGGGGCAGTGAGGAAGCACCCAAGCCCTCACCCCACTCTGCTTCCAGAGGAAAGGATCTGCACCACCCCCTGGCTGCAGGAAAGTGCTACCCAGAGCCCCCAGAGAGGAGCTGGGCTGCAGGCGAGCAGGACAGACCACCCAGACTTACAGACACAGTGCGGGAGCCGCGAGGTCCAGATGGGGGTGCCGGTCTCGCGGCTGTAGCAGGTGAGCAGGGAGCTGCCCTCCAGCACGAAGCCAGGGTTGCAGGTGTACTGGATGGTGGTGCCCACCAGCAGCACCGGGTCCGAGATGAGGCGGGTGGAGTGCTCCACCTCCCCTGGGTCCGTGCAGTACATAACTGGGGAGAGAGGAGGGCTGAGGGGAGCCCCTTGGAGAATCTCAGAGCTGGGGGCACCTTGGAGCTTGGGAGCACCTTGGAGCTGGGGGCATCTTGGAGCTGGGAGCATCTGGGAGCTGGGGCACCTTGGAGCTGGGGCACCTTGGAGCTGGGAGCATTTTGGAACTGGGGCCCCTCAGAGCAGGAGGCCCTCAGAGCAGGAAACTCTCAGAACTGGGAGTTCTGAGCAGGAAACTCTCAGAACTCTCTCAGGGAGCACCTCAGAGCTGGGGACCCCTGGGAGCCCCTTTGAGCTGGGAACCCCTCAGAGCTGGGGGCACCTCGGAGCTGGGGCCCCTTGGAACTGAGAGCACCTCAGAGCTGGGAGCCCCTCGGAGCAGGACCAGCGCTGTCACAGAGTGTGGGACAGGGACAGCAGCCCCTTCCTCTGGGCACACTTACTCTTTTCACAGAAGGGGGGGTCGCTGCTCCAGCTGAGGTCCCACTGGCAGGTGAGGGTGTCACTGCCCACGATGTCATAGCCTGGGTCACACTGGTAGGTGATCTTGGCCCCTCTCACCAGCTCTGTGTGTGACGTGGTCTTCCAGCCATTCTGGATTTCGGGCAGGTCAGAGCAGGAGTCATTGCGGGACACCTCTGCAGCCAAGAGGAATTCTGGCTGAGCAGGACCCCTGGCACAGCCGTCCCCAGAGCCACCCCAGCTGGACACACGGCTCTTCCCGAGATCCTGTCCCTTCCCATAGCTCCACAAACAGCATAGCTGCTCTGCAGGCAGCATCCCCTGGGCACAGGGAAGGGCAGCAGTGGGGGACAGGGGCTCTTTGAAGCCTCTCCAGCCCTGACCCTACAGGCAGAGAGAGGGCTGGGCTGGTGAAAATGGGGCCAGGATAACCGGGGAGCACGAGGCTCAGCTCCAGCTGTGGGTGCAGGAGAGGTGCCAGCACCATGGTCACAGCACAGCTGGTTTGCTCACAGGAGGGTTTGTTCCCTGCCTCCCCCAGGCTGGTTTGCTCAGGTGAGGGGTTGTGCCCTGCCCTCCCCAGCCCCGTGTGCTGCAGAGAACCCAGGAGGGCCCTGCAGCCTCCCAGGTGCTCTGCATTGCAGCTCGCTCTGTTTGTCGTAGCCAGGGCTGTCAGCAGTGCAAGGAAAACGTGCCTGGGGGAGCCTGGCATGGGAAGCAGGGTGGAGGAGAGGCAGCCATGGGGATGGAATGCCCCTCACAGCCCCTGTCCATGCCGTGGGCACCCACAGGCCCAGCCTGGCAGGCACAGCTGCCCCAAAGGACAATGGGACAGATGTGTGCAGGTGCTGTCTGAGCTGCTCTGGAGCACAGAGATGGGGACATCCACCTCAGGGACTGGCTTCAGTGACCACCCCTGCCTGACAGGGTGTCTGTGGGGATCCTGCATCCCTGTTTCCAGCAACTTCTTCCCCCCAGGGCTAAGAGAGACCAAACCTGCCTTGTTTCCAGCCTGGAGGAGGGGACACATGCAGGGACACCCCAGAAGTGACTGACACAGAGACCTGGGGGTCCTGCAGGAGGTTCAGGGTGGGATGAGAAGGGGGTGCTGGTGCCGCAGTGACTCTCCCTGCTTCCAGCCCCTGCACCTGGACATGCTGGCCTGGCTGTGTGTCACATCCTCACACCAGCACCCTGCTCCCAGTACCTATGTAGTTCATGATGAATCCTTGCCCCTTCCCAAAGATGAGCCCGGCAGGGTCCGAGTGGAACTGGATGGTGAGGTCGGGGCTGGAGGAATAGAGCTTCTGAGGGCCACTGCTGCCCACGTACTGCCCCAGGATGCGGGAGGAGAGCTCATCCCCGTCGTAGATGGTGAGGATGTCGCTGTTGGTGATGTTCAGGCTGGGAGGAGAGTTTGGTTAGATGTCAGAACTCAGTGCATCCCTCCAGGTGTCCAGAGTTGCCGAGGGTCCCACCGGGGGGGCTTGGAAACCCTGGCATGCAGCCCAAAACACCTGGGGATTTGATTTTGACCCTGGAGAAAGTTGCCAGCTTTGTATGAGGACCTGAAAGCCACAGAGGTTTGAATGGTGGAATAACAAAATGATCACAGGGTGAAAATGTAGATTTTAGGATTTTTGGTATGGGGGTTATGGGGACAAGATGGAGCAATCTGGGCGTGTCCAGCCTTTCTCCTTCTTCTTCTTGTTCTCCATTTTCTGCAGTGATGTTGGCACTTTGGGATTGGTTTAGAGTAGAAGTGCACTGTCTTACATGGGTGATAGGTATTGGGAATTAAGTGTAAATATGTTATACGTAGTTTGCAGTATAAAAGGACAACACGGCCCGAGGGGTGGTCAGAGTGCCTGCGGCTGCCCTGCTGAGCAGATGTCGGCTGGGCAGAAAGAAAATTTTATAGACAAGAATTAATAAACAACCTCAAGACCGAAAAGTGAAGAGTCCAGACTCGTTCTTCAGTTGCACGGGCTGAAGCAGAGACATCCTGCACATCTTGGGGCAGCAATTATCAACAGCATCCCGAGAGTTAGAGAGCAGCGTGTGCCGGGAGCCCCAGGCAGGACACAGCAGTGCAGGGCTCAAGGGACACCAAGGTCACCTCTCTCCTCACCCGCCTCCCGGGTCCCCGCGCTTGGAAGTGCCGGTCCACAAGAGTCGCGCTTGTCCCCGCGGCCACCAGAGCGCAGTGGCGGCCCGCGGATGGCGGGGACAGCCGGGGACACCGGGCAGAGATGGCTGCAGCCTCCGTCCACCCCGGGAATGCGACTGCTCTGGAGCAGAAGGGGATGGGGGGCTCGCAGCTCTCCCCCCGCTCCAGGCCAAGGGTAGGGGATGGATGCACACGCCAGGGGACACAGCTCTGGTGTCGGGAGGGTTCTGTGGGTGCCCGGAGGTGGCAGAGTGGGTGAATGATCACACTGAGCCCAAGGTGGGCAGTCACACCCCTTCCCTGCTCTCTGTCCTGTCTGTCTGCCCCAGCGAGGCTTCCCAGGGTTGGGAGTAGTGACACGGGAGGGACTGGGGCAGGGACAGCCCTGCTCCCCTTCCCTGAGAGGAGAGCACCAGGATGCTCCCAGCCACACAGGAGGTGCCTGAGCTGATCCCCGAACGCTTTATTAGGAATGTTCTTGGAGGGCGCCCAGCTAATCCCCATGGCAAGCTGACATTTGTAGTAAATCTCTGCTTTCTGTCAAACACGATTTTCTCAGTGACATTTATGCCTGATGACTTCAAATCACTTGGCCTACAGTTCTGCTCAGCCCCAGCACCCACAGAGCTGGGAGAGGTGTGCTGGGAGCTCCGACTTGGGATTTTACGGGGAGCTTTAAAATCTTTATGACTCTAAGCCTCTACTTGAAACACGTCCTCCTCTTGAAAACCCAAAATAGCATCAAAGGAGGCTCCTGCTGCAGCAGCAGCATTACCATGCCAAGAACTCTCAGCCTGGCATTGGATCCCATTCCCCTCTGACCCCAGCATGTTCAGCTGGGCTTGCTGAGTGGCTCTGCCTGTATTTCACATTCAGCCCAAAGATTGAGCTGTTTCCATCCCATGGATGCCTCCAGGCTCTCCTAACCCTGCATGACCCAGCTCCTGACGTGCTGGGTGTCACTCCAGAAGAACATGGCCACGTGCTGCTGTGGCACTGCTCCCTGTGGAAAATCCAAAGCTGTTGGAGCAGCAATTCACTGCTGCTATGGATTGTGTAATGGTGCTTTGAACTCAGGGAGCACCACTCAGTCCTGCCCAGGGTGCCAAGTGCATCAAAGGGGATTATGGAAGCTCTGAGGGAGAGAACAGGGCATATCCCTGTGAGGGTGGTGAGGCCCCAGCATGGATCGTCTGGATATGCTGTGGCTTCCCCATCACTGGAAGTGTCCAAGGCCAGGTTGGAAGAGACTTGGAGGAACCTGGGATGGTGGGAGGCATCCCTGCCCGTGGGATATCAGCTTTAAGGTCCCTCCCACCCAAACTGTTCTGGGATTTTGTGATTCCATGGTGGAGGTGAGCAGAGCAGGACACTGCAGCAAAATGAGACGAGCACATCTGGGGCAGAGCCAGACACTGAGCCCCTGGGCTACTCACAGCTGGATGTCCAGGAAGAGCCTCTTCTCTTCACCCACATGGATCCTCCAGATGCAATCCTCCCCCTCCGTGTAGGGCTCCGGCCAGTTGGGGGACAGGATCACCCCAGCCACAGCAGTCAGCTCCCCTCCACACGTGGCTGTGGGGACAAAGGGGTGGGCAGGGCTCAGCGGGGACCCAGGGGTGTCACCCCACACCCGGAGTGCCCAGGGGCAGGGCTGACCTCGGCACAGCGGTTCTGTGTCATTCCAGTAGGGGTCCCGCATGTTGATGCACTCGATGACGGCAGGGCCCTGCTCCAGGGAGTGCCCGGGGTCGCAGGTGAACTCCACGGTGGTGCCCAGGTTGTAGGTGGGGTCAGAGGTGGTGAAGTTCCCGTTCTGGATGTAGGGCTCGTAGCAGTGGCCCCGCTCAAAGGCTGGAAGAGATCTCTGTAAGCTGTAGGGACACAGAGCTTGTCCCTTCTCGCTGAGCTTCCCCAGGCCCTGCTGGTGTCCCCATGAGAGCCTTACCCCTGCATCCCCCACTGCATGGATGGCCTCTTCCAAGGAGTGTTTTGCAGGCAATTAGGATTAACAATTTATCCATTCTGAGCCACACAGGCCTCACCAAATCCCACTGCCATGGTGGCTCAGCACTAGGGATGTGCTCAGGGCCCTGCCAGGCACTGTTTCCCAAGATGGAGATGCCAGGCTATCCACCTTGGGATTGTTCAGGGCCACAGGGCTCCTGTGGGAATGATCCTGCAGCAGGACCCACTTAAATGAAAACAGGAGCTACAGAGGGTCACCACGGAGTCAACATTCTCATCTTTTGCCTCATCCTAAGGCCCTTGCAAACACCACCACAACCCACAGCAGCCAGAGTTGGGGACACCCCAAAACACCAGAGTGGCCCCATCAGACCCAGGCACTACCCTGGGGCCCTGGCATGGGGGCACAGCACCTTCGAAGCGGATGTTGAAGGCGGTGGCAGCCGCAGGCTCCTCGGCGAGGAAGTCGATCCGGATGGAGGAGCCGTCGCTGATGACGCCCTCGAAGGGGACGCTGTCGGCGCGCAGCGAGTCGTAGAGCACGGCCGAGCGGTTGGAGTCCCCGCTGTACACCACCATCCTGCGGGGACACGGGGCATGGCACACGGGACAGCACCCCTCAGTCCCACCCGGGCATGAGGAAGGGGAGCTGGAGCAGCTGGGATAAACCAAGCGCTCCCAGGTTTTGGTGTATTTTGGGGTTTTCTCTCCGAAAGAGGCTGTCCGCATGAGAACCTGACCATGGAGGCTGGAGTGTGTTCGTGGATGGGAATGGAGCTGGAGCACCAGGAGCAGCTGGGAAAGGGGCTCAGCCTGGGGAAAAGGAGGCTCAGGAGGGACCCTGTGGCTCTGCACAACTCCTGACAGGAGGGGACAGCCAGAGGGGTCAGGCTCTGCTCCCAGGAACAGGGATAGGATGAGAGGAAATGGCTTCTGTCAGAGAAGGTTTAGACTGGATATCAAGGTTATCAGGGAAAATTTCCTTCCCAAAAGGGCTGATAAGCATTGAAACAGGCAGCTGGGGGCAGTGATGGAGCTCCCATCCCTGGAGCAGTCGTGTAAATGTGGAGACATGGTTTAGTGATGGCCTTGGCAGTGCTGGGGGACAATTGAATCCAGTGATCTCAGAGGGCTTTCCCAATTCAAATAATTCCATTTTTTCTATATTTAGTTCCCAGCAACAGGCCCTGCTCTTCACCCCGTGCAGAGGAAGCCCCCTTGGATCTCTCTGCATTCCCAGGGCTGTGAGGAAACAGCTCCTGGAGCCTCACCTGTCCTTCTCAGCCAGCTGGAGCTTCTCAAAGTGCAGGTGCAGCTTCTGTCCCGGGGGGGCCCCGATGGCCCAGACGCAGTACATGCTGCCAGACTGGTTCCCGCTGTAGCTGGGGGACAGCACGCGGCCGATGGTGGCGTTGTGCACTGTCCCTCCACAGGGAGCTGCAACACACAGCACAGCCCCGCTGGCATGTGGCATTTGTGCTCCCCTCAGAGTGCCCAGGGCACAAACCTCTTGCCTGGCTCTGCTTTGCTCTGTCTGTATGTATTTATACTCACATACAGACATAAAATCTTAATTTCCCTTCCTTTTGCTGCCCAATGAGGGGACAGACTCTCACCCCCTCCCTGTCACCACATTTCTCTTCACAGAGAAAAGCAAGGCACAATTCTACCCAAGAATATTTCTGGGTTTCGCATTATCTGAACCTGAGAGAAAGAAAAAAACAATTCTTATCTCATTTGCTGCTCCTGTATTGTTCACAAGTGGAATGCATTGTGGAAGGTTGTTCACCTGAAGGGAATTGATAATTGGATTCTGGTGTGAGTGTTTTGATTCACTGACCAATTGAATCCAGGCATGTTTGTTGGGACTGTGGGCTGACAGTCACGAGATGCTGCGCAGTGGACTGCAGTTGAGTGCTTGGCAGATTCAGTTTAGATGTAACGGAATATAATATAGAATAATATAGTATAATAATAAAGTAATTATTAGCCTCCTGATAAGATGGAGTCCTCCCCATCATTTCTCCTGAACATCAGGCAAAAATTTCACCAATACCTCCCAGGACTGCATTCATCTCATGGGGCAAAGACAGGCACTCATGTTTCCCTCAGTGGGGCCCAGTTTCCTAGCACGGGGCTGGGATGTGCAGGTACCTGAGCAGATGGGCTCGGGGCTGCTCCAGTGTGGCCGGGATGCGTTGATGCAGGTCAGCATGCGGGGCCCCTGCAGCTCGTAGCCCAGGTGGCAGTGGAAGTGAGCGATGCCACCCGAGTGCAGATCCATCACCGTCACATCCCCAAAGTCAGGCCTCCGTGGGAAGTTGCAGCTCAGCATAAACACTGAAACAGGCACACGTTGGGAGCTCAGGGCTCAGCTGCTCCCAGCCACCCCGTGGGGACGTGCTGGATGTGCCCACGTGTCACACAGAGCAGCAACAGAGCACCACCAACCCCCCACTGCCGCTGCTTCCCCACCTGTTACTGCTCCTGCCCAGACCCAGTTTCTATTTTAAAAATAATTTGCTGGAACTCATTTATTTTTTAAAGCTTTTCGAGGTAAAAAATAGACTGGCAGTGTGAGTGTGTGCAGGAGGAGCTGCTGCACAGGGACAGAAACGGGGCAAGGTGGGTGTGAGAGGCACAGCCAGCACCAGGCTTGGGGACATCAGGGCACACTGAACCCTCTGCCCTGGGCACAACACCCACGGGCAGGGGGTGAAACAGGAGCGTGGCTGATCTGTGGGGGCACAGCCTGCTGGTTTGACCCTGCAGCCAAGTGGGACTGACCCCAGACCCCTTCCATTACCCACCCTGGTAGTGGAGCTGGAAGGTCCCCACCACGTCGTCCTGGAAGGTGCGGAAGTAGACGGAGATGGTGTTGGTGGGGCTGCGGATCACCTGGCCTTCCACCAGAAGGGTCTGGTTGGCCAAAACCACCAGGGCATCACCGTCCATGCCACGGATGGACAGCACCTCCCCATCTGACAGGTTCACGCTCTTCACCTGTGGAGAGCAGAGTGGGGACCCCAGGGTCACATCCCAGTCCATCACATACACACAGAGCATCACACCAGCACAGTGCTGCAACAAAACCAGGGCACTCCTCAAGCTTTGGTGCTCACCACCCACCCCATGCACCAGGAAACCTCCCCAGGATCCCTCACCCCACTGAGGAGTGCTTGGGGAGCCACACAGCAAGTGCATCTAATGAGCAGTTCCAAAAGGCTTTAATTATTATTTGGAAATAGCTGAGCAGTAACCTCACATTTACATTTCACGTCCATTTAGCTTAATAAATGGGCTCATATTTCAGCAGAAAGATGCTCATCAGACCGTTTGTTTCCCTGAGTGTGTGAGGCCCGGGGCTCTATATTTAGCACCAGCCCAGCCATGATTGGGAGCGCTCCCGACGATGTTGTGACTGCAGGGATTTGTGCTGCTGTCACCGCCGTGCCCACCTCCCCCTGGCACCCGGGGCTGGGATGTGCCCTGCTCCAAGGGCACTGCATGGAGCCACCCCCAGCCTCAGCATCCTGAGCCTGCTCCTGAAGGAAATCCCTGGAAAAGCTCGTTCCTGGCTGCAAAGCTGGATTAACATCCCCAGGGTGGTTCAGAGCATGCCTGGGCTCACCCCAGCCTGTGTTTCAATCCAAAAGGAGCTGATTTTGCCTTATTTTTCCAGCTGGGTCCTGGCAGGGAAAAACATTGTCTGGAGCATGGGCCACGTGCAGCTCTGACCCCCAGACTGCCCTGGGTCACTCTTTCTTTTCTAGATATTGTCCCAAAAACGTGTTCCCCCCAGCATGGCCAGCACACACTGTGGCTGGTGGGATGGCTCAGATCTGTTTATTAATAAATGGGATTAATTAAGTATTATTTAGGTGAATTATTTGGAGTCCAGGGATCCAAGTGGGCTCCATATGATGCCAACAATTTCCCCAGCTTGGGACAGAGCTTTGCTTCTCCAGCTGGGTCTGGATCCCTGCAAAGATTTTTCCAAGGTGTTTCTAACAGATTTTGTTCTGCTTGAAGCCAAACCTGTTCCCCAGCTGGGTCCCTCCAGAGCTGGTGGCACCACGCACATGACAGAAAGCCAAATCACTGTGGGAAATTGGGAAGGGGATTTGGGGGAGCAGCTGGAGCAGGCAGGGCTCTGCAGAAGGGAGGAAGCTGGGGATCAGTGCTGGGTGTCACAGGGGGAGCAGCTGGAGCAGGCAGGGATCTGCAGAAGGGAAGAAGCTGAGGATCAGTGCTGGGTGTCACACACACACACTCAGCTCCTCCATCAGCCTCCCCTCGGTGGAGCCAGGGGAGCAGGGTGTCACCACAAGTGCCATTCCCTGTGCCAGCACCAGGCTGGCATTCCCAGAGGAGCCTGGAGTGAGCAGGGAGTGCAGACTCTGCCGTGGCCCCGTGCCAGGGACCGTCAGCCCTGCGAGAGGGACCATATGTGCGAGCTCCTGCCCGGGGCTGGGAGCACGGGCTCTGACTTCAATCACTGCCTGCACCCACAGCAGCTCCTGCAGAGCCTTGGGAAGGCAGCAGGGATCCTCCAGTCAGGCTGCCAGCCTCACTCACCCACTGGAAAAAAACCTCTTAAGGGAAATTCTATCTCCTGCCAAGAAGATTCAAGAATTTTAAAAATAAATATAATTTCACCAAGGAGAGATGGCTGCTCCCAGCTCCCAGGGCTACCGTGGCACAGGCAGGGACACAGCTCTCCCTGGAATGCTGAGAGGGGTGCAGGGAAGGGCAGTGAGCTGAGCAGGGACCCCGAGCTCTCACACAGCCCAGGGCAGCTCCCAGCCTTTCCCAGGACCATGCCTGACATCCAGGCTTTGTCCTCCCTGCAGTGAGTGAGGGTCTGGCTCCAAAGGAAGTGTCCCTGTGTCCTCCTGCACGGCTCTCAGTGATGCAGGAGCAGTTTTGGGCAGGATTTTTTGCCACAGGCATTCCTGCCACCGCCAGGCTGTCCCACAGCCCCATGCAGGCCTCCTGTGCCAGGGGCTTCTCTCTGCTCCTGCAGATTTGCTCCTGCCTTTAATGAGATCCCCAGGGTAAGAGGCAGCCCCTCCCTGCTACAGGAGCTGGGAATCCAATCCAAACCCCTCCTGCAGGACCCCATACCCCACACCCCGGGTTATCCAGTGCCTTCCCTTTGGAATTCACCCCCGAGCCCCGAGCCCGTGGTGCTGCAGCACAGGGCACTGCCAGCTGCAGATGAGGCCATGCTCCACCAGCCCCGACCTGCTGTTGTGATTTAATTTGTCTGCAACGCTCCAAAGCATCAGCAAAGCAAAATGCAAAGCTTGTGGGGGGGGTGGAGAGGCCAATTTTATGCTCCATTAAAACCTCAGCTCGCAACAGAGCGAGGTCAGGAGTGGTGTCACCTGATGGATTATGGACAGAGGCGAATTTACAGCAGACCAGCCTCTCTTTAGCACCCTGTGGATCTGAGGAGACAGTTGCTGTGTCCAGTTACTTTTCCACTGCCATGGAGAAGTGGCTGAGCTGCTCAGACTCTCCAGTTCTCACTCTGCACCACTGCTGCTCCCAGGGCAACCTCTCTACCAGGGCTGGCAGCTACAGTGGCTTTGGGGCCAGCCCCTGCCTGTGCCCATATGGGGACAGCGGGGACAACCCCCCTGGAACACCAGCTCCTTTTAATGCACACCTTTAATTACACAAATTCAAAGTGCAGGGATTTAAACGGGATGCAAATGGTCACATGGAGAAATCACAAGAAGAAAGGATTGCAGGCAGCCTGGAGACCCTGGGCTGGTTTACCCTGGAGAGGGGTTGGAATGGGCAGAGTCCCCTGCCCTGCTTGCAGCCTCACCAGGCTGAGGGATGCTCGTTTTGGGGGGAGCTGATGGTGCCCATCAGCTTGGTGAGACCCCCTGCTCTTTTGGGTGGGCATTTGCTGGGCACCTGCCCCAGCCAGAGAAGGAACCTGGGCTGCCCTCCTGGACATCCTGCACCTTCAGAGCCACCCAAACCCCTGGAGTCAATGCGGGGTGCAGAGGGCAGGGAGCTGGTGCCCCCATCCCACCCAGTGCCTTTTTAACAACCTGCTGCCAGCGCCTCTTGCTTAAATTAATTGCGTGACATTTACAGAGTTTGATCATCGCTGACATTCAGGATGTTCCAGCTCCCTCATTGAGTTCATTTACTGCAAAGCCTCAGAAAAAAAATCTATTTTTTCCCCTGAAAGGGTTATTTTATCAAGTGAAGATGCTCAGGGCAGAGGTGCCCAAGGCTTGGCATCACTTGCTGCAGTGACCAGCTGTGGTATTCACATTCTCTGGAAAAATCCCTTTGCCCAGGATTTTTCTCCTGGGAAGCTGAGAGGCCTCAGAGGAAAAGGAAAACAATTCTTATCTCATTTGCTTCTCCTGTCTTTTGCTGCTTTGGAATGTGGTTGGAACTTGTTTATCTGTAGTGGTGTTTGCAGGATCCCAGGATGAGGGAAGAGATGAGAATCTTGACCCCGTGTTTCAGAAGGTTGATCTATTATTTTATGATGTATATTATATTAAATGATATATTAAAACTATACTAAAAGAATAGAAGAAAGGCTTGAAAGGAATAAAAAGGAATGGAGTGATAATAAAATCTTGTGACTGCTCACAGCCTTGACACAGCTGGCTGTCATTGGTCATCAAGTAAAAACAATTTCACAAGCTGGGTAAACAATTCTCCAAATCACATTCCAAAGCAGCAAAACATGGGGAAGCTGAAGAATCTCAGCTTCTCAGGAGAAAAGACCCTAACAAAAGGATTTTTCATAAAATGTATCTGTAACATTTATCCAACAGGTGATTGTTTCATTGGCTTTCTGATGTGAATTGTTTTAACTTATTGGCCAACCAGGGCCAAGCTGTATTGAGACTCTGGAAAGAGTCACAAGCTTTTCATTATTATCTTTTTAGCATAGTGTAAGTATCCCTTCTGTATAAGTATAGTATAGTATTCTATAATATAATATAATATAATATAATATAATATAATATAATATAATATAATATAATATAATATAATATCATAAAATAATAAATTAGCCTTCTGTGAACCAGGAGTCAGATTCATCCTTCCTTCCTTCATCTGGGGGCAATGCAAATACAAAACCAGTGGGTCTGGCAGTGGGGACAGCCCAGGGCAGGGCTCACCTGGAGCTCGACGCCGTAGCCGGTGTAGACGGTGACGTTGTAGGTGCACTGCAGGTACCCGTGCAGGGGCAGGGGGGGATAATCCGTGGAGTCAATGTAGCCCTCAGGCTCGTGGAAGCTCATGCTGCAGAGCACTGAGGGGACACAAACAGGGTCACACCGAGGGCATTTCACTCCCACGCCCCCAAAACCCAGCGATAATCCCAGCCCCATCAGTGATCCCATGGAGTTACAGAATCACGGAGTGGTTTGGGTTGGAAGGGGCATTAAAGCCCAACCCCTGCCATGGGTAGGGACACCTTTCACTAGCCCAGGTTGCTCCAAGCCCTATCCAACCTGGCCTTGGACACTTCCAGGGATCCAGGGGCAGCCACAGCTTCTCTGGCCCTCTGCCAGGGCCTCAAGACCCTTATAGGGAAGAATTTCTCCCCAATATCCCATCTAACCCTTCCCTCTGGCAGTGGGAAGCCATTCCCCCTTCTCCTGACACTCCAGGCCTTGTCTAAATTCCCTCTCCAGCCCTCTTGAAGCCCCTTTAGGAACTGGAATGAGCTCTAAACTCTTCCTGCAGCCTTCTCCCAGCTCTCCTAGCAAGGACAAGTGTTTCATCCCTCCAATCACAAAGTGCATGAAGAGCAGATTTTAGGCAGCCCCCAAACTGGAGCAGTCCCCTGATTTTGGGAAGGGCTACCTAAACACTGGCATGCTGTGCTCCCCACCAGTGCCACAGCCCCATGCCCATGCTCAGCTCACCTGGGGTGGGC
The DNA here is from genome assembly GCA_024362935.1 of Setophaga petechia. Classification (NCBI taxonomy): domain Eukaryota; kingdom Metazoa; phylum Chordata; class Aves; order Passeriformes; family Parulidae; genus Setophaga; species Setophaga petechia. Next base: position 11,724,114 of record JANCRA010000021.1, read on the forward strand.
TCTGTGGTGGTGACAGTGGTGGTGACGATGGTGGACGTGGTGGTTTCCTGGCTCTCCTCTGGCACAGAGCTGTGCGCATCCCTCTCCACGCCCTTGGTTGGGATAACACCAGCTGGAGCCACGGTGGGAGCCTCTCCAGCATCCCCTGTGCTGTCAGGGAGGGCTGGGGGCAGGCTGGAAGGGGAGATCTGCAGCGTGGGATGGCTGGTGGTGGCCTGCTCCGCCCAGGGCAGCTCAGGGGGGCTGCGCTCCGTGTCCTCTGCTGGCACCCGCAGCCCTGGGGCGGCCGTGGGGAGCCTGGAGCTCCGTGGGCTGGCTGGGGAGGCAGTCCCAGGGGGCCCTGCTGGGGTGGGCTTCAGCCTTGGGTGCTTCCTTCCCGTGTTTACTTGCTTTAGAGTCGGTGGCTTTTTCTTAACAGGGGAAGTTTGTTTGGCATCAGGTCTGGGGGCAGCGGTGGCTGTAGGTGGGAGCGGCGTGGTCTCCTCCAGGTCTGGCCGGAGGTTGAGGGCAGTGCCCTGCCCCTGCTCCCCAGCTCCAGGGTCTGGACCCACGGCATGCCCAAAATCCTCAGCTCCACCAGTCAAACCAGTGCTGTGCCCCAGCTCTGCAGCTCCACCACCCATCTTCTCCACGGGTTCATCCACAGCCAGAGGGTCTGGGCTGGCCGGCACCAGCGCTGCCCCCGATCCGCTGTCTGCAAGAAACAGGGAGAAGTGGGACTTGGGCAGAGCTGGGCACGAAATTAGATGTTTTGTGTGCTGCTGGTTTGAAATCAGCCCCCTGGGAAGCTGCAGGAACACCCACCACTTCCCAAAGAAGGAACAAGCGGCCCCCACAGCACAACACACCCACCTCGGCAGAGCCCCACCGTGTTGGGCAAACCCAACCCAACATTTATGGGAACAGGGATGGGCAGGAAAGAGCCAATGACCAACCCAGCACCGCTCTGGCCAGGGGTTAATTGCACAAATACAGATTTATTCCCTGCTGTGGGGTGACCGGGCTGTGATCCATGGGCTGGAATTCGCCGTGAGCTCTGTGAGACACTGCAAAAAGCTCCGAGCACCCGAGAGTCAACGCTTTCCATGGAAACAGCAGTTGCCAGGGAAAGCACTTAATGCACGCTACTTAAAGACCATAATTCCAGCCCCCTCACATCCCCTGGGAGGGTTTGGAGCCCGTGGAATGAAGGGTGTCTGTCCCTCTGTGGGCACAGGGGGTCTGCAATCCCCCAGCCCCACTGCTGGCCTGGGGCTGCCCAGGCACCAACTGAGCCCTAAAGCAGCTCCAGCTGCTGTGACACCCTGTGGTGGCAGCCAGGATGTGTGGCCACCACAGCACCAGCTCTCCATGGGATGGGGGCAGGAGCAGCAGTCAGGGTTTCCTTCCTAAGCAAACTCCAGCTAAACCTGGGCTCACTTCAGCAGTACAGGTGCTTTAAACAAAAGCACAACTCTTGGTTTGCATTGTTTTCTGCTTCAAATTTTGCTAATTAAGGTAGGACTGGAATGAAAAGGGAGAAAAAAATGAAACTTTTGTGTGTGAATCCTGAAACACAGGGACACTGTGGGTGCCACTGCCCAGGAGGCCCAAGGGAGGGCACACACAGCCTGTGCAGAGAGACTGAGCAGCGCTGAAAACTGACTTTGCTCCATCTCCTGGAAAATAGAAGCAGTTTCTGGCAAGAACCAAAGATAAGGAACACAACAGGGAAAGGCAAAAGCTGAATTAGCCTGAGGGATGGAGCTGCCAAAACTCTGGCAGTCCCTACACTGCTCATTGGTCCAGGAGAGTCCTTGGATGCTCTGCTGGTGCCTGGGCTGGTCCTTTGCCCCAGGGACAGAGCTGTGCCTGCCCAAGCCACTTCACCCCACTGCAGCCACTAGCAAACCTGTCCTGGCCCCTGAGGGCTCCCTGGCCTCTCCTGCAGTTTGCCACAAGTTAAAGCATTAATTCTTTAATTACCAAGTGGTTCAGAAAATCCATCTCCCATTCCCTGAGCACATTAGGAGATATTTCACACACACATCATCATCTGCGACCATCAGCTTGTGCCAGCTCTGAATAATCTCCCTCCAGGAGGGATGAGTGCCTTAGTGTCCCCACACTTCTGAAGGGAACCAGAAGCTTCCACACCAGGAGCTTCCACACCTTCTGCTTGTTTCTTGGTGTCTCTGCTTCCCTCTCCATCCCAGCCTGAGCTCCATGGGCACCCTGCCATGGGCTGATGGAGGGGAATGTCCCCAAGGCTGTGCCACAGGCAGCTCTCCTTCACTGAGGAGTTTTGCAAGGCTCTCCAGGGCTCTTCTCTTCCTCTCCCACCCCAAGCCCGGGAGGAGCAGTCCGTGGTTGCTCTCCCATGGCCCAGGTGACAATTTCAGGGCTCTGCAGCAAAAGGTTTTGTCCATGGTGGGAGAAGATGGAGCTCTCAGACAGAGGGGAGGAAGAACAGCCCTGGAAGGGGAGGGGGCTCGCTGGCTGGTAGGACAGGGTGGGACATTCTGGGACATTCTGGGGCACTGGGTAACAGCAGGACAGTCAAGGATCCTGAATCCTTAAAGCCGTCACATTCCCAAAAACACCAACCCTGCATCCCCGGGTTATTTGTCATGTGAACCCTAATTCTAAATGGATTGTGCCTTTAAACCATATTTTATGCTTTTGGAAAGCTGACTAATTCCTTATTAGATCCTTTGCCAGGATGCATTTACTCGATTCTGTCCTTAACAAAGCATGAAATAAAACACTCTGTAAAGCGACTCCTTAATGAGCCACTAAACACGCTGCAGTTTGTAAAGGGCAAACGCATTCCAGGGAAGGGGAGAGGGCTGGAGCAGGGGAGGGGCAGGCACGGGGCATCGGGGATCAATAAGGGCTTATTCCACATTATCAGAAAGAGAATTGATTGTGGATTTCAGCTCCTGATTGATCACCACTCCCAAATCTGAGCTGTGCTCCAGCCCCTCTCTGGGCTGCCAGGATTTCCATCCCCATGGAGTGTGGTACTACCCCACAGACCCAACAGCCCCCAGATTCCTGCCTGGAGCCCGTTTGGGAAGCAGAACTGAGTGTCCCCATCCTTAAGGAAGGATTCCAGTGGGTTTCCATGCTTGCAGGGCCAGGGTGGGATTTGGTAAAATCCTTTCCACACTGATCTGAATTCCTACAGCCATTCCACCCCGTCCAAGGCCCATGGGGTGATCGTGGCCACACAGGACCCACCCCAGCTGCCAAAACCCATCCTGCTCTGCACAAGTGATCAATCCAGAGCTGCTGGAAGAGAAACGGTCACCTTGAATGGTTTGACCTTGATCTAATCTGGAAATAGGAAATAAACATTATTGAGATGCACAAGGGGTTTATCTTGTACCCCGATCAGGAGCTCTCCAAGGGCAGTTTGGCACTGGGAAACCTTCTCCAAAATCCATGTGTGAAACATGCCTATTTTATGATTGGCTTTTCACAAATATTAAAAATAATATTTGATGTGTTATGTTAGAAAGTTATGTTGTATTAATTTTCTTAAGCAGTGTGTTAAATATATTTATAGGTTATAACAAAAGGTTAAAATAGAAACTATGCTATGTAAGATTTTTTTTTTAACGAAAGAACTCATAGCAAGACAGCAGCCACAAGACACCTAAATTTTTCAGAGAAAAAGAATTTATTGCTTCATTATCAGAAGAAATTAGCTTCTTCCTGCCTTGTTCAGTCCTGAAGATTAAGATTAAGAAGAAGTTGACACTGACCAGACAGAATCCTGTGTTTGAATGGAATTTATGCATCATGTATGAGATATATGAATATGCATCAGGCTGTTGCTTTTAAGGGTTAATCCTCTGTTAATGTGGGTCCTTTTCTGGGCTTATTTTGCCCAGAAAAGGTACCCAGACATCTGTAATTCTTTGTTTCTATTGTCTCATATTGTCCTAAATCCAAATTGTCCAAATTATTATTACTCTAATTATATTGCTATTTTTATAACCATTTTATTATTAGCAAACTTTTTATTATTTTATTAGTAGCAATATGATTTATTTATTATTATATTATAATATGTATTATATTATTATAGTATTATTATAATATTATTTATTATTAGTAATATTGTATTATTAGTAAACTTTTAAAATTTAAAAAAAAAAGTGACTGGCGTTTTTCACGCATGGAAACCTCGGTGGTGACCCTGCAGCCCTCACTACCCCCGAGGGTGGCACGGGGGGCTCTGTGCCCTGCCTGGCAGCCTGGGCACCGCAGCTGCTCCTGCAGGATGGGCCAGGCAGGGCCGGGACAGTTTGGAGCACAAAGTGACCTTATCAGGGCAGGACAGCTGGTCTCCAGGACTATTCTGGGCCGTGCCTGGGTGTGTGCAAACCCTGCAGGAAGCTGGGCTCCGGGGAGGGAGGATGTCTCCATCCAGCCTCAGCCCCCTCAGTTTATACTTAGCCGAGGAGGAAGTGCTGGAGCCGAGCCTGGGCTGTGTGTGGGAGCTGCCAGAGGGGCACAGCCCCATCCCAGGTGGCATCAGGCTCTCCAGGGCACCAGGTAATTAAGGAATTAATGCTTTAACTTGTGGCAAACAGCAGGAGAGACCAAGCAGCAGGACAGAAGGGGCGGCAGGGCAGCAGCTCCTGGAGCATCTCCTCTCATTCAGACACCGCACTGGGTGTTGGCAGGGTACCAACACACACCCACCCCAGCAGCAACAGCACAGAGGCACCAAAATCCTCCTCCCCAGCTCCAAAGCTTCCTCCTTATGCGAGAGTGTCCCCAGGACCCCCAGCCAGGCCCATGTCCCGTGGCCAACATGCAGCTGCTGCTCCAGTGGTACCAGGAGAGCCTGATTGCCGAGATACCTCAGCCAGAGGGGTTTAGAGGAATTAGAGAGCTGCAAATGCCTGATAAAAGGCTGCTGGAATTATCACAAAGGCCTCGTTTCGCTGCTGTGCTCCCGAAAGAGCCAAAGCAGGAGTAGCCCTATCACAGCTCCCATTACTAATGCCGATGGTATCGCCCTGAGCACTCGCTCCAGGGAGGGCAGCAGGATTGCTCCGGCTCAGGAATCACTGTCCAGAAGGGTTTAGGATCTGATTGTAGCAGAAATGAATAAAGCTGATCCAGGCACTATTAGTGGTGGTGTTCAGCTCTGCCTGTGTGACGGGCTCAGGTGCATTCAGGGGTGTTGGGCTGGGATAATCCTGCCCAGAGATGCTGCTGGCATCATATCCGAGGCCTCGTGGGGAGCTGGGACTTCTCCTGCACGGCCCAGCACCCTCTGTCTGCAGGCTGAGCCCCTGGAGTTCCCCATTCCCACATGGTTGATGCAGGAGGGTTGGCAGGAGCTGCCCTGCACCTCTATGGAGGAATGGGATCACTCCTGCTCGGGATGAGTTCATCCAGATCTTGGATAAAGCAGGGAGGTCAAGGCCAGGGCCTGGAGTGTCACAGACATCTTCTATGAAAAATCCTTTCCTTGGGATTTTTTCCTCCTGAGAAGCTGAGAGGCCTCAGGAACAAAATGTAAACAATGGTTATCTGCTGCTGTGGAATGCAACAGGTGCATCTGTGATTGGCCCATGTTGGTTGTTTCTAATTAATGGCCAATCACAGTCAGCTGGCTCTGACTCTGTCTGAGACACAAGCCTTCGTTATCATTCTTTCTTTTTCTATTCTTAGCCAGCCTTCTGATGAGAACCTTTTCTTCTATTGTTTTATTATAGTTTTAATGTAATATATATCATAAAATAATAAACCAAGCCTTCTGAAACATGGAGTCAGATCCTCGTCTCTTCCCTCATCCTCAGACCCCTGTGAACACGGTCACACTGGTGTAATCTTACATCACCGGGGATCAGGGGGTGAGAAGAGGCACCCTGGGCACCTTCTGCTCTCCCACCTCTTCCCATGCCAACCTCCAGTGTGTACAACACACGTTTCATCCTCACGGGGGAAAACAGAGGTTTTGGGTGGGAAGGGACTAGTGAGAAAAAGCAGGCTGCGTCCATCAAAACACCCGGCTGTGATCGCTTTGCTTTCAGATTTTAAAAGCTTTTGCCCTTGAATCTCGAAGAGCAGAAAACCTTTAATTGAAACAATCTTTCACTCCCCAAACATCCCCGCAGGCGGATGCAGCCTCTCCCTCCAAGCAGCGAATCCCAGCTTTTCCTGCAGTTACAGCTCCAGCAGATCGAGTTTTTTCCAACAGGAAAGGAAAAAAAAAAAAAAAAACCCAAACATTTTCCTCAAGAGCATCCTGCCAGCTCCCCCTCTAAGCAAATAGAAGCGTAGCGATGCGATGTGGGTGAGTCATGCCCGTGGGAGCGCAGCCGGGCCGGGGCTGCCCGCGGCGCTTTCGGAGCCGCTCTCCCGGCAAAGGTGAGACGGGGACGGGAGTGGTAAAAACAGGTTAGAAACTGTTGGGAAACAGCTGATAGATCGTTAGGCATGTGCTGTTAGTCGGGTTATTGTATTGTAAAAGGGGGGTTAAAAGGGTAGTTGTCACTATGGTATTTTATGAAAAATCCCATTTTTCATAATTTTTCAGGGATTTTTTCTCCTGGGAAGATGGGAAGCCTCAGCTTCTTCCTGTTTTCCTGCTTTGGAATGTGGTTTGGAGAATTGTTTACCCAGCATGTGAGTTGTTTTTAATTAATGGTCAATCCCAGTCCAGCTGTGTCAGACTCTCTGGTCAGTCGCAGGTTTTTATGATCATTCTTGTCTAACCTTCTGATGTATCCTTTCTCTTTCTTTAGTATAGTTTTAACAATAATATAATATAATAAATATCATATAATATCATATAATATAATAATAATCAGCCTTCTGAGAACTTGGACTCAAATTCTCATCTCTCACCTCATCCTGGAGACCCACTGTTAGGAAAATTAATCCACAAACATCAGAGGTTTATGCCCAAAAAGGACTCAGAAGAGTCCTTTGTCTTTACTCCAATAAAGGGAGAGGCCATGGGGTATTCCTCTGGGGTCTCTCCAATTTTTGGAGGATGCAGCCTCCTTTTTATCCCAATTTCCAGCCACATTTCCCTTCTCTCTTTCCCCATTGGCTGAGGTACTTGAGAGGTACAAACATCCCAGAATGCCTGATACTAAAGATTTCCCTCTAATGTATAACCCTTCCTTTTAACTTCTAATTATTATGGAATTTTGGGTTTTTTCTTCCCCATTGCTTCTTTCATCTTTCAATGCCTAATTTCATTTATCAGCAATCCTAAAATTTATTTGTAAAAGCAAATATCTTTTTCCCTTCATCAATGAGTGGAATCCTTCCCATTGTTTTTTTTTTTTTTATGTCCCAGTGCTGGTTTTATCCACCAGCAGACCCACAGCTTGTTTGTAAAGAGAAATCTGCTATTCCTCTCACCATCAACACCTCAACAGTAGTTATAAGAAATAAAGAACTCAAGGTACCATAACACGACTCAGTAAAGTGCACCACGAGCCAGTCTGGACAGAACTGTAATGGGCCAATCAAGGCCTAAAACCTTCATGCAAATGAAGGATCCAAAAATAAACCAATCCGAAGGGACAAAAAACAGGATTAAAAGGGGTTTCTGACCCACTGAATCTGTGAACAAAGAAGCCCCAATGCTGCAGCATCCTCGAGGGAATGCTCCTACTTGGCCCTCTTGCTTTAGTTCTTTCTTTTTCTTACAATAAATGCTAAAATCACTTTAGTACTGGGAACCTGCTCTCGTTTTTAACAGGAGGGCTGTGGATGGATTGCAGCTGAATATTCCCCTTGCTCCTGGAGGAAACAGAGAGCTGCTCCCCTCTCTGGCATGAGGATGAAGGAGAGGTGCCTGTCCCAGCGCAGGTGACAGCCTGGAAATGCTGGGAGCCTCCAGGCTCCAACAGGAAAACCTGGACTGCTCCATGGAGTAATTAATGGGAGATAATCCAGAAGGGAAAAAAAAGATGCCCAGGTTTTGCTCAGGAGGACAGTGCAGCAGAGGCCAAGAAAGTTTGGAGCTGCTTTTCTCCTATCCCAGGGGACACCTGGCTGTCCCTCCTGGGCTGTCCCTTTGTGCCCAGGGCAGGTGTGACCAACACCTCCTTGATTTGCTGCTGCTCTGGACTCAGGCTGGGATGCAGCTGGGATTCCTGGGGCAGAAAGAGGTCAGGACGCTTTTCTTTCTATTCCCATGAATTTCCCAATGCCACAGAGACTCCTGTGGCCCTGGGGAGTTGTGGATCTGCTTTAAAATGCTGTTAAATTGCCCATGTGCAGGGGTTTATTTATGCTCACAGGACTGTGGTCTGAATATTTCATTTTAAAATTTACATCTGTGTCACTCGAGATGCTCAAATAAGGTTGCCATGGAAACCCCTCATTACTGGGTGAGTGAGGATGCTGGCAGTGGTGCCCAGCCCGAGGAGCCGTGGACAGGAAGGACCAGGCTCTGCTCCTGCTGCCCACCCAGCTCCTGCTCCCAGCAGCAAAACCATCTCTGCTGGGCAGGGCAGAGAGGAGAGAATCATGGAATCACCGAATCCTGGAATGGTTTGAGCTGGAAGGGACCTTAAACATCACCTCATCCACCCCCTGTGCCAGGGCAGGGATGCCAACCATGAAACTGAGTTGCTCTAAGCTCTGTCCATCCTGGCCCTGGGCAGTTCCAGGGATGGGAGGGAGGATTTTCACCAGCTCCAGCTGCCCTGAGGGGATCAGGGACCTGCTGTGCTGGCAGGGGGCACAGAGCTGGGACATGGTCTGTGGGACACCAGACACCCACACTTGGTCCCAGCCCTGGGAAGAGATGGGAGAAGAGTCCTGGTCCAGGTGGGAGCAGGGGGTCTGGGCTCCATGTGGGCACTGTGCAGCTGGGGGCAATATTCCAACAGCAAAACCCTCCTGGAAAGCTCCTTTAGTGGCAAATCCATCCTGGTTTTGCCTGACTGGAGAACACATGCTGCCTGTGCCTGGCTGGCTGGGCTGGGGAGCAAGGACACCACAAGAAATTCAGGAATTAAACTCACAGACCTCTCCCCCCTCTGCCGGTGCTCCCGAGGAGCTGTAACTGCTCTAACGATCCTCACAGCCCTGACAATGCTGGGAAATTACACACTCCTCCGAGCTAGGAGGAAAATGGATTTTCCTCCCCACTGCTGCTCCATGGAGCTGGAATCAATGAGAATTTGACTCCCAGGTGTCTGTTCTGGCCATGGCAGCTCCTCACCTGTGGCTTTGGGGCATGTGATGGTGTTCACAGGGATGAGGGAAGAGATGAGGATCTGACTCCATGTTTCAGAAGGCTTGATTTATGATTTTATGATATGTATTACATTAAAACTATACTAAAAGAAGTATATAAAAGTATAGAAGTATATAAAAGTATATTTCATCAGAAGGCGAGCTAAGAATAGAAAAAGAAAGAATGATAACAAAGGCTTGTGGCTCGGACTCTCTGTCCAAGCCAGCTGACTGTGATTGGCCATTAATTAAAAACAACCAACATGAGACCAATCACAGATGCACCTGTTGCATTCCACAGCAGCAGATAACCATTGTTTACATTTTGTTTCTGAGGCCTCTCAGCTTCTCAGGAGGAAAAATCCTAAGGAAAGGATTTTCCATAAAAGATGTCTGTGACAGAGGCACCTGCCCGCGGTGCCCTGGCTGCACAGACCCTGTGTGTCCCCAGCCCTGGCACCTTTCACTGCAGCATCATCCCCAGCATGGCCCAAATCCCCAGGGATGAGCCCAGCTCAGCTGGGAATTGCCCAGCTCCTCTCGAAGGAATGTGGGAGGAGCAGCAGCAGAGGAAGAGGAATTGAAGATGCTCTCCAGCTATGGAGGAATCAGGAGATTTGCAGCATCTCTGTCCCACTGTGTCCCCAGCCCATGGGGGCAGGAATTATCCTGATATTCCTGATCAGCTGGGAGCAGGGCAGCAAAGCCATTAGAAAGAGAGGAACTTTGATGCAGGTGATGATTTGGGTTTATCACAGGTTTTTATGATACCAAGTGTAAGAAAGGCACATCTGCAGACAGACCCAGCTGAAAGGAATTAGCAGGCTGGGTTCAAGGGGGAATTCATTTTTCTGGAAATTCATTGGGAAAGAACTTTAAAGATCATCCAGTCCCACACCTGCCATGGGCTGGGACATCTTCCACTGTCCCAGGTTGCTCCAAACCCCATCCAACCTGGCCTGGGACATTTCCAGGGACCCAGGGGCAGCCAGGAGAATGAAGGAGCAGAAGAAAATCCCTCCTGTGCCTCTCCTGTGCTCCCCAGCTGGAATGTTCACTCCTCAGGGCCCACCTGGGGAGAGGAAATCGAGTGTTTTGGCAGCTTTTTAGGCTCAAAATTGAAGAGGGGGAAGAGAAGCTCCTTCTTTCTTCACCAATCATCCAGCCCAGCCGTCTACATCAGGGCATAAAATTAAATGGGTTCCTAAAGAGAGAGTATATTTAGCTACAAACCCCCGTTCTAGTCAGCTCTCTGCAGCTAAAATAATTAATCTCCCATCACTGTTAAGATGCAGTGGAGCAGATCTGGAGAAGTGAGTGCTGGGATTAACTCTTTGGGAGCAGGTCAGCCCTGGGAGAGCAGCTCCTGCTGCCATGCCAGGGGAAATCCTGGGGGTTCTGCCTGGCTGGCTCTGCTCAGCTCTGTCCCCTGCTATTGTATTTATTTGCAGGGATTCCCGTGGCAGGGAGGAAGGAAGGATGAATCTGACTCCATGTTCTCAGAAGGCTAATTTGTTATTTTATATTACTATATTGCATTAAAGAGTACTAAACTAACTAAAGAATACAGAAAGGATACTTACAGAATGCTAAAAAGATAATAATGAAAATTCTTGACTCTCTCCAGAGTCCTGACACTGACTGGCCAATGAGTGAAAACAACTCACAGCAGAAACAATCACCTCTGGGTAAACAATCTCAAACACATTCCACATGAGCACAACACAGGAGAAGCAAATGAGATAAGGATTGCTTCCCTTTTCTCTGAGGCTTCTCAGCTTCCCAGGGGAAAAACCCCGGGCGAAGAGAATTTCCAGAGAATGTGAATGCCAAGGGCTTGGCAGGGGTGCTGTGCCCTGGCACTGCCCCTGGGGAGGTGGAGGGGACCCAGCAGGGATGCAGGAGCCCTGGCAGGGATGCAGCAGTGGGTTCAGCCAAACCCCCTGCTCCTGGGGGCACTGGGAAGCACCTCCTGGACACACAGCCCTGAAACATCTGCAGAGACAAAGTTTGGCCTGGTTACAATCACTGACTGTTCCTGTCTGCCCACAACACATCCCCACTCCCAGGCACTCACATCCATGGGGTATGTGACCATTCCCAACCTCCCCTGTTGTCCCAGCTCTCTGCAGAGCTGGGTTGGATTGGATTTGTACTCCAGCACTGGAAATGCGAGGTGACAATGTGACATTGGAGGTGACAATGTGACATTCCAGGTGACAATGTGACATTCCAGGTGACAGTGTGACATTGGAGGTGCAGGTGAGCAGGGGTCAGGACAGGCACTGGGATTGGTGTGTCCCAGCTTGCAGGGGGAATCTTCTTCCCTGGCAATGATGTTCTTTGCATTTTTTTCCTTCAGATTCACATCTGCTCACCTGGGTTTGGCCACAAAACATCCCCACTCCCAGGCACTCACATCCATGGGATATGTGACCATCCTCAACCTCCCCTGCTGTCCCAGCTCTCTGCAGGGCTGGGATGGATTGGATTAGCACTCCACTGGAAATGTGAGGTGACAATGTGACATTTGAGGTGCAGGTGAGCAGAGCAGCATCACAGCCCAGCTCTCCCTGCCTGGGGCAGCTGCAGGATTCAGCTCCTTCCTGAGTTCCCCTGTCTCAGACATCTTTTATGAAAAATCCTTTCCTTAGGATTTTTCCTCCTGAGAAGCTGAGAGGCCTCAGGAACAAAATGTAAACATTGATTATCTGCTGCTGTGGAATGCAACAGGTGCATCTGTGATTGGTCTCATGTGGTTGTTTCTAATTAATGACCAATCACAATCCAGCTGGTTCGAACAGAGAGCCTGAGCCACAAACCTTTGTTATCATTCTTTTCTATTCTTAGCCAGCCTTCTGATTAAACCTTTTCTTCTATTCTTTTTGTATAGTTTTAATATAACATACATCATAAAATAATAAATCAGCCTTCTGAAACATGGAGTCAGATCCTCGTCTCTTCCCTCATCCAGGAACCCCTGTGAACACCATCACACTCCCCCTGCAGCAGCTGGGGGAGAGCTGAGCTGCCTCTGCTAAATCTGTTTGGCAGCTCTTTATATTTCTTTCACAGGATGTAACAGGAATCACAGCGTGGCTCCAGTCCAGACTCTGAGAGAGGAGCAGGGGCTGGCAGCACCTCGGGGCTGTCACTTGTCCCCCGTGGCCTCAGCTCTGCTGCCCATGGCTGCTCTCCTCTGTGGGCTTGTCCAGAGATACCCTGAAAGATTTTATATTTTTTTTAAAGTTCCCTAAAAGCTGCCCTGGGGCATCTCAAGGCAGGATTTGAAGCCCATCAGGTCCTGGCCACCTTGCCAAGGTGGAGAGGTGCCTCAGAGCCATGAGGGTGGCACAGGTGACATCTGGCACAGGGCACACATGGAATTTTCTGCTCTCCCCAGGAGCTCCTCTGGGCTGTTTCCAGCTGCTGGGGTCACACAGAGGCAGCAGAGCTGGAGCTGCTCAGGATGAGGGAATGGATCAACCTGGGGATCCCCCAGGCTGTGCCTCACCTCCTGCACCTCCCAGCCCCTGTGCTGGGCCCGTTTATCCCTCCTGGGGACCAAGGGGGGTCAGGACAGGCACTGGGATCAGTGTGTCCCAGCTTGCAGGGGGAATCTCCTTTCTTGATTTTCTTTGCATTTTCTCCCTTCAGATTTCACATTTGCTCACTACTGATTGTGTGATGTCAGTCACTTCCTTTCCTATTACTACCTTTTTTAGGTGTTTTAGAAGATTTTCAGTGTTTTAATGTTCTCTCTGGGCTAGCTCCTGAAGGATCAGGGGTAACACTACAACCTGGTTTGCTGGTGTCACACCCCATCCACTTTCTGTGATCCCAGCCTCAAGGAGCTTAATCAGTTTGTGGTCTGCTCGGTCATAATTTGGGGTGAACTCTGACAAATCAACCTCTTTTTGTGGAATTACTGCAAGAATCCCTTTTTTTGCAATCCCTTTTTGCTGCTTTATCAGCAAAGCCATTTCCCAATTTTCCCTTTTTGGCCACGTAGGAACCGTGCAGGACCTGGCGCTGCCTGGTGCCCTTGAAAGGACCCTGCTGCCTGCTCTGAAACGCTGCAGCTCCGGTGCCTAATGACTCCTGACAGCTCGGGAGGGGCCCTGCTGCCGGCGATGGGGAAGGCAGGGCCAGGCAGGGTTACTGATGGCCCTGCTTGTCACAGTTATTGGGCTCCATCGATCACCGAGGCCGGCAGGAACTGGGGCACAGCCCAGCGTTCCCCATTCCCATCCCTGCTGCCAACCCCTCGGGCCCTGGCACAGCTCAGAACTGCCCGGGATGGGGCACACTGGGCTCCCAAATGCTCCTCCACAGCCTGGAGTGGTGCCAGATGTGATCAGAGAGCTGCAGAGTGCAGAATGGTTTGCGTTGGATGGATCCTAAATCCATCCAGCTCCTCCCCTTGCACCTTGTACAGACCAGGCTGCTCCAAGCCCCATCCAGGCTGTCACCCCCTCCTTTCCTTGGGTTTTCCTTCTAAAAAAGCAACATCCTGCATTTCATTGCTGGATTCTTTTTAATTCAGGCCAGTCTGGGGGGTGGCAGCAGAGCAGCTTCTCTGGCACATCCTGCAAATGAGAACTGCAACCCCCAGCACATCCAGCCCTCAGATGTGCCCTGCACTGGCTCACCCCTTCAGAAACAAACCCCTTTTCAGACAAAACATGGCTGAAATTCAAATTTTTAACTGTTTACAATTTTTCTCACTTAAACCAGAGCTGTTCTGGGGGCAGAGCAGCACTTTGGGGCTGGCACAGGCTTTGCCCCCTCCCTGTCCCAGACCCTGAGCCCATCCCTGGGCTGCTGCTGGTGCTGCTCAGCCCTCCCCTCATTCCCAGTGACACTGGGTTTTATAGAATTAATTGTCAGCTGTATCAGCCATCAGTGATTTGTGTTTTAAAGATGGCCTGGCAGAACTAATTCCATCACTGCACGATGCTGTGCTGGATGATGATAACCCATGTACAGCTTCTCCCACAGAGCCTCATGACGAGCTGCTGCACTTTATTTTAATTAATACAGATAGCAAATGTGTTTTCATTAGCCATCAGAATGTCAGGAGAGGAGCAGGGTCCTCCTGCATGGTGAGGAGCAGCTTTGGTCCTGGGTGCAGTGCTCAGCCCTGCTGGGGCTGCTGCTCCAGACACCTTTACATCCATCTGCATCCCTCTTCATCCTCCTGCATCCCTCCTCACCCTCCTGCATTCTTTCAGATCCAACTACATCCATCTGCATCCCTCTTCATCCATCTGCATCCCTCCTCATCCTCCTGCATCCCTCTTCATCCTCCTGCATCCCTCCTCATCCTCCTGCATTCTTTCAGATCCAACTACATCCGTCTGCATCCCTCTTCATCCATCTGCATCCCTCCTCATCCTCCTGCATCATTCCGCATCTTCCTTCATCCCTCCTCATCCTCCTGCATCCCTTCACATCCGTCTGCATCCTTCAACATCTTCCTCATCCTTCCTCATCCTCCTGCATCCCTCCTCATCCTCCTGCATCCTTCCTCATCCTCCTGCATCCTCCTGCATCCCTCCACATCCATCTGCATCCCTCCTCATCTATCTGCATCCCTCCTCATCCTCCTGCATCCCTCCCCATCCCTCCTCATCCTCCTTCATCCCTCCCCATCCCTCCTCATCCTCCCACATCCCTCCCCATCCATGTGCTCCCACCCAGCACCACCTGGGCAGGCACAGGGCAGAGTTTCCTCCCAGTCCAGTATGGGTGGCACCATCAACCCTTGAAAACCAGGGGTTTTTCGGGGGGATTAAAAGCTGATTTAGCCCTGCTGCTCCATGCTCCCATCCAAAGCTCTCCTCCCTCTCCAGCACAGGAGGACACACAATTATCAGGCACGTTCATAATTTCTCAGATTCAGAACAATTAAGCTGGCTCCCTGGCACTTCTGACGAAAGCAGCTCCTTGTTCCCCGGGGAAGGAACAGCCTTCCTTGACCTCTGCTCCATTATTCTGTTTGATTGATCTGAATTCCATCAGAAAGGATAATGACAGGCTGTGCTGGGGGGCGCAGGAACACTGGGAACAGAGAGGACAATGCCTTGCTGAGGGCTGCTGTGCCCAGCTGATGATTGGGACACCCAAACCCCTCTCTGTGCCCACTGCAGCACCCACAAAATCCCTGCATTCCCCAAAACTGAGGAATAGAAGGCTCAAAGAGTATCATAAACAAGCAAAGAGGACTTGGTGACCTGCTCTGCAGGGAATGTCCCCCCTGTGTCATCTTCTCCTGTGCCCATGGGGCGTTGCTGCCACCTTGGGAACAGCTCCAAGGATGCTGATGGAAAGGCACCTCCCTTGTAAGGCAATGTCACCTTCCTCTACACCCAAAAACTCCCTAAACATCAACACCAGAAACCCATGGAAGGGATGGGCTGGCTGTTCCTGAAGCACAGCTGGGTTGAGTTAAGGATCTCACCCCTGGAGGGTGGTTGGTACCCCCAGCTCTGCCTCAGTGGAGAGGCTGGACCTGCTGCAGAGCACTCATGGGCAGCTCTTTGCTCTCTTGTCGCTGCTGGCTGGGCAGATTTCCTCCTGATGTTATTTCTGACCCACCCTGGTGATGGGGAGAGGTGGTGAGGAAGGATCTGGCTCTTTTCCCCAGCAGGTAATGAATTGGCCAATTATAGAAACGCCTGTGCCTCCCGCCTGGGACGAGGGGTTTGTCACTGCTGCCATTGTTTATGCTCCTGGAGGGTAATCATAATTTTTAATGTCCTTTTGATAGCAGTGTAGTGTGATTAAAACAGGCACATCTGAGACATAAATCTGGGTTTAAGCACTGCCTTTTTGACACACGATGCTGAGCGCTCAGGCTGAAGGGTTCCTGGGCTGTGCCACCAACACCTGCCTCAGTCACATCCTGCCCTGGGTGCTGGGCAGGAACCAGGAGGGGCAGCAGAGCCTGCTTGGAGCAGCAGCTGGATGGAGGCAGGAGGCTCCAGGCTGGGGCTGTTGGTTCAGGATAAACACAACACCCGATTTCCTGGGAGCAGCAGGATGTCAGCATAAACCTGTAACATGGATTTTCCACACGAGAAAGCTCTGGGCTGTAACTGGAGGACTGAGGAAGGAATTTTCAGAGCTGACCCCCTGTTTGAGGTGACTGGTTCTGAGCAGGCTCCTGCCCCTGCTGCTCACTCTGCTTTGGAGCAGAGATGTAACACTGTATAATTTAAGAAAGACTTTGCTCCTGAGGTTGGTTCAGTGCATGTGGAGTGGAAATGTGGAGAAATCCAGCCCTCCCCCATGGAAGCTGGAGTGGATACCTGAGCCACTGAAGGAGATGATGCCTGTGTGACTCAATTCAGGTTGTGCCCTTGGGTGACAATGTACCCATGGGGACAATGACTCACAATCCCTGTGGATGCAGGGCTGGAGCCCCTCTGCCATGGAGTCAGGATGGGGGAGCTGGGAGTGCTCACCTGGAGAGGAGAAGGCTTCAGGAGAGCTCAGAGCCCCTTGCAAGGCCTAAAGGGGCTCCAGGAGAGCTGGAGAGGGACTGGGGACAAGGGATGGAGGGACAGGACAAGAGGGAATGGTTTCCCACTGCCAGAGGGCCGGGATGGATGGGAGATTGGGAAGGAATTCTTCCCTGTGAGAGTGTGAAGCCCTGGCACTGGCTGCCCAGAGCAGCTGTGGCTGCCCCATCCCTGGAAGTGTCCAAGTTGGATGGGGTTGGAGCATCCTGGGACAGTGGGAGGTGTCCCTGCCCATGGCAGGGGATGGGACTGGATGAGCTTTAAGATCCTTTCCAACCCAAACCATTCCATGATTCCATGCTGAGCTCTAGCAGAGCTGCCCAGGATACATGGGATGGGTCCAAGGGGGAGCAGAGCCTGGTGATGCTGGGGAACAACTGCAGGGAGGGCCCCTTCCCCTTCCCCTTCCCCTTCCCCTTCCCCTTCCCCTTCCCCTTCCCCTTCCCCTTCCCCTTCCCCTTCCCCTTCCCCTTCCCCTTCCCTGCTGGCTGCAGATGAGCCCCTGAATTTGAACGGAGCCACCTTCAAATTTAGATCTTGCCAAAGACATTTTGCAGCGGAAAAACTGAAAATCTCTTCCCCTGGGGAGCAGCAAGGACTCTCGCTTTGCTGCACCCTTCCCTCCCTACCTTTCCTAATGAATTCCAAGAAAGCCTCAATGCATTCCTAAATGGGAACACAGCCTGTGTCCTTCACAGCCATCTCCACAACAAAGCCATCTCTGCCGCTGGCAGCCACGGCAGCTGGAAACAAAAGCTGAAAAGGAGCCTTTCTACTTGTGATTAGAAAGCTTGAGAAGTTTGGCTTTTACTGGCTGTTGCCTCGCTGATTTCATCTCCGTGGCGGCTCAGAGCCCCTCGGGGGACAGCAGAGCGTCCCCATCCCAATGGGAGATGCAGGAATTGGGGGTGTCTGTGCCTTTAGGGTGCTGTGCTGGGTTTGGACACGGTTTGTGCTCGGTCCCTAAGGAAGGAGCAGCACCAGCAGGTGCCAGAGCTCGGCTTCCCCAGGAAAGGAGCACAGCACCAGCAGCATCCCCCTGTGCCTGAGCCCTGTACCCAAATGGCCCCAAAAATGCCAGTTCTTGTCCCAAATCCATCCCCCAGCCACATCCACCCCTTGGGGATGCTCATCCTCCCCAGGACACACAGCCTTCCGGGGCTCTTCCAGCAGTGGAACAGAATTAAATCATTATTCTTTCCTTTCTTCTTCTTTTTTTTTTTTTTTTAATTTTTTTTCTCTAAAAAGGACTAGATGAGGAAGAGCGATTATCGGGGAGGTTTTCTTCGGGGGAAATTCTGGCACAAAGACAAACTGCAATATCTCAGCGCAGGCTGGGCGCTGAGTCTTGGATAAAAATAAAGCAGGAGGCGGCAGCACCTTCCCGATGACATTAACTCCATTCATCTCCCGCTGCCGCCGCCGCCAGCGTGCTCAGGCATCAGGAGTTACGTTTTCCTCCACTATTTCTCAAATATATTTATGCTGGGAGATGTTTGTGGAGGTACATCCTGTGCCTGGGGCAGAGGATTAATTCCAAACTGTCACCTCGCTTTTTTTGATGGGTTTGTAAATTCCGTTCTGTTGATTTGCACTCGCAGTAAATTGATAAAATCCTCTTTTCTGAAAAAACCTAATTCACCATTTAGGGCTCACCAGGGTTTTAGACCTCATTGGCTCACATATTTATGTAAATATAGTGTCCAGCAGCAATTTAAAAACTGCTGCGTGGATAATGGGGATGGGTAAGGAGTGAAGGGAGACACATTGTCTGGTGGGGGCTGTGTGCCCTGGAAAGGAACCTTTCCTTGCCTTGGAGCCCCAGATTTTGGGGTGGCTTTGCTGTGGGTGGCTACTTTGGGCAGCCTTGCTCCAGAATCTGGTCCTTGTAGCAGAACAGATTAACCCTGACAATGCTGGGAATAGTCTGAGCTCTCCAAGGATGGTGTTGGATGTGTCAAAGAGGACTTTGCCAAGAACTCCTGCAGTGTTGGGATGTGCTGGGAGCACTGGGAGCTCTTAGGGCTCATGCCAGAGTGGTCTGTCAATTTAGGGACTCGGTATCTTTGCAAATGGAAGTTCAGGACTGTCAGGAAAAGCCTGTTTTTTTAAACTGAAATTGCATTTAAATCAGCATCAGGAGATGCAAGCGCCGTTCCTGCGCAGCCCCATCATCATGGAAGAGATGCAGGGTGGCAGAGGGGACATCAGCAGCGATGTCCTCAGCACTGTCCCCCAGCCACCACTCTACCCGAGATGAAGCATCTCATCCACAAAATGTTGCCATGCTCCATTAATCCACCCAAAAACGTCAGATGGAGATTCTCCTTTGAATTTTAAATATTTCCAGCCGTTCTGACTGGCTCTGAAGCTGCCCCGGAATGACCGCTTTCCAGAACATTCCCTCACTCCCCCGTGCTGTTCCTGAGCCTGCTCCCTCCTCCCTGCTGTCCCCTCATCCCCCCCGTGGCAGTGCCAGCTCTTCCCTCACCCTTGGGATGCAAGTGACCCTTGGGGACCCCTTTTGGTGTGGTCCCCCTGCAGAGCCACCCTCCCTGGGGTGCTCCTGGCCCTCTCAGCTGCTGCTTTTGGCACATCCCAGCCCAGTGTGCAAGACAGGGAGAGACGGGGCCGAGTGTGAGGATCCTCCTTGCCGAGCAGATGACGCCGCTCTGGGATCCATCCCACAGCTATCCCTTCTGTCGTGCTCGAGTTTTTTGGATGCCTTCGCATTTGGCACCAAATTTCCTTCCTAGACTGAAGCTTTGCACTTGGAATGGTGCCTTGGGAGCCGGGCTGAGTGGCCAGGCTGCTCATCCCATCCCTCTGCACCGCCAGCAGCTTGGATTGAGCTTCCATCCAGTCTCCTTGCACCTTCCTGCTGCAGCCATCTGTCCTGGGGTGCCAATGCCTTCTACTCACCCCCATGGAGCAGGCACAGAGCCAGGCTCCTGCCCGGCCTCCTGGGCTCCCTGAAGGTTGGAAATTTACTGCAGTCCATGGATTTCTGGGGCCAGGAATAGGGAGAAAGTTCTGGACAAATCTGTGCTTGCCCCTGCTGGAGGCAGACCCGGGAATCCAGGCAGAGCCTCCTCTCTGTGCATCAGGAGAGCTCCAGGCTCAGCCAGTGCTCAGGGCTGGTCAGCTGCTGCTTTGGCCTCTTCCCAGAGAAAGGAAAAGGAGGAAAAAGGAATAAAAGAGATGTCTGAGTCGGGGCCATGCCCTGGGAGCGGGGCCAGCTGCAGCTGCACCACTGGTGGGAGCTCCAGCAAGCAAAAAGATGGAAGAGAGGGGAAATCAGCTCCTCAGCGCCCTGGGAACACCATCCTCCCGAGTGGGGACAGCCCTGGGCCACCATGGGACAGAGCACTGCAGCACAGGGTCCCCAACCCAGGGGGGCTGGATCCAGGTGCCCCTGCTCGCTCCCCTGGGCTGGATCCCCAGTTTGGAGCCCAGTGCAGCTGTGGCAGTGTGACACTCCCTGCAGCACCCTGTGAGATAACGCTCCTCCTTATCTCACAGCAGTGACACCCACCAATGACACCAGGACAGGAATGGGGTGACTTCTCCTCAGTGCCAGAGGAACGCTCCCCACCAGCCACAGCCTCTGCTTGTACAGCTCCTGGCAGATCTCCCTGACATCCCCCCGGTTTTGGGGGTCCTGGGGCTGTCCCAGGTCATATGCACTGCTCAAGAATCCCCCAAACTCAGGGACCAGGGGTGTAGATCCAAGGCAGAGATAACCAACACTTGCACTAGGTTCTGAGCCAGTGCCAGGGCTCTGCAGGGCACCCACAGCACGTCCCTCTCTGGGATGGAAGAGGAGCCTCCCCTGCTCCCAGCTTTGCCCTTCAGTCTCAGATTCCTGTTGGCTCCTCCAGAAACCCAGCTCATGGTTCTCCTCTGATTCTGGAAGTCCTTATGGATGAAATCCAAGATGTAACAGAGCTGAGCAGCAGAGCTTCATTTGTTTCCCATCTTCCCAGCAGCACAGCTGACCCTGTGGATGTGCTGGGTTGGCACTGGATGGATCCTAGGTCCCCACCAAAGAGACATTCCTCCATGAACTTCCTGCCCTGAGTCCTTCCCACGGGCTGCAGTCCTCCATGGACTTCTCCAGTGTAGAGAAAATCCTTTCCATGGGGTCATAAAGTCCTTTCTACACTGGATCCTTTCCACAAGGTCAGTCCTTCAGGAATAGGATACTCCAGCCTGGCTCCCTTCCACGGGGTCATGAGTCCTGCCAGCAAACCTGCTTCAGTGTGGGTTCCTCTCTGCATGGACACACAAATCCTGCCAGGACCCTGCTCTAGTGTGGGTTCCTCTGCATGGACACACAAATCCTGCCAGGACCCTGCTCCAGCACGGGCTCCTCCACACTTCAGGTGGATCTCAGCTTCCCTGTGGATCCCCATGGGCTGCAGGGGCACAGCTGCCTCACCCTGGGCTGCACCACGGGCACCTGCAGCACCTCCTCCTCCTCCTCCTCCTTCACTGACCTTGGTGTCTGCAGGGCTGCTCCTCTGTCAGGTTCTCCCTCCTCTCTCTGGCTGCCTTTTGCATTGTGCAGGTATTTTTATCCGTGGGTAGAGCAGGATGTGGATGGAGCAGGATGTGGATAGAGCGGGGCCGGCCCCGTGGGACAGAGCGAGAACATCCTTAACAACTTGTCTGTTAACAAGCTGTGAAAGGAGACAGACAGCCAGGAGCTGGCAGGAATGAAGGACACCTTCCCCCTGTGAGCACCTCGGCAGGAAGGGCTCCTGCTGCAGAGCCCTTCTTCCCTGGTTCCTGCAGGCTGAGCTCCCTGCCACTGCAGGGACAGCAGCTGAGGCACCTGCACCAGGCAGATCTGCTCCCTGCATCCCATCAATCCAGCAGCACTCACTCGTGCAGCAGCAGGAAAAGCCATCTCGTGGAGCAGCTCCTTTTGGGAAGGGCTCTGGAAAGATGTGGAGCACAGCTCTGAGCAGCAGCTGAAGGGCAGCAGGCCGAGCCAGAGTGAAGCCAAACCTTCTCTTACCCCACTAGCCTTACTCTGCCTCTGCCCCTGGTTTGTGCTGGCAGCGTTGGCTTTGGCCCCACATTCTGCCCTCCAGAAGGGGCCTGGTAGGTGCTGCCCTTGATCCCCAGTGTGGCTCATCCTGCTGCTCATCCTGCTGAATCCCTGACAGGGACAGAGGGCTGGGTGCTGTTGGGGTGCCACTGTCCCCTTACCCCTCCTGTGACAGCGACCAGAGCAGGGACAGGCACATCCCCACCTCGCAGAGCACCCTGGCAAGCCAAGTGGTTAAAGACACACACAACTCTCAGCACCACATCCAGCAATTTCATAGCCCTGACAAGAGTGTAAATCCATCCTGATGGACTGGAAAATTGGAAAGCCGGTGCTCATGCCGTGTTTCCTACAGACATCTCTGAGCTCCTGAAAGATGCACTCGGTGGCAGCCCCGGTTCCAGCCGTGTCGCTCACGTCATGCTAATTAAAATAGAGCCTGTGTTTTGTAACAGGATTTCCTTGGAGCCTATTTTACTGCTCAGTAACCACTTTCAAATATTTGAGAAATAAAATCGCATCAAGTAAATAACTTTTGGATTGCTCACAGAAGGTTACTCTGGTTTGGGTTTTTTTTGTTCCCAAAGCCCACTGGAAGCAGTTGTGCTCATCGCAGTGACAGAGGATGGAAAATACACAGATTTCTGAGGCTGCTTGTAGTCTACATCAAAAGCTGTGTGTTATTTAATCAGACAAAGCCTATTTCATTTAAAAAAACAACTGTCTGTACAAAATGGGATAACAAAGCACCCTAGCACTCGGCACTGACCTGGAATACCCAGGGAACATCCCTGCCTGCTGGCAGGATGAGCCACGCTCATGCCAGCCCGTTTTGATGCCCACTTTACCTTTCCAGAAATGCCCTGGCACTCCTCTGCCTCATCCATCATTTATTACCCATTAACTTCCGAACCCAGCACCACCTGACTTGCAAGGGATGGATCACACACTTCCCTTTTCCCATGGTTTGCTATTCCAAGATCTCTGCTGCTGTTCTGGATGCCAAGGGAGCACATTCAGCTGACTCGGCGCAGCCTGGCTCCTCAGCCCTAAATCCTGCTCCCAGATTCCTCAGTGAAGGAGAAGTTAAAAATGTACAGAAGGAAATGTCTGTGACACTGTGACATCCACAAAGCTGCGCTTGAAATGGCATCTTTGTATATTCATAACGGCAAAAAATACCGGAGAAGCAGAGGGCTGAGAGAGACTAATTCCATTTACTCCTGATCCAGGCTCTCCTCGTCCTTTCTGCCAAGGAGGAGAGAAGGAAGAGGAGCCATTTGCCATGGCCTTTGATAGCTCTCCATCAGACAATCCCCATCGCTGTTATCTGTGCTGGCAGCCCGGCTCTGTGCTGTTATCTCGTTGCCCGGGGTGCTGCCGCGAGAGCTCACCGCGCACTTGTTGCAGCCCTCGCCGAGTTCACGCTCGGTTTTCCTTCCTGCTGGACACACCTGATCCTCTGGAAACACCCCCACGTTGTGCTGTGCTCGCCACAGAGCCAGGGGCATCTCTGTCCTTGCTCCTGGGCTGTGACAGCCACCCCAGGAGTGTCCCCAAGAGAAGGGAGGGTGCAGATTTTGGGGGTGCGGAGGAGCCTGAAGTTCAGCACCCCCAGCTGCATTTCTGCTCCCAGCACTGCAGCCTCAGGCTGGTCTCATCACAGCCTGTATTGGACTCCCCAAATATATTTAGAAACCAAAATATTTATATTTTGGATCTCCCAGGGGTTCAGTCGTGCCCCTGCCATCCCCAGTGCCTGCATGGGCAGCGCTGCCATGTCTGCTCTCAGCTGCCCACAACCCCCTGCATCACTCCAGCGTACAAATAGTTTGCCCACTGCACCATTCCAGGGTACAAATAGATGCCCCTGTTGGTGCCCACGTTCTCAGGGTGCCACTGCTCCAGCACAGGCTGCCCGGAGCCTCCTGGCACCAGTCCCTGTGCAGGGACGCGCCTCTGCTGCCTGCTCTGCGCCCGTGGGTGGGTGTGAGCGGATGCTGAGAGCAGAGGAGAGGCTTTCACACCTCCTCTCTGGTGATCTAAATGGCTTCACCAGTGCAGAGCACCCAAAGCCACCAGCCAAGCGCCCGATGGGTGCAAGTCATGTGAAGATGGTTTTTTTTCTTGGACTCACGAACAGAAAGAGCAGCAGATGGAGCACAGCAATCTGTCTCAGTGGGGTCTGATCCTGCTTCTCCCCAGCTGGAGAACAGCAGGATTCTCTGCTCTGGGCCCTTGGCTGTCTGTCCCCCTCCACACAGATGGACAAGGCTCCCCCCAGGCATGGGCAGAGCTGCCACGTCGCCACGGGCTCCAGGCTGCGTAGGCAGGAGTTGGGATTTTACTGCAATAATTCACCAAACCTTGTAAAGGGTCAACAATTTATCAGCTCCCTCTCTCTGCCAAGGAAAGAGGAGTTCAGCACGCTGTGTTCTTCCACCATGAGATTTATGGCAGATTGTGCCAAATCCTGTTCCCGGGAGCTGGACTGCCTGCTGATGCTCCCAGTGGGACTGGGGCAGCCCTCCTGGCTCAGCACACGAGGCATGAGGGAGCTGAGAGCCCTCGCTGGGCCTGTGCTTGCTGGCTTTGCTTCCCAGCTTCCCCGGGAGCCCGGGATGGTCACACAGAGCAGCCTGGACCAGAGCTGGGTTCGTGTAACACCCCAGAGGAACGTGCCTCCCTGTGTGTCCCCAGGCTGGAACAGGATGTCAGAACTGGCAGGGATTTCACATCTGATTCCTCCACACGTTTGTGCACGTACACAGAGCACAAACCCATGCAGGTGAGCGAGAAATGCCACCCTCTACATCCATTGCTGTTCTGCTGCCCAGAAAGGGAGGGTTCTGTAACACAGTCCCTGTCTGGAGAGCCGGGTTTCAGCCGGAAAAGTCAAAGTCATTTAACGCAATCTGACCACGAGAGCAGGGACTGGAGAGGGCAGACAGCACCGCGCAGCACTCCTGACACCAGAAGCTGCTTGTGTTTGCTATAAACACCCTGCCAGCCCCGGAGGGCAGCCTCAGGCCCCAGCACACTGCAGCGCCGGCACACACCGACCGGCCTCTCCCTTCTCCCACCGAACAATCCACCCTGGGAACCGCACCCAGACCCGGCTGCCTCGTCCTGGCATCCCAGCGGTGCCGAGGGGCTGGGCACAGGCGCCGCTTCAGTCGTCCCCAAGCCCCAGGCGAGTTTGCGGTGACTTTGCCAAGTCACCCGCGAGCGCATCCCGGAGCCTATTCTTAGGTCTGGCATCGTGGCAGTGGGAGAGGGAGCGGGTCTGCGTGGGGACGGGGGACGCGAGGAAGGAACAGGCAGCCCCTGGCTAAACACTCAGCCCTCACGGCCACCCCCTGACCGAGACAGTGGGGCGGGAACACCAGCGGGGACACGGAAGCGGGGGCTGGAGGGACACCGGGGGCTGGGGACACACGGGGGATTAGGGACACATGGAGCTGCTCTCCCTGCGGGAGGGAGGGGAAGGGTCGGGCACGGCTCCCGGGAGGCCGCGGCCCCGCTGGCGCTCGGTTCCCGGTGCGGACGCGGCTCCCGGAGCGCTCCCGGCGGCGGGAGCTGTCCGCCCCGCGGTGCTGAGCCCCGCGCTCCGCCGGGCCCCGCTCCCGGTGCCGCTGCGCTTCTCCGCAGTGCCAGAAGTTTCATCCCGGCCCGGGGAGCAGCAGGAGCGGAGGGACCCCATCGGGGATGGCTTCCAGCAGCCCTGCCCGCTCCCACCGCCCCCTCCTCGGTCCCGGCTGCATCTCCCCGCGCCGGGCGGTGCCCCCTCCCCGGGCCGGGAGGCGTTGGGCCCCGGGGAGCCCCGGGGAGCCCCGCAGCCCCGCTCCGCCCCTCTCCGCCTCGCTTACCTGGGCGCGGGGCCGCGGGGGTGCCCAGCAGCAGCAGCAGCAGCAGGGCGGGCAGGCAGAGCCCGCGGGGCCCCGGCATCCTGCGGCGGGCGCGGCGGAGCCTCCGAGCCGAGGCGAACCGATGCGATCTGATCCGATCCGAGCCGCGCCGAGCCGAGCGGGGCCGGGCCGGGCGGGGGCGGGCGCTGCCGGCGGAGCGGAGCGAAGCCGAGCGGAGCGGAGCGGAGGGAGCGGGGGCGCGGCGGAGGGCGGACCGGAGCGGAGAGCGCGGGGAGCGCGGAGCGAGCGGCGGGGGAGGGCGCCGGCGGCCGCTCCGGCCCCCGCGCAGCGCCGAGAGCTCCGGCCCCGCCCGCGGCTCCCCCCCGCTCGCCCCGGCCCCACCGAGCAGCCCCGGTACGGCTCCCGCAGCAGCCCCGGGTTGCCCGAGGTTTCCTCCGTCCACGTCGGCTTCTTCCCCCTCCGGGAGTCCCGGTCCTCCCCCAGCCTGGTCAGTGCTCCCACTGCAGGCCCCCCATCAGCCTGTCTCTTGTCCCATCTCACTGCCCCTTGTCCCCAAGCCCCCTATAGCATCCAAACCCCCCTCAGCACTCCAAGCCCTTCTCACTCCCTCCTCAAGCACAGATGTACCTTCCTTCCCTCTCCTCCAGCTCCCCCAAAGCACGCTGTGAATAGGGCAGAGGTGCTGATGGCTCCCTTGGGATCAGGGATGCTCTGGGGCTCCTGGCCCTGCTGCTGGAGGGAGCTGCAGCTGTGACCTGCCTGACCTCACTGCGGTGGGGGCACTGAGCATACAGAAGCCCACAGCTGGTGGGTGCTGCTTAGGGCCCCCCATAATGTCGGGCTGGCCATGGGTGAGCGCTGGGGCACCCTCAGTCCTGCGGCAAAGGAAGCAGCACACAGGCAGTCCCTGCTCAGGACCTGGCCCCAGAGCTCCTCAGCTTCCTGGCCTGCAGGGGAACCATGGCCTGGATGGCTCCCAGGAACCCCTGCCCATCCCACCAGCAGGAGCTGTGAGCCCAGGGCTCCCAGCAGGTCCCTGTTGACCCTGTAGAGCCCACGGTGTGATTACACTGACTTTGGGAAGAACAGAAACAGAGGCTTGGCTCTCCTGAAATCCCAGGTGCTGCCCTGAAATGTTTACTGTGAATCACTTCCCGGGGAGAGCGCCTGGTCCCCTCTGGACCTGTCAGCTCCAGCAGCCAGAGCGATGTCACGAGTGCACAACACCAGTGTCAAACAGCACGGGACACAGCCCAGTCCCTTCCCTAAAGAGCCACTTTGTTGATGCTGCCATCTGAGAAGTCCCCCTGATACCTTTGCAGAAACAATTACACTGATCCCGTTACCTCAGCAACAACCATCGCGCTCCGGTGTCACCACCAGTGCCACCACAGCGTGCACCGGGGCGAGGAGCTGTCCAAACACGGGGACCGGTCCTGCTGTGCTCCGCTGAGCTCCCTCCTGCCGCTGGAAGCGGAGGTAGCAGCCCGGGGATGCTGGAGGTCATTTGCATTCCCGGTGTCACTCGCAACCGCTGCCAGCTGGGAGCAGTCGGGCAGCAGGCTCGAGAAGAACAAAAATAAGAAAGAGAGAGAAAGCAGCGAGAGGTGCAGCGTGTTATTTAACACTGTTACTCTCATGCCCAACTGGGACTCGCCTGTTTAATTTGGTCGAACAAAGCTTGTGGCACAGCGAGCCCAGCCTGCACTGCTCCCCCTCTGCTCCAGCCTCGCCTCCTTCCCTCCTGACCTGCCGGTGCTAAAGATAAGAGTTGTCTCTCATTTAGCAGTTCTCCTTGAGTGATTTTTATTGTGTGCTCATCTGCATTGTAGTAAACTCCTAAGATAGCCAGATAATAACAGCAGTGCCATGGAAACAGGCAGGAAAAGAGACCAAACGCCGTATTTGTGATGCAGAAATGCCCACGAAGTGGCAAAAGTTGTTCGTGATGGAGAGGGAACGGTGAAGCTCAAGCCTCAGCTGCTCAGCCGGGCTTAGGGGGTGCAGGTGGGCCCAGCTTCCATGAGGCTGCACTGCACGGGCATCCAGGGCATCACACGTGGGGCAGAAGGGACCTGCTGCTGGGAATTGTGCTGCCTGGGCTCCTCCTGTCCCTCCAACAGCTTTGCTGGGGGCTCAGGCGAGCTGGGAGGCTGCAGTGTGTGCAGGGAGACGGGCTGGGATGGAGAACAGGATGCTCGGTGGGATGCACTCCCCAGAGCTGCTGTGATTGGAATCATTTCCCTCCCGCAGCGGCGCCGGGGCCTAATGGGCTGTGAAATCTCACCCGGAGGAGCAGCGGGGTGTGCGCGGAGCTCCCGGGATCTCCGTGCTCCTGCTGCTCCCTTGAAACATCAGGGCTCTGCTGCCTGCAGCTGGGAGCTGCCGCCCTGAAACCCCTGCAGCTGGAGCAGCTCCTGCAGCCCTGGCACGGCTGGGCACGGCTGCATGCACAGCCCAGCTCCACAGCAGGGACAGCACTAACAGGAGTGAGCAAAACGAGGCCTCTTGAGCTCCTTCAGCACCACTCAGGGCCAGAGATGTGGTCAGAAACCTGAGGCATTCCAAGAAATAAGACGAACATCTCCCGAGGCCACTTTATGGGCATTGCTCTAATTAGCACCGTGCTCATCGGCCATTACCTCAGACCTTTGATTAACAGTGGAGAGAATCAATAACTGCTCTAAAAAACTCAGATAAGTTTCACAGCTAATTTTAATTTCACATTTTAATCTTGTATTAATGTCAATCTTAATTACCATAATTAAGTCAGATGTGACTTAGCAAGAGCAGCTTGGAGATAAGATGTTCAAGGCAGACGGTGCCTCTCTGGTGCTGCTCACTGGGGTTTGGGAAGGGGCTGATGACAGGGACCAGGGGGGTCTCACAGGGATGAAAGGGAGCAGGGGGGTCCCACGGGGAGCACAGGACACCCACTTTCCTGTCCTTCCCAATGTCCCCAGCCTGGGATCTGTCCCCTGGAGCCGCTCAGAGTTGCTTTGCCTTTTGGCAAAGAGTCGCTTTCATTTTGGGTGCCCCCAGCCCCTGCACCGGGCAGCACAGGGAGGGGACAGCCCCACAGTGCCAGTCATGGCTGCACTCCCCTTGTCACAGCAGCTGAGATCCATGAGATCCGAGCTGCCCAGAAAATCAATCCCTCATTTATTTCCGTGCCTGCGGTGCCGCAGCCGCCGGCGCTGCCGCGTTTGCTCTGCAGTTGTGCCCCATCCATTCATCGATCGATCGCCGCCCACTCACAGCTCCCCCGTGTCCCCGGGGCAGGGACAGCGCTGCCAGGGTCTCCAGCCAGCCTGTGGAACCCTGCACACATCCAGCTTTAGGATCCTGCAGCAGCTGCCCGGCAGCGGGGTGGGACAGACCCCACAGGCAGCTCCTGCAGCCCCACGTGGGACTTGGGGACAGAGATGCTTTGGGGACAGAGCCCACCAGGACAGAGCCCTGACTCTGTGTGAGCCATCCCAAACGTGCTGGGGGTTATTTTGAGGATGCAGCTGCTCCTGGAGTTCCCATGAGGGCACAGAGAGCATGCAGGGGTGTGACGGTGTTCACAGGGGTACCAGGATGAGTGAAGAGACGAGGATCTGACTCCATGTTGCAGAAGGCTTGATTTATTATTTTATGATATATATTACATTAAAACTATACTAAAAGAATAGAAGAAGAAAGGATTTCATCAGAAGGCTGGCTAAGAATAGAATAGCCAAGAATGATAACAAAGGCCTGTGGCTCAGACTCTGTCCAAGCCAGCTCACTGTGATTGGCCATTAATGAGAAACAACCACATGAGACCAATCACAGATGCACCTGTTGCATTCCACAGCAGCAGATAATCATTGTTTACATTTTGTTCCTGAGGCCTCTCAGCTTCTCAGAAGGAAAAATCCTAAGGAAAGGATTTTTCATAAAAGATGTCTGAGACACAGGGGGTGCCCCTCCTGCCCTCTGCCCACACAGGGGAGCAGCCTCCTCCCTGCAGCTCCCTTGGGAAGCTTTCACCCCTCCTCCACTGTACCCAGAGGGGCTTCAATGGCACCAGGAAGCGGAAAAATAACCTCAGCTTTGGGCTTGGAAGCAGAGGTGCCCCATAGTGCAGCTGAAAGGCGGCTCTGAGGAGCCGTGCCCAGGCTGGGGGCACTGCTGCTGAGTGGCAATATTGTCCCAGGGCAGAAAAGGCCTTTGTCCCTCTGAGATGGCAGAGCCACTCCAGCCTTTGGCTTTGGGAACTGGGCTGATTGCCTGCTTTGCCTCCCAAACACGGTGCTGAATGGGGGGTTTGAGCTGCAGGCCAGGCTGGCAGCCTGCCCCTCTGAGCCAGTGCCAGCGGGCACAGCTGGGCGCCCGCTCAGGAGGGAAGCCCTTGTTCCTTGTCAACAGAAGAAGACTTTGCACAGCTTGAAAATAGGCTCCCTGTTGCCCACTGGGGTTTGGAGGGGGCTGAGGGAAACAAACCCTCTGAGGGGAAGGCAGGCAGCAGCACCCCCGTGGGATTGGAGGGATGGGACAGCCAGCCCAGGGTGCTGCTGTGTCCCCAGGGTCACCTCTGCACCCCTCAGTGTCCCTGTGTGGGCCACCCCAGCACAGCTCCTCAGTCCCTTTTCCCTCCATGGACCAAAATCTCTCCTCGTGCACCGGGACTGAAGCCTGGGAGCACCTACCTGAGCCCATGGCTCCTTAATTCCCCAGCCAGAAATCAGGACATTGTTTTGTGCTCCATGCATAATTCATCATTTAGAGCTTAATTAACTGAAGCTGCTCGTGGCAATGCCTGGAGAGGCTCCCACCAGCTCCAGGCACTTGCAGCCACTCCAGTCCATGGCTGCCAGGCTCCTTCCCAAGGCAATGCTGCTGCTCTGGTTGCTGTATCCACATTTCACTGCTGTGCTGTGATGTCTGAAAAGTTTTCAAGACTTTTCTGCTGTGATTTTCAGTTCTTTTCAGCTCCAGCAGGATTTGCATCAGTCACAGAGCAGCCAGTGGCTCCGTGGTCCCCCCGTCCTGACCATCCCCACAAATCCTGGAGAAATCTGCAAATCTGCCTTCTACAAATCTGCCTTTCAGCTGGAAAATACCTGCTCTGGGGAGGCTTTCCTACCTTGTCCTCCCTTCTCTGCATCCATTCCTGAGTCAGTATTCCTGCCAGGACTGCTGGTGTTTACTCATTGCATCCCATATAAATTGCAAGAGAGATTACACTGATACATAAAACAGCATTTGTAAATCCAGGAGTGCACAGAGCTGTTGTCCTCTCTTGCAATTCCTCCTTGAGGAATAACAAGAAGTTTTTATGAAGTGAGGCAGAGTGCAGCATGATTTTACTGCTATCCCACTGCCTCTGGAGAGAGGGATTTCTTTGCTTCTGCATTACTCTACACTCACTGTAATCCATTAATTGTCTTCAGGAAGGTGCTCTGGCTTTCTCCCTGTGCATTTCAGAGTCTCCTGATCCAGGCAGGAGGGCTCAGCACCAGTGCTCAGCACCCTGAGCCAGGCAGGAATGCCCAGGAAGGCTGGGGGTGTCTGCAGGACAGGATGAGCTGGATGCAGCCCTTGGCCCTCAGCACCAGCCACAGGTAAATATTTTTCATTTGTCTGGCTCAGATAATTTCCCCATGGGAACCACAAAAGCATTCTGTGAGGAACTGATGCAATCAGCATTCCTCAGTGATGCTGATTGGGAATAATCCCTGAGTTGTTGGAGCCACTGGAGAGAGGGGGTGAGCACCAGTGGGTGGGAGGGAAGGGAACAGGAAACAAGGGAAAAGAAGGAAATCACAGATTCCAGTCTGTTACCAGTAACCATGGCACTGTGAAAGGCAGGCTTTGTCCAACAGCTGATTGTGATCTTTGAGGGGATGATGCATTTGAGGGAGGGAGGGAAGGAGGGAGGTATCCCATGGCTGCCGTGGGTTGCTGTGATGGATTGGATGTGGCAGCAGGCACATTCTCCTGGAATCACTGTGATGCAGTATCAGCACAGCGCTCCCTCAGCGGGAACGCACTGGCTCATGGACAGATCCAGGGAACAGACAGACGAGGAGAATCACCCTCACAAGGAGGAATTAGCAATGAGCCCGCTCAGACCTGGTTTGTTCTGTCACTGCTCGAGTTCCCAGGGCCTGCAGGCAAACCCCAAATCCCTGGAGGTGCTGCACAAGCCAGGATCAGTGGCTGGTTGCCAGAACAAGGACCGGCAGCCACACAGCACAGCCCTGATCACAGCACACAGTCAATTGTTCTGCCGAAGCAGCCACTCACATCAGCTCATTTCCATGCCATGAAACGGGGGTTGGAGGGTCCCAGGGACTGGAAGGTCCCTCTGCAGTGGCTAAAGCAGATGGCATTGCTCAGATCCCAGAAAGGCCCTGCAGCTGGAGCAGGGAGCGATGCTTTGCTGCCCTCCAGCTCTGCAGAAGCAGTGGCAGCCCCACAGAGCCCCTCCTGATGGCCTGGCCAGCAAAGCCTTGGGCCAGCAGGGCCACACCTGCACCTCCCCTGCTTTGGGCACCCC
This sequence comes from Setophaga petechia, assembly GCA_024362935.1. Taxonomy (NCBI): domain Eukaryota; kingdom Metazoa; phylum Chordata; class Aves; order Passeriformes; family Parulidae; genus Setophaga; species Setophaga petechia. Next base: position 11,756,304 of record JANCRA010000021.1, read on the forward strand.
CAGGGACCAGAATCAATGCACTGAGTGGCACAAGGAGCAGGACAATGTCACTAACTGCAGTTGTGCATCACAGGGGAGGTGACAGCCCCCTCCCAGCCCTGTGTCCTCCCTGGTGCCCCAGGCTTGGCTTTCTCTGCAGAGCCTGCTCGCACTCTTTGTGGGGGGGAAAAAGGGATTTGTACTAAAGCTCTTTGCATGAAAAAATAAAATCCATACTGTGCTGCTTTGCTCTGCCCCGGCTCCCAAGCTGTGATGTTTCATTGATTAGCTTGTAAGAGCTTGGAGCAGAGCCCGTGCTTAGCTGGGAGCGTTTCCGCAGCTCCCGCAGGTGGAGAGCCATTAACCGCCTCCAGCCTGGCCCTCCGCCTCCCGGGAGACTTTGGGCGGAGGCTCTGGGCTTGTTTAAAGAGGAAAAGCCCTGAAACACAGCCCCCACGCCGTGGCTGGGGTTCTCACACCTTACCCTGGGCTGGGGGCATGGTGGGGACACGCAGAGTGTCACCCCACTGCCCATCCTGCAGCCCTGGGATAATAACTCCGAGGGATCCTAAGAAAAGCACATTTCACTCGTGCAGAGCTGTTTTGGAGCTCGCTGGAACTTCCTGCTGGTGCTGCTGCGGGTGTCAGGGTGATGAGAGGCCGGCAATAACCCCGGGCACTCCCTGAGTGCTGCTGTGCTCCGGGATTTGTGGGGATGGGAGGGCTAACGTGGCTACTGGTGCTCCATGGGATCCTGGATTTCCTGGAGGGGCTCATTCCTGGATGTCCCCTGAGCTCCAGGCCATGGCTCTACCCAGGGAGTTGCTCTGAGTGTTTTGGAAGGGTGGGCAGAGAGCCCAACTCGGTGCCAAGGGATCCGCAGGGATCCGGGCAGGATCAGAGCAGTGGAAGGAGGCTGGTGATAAAAACCAGAGCAGGCTCCCAGTGCTAAAGTGATCTCAGCATTTATTATAAGAAAAGAAAGGCCTAAAGCAAGGGGGCCCAAGCAGGAGCGTTCCCATCAAGGCTGCAGCAGTGCCGGCGCTGGGGCTTTGGAACAGTGATGTCCCTGATGTCCCAGATGGAGCAGCACAGCTTCCCTGGGTCAGAAGCCCCTTTTCATCCTGTTTTTTTTGTCACTTTGCATTCGTTTCTTTTTGAATCCTTCATTTGGATGAAGGTTTTAGGCCTTGATTTGCCCATGACAGTTCTGTCCAGGCTGGCTCGTGTGTGGCTTGAGTACCCTGTTTCTTATAACTACCCTTTTAACCCCTTTTACAATATAATAACCAAACTAATAGCACATGCTTAACAATATATCAACTATTTTACAACAGCTTTTAAATTATTTTTAACACTGGGGAGGAGGAGGAGCTGCAAGCAACACGTGTGGGGCCCTGGCAGAGCAGCAGCGTGTCCGTTTGTGCAGTGGGAGATGCAGCACAAGCTGCCATGGGATTTAGGGAATGCACTGCAGGAATCACAGACCTCGCTGCCCAGGGCTGTGGCTGCTGCTGCCTGTCCCCCTTCAGGGGCTTTGGTGAGTGTGCTGCGCTTCTTTGGTGGGAGAACCCATGGATTCCTCCATGCTGGGAGCAGTGCCTGTGGCTCTCAGGAAGGTGCTGCCTCTCCATGGCACGGGACACAGAGCTGCCACTCATCCTCTGCCCACCTGAACCACCTGGCATGGACAGAGGAACCACCCCAGGATAGTTCTGAGCACAGTTCCCTTCCCATCCCATCCCACCCCAATTCCAGCCCTGTGAGAGACATTTCCTGCTGCAGATAATGAGCGTGTGAGGCACTGAGTTGCTGTTTGTGTGTTATCTGAGTGACACGGGTGTGTCCCAGGGCAGCTCAGCTCTCTGTGAGCCCCGGGGAGGTGGCCCTGTCCCTGTCCTGTCACCCGGAGATGGCCCCAGAGCTCAGAGCTGCTCAGGCTGTGGCCCAGGCGGGGCTGGGAGAGTGGCAAGGAGGCTGCAGGTTAAAGGAGGTCACTTTATTGCAGTCAGCACTGCTGAGATCCCTGAGCAGCCACGGGGTTAATGGAATAAACCAGGGAAATTTGTAAAGCTCTCCCCAGCACTCAGGAGATCGGTTTTTGTTTTGTGTTTGGCAGTGGGAGCAGATCCTGCTCCACTCTCCCTGAGCTGGCCATTGGGATGACAGAGTGAGGACTGGTTTTGATTCCCAGGAGGGAATCAAATACCCCACATACACAGTTTCTATTTTAACATGCTGTTACAACCCAAAACTATATTTAACACACTACTTAAGAAAATTAATACAGCGTAACTTTCTAACATAACACATAAAAGCTCCTTGGGAAAGCTGCTGCACCAGCCCCAGATCCCCAGACTCTTGGTGGCCCTGGGGCCACCATGTGCCCATGAGGGACATGGGACACACAGCCCAGCCGAGTGCAGGGAGGACACAATATCGTGGGGGATTTAATAGAGGAGAAGCCTCCTGACAGCCCACGTGTAGGCCTAATAATTTACTATAACTGCTTTTATGGCAGAGCGTAAAAATCTAAAATAAGGCTGGGAATTGTCAGAGAATCCCACACGGAGCTGAATTTTTGCCTAATCAGAAATTCTGGAGGCACAGTGTTTAGGCTCCAGTGGCTTCCTCTGGAATCTGAGGTGTTCCCCAGGCTCCCACAGTCCTGGTGATGGGTGATCTTCTCTGATGAAAATCTCCAGTGCTCCTGTCCAGCCTCAGTGATTTTGGGAGCTCCCAGGGATCCCTTCTCTGCTCTGACTCTGGAGAGCAGCCCCCCATCCTGCACCCTCCTGTGAAAAATGCATATTTTAGGATTGGCTTTTCACAAATATTAAGAAGAATATTATATTTGTTGTGTTAGAAAGTTATGCTGTATTGATTTTCTTAAGTAGTGTGTTAAATATAGTTTTAGGTTATAACATAATGTTAAAATAGAAACTATGTATGTGGGGTATTTTTTTAAAGAGAGGAATGAGGTACTTGCAGTGAGATAGTGGCCACAGGACATCTAAATCTTTCAGAGAAAGAGAATTTATTGCTCCATTATCAGAAGAAACTAACTTCTTCCTGCCTTACTCAGCCAGTACAATGCTATTAGGATTAAGAGGAAGAAGCTGACACTGACCAGACAGAATCCTGTGTTTGAATGGAATTTATGCACCATGTATGAGATGTATGAATATGCAACAGGCATAAGGGTTAATCCTCTGTTAACCTGGGTCCTTTTTTAGGCTTATTTTGACCAGAAAAAGGTACCCAGACTGTCCATAACTCTTTGTTTCTATTGTCTCGTATTGTCCTAAATCCAAATTGTCCAAATTTTTATTACTCTAATTATATTACTATTTTTATAACCATTTTATTACTAGTATATTTAAAAATTTTAAAAACGAGTGATTGGCATTTTTCACCCTCCTGACCCACCTCCTGCTGTCCCAGCCCCTCTGCAGGGCCCAGGGAATGCACTGAGGGGTTTTATTTCTCAGGCCCAAGCTCTCCATTCCCCTCCACGTGGCACAGGTCACCCCTGGAGGGTGACATCAAGCACCGAGGTAATTCTGCCTGCAGTGCTAACCCTGAGCCCTTATCACAATTACTCCCAGGGCCACTGGATGATACTTGGTAATTACGTGGCTCTTTCATCTGGGATCTCAGAGCACTTACTGATCAATTAATTACACTTTCAGCAGGCTCTGGCCCCGGTGCCAGATGCAGATCAATAATCCCTCTCCTGAGAGAGGCTGGCTCTGAGTGACACAGCCCTGCCAGCACAGGGCTCATCCAGCAGGATGGTGCCCAGGGAAGGTGGAGGATGAGGGCATGGAAAGCTCATGGGTGAGAATCACAGGATTTCAGTCGGATAAAACCTCTGAGATCTTCAAATCCAAACTTTAACTGTTGGAACTCAGCACATCCTTTTGGATGTCCAGAGTTGCTGAGAACCTCGTCAGGGGGCTCAGAGACCCTGGCATGCTGCCCAAAACACCTGGGGATTTGATTTTGACCCTTGGAGCAAGTTGCCAGCTTTGTATGAGGGCGTGAAGTCACACAGGTTTGAATGATGGAATGATAAAATATGCACAGGGTGAAAATGTAGATTTTAGGATTTTTGGTATGGGGGTTATGGGGACAAGATGGAGCAATCTGGGCATGTCCAGCCTTTCTTCTTTCTTCTTCTTGTTCTCCATTTTCTGCAGTGATGTTGGCACTTTGGGATTGGTTTAGAGTAGAAGTGCACTGTCTAACATAGGTGATAGGTATTGGGAATTAAGTGTAAATATGTTATAGGTAGTTTGTGGTATAAAAGGACAACACCAGGGGTGGTCAGAGTGCCTGTGGCTGCCCTGCTGAGCAGATCTCGGCTGGGCAGAAAGAAAATTTTATAGATAAGAATTAATAAACAACCTCAAGCCGAAAAGTGAAGAGTCCGGACTCGTTCTTCAGTTGTGTGGGCTGAAGCAGAGACATCCTGCACATCTCAGGGCAGCAATTATCAACAGCAACCTGAGACTTAACCAAGCTCAGGAGGGTCCTGAGCACTGCCAGCTCTTCCCCACCCTCCACAGGCTTTGTTCCCCTGCTGTTGGAGACAGATGGGAGAGGGGAAGTGCCAGCAGCTCCTCCTGGTCCTCACAGCCCCAGGACAAGCTGTTGACTTGTTGGACACAACAGCACTGGGAGGAGTCCTGGCAGGAGCCACCTGAGCACAGTTCATAAATCTCCTGCCAGAGGGAGCCTGGCTGCACCCAGGTCTGGATTTATAAATATAAATAAGATGGAAAGCAGGAATTGCCCTCAGGGCATGCAGCAGTGGGAAATACACGATCTCCTGCTGAAAACTCTTCAGGGTTTGCATTGGTTACTGCAGGAGGAGAAAACTCACAGGGCTGGGGAGGTGCTGGGGGAGGGAAGGACCTGCAGGAGGCTTTGGGGGGAGAATGGGAGGGCAGAAAGCTGCCAAAAGCTGCGGGTCCATGGCAGCCCCATCCCTCCTGGCAGCAGGGGAAGGATGGGGTCAGGTGAGGACCTGAGGCCCTCAGGAAGGGTCGAGTTTTAAGCCCAGCTGGATCTGGGGGTTTCTGGGGTGTCAGGAGCCAGCCAAGGGCCAGCCATGCTGACAGCCCACAGGGCTTCTCATCTCTCATTACAACGACCTTTTCCTCACAGATCTGTCCTGTGCTGATCTAAATGACACAAATGGGGAGAGTTATTAATATAATATAATATAATATAATATAATATAATATAACATAATATAATAATTTTAGTATAATTTATATTTATATATAAACATAAACAAATATAAATATAAAAATACATTTATAATAATAATATAGTAATTTATATTATACTATATTATATTATATATAGTATATAATATTATATATTATATATTATGATATATATAATATAATATAATAATTTTAGTATATTTTGTATTTATATATAAACATAAATAAATAAATATAAATATAAAAATACATTTAGAATAATAATATAGTAATTTATATTATATTATATTATATTATATTATATTATATTATATTATATTATATTATATTATAAAAATACTAAAACGATACCAAAAGAAAGAGAAAGGACACATCAGAAGGTTAGACAAGAATAAGTAATTAAAACTCGTGACACACTCAGAGTCTGACACAGCTGGCTGTGATTAGCCATTAATTAAAAAAACAATTCACATGCTGGGTAAACAATTCTCCAAATCACATTCCAGAGGAGCAAAACACGGAGAAGCTGAGGCTTCTCAGCTTGCCAGGAGAAGAAATCCTGGCAAAGGGATTTTTCAGAAAATATGTCAGTGCCACCCTCCCTCCTTTCCTGGCTGCCCTCCCGGTGTGTCCTCCCTGTGTCACCTGGTGCCACCACCAGGGCTCCCAGTCCCTCTTCTTGCTACCTGGTGGCACATGGGAACAGGGAGGCAAGGGCAGGTTTTGTCCCCCTGGGACAGTGGTGTGCACTCTTGGCTGTCCTCCTGCCTTGCAGGCAGCCTCAGAGCCCAGATGGAGAGCGCCATACGGAGTTTGGTTTCCCTCCCAAAACACGCGGCACGTTCCCTGCCTGTCTGACAGGCTGTCTGTGCCAGGCTGTGTGACACGGTGACAGGCACAGCCAGGGATCAGCCACCTCCCTCTGCACCCAGGGAGGGACAGGGACACAGGTGTGAGGAAAATTAACCACAAACACCAGAGGTTTATGTCCAAAAAGGAGACAGAGGAAGCCTTTTATTGGCTTTATTTGAATAAAGGCAGAGGCCATGGGACATTCCCCTGGGATCTCTCCAATTTTGGAGGATGTAGCCTCCTTTTTATCCCAATTTCTCGGCCATATTTCCCTTCTCTCTTTCCCCATTGGCTGAGGTACTTGAGAGGTACAGACTGCCCCATACACCTGATACCGAAGATTCCCCTCTAACGTGTAATCCTCTCTTTTAACTTTTAATTCTTACTGAATTTAGGGGGTTTTCCCCATTGGCTGAGGTGCTCGAGAGGTTCAGACTTCCCAGAATGCCCGATACCAAAGATTTCCCTCTAATGTATAACCCTCCCTTTTAATTTTTAATTCTTATGGAATTTAGGGGTTTTTCTTCCCCATTGTTTCTTTCATCTTTCAATGCCTCATTTCATTTCTCAGCAAGCCTAAAGTTTATTTGTAAAAGCAAATATCTTTTTCCATTCATCCATCAATGGAATCCTTCCCATTTTTTCTTTTATCTCCCAGTGCTGGTTCTATCTCCCAGCAGACCCACAGCTTGTTTGTAAAGACAAATCTGCCATTCCTCTTCCAGGGGAGCTCTGTCCCCTCCATGTGCACCACTGGGTCACCCAATCCTTGTCACAGGGCACAGGGAGGAGGTTTGGGAGCTGAGGGCAGGTGTGGGACACAGGTGTGGTTATTAATTGTTGTGGTGTTGTGAGGGTCTTCAGGACAAGGTGAGAGATGAGAATTGACTCAGAGTTCTCAGAAGGCTGATTTATTATTTTATGATATATATTATATTAAAAGAAAATTATATACTAAAGAAAGAGAAATGAGACATCAGAAGGTTAGAAAAGAATGAATAATAAAAACTCATGACAGACTCAGAGTCTGACAGAGCTGGTTGTGATTGGCCATTAATTAAAAACAATTCACATGCTTGGCTAAACAATTCTCCAAATCACATTCTAGAGGAGGAAAACATGGAGAAGCTGAAGTTTCTCATCTTGCCAGGAGAAGAAATCCTGGCAAAGGGATTTTTCAGAAAATATCACAGGGTCACACAGAGTTTTGCTTCCACCTGGGGCTTGTTACTGAGGGCTGCTATAGAAGCAGGGCTGCCCCTTGCAGGGCTGCTGCTGTGCAGGAGGGTGAGGAAGGAGGGGCTTTTACAAGGTTGTGCAGTGCTGGGGTAAGTGAAAATGGCTTTTAGCTGAAGGGAGAGTATGTTTAGATTAAATATTAGGAAGAAATTATATCTGTGACTGCTCTGAAAGCTGTGGTGAGGAGGTGGCTGTGGGGATGTCCGGGCACTGGGATGAAGCTGTGCCAGCACAGGGATAGAGGGATGAGCCATCAGCTGGGATTTCTCCAGTGCTTAAAAGCCTCCTTCACATTCTGTGCCACGAAACACAGCCGTGATTTTTGCTTTACAAGTGTGATTGCTTATAACAGCATGAAATTACAGCCAGAGCTGGTCAGCCTGGCAGCAGATAAGCAGAGCTGGGAGTGTGGCTCTGTGCTGGTACTTGGGGAGGCAGGGAGGGTGGCAGCTCCTGGTGAGCCACATCTCGGGGATATCCTGGTGGGAAGGCAGTGGGGAGCCCAGAGGAGATGGAAGGGCAGAAAGGATGAGTCAAGGGGCTCAGATTGGGAATAAACACATGGCAGCCCTGTCCAGGGCATGCTCAGCCTCTCATTTGGGGACTCCAGCTCTGAGTGCCCTGCTTCAACACTGCCCTGTCCCACACCTCCCTAAATCCCTGTAATTCCTGGCATTTTCCTCACTCTCATAAACATTTTTACCACTCTGAGGAAAAAGGTCTCCATTTACTCATCACTGCTCCAATTCCATTTGCGAGCTGTGGGTGTCAACCAGAGGTGGGCCAGCGGGACCTGGGCAGGATTCCTGGCAGAGCCAGCCTGTGTGAGCTGGATGGGATTGATTTCATGGTGCACAAACCACTCAGCAGCAGCCCCTGCCTGTCCTCCTGCCACGCACAGCACCGTGGAAAATGCACTTATTCGCATGTTAGACCGATTCTCTGAAGTTCAAGCCTTCCAGGTATTTCTGGTCCCTCCCAGCCTTGCCATCTGCTTTCATCCCCTTTCATGCCTGTGCCTCCCTGGTTCTGCTCTGCTTCCCGTGTTTGTCAGAGGGCAGATAAATCAGCTGGGGGCTGGCCCAGGGCTGGGAGCCTTTTCCTGGCGGCTGCGCTCTGCCAGCCTGACCTTTGCAGGGAGCAGCCCAGGCCTGCTGCACATGGCATTCCCTGTGCCACAGCAGCAGCTGCACAGCCAGGAAAGGGCCCTTCCCACTGTCTGGGTGTGCTCTGTGCCCAGAAAGCCTCGAGCATCATGGCATGGCAGCAGAGACCTTTGTGGGGTCTGCAGGGCTGCTGGTGGGACAGCAGTCAGGGCAGGGCTGCTCTGGGAAGCAGTGAGTGCCTCTGCCAAGTCCTGATGGATCCCTGTGGCTGATGGCTGAGCCTTTCAGCCTGAACCAAGCTGACAGCTTCCAAAAATCCTGTTGATGGATGATCTCATTAACCAGGGATGCTCTGTGAGGGAGGGAGGGGAGTGAATGACTTATTGCCTTCACTGGGGGCTTTGCTGGCAGCGTAGGGATGGTTCATTCCCTCCTCCCCAAAGCCAGGGAAGGTGTGTTCACCACTTAAACATAGCCTGGCAGGTCCCTGAGGCACTGGGAGAGGTTGGGGTGCTCCTTGCTGGTCCCCATCCTGCTCTCATGCCCAGAAGGAGCCAGTGAGGGTCACCCAAAGCAGCCAAGGAAGTCACAGGCACAGAAATGTCCCTGCAGCCAGGGAAGACACCTCGGTGTCCTGGAGAGCCATTTCCATGCTCAGCACTCATGGTTTGTTCATCCCTGTGTGCTCACAGCATGGAGATCCAACAGGGGGATTGTGACCGTGTTCACAGGGGTTCTTGGATGAGGGAAGAGATGAGGATCTGACTCCATGTTTCAGAAGGCTTGATTTATTATTTTATGACATATATTACATTAAAACTACACTAAAAGAATAGAAGAAAAGGTTCTCATCAGAAGGCTGGCTAAGCTAAGAATAGAAAAGAGTGATAACAAAGGTTTGTGGCTCGGACAGAGAGCCTGAGCCAGCTGGGCTGTGATTGGCCATTAATTACAAACAATTCTATGAGAGCAATCACAGATCCACCTGTTGCATTCCACAGCAGCAGATAATCAATGTTTACATTTTGTTCCTGAGGCCTCTCAGCTTCTCAGGAGGAAAAATCCTAAGGAAAGGATTTTTCATAAAAAGATGTCTGTGACAGGGGATGATCCAGCACATGAGTGGGAGGGATTTTGATTTTTCTTTCAGGGATCATGTTTATTTTCTTGGCACGCTTCAAGGAGCCCTGTGCAGCAGTGTGGAGGATGAACAGACTCTCCCCAGGGGTGCCTGGGTGCAGTTTTGGCAGGGGATCAGGGATACAGGGACTGAGTGGGGATGGACTCTGGCCTTTAGCACTGCTGAAGATGCTGAGATGCTCTGGGGCTCACGGCCCAGGGGGACACAGTTTGATTTACCCAAGTTTGTCTGCCCTTGAAGGGAACAGTTAGAGAGAGAATGAGGGTTTGAGCAGGGGAGGGCTCCTGGCTGCATTAGAGGGAAGATTTGCAGTGCTGGCTGTGGCATCAAGGACTGCATTAGTATTGACCTCAGGTGTGGTCAGATTTCCCAACTCAGCACAAGGCTGTGCTGGACTCTGAACCTCACAGAGCACTGGGCAGACGTAGCCCAAGCCTTGCAGGAGGGTTTGGGGTCTTGATTCATCAGTGTCACCTCAACATCCCCATTCCCAGAGGGGAATGTTAGGAAAATTAATCCACAAACGTCAGAGGTTTATGTCCAAAAAGGAGATAGAGGAGTCCTTTGACTTTATTCCAATAAAGGGAGAGGCCGTGGGGCATTCCCCTGGGATGTCTCTGATTTTTGGAGGATGCAGCCTCCCTTTTTATCCCAATTTTCCTTCTCTCTTTCCCCATTGGCTGAGGTACTTGAGAGGTTCAGACTTCCCAGAACGCACCTGATACCGAAGATTTTCCTCTAATGTATAACCCTCCCTTTTAATTTTTAATTCTTATGGAATTTAGGGGCTTTTCTTCCCCATTATTTCTTTCATCTTTCAATGTCCAATTTCATTTCTCAGCAAACCTAAAATTTATTTGTAGAAGCAAATATCTTTTTTCCATTCATCAATCAGTGGAATCCTTCCCATTGTTTCTTTTATCTCCCAGTGCTGGTTTTATCCACCATCAGACCCACAGCTTGTTTGTAAAGACAAATCCACTATTCCTCTCAGGAGGGATGCCCTGGCAGTGCAACCCTCAGTCCTGGCTGCTGGTTGTGCATCAGGCACCAAAGTGGCACCTGAAACCAAAGGTTGTGCTGAGCAGGATCCCAGCTCCAGTCCCAGAGAGGGAGGGAGATGATTGAGGAAGGCTGGGGGAATAAAAATCCCCTCTCCCCTTATCCTGCTGCTGCAGCTCTGGCACAGCAGAAAGGCCTCATGCCAGGCTCCAGGCAGAAAGAGCAGGTGATGGTTGTAAAGTCAGGTGTTGCTTGCAGGAATGAGTTATCCCAGGGAAAATGCAGGTTTTCTCATCCCCTGTGAGCTCCTGAAGCTTTGATATGCTCCTTCTGCAAGCGAGAGGGGCAAAGGGAGCACGGAATCAGCACTATCTTCCCCCTGGAGTTCTTCTCCAGGCTTCACTTGGTGTCATAATGATCCAATCAATCCCAGGAGGCTCCGAATAATTATTAATTAAGGCAATGATTGGGTGATTTGGCCGTCATTGCAGCTGTCTTTCACAGGGAGAGAGAAAAGCCTGTTCCTTTCTTATTTTTCCCTAAAGCCTGACTCTGATGGCACGAGGCTGCTCTGCAGAACACAATGTAATAGCAGGGTGAGTCACAGCCAAGGATTTGTATTCAATATCGGTTCGGATTACATTAGCTTTGCCTAATGCCTGAGCAATAAAGTGCCTCTTCATTGTATAGCTGCAATTTATTTCGGCTCCTGGGTCGGTACAGAGCAAACATCCATCACGCAGCAACACGTGTGCCCTGCCGGGGGAGCAGGCTGGGGGATGCCGGCCCTGCCTCTCCTCCTGCTCCCGACGGGAGTTCCTATTTTGTCATGGAATGAGGTCCCATTGTCATGGAATGAGTTCCCATTGTCATGGAATCCCGGAACGGTTGGGGTTGGAAGGGACCTCAAAGCCCATCTTGTCCCTGCCATGGAGAGGGGCACCTTCCACTGCAGCACTTATCTCCAAGGCCTGTCCAACGTGGGATGGAGAATTATCCATTGGATGATTGGGATGGGGAATCATCCATTTGCTCAGCCATAAAACCTATCTGGGTGTCCCCAGAGTCCAGAGCTGAGCACAGTGGCCCTGTTCCCCCAGCAGGGTGTGGGTGCTCCACTCCAAGGGCAGATCCCTGAATCCCCATGGAAATCCTCAGGTTCTGGAGCAGCATTCCAGCTCTCTGCAGGCTGCAGCTGCTGCCTCTGAGCGCTGGGAATGGGATATGGATCACTCCAAGCCTCTGCACACCTGAGCTGGGCTGTTCTGGTCCCATCCCTGCCTCACACGCTGTTCCCCTAAATTCCATAAGAATTAACAATTAAAAGGGAGGGTTGTACATTAGAGGGAAATCTTTGGTATCAGGTGTATTCTGGGCAGTCTGTACCTCTCAAGTACCTCAGAAATGGGGAAAGAGAGAAGGGAAATGCAGCTGGAAATTGGGATAACAAGGGAGGCTGCATCCTCCAAAAACCTGAGAGATCCCAGAGGAATGCCCCATGGCCTCTCCCTTTACTGGAATAAAGTCAAAGGACTCCTCTGTCTCCTTTTTGCACATAAACCTCTGATGTTTGTGGATTAATTTTCCTAACAACAGTGACACGGGTGCTTTGGCAGAGGAGGAAGATGCAGGAAAGCAGCAGAGGCTGCGAGAGCACAGCCCAGGCTCTGCTCTGCTGCAGCTGCTTGGCAAAGGCTCCTGGGCTGGGCTCTGGGCTCAGTGCTGCCAGCTCAGCCCAGAGCAAGGGCAAGGGGACAGCCAGAACTGCTTTTTTTGAGTTTACAGAGTCTGGGAAAACGGAGCATTTTCCTTGGCTGCCCACCCAGCTGAGAGGAATGGCGGATTTGTCTTTACGAATGTTATAAAATAATTAATGCTAAAGGAAATTAAAAACCACAGCACTTTGTGTACTAAAGCCAGTGTCAGGCAACAAACAGTAATAGGCAAAGTGATAAGGATGGGGATTCAAAGACCAGGAGGACATTGTGTCCAGAGATGGATATTTCAAGGGATTTTTTTGTCTGACAAGACCCCAGCAGGAGACATTTGATAGGCATCATCAATAAGATAATATTCAATGCCAAAAGTTCATCCCAGAAGATTTTCACCTGACAGGATTACAGCAATTATTCACCAGTTCTGAGAAAGGAGGCAGCAAGAAAGAAAAAATCTATGATATGCTAAAGAAGGCCAAAAGACTGTATAAAACAAACCCCTTAGAAATGACATTTGTCGACCCATGGGGACTTTGGTGCAATGGAGGTCAAATCCTGGGTTTCCCCACTCTGATCACCTGGCTCAGAGTTGAATTCCTTGTGGGCTTTTCCAAATTTATACTCTGATTATTTAATAAATTTCCTTAATTATTAAATTGGAGTATTCTCTTATAACACAAACAAGCTGTGGGTCTGCTGGTGGATAAAACCAGCATTGGGAGGTAAGAAACAATGGGAAGGATTCCACTGATTGATGAATGGCAAAAGGGATTTGCTTCTACAAATAAACTTTAGGTTTGCTGAGAAATGAAATTGGACATTGAAAGATGAAAGAAACAATGGGGAAGAAAAACTCCTAAATTCCATAAGAATTAAAAATTAAAAGGGAGGGTTATACATTAGAGGGAAATCTTTGGTATCAGGTGTATTGGGGAGTCTGAATCTCTCAAGTGCCTCAGCCGATGGGGAAAGAGAGAAGGGAAATGTGCCCGGGAAATTGGGATAAAAAGGGGAGGCTCCAAAAATTGGAGAGATCCCAGGGGAATGTCCATGGCCTCTCCCTTTATTGAAATAAAGTCAAAGGACTCCTCTGTCTCCTTTTTGGACATAAACCTCTGATGTTTGTGGATTAATTTTCCTAACACAGCGATGATTCCCGTGGGCAGCAGTGAGTAAGAGCCTTATCTTTATTTACTCGATGCTTTCGTGCTGGCGCTGAGGAAGACCTCGGAGCAGGAGGGGCAGCTCCACAAGGAGCATCCATGAGAGGAGAGCTGAGCCAGTCACTGATGATTTATGGACTCTCTTTGTATCTGGCACGGAGGCACTGGGCCTGGTGAAGGAGGGATCTCAAGCTTTGCTCAGAGGAGCTGCCAGGGATTTTTATTGCCTGGGAAATGCCCCCGCACCTCCTCCTGCCGTGGGTGTCCCTTCCTGGCTGTCACCTGGCCAGGCAGAAGGAGCAAGGAGGGATCCATGAGTGCTCCCAGGGAGCTCTCTGCAGGGTCCCCAGGGGGGTGGGCAGGTCAGTAAGTCACCACCTGGGACAGATCAAAAAGCCACCACCAAACGGGGACCTGGCGCTGTGACCCTCCCCGGGTGGTGACACAAAGTCCTGCCAAATGTGGGGGTGAAGGAAGTGGCTCCAGGGCTGTGCTGGGAGAGAGGAATGCCCCTGAGATGGGGTTCTTAGGGCTGAGTGATGCCACCACCATTGATTAGCCCATAGCTATATCCCTGGGGCTGGACACTGCTGCTGTCACTGCCCTGACAATGAGAGCTGTCCTACAGAGCTGTGACGTCACTGCTGCCAGCTGGAGACATGGTTAGAGGTGACATCTGATTGCTGAGAACACCTCAGCCAGCCCGTGACTGCCAGCAGGGCTGGGCCCGTGCCAGGGCTGGGCCAGTGCCAGCTCTGGGCTCTGCAGCCACCGTGGGCACATGCCCGGCTCGGGATGGGGCTGCTCTGTGCCCGTGCTGGGACATCCACCTGCAGGGCACCTCCAGCCCCCTCTGCTTGCCCACCTGCACTTCCCAGGAGCCTCATTTGCTGCTGGATCACCCAGGAGCAGCACTGTGTGGTGCAGCACCACCTCACCTGTGCTGTGGTGGCCAAGCCAGAGCCCTGCAGGGTGCGTTGTCACCCTCCTGTCCCTCCCATGGCAGGATGTGCTGGTGGCATGGCTATGGCAGCAGCTGTGGGAGAGCCACAAGGACTGAGCAGGGCAGGGAACTGTGACATGGAGGATCTGACTCCATGTTTCAGAAGGCTTGATTTATTATTTTATGATATATATTACATTAAAACTATACTAAAAGAATAGAAGAAAGGATTTCAGTAGAAGGTTAGCAAGGAATAGAAAAACGAAGAATGATAGCAAAGGCTTGGGTCTTGGACTCTCTGTCCAAGCCAGCTGGGCTGTGATTGGCCATTAATTAGAAACAACCGACATGGGCCAATCACAGATGCACCTGTTGCATTCCACAGCAGCAGATAACCATTGTTTACATTTTGTTCCTGAGGCCTCTCAGCTTCCCAGGAGGAAAAATCTTAAGGAAAGGATTTTTCACAAAAGATGTCTGTGACACATGGCTATGGCAGCAGCTGTGGGAGAGCCACAAGGACTGAGCAGGGCAGGGAATTCCCTCAGTGCTTCCCAGGCTGCTGGGATGGGAAGGGGGATCCCTGAGCCCTGATCTTCCCACAAAGCCAGCACTGCTCCTTCTAAGAAGCTTAATCCTTAAATCAGCCATGGGGCTGATGCTAAACCTGTTAGAGCTGGCAGCAACACCCAGGAGCTGATGGCTCCATGCCCAGGGTGGCTCTCTGGGATGAAGAAACACTTCCCATCCCACAAAGTTGGGGTAAAAAGCTCTGTTTTCTGGGACTGCTGGCGAGACTCTGTCCTGAGGGAGCGGGGGAATCTGGATTCCTGGGTGAATCTGCTGCCATCCAAGAAAAAAACCACATTTTAATCAAATCCAAGGCGATGCTGCGATCTAGACACAGGAAATGTAGGCCACGCTCACAAACTGGGAGGCTGCGTCCCAGAAAAGATCAAATGTGAAAATAATTCAGAGGCTGGAGGAGAAAAAGCAGCTCCACAGGCATTCCCAGGGCTCTGACACCTTCCAAGGCTGGGGGCAGTGGCCCCAGCACAGCCCTGGTGAGGTTCAGGGAGTTGCTGTGGTCCTGATGCACCTGTGGGACCAAGAGAAATATTCCATGTAGGGCTGGGAAACGTGCTTCATTAAAGAGGGGTTTGGCAAACAGGAGAGGGTGAATAAAGGAGGGAGGAGAATTCTCTGAGGAACTGAAGAAAACACCACTGAAAGGCAAGGAGGGAGTGAAGCCCCTGGGGTTTGGCCAAGGAGGATCCAGAGGTGCCTTGAATCCACTCCACAAAAATGTTCCTGGGATACAGCAAGCTCTGAAAGGGCCTTTTAATCCAGCAGGGAAAGCACAAGAGAGCCAACAACTGGAAGCTGGAGCCAGACACATTTAAATTAGAACAAAAGACACATTTCTAATAGCGAGGTAATTAACCACTGGAACGAATTATCAAGGGGAAGTGATGCTTTCTCAGCCTCTTGAAGTTTTCAAATTAAGTCGGGGTGTTTTTTCTGAAGAAAAAGCTTCACTTGAGCAAAAAACAACTGGAGGAATTTACTGCCTGTGCTCCCAGACCCTGCAGAACACTCTGGTCTCAAAATCAGCTTTTTTGATTAAACTGGTGGAATTTTTCAGGCAAATTTTTAAGGCAGATTCAAGTAATTACCATGGAATGGGAAGAAGAGACATTTCCCAGCATATTCCTGTTCCCAGGAATTGTCTTGGGGCAATTCCTTTGCCCTCTGCTAAGTGAAAAATTTGGAATTTGGGGAATGGTCTGGATGCATCCCCAGGGACCTGCTCTGGGTCATGGGACTGCAGCTCCCTGGTGCAAAAACCACCCTGGAAGCAGAGCCCTGTCTGAGCTGGGGCTCTCCTTGCAGGACACTATAAATAAACGCACAGATATTTATATTTATATTTATATTTATATTTATATTTATATTTATATTTATATTTATATTTATATTTATATTTATATTTATATTTATATTTATATTTATATTTATATTTATATCTATAGCTATGTATTTGTATTTATATTTATTTCTATATTTATCGCTATATATTTGTATTTATATTTATATTTATTTCTATATTTATTTCTATATTTATTGCTTTATATTTATATTTATATTTAACTATTTACATTTCAGTGGCCCACTGAGCAGTGGTACCATTGCAGTGGTCCCTGTGTGTTTGGTGTCAGACAGTTTGGCCCTTCCTGTGAGCTGGGGCTGAGCTGGGAAGTCAATCACAGCTTCTCCACAGAGCTCTGGCCCTGTAATTACTCCGTGATTAAATAAAAACGTAATTCCTTCACCACCTCCGCACTCCTGCTTTATTGCAGGAGAGCCCACACAAGGAATTAATGTTTAAATAATGGCTTTCCTCCCCAGGAGCAGGCTCTGAGATAGGCAGGAATAAATTAATGCTCTGTCCCACGGATGGAGGGAGCAGCACCTTGCTGGGGGCCATGGAGGTGACAGAGCAGCATCCACTGGGATTTTCCCAGTGATCTCTCTCTCCACATCTTCTGGGCACAGCCCAGGGGTTCCCTGGGGCAGAGTGCAGAGTCCCTTTGAGGGGTGTAGCCCCCCAAATCCTTTCATCTGAGGAGCCTGAATCCCCCTGTATATATTATAAATATTAATGTATTAATCACACCAGCTGGCACAAGGAGCCTTACTTGGCAGGGCCTGGAAATTTCCTGGTAATTCCTGCAGCTGGGATGGAAGTTTGGTGCCTGGAGAATTCCAGCTGCTGGCTGCACGGATTTCTGAACTGTCTATCTCTCCCTGAACCTCTCAAGTACCTCAGCCAATGGGGAAAGAGAGAAGGGAAATGTGGCCGGGAAATTTGGATAAAAAGGGAGGCTGCATCCTCCAAAAATTGGAGTGATCCCAGGGGAATCCAATGGCCAATTTCCTGGCAGTTGGGCTGGAAATTTCCTGGTAATTCCTGAAGTTGGGCTGGAGGTTTGGTGCCTGGAGGAGAGCAGGGAATTCCAGCTGCTGGAATTCTGAGCTGTCCATCTCTCCCTGTGGGCAGATAACTGGAAATTTCCTGGTAATTCCTGCAGCTGGGAGGGAAGTTTGGTGCCTGGAGGAGTGCAGGGAATTCCAGCTGCTGGAATTCTGAGCTGTCCATCTCTCCCTGTGGGCAGATGCCAGCTGGGACGTCAGTGCCTGGTGAAAAATTGTCTCTGCCTGCAAAGGGCGACGCTGCTTCGAGCTCTTTATTAAACCAAGCACAATCCTGTGCGCCAGCAGAGATGAAGAAAAGCTCCTGATAAGTGGGACTGGCCATTCCCTGAGTTCCCAGTCTCCTTGGTTACAGTACAACACACAAATGCTTTTCTCGGAGAGCAGGCTGTGAGCAGAGTTTGAATCCCAGACTGGAGGGGTTCTCCCTCTCCCTGCCTCTACCTGGTGCTGCTGGGAGGATGCTCAGCACAGGAGGGGTGGGGAAGGGGCTCCTGCTGCTTCTGCAGGGGTGTCTGAGGGATGCAGTGGGAGCAGATCTAATGGGCTCTGTGCAATCCCAAATCCCAGAGCCCAGACAAGCTGCTCCCAGTTATTAACAGGACTGGATGGAGGATATGCTGCCTGCTGTAACTGGTGTGAGGGTATGGGCACCAGTGTGGGGCTCAGAGAGCCTCAGCCCTCACCCAGCACCTCCAAGGAAGCCCAGGAGGGTGCTGGTCCCATATCCAGTGCACAGGAAGGTGCTGGTCTTGTATCCAAGGTGCAGGAGGGTGCTGGTCCCATATTTAATGTACAGGAAGGTGCTGGTCTCATATCCAAGGTACAGGAGGGTGCTGGTCTCATATTTAATGTACAGGAAGGTGCTGGTCCCATATTCAGTGCACAGCAAGGTGCTGGTCCCATATTTAATGTACAGGAAGGTGCTGGTCCCATATTTAATGCATAGCAGGGTGCTGGTCCCAGATCTAGAGCACAGGAAAGTGCTGATCCCATATCCAGTGACAGGAGGGTGTTGGTCCCATATTCAGTGCACAGGAAGGTGTTGGTCTCATATTTAATGTACAGAAAGGTGCTGGTCCTATATCCAGTGACAGCAGGGTGCTGGTCTTATATTCAATGCAAAGGAAGGTGCTGGTCCCATATTTAATACACAGCAGGGTGCTGGTCCCATACTGAATGCACAGGAGGGTGCTGGTCCCATATCCAAGGCACAGGAGGGTGCTGGTCCCATATTTAATGTACAGGAAGGTGCTGGTCCCATATCCAGGGACAACAGGGTGCTAGTCCCATCTCTAGAGCACAGCCAGCAGTGGATTCAACACAAGTTTGTCACGCTGACCCCACACCCGTGCTGTGCCCGTGGTGCCACGTGCTGCAATGCCACCTCTGGTGTCACCCAGGGCATGGCAGTCCCAAGGGATCGCTGTCACCACAGCCAACCTGTGACAGCCATTAGCAACGTGATCCCCTGGCTGGTCAGAGCCTCCTGTAGCTATGGTAATGGACTACCATAATTCACAATTATAATGTCAGATTTAAACCCAGGGCTTGTGCAAAAGGATAAAAATATCTCTTTGCTCGTGGGATCTCAGTATTATTTGCTTTGCTATATTGGAAGCTAAATGCTCTCATGAACATCAAGTGATTGTGCCGAGATTAAACACTTTTCTTCTGTTTATGCACGTTTCACCCTTTTATAGTTTTATTAAAATGCTGGCTGCACTCTCAATTAAGCGAAATCCTTCTGCAGTTGTAAGCACATTTCACAGGAATAAATAATTTAATCTGAAGGGTTTTTTGGGCTCAAAACCACAATGCTAAGATATTGGGGGGTGCAGAGCTGGGGCAGGGGAGCAGGCATTGCCATCTCACTGTGCTCCAGAAGGGATCAGGGCATGGAGCCCTCCAGGTGTGCTCCATTCCCACACCTGGTTTGCACCTCCAGCCCATCCCATAACCCACAGGGACAAATGGGGCTCGTGGCAGAGCCCACACTCCCCTTCCTGCCCCTCATCCTAGCAATGCCACTGATACCTTTCATCTGAGGAGCCTGAATCCCCCTGTATATATTGCAAATATTAATGAATTAATCACCCAAACTGCACAGCTTGGGCTCCTCCAAACTCGCAGTCGGCGTTTCTCCGAATTTCGCATGGAAAAATCTGTCTGTTTTCTGCCATTCCTTAACCTCCAAATGTTGCTTTCTTGGCACTTCTCAGAAAGCACATGTTCAGGTTTCCAGCACGGAGTCCTGTTTCCCTGGATCCCTGCCCACGCTCCCCGTGCTCAGCTGAGCTTGCACGTCCTGGTGCTGCTCCCGGTGCCTGCCCAGGGCACCCCAGCACCAAGCCCTGCTCCCCTCTCCCTGGCACCTCTCCTGGCAGTGTTTGTACAGCACCAGGCAGACCAAATCCCTGTGAAATCCCACCCACTGCTGCTGGGAAACTCTGACAGAGCAGGATGGCTTTATCCTTCAGGATGGCAGCTGACAAAGGCTGTGTTGCTGGAGAATAATTAAAATGGACAGGTACCAAACCTTTGTCTTAAAGCCCCCGAGACCTTGAGCTATTTCTGACACGTCAGCAGGAAGTGGCAGCAGCGTGACAAGCTCAGGGTCAGAGCTGGCTCTGAGGGACCCTTCTCCCAAGGCACAGCAGCCATGATGCCCTGGCTGCTCCATGAATATTCCTTAGGAAAAGCATTTTCAGCGGCACCGCTTTGCCCCAGTTTTGGATTTTTGCTGTGGGTGATGCCTGGGTGTGTTGGAGTCAGTGCCAGCCCAGAGCTCTGCAATTGGAATGCAAATGAGCCTGAGATCCGGGATTTGCTTCTGCTGGGTGGGTTTTATTCCCTTTAAAGGCCTCCCTCTGCTCCAGGTACCCCAGTGCCAGCAGAAGCTCTGGGAGGTTCCTGCTGCAGCAGCTCTCTCCCCAGCTGGTTTGCAATGTGCCACACGAGCACAAAGACCTTGCACTGTAATTAAGCTCTTGCTGTTCTTTCAGGACTTCGATTCACAGAAATTCATCACTCAGAAAGAGCAGCTTGGCTGGGAGTTGAGGGAAAAACAACACTTTTCCCCCAAAGCCATGGCCAATGTGTGGAGGTTGATGCCCAGCCCTCTTCATCACCCGGGTGAGCAAATGAGGACCCATCTCCTGCCCTCAGTCCTCTCATAAATTATAACACATAACACAATCCAAATTACTGGGAATGTTCACTGGCTGTCCAGCTAAATCTAATTTGTATTAAGTTCACTTGGCAGCAATTTTCCTTAATGGCCAGGGTGGCCTTCTGTGGGTGTGTGGTAAAAGTGGTCTCTTGGATATAGGTGGGAAAGGCCTGCGTGGGCCTACACTCCAAAATAACAACCAAAAATTAATTATAGCCATTATAACAGCTCAGAGGTACACTTAGTGAAAGTGGAAAATAGAATGAGGATAATTATAGTGGTTTTCCCCTACTGTATCAGTCATTTGATGACATAGCAAGCTCCTCTATAAATATAGAATACATCAATAAAACACTTTGCACAGAATCTATAATATATAATGTATTATATAATATAAAATGTAATTTTAAGATGTATCAAGGTATAATATGTATCTACCATATAAAATACATCACACAGGATCTATAATATATAATGTATTATATAATATACAGTGTCATTTTAAGATGTATCAATGTATAATATGTATTCACCATATATTTATATATAATAGCTTCTTTATAATATATATGCAAAAATATTAGAGATATGGTAAATAATATATTTAATAGAGTTATAGTGCATATAATGCATGATATATATAATGTATTTATAAAGCATATTCTGCATTATATGCATTATAAATTTTGCATTATATTCTGCATTATATACATTATAAATTCTGCATTACTTTGAATTGAGAGAGACCAGGAGCCACCCAGGGGCACATGATGGTCCAGAGCAGGGCCAGCCCTGTCCCTTCTGCTCCTGGGCAGATCCCAGCCTGGTGAGGTCACTGAATAGCCCCACCACATCCCCCTTTGCCATCTGGATCTCAGCTTTTCCAGCCCCTGGAGCAGCAGGATCAGAGTCAGCCTAAACTGAGCCCAGCAGAGCCTCAGCTCAGAGCCCCCTCTGACTCCTTGTCCTGACTTCAGGGATATTATTCCCCCCGAAGAGGATTGGGTGTGGGGTGGTTGATGTTCCCCAGATGCTCGGGATGCTCGGGATGCTCCAGGCTGATGCTCGGGATGCTCCAGGCTATGCCAGGATTGCCCGGCAGGAGCTCAGCACGCTCTTGTCACCCTCTTGTCACCAGCACGGTGGGAGAGTGTGGGCTGGCTGGCACTGAGGCAGGAATCCCAGCGGGACTTCAATAAGGATAAAGCTCAGCCTGATAAAAACGAGCCCCAGCCTGACAGATGGCCCTGAGCAAGGGGGAAAGGCAGGAGCTGGGCAGGGAGCACATCCTGCCTTCCTCCTGGCAGGCCCCACGCTGGGATGGGTGATGAGGAGACACCCTGGGCAGGGGTAAGATCCTGATTTTGATGGGACAGGGGATTTAGGGTCACCCTCAGTGGTCCTGTACAGCACAGGGACACAATTCCTGCTCTCCATCCAAACAGGGATGAGGAGGGTGGCCAAGGCAGCCTTGCTTTGAAAAATCCAGTCCATTTTCATTTTCCACCCATCCCTGCAGTACCACACCATGCCAAACTCTTGCCTTATCTCCTCACAGACCCCTTTCCCCATTCGAAACCCATTTGGAAGTCCCAGTATTGGGGTGACCTTGGCCACTGCTGGAGCATGAGCCCAGCCACAACAGCAAACAGTGAGCAGGGCAGGGGGGAGGCTGCCACACCTGCTGAGCCACCCCAAGGAAGAATAATTTCAATTCTAACTCCCTTTTGGAAGGGACACATTTAATGGCAGAGAGGCTCCGTGCATGGCAGCAATCAGGAATTAACTCCCTGCATCCAAGTGCCGTGAAATTGAATCCTGTCAGCGTGGGCAGGAGCTGAACACAGCCCAGAGGAGGTGGGGGTTTCATGTCCCCATCCTTCTGCCAGAGCCACCAACCCATCACCACAACCCTGGCTGCTCTGCCAGGGGAGGATGTGCAGCTCTGGGTGCTTCACATCCCCCTGGGCAGAGTCAGGAGTCAAAGCCAAGCATTTATCATGGAAACAGGCAATCCCTCAGCTGGGGAATAATGTGCTCTGACTCTATGATTCAGAAGGCTGAACAATTGCTTTATTAAGATATTCTATATTAGACAAATACTATACTAAATACATACTGAAGAGATACTATACTACAAAGATACTATGCTAAGGAATACTAAAGAAAAACCCAGACAGTCATGACACACGTGGATCCAATTGGTCAAGGAATCAAAACAACTTTCACTGGTGTCCAATTAACAAATCACTTTGGGTAAACAATCTCCAGAGCACATTCCACATGTGCAAAACAACAGGAGCAGCAAGTAGAGCTAAGAATTGTTTAAAGAAAGGATTTTTCATAAAAGATGTCTGCGACACCCTTGTGCTGAGAGCAGGTGAACGTGCTAAAACACAGGGGCAATGGGAATAACTCCTGTCCTCCCACTCCAGGCTATAAATGGCCATGGTCCTGCTCCTGGCTGGCTCAGCCATCAGTTTTGTGTCTCCTGAGCCTCCCAGGGGGAGCAGGAACCAGAGCTTTCCCCCCTGTGCTGTGCACACACCGTATTTTCCACCAGCCAGCACTGATAGATGGCTTGGTCTCACCATCCATGAGCTTTGCTCTCTGGCTGCTCCAAGGGCAAACAATTCTCTGGACTGAGCCTGCAATGCTCCAGGCCAAGCATCGTTTTTGTCCTGGTTTGTCATTAAAGGATGTGCACAGCCATTCCAAGTGACAGAGCAATTTCGTTTGTGTCCTGCAAAGCAAAAGGAAAAGAAAGAAGTCAGCGTATTACACACAAATCTGCTTTTCTCCCGCAAGTTGAAATAGGAACAGCTTAATTTCCAGCAAAGCCAACACTGTAGTAATTCCAAATCAAAGGCTTTGTGTCAGAAGAATCATTTTGCCACAGCCAGAAATAATGAGCAATTTGTGTCACGTTTGGAGATGAGATTAAAAACGAGCTGCAAAGCGACGCCTCGGCCAGTGGGTGGTTGTAGGTTGGACTTCAGAGGCCAAAGGTGGGGCAGCACTGGATTCCTGCCCCTGGGTGTCCCTTCTCCAGGTGCCACTGGTGTCTCTCCGCTCAGGTGCCACCAGCTGGCTTGGGGCAGACCAAGGAGCCAGGCTGGAGGAGCTGGGGGTGCTCACCTGTAGAAAAGAAGGCTCCAGGGAGAGATCAGAGCCCTTCCAGAGCCTAAAAGGGCTCCAGGAGAGATCAAAAGTGACTTAAGACAAGGGATGGAGGGACAGGACATGGGGGGATGACTTCCTACTGCCAGAGGGCAGGGATGGATGGGATATTGAGAGGAAATCCTTCCCTGTGAGGGTGGTGAGGCCCTGGCACAGGGTGCCCAGAGAAGCTGTGGTTGCCCCATCCCTGGAAGTGCCCAAGGCCAGGTTGGGGCTTGGAGCAACCTGGGATAGTGGAAGGTGTCCCTGCACATAGCAGGGGGAGGAACTGGATGATTTTTAAGTTCCCTTCCCACCCAAACCCTTCTGTGACTCCCTGGTTCTGTGAAAACCCTCTGGGGAGCAATACTCCCTGCAAAGAGAAAAGCACTTGCTTTTTTTTCCCCTCCCAGAAATAGCGGAATCATTTTTAAAAAAAGACCAATTTAAAACTAATTAGAGGCAATTTCTTCATCTGCTGCCTTCTTGCATGAGGCGCACGTCCTGACAGGGACACGTGGGGAGCAGAAGGAATGTCACCCTGCCCCCTGCCAGGCTGCCAGCCCCGCGGAGCCGCCGGGAATGGCCGGGAATTGCTGAGCAAAGCGCTGATGTGAGCCCTCATCCCCGGGCTCCCCATCCATCGCTGACAAGGGAAATGCTGCTTGCTGCAAGGCTCTGCTTTAAATGAGAAGTGAAGGTGAAGAATACAACAGGCAAAACAAAATGCTGAACAGTGCCCAACTGGCCTTTCAAGCTGCCACTGCCCTGTGGCTGTCCCGGGGGGCATCCCAGGAGAATGTGAAAATCGGTGGAAATTTCCTAGCCAAGCAAATGGCTTGGAAATCCCTGATGGAGAGGAGAGATTTGTGCATGGATCTGTATCTTTTTGCCCCAAACCTGTGATCAAGGAGTAAGTTTGAATCTCTTCTAGGAAAGAAGGGTGAGGCTGAGAAAAGAGGTTTTTTGTGTGGAAGGAGATGCTTAGCTCTGCACTGCACAATTTCCACTGAGCTGCTCCCTCCGTGGGGAAAGGAATAACCAGAAGGGACCTGTGTGTCAAAGAAGCAAATATTTTATTGTGTAAAAACCAAGCAGACATTAAATAGAGACCCCCATCACCCATGTGCCTTGCAAGCCACTGGGATGTGCCCAGGTGTCCCCCACAGGCTGGAGCCATGGAAGCACAGATGGATCCATCAAATACCTGTGGAATTATAAAAGTTTCACAGCTCTGTTGTTGCTGGGTGTCACATTGAGACCCAAGAGCATCCTCAAGATCAGCCGATTTTTGGGTAGTGCAGCGTGGGATGAGACACATGGGCTGCAGCTCTGGGTTACAAAGGAGGGGTTTGGTGCCCCCCCAGCTCCTCTCAGAGTGGCTTTCCTGGCCCATGGCACATCCTCAGCATCTGTGGCAGCCGCTGGGTTTGAATTTAAGCACCAACTCCCAAGTCAAACAACTGCAGGAGAACAGGAAAGTCCTTGTCCCCGCGGCTGGCCCTGAGCAAAGCTGGGATATGGGGCAGGAGCAAGAGGAATCCATGGTATGTCCAGGACCAAAAAAAGTTTGTAGAACCATCCCATGACTTTTGTGGAGCCATCTGCAGTCTCTGCTCAAGTGAGGTGGTTCTGCCAGGAGCAGGGATGCTGTGTGCCCATCGTGGCTCCTCATCACTGCAGGTTGGGGCTTGATGGAATTGGATCCTGCAGAAAGTGGGACGTTGCATTATGCAAATTTGCTTCCTGGAAAGAAATGTTTTATTAACATGCGCTCCCTTCGTGTGTTGGCTTAGTCAATTTGGTCACAGCTTGACATCCAATAAGTTACTCTAAAGGCAATGGTTTTACAAAATGTTTTTCTAATCTATTTTAAACACTTAATTACAGTTGTGGCGCATTCATTAGGGACTCCGCTTTCAAACCTGGATTGCAGCAATAAATCCTAATTCTCCAAGTGTCAGTTGCAATCCAGACATTGCATCCAAGTGGGTGTCAGAGGCTGTTGAGGAAGGACTGGGGGAAGCATGTCTGGGCCAGGTGGGAGCCCCATCCTCCAGAGAGGGAACCCCCAGCATCCAACCTGAGCTGACTTGTAATCACAAAGAAATAAAATCACCCAAAAGAAGCTTGGGCCCCTGAGGAGGGAGCGCTTGTGGGGATGAGTCTGCCATGTGGTGGGGTGGCAGCTGAGTGATGCTGATTTTGGGAAACCGCACTGAATTCCGAGCTGGTGCTATGGACAGCTCTGG
Organism: Setophaga petechia; assembly: GCA_024362935.1. NCBI lineage: Eukaryota > Metazoa > Chordata > Aves > Passeriformes > Parulidae > Setophaga > Setophaga petechia. The sequence continues at coordinate 11,782,258 of JANCRA010000021.1, forward strand.
GGCTGTCCCTGGCACCAGCAGCGTCCCCATTGCAGCTCCAAAGGCAAGGGGGGACCAGTCCCAGTGCCACACACCCCGAGGGACACCCTGGGATGCTCTGACACACAAGGATGGGCATGGAAACTCCTGCTGTCCCGAGCTATCCTGTCCCCACAGACTCCCCAACAGCACCAGCACAGCCACCGATGCTCGGGGCCAGCACCCCACAGCTCTGAAGCCCATGCCATCGCTGCCTAGCACACTTACCTTATTCTTTGCCCAGGTATTTCTTCATGATGCTGCTGACATCGTCCTCCCTGCCCTCGGCCTCGGCTCGGCGGCTCATGGCGCTGCCCTGGCTGCCGGCCCTGCCGCTGCAGCCCTCCCCGGCCGCCCTCGGGGGCTGTGGCCGCCGCTTGATGCTGTCGGCGCTGCGGGAGGAGCGGTGCGAGCCCGAGGATGAGGAGGCGTCAGAGACATCCCCGGGCTCTTCCCTGCCCTTGGCCGTGCCCTTGGTGTCAGAGGGCTCCAGGCTGCCCGAGGCGATGGCCTCGTCCTCGAAGCGCACGGTGAGGGGCCGGTGGTCCCTCCTGTCCCTGCGGGCTCTGCCCAGGCTGCTGGCGGAGCGCGACTTGCGGATGGCCGGCACGAAATCATCGAAGTCAACCTTGGTTCTCCTCTCGTAGTTGAGGGTGGGGATTCTCCAGCTGAAGGGGTCGCTCCCCTTGCCCTCGCCCAGCACATCGCTGGACAGGGAGCTCAGCAATCCCTCCGGCTCCTTCCCCAGCTCCACATCCTCCAGAGACGGCTCCAGGCAGCTCCTCCAGGAGCTCAGCCGCGGCACCTCCATCCCTGCAGCCGGGGAGCTCGGCCGGCGGCCGGAGCTGTCGAGGGCCGGCAGGAGGGACTCGTAGGAGCCGAATTTCGATGCCCTTTTCAGCGCTGGGGAACGCGGAGGCTCGGCCGGCTCCGAGGCCATGCTCCGTAGGCTGGAGGAGCGAGTGAGGCTGGCACCTGCTCCCTCTCCATCCCCTGCCTGATCCCCCTCCAGCCTCCCCGGGGGCTCCTCCAGGACAGCCCTGGAGCGCCGCAGGGCCGCGGCACCCGTGGTGCGGTAAATGGGCAGCGGGGAGGCGTCCCCCAAACCCGGCTCCCGCTGCCGCCGCAGCTCCTCCACGTACTCGGAGAGGGCGGCAGAGCTGGGCACCGGCCCCGAGCCCACCGGGACCGACCCCGAGCCCACCGGGACCGACCCCGAGGCCACCGAGAGCCTCCTCCTGCTGGGCACCGGCGGGGACACCGCGCTGGGGAACCTGCCGTCCGCAGCCGGGGAGCTGCCCCGGCGCAGCAGCGATGGGGATGTGTCTCCAATTCTATCCACGGGCTTCTTTGGGCTCTCCAGCTGCTCTTCCTCTGCCTGAGGTTTGCCATATTCCCGTCTTCTGGCCACCAGCAAGGGGCTCGTTGTTCTGACCGGGTTCACAGCCTCGGTGGGGCAGGCAGAGCTCCGGGAGGAGAGAGGGCGGCTCACAGCAGGGTCCTTGGTGTCTCTGCTCGCCCTGAACAAGAGAAATGTGGGAATCTTAAGAAACTTATAAAGTAAGTTGCAACATTAAGTTCTTTGTCTACTGCCTGAGATGTGAGCTGCTGGCATCTTCCCATTGTCATAACCATGTAATGAGACTGATGCTGAAAAATAAAACAGCTCAAGGCACGTTCCACAGCAGTCCCGTCCCATTTGTGATTTGTAAATAACCCCCTGCCAACGTAAGAGAAACTCATGTTAGTTTAGCTTGTGGGATTCCCAGTGACCAGGATGTCATCCAGCAAGGACAGGGCTGAGCAGTGAAAAGCTGGCATTGCCATGGGAGTCTCGGGATGAACTCACTGCTGCATCCAGCAGTTGGGCAATGCCCAAGGATTTTATCTTAAATAAAGCCCAGGTCAGCCAGCCTGGATAATTCCTGGTGTAGAGTGTGTGTGGTGTGACCAGCTTCAGCTCTGCCAAGCCAGCACTTACCTCCAAATATCCTTCTTCTTGACAGATTACAGCAATATGTAGGATTTATTTTATTTCTGTCAAAGCCAAAGATTATTCACTAAAATTTTATGAAAGCAGCTCGCAGCACACCCCCGACACATCTCAGTGTTATTGCTGGGCATGTTTCACCCAGGCTGCTGCTCAAACAGCAGCCCTGCTACCCCTGAATCTGATGTTCCTGCACAGTGAGGGGGGATGGCCAGACAAGGGATCACATCCCAAACAAGGGATGGTGCAGCAATCACATGGGATCCACCTGCCACAGAAACGGGGGGACTGCAGTCACCAGTGGGCTTGGGGGGCACTGGTGTCACCAAGACCCTGCTGGGGCACTTTTTGATCCCCTCCAAGCATTTTCTTTGTGACACTGTCCCCACTCCCAGGTACCCCATCACTCATCAGCGGAGGGAAACGAGGTCTGCCCTTACTGGGATGGGAATTTGGGAAAGAAAGGAGGAGGGGAAAGGAGGGAACAGGGCAGAGCAAAGCAGCAGGACCCAAACAACAAAGGAATCTCTGGGAGGGAGCAGCAGTGATGAAGGCTCCTGCCCTGGGAATGCCACTGTTGCCATGGGAATGGGATGGGAGGGGAAAATCCCGGGATGCTCGGACCAGGCTCTGCTGCTGACCCGTGAAATAATTTTGAGATTATTTCAAATAATAATGAAATTATTATTATTATTTCATTATTATTTGAAATAATCTCAAAATTATTTCAAATTATTTTGAAATAATTATTTCAAAATTATTTGAAATAATAAATTTCAAATTTATTATTTGAAATAAATAATATTTATTTATTTCAGCTCCAGCTCCAGCAGCTGGTGCTGCTCCCTGGTGCTCACTGGCACAGCCCAGGGCACAGAGGTGCCCCCCTGAACTGGCACCCACCGCCTCTCCCTGCCCACTTAACCAGCCTAAATCACTTGATTATTCAACACAAAATGAATTAACCAGAGATTTCATCTCCCTGAATCACTGTACCCTTCAGGGCCGTCCCATGCTGACACTGCTGAAGCACCACAGCTGATTAATAGTTTGAGACATTTCAATAATGCTGGATTTTAGGATCCTAAATTGCACCTTACTTAAATGGCTGGTGTAATCCTTCAGTGAGGTTTTATACAGAAATTGCTCCATTCATTCTGCACGTTTCCAAATAATATTGTAACCTGTGTGCTGCATGAATGGCTTTCATAAATTAAACACTGGCATCAGGGTTTTTATTTGGGTTTTAAGGCTGAGATAAAAGTGAGGGGAGATGTGAGAACCACTAATGGGCTGTGAACAAGGACTGAACACGCTGTATTTATTGTCCTGTTCAACATGACTGACAGGTACTGCTTTCCTGAATATCTTCAGAGTCTGAAATGGAGTGAAAGCTGCAAAGGTGGGATTGTTCCAGCTTTCATGACTGCCCCAGAGCCCAAGCAGGGACTTCACACTCTCCATGCCCTGGTTCCCAGTGAAAGGCCAAGATTGTCCCATCCATCCTCATCTCCCCCAAAAGTTCCTATTTTCTGCACCCATTAAACTGCCAGAGGCAGGCTTGGATGGGATATTGAGGAGAAATTCTTCCCTGTGAGGGTGCTGAGGCCCTGGTAGAGGGTGCCCAGAGAAGCTGTGGCTGCCCCTGGATCCCTGAAAGTGTCCAAGGCCAGGTTGGAGAGAGCTCAGAGCAACCTGGGACAGTGGAAGGTGTCCCTGCCCATGGCAGGGGTGAGACTAGATGATTTTTAAGGTTCCTTCCCACCCTAATCATTCCATGATTTGTTTCTTTAAATGTTCCCTTATTCCCTCCAAAATCATGTCTCACCTTCCTCATCCTCATCCTCCTCACAAGGCAGGACACAAGAGCCAGACAGTCACACCCCATCCTCCATCATCCTCTACTGATCCATAAATCCCTGTCCAATTCCCAGCACGAATTCCCAGGGCTCAGAGTGACCCCAGGAAGGCACAGGCAGCCCCAAAAGAAGGTGATGCCACAGGAGGCAGGACCCTGAGCCCCTCCAGCCCTGAGCAGAGCCCTGCTCCTCCACCATCCTCAGGGAAGATGATTTTCCCAGCAAAAGATGCCTGGGAGGCACCTGGAAGCCAACAGAGCTCTGCAATCTGCCATTCACACCAAACCAAATGACATACAACAATAATTAGCAAAGATTACATAGCAATTAGCATGATTACAATTATACCAGTTGAAATCATTTATACAATAAAATCCACACATGCTTTGCAACACATGACCAGGGCCGAAAATGTGGCTGGGATGCTTTTCCTGGGAGCTGATAAATAAAACCAAGACAGCTCAGTTTCAGGGAGGGGAGAGACATTGGCCTCATTTCTGTCAGAAGAGGATTTTCCTGTCACACCATCATCTACACAAGAGCTCCCAGTTTCCCACATAATGATTTGCTTCTGACACAGTCGTGGTTAAAAATAAACCTGTCGGATCCCCAGCAGCCCTGGGACCAGGGCTCCTGGTTTTGTCAACCAAGGTGGGAGGGGAATTGCTGCCAGGGTGATCCTGGGGTGATGCCAGGGCTGTGGATGCCCCATTCCTGTGGGATGCAGGATGGAGAGGCAGATCCTGGGCTGTGCATCCACTCCCTGACTGCACCTCTGGATAATCTCCCATCCCAGCACAGCCCTGACCTGCCTGGAAAATAAATACATAAACTTTTAAATTGGCTTCTTAATATTAAAAAAAAAAATCATATTTATCCCAACCCTGAGCTGTGTCATATTTATGGAGGCTTAGCTCTGCTGGCCAGAGTTTTGTAGAGGAATTTAAATAGCAGAGAATTAAAGGCAGCGTTAATCAAAGCTCTCCCTCCTGTAAGCACAGGGGTGATAAGAGCTCCCTGCTCTCCTCTGGCTCTTGGCAGCTGTTTGTTCAGCAAACAGCCCAGATGTGGTGCTGAGCAGCCAACACGAGCAGGACTCGTTTTTCATTACTGGGAGCTTGTGTAAGACAAAGGAATCTTAATAAGGAAGAGCTCGTTTCCCTGATCTCATTTTTATTACCTCCAGTCTCGTCTCCTGTTTGTTTGCATTTCATCCCCTCCTCACTCGATTTCCATCTTAGATGAGCTGCAGTCAAACACAGCTCCCACACCAGCAGTTGCAATCTGCCCCTTCACAAGCCCCAGGACAGAGGGTGGTGCTCACACTGTGACCAGGGCTCAGGAACAATTTGCTTTGGGCTCAGGACAAAGGCCACAGGGGGGCCAGAAAACACCAAAATCCCAGAATCACTGAGGCTGGAGAGAAATCCAGGAGCACCAAGTCCAAGCTGTGACCAATGCCCACCCTGTCACCAGCCCAGAGCACTGAGTGCCACCTTCCTTAGGAATAGGGACTCCAAACTTCCCTGGGCAGCCCCTCCCAAGGCCTGACCACCCTTTCCATGAGGAAATTCCTCCCAATGTCCAACCTGAAAGCCTGCATATCTTCTATAAATCCAAGGTGTTTCAGCTCAGAAATAAGGTATTAGGCACAATGCCTGTTTTTCTGTCATTCATTAATGATCAGAGCTGGGTTATTTGGACCAAAATCTCCTCAGCAGCACTTAGGAAGGGCTTTATTTATTGTGCAGGGTGCCAGTGAGCTCAGCCCACTGGTCCCAGGGCTCCCACTCATCAGTGGTCTATGGGAGTTGAAATGAGATGATTTCTAATGTCCCTTCCAACCCAAACCATTCCAGGATTCTGTGACCTCCCCACAGGTCTCTGCCCTGCCTGGCTGCTCTTAAACTCTGCCTTGTACCTCCCCAGACTGCTCCAGCTCACCCAGGGTGTTTCCTGCAGGGGAACTGCTCCTCAGAACATCATTCCTGACAAGAGTGATTCTCCTGTACAAGGCAGGTGGGGGTTGTGGGGATGGAGCTCTCCAGAATCAGAGTAGGGAGATTAATACTAATGTGTGCAGTGAAACTGTGCTCACAGCCCTGACAAATCCTGTCACCTTGGAGCATCTGCACCTGCTGGAGCTGTGCCCAGCCTCAGCCTGGCACCTGCCCTGGTTATGGGGAGAAAAACTGGAAAAGAGCAGTGATGCATGTCCTGAGACAGCATCCCTGGGGAAAGCAGCAGGGTGGGGAGGTCCTGAACCACAGGGGCTGTGAGCAGGGGCACTGCCAGCCCTGCCCACCCTGAATTTCAGCCCTGCCCCCTGAATTTCAGCCCTACCCACCCTGAATTTCAGCCCTACCCACCCTGAATTTCAGCCTGCCCACCCTGAGTTTAGATGGTTGGCACTTTGTCCACCTTCCCTACAGGATGATGCTCTCTGGAGCCCACTCTGCTCCCTGCCCCAGGACTCCATCCCTGCTCCATCTCTGCCTTCACAAACCTCCAACACCCTCCTCCATCCTCACCAGCTCCCTCCACAGTGCAGCCCCAGACCCTGATTTACAGAGCTTTTCCAAACTCAAGCCATGTGATTGTTTCATACACAAAACATAAATTTCTCTGTGACAGAGAAATTGAGTTTTTCTCTGGACTTTGTGGTCCCTCTGATGGGCACCAATTCAGGATGGGCACCTGGGCACCCACAGAGCAAAGCAGGGTTGTTTGGGCTGTGCAGGTGCTTGGGCCCCTCTACAGCTCTCTCCCAGCCCATCAGCATCCCACCAAAAATTAACATATTTGATATTAGAACAGTAAAAACACGTCCCTCTCCCTCAGCGGCGACCATATGGCATACAAATCCTCAAACAGGCTGCAATGCCTCTTTAAATTATCTCCAGAGAACACATCAAGGCATATTTTCCTGCTTGAAGCACGTTTTTGATGTAGTGACTTTCATCTGGCGTTCCACTGATGCCGGCGTGGCAGTGACTGCCTCCCTTGATTTGATGTTTTTGACCCTAAACACCACAGGTCCCTCTGAGCTCCATCCTGCATGTCCCAAGAGGAAGCCCCCAGAGCTCAGCACCCCCCAGCACCCCCAGGATGGGCTGGGGTCCCTCACCTGAGGCTCTGGGTGCTGCGGCTGCCCACGGACGGTGCTGAAACGCTCCCGGCCACGCTGGCACTCAGCAGGGACGTCCAGCCTGAGGAGGAGCTCGGCCAGGACCTGACACTCTCTGCAGGCTCCAGGCTGAGCACGGAGCCAACAGTGGAGCAGGCATCCCTGGGAAGACAGGAGAGATGTTCTTAATGGACGCTCCTCTGTCGGGTTAACAAGATATTTAATGCTGTGCTTGTTTGATTTGTCGTATACTGGTGATTTGTTAATAATGAACGGATGTAAGCTGGAGTGGTAGAGGGAGGACCCTGGTTACTCATTCTAGCATTAATTCTCCTATTTGAATATAGGTTAGCCTGTTCATGGGGAGGGAATCATAAAGTTCTTATATTTTTGTACCGTAGAGCTTTAACGCGCTCTTTGTTGATGGCTGCTTGAGGGCCCACAATGTAATTGGGAAATCAGTATTTATCTGCTCGTAGATACTGTATTCTTTTTTAAAGGAGCTGTACCCCCTTTAAATAGCCCTTAATTCGCTTCATTAGGGTTTGTAGGTTTTCCTTGGAGAAGAATTAAGAGTGAACTTATATTCGTTTTTGGTTGTGGGTCACTCTGATGGTGGCACAGGGCACAGAGTGGGGTGAGCTTCACACCTCCACCACAGCAGCTGGTTTGTGGCACCAGCAGAGGGAAAAGAAACCTTTCCAGGCAGCCTGGTTGCTGCCACTCATTATTTCCTCAAGCTTTAGCAAGAGCCCTGTAGACCCTGGGCAGGAAAACCCTGCTCTGCCTGGGGCTGGAGTTGCAGTGACAGAGCCAGTGTGACCCCAGGCACACCACAGAGCCCTACACAGCCCGGGATTCCCCAGGGCTGAATTGTAGTGACAGAGCTGCTGTCACCCTGGGTACCCCACAGGGCCCAGTGCACCCCTGGGATACCCCATCCCACCCAGCAGGAGCCCCCAGACCACGTGTAGGGGATGAAACCCTTTAGGATCTCAGTTTTCCTTCAAAGCCAGAGATCATCTCTCAAAGCACAGCCCAGAGGAGTGGAACCATCCCTTGGGATAAGAGCCAGAGCTCCCAGGGAATGGGAGTGGGTCGATGGGCATGGGGCACACAACACCTGCACATCTGGATGCCAGCGTGAGCCCTGCCCATGCAGCTGCAGCAGACATTGCTGTAGCTAAATCCTAAAGGATTTTTTCACCAAAAAAATTCCTCATTTCAGCAGCTGGTGGTCCCTGAGCTGTGGCAGAAGCAGCCCAGGCTCTGTCACCATCTCCTGGGGTCACTCACGTGTCTCTCCTGGAGCACAGCGACTCCCGCGCCGTCCGCACGCTGCAAGGAGCAGAGAGAGGGTCAGGGGTGGCTCCTGGGGACCCCAAACCCACTGATCCTAAACTTACCATGGGTGCAAAACTTCCCAGCCCAAGCCAGTGTGGCCAGGGCAGAGGTTGGGCTGAGCCAGGTGTCCTAGTCTGCAAGGTGATGCAGCTGGGGTGTGTATTGTGTATTCTATTTTCTGTAATTCCTATTCCCCTATCTTTGCCTGAGAGCCCCTAAATTCCAAAATTCTAATAATTCAGAGGGAAGGGGTTTAAATATTCCATTTCCTTCCTTCCTTAGCAGACAGCTGTCTGTTCAAAGGAAGACATTGGGGAACACTCCCAAAACAGCCCCAGGGAGTGGGGCTGGAGACCCTTCCCTGCTCCTGCACGGGATCCCGGGGCAAAAGGAGGGAGCAGAACGGGGAGTGATGCTCGGGGAGTGCTGCTCCTCCCCGGGGCTGCTCCTGCCGCTGCCGTTCCTGTCGGGAACCACTTCTCACCTCCACTGATGCATCAATTGCATTGGAAATCACTCTTCTTTTGGGAAGCACTGTGTCTCTAAGCTCACGGTTTCTATCTCACCCTTCCCTGGTTTAATCACCACACAGAGGAAGTGGTGACAAGCGCACCTCAGCTTTATTTTTCTTTTTTTTGTTGTTTTTTTCCTCTTTTAAACTCATTTCTCTGTTTGGTCTCCATTTGTCATGATGCCCCTTTAGCTGCGTGGCAGAGGGGAAAATTGAAGGGCTTTAGAAATAACACCTGAAAAATGCACTGGAATCCTTTTCTCATTTTTTTCCTAGTAAAACCCTCTACCCAATCACTCAGTTTCACTGGCTCTGCAGATCCTGGGGATGATCAAAACATGATTTTCACTCAATAAACCCAGCACTGGGGGCACCAACAAACTGTTGCCAGGAACCTGCTGTACAAATGGGGCTATTCCCACCTTTTTTTCTCACTTTCAGCTGCGCCACCCAGGATGATTTAAAGAGTGACACTTTCCATAACACCTTCCATTAACACGAAGTGTTTTGCTCATAGCAGTGCAAACACATGAGGGTGAGGACATGAAATTACCCTGGCATTGCCCCTTCCCCAGCAGAGAGCAGCTGAGCCCCCCAGCTCCCCCCAGTTCCCCCAGTGTGGGAACCCAGAACATCCCTCTGACTGTCCTGAGCAGCCAGGACCCCTGCCAGGGGGCTCAGAGACCCTGGCACAGAGCCCAAAATGCCCCTGTGGTTTTGATTATGACCCGTGGAGCAAATTACCAACCTTAGATGAAGCTCTGCAAGCCATGACCAATTAAGTAGAATGATAGTGAATTTATCACAAGGTGAAAAAGTAGATTTTGGGGTTTTTTAGAATGGGGATTCAGGGGGGCAAGATGGAGGGATCTGGGCATGTCCAGCATTTCTCCTTCTTCTTCTTGGCCTCCATCTTCTGCTGTGATGCTGGCACTTTTAGATTGGTTTAGAGTAGAAGCTCACTGTCTAACATAGGTGATAGGTATTGGGAAGTATTTGTAAATTGTAGTTTTTAGTACAAAGATATAACACCGTCCCAGGGGCAGGCAGAGTGTCCTGAACTGTTTTGCTGAATGGACTTCAGCAGGGCAGAAGAAAATTTTTTATAGATAAGATACAATAAACAACCTTGAGACCGAGAACTGAAGAGCTCTGACTCCTTCTTCAAGCACCGGGCTGGGAAAAGAGACTTTTGAACTTTTCTCGGGGTCACTCTGATAAGCTAAAGATCCCGACACCCCAGCTCCCCCAGTTCCACCCTTTCGGGCTGCTGTTGTTAATTGCTGCCCCAAGATGTGCAGGATGTCTCTGATTTGGCCCACGCAACTGAAGAACGAGTCTGGACTCTTCACTTTTCGGTCTTGAGGTTGTTTATTAATTCTTATCTATAAAATTTTCTTTCTGCCCAGCCGAGATCTGCTCAGCAAAGCAGCCACAGGCACTCTGACCGCCGCTGAGGTGGTGTTGTCCTTTTATACTACAACCTATGCATAACATATTTACACTTAATTCCCAATACCTATCACCTATGTTAGACAGTGCACTTCTACTCTAAACCAATCTCAAAGTGCCAACATCACTGCAGAAAATGGAGAACAAGAAGAAGAAGGAGAAAGGCTGGACACACCCAGATTGCTCCATCTTGTCCCCATAACCCCCATACCAAAAATCCAAAAATCTACATTTTCACCCTGTGCATATTTTATTATTCCACCATTCAAGCCTGTGTGACTTTCACGTCCTCATACAAAGCTGGCAACTTGCTCCAAGTGTCAAAATCAAATCCCCAGTTGTTCTGGCCAGCATGCCAGGGTCTCTGAGCCCCCTGACGGCAACTCTGGACACCCAGAGGGATGCACTGAGCTCGACACCCCCAGCCCTGCTCCTCACCTGTCAGCATCGCTGTCGTCGCTGTCCCGCAGCCCCTCCAGGGCCACCTGCAGGTCTGCGATGCGGCGGATGGAGGTGCCCAGGTCAGCCTGCAGCCCCTGCCTCGCCTCTGCCAGCTCTGCCAGCTGCTGCTCCTGCACAGGGGACACCAGGAGAGGGTCTGCACCTGGCATGGGGGCTGCTGAACCATCCCACACCCAGCCCAGTGCTGCCTGTGAGGGCTGGTTAGCTGCACCGTGCCCTGTGGTGCCTGTGAATATAAAGTGCATCTTCCAGCACCTTCCAGTGCTCAAAGGGGCTCCAGGAGAGCTGGGGAGGAATTCTGGATAAGGCCATGGAGTGACAAGACAGAGGGAATGCTACCCACTGTCAGAGGCAGGGTTAGATGGGATATTAGGAAGAAATTATTCCCCGGGAGGGTGGTGAGGCCCTGGCACAGGGTGCCCAGAGAAGCTGTGGCTGCCCCATCCCTGGAAGTGTCCCAGACCAGCTTAGGACAAGGCTTGGACCAACCTGAGATAGTGAAAGGAGTCCCTGCCCATGGCAGGGGTGGGACAGGATGTGCTTTGAGGTCCCTGCAGCCCAAACCATTCCAGGATTCACAATCTGACACAACCCACTCAGCTCCATGGACCAGCATCACCCACCTTGCACACCAAGGACACCAGCCTGGCCCTGCACCCGTGTTCATCGCATTCCACATCCTTCCAGCTGGGAAGGAACCCTTCCTGCTGTTCCTAGGCCATCACAGGGCAGAGAGGAGGGAGCAGCAGCTCCACAGTGATTGAAGCTGCCAGCTGTGAAATCGCCACGGCGGCGGTGACAAGGTGAGGGATGACTTGAGACAGGCCAGGGCACAGGAGCTGGCACACTGTCACAGTAAATAATGGAAGGCCTGGAATCACCAGGCACACAGGGCCTGGGGGAAGAGCATCTCAGTTCATCAAAACATGAAAAGGAACAGCCCAGTTCGGGTGTCACAGCAGCTCCTGGGAACGCGCTGGCGTTGGGGAAAACCTCACTGCTGATGAAAAGTTTTCTGAAACTTGGTGTTTCCAACTTCCCTCCTGGCTCGGGGAGAAGGTGGAAAGGAGCTTTTTCATCAAGGAAAGTGTTTCATCAAGGACTGCAGGGGCTCAGAATGGGGCTCACAGTGAAAAAACAGCCCTGAGAGGAGGAAAGAGCCCCAAGTCCCAGATGCCCACGTGCCTGTGCTCAGTATTAGGGACTGCAGGAGCAGGGAGTGGAACTGCTGCCTGATAAAGAGCTGAGCCCTTCCACAGGCTGATAAGAGCCTCTATTGACTCACCTGCAGGCTATGGCACAAATTAAATACAGTTCAGTGGCTGCATTTAATTCCACTCCTCTGTCCTGTTGTTGTTAACAGGGATGGGCAGGGAGGCACAGAACAGTAGCCCCCAAACACACCTTCTCTGGCCACAGCCACAGAAATCCCCTGGGATGGCTGTGGGAGCAGCAAACAGAATGCCCTGGGGGCTGGAGGGGTCTCCCTGGCTGGTGGGGTCCCCTCTGACCCTGGGAGTGCTGAGAGGGAAGGGACACCCCAGGTGATGCTGCTGAGCTGAGGCTCCCCCTGGCACCCACAGTTTGTGGCACACACACTGGTGGTCTCAAGAGAGGGACCTGGGGTGACCCTGGGGTCCTCTGCCCCCCTGAGGGGTGATTTGAATGTGAGCCAGAAAACAGAGCTGACACTGCTCAACCCCCCATCCCAGCTATCCCAAATCTCATCCACAGAGACATCTCGTGTTTCTCTCCATACCCTACAATTGTCTCAAGGAAAGGAATAATTTTGCCACAATGATTCAATTTCAGATGGAAAAACACTGCCTGCAGAGCACAAATTGACAAGGCCCAGCACCAGGCCCCCGGCACCCAGGGAGCTGCTGGACACCTTTGACACACACGTTGTTTCTATCTAAATGTAAATCCAAGGAGCTTTTCTCTTTTCACACAGTCCCTGGGCTGAGAACTGACACCCTCACACTGGGCAGAGCTGGCTTTTTGTTTCCTCTGAGCAGAAAAAGGGGAGAAATAAAGGGGAAAACTCGTATTACTGGGCAATCTGCAACATGAGGAACCTGAGGGGCTAAAAGGAGCATCCTCTGCTGTTAAACCCCTTTTGGCACCAGCATCTCTGTCAGACACACAGCAGGACCAGCCTGACCAGCTCAGAACCCCTGGCTGATGTATATTTCATCATCAATAAATAAAATATATGTTCTGCCTGGTTCTGAATACATTTCCAATCCAGATTCTCCCGTTCACACTGGGGGAGAGATTGCCCCAGAGCAAAGGCCTGGCTCTGCTGGTGGGTCAGAAACCATGGTTTGAGAAGGTTGAGGTTGATCCCTGCTGACAGGGAGCCTGGATTAAAGGTTTCCCCAAGACAAGAGGACAGGAGCTCACTCAGTGATGCCTGGCACTCATCAAACCCACAGGGAGCTGCTCTCACTCCTGAAAATATTCCGCACCTCCCTCATGGAAAGGGATTTCTAAACCTTCTTTTCCTTAAGAGGATTTCCCCCCCCCACCCTCCAGCTAATTTTGTCTCAGAATTATCTGAAGAGAAGTTAAAAGGAGATAAACAAAACCAGCAGCGAAATGATCCCCGGGACTCCAAAGGATTCCCAGGCCAGCACCACGTCCTTGTCACCACCTCGTGTTTTTGTATTTTTGTTTGTGCTTCTGCTGTGACAACACCACCTCTGCTCGCTCCCATCCACCTCGAGTCAAGTGTAATCTAATTACTCCAACTCGAATCCCTTTTCCTTCTAATAACCGAGCCTGCACCTGCAGAACTCATCCATCATGATTATTTTTAATTAAGCCGTTAACTCGCGGGGTTTTGGGGAAAGTTTGAAGTGACAAAATTCGCTGGGTTGAAGGCTGGAGTGTGAGCACCGTGTAATTGGTGCGTGAGCAGCTGATGGATTCCCGAGGAATTGACTCTTTTTAAAGGCAAAGCAGACTCACAACAGCCTCTAATTAGCAAATAGGCAGCGGAGCTTCCACTCCTGGCTCCTCCATCACCTCCAAGGACCTTTGACGATAATTTCCTTAGAGCGCCCCAAGGGAAGAGCAGCCGGGAACACCCAGCAGCAGGAGGGGATGGGGACAGGAGCTGCAGGGACATCAGAGGGGTGGCTGGGACCCTGCTGGGAGCTGAGTGTTCGCCTGGGTGGGAGCGCGATGCTCCCGGCTGGAAGCACGAACAGCTCAGGCTGCGCTGCTGGAGTTTGCTGGAAACGTCAAAAAAAAAAAAAACAAAAAAAAAAACAAAAAAAAACCCCAAAACAAAAACAAAACAAAAAACCCCCCCCAAAAAAAAAAACAACAAAAAACCCAACAAAAAACCAAACCCTAACAAAACAAAAAAACAACAACAAAAAAAAAACAAAAAACAAAAAAAAGAAAAAAAAAAACAAACCAAAACAAAAAACCACAAAGAAACGACCCAAAAAAAACAAAACAAAAAAACCCCTCCAACAACAAAACAAAAACAAAACAAAAAAAAAAAAAAGAAAAACAAAAAAACCAAACCAAAACAAAAAAAACACAAAGAAAATAAACAAAAAACAAAACATAAAAACCCCCTCCAACAACAAAAGAAAAAATAACAGAACAGAAACAAAGAAAACCCCACAAAAACCATAAAAAAACAACCCAAAAAGCACAAAAACCAACACACAAAAAAGCCCCACCAAAAAAACATTAAAAAACAAAAAAAGCCCACACAGAAAACAAAAAAAATCATTAAAAATCCAAAAACCTCCCAAAAGCACAAAAACACACATACAAAAAAAAAACACCAAAAAAACCATAAAAAGAACAGAAAAACCCACACAAAAACCTCCAAAAATCATTAAAAACCCCCAAAAAACATACACAAAACCCAAAAAAACATTAAAAAACAAACAAAAAACCCCAACAAAACAAACAAACAAACAAACAAAACCAACAAAAAACCCACAAAAATATCACACCAAAAAAACCAAAAAACAAAAAACCAAACCCCTATATAGTTTGCAAATGAGCAAAGCCCCCTAATCCTGGCATTCCAGCTCTGTTCTGTTACACAACTTGGCCATAGCAGGGCCAGGGCATAAAGATCTGACAGCAAAAGAACCAGAAAAAAAATTAAAAAAGGTTATTTACACTATTTACACTGAGGCTCTCACAAAAAGAAAAAAAAAAACCCAAACTTGTGAAGAATATCTTCACACCTGTGCTTCAGTTTTCAGTAAAATGAGTTAATTATTGTGCTGATGAGTTTCACAGCTTCATTAAAAAAAGCTGATTTTAGCACAGCACCCACCAGTCCCCTTGATATGTTTGGGGGAGGGTTCAGCGGAGCTGTGCTGGGGACAGAGGGACAGGAGGAGACCCAGAAAGTTCCTGGACTGTGCCTGGGCCAGCCAGGGCTTCATCCCAGCTGGCTCAGCCCCTGTTTTTCCCGGGGAATTCCACCAGAAAGGCTCCTGGCTCTCCAGCAGAAGAGACCTGAGCAGCTCCTGCCCAAGGCTGGAGCCCATTGCAGAGTTTTCATCCCAGAGCCCTCATCCAGATCTTTGAATCCTGCCATGAATTCCAGCTGTGCAGGCAGCTCCATCCTCCCCTAGGAGCAGCCTCAGGAGGGAAATGCCAGACACTGGGACAGCCACTCATTGTCCCACATTCCTGCTGCTCCCAGCCCCTGCTCCATCCTTCCCAGCCCTGTTCCATCCTTCCCAGCCCTGTTCCATCCTTCCCAGCCCTTCTCCACCTTTCCCAGCCCTGTTCCATCCTTCCCAGCCCGTTCCATCCTTTCCAGCTCTTCTCCACCCTTCCCAGCCTGTTCCACCCTTCCCAGCTTCTTCTCCATCCTTCCCAGCCCCTGTTCCACCCTTCCCAGCCCCTTCTCCATCCCTCCCAGCCCTGTTCCATCTTTCCCAGCTTGTTCCACCCTTCCCAGCCCTTCTCAATCCTTCCCAGCCCTTCTCCATCTTTCCCAGCCCTGTTCCATCCTTCCCAGCCCCTTCTCCATCCCTCCCAGCCCCTGTTCCACCCTTCCCAGCCCTTCTCCACCCTTCCCAGCCCCTGTTCCACCCTTCCCAGCCCTTCTCCACCTTTCCCAGACCCTTCTCCATCCTTCCCAGACCCTTCTCCATCCTTCCCAGCCCCTGTTCCATCTTTCCCATCCTGCTCCACCCTTCTCAGCCCCTGTTCCATCCTTCCCAGCCCCTGCTCCATCCTTCCCAGCTCTTCTCCACCCTTCCCAGCCCCTTCTCCATCCCCCCCAGCCCTGTTTCATCTTTCCCAGCCCTGTTCCATCTTTCCCAGCTTGTTCCACCCTTCCCAGCCCTTCTCAATCCTTCCCAGCCCTTCTCCATCCTTCCCAGCCCTGTTCTACCCTTCCCAGCCCCTGTTCCACCCTTCCCAGCCCTTCTCCACCCTTCCCAGCCCCTGTTCCACACTTCCCATCTCCTTCTCCACCCTTCCCAGCCCTTCTCAATCCTTCCCAGCCCTGTTCCATCCTTCCCATCTCCTGTTCCACCCTTCCCAGCCCCTGTTCCATCCCAGCCCTGCAGCCTCCCTAGGGGACTCATGTAGGGGACAAGCACGAGTGTTTGTGCACACACGATGAGCACAGAGCAGGGCTGGGGTTTAAGCTCCCCAAGGTGTAAATCCACCCCTCACTCCTCACCCGACCAGAGGGCTGGGGCTGGCCTGGCAAGCTCTGAGTGCCAACACAGCAGCTGAGAAACGAGGAGCTGCTGCAGGCTGGGATCCAGGTTTTATTGGAAAAGGAGCTCCAGCTCCAGGGAGGAAACCCAGGATGTGCAGCCAGAGCAAAGAGAGTCCAGCAGGGCCAAGTCCTACCCCCATCATTACCAAACATGCTTGGAAAGTGTTCAAAACTCATCCTTCTTACAAAATTCATGAGGCAGAGCCATCTGCCTGGCAGCCAGCTCTCATCCCTGCTCCTCACTGGGTATTCCCTGCTGGATGGCACAAGGCTGCCTCCCAAGTGCCCTAAACTGGGTGGGAAAAGAAGGAGGGATGGAATGGAGACACCCTGAGCCTGGCTGGGGATGGTGGCACAGGATTTTCCACTGATAAATATGAGCTGTGAAAACAAAATACCTCCTATTCTGTATATTGTATATGTATGCTATATATATATCTACATATACAGGCAGCAGCTCTTAAACAAGACAGGATTTTAAACCCAATCTCTGACAGGAATTTGTCCCTTCAACACCTCCCTTTAAACCTGAACAGTGTATGGTAAGTCCACAACCTCACCACCGTGTATTTAAATAAGTTTTTCAAAAATTGTTAGGAGCAGAGCACGACTTAAGTAATGTCAAGTGAATAATTCAGGCTGGATTTATAATTGATGGGGGATTTAGCAGGAGCAGAGCCATAAGTGGCTTTCTATTAACTATTGATGTTCCCCACCAGGCTGGGCTGGGCTCCCTGATCACAGCTCTGCCCCATGATTAATTCAAGTGCTCTTCAGAGGACACAGTCTGGGGGATGACTCTGCTTCCAGGAATGTCACAGCAGTGCCTGGAGGCAGTTCCCATGGAGCAATCCCC
Organism: Setophaga petechia; assembly: GCA_024362935.1. Lineage (NCBI taxonomy): Eukaryota > Metazoa > Chordata > Aves > Passeriformes > Parulidae > Setophaga > Setophaga petechia. The sequence continues at coordinate 11,799,602 of JANCRA010000021.1, forward strand.
ACGGGAAAGCTGGGATGGGGAGCTGTGTCTGGGGGAGCCCCCCTGCTCCTTTCTCCTGCTGGTGCCAGATGATCCCAAATATCTGAGTGTCTGGATAAAGCCAGAGCCCTCAGTCCTGCCTTACAAGTTCAGCTGTTTGTGTCTGATTTGAGGGAGGTTCCTCTAAAATCCCTTTCAGACCTCTTTGCACATTTTATCTGGGAGCACACAAGAAGCTCCTGTGCCTCCCATCGCTCACATCCCCATCTGAAACATTCAGAGAGCTGCTAAAAATACAGGCACAACCCCAAAAATACAGCAAAAGGAACCCACCCCCATCCCAACAACCAGAGAATCCACGTTCCAAGCACTGCCCTTCCAGCAGATCACAGCACCCACAGCCACTGCTCCCCAGTTCCACAGGGATCAGGGAGCCCAGAATGCCCATGGCACCTCAGCACAGCCTCTCTCTTCTCCATTCCTCCCAGCCCTTCTCCATCACTCCCAGCCCCTGTTCCACCCTTCCCAGCCCCTGTTCCACCCTTCCCAGCCCCTTCTCCATCCTTCCCAGCCCCTGTTCCACCCCTCCCAGCCCCTTCTCCATCCTTCCTCGCCCCTTCTCCACCCTTCCCAGGTCCTGTTCCATCCATCCCAGACTCTTTTCCATCCTTCCCAGACTCTGTTCCACTCTTTCCAACTGTTCTCCACCCCTACCAGCCCCTGTTCCATCCTTCCCAGACTCTGTTCCACCCTTTCCAACTGTTCTCCACCCCTCCCAGCCCCTGTTCCATCCTTCCCAGCGCTTTTCACGGCTCTGCAGAGCACCAGAGGCTGTGATCCCACCCCATTCCATGCCCAGGGGAGGCTGGAGCAGGCAGGGCTGAGCCCGGCAGAACAAGGACAAAGCCTGACCCTGGTGCAGGGAGAGGATTGGGAATCATTCACACCACTCCCCTCGGCAAGGCTTGGCAGCCTCGGGGCAGAATAAATCCTGAAATCTCCTTGATTGCTAACTAAAAGATTATTGATAAAATAACTGCTCCTAATTCAGCCCTGCTGCCAGCAGAAGTGCAATATCTTTCAATTACCACTCGGGAGCGAGGCTTTCCCTTGGATTACGGGAAGAAACTACATGAAAAGAGACTCTGGAAAGGGCTGGAAAGTGAAGGTGAATCTATTTCTGCTGCTCTCCAAAGCCAGCTGGGGCTCTGCTCGCTCAGAGCAGGTTCAGCTGCTGGTTGGCACTGTCTGAGCTGCAGACACAGGGAGGGGTTGGCAAAGCCAGGAGCTCCAGGAGGAGCTGGTGCTTGGGCTGAGCCTGGCACAGCCAGCCTGGCACAGCCAGCCCTGTGACCAGCACCCAGCACTCAGGGGCTGCTGCAGGGCCAGGGCATTTCCCACCCACTGTGGTTCTGCCTGACATGAGGAGAACCAGCATGAGGAGCTGCAGGAACAACCTAACTTGGAATCATAGATTCACCTAGGATGGAAATACCTCCAAGATCATCCAGCCCAACTGAAACCACATCCCCAAGTGCCACATCCACACAGGAACTGCATTTCTATGAGAGCAGGCAAAGCCATCTCCATCCCACAAAAAATACATGAAGCAGAGTGGCTGTCCAGGCTCCCAGAGCAGCCATGGGGAAAGGGAACATGAGAGTCCTCCGGGACAGCCTTGGTTCAATGGTTTGGGGCTGCAGAGAGCTGCAAAGCAATTCCCTGTCCCTTCCAGAGGAGCAGCCCAGGAGCAACTCCATCTCCAGAGCTAGAGCACACAAAGGACCACACAAAAATGAGTTTCTGGAGCCCTCAAACCAACCCAGGGGTTATGAGGGGTCACCTCCAAACCCCTGTGGCCATGGGACCCCCCAAACCTCACCAGCTCCACGCGCCGGCGGCTGGACTCCAGCTCCCTCTGCACCAGCTCGTCCATGTCAGCCTTCATCTCCTGCATCCTCCTCTGGTAGTACCTGCTGCTCTCCCTCTCCCGCGCCTCCGACTCGGCTGCCTTCTCCAGCTCCTCTCCCATCTGGATGATGCTGTCCCGCAGGCGCAGCACCAGCACCTGGGGAAGGTGAGGAGTTGGGAATCTCCCTGCGAGCACCAAGCCGCTGCTGGCTGTCAGAAACCCCCTCACAGAGAGGCCATCCCTCCCAGCCCTTCCCAGGTGCTCCTGTCCCCACAGGTGGGGCGGTGGCACTGCCAGGTGAGGCAGGGGTACCTCGAAGCGCTTCATCTGCACGGCCTGGAAGTCCAGCTGGCTCTCCAGGTCCCGGATCCGAGCTTCCTGCCGGCTGACGATGGAGCGCTCGGCCGGGCACTGCTCCAGCTGGGCTGCCCTGGCCTGAGCTGCCTGCAGCTGGGAGAGCAGGGGCTGTGTCAGCATCAGCATCCCCCAGACCCTCTGCTGAACCCCCTTCCTGATCCCCTTTCCTGAACCCCTCTGATGGATCCCTCTGCTCATCCCCTCTCCTGATCCCCTTTCCTGATCCCCTCTCCTGGACTCCTGTCACACACATCTTTTATGAAAAATCCATTCCTTAGGATTTTTCCTCCTGAGAAGCTGAAAGGCTTCAGGAACAAAATGTAAACAATGGTTATCTGCTGCTGTGGAATGCAACAGGTGCATCTGTAATTGGTTTCATGTGGTTGTTGCTAATTAATGGCCAATCACAGTGAGCTGGCTTGGACAGAGAGTACGAGCCACAAACCTTTGTTATCATTCTTTCTATTCTTAGCCAGCCTTCTGATGAAATCCTTTCTTCTATTCTTTAAGTATAGTTTTAATATAATATATATCATAAATAATACATCAAGCCTTCTGAAACATGGAGTCAGATCCTCACCTCTTCCCTCATCCTAATACCCCTGTGAATTCAGTCAGACCCCTCTGATGGATCCCTCTGCTGAACCCCTCTCTTGATCCCCTCTCTGATTCCCTTTCCTGATCCCCTCTGCTCACACCCTCTCCTGGACCCCTCCCCAGTCCCTCACATGCCCTGGGGGTCTCTCCTGGCCCTGGAGCTGCTGTGGCCAAGCAGTGCCCTCCCTTCCCAAAGAATTCCCTGCTGCTGGAGCCACACAGAACAGTCCTGACACCGATGTGTGGCTCTGAATGGAGAACCTGCTGGCCAGGGACACGTGGCTGGGGCTCCTTTGCTCTTCTCTCCTCACACACTCTTTGAGGACAGCAGGTGTAAAAATCCACAGTCTATGTGGAAAGCTGCCTGGGCCAGGCTGTTTCCTCAGTTCTTACACCAAGATCTCCAAAGGAAACTGCCCTTTCAGTGATCCCGGGTTCAGATTTTGAATTTGACCTAAAACTACAGGAATTTGTCTCCTTTTATCCGGCCTATCTCCAAAGCACCACCCGCTCCTCCTGCTTCTGATTCCTGGGCAGCTTAGCCACGCTCCAGTAAAGCACTTCACTTAATGGGATTACTCATGTGTTTAAAATTAAATCCCTCACTCCAGGAGGGCTGGCACGGCCACAGAGGCGAGGGGGTTCAGCCCCTGCTGGTGCCCACCCTGGGTCAGCCCATCCCAGCCAGGCCAGTTCAGGAGGAGAGGAAAGAGAAACCAGGCTGTGAATTCCAAAAATTCTGCCAGGAAAAGATTTCTCCAGCCTAAAGAGGTCCCACTCCTCATCAGGGGTGCCACAGGTTGGGCAGGAATTACCTTCTCCTGCAGGAATTACCTTCTCCTGCAGGCTCTGCTTTTCTTTCTTCACATCCTCCACCTGCGTCTGCAGCTCCCGGATCTGAGCGATGTCAGTGGCCGACTGCAGGAACAGAAAATGTGGAGTTGGGAGCAGCAGGGCTCAGAGCAGAGGGCTGGTTCCTGCCTGAATTTCCTGCCATTGGGACAGTGAGCTGCTCCTGGACTGTCCTGATGGAGCCTCATTCTCCCAACTCACTGCAGCTTCCCAAAATTTTGAAACAAGTATTTGCGGATCAGGATTCTCCTGGTTCCAGACACAGGCTCCTGGATCCCTACCACCTCTGCAAGGGGCACCAGACTGTGAATTGTCAGCCTGGCCAGCCTGCTCCCCTCCCATGGGAGTTTTGGGGTCCCTCAGCACCCAGGAAAATCCTTTGGGAGAGCCTGACATAGTTTGGATGTGGCACTGAAAGCTTCAAGGCTGTCTGGCAGCACTTTTTAACCTCTGCAGGAGAAAATGGTGAAAGGAAGAATAAAAACAACCCAGTAGGATTCCCCAAGTGTTGAAACTAAAGGCAAAATACCTCTTGAAAGATTAAAAACTGCAGGTGAGAGGATCTGGTGCTGTCAGCCTTCCCTTCCTCATCACAGCATCTCTGTGGCATCTCACCCCTCTGTGCACCCCCAGGTGCCACCACCAGCTCTGTGCCAGCCTACAGGGCATTCTGAGAGCCCTGCCAGGGTTGGAGAGGCAGCCCCAGCTCCTACCTGGGCGATCAGAGCCTTGTGCTTTTCCATGAGCTCATTCAGGTCCTCCTGGTCCTCATCGATGCGTTTCAGCAGGTCGGCTCGCTCGTGCTGCAGCTGGAACAGCTGCTCGTCCACCTGCAGGAGGACCCACAGCTCCTGCTTCATGGATCCCACCAAATCCCCTCTGGAATACATCACCAACAGCCTCCAGCCCATCAGAGAGCCAGAGCAGGACCATGGGATGCTGCTCCCTCGCAGGAATTTTGTCCACCCGTTAAACCACCCCTGGGGCTGCTGTTTCCAAGCAGTCCAGGTGATTTAGTGAGGAATACCCTTGGAGACTCAGTAAATTCGCTGGGATATTTTGTAAATATCCTCAGAGGTGTAATTAACACTCCAAGGTGATTTATTAACCAATCTGGCAGTGCTGATTTAGTGGAGCATCTGCTGATTGCTGCCAAACCCCCCGAGGTGGGACTGTGCCCTCCCACCCGCCCTGTCCAGGGGCATCTCCAGGAACCCACCAGGGTTTTGCTTCTGCTGAGGGTCTCCAGCTCCGTGTGCAGGTTCTCCAGCTCCTGGGCTGCTGTCTGCTGGCATCTCTGGGCTTCTGCACACTTGGCTTCACTCTCTTCCAACTGGGAAAAGGTGCAGGGGATCATCATTAAAGGAGCAGAAGCCACATGCTGACGGTGCTGTCTCCGTGCTTATTTCCACTTTCACAGGGTGTCACCCAATTTTTTTAGGTTCTTCTAAGCCTTCTGATGTTTACAGCCTTGTAACGAACTTTCTCACATACTTTACATAAATAACTCATTGTTTTGCATTCTTTTATGGAGGAGGAGAAATTTGATGGACTGTTGGTTTGTCCAGTGTCATTTGGAGAGGTGGCACTGTCACCCTCCAATCCACTGTCACTTTTGGAACTCTATAAATGTTGGGAGTCAGGAATTAAACTGCCTTCTTTTTTACCTTGGAGAGTCCAGTGTCCGTGTAGTTTTATTTCGTGTCAGGGCATTTTTCCCTGCTAAAGAACACAAAAATCTCCACGTTTTAAACCCCTGCTGCTCCTCAGCTTGTCTGCTCCTGGTTTACAGGGCAAGCAAAGCTTCCTTGGCACCTCCCAGCTCAGATCCCAACCCCACTGCCTGTCCTGGTGAGTCCAGGCACATCCTCCCTCCTCCTCGGCCAGGCAGAGCTGGGATCATTAATTTGCAAAATTATGTGAATTACACGTAATTCCTGATTAGAGCAATTCATGATTCGGGGGTTTGCAAATGGGCTTTTCACGTGGCGTAAATTGCATTTGCAAATACACGTGGAAGATCCCATTTATAAACGCTAATTTGCTCTCGGGTTTTACAGCTCACAGCCATTAAGATCACAAACGATCTTCAATGGGCTGCAAACATCTGGAAGCTGCAGCGTCATCCCGAAAACTCCCCCCTTGCCTGGGCGGAGGAGTTGTCGTAGGCTGTACCTGAACATCCAGTTCCTTCCCCTGCTCGTTGGGGTTTCTTTTTCTTTTTCTCTACGAAAATGAAAAATAAACTCCTCTGCTCGCTGTTTATTTCCTGTGCCTGGTTTCCCTGCGTTGTTCCAGGGAGCAACGGGAAAAGCTGCACACCATGGCGAGAGTCTAAGAAATTTTCTTAAATTTTTTTTTATCTCTCTCCTTCAAAAAAAAAAAATTTAAAAAAATAAAGTGGGGGGAACAATGGAATACTATAGCTGGAGCAATTCTAAGCTGGTTTCCCTCCATTTTTTGGAGAGATTGAGACCTCTCACTAGAAAAGGAAGAACTTTCTTCCATCAGCTGTAAAAAAGTCTCTGTGCTTTGCTGGGATGAGCTGAAGATGCCACTCAGATCAGCTCCTGGTTTCATGGCCTTTCCCACCTGTCCAGCTGCATCCCCACTCATGGACTGGCTTCTTCCCTGCCACAATTCCCACCAAACCCCTGATAATTCCATCAGAGAGAAAAATCATCTCCAGGACCCCTCATTAAACATCAGCTTCCAATTCACTTGGTGTAATGGAATTTTCCCACTTGGGAAGAATAAATTGAAATTCCCCCCCAAAAAAATGCATAATGTATGAACTGTGGAACAACATTAGTTTGCTGTGAACACCATCTGTTAAATACCTGCATAAAATGGATGCCTCAGCCTTATTAAGAAACAATGCTGCACTTCCAGCCATATGGATTTTGATTAACGGAAATGTAACATTTTAGCAAAGTTTTACTCCTCGTGCAGGTCCGTGGGCTGCTGGTAGGATGCATTGGCTTTTGAGAAAGTCGTCATGAATGCCATTAGAAATTGTTTCAGCTTAAAGGACAGGATAATCATGTGGCATTTTAAGCACAGGCAGAGCCTCAGTGTTTGGTGGCACAGCAAAAACTCCACATTCCCAAAATCCAGGCTGTTTGCTCTTCTCCAAATACAAGGGAGATGAGAAGAGGCCATGGAACCATAGGGACAGAGAGCAACCTCCTGCCTTGCTGTGGGGACTGGGGTGTGCAGGGAGTAGGAATCCCAAAATCCCAGAGTCATAAATGCTGGGAAAGAGTTCCAAAGTCACCAAATCCAGCCTGTGCCTGATCCCCACCTTGTCACCAGCCCAGAGCACTGAGTGCCACATCCAGGAATTCCTTGGACACCTCCAGGGATGGGCACTCCAAAAACATCCCTGGGCAGCCCCTTCCAGTCCCTGACCACCCTTTCCATGAGGAAATTCCTCCTGCTGTCCAGCCTGACCCTCCCCTGGCACAGTTTGATGCAGTTCCCTCTCTCCTGTCCCTGTTCCCTGGGAGCAGAGCCTGACACCTCCAGCTGTCCCCTCCTGTCAGGGACTTGTGCAGACCCACAAGGTCCCCCCCAAGCCCCCTTTTCTCCAGGCTGAGTCCCTTCCCAGCTCCCTCAGCTGCTCTCTCCATGACTTTACTCTCTGGAGCAAAGATTTACTTCCCCAGGTGGGCTGGGGATTATTCCCCAGGGAGATGGAGCTGGACACGGCAGGATGGGGAGAGGAAGCATCTCAGCATCCATGAAGGTCCCTCAGATCAGCTCATGGAAAGGACCTGAGTACACAGCCCTGCCACATTTCCCCCCCACCAGGGACTGAAAAAAAACAGAGGCAGTGCAACCTCTCCAACCCCAAAGTGAGATTTGGGAAACATTGAGGGATTTAATGAAGTGCAGCACTACAGCGCTGGGTCAAAAATATTTAACAACACCAGAGTGCAAAAAAATGGCCATTCCCACTGTGGCCTGCCCCAGCCATGGCCATCTCTTGCCCAGGACATCCAGGTAAGGGCATGGACACACCTGTAGCTCCATCAGGCCCAGCCCACCTTCCCCTTCTCCCCCAGCACAGCTGCTACTCACAGCTGTTATTTATGCACAGCGACCCTCCCAATTACACTTGGATGCTGCTGGGGTTGCTCGTGCCCCGAGATTCGTTTGTTTCCAGGGGAAATGTGCAGAACAGATTAATTTGTGAGTGGTTTCAGAGGGCCAGCAGCTTTAGCTGCTTGGCACTTGGGAATACACAGCCCACAGGGGGAGGGACAGCCCTGTGGTGCCTCTATCCATGGCAGGGCACCCCAAAGGGTCTAAGAGCTCTCATTTGTGAAACAATGAGAGATTAATGAAGCACAGCACTACATTACTGGGTCAATAATACTTAACAACACCAGAGTGGAAAAAAAAGGCCATTCCCACTGTGGCCTGTCCCAGCCATGGCCATGCCCTGCCCTGGACATCCAGGTAAGGGCATGGACACACCTCTAGCTCCATCAGCTCACCTTCCCCTTCTCCACCAGCACAGGTGGGAGCAGCTGCTTCTCACAGCTGTTATTTATGCACAACGACCCTCCCAATTACACTTGGATGCTGCTGGGGTTGCTCATGCCTCGAGATTCGTTTGTTTCCAGGGGAAATGTGCAGAACAGATTAATTTATGAGTGGTTTCAGAGGGCTAGCAGCTTTAGCTGAGCCCCTGCTTGGCACTTGAGAATACTCAGCCCACAAGGGGATGGACAGCCCCGTGGTGCCCCTATCCATGGCAGGGGATTCAGAGCTCACCCTGGGGTCAGGGATGTCCCCAGTGTGGTGGCACAGAGCTGGAGCCACTCCCCAGGTCACTCAGCAGCGCCGAGCTCAAATCCCCCCCATCCCTCTCCCGCTTCCAGCATCCCTATGGCAACGCCGCCCCAGCCCGGCCGTAGGAGACGCACAGAAACGCGCCAAACAGAAGGTAATTAACAGGAAAAAAAAGGGAAAAAACACTTCACCAGCGTTGCCTTAATTATAGGGAAGCGCTCCTTTCCCAAGGAGACTCTGCGGTGTGTCAGCGCTCAGTTAACCGGGGCAGCGGGGGATGCTCCCTCCCTACCTGTTTGCGCAGGTGCTCCAGCTCCTGAGCGCTGCCCCCGGGCCCGGCTGGGGCCGCCAGCAGCAGCTGAACATCGGCCAGGAGCGCCCGGCTCCTCCGCAGGTCCCGCCGCAGCCGCTTCTCCACGTCGAAGTCGCGGTGGCCGATCTGGGATGGGGAGAGGAGGTGTCTGAGACCTGCTGGCCCCTGGAGCCTCCATCAGCACCTCCTGCCCCACCCCAAGGCATTCCCCACTCAGTTTAGGGGTATTTTGGTCGACTACACCAGAGTGAACACCTCCAAGATTCCATATTTTCCCCCATCAAAGAGATGCTCCTCTGATTTGCCCACCCCTGGTCCCCACGGGTCACATCCCCCACTGTGGCCAGAGGGACAGCCTGGCCACACAGCCACAAGGAAGGCCTTAAAAAACCCATCCTCTGTGTTCCCCCACTAGAGAGAGGGAGAGAGCAACCATGGTTACAGGGATAAAGGAATTAGAAAGCCACCAAATAAACAGGGACATGGTTTCAGTGCTCGATTTCAGCATCACTGAGGTGTGAGAACATTTTCATTTTAGGTTGTTTTCCACGGCTCTCCTTTCAAACCCCTTTCCCTCTCCTATTTTCTGTTCACTGGCTGAAATCAACTGTGTGAATTTGACCTTGTGGCCTGGTTTAGAGCTGGCTGGAATTTGCTGGAACAAGAAATCATTGGCATCTCCATTTCCTTAATTAGTTTTCTGGGTTGGCTGTTTTCTTCCCATTTTTTTAATGAACTGTCCTCTGCTAACCACAGGGTGTTTGCAGCAGCACCACTGCTGTTCTGCCACCCCTCCAGCTGGATCCTGGACACTGCTCACATCATTTTCCTCTTGCTCAGTGTCTCTCCACGACCACAGGGGATAAATTTGGAGCCATGGCTGGAACCAGCTGCCCCCTCCCACCACTGCAGCCCAGGATTTTTAAGTGAAAAAGCCAGGATTTGATTTAGCTGCTGCTAAACTGTGCTTGTGTCTCACAGCAATCCCAGCTGCATGGCCCCAACTCCCCTTCCCTTACAGCAGGACTGCCCTTGGGGGGCTGGGGGCTGCCAGGGCAACACCTGGGACTGTCCTAGAGGGAGAAGGGGCCCTTCCTCCTGAGCCCCCTGTCACAGACATCCTTTATGAAAAATCCTTTCTTTAGGATTTTTCCTCCTGAGAAGCTGAGAGGCCTCAGGAACAAAATGTAAACAATGGTTACCTGCTGCTGTGAAATGCAACAGGTGCATCTGTGATTGGTCCATGTTGGTTGTTTCTAATTAATGGCCAATCACAGTGAGCTTCCTTGGACAGAGTGTCCAAGCCACAAACCTTTGTTATCATTCTTTCTCTTTCTATTCTTAGCTAGGTTTCTGATGAAACCTTTTCTTCTATTCTTTTAGTACAATTTTAATGTTATATATATCATAAAATAATAAATCACACCTTCTGAAACATGGAGTCAGATCCTCAACTCTTCCCTCATTCCAAGAACCCCTGTGAACACCATCACACAAGCCACAGCCCACAGAGCAGCCCCTGGGAGGGCACTGCCCCCTTACCTGCTCACACAAGGTGCCAATGAGCCCTTCCAGGTCCTGCTTCTCGTGCAGCACCATCTGCCTCTGCTCGTGCTCCTGCTCCAGCTGCATCTCCAGCTGCCGCAGCTGCGTGGGACAAACCCAGCCCTGCTCAGTGCCCACCACCCCTCGAGGTGCTAGCAGGGCACCAGCCACTGCCACAGGGGATTTTGGCACTCCCCAGGAGAGGGAGGGCACCGGGGTCTCTGCAGCCTGCACTAGAATGGGCCACATCCCCTGGAGCACCTCCTGTCCCCAGCAGTGCCAGTGCCAGGGACATGCAGGACACTGGGGACAGGATGGGCTGTTTGAAGCACACCCAGACGTGCCCAAAGGGTGCCCCTGCAGCTCTGGAATTCATGCTTGCACCCACCAACCTCATGGCCTCAAGGAAAGGCTATTTTCTACAAATCATCCCCAAAAACATGAAACCCTGGAGTTGGTGCCCCTGGTGTGACTCTGGGGTTACTGGGAGCAGTGGGTCCATGTGCTGCATCACGTGTGGCTCTCACACACTGTCCCCAGCAGCCCCTCCAGCCTGGCAGGGGCTCAGCCCTGACCCAAAGCCTGATCTGCACCCAAAGCTGTGACTGGGGCTCAGCCCTGACCCAGAGCCTGATCTGCACCCAAAGCTGTGACTGGGGCTCAGCCCTGACCCAGAGCCTGATCTGCACCCAAAGCTGTGACTGAGGCTCACCCCTGACCCAAAGCCTGATCTGCACCCCAAAGCTGTGACTGGGGCTCAGCCCTGACCCAAAGCCTGATCTGCACCCCCAGGCTGTGATGGGGGCTCACACAAGGTGCTGGTGGGAAAGCAGGCACATGGACCCCTGGAAGGGCTCCTGGGGCCATGGGGAGCTCTGGGGAGCACCCAGCATCAAACCTACCCTCTTCTGGCAGGACTTCTGCGTGTCCTCCAGCTCCTCGTCCTTGTCCTCCAGCTCCTTCTGGTGGATCTGCTTCATCCTCTCCATCTCCAGCTCCAGCCTCTCGTGGAGCTGAAACCCCCAGAGATGATGCACAGCCCGGAGGGGTGAGGATGGTGTTGAGTTGTCCCAGCAGGGACAGACCCCCCTCATCCCTCCAGCCCCACATTACCTGCTCCAGGTGCTCCACAGCAGCTGTTTGCTTCTCCAGCTCCTTCTTCTGCTCAGCAGCGCTGCCCTCCAGGTCCCAGAGCTTCTTCTTGAGCCCAGGCACCGTGTCCATGGCCCCAGGAGTGCTGAGCTCCTGCACTCGGCTGGTCAGCACAGCCACCTGCTGCTCCAGCCTGGCCACCTCGGCCTCCTTGTGCTGGGCAGAGCATGGTCAGAGCCTGGGCACTCACACTGCACTCTCAGAACCCACAGCATTCCCAAAAACATCATCCCAACCCCCTGGAGCAGCAGCAGGAGCTGGGCAGCCCCTGCCCCACACTGAGAGCCCCATGCCCACCTTTCCCTCTTGATCCTGACCTCACCTTCCCACTGCCCTGGGGTGTCCCTGCAGTCCAGGGACATGCAGGACACTGGGGAAAGGATGGGCTGTTTGAAGCACACCCAGACATGCCCAAAGGCTGCCCCTGCAGCTCTGGAATTCGTGTTTGCACCCACCAACCTCCTGGCTTCGAGGAAAGGCTATTTTCTGCAAATCATCCCCAAAAAATGATGGTGGGGGGTGCTGGCAGCAGCCCTGGGGGTTCCCCCCACCCCAGCAGCCGTGCCAGTGTCACCACGGTGGCATTTGGTGCAGCACCTTCCCCAAGGTGGGACTGGGGGTAAGAATGTGAGGAAGAGCACAAGAGACCCCAGTGAAAACAGGGGTGGCCCTGATGAGCTGAATCATGGGGTGGGGATCACTCACACACAGCAACATCCCTTCTGGAAGGAGATTTAAACACACTGAGCTGCGCTAGCAGAAATTGGAATCAAGTTTCCTGATTGCCTCTGCTCTGATTGCAAGGATAATGAGTGCTGCTCCCAGAACTGGCTCCAAGACAGCAAAGAGGGCTCTCCTCTTACCTCCAGGCTCTGCTGCAGTTTGCCCATCTCCCAGCGGATGCTGGTGTTCTCCTGGGACAGCTTCTCACGGAGGCTCTTCTCGAAGGCAGATTGCCCCAGGGCCTGGGCTAGCTGCAGGTCAAACCTGGAGGGGAGCACAGCAAGGTCAGGAGGGACACACAGACCCCATGCACCCCACTGGACAGGGCTGGGAGCAGTCTGGGGTAGTGGAAGGAGAATATTCATAGGGAATATTCCATGGGGATGGAGCTGGATGAGCTTTAAGGTCCAAACCCAAACCAGTCTGGGCTCAAACCCTGTGTCAGTCACACAGCAGTGGGATGGAAAAATAACTCCCAGCAGCTGAAAGAGATAAAAAACCAACTCCACCCTTACAGCAGCTCTGTAGTGGTGTTTGCAGGGGTCCCAGGATGAGGGGAGAGATGAGAATCTTGACTCCATGTTTCAGGAGGCTGATTTATTGTTTTATGATATATATTATATTAAAAGAAAATTATATACTAAAACTATACTAAAAGAATAGGGAGAAAAGGATTTCATCAGAAGGCTAGCAAGGGATAGAATGGAATGATAATAAAATCTTGTGACTGACCAGAGAGTCCAAGACAGCCGGACTGTGATTGGCCATTAATTAGAAACAACCACATGAGACCAATCAAAGATTTACCTGCTGCATTCCACAGCAGCAGATAATTATTGTTTACATTTAATTTCTGAGGCCTCTCAGCTTCTCAGGACAAAAGATCCTAACAAAAGGATTTTTCATAAAATACATCCATGACCATAAAACACCTCCAAGACTCAGCTCCTCACCCACCCCAACCCTCCCCATGCTCCAGCACCCCCAGCCCTGCCCATTCCTTACCTCTTCTGCCTCTTCTCCAGCTCGTGGCTGCGGCTCTGCTGGCTCTCAGCCAGCACCCGGGCATCCTCCAGCTCGCAGGCCAGGCGCTGGCAGCGCCGCCGCAGCCGCTGCGCCCCGTCCCGCGCCGCCTGGCACGCTGCCCGCGCCTCAGCCAGCTGCAGGGGCACACACACAGGGGCTGTGGCACCAGGGAGGGACACACCGACCCCCTGCACCCCACAGAGGAGGGACATGTGTGCCCCGTGGGGTAAGGATGTCATAGAGGCCATGGTACAGGCAGCCCGCAGAGGGGGGACAGGGGGATGCCACATAGGAGGGACCCCATAGATCTGTGGCAATTCACAGAGGAGGGACCCCACAGCACACACAGCCCATAGAGGAAGAACCCCATTGACTCCACAGCACATACATCCCACACAGGAGGGACCCCATAGACTCCATAGCACACACAATTCAGAGGAAGGACCCTTAGACCCCACTCACCCCATACAGGAGGAGCCCCACACACCCCACACAGGAGGGACACATGGACCCCACACAGGAAGGACCCCACAGACTCATGGCACACTGAGTTTAGAGGAAGGACCCTTAGACCCCACTCAACCCATAGAGGAGGGACCCCATAGACTCCATGGCACACACAATTCACAGAGAAGGGACCCCACAGCACAAACACCCCACACAAGAGGGACCCCATAGACTCCATGGCACACTCAATCCAGAGGAAGGACCCTTGGACCCCACACACCCCACAGAGAAGAAACACCACTGACCCCACACACCCCACAGAGGAGGAACACCACTGACCCCACATCCCCTGGATAAGATCCCCACCAGGACTCAGCCTCACTGCATTCCCCAGGGTTGCTTCACCCAGGCATTTTTCACCAAACGAGGACAACCCGAGGTGCTGTGTCCCCCTCCGAGTGCCCGCAGCATCCCAGCCCCTCCTGCTGAGTCAGCAGAGCTGCCCTGGGGCAATGCTTGATCCCATTTCTCTGCAAAAAGGACTGCAAGCCCCAAGGATTCCTATTGTGTTTGGGACAGACACTCAGAGCTCTCCCACACCAGGGAATGGGAGTCATTAAGGAATGACTTTAAATAAGCAAAATCTTGCATTAATGAAGCCTGTAATTCCAAACTAACTAAGAGCAAATGGGCTGCTTCACTTTACCCAAGCTCCTAAGACTCAGCTTCTTTCTTATTACTATTTAATGTACCATGAGAAATCTTTATTTCTTTGTTTTATCCTTATGGGGAGTGACCTGGCTCCCAGGCACTGCTCAGGGAAGCACGTTGGCTTTTTCCCTCCTCAGGGCAAAGCTTGGGAGCTGCCAGCTCTTTGTGTGACAGATGGGGAGAGCAGAACCCTGTACAGCTCCTAAAGCACCAAGTCCCATCACTGAAAACCGTCTGCCACAGCTCCTCACCCTCTGCCCATGCTCACACTTGACCAAGGCGAAATTTTGCTATTTCTGAGGCTCAAACCTGTGAGAAATATCTGGATTTTGTGGTCAGTGGGAGCAGCAACAAGAAGCAGATGCAATGCTGAGCCTCAGCCCTGCAAAGCTTCTGACAGCAGGGAGAAGGATATCCCTAGGATAGCCCTGCTGCCGTGGGTGTCCCTGTCCCCTCCTGGGCTGGCAGCACTTGCCTTTTGCTCCAGCCCTGTCCTGGTGCCCAGCTCTGCCTCCAGCCGCTCCTCCAGCTGCGCCAGCCGCTTCCGCAGGAAAACGATCTCGGTCTGGGCACAGTCAAACCTCACCTGCCACTCGTCCTCTGCCAACGAGAGACACCCAGGGGTGCAGGGTGGGTGCTGGGGGCCTGACCAGCCCCTGTGGCCCTGCTGGGAGCAGGGGAGGGGATGCACAAGGGACTGACACCAGCACAGAGCTTATGGGGCACAGATCTGCTTTGTGTGCCCCACTGGCACAGAGCACGTGCCCTGCCTCAGGCACAGCTTGGGAGCCCATCCCAGCACTGCCAGCAGCACCCTGGGGCACAGCACACCAGCCCCATGCCAGATCCAGAGCTGTGTCCCCAAGCTGTCACTGCCAGCTCCCGCTGGATGAGCAATGCAGGGTGACAGAACACTCTGGAGTGGCCAGAAGCTGCAGAGTGTCCCTAACTGGGGGGACAAACCTCTGCCCTCTTCTCCGTGGTCCCACAGGTCAGGCTGGATGCCCAGAGCAGGCACTGCAGCCAGAGGGACATCCCTACCTCCTCCAGAGCTGTGTCCCCAAGCTGTCACTGCCAGCTCCCGCTGGATGAGCAATGCAGGGTGACAGAACACTCTGGAGTGGCCAGAAGCTGCAGAGTGTCCCTGACTGGGGGGGACAAACCTCTGCCGGCTTCTCTGTGGCCCCACAGGCCAGGCTGGATGCCCAGAGCATGCACTGCCTCCGGAGGGACATCCCTACCTCCTCCAGAGCCGCTGATCTTCATCTCACGCAGCTGCACCAGCTGCTGCGCCTCTTCCAGCTGCTTCTCCACCGACTCCAGCTTCTTCTGCACTTGGTCGTGCTTGCTCTGGGGAAGGGAGGAAGGGAGCAGCTCTACCCAGCTCTGGGGCACTCGGGACGGCTGTGTCAGGGGAATGGCAGGGTCGCTGTCACCGTGCAGGGGCTCGGGGCTGTGGTACCTGCAGCTCCTGCAGCTCGCGGGTGCCCCGCAGCCGCTCCGCCCGCTCCCCGTCCAGGGCCTGGCAGGTGACATCGCCCTTGTAGCGCTCATCCGACAGCTCCGTGGTCAGGTCGATGATCTGGGGGAGCAGGGGGGCAGTCTGGGCATGGCTGGGGGGGGGTTCTGCCACGCCACAGCCATCCTGACAGCTCTGCCTGGTCTCAGGAGCGCACAGCGGCCCTGGGCAGGGTCAGCAGTGGGAGCCCAGGCTCCTGCCTGTGCCACGCTGCCTGCACTGCAGGGCTCATCACAGCTCTCCATTGTCCTACTTTATTGCATTAAATTTCCTTTGAAACCAGGAGCAGAAGGGGAGAATTATTAATCCAGAAAATCAATTCCATTTTCCGCAGAGCAGACGGGCACATGGTCCTTGCTGCTCAGCCAGTCCAGCGAGGGGCTGCAGAGCCACAGGAAAACACAGCATTCATTCCAACACTCTTCTCCTGTGTCTGACAGCATTTTAAGGCACCTCACATTGTGCAGGCTCCTTAGGGAGTCTCACAAGCTTAACCCAGTAAGCAAATCCCACAGGAATTTCTCTCCCTGGTGTTTTCCTAGGTCTGCCCTGAGGCAGTTGCCTCGCTCAGCATTCCCAAAGGGCTTAAACTAAACTATCTTCACCCCCTTCCCAGGAATGAGGAGGGTCCTGGCCTTGGGGGCTGTTGGCTGCAGCCTGGACCCACAGCTCAGCCCTGCTGCAGCCAAGGGAGCTGGGAAAACCCAGGGTATTTATAGAAACCTTGGGAGCTCCTTCTCCTCGTGATGCTTGGCAAAATCCCAGGCACAATCACAAGGAGCTGCGTATCCAAGAGCAGAGCTCACAGAGGACCGGCACATAGCTGGGAGCATGAAATCCCAGCATGGTTTGGGCTGGAAAGGACCTTAAAGCTCATCCAGGGCTTCAAGAGACACCTTCCACCAGCCCAGGTTGCTCCCAGCCCCATCCAACCTGGCCTTGGATATTTTCAGGGATGGGGCAGACACAGATTCTCTGGGCAGCCTGGAGTGATGCCAGCCTGGAATTGTGCAGCTGGACACTGCAGAATCCTGTCCAGAGGACCATCCCTGGCAGCTTCTCCTGCTCTGCTGGAACTGCTGCTCCTGTTCATCCCCATCAGCTCCCATCTCAATCTGGCCAAACAGGGCTGTGGCAGAGGTTTTGGGGTCTGTATCAGGTGTTTTGGGGTCTGTATCAGATGTTTTGGGGGCTGTACCTTGCTCTCCAGACTCTCTGTAGTCTGTCTGAGCTCGCTGCATGCCTGCTCGGATTTTTCCAGCTTCCTTCTCAGCGCCGCCAGCTCCTCCTAGGGAAGATTGGAAAAAAACACACACACATACAGAGAGAGTTCCAGCATCCTCAGCTTATTTATGAAAACCTTGTTTTCTGCTCAAAATAAGTGGAAGAGACATAGCTGCCTTATTAATAAAATTTACCAGGCAGCTTTGAAGGCTGCTCACTGCAAATTGCCGGGACTACAGCTCCTGACATGAATTCCATCGGAGGGAATGTCAGCTTTGCTCTGTGTGGAGTGAGTGTGTTTTATGAGAGAACAGCAAACCTCAAAAGCCTGGGATGAACAGCCAGGGGCCTGGATCATGCCCAGGGAGTGTCTCAGGGCCCTGGCAGGTATCAGAGCACGGTGCAAAGGCACGGTGTTGGCTGTGATTCCTTCCCAGGCAGCAGGAGCTGCTCCGTGCAGCCTTGTCCTGCTTTGATGTCCAGCACTGAGCGTGCAGAGCGGTGATAAAAACAGAGGTTAACAGATGATGGGGCCTGATGGATCCCAGGTGGGTTTGGAGACAAAAACAGAGGCTTGGGCAGCTTTTATTTCATCTGAGCCAGCCTGAAAACATCTTGTTAAAACCTCACTAAGGCAAGAGGAGGAGCAGGACTCCAGGGAAGGTGGGAATTTAGCACAGGGGGTGCAGAGGGGTGAAAGGAGCCTTTCCTGGGACAAAAAATGTCCATTAGCATCTCCCATCACCCAGGGCAACACAGGTGGATGCCAGCACAGCAGTGGGGACAGCATCCCTCTGTCACAGGGATGTTTGAATGCTCATCTCTCAGCACCCCACAGGCTGACAAGCCCATCCCCAGGGGTTTGGCTCTGACACAGCCCCTGGAGCTTGCAGAGGGCATGAGGAGGGCAGTGGGGGAACCCTGGGATGAAGTTTGACTGTGGGGACATGGGGTGTTTGCTACTGTCCCTCTAAGCAAGAAGTCACTTCTCCCTCCACAGCTCTGCAGAACGTGTGACACTGGGCTAAGAACAAATGGCAACTTCTGGATGGTAGGAAAAACATCTTTGCTGGGCAGAAGTGACTTCCAACTTGAGCAATCCATCAGGCAGAGCCCCTGAAGCACCCTGCCCTGTCTCCCTGTTCTTCTAAGCCTTCTGATGTTTACATTCTTGTAACGAACTTTCTCCCGCGCTTTTCTCTAAATCATTATTGTTTTACATTCTTTTCTGGAGGAGGAGAAATTTGATGCACTGTTGGCTTGTCCAGTGTCATTGGAGAGGTGGCATTGTCATCCTCCAAACCACTGTCACTTTTGGAAAAAATCTATAAACACTGGAGTCAGAAATTGAACTTCCCTTTCTTTTTACCTTGGAGATTCCAGTGTGTGTGTCATTTTATTTCATGTCCTATAGTGACACTGTCCTGTCCTATGCCATCCCAGCCCTTGGCACTCACCTCCTTGGCACGGAGCTGCTCCTCAGCGAGGTTCACGCTGAGCAGGGGCCGCAGGTGGCTCAGCAGCTGCCACCAGGGCCAGTGCCTGACTGCCTGGAACACCTGCAGGTTCTTCTGGATGCAGTGGATGGCCAGGCGCTGGATCTGTGGGGACACAGCAGGGGTGACCCCCACCCAACCAGAGAGCACCAGGCTGGGACACCAGGCTGGACAGGGAAAGGTGGCAGAGGAGCTCAGGGATGGCAGGGACACCAGGCTGGGACACCAGGCTGGACAGGGAAAGGTGGCAGAGGAGCTCAGGGATGGCAGCACAGCATCTCATGGCTGCAGGGGAAAGCTTCAAAGGAGCTCAGAAAGGGTGCTGTGTGCCATGTCCCAGGTGTGGGCTCAGGATGGGTACCTTCAGTCTCTTGAACTTCTGGCGGCTGAGGAAGCCCTTGCAGGCAGCCTGGAGCAGAGTCATCTTCTGGGCTATCAGCTTGTCCCGCTGCTTCTCCAGCCTGGAGATCACCCCCGGCTTCAGGAACACCTGGCAGCAAGGAACAGGTCACACACCCCAGGTCAGGGCTGGAAACTCTCCCTCCTCCCTGAGAGAGGCATTGGACCCTCACAAGGTGCAATTCCTCAAAACTTTTCCTGTGGGATGCTGCCTGTTCCCTCCTCTGTGGGGATGGATGGATGGATGGATGGATGGATGCCTCCACAGGCAGTAGATTCTGACCAGTGACACACATATGCACACAGGTAACAGCAATGATGTGTTACAATAGCAAAACCAAAATAAACCACATTGTTGTCTTTCTCTGAAACGCCTCAGCAATGTCACAGATTTGCTGATGCCATCAGACCCAGACCAGTATCGATCTCTGAGTGTCTGAAGTGTCTCTGGGTCACTGCTGGGAGAAGCTCTTGGAATCCAGGATCAGGAGCTCCCAACCATTGGCACGGCCCAGCTTAAACAACCCTGAGTGACCCAGGCGAGGCCGGGGCTGTGCTGAGAGAGCTGCATTTCAGCCATGCCAAATTGAATCACAGCACAACCCCAAGGAAAGCAGCTCTCTCATGAGCTCCATGATTGCTCCACCACCCATTTGATTGCCTCATTAATGTCTGAATTAACTCCCCAGCCCTGCGAGTTTCACAGCTGGTACAAAATCAATGCTCAAAGCGACGGCGAAGCGAACCCGTCCCTAACGAAATGTGACCGGGGCTGCCACCGTGCTATTGATTAAGAACAAGGGTTCCAGAGAGGAGATAATTACAAACTGCACAGTGCAGGATAAAAAGAAAGTCATTTTGCTCCACGGAACCGTTCTGTGAATTCTTTCTTTACAAACTCCAGAGCTGAAGGCAAGCACACACGTGAAATTAATTTTTCTTTCAGACCATCGCACTGAAGTTCAAATGTGGTTGCTGTGACAGTTCCTGCTCTGCAGCAAACCCAAGAGCTGCCCAAACCCCTTTCACTCTCAGGAGACATCAATGGTAATTAGGGACTTAAATACCACCAGGGGCTGGCTGGATTTTGGTAATTAGGTACAGGATTTACCCTGGGTTCTGCTTTCAGATGAGAATTACGAGGTTTTGCTCTGATATTTAGCGAGTCTCAGTTTCCCAGCCCACCTAGTGCCACATGCAGCAGTGGAGGAGAGCCTTTGTCACCAATTTGGGGAACTTTGGGCTGCTGGGGAGCCTGGCATGGGGCTGTGCCCACACATACAGAGCAATGGGGAGGCAGGGCACAGCTGTGGTACCTGGGTGCGTCCTATGGCAACGCTCTTCTTCTCCAGATCCAGCGCCTGGAACAGCTCCTCGATAGCCTGGGGAGAAGGGACACATCATGGGACTGCTGAGGGAACACCCACACCCTGCTGGGAGCTGCTGAAATGGGGTGCAGAGACCCCCAGTCCTCATGGGCACCCAGTGAGGGCTCATCCAGCCCTGCCCTCCTTTCCTCCTCCCCTTGCCAAAGTCCAGTCCCAGTGCAAGGATTTTCCTCCCCCAAGGCTTTCAGCAGGATGGGGAGCAGAGATCTGCAGCTGCAGACAAGATTTTCCTCCTTTTGCTGCCATCCCTGTTCTGCCAGAGCCTTGATGCTGGGCAGGAGGTGACACAGGGGACAGTGCCTGTCCCAGCACCCTCCAGCTGCATTCAGTGCTTCCCTCCTGCCCACCTCACCAACAGCTCATCCCACGGAGCCAAGAACAGGGGTGAGTTCTCCCCTGAGGCCACAGAACTCCTGGAGGATTCGAGCAGGAGATTATCCCAAGGAGAAGCCTGAACTCAATTACTCCAAGCTTTGGACCAGAACATGAACACAACAGCAGCAACACCAGCCATTCCCCCAGGGCAACCACACTGTCTGGATGGATGGGTGGTTTGAAAGCCCCAGGGTTGCAGAAATTGTAACAAAAATCCTCTGCTAACGCCTCACTCCACACAACATCATCTCACCTGCTCCCCGAAGGCCAAACCCACAGAAGGAATATTCCAGCACGCACCCAGGAGCAGCAGGATTGCACCCTTGGCCTCACCAGCAGCCGTGCAAGGAGGGCAGGGAGCACAGCAGGGAATGAGGTGTGGATCACAGAGCACAAACACCGTGCCAGGCTCAGGAAGCAGCAGAGCTGTGCCTGCTCTGGTGGCACTGCAGGGACCAGGAGTGGCACAGGGCTGTGCAGGACAGGGCCAGCTCTCTCTGCCCTGTCCCCTCGCAGCTGAGCCTCTCTCCTGCTCCAGCAGCCAGGTTCGTGCTGTGTCCCAGGCAGCATTTCCCAGCTGACAAACCCTGGCGGCAGCAAGCTCCGGGGAGGATGGGATTTTCCAAATCCCCTGCTTACACGCTGCTGACAAGGCACCCTCTGCCTCCGACAGCATTTCATGGCAATATTGACCTTTCCCAATTGTCAGACTTGTCTTATTAAATCCCGAGGTCTTAACTGCCTTTGCACATGCTGGCTGCAGTTTGCACAACACAACACGTGCCCAGCTTTAATTCAGCTCCTCTCAGCTCTTGGTGGCTCATCCACAGCCTTATTCCAAGCATGGTTTTGCGCTGGTTTTGCTACAAATTTACTCGGAAACAAACAAAACTGGCAGGTGTTCAGATTCTCTCCTGAGCTCTTTTGGCTTTCAGCATCACGGGGTGAGGTGAGGAGTCACCCCGGGCTGCAGGTGATGCCCAGTGCTCAAAAGATTCCACAGCCCCTGCTCTCTTGGGTTTCTGGGAATGTTTCCTGGCTTGCCCTCGGGATTTTGGGGAGTCAGGGAGAGGGACTGGACCTCAGCAATGCCCACATCCTCCCCCCAGCTCTGGCATCATCACAGCCCCACTGGGGGTCTCAGCCCGTGCCCCCCAGCCCAGCACACACCTTGCTCTCATCTGGCACCTCGTAGGCAGAGTTGTGCTTCTTCATCACCTCGGGAGCCAGCACCTGGAACCGCCTGCGGAACTGGGTGAGGAGCAGCCGATCCGAATAGCCTGGGGGGCACACGGGGCTGTTGGGGACTGTGCCACACCCAGGGCATGATCTGAATAGCCTGGGGGGCACACGGGGCTGTTGGGGGCTGCACCACACCCAGGGCATGATCTGAATAGCCTGGGGGCACACAGGGCTGTTGGGGGCTGCACCACACCCAGGGCATGATCCAAATATCCTGGGGGCTGTACCAGGGCACTGGCATACTGGGGAGGGACCTGCTGGGACATCCTGTGCACATCAAAGGGCACCAGGGGTGGAGGGGACATGAAGAGCTGTCATGAGAGAGGAAACCCCTTCAGTGAGGGCAGGGAGAGGGCACCCAGATGAGCTGAAGGTGGCCAGATGCCACCCCAGCACCTCGTGTCACCCAGGACATGCCCCTGGGCCTCCTGCACAGCTCCCTGTCCCCATGGCATGGGCTGTGGGCAGTGCAGGTCCAGCCTGATGCTCCACTGGAGCTGCAGCCACAGAGCTCAGGCAGGAGAGGGGCTCAGAACCCCTGCAAAAAGCAGGAACTTAAATGGAGGAGAATTTCTGAACGGGGAATTTCTGAAGGAAGGGAGGATTCTTTGCCTGCTGGTGAGAAGCAGGTGATGAGCAAAGGCTGAGCAGGGGCAGGGAGCTGCAGGTGGGACGGGCACAGGCCAGGATCTGGACATACCCACACGGTGCAGGCGCAGGGCATCCAGGAGCTGGGTCCCCTCCAGCTGTGTCCTCAGGGCCACCACGTCCAGCTGTGGGGCTGCACCTGGTGGCGCTGGGGGCCGAGGGACCGGCCCTTCCCCGCCCATCCCTGGGAGCAGGCAGTGCACAAAGTGCAGCTGGGAGCGTCGGAGGAGGTTGGTGAGGGCATCCTGCAGGGGGGCAGAGGTCAGTGGGGAGGAGGAGACAAAGGGACAGACAGCACGTGCTGGCAGTGGGAAAGGCTCCCTGTGCCATCTGCAGGTGGAGGGGTCAGCCCTGTGTTGGGAACAGCCTCAGTCAGAGGGTGAACATGAGGGGTGAGCAGGAGCCTTCCTCCTGATGTGCCGTGTTCAGGTGATGGCCAGAACATGTACCAGGATTTGTAGAAATACCAGGATTTGTAGAACCATGGAATTGTTCGGACTGGAAGGATGAAAAATCATTGAGGTTGAGGGATGCTGGGCAGGGGGTTTGCCAGGGACAGCCAAGACCCCAAAAGTGGCTGGTGAGGGACTCAGCAGAGCCTGAGCCTCATCTCCCGAGAGAGTTTGGGCACTGAATGAGGTGTGAGAGCAGCAGGAGCCTGGCACTGCCCAGCACCCAGGGCTGGCTACTGTCTGAGCGCTTAAGAGGATTAAAGCAGCGAGGTGCTCGTGTAATCTGTGTGAGATCTGTGTGTAAACTGTGAGATCTGTGTGAGATCTGTGTGAGATCTGAGATTTGTGTGTGGTCTGCGTGAGATCCAAGATTTGTGTGAGATCTGTGATCTTAGTTTCCCAGAGAGAGAGGGATCTGTGTAAACTGTGTGAGATCTGTGTGAGATCTGTGTGTAGTCTGTGTCTGATCTGTGTGTAAACTGTGTGAGATCTGAGATCTGTGCACAATCTGTGTGAGTTCTGTGTGAGTTCTGTGATCTGTGTGTTATCTGTGCATGATCTGTGTGCCATCCGTGCCTGATCTCTCTGCCTGGGGGTCTCTCCCTGCATGCCAGCAGCTCAGCACCCCTGGGTGGCCACATCCCCAACGGGGACGGTCAGTATCTCCCTGCTGGGGCTGCAGACACCCCTGTAAGGCACCGTATCCAAGGCAAACCCCCCGGTACCACCCCGCTGTGTGCCCCAACCCCTCCATCCCGCACCCGCTGCCACTCACCGCCTGCAGCTTGATCTGCGCGCACACCGACCTCTTCCTCACGGCGGCCGAGCTGCTGGCGAAGGTCTTCCTCAGGCAGGCGTTGCGGTGCAGGGCGGCCTGGGAGCGCCCCTCCAGCCCGGCCAGGGCAGGGCAGCACAGCGGAGCCCCCGCCCGAGCCCGCACCAGCTCCCGCACCGCGGATCTGCGGGATGGACACACAGACACACACACAGACACACACACACAGACACAGACACACAGACACAGCCCGAGTCGGCATCCCGACTTCTTCCACAGGGATGCAGCACCCAGCGCCCCACATTCCAAAATTGGTGCTGTGTCACAGACATCTTTCATGGAAAATCCTTTCCTTAGGATTTTTCCTCCCGAGAAGCTGAGAGGCCTCGGGAACAAAATGTGAACAATGGTTATCTGCTGCTGTGGAATGCAACAGGTGCATCTGTGATTGGTCTCATGTGGTTGTTTCTAATTAATGGTCAATCACAGTCAGCTGGCTCGGACAGAGCACCCGAGCCACAAACCTTTGTTGTCATTCTTTCTCTTTCTATTCTTAGCCAGCCTTCTGATGACATCCTTTCTTCTATTCTTTTAGTATAGTTTTAATGTAATATATATAATAAAATAATAAATCAAGCCTTCTGAAACATGGAGTCAAATCCTCGTCTCTTCCCTCAACCTGAGACCCCTGTGAACATCATGACAGTGCTGCTCTGAGGTGTGGAATAGGGTGGTGGGACACCCTCACCCTCTCCATCCTCCCTGGTTGGAGCATGGAGGTGTTCTCTGCTCTGTTAAAGCTTCTCTGGGTTGAAGTCCAAAGCAAATGAGCCAGGAGCTCACAAGCAGAAGGTTAAAATCCCCCTGTGTGCACAGACACCTGCAGCACTTCAGTTCCCTTTCAATTCCAATTTTGTTTGCAAGGCTGCTCAAAGCAGAGGGAAAAAGCTGGGCAGCTGCTGGGGAATCCTCACATTTCTGACTTGTGCAGAGACACCTTCCACTAGCCCAGGTTGCTTCAGGCCCTGTCCAGCCTGGCCTTGGACACTTCCAGAGATGGAACAGGGCTTTACCACCCTCACAGCCAGGAAATTCTCCCCAATATCCCACCTAACTCTGCCCTCTGGCAGTGGGAACCATTCTCCCTGTTCACACAAGGGATGCCCCACTCCACCCTCTGTCTCCAGAGCTGGGGCAGGTTTGCAGCCCAGGGCAGAGGCACCCCCAACCCCCTCCCATGGGTGCTGTGGCACCTCCTGGCACTTACATCATGGAGTTCTGCAGCACCTGGATGGCATTCTGGGCCGACAGGTTGAACTTGGCCTTGCTGACCCAGCCCGTGAGGTCGTAGCGCACGGGGGCCGTGCCCAGCTGGTGGCAGATCTCGAAGTGCAGCGTCTGCTCACACCTGCGCAGGTGCCCCTCGCCTGTGGCGGTGACAGCACCCCAGGACCAACCCAGAGAAAAACCCAGTGAGGGGTTAAATCATCCACATCTCCCCAAAATCCCAAACCCAGCGATGCCAGAGGCTGGGCAGCCGAGCCGAGCCCAACTCACCGTCCTGGTGGGGTGCCTTGGTGGCAAAGTAGGAGCAGAGGCGCTCGAAGGCAGTGCCATCCCCAGAGCCTGGCACCAGCACCTCCTCATCCAGGATCCACAGCAGCCCCCGGCGAGCGGCCCCGGCGCTGCCCTTGAGCACCTGTGGCTGCTGAGGTGTTGGGGTGTGATGTTAGAGCCTGTCTCAGCTATCCTGGTTCCTTCCCCAGGTGTGTCCATCACCTCTCTCTTCCCCTCCCTTGCCCCTGCTGAGTGCTGTCTGTCAATCTTGTCATTCCAGAAAGGGCATTGTGTGATTGGCAGAGTTCAAAAGATGCCTTTCAGCCCTGGAGGACATTGGGCCATTCAGGTGTCATTTGTCCCCAGAGACTTCCCCCTCCTGTATCTGGGTGGTGGGATCCCTACCCCTTCCCTCCCTCTCTCCCTGGGGTTAAAAGGAGCAGAAACCACGCGGTTTGGGGGGTTCTGTTGGAGCTGTTACTGGATTCAGAGGCCTGTGTGCCAGGAATAAAGCTCTGGATCCAAACCCTCCATCAGAACCGACTCCTTTTCCTTCACCTTGCCTTGAAGCCTCTCCACCTGAGCTCCTGCATGCCTGGACTTGTCTCTAGCACCCAGCTGCAGCATCCAGCTTAGCCAAAGGTGTCTCTGAGGTGAAACCACCACAGCTGCCACCTTGGTCAAGCAGCAAGGGCCAGACCAGCCCAGGCACGTCCCATTCCGCTATATTGGTATTTAATTCCAATACTGAGGGACACGGGGGGCCCTGGGCTCCACCACAGCCTGCTCTCATCCCCTCACCCTGCTCCCACCACCCAGCTGTGCCCTCAGCCCAGAGCAGACCCTCCCCAACCTGATCCAGCTGTGCACATCACCCTCAGCAGTGTCCCATCACCCCAGGATGGAAGGAGCACAGAGCGTGGTCAGGGAGGGTATTTATAGTTTAAAAAGCAAAAAGTCCTGATGGATGCTGTGCCCCCCTCTCCCTGCAACACCTCAGGTTGCTCTGGGATGCTCCCACTCTGCATCTGGAGCCCTCACTGCAGGATGCAGAGGGGACAGGGTACCTGGGAGCAGCTCAGGTCGATGATGGACAGCGTGGCCAGCGGAGAGCGCTCTG
This sequence comes from Setophaga petechia, assembly GCA_024362935.1. NCBI lineage: Eukaryota > Metazoa > Chordata > Aves > Passeriformes > Parulidae > Setophaga > Setophaga petechia. Next base: position 11,826,211 of record JANCRA010000021.1, read on the forward strand.
GAAGATCAAAAGACACCTCAACATTTTCCTGGAAAACATCATTTAAAGGCTTGTTTCAGTCAAAAGGCACCTCAACATTTTCCTGGAAAACATCATTTAAAAGCTTGTTTCAGTCAAAAGACACCTCAACATTTTCCTGGAAAACATCGCTTAAAAGCTTGTTTCAGTCAAAAGACACTTCAAGATTTTCCTGGAAAACATAATTTGAAAGCTTGTTTCAGTCGTGGGATGGCATTTGGAAGTCTTTTCCACCAGGGAAGGGCACATCTATCCTTACTCAATGATGTCTGTGTTAAACCATAGGAATTCAGCTCTTTTCCCAGGGCTGGAGGCATTATGGTAACTCCTTCAAGCCTATAATAAGTTCATCTCTGCCTGGAGGCTTCTCAGCAGCTTATTTCTGCAATAATTTATCATTTTCCTTTCTATCCTCTATTATTCATCACCTGAGGAAAAAGTCAGCTGTGCCAACAGAAGGCACAAAGTCTCCTGAGCTGGAGTGAGCATATAATAGAACTCCAAAATGGTTTGGGTTGGGAAAAATCATCTCATTCCAACAACCCTGCCATAGCAGTTTCCACAAAGATGCCAAGAGAGCAGAAATAGCCAAGAGGATTCAGAACTGAGGCAGGGGGTGGAGAGAGAGGCTTCTGCTCCATGCAGAGCTCCCCCAGCCCTGCTGCAGCTCTCCCAGCAAAGCCCTGAGTTATTCACTCACGCTCACAGCCTGGGCACAAAGGCACCCCCAGGTGCTGGGAGCTGCTCCCAAGCCCTGCTCCTCACCTCTCTGTACCTCTCCATCTCCCACAGGAAGGTTTTCTCATAGAAGAGCCCCTGCAGCCTCTCCTGGACGTAGTTGTGGCACAGCTCCTCGAAGGTGGCCGCTCGCTCGCGCCGCTGCTGCCGCGGGCTCTGGAAGCCAGGGGTGTCCACCACAGAGATGGAGCCCATGGAGAGGTGCTGGGAGGAGAAGGACCTGGGGAGAGCCACACACAGCAACCAGGATTTACCCACAAACGGCAGCAGAGTGGTGCCAGCTGAGCCCTCACAGTGCCACAGGAACACAGGACGCTGCAGTTCTGAGTTGTCGCAGACATCTTTTATGAAAATCCTTCCTTGGATTTTTTTCCTCCTGAGAAGCTGAGAGGCCTCAGGGACAAAAATGTAAACAATGGTTATCTGCTGCTGTGGAATGCAGCAGGTGCATCTGTGATTGGTCTCATGTGGATGTTTGGAATTAATGGCAAATCACAGTCCAGCTGGCTTGGACACAGTGTCCGAGCCACAAACCTTTGTTATCATTCATTCCATTCTATTCTTAGCCAGCCTTCTGAGATGAAAGCTCTTCTTCTATTCTTTTAGTATAGTTTTAATGTAATATATACCATAAAATAATAAATCAAGCCTTCTGAAATATGGAGTCAAATCCTCATCTCTTCCCTCAACCTGAGACCCCTGTGAACACAGTCACACCGAGTGCCAGTGCTGTAGCCTCAGCTCTCTTCAGAGAGCAGCAGGCACAGCTTCCCAAAGATTTTTTTCTGGAGAAGCACAGAGAGAAGGAAAAAACCCAATTCTTATCTCTATTCTCTACTCTTATTATTTTCACACATGTAAAATGTGTTAAGAAAGTTATTCACCTAATGTGTTAAGAAAATGATTTAGCTAAAACAATTTAATTAATTAAACACCAGTGAAAGTTGTTTTGTTTCCTTAGCCAGTTGAGTCAAATCTGTACCTAAGTGTCTGGAGACAGTCATGAGATTTTCTTTAGTATGTATCTTTAGTATAGTATAGTATTGTTATAGTAGTTTTTTTGAGCTAGGTCTTACAAGATTTTGGAGGTCTATAACACTCTGAAGATAGCTCAGCTACCTTTGGAGGCATAAAAATCAGATGGCTTCTGTTGTAGTGTTGGAAACAAAAAGGTTTAATAAAAAGTAAAATAACAAACAGAGAAAAACCAAGCCAGGTGCAGGAGATTCTTGCTCTTGGTAAAACATCTCACAAAAGCGATTTGTTTCTTTGTTCACTTCTTTTTCTAGTAAATTGTTCAGGTGGGGCTTTTTGGCTCTTGTCTAATTAGTTATTTTTAAGTTTGAGGCGGAGTCCCCTAGGCCAGTCTGGTGGCTTTTTTACCTAATTGAGGAGAGAGAGAAATTTCTGGGCTTTTTTCCTCTTTGAGGGATAAAGGACAGTTTTGTCACTTCTTTAACAGAGGGCACATTCCTATATAGTATTTCTTTACTATAATTATAATATTAATATAATATAGTATAGTTTTAATAAAGCAATTGTTCAGCCTTCTGAATCAATATCAAATGCCAATCAAAGTCAAATGCCAATCATTCCCTGCATCAGGGTCTCCATTCTACAATACCAGCACCACTCCCACATAAGGATTTTCACACAGCTGCCTGTTTTTCCAGCAGAAATCAGCCACCTGCTCCATGCTCCTGGAGAAGGGGCTGCCACCCCCAGCCCCAGCTCCCAGCAGCTCTTTGGTACCTGTTGATGAGCGAGACCACAGCAGCAAAGACCTCCTCGTAGAGCCCCGAGGCCATTCCCTCCACACACTCCACTCCCGTCATCTTCGGCCCTGGCACAGCGAAGGGAAGAGCAGGAAACACATTTATTTCCAGCCAGGTTCAGAGCTGAGGTGGGATCTGGGAGTCCCTGGGTTGTGGTGCAGGAGAACCCACTCAGCTCCACAGCACATCGCCTGGCCTGCCTTCAGCTCTCATGGATTTATTTAAGGAATACAACTATTGCCATGTCAAAGGTCTCCTCCTCAGGTTCTTGCTGTTATCAGGATGACTTGCAAGGCCCAGCTAGAATTCTGCTGCTACCATGGAATCATCAAGGTTGGGAAAGACCTCCGAGATCATCAAGTCCAACCTTTAAAGAGTGTGGGAAGGCTGACCTGAAATCCAGGAAATATCTCACCCTCCCACCTCACACATGCTGGATCTGCCTCCATGAATTAGAGCCACACAATAATTTAAGGTTTCTGGTGGCTCAGCAGCACAATCCCTGATCCAGATCTCCTTGCAGGACACAGGTACTGGGAGCACAACACCAACTAATTTGTGGAGTTTGGGAACTTCCCCATTTTTCCAGGCAGAGCTCTCACAGCCACATAAGCCACATCACCTATCTGAATTAATCTCATTTCACCTGTCCCTAAGGAGGGTCAGGTAGGGGCAGCTCGAGAGCTGAGGGTAGCAATGTGACACAGCACAGTTAATGATTTTATTAATTTTAAGACCTACCTGGGCCTCTCAGCCTGAGAAAAACAGGACAATTTGCTTCACCATTCCCTCTCCCCCAGAAACAAAGGGGAAAGGTGATATGGGAAGCATATACGTATATGAAAATTCCGAATTTTGGAAGCATGTAATGTACTTAGGTGAGTGGAGGGAAACAGAAATATATATAAAATATATAATATATATTGTATATTTTTATACATTATATATAATATATAAATAATATATTTTTATATATAATATATATTAATATTTTTATATATTATACATTATATATTATGCATTATATATTATTTATATATTATATGTTATATATTATATATTGAGAGAGAAATATATAATAATATATAGCTTATTTAACAAATATGCAAATCGCAGAACACAGTTTCTAACAGGACTATAACTTGGTAGATAGAGACAACTTGCAACAGAACACATAAGAATTTAGTTGATAGGTAAAGGCCATAAAGATAACTCAGTAAACCAAAACTCAGGTACTGTTGAAACCCATAAAGTAGAACCTTTCATTTAAGGAGTCAGCAAGAACCAGGCTCCTGGTTTTGGCCTGAGAGAAAGCCAAACCTCCACTGTGCCTGCCCAAAGAAAAGGTCAAGCAGCAAACATTGATGAAGATGATGTTACTCCATCAAAAACACCCACCCAGGACCACCAGGAGGTGTGGCACCACCTAAAAATCTGGGTGGTGAATGGTCAGGCAGGGAGGTGTGAGCTTGGGGACTCAATGTGTGTTTAAACCCAAAACCTGTCTTACCTGTCACAGAAATTTTGGTGGAAACACCCTCCCCATGCTCCCAGCTGCAATAAACCACACCTATGCATCCCAGCTGGAATAAACCATACCCATGCATCCCAGCTGGAATAAACCACACATATCCATCCCAGCTGGAATAAACCACACATGTCCATCCCAGCTGCAATAAACCACACCCATGCATCCCAGCTGGAATAAACCACACATGTCCATCCCAGCTGCAATAAACCACACCCATGCATGCCAGCTGCAATAAACCACACATATCCATCCCAGCTGCAATAAACCACACATATCCATCCCAGCTGCAATAAACCACACCCGTGTTACAGTTTTAAATTGTAAACTCCTAATTCCACAAATCAAGGGGATGGGGATGGCGGTACCTGGCGGGCTCTCCTCTGCCTGGGGCCGGCCCCGCGCTGTCACCTGCGCCAGGATGTGCCTCAGGTGATGCTTGAAGACGGCGCTGCCGAGCTCCTCCACGTCGCAGCCCAGCACCTCGGCAGCGCGGCTGGCGCTCTCGAACCTCAGGAACTGCTTCCTGCCCACTGCGGAGGGGCACGGGGGGCTCAGCATCACCAAAACGCCCCCTCGCGCACCCCCAACATCAAAATGGTCCAAAGGCAAATCGGGGACCAGGCGAGACACAGGACATCAGAGTTTCAGCAGAGCAAAGCAGCAGATGTGCTGGTGGGAGCTGATGGGATTAGGAAGCAATCCCTCGAAATCCGGGATCACCTTTCAGGGTCCCAGCAGTGTTTGTTGTCCCTACAGGCGGGAGCAGCAGTTCCTCCCCTCGAGCAGACACGGCTCACAGCCGGTGATAACGATCCCAGCTTAATGATTTAAATCAATAGGGAAGTAATCTGCAGGATTAATCCTTTTACAAATCCAGAGCACAAAGGTGCTGTGGAGGAAGCCGGGCAGCACAGCTCAGAAACACAGACAGATGAGCAAAAATGGGAGCAGCCAAAATCACCCAGAGACCTCAGGGTGGCACTTGTGGGTGCTGGATGAGGAGCCTGGGGGGCTCACAGCTAAAATGGGCCCTTAAAACACAGCTGGAGGCTGGTGGCAGGGAGAGGGTGTGGGATGGAGAGTGAGAGGTGCCCACACTCTGGGAAGCTCCATGGGGAACCCTCTCCTGGCTGAGGGGATGCACAGAGCAGGGCTGGAGGGCTGGGGGTGCTTCATGAATCAACCCCCTTCCCCCTGCCCCCTTTGATCCTTCCCCAGTATTTCACTGCTGACTGAAGGACTCCAACATCAAGGGCTGTGCTGGAGCAGGCAGGGGAATTGCCTCAACACTCCAGGCTTTGATTTATTCTGTTTCCACTTGTTCTTGTCTGAGCTGGCTGGACAGACGCTGATTCCTATCAGACACAAAAGCTCTGCCTGACGGGGAGTTGGAAGGGCTGGGGGGGCTGCACAGACCTGGCTGGGATCCCCCACTGCCCATTCCAGCATCCTACAGTGCCCATTCCATCACCCCACACTGCTCCAGCATCCCAAAGTGCCCATTTCAGCACCCCACAGTGCTCCAGCACCCCAAAAATACCCATTCCAGCACCCCATACTGCTCCAGCATCCCACAGTGCCCATTCCAGCACCCCACACTGCCACTCCAGCATCCCTGGGACAAACAAGAGGGTCCACTCATCCCTGGCACCCCCAGGCAGCACTTTAGCCTCCATGAGCTATAACCAGCAGCTCCACATGGCTCTCCTGAGTGTGATGTGACCATGGAAAACTCGCTGACTTTAACACCTGAAGGGAATTACTTTGGCCCAGGCAATATTTAAGAGAAGCAGAAGGAAAACACGGGGTCAGCACTCGTGGGGACAGCTCAGCCTCTCTTGCTGCAGCCCCAGCCCATTTCCAAACTGCTCAATGCCCAATTTCCTGGGTTCCCAGGGCATGATGCCACAGGGGTGGGTCTGTGCAGGGCCACAGCAGCTCAAGCACTCACCCTGGGCTATTGCTGGTGGTCTCACTGACCCCAAAATTCCCCCCTGGCTGTCTCAATGCTCCTGTCCCTCCTGCTGCCCTTGACCTCTGCAGGGCTTGGGGCAGCTCAGTGTGCCCCCACCTGAGGAGCAGGTTCCAGCCCTCCTGCCCTGTGGTTTTCCCCCATCTAGAGGAGTTCTGAAGGTTGGATTTGCAGCAGCCTCGCTGTGCCAGGGGCTTTGGAGTGACTCCTGACACAGCTGTGGCAGCACCAGGAGGGCTGGAATGGCAGCCAGCTCCATTACAGGTGTGTGCTGGGGAGCCCACAGGGAGCAGGGAGCCACAAAGCTTTATTCTGATATCCTGATATTGTGATATTGTGATATTCTGATGTCAGGCAGCAAAAGGACAGCATGAGAGCGAGCTGAATGCCGCCCCCACTGCGCCCCAAACCTCCCTTCTGCTTACAGGGACAGCAAATAAATTAAACCAGGGGATTTTCTGCAGTCCACAAAGGGACTGGAGCACTCAGGTGAATGGTGCCCGGGGTGCCCTGCTGGCCTCCAGCTGCCAGGCTGCTCTCCTAATAAAAGAGCTGCTCTAATACGTTTCAAAGGCAGCTGGGATAGAGCAGAAGGAGCTTTTGAAATTCAGCCTTTTCTTCTCAGCGTTTTTTTGTAGCTGCAAATGCATTTTCCACCCCCATCCAGGGAGAGGTGGTGCTGTTCCCTCCTAGTTTATTCCTGCACAAACAGAATGGGTGAAGAGAGAAGGGAAAAAGGTGCCTTTAGCCCACACTGGGGCCCGTTTAACACGTGCCAGGGCAGGGGATGAGGATGGGGATGGAGGATGTGCCTGGCTGAGCTCCTGAATGCCCTGGAAAAGCAGTGCTGAGGCTCCCTTCAGCGAGATTTCAAGGAGAGGATTTGGAATACACAACATCAAAGGGCATGAAAGGGGAAGGGAAGAGATGGCTATCGGGAGACAGGTTTAACCACATTAAAAGAGTCGTCGCCCCCACTGAGACTTTTGCTCCACCCGGCTTTGATCCATTTTTTATCCATATTTCCTTTCATTTCTCCCCTTTTGTTGACACACGGTGGGGGAATCGATACCAGAGTGAGCGACACTGAGACATGATCTGCTTGTTAATCCCACACCACAGAGTGCTCAGAGCTGCAGCCCTGCCCGGGTCTGCTGCTCCCGTTCCTGCTCCTGCTCAGAGAACGGAGCAGCATTTGCTGGGCACAGAATTCCATTCCCTCCCAGGCTGATTTACTGAGGACAGAATGTGCAGGAAGTCTGAGCAAAGCAAAGCTCCCCATGGCCACCCCTCCACCTGCCACTGAGCTGGGCACTCCCAAAAGGAGACACATCTCCAAAATCTGCCCTCCTGAAAACCCACAGGGCTCAAAGATTTTCAAATTTTTTTGGCCAAAAGCCTTCTGGCACTCATGACGCATAGGGTCATCTATAAAAGTTGGAAGGGCATAAAGGTAGATGGAAATGAGGAAAGAGAACACCAGAAAGAAGGAGAAAAGAGAATTCACTGTAAGTCATGACAGCATCTATCCTTTTAAAATAATTAATAAATGATTAATGGCATAAATTACCATAAGATGTGTTATGACATGTTGCAGAGACATTTATAAATGTCTGTGCCTTAGTTTATGGCAGCCTTTATTCAGCCCTCATAAATTGAAGGGTGTAAATCAATGTGGCTGCCTCTGAAATGGGTTAGAGCACGTCCTAAAATCATTTGTAAGGGGTAAGGCAATTTCTGCCCGTCCGTATTAACAAAGTCTCTATAAATACAATCTTCATCCAGACTCAGCCTATTATAATTCAGTTACTGTGGTAGACACTCAAGAGATGATGAAATTAGTGCTACCTGGAGCTGTCCCTTCATGGTGTCATTGGGGACAACGTGCCAACAAAGGAGTCACCCACCCCAGTCCTTCCCAAGGAGCTGGTGTCAGGTGACACCCTGTCACCATCACATTTTCTGAAAAATCCCCTTTGCCCAGGATTTCTTCTCCTGGGAAGCTGAGAAGCCTCAGAGAAAAAGAAAAACAATATTATCACATTTGCTTCTCCTGTGTTTTGCTGCTTTGGAACGTGGAAAAAGGAAAACAATATAATCTCATTAGTTTCTCCTGTGTTTTGCTGCTTTGGAATGTGGTTGGAGACTGTTTATCTAACATGTGAATTGTTTTAACTTAATAACCAATCACGGTCAGGCTGTGTCAGGACTCTGGAGAGAGTCATGAGATTCATTATTATCTTTTAGCCTTTTGTCTGTATCCTTTCTCTATTCTTCAGTATAGTTTTAGTATAGCATTCTTTTATATAATATAATAAAATAATAAATTACCCTTCTAAGAACATGGAGTCAGATTCATCATTTCCCCCCTTCATCTGGGGACCACACAAACACCACAACACCCAGCAGCCCCTTCCCTGTCCCCATGTGGCAAGGACAGAGCTGCTCCAGAAGCAGGGAGGACACCAGCAGGACATCCCCCTTCCCACCATGCAGGAAGAGCAAGGAAAAACTTGGAGCCACCAAAAACCAGAGCAGCCTTGGGATGAGCATCCTCACCAAGCACTGACCCCTGCCAGGACACACTCCCTCCCTTCTCCAAGCACAGACACGAGGTGAGAGGGAAGCAGAGGCAGGATTTCCCTCACCTTTGCAGGCTCCAGCAGCTCCCAGGTGGTAGATTCCAGCCAGGACACGCCACACGGCCGCCTGCTCCTCCGCGGTGATGCCCAGCGTGCCCATGGCAGCCCGCAGCTGGGAGAAGGCCACCAGGGCTCTCTGCTTGTCCTCAGGCTGCAGGGGACAGACACAGGGGTGTCACTGCCTCTGCTGGGCACCGTGCCCGACAGAAGGGACAGAGAAACCATCAGCAAGGGAACCGCAGAAAATTTGGAGCAAGTGGAGAAGCCACCCACAGGTGTGACAGATATATTTTCTGAAAAATCCTTTTGCCAGGGTCTTTTCTCCTGAGAAGCTGGGAAGATTCAGCTTCTCCATGTTTTGCTGCTTTGGAATGTGATTTGGAGGATTGTTTACCCAGCTTGTGAATTGTTGCTACTTGATGACCAATCACAGCCAGCTGTGTCCAGACTCTGGTCAGTCACAAGATTTTATTATTTGTTCCTTTTCTTTTCTGGCCTTCTGATCTCTCCTTTCTCTTGCTTTAGTATAGTTAGTTTTAGTATAGTATAGTTTTAGTATATCATTATGATATGATGTATAATATATATATAATATCATAATGATATAATAAAACTATATATATATTATATTATAATATATTATATATATTATACCATACATATATATGTAATTATATTATACACATAATATATTTATTAAGATATAATATAATATAATAAAATTAATATAATACAATACAATATAATATAATATAATATAATATAATATAATATAATATAATACAATATAATGTAATATAATATAATTAATATAATATAAAAATAATATAATATCAGCCTTCTGAAACATGGAGTCAGGATTCTCATCTCTTCCCTCATCCTGGGGACCCTCAAACACCACCACAGGCAGTTCCTTGGGTGCCTGTGAAAGGAGGGTAAAACCCCATCTCTGAACCCAAGTCTGCTGCATCAGCAGGGTGAGGAGCTTGCTGTGCCCTCCCCGGAGCTGCTGCTCCAGCAGTCAGTTCCTTTGGCTGCCAAAGTGGAGCAGGAGCTCCCTAATGAAGATGGAATATTGGATTCATCAGTAGATGATGTAACTGCAAATTGCTGCGATTCATCCCAGCACTTTGGCTCATGGACAATCTGCTGGGGCTCTGCAGACAGCTCAGAATAATGAGGGGCTGGAGGTGGGAGGCAGCTGTGGAGCTTTAACCCCTAAAATTCACATTCTGGGCTGCCCAAAGGATGCTCTCACCCCTGGGAGTTGCTGCTGCAGGGGAACATCAGGGGTAGGTGACCCTGGAGCAGCAGGATGTGGTCCCAGGGTGGCTGTGGCATCCCAGGGAGGGCAGCCCCAGTCCCAGCAGAGGGGTGCTGGGGATGTTTGGGGAGACCCTTCCTCACATCCCAACATCCCCTCCCTCCCCTCTAAGTTCCCAGTTTTGTGGCATCATCATGAGACACCCAGGAACCAGGGAATCCAAGTTATCCTCCAGCTGGTGGTGACAAAGGGGGTGCCCTGCACCATCCCACCCCAGGATTTCCCTCTCCCTACCTTTGTGAAGGGTTTGATCCCAAAGGAATTGCTCTCAGCCACATGGTGCAGGTGCAGCATCGTCCTGGGAGTAGTCACAAAAAAATGAGAGTCAAGATCCCTCCTTGGCTGCCCTCAGCCCTCCCCAGCCACCATCTGAGGGGCCTGGATGGGACAGGCCACCACAGCACTGCCCCACACAGGGACATCAGCTGGAGCCTTCTCTTGGCAACACAGCCTGGTGGGAGCCAGAAGTGAGAGGGAAAGGGATCTCTGTCTCATTTATCACCCCAATTTCAGCTTTAGTGGAGGTGTACCCAGGAATATCTCCACATGCCGAAAGATCCCATTCATGCAATTGCTCTCACAATCCCTTATCAGGGGGGTCTCAAAACCCCTTTGATCGAGGGAATTGGGGTATAAAGGATGGGGAATATCCCTGGGCAGCCCAGGGCTGTCTCACCCACCTCTCTGCCACATCCAGCCCTGCCAGCAGCAGCGGGAAGATGTTGAAGCTGCTCTCTCCTTCGGGCTGCTGGGCAACACGGGCCCTCTCCAGCAGCAAGGTCTGGGGAGGGAAAAGGGACAGAGAGATGGAAAAGGGGACAGGGACATGGGGAGATGCTCCTGGCAGCTGCCAAGAGGGGCTGGATTTCTCCTTACAGGGACTCGGCTGGTGTCAGAACTCAGGACATCCCTCTGGGTGTCCAGAGCTGCCAGGACCCCTGCCAGGGGGCTCAGAGACCCTGCACACAGCCCAGAACACCTGTGGGTTTGATGATGACCCATGGAGCAAATTACCAGCTTTGTATGAGGACCTGAAATCCACAGAAGTTTAAGTAGTGTAATAATAAAATTATCACAAGGTGAAAAAGTAGATTTTGGGGTTTTTAGAATAGGGGTTTTTGGGACAAGATGGAGGGACAGCTTTTCTTTTTCTTCTTCTCTACCTCCATCTTCTGCCATGATATTGGCACTTTTGGATTGGTTTGGAGTAGAACCCACTGTCTAGCATAGGTGATAGGTATTGGGAAGTAATTGTAAACATTGTACACGTAGTTTTTAGTATAAAGATATAACACCATCTCAAGGGCTGGCAGAGTGCCTGGAACTGTCCTGCTGGATGGACCTTTGCAGGGCAGGAGAAAAAATTTTATAGATAAGATACAATAAACAACTCTGAGACTCAGAACTGAAGAACTCCAACTCATTCTCTGAATGTGCAGGCCAAAACAGAGAATTTTCACGTGTCTCAGGGCTGCAATAAACTGCAACTGCAACCTTCTGAGAGGCTGGGTTTGGGGGCTGCTCCTCCCACCCAGGGCTGTGCAAGCAAGAGCTGAATCAGGATCCAGGCATCAAGGAGCAACTTCAGGGCATGAAAGCAACACCCACGGTCCCTCTCTGAGCTCCCAGAGGTCTGGGCAGTGCCGTGGCCCCAGCAAAGATGCTGCAGGATTGGGATAAGTCACTGCCTGGGCTCCAGCCTTCCAAAGGTGTTCAGTGCCAGCACTGGAGGCAGCAATGAGTCTGCAGAGCTGGGGGTCCCCACTCCAGATTGTCCCATGGACGTGCCAGGGTGGTTCTGGTGGTTCTGATGGGGACATTCCTGCACCAGGACAGCTCCACCAGGCCACCAGCTCCCCATGGGTGCCCAGGGCAGAGCAGTGCAAGCCCTGGTGCTCCCCAGGAGCAGACAAGGCTCCAGCCCCCTCCTCCCTCAGACAAGGGGCATGGGCAGCTCTGATTAAAGAGCCTTTGATAAGAGCCCTGACATGATAAAAGCCCTCTGAGGCTCAGCTCCAGGCGGCCGTGAGGTGCTGCTAATGAAACGTTGAATTATACATGTCCTCATCAACATTTCATCCCAGCACTGCCCCCAGCTTCCTGCCAGGGACAGGGACAGGCTGGGGGACCCTGCCACGCTGCTGACAGGGATTCTGCTCCTTTGGAGCCATTTGGGCACCTCTGGTTTAGGGAGAATAGAGAGCAGAGCAGGGAGCAGAGAAGGGAGCAGAGCAGGGAGCAGAGCAGGGAGCAGAGCATTACCCCTCGTGCCCAGCCAAGCACAGCTCAGGGCAGGCTCATCCCCACCCCAAGGGCCCCCATTTTGAGCCAGAGCCCTCCCCTCTGAGCAGTGTGACAGGTACCTGGAGGTGAGCAGCAGTGACCTGGCCAGTGGCACTGAAATCCAGCGACAGGACCATGGAGAAGCGCGTGGAGCTGCTGCTGTGCCCGGTGCTCACCGACCCAAAGGCTCCCAGCACTGTGAACATGGCCTGGATCTTCTCCACTGCAAAACCACCAGCAGGGCCCCCTGAGCCACCCTGCAGCTCTGGAGGAGCTGTCTCCTCCTGCCTCATCTCTGCCTGCTGCTCTGGGCTCTGTCCCAGCCCTGGGGAACTGCCCGGGTGTGGGGTCAGCATCCCACACCGGGTGTCCACTGGCAGGAAGGGGATGTGCCAGCCTGCCCAGCGTGTTCCAGGCCGTCCCTCAGCCCTTTGCAAGAGCACGGTGTACCCGAGAGAGCTGAGAAATCCAAGCCTGCGCTCTGCAGGCGCTGCCTGCCGAGCAGCGTCACCGGTAACCCGAGCAGGTGTGAAATGTGAAAGCGCTGCCCCGAGCGCCGCTCCAGCGATTCCCTCCCGCTGCTCACAAATCTGCTGAGTCTGCCACGGGGACAGTGGCACTCGAGGCCACACTGGCTGCTTAGGAGCCACCCCAGGGAGCACAAATCCAGGGTTTTGTGTGGCTCTGTGTCCCCAGCCTGCACAGGCTCTGTGTGCTGCCTCTGCCCAGCACTGAGCACCCAGTGCCATCCCTGCCCATACCTGACACCCTGCCTGTGGGAACCCAGGACATCCCTCTGGCTGTCCAGGATGGCCAGGACCCCTGCCAGGGGGCTCAGAAGCCCTGGCACAGAGCCCAAAATGCCCCTGTGGGTTTCATTATGACCTGTGGAGCAAATTACCAACCTTGTATGAAGATCAGCAAGCCACAACACTTTAGGTGGAATATTAGTGAAGTTATCACGGGATGGAAAAGTAGATTTTGGGGTTTTTAGAATGGGGGTTCAGGAGGCAAGATGGAGGGAACTGGGTGTGCCCAGCCTTTCTTCTTCTTGGCCTCCATCTTCTGCTGTGATGTTGGCACTTACAGATTGGTCTAGAGTGGAAGATCACTGTCTAACATAGGTGATGGGTATTGGGAAGTTATGGTAAATATTGTACACGTTGTTTTTAGTATAAAGACATAACACCACCCCAGGGGCAGGCAGAGTGCCTGGAACTGTCCTGCTGGATGGACCTCGGCAGGGCAGGAGAAAATTTTTTATAGATAAGATACAATAAACAACCTTGAGACCAAGAAATGAAGAGCCCTGACTCCTTCTTCAAGTGACGGGCTGGGAAAGGGGAGTTCCTGACTTTTTTCAGGGTCACTTTGATAAGCTAAAAATCCCAACACCTGCCCATACCTGACATCCTGCCCTGCCCACACCTGAGCCCCTGCCATACCTGAGACCCTGCCATCCAGGCTGCCCGCCGTGCCCACCAGGTACTCCAGGGCTCTCTGGCAGCACCAGGTCCTGCCAGCCCCGCTGTGCCCCAGGGGGATGATGGCCTGGTCCTGCCTCTGCAGCAGCAGGTTCCTGTAGGCTCTGTGTGCCAGCGAGCAGATGTGGGGAGGGAGGTTGTCCCGCTTCCCCCTGGGAACCTGCGGGCAGGGAGAGGGTGACAGAGCACAGCCCAAACAGGCTTCTCACTGAGGGAGTCCTGAAGGTGTTCACACTCGGGGTCATGGTTTCTCCCCAGAGTGCAGAACCTGCCGAGTCTGAGTGCTCAGAGCTCCCCCAGCCCCAAGACCAAGCACTCCCAAACCATTCCTGGCCATCAGGATCTTCAGAGCATCCCCATCCCAAAACATCCCTGGTCCTGTGTGTTTCCAGGGCATCCCAAGTCCCCAGATGTCCCCAGAGTATTCCCAGTCCCATATGTCCCCAGAACATCCTCAGTCCCAAATGTCCCCAGAGCATCCCTGGCCCCAAACGTCCCCTGAGTATCCCCTGTCCCAAATGTCCCCTGAGCATTCCTGGTCCCAAATGTCCCCTGAGCATCCCCTGTCCCAAACGTCCCCAGAGCATCCCCTGTCCCAAATGTCCTCAGAACAACCCTGATCCCAAATGTCCCCAGAGCATCCTCCGTCCCAAATTTCCCCAGAGCAACCCTGGTCCCGAGTGTCCTAGAGCAACCATAGTCCTGAATTTCCCCAGCGCATCCCCGGTCCCGCTTGTCCCCAGAGCATCTCCGACTGTCCCCGCACTGTGACAGTGCCACGGTGCCACCTGCCGGCCCCGCCGCGCCCGGTGCACTCCGCCACTGTCCCCAGAAGGGTTGGTGGCCGCTTCCCGCTGTCCCCGGTCCCTCCTCTCACCTTGCCGGCGCTGTCGGCGGGCGCGGTGCCGATGGCCACCAGGCTGGGCCCCGCGTAGGTGCAGGGCAGGCGGGCTCGGAAGCGCTGCCGCAGCGTGTGCATCACACTGCACTCGTTGAGGCTGATGAGGGCAGCCAGATCCTCGGCCTGGTCCAGGCTGGGGGGGTTGGTCTGGGGAACAGAGACAGAGACCCCTCGAGCTCTGCTGTCATGGCAGGGCTGTGCCAGACCCGCTGGCACCACGACACTTTGGGCACAGCCAGCTCAAGGTGATGGTTGGAGAAGCATCGCTGTGCCTGGCACTGTCCCTGCACCCCCAGCCCGGGGAAAGGGCTCACCTGTCATTATTACACACAAAACAACACGAGTGCACACACTGCTGCTTTTAAGGTGAAGAAAAGGGGAGTTTATATTTTGATTCTAACATTTATAGTTTTCTAAAAGAGACAGCAAATTGGAGGGTGAAAGCGTCACCTCTCCAATGACACTGGGCAAACTAACAGTCTACCAAATTTCTCTTCTTCTATAAAAGAATGTAAAACAGTAAGTTATTTACAGAAAGCGTGTGAGAAAGCTTGTTACAAGAATCTAAACATCAGAAGGCTTAGAAAATCTTTAAAAATCAGGGCGACACTCACCCTCTGCACGCTGTCCTCGTCCACCTCAGTGACAGTGCCATCCTCGTCCCGGCGCACCCTCACCCTCCCTGCTGGCAGCTCGGGTGTCCCCACGTCTGGTTTCAGCTGTGTGGCTGCAGGAGAGGCTGGTGAGTGTCCCTGGGGTGGGGCAGCCCGGGCAGAGCTGGCTGTGGTGTGTGCCAGGGGCCAAACCCAGCCCCAACCCAAACCCAGGAAATTCCTCTGGCTGCCCTGGAGGGCTCGAGTCCCTGCCCAGGGGGCTCAGAGACCTTGGCACAGAACCCAAGACCCCTGTGCCTTTGATTTAGCCCTTGGAAAAAACAATTACCAACTAAAAAGAGTTTAAGTATAATAATAGTTAGTTTGTCACTGAGCAGAAAATAGATTTTTGAGGTTTCAGAATGGGGGCTCGGGGTCCCAAAGTGGAGGAATTTGGGTGTGCCTTGTCCTTTTTCCTTCTCCTTGGCCTCCATCTTCCAGGTGATGTTGGCACTTTTAGATTGGTTTAGAGTAAATTGGTTTAGCTCACTGTCTAACACAGGTGACAGGTATTGGGAAGCTATGGTAAATAATGTACACGTAGTTTTTAGTATAAAAAGATAACACCAGTGTGCCTCAGCCCGACCTGCCAGACAGACCTCGGCGGGTCAGAGAAAGAATTTTATAGACAACAGAAAAAATAAACAACCTTGAGAACGAGAACTAAAGAATCCTGATTCCTTCTTCAACAGCCAGGCTGGGAGAAAGAAGCTTGCACGTATCTCAGAGTCACTGTGGGCAGCAGAGATTCTGAGACCGGGGCACAGCACCCAGAGCCAGCTCTGCTCCTGGCACATCTGACCCAGGGAGAGAGGGAGAGTTACCGAGCGTGAACCCGTCCTGCTGGAGCAGCCACACCTTCTCTGCTTCGTACCAAACGTCCCTCGGAGCCTGGGGGCAGGAGAGAGGGGGATTGGGCAGGAGCAGGGGGAAAACTGAGCTGGACAAACTGCCTTTGCCCCACGGACAGGGGCATTCCACACTCCTGCCCACCCAGGCTTGGGGTTCCCTTCCCACCAGCCCCAGCCCACAGGAAAAGGAGATGCAAGAAACCAAAAACGGCCCCAAAACCCAGATATCACCCAACACATTACCTGGTCCTTGTCCATGGTCTCGCCTGATGCTTCTTCATCCTGCTCCTTTCCCATGCTCTTGCTCATCTCCTGGCTCCTTCCCAATGTTTCTTCATCCTGGTCCTTGTCTGTGCTCTTGCCAATCCCTTTGCTCTCTTTCAGCATCTCTTTACTCTTCCCCAGCTCTTCCTTCACCTTCCCCACCTCTTTTCCCACATCTGTGGACTTCTCTTGGATTCCTCCCGCCTCCCCATTGAGACCCTCTGACTTGTTTGTGGCTTTTTCAGGCTTTTTGATCTCCCTCGGCTCCTTCTTGCCACCTCCAACATCTTTCTTCATCTTCTCTGACTCTTTCCTGGCTGACAACAGCTCCCTCTGGGCTTTCACCTTGGCTGGGGGCTCCTCGTGCCTCAGGGGTGTCCCCTTCTCCTTCTTGGTGCTCTCAGGGATTATCCCCTTCTCCTTCTTGGTGCTCTCAAGGGTTGTCCCCTTCTCCTTCTTGGTGCTCTCAAGGATTGTCTCCTTCTTGGTGCTCTCAGGGATTGTCCCCTTCTCCTTCTTGGTGCTCTCAAGGGTTGTCCCCTTCTCCTTGGTGTTCTCAAGGATTGTCCCCTTCTCCTTCTTGGTGCTCTCAAGGGTTGTCCCCTTCTCCTTCTTGATGCTCTCAAGAATTGTGCCCTTCTCCTTCTTGGTGTTCTCAAGGATTGTCCCCTTCTCTTTGGTGTTCTCAGGGATTGACCCCTTCTCCTTCTTGGTGCTCTCAGGGATTGTCCCCTTGACTGTGTTCCCTTCCTTCACTGGGACTTTGCTGCCTCGCTGGGGGCCCTGGCTGGGTGCAGGGGCTGGAGCTGGGGGGCTGCCCCCCAGGAAAGTGTCCCTGGGGCTCTTCCTGGGCCACGATAGCTTTCCCACCTTGGGAGCCCCTGGCTGAGGGGTCTCTGCTGGTTTGGGGGTGGTCTCTGCTGGTTTGGGGGTGGTCTCTGATGGTTTGGAAGAAGCCTCTGCTGTTTTGGGGGATGTTTCTGGTTTTGAGGGTGTCTCTGCTGGTTTGCAGGGGGTCTCTGCTCTTTTTAGGAGTGTCTCTGCCGGTTTGGGGGCAGGCACTGCTGTTTTGGGGGATGTTTCTGCTTTTTTGGGGGGTGTCTCTGCTGGTTTGGGGGCAGGTGCTGCTGGGCCAGGTGCAGGGGCCGGGGTTTTGCTGGGGACAGTCCCCAGCACAGGGGGCAGCTCCTTGTTTGGGGGGGCTGTGACCCCCTTGCCCCCCTGCCCCTCTGCCTTCAGCCCGTTCCGCAGGGGCCCCTCGCTGGCCGCCCCTGCTCGGGGCTCTCCGTCCTTCCCCGTGGGCTGCAAGGAGAGGACAGGAGCCTGCTGTGACACCTGGGGATGTCATGGTTTGCCCCAGTTTCCCCAGTCCTTCCCCAGGTGTGTCCATCACCTCTTCTTTCCCCCACCCTGAGCCCTGCTGAGTGCTGTCTGTCTGTCGGTCCTGGCATTCCAGAAGGGGGCATGGACTGATGGGCAGAGTTCAAAAGATGCCGTTCACCCCTGGGGGACATTGGGCCATCCAGGTGTCATTTGTCCCCTGAGATTCCCCCCGTTACCTGGTTGATGGGATCCCTACCCCTTCCCTCTCCCCGGGGTTAAAAGGAACAGCAACCACACAGGTCATTGAGTTCTGTTGGAGCTGTTGCTGGATTCAGAGGTCTGTGGGCCAGAATAAAGCTCTGGATTGAAACCCTCCATCAGAACCAACTCCTTTCCTTCATCCTCACCTTAAAGCTTCTCCACCAGAGGTAAACCTGAGCTCCTGCATGCCAGCTGCAGCATCCAGCTAGCCAAAGGTTTCTCCTGGGGACACCAGGGGACACCCAGCTGCCCTATGTTGTGTGAGGTCATGTCACAGACATCTTGTATGAAAAATCCTTTCCTTAGGATTTTTCCTTCTGAGAAGCTGAGAGGCCTCAGGAACAAAATGTAATCAATGGTTATCTGCTGCTGTGGAATGCAACAGGTGCATCTGTGATTGGTCTCATAGAGTTGTTTCTAATTAATGGCCAATCACAGTCAGCTGGCTCAGACTGTCTGAGACAGAAGCCTTTGTTATCATTCCCTTCTTTTTCTATTTTAGCTAGCCTTCTGATGAAATCCTTTCTTCTATTCTTTTAGTATAGTTTTAATATAATATATATCATAAAATAATAAATCAGCCTTCTGAAACATGGAGTCAGATCCTCGTCTCTTCCCTCATCCTCAGACCCCTGTGAACGCCATCACAAGGTCCCTCAGTGCTCACCTCCTCCTTGGTGCCCACCCTGCTCTCCTTCCTCCTCCGTGCCTCCTTGGCCTCCTGCTCTGTCTCCCGCACCAGCTGCTTGATGAAACCCCCGGGGATGACCGACAGGAGCAGGGGGGGAGCAGACGGGGGTGGCCCCCGGTCCTCGTCACGAATCTGGGGTGGGGAACACAGGGCGGGTCACAGGGCAGGCAGGGGGACAGGAGCCAGCACAGCCTGTTAGGGGCAGCAGGGCTGAGCACAGCATCTACCCAGGCTGAGCACAGCATCTGCCCAGGCTGAGCACAGCACCCTGCTCAGGCTGAGCACAGCATCAAACCCAGGCTGAGCACAGCATCTGCCCAGGCTGAGCACAGCATCCTGCCCAGGCTGAGCACAGTGTTACCCCAGGCTGAGCACAGCATCAAACCCAGGCTGAGCACAGCATCAAACCCAGGCTGAGCACAGCATCTGCCCAGGCTGAGCACAGCATCCTGCCCAGGCTGAGCACAGCATCAAACCCAGGCTGAGCTCAGCGTCCTACCCAGGCTGAGCACAGTGTCCTGCCCAGGCTGAGCACAGCATCAAACCCAGGCTGAGCACAGCATCCTGCCCAGGCTGAGCACAGCACCAAACCCAGGCTGAGCACAGTGTTCCCCCAGGCTGAGCACAGCACCCTGCCCAGGCTCCTGCTGAGACCACAGGGCACCTGTGGGCACCAGGCTGGGTCAGGGATGCTGTGGGAGCAGAAGCACCGAGAGGAAAAGGCCAGAGAGAAGCGCCCAGATTGGCGCAGCCCACGAGCACTGCCAGCTCTGCTCTGTGCCAGCAGCCCTGGCGTGACCACCAGAGGAACCACCCTGGCTGCAACCAGGCAAGAAGCAGCTCCAGCATCAACACAGCCTCATGCAGGTACCAGGGCAAAACCGTCCCCACTTCCCACAGCTTTTCCAGCAGCAGCACCAGCATCAAACCCTGCCTGCCAGGCTCACGAAAATCACTCAGGCAAGCGGAAATCACTCAAACCAGAACACTCAGGCTGTGAGGGAGCCCAGACACTGCACAAGGGAGCTGTGGGGATGTGACCCTGGGGCTGCTGCAGTGACACCCCCCAGAACTGAGCTCCCAGGCAGCCCAAAAACAGCAGCAGTGCCAGGACTGAGACTTTCCTTCTGCTCCCAGAGCGCCAGGCGCGAGGAGATGGCCATGGTGGCGGCGAGGCAGGACGGTGCTGTGCAGAGACACACGGGGACACACAGGGCAGAGAGAGAGCAGAGAGTTAGCCAGGGGCTGCTGCTGGCCCCGGAGCTGTGCCAGGCCGGCAGCACCCTGACCAACTGAATAGTGGATTTGTCTTTACAAACCAGCTGTGGGTCTGCTGGTAGGCAAAACCAGCGCTGGGAGGTAAAAGAAACAACGGGAAGGATTCCACTGATGGATGAATGGAAAAGGATATTTGCTTTTACAAATAAAATTTAGGTTTGCCAATAAATGAAATTGGACATTGAAAAACGAAAGAAACAATGACGAAGAAAAACTCCTAAATTCTGTAAGAATTAAAAATTAAAAGGGAGGGTTATACATTAGAGGGAAATCTTTGGTATCAGGCATATTGGGCAGTCTGTACCTCTCAAGTACCTCAGCCAATGGGGAAAAAGAGAAGGACAATGTGGCCAGGAAATTGGGATAAAAAGGAGGCTGCGTCCTCCAAAAATTGGAGAGATCCCAGAGGAATGCCCCATGGCCTCTCCCTTTATTCAAATCAAGCCAGAAAGGACTCCTCTGTCTCCTTTTTAGACATAAACCTCTGGTGTTTGTGGATTAATTTTCCTAACACCGGGCACCAACTGGAGCACGGCAGGGGACAGGGAGGCCACCAGGGCAGCGTGGGGAGGTGGTGGCACAGAGGGTTGGTGGCACGGGGGTGATTGAAGCTGGGACCCCACAGCCCCGGGCTGGGTGGCCGCAGGAGCCCATCCGTGCCCCACTCGGGGCCCAGCGCGGTTTCACCTGTCGGGATCATTCATGCACCGAGCGCGTCGGGGCTCGGCCGTGCCTCCCCGGCAGCCGCATCTCCTTGTACAGTAAAGGGCAGGAGCGGCCAGGAGCGGGCTGGGAATGTCACTGCCTTCCCGGGCGCCTGCCCCACGTGCTCTCAGGCCCCCGCGCTGTCCCCAAGCCGGGCTCTGGCCCCGATGGCACCGCAGAGCCCTGAGCGGGCGAGCCACACGGCATTGTCACCCTCCTCGGGGAAACTGAGGCACGGAGGGGACGTGCCTGGACCAAGCACCCAGGGTGGCACCAGGGTGGCACCAGCGGGACCAGCGCCACCAGCACGGCGCTCCCCCCGCTCAGGACACAGCCCCAGGAGGACCGAGGGCGTTCGGATCGGTCCTTCCTCGGGACCCGCTCCTGCTGCCACCCTGGTGTGTGCCACGAACCGAGGGGTCCCCAGCCACCACCCTGCACCGGGCAGGAGCAGCGTCCCCGTCCCCATCCCCGCTCCCATCGCTGCCCT
Organism: Setophaga petechia; assembly: GCA_024362935.1. Classification (NCBI taxonomy): domain Eukaryota; kingdom Metazoa; phylum Chordata; class Aves; order Passeriformes; family Parulidae; genus Setophaga; species Setophaga petechia. The sequence goes on from JANCRA010000021.1 coordinate 11,847,395, forward strand.
GCCGTGTTTCTTTCCCCGGCACAGCCCCACCACCCCCGGAGCCGGGGCTGCCGCTATCGCCACCCATTCCCAACTAAAAATACGGACCACAGCCCATTCCCCACTAAAAATACGGACCATAGCCCATTCCCCACTAAAAATAGCCCTCCCGGCCGAGGGGACCCCGACCCCCACCCGGGCCCCCCGAGCTCCGGTACCTGGCGGGGGCGGTGGGTGCTGATGTCCCACACCGGCACCGGGATCCCGGCGAGCCCAGAGCGGCGGCGGCAGCGCCGAGAGGGTCAGCGGCCGCCTCCCCCCGCCCCCGCCGCGGTGGCAGCTGAGGTGACACATGTCACTGCTAAAAATACCCGCGGCGGTGGCACCGGGGCCTCGGCTGGGGAGAGGCGGTGGCACCGCGGGGCCCTCCTTGGCTTCCACACCGGCTGGCACACGTGTGTCACCCCTGCACACCTCTGCACCCCAAAGAAATGGGGGAAACGCTGTGGTTGGGTGTGAGCCCCCCCAGAACACCCTGGTGCTGGCCAAGGGCGACAGCCTGGGCTGGGAGCCCAGCACGGGGCTCCCCAGTGCACCCCAGTTCCCCCACCAGCCCTGAGATGGGGCTGAGCTGGGGGAGGACCTGGGAGCAGAGCTCAAAATAGCCCCTGGCACCAACAGCAGCGTGGTCAGCACCCGGCCAGGGCAGGTGGGAGGGGAGCAGCACGCTGGACATGTGGTGACCACATGGGGAAAAGGGTGACCCCCCCAGGGCACAGCGGGACCTGTGTCCCACATGTCCCAGCTGCCAACAGCCAGTCAGGGGGCATGTCACCTGCTCAGGACAAGTCCAGCTGCACGGGGCAATGTCCCCACCTTGGCCACTCAGCATCTGACCCAAAAGCTCCATGGATACACCAAGGCACCATCACCCGCTGCCAGAATGGCTCTGGTAGTAAGAAAGGAAACAGGACTGTCAGCCTGGAGTCCCCTGGCAGGAGACAGAGGTTGGGTGAGCATCTCACCAACCCCAATCCCAGCTGGGAACAACATGAGGATGTGGTTTCCATGATCCTTCCCAGGTGGCACTGCAGCCACGAGGGAGCCTGGCTATTGTTGATGGAAGCCACCCTTGGTCACTGTCACCCAGTGATCACACCTCCCAGTCCTAGCACAGCCAGCACATCTCATCTGCAGGAAACAGCTGATGTGTCCTTCAGAAAAACCAGGATAAACAGCATGCACAGGGCTGGGGAAGGGACTTACCTGTGCATGGGGCAGTGGGGTCCATCCAGTACATCCCAGTCCATCCCAGTCCAGCCTCACAGTGGGTGCGGCAAGGGACAGGTGACACGGAAAGAACGGGACACCGGCACACACGCAAAGGACGGTTTTTATTGGGGTCTGGTCGTAGGAGAGCAGTTTTGTACTGACCAACACACAGAAGCAGCTTAGCTGTGCCAAAATAATCCGTTAAAAAAATACTGGCGGCAAGAACCGAGTGTGGCACACCCGCCACGACGGGGCTGTAAACTCCGGGACAGTCCGTGAGGAGCGAGGCCACAGCTCATGGGAACCTCCTCCCCACAATAAATATGGAAAGAGCCAAGTACATAAAACAAGGAATGATCTCATCGATACAATATCTAAAGTTATTTACAGATCCTGGCTTTGCTTACCATTAATTAATTACACATTTTGGACAGGTTCTCTTTCGATCGTTTCCTTCATCGCGAGTAGCTGTTCGTGTGAATCTGCTCCTTTTTGTTTTAAAGGACCTGGTGAGGCACTGGAAGTGCTCACAAATCCCCTCTCCGAGGATGCTCCTGCTTTATTCTGTTTTTCACACACATTTTTTGGTGCCATCTCACCCACTGTCTGCTCTCTCTCCCTTTCCCTGAGGAGAAGATGCCTGCTACCAACAGCAAAGCCTCTTCCCAGCCCATCTCCTTTTCCAGCCTGGAAACACAGCATGTCACACAACCTGGCCCTGGACAAAGCCACCTTCCTGCAGCTGTCTCCAGGTTGTCTGCCAAATCCCTGTCTGGACACACCCCAGGCCAGCAGCACTGTCCCCAACACAGCACTTTTCCAGGGGTGACACTAAGGAGCCACAATGCCACCAGCACTGCCAGCTCCCCTCTGCCTCCAGGAATAGCTTGGGCTACAGCTCACTCCAAAATCCAATGGGATCAGAGAGGGAAACAGGAAAAAAAGGCAGAGATTACTCCAGGGAGCACAGCAGGGATCCTTCCCTGCCCCAGGCAGCCCCTCAGCACGGAGAGAACTTCAGCAGCAGTGTGGCAATGGAAAATGCCACATTTCACCCAGAAATGCCACAGGGATCAGCCCTGACCAGCACAGACCCCCAGCCCCACCACTGTGGAAACTGAGAGCACACAATGTTACACCTCAAGCACTCCTCAAACTGCACAGGCCGGGCTCACAACTGGAATTATTTTTAGGAACTGAGCACACTGATAACTTCAGGGCTATTTCTGTACCTCACTGGGGACAGAGGTGCTGGGGATGGCTCTGCAGATGTGCCCAGCAGAGGCAGCTCCTGGGAGATGGCACCACAGAGGGGTCCTGCCTGGCTGCCACCCTCCCCACAGGCCAAGGGACAGTCCCTGCAGGGTCCCTGGTGGCCGCCACCCCCCTGAGATGTGACACCAAGCAGGGTCCTGCCCTGGCCCTGGCTCTAGGACAGTGACCTGGCACTGCTCCTGCCTCAGGATCCTGCTTTTAAGGATCAAGTGATGCCCCTGGAACACCAAACCCATCTCCAGTGAGGACATTCTGGGTCCTGCAGCCCAGCCCTGTGTCCAGGCTCTGCCTCCACTCACTCCTTCCCCTGGGAATGACAGAGCTCTGCAATTCCCTGATGCTGAGCTGGATCAAACACCACACTGACTCCTTGCCCCAGTTTAGGTCATTAATTCTCTTTAACTCAGCACAGACTCCTGTGAATAAACACTTGCTCTGGGAATGCTGAGGGATAAAGGAGAATTTAGAAATATCCCATCAAAGGGGTGGATTTGCAGGAGTTCTCCACCTGAGATGAGCCTGGAGTCCCTGTGCTGGGAGAGAAGGGCTGCACAGGCTCAGGAAATCCATCCCTACTTTGTCATGAAAAACAGAATAAAGCTGGCTGATCCTGCTTGAAAGGAGCTGCCACTTCCATACATATACGGAGCAGAAATTCTGTGGAATGTCAGAAGTTGGAGAAACATGTATTTAATAAATAATATAAAATGCTTTTTTCTGTTAAAATAGAATTCTCGGGTTTATACCTACAGAGCATAGCAACCTTTACATAAACAAAATAAAGCTGAGTCTGTGATGATTAGTTTAACACAAAATAAAAATACAATTTAACAATAGTATTAAAACAGCCGATGTTCCATCCACACAATATGTACACCATGGAATAGAAACCAACAGGAAACAAAAGTAGATTATCTTGAAACTCCTCAGACATTTGGATATACATCTTTTCTCTGTATATTTTAGATATTTTCCTTTTTTCTTTTTTTTTTTACAATATTAAAATTAATACTATGCTTTGTCAAAATACGCTTTTTCAGATTTTTTTTCTTTAATTCGTAGAACTGACTCATTCCTTATATTAATCAACACCACTAGAATTATTTCTTGCCTACTGTACACTTCAAACAGTCCTTCCTCTGGGGATATTTTGGGTGCAAACACCTCAGAGGCGGAGGAGCCGTGTCACTGCCACGTGCTGGGGGGTGACACCGCCCTGCCAAGGGCTGCAGGACACGGGTATGGACATGGGATCAAGGAACCTGCTCCCAAAGCTGACCAGCTGCCAGGGAAAGAGCAACTCAGAGCTCCAGGGGTTTCACTCCTCATGAGCTGATTCCCTGCAAACCCCAGGAACGGCGATGCTGGGGCTGGTCCTGCTCAGGGAGCATCAACCCCAGGAGCTCCTCTGGGCACCTGTGGGCAGGATCACAACCAAAACAAGTCTTTTTTAGCCCAAACCTGTGTTTTTGCCACCTCCACGCTGGGGTACAAACACCTGATTTATCATGATTTATCTCAAAGGCAAACACAACCTCACAATTTAATTTTTGGGTTTTCCCCCCTTGGTAGAAGTGCGAGAGGAAAATCTTCCTCTGGGTTTCTAAAGGGGAGGTGCTGAATTACAGGATCATGGAATATCCTGAGCTGGAAGGGACCCAAAAGGATCATCAGAGTCCAACTCCTGTCTGTGCTCAGGGCAGCCCCAAGAAATTCAGGGAAACTCGAATGTGACTAAGCCAAGGTCTATCCCCCAAGCTGCTCCCTCCCTACCTGCCAGGCTTCCCTTCCCAGACACATTTCCAGCTATTATTAGCCTGCTCCAAGATTTTCTGAAGCCTGCTGGGGGGTGGGGGAACATAGCAGGAATGTCAATCCCAGCTGGATGCACTCCAGCATTACTCCAGCTTCTCTCACAGCAGCACTTTGGGAAGAACCCGTGAGCCTGCAGCCGAGGCTCTGCTGGACCAGGGACAAGAACACAAAAAAGCTCAAACACAATCAAGAGGAAGAAGATTCACACTTGGAGAAGTGGATGGCCAACACTTGGATGAAGGATTGGAAAAAAAAAAAAAACAACACAAAAAACACCCCACAGTAAATGTTCCTTTAACGGTTTCATGAATTTGCAAAATAATTAGCAAACAAATGAGAGATCCTAAACACACAGCCAAAGACCCTCCTGCAGATTAACACCACCAGGAATCTTTGCCCAAAACAAAAACTTCAGAGACTCTGGCTCCTACACCAGGAAGGAGCAGTCTGGGGCAGTATCCAGGATTTTTTGGTTTGGAGGGTGCAATTCCAGCTCTCCCTCCACACCAGCACATCCAGGCACTTCCACACAGAGCCCCACCTCTTACTGGGATCCCACCTCTGTTCAGGAGTTTGTCACTGTGATAACCTCTCCTCTCCTAGCTGCACAGTTAGACACAAGTCACAAAAATAAAGCTATTTTCAATTGTCAATAAATCACAGCTGGCTAAAGAAACCCAAATCTTTTCCTGCCCCTCCCACTGCAGGCTGGACGGGGCAGCAAAGACCACAATAATGAGAATATTCCAGGGCCATCCCAACTCCATCACATTTCAAAATAAATGTATTTCCCTAAGACAATATACAGCCTTCATTTCATATAAAATCTCTGGGTTTGAGGCACAATTTCCCAGCTGATGACCTGTTTCTCCCTCACTGACACTGGCACCAGAATCTGCTGACAGGGAGTGAGAGTGAAATCCAGGCATGGAAAATAACTGAAGGAGAAGAATGGGACTGAGCAGGGACTAAGAAAATAAAAACAAGTTACACAAGAACTGTGAGAAGATTTTGACACCATTTGAGGGCATTTTTCTAAATCAAGGAGAAAAATACGAGCATTGCATGATATTGTAGGGAAAGCTGAACCACAGCCAGGATGAGGCATTTTTTATCCCAAACGTTTTTTAAATACCACACAAAGAATCACGGAATTATTTTAGGTCAGAAAAGACCTCCAAGATCATCAAGTCCAACCTTTGACCAATCACCTCTGACACTGCTCCTTACAGAGGAGCTGAGATGCTCAACAGAGAGGCTGGTGCTGTTTATGCAGAATAATTTAGAAAATAAATAAAGGGGTAAAAAAAAAAAAATCACTGAAAGAAACCACTTTCTCAGGGGGGTATTTTCCAGAATGCATTTTCCCTTTGGTGCAGCCCCAGGTGGTCAGCCAGGGTTTGCACAAGCTGTGCAGCAAACCCAGCTCCCATGCAGAAGCAAACAGAGCCACTTTTACTACTCCTCTCCAAGGAACTCTGGTGATCTGACAGCCACACACACTCCACAAACCACGCACAGCTTCTACTCCCACTGACACAGGCACAGCTCCACTCTCCTCAGGGACTGTGAGAGCTGCACCTCTGCAGCTGGGAAGAAAAATCTTCTCTAAGCTGTTCACTCAATTGGAAAAACAGTTTAAGTTCAGCCCTGACCTCTCTCTTAGAAATCACCACAATGCCCAGCTTGGGGAAGCTGTGGGACAGCTCAGGATGAGATCCTTCCTTCAGCAAGAATTTCCACCCTGATGCCTCAGGTAGAATTAACATAAACCTGGCATTTGATCAGCTTCTCCATGCTCAGTTTTCTCACACTGCTCTCACTGTGGGCAGTTTGAACTCTTCAGAACAGAAAATGAGAGATCCTTTTCCAAGCTGAGCTGTGATATGTGCATGAACCTCCTGGGCTGGGCTCCAGGGGATTTCTGGGGATTTTGGGGGATTTCTATGCTATGGGAACACACCTGTGTACAGCAGAGGAGGATCCCGAGTCCCAGGACTGAGGAGTGATCCGGGATACGTACCGAGGTACCCACACACACCTGAACCCAGCACATGCTCTAGAATGCACTGGATTTGAATCATTTCTTTTTAATTTTTTTTTTTAAAAAGTGCAGTTGACCTGAAATGGAAAAGAACTGTCTTTTATGTTCACTGTAAACTTGTCAAAAGGAATCTGCTCTTTAAAAACTGTGCTAAAATAGTCAATTTATACAACAGAGCACTAGATGAAGCTACCATAAATTCCTCTTCACCAATTATTACTCTATTGTGTCAGTTATAGTACTGCATATACGTAGAAGAAGCAAAACTGGTGGTAGCTACTATTAGTGAGTACAACAAACCCAGGGAATAATTCGAGTTCAACGCTCCCATGAAGTAGCAATAACATTTAAACCACAGGACAGTTAAGAATTTCAGTACTTTGAAGTGCATCAGAGTCACACTGTTGATCATCAGCAGTATGGAGCAAGGTTATCAGAGACAGTCAGCAGTAATGGTCGGGGAGGACACGGCAACACCACGGAGCGAGGGGGGACACCCACCACGGTCTGTCGGTGTCACCACGGCAGTGTCACCCCCCTGCCAGCCAGGCCACGGCAGCGACAAAGCCTCTTCCTTCCTTCTTTCCTTCCTTCTTTCCTTCCATCAGTAGTTCCAGAGGGACGGAGCTCGGGCGGGCCCCGCCAGGGGTGTGGAGCAAGGAGCAGCCTCTGGGCTTGGTGACCTCCAGCGCTGCTGCTGCTGCTGCTGCTGCTGCCAGGGGCAGGGTCCCCCCCTGCTGCAGACACAGAGTCCTGACGTGATCCCAACGCTGTAAACGTGGAGCTGCTCCTCCTCCTCCTCCTCCTCCTCCAGGCACATCCCGCCTCCAGCGCTGCACAAAGTCATTCGTTCACAAGGATTCTGGGACGCTCTGCAGGTTCACCAAGCAGCTCTCCCTGCGGGAAGGTGGTGGGTGTCTCCTACAGCCCGTTGCTGTTCCTGTGGCTGAGCGGGGGCTTCGAGAGCTCCACCACTGTGGAGCGGGATTTGTTGAGGAACTTTGGAGCCCGGCGCAGCAACCTCTGGGCCTCGGTGAAAGCCTCGGTCAGCTCCTTCTTCCACTGGACAAACTCGGGGTCGCTCTGCAAGAGACAAAGAAAGAATTTGGCACTTTATCCAACGTGGCCAACAGTATCTTCTCTTGTAGCCACATTTCTCTTCACAGAGAAAAGCAAGGCACAGTTCTTCCCAAGAATATTTCTGGGTTTCACATTTTCTGAACCTCAGAGAAAGGAAAAACAATTCTTATCTCATTTGCTGCGCCTGTGTTTGTTCACATTATGGAAGGTTGGTTACCTGAAGAGAATTGGTAATTAGACTTTGGTGTGAGTGTTTTGATTCACTGACCAATTGAATCCAGGCGAGAGGAACAGCGGATTTGTCTTTACAAACAAGCTGTGGGTCTGCTGGCAGATAAAACCAGCACTGGGAGATAAAACTAGCACTGAGAGATAAAAGAAACAATGGGAAGGGTTCCACTGATTGATGAATGGAAAAATATATTTACTTTTACAGATAAACTTTAGGTTTGCTGATAAATGAAATGAGGCATTAAAAGATGAAAGAAACAATGGGGAAGAAAAACCCCTAAATTCTGTAAGAATTAAAAATTAAAAGGGAGGGTTATACAGTAGAGGGAAATCTTTGGTATCAGGTGCATTCTGGGAAGTCTGTACCTCTCAAGTACTTCAGCCAATGGGGAAAAAGAGAAGGGAAATGTGCCCGGGAAATTGGGATAAAAAGGAGGCTGCGTCCTCCAAAAATTGGAGAGATCCCAGGGGAATACCCATGGCCTCTCCCTTTATTTAAATAAAGTCAAAGGACTCCTCTGTCTCCTTTTTGGATGTAAACCTCTGATGTTTGTGCATTAATTTTCCTAACACAGGTGTGTGTGTCAGGACTGTTGGCTGAAAGTCACGAGATGCTGTGCAGTGGAGTGCAGTTGAGTGCTTGGCAGATTCAGTTTAGATGTAATGTAATATAGTGTAATATAATACTGAATAATATAGTATAATAAAGTAATTAATTAGCCTTCTGATATCAATGGAGTCTCCTCATCATTCCTCTCCTTCATCGGGGGCAAAAATATCTCCGATATTCTCTGTCAGACAGCACTTTAGGGAAGATATTTTAATTTTCCAAAGGAATGAGCAACTTTGGCTATTGCCCATGTGCAACTCTCCATCACCTCAATGCAAGCTGGTACAATGTTTTGAGGATTTGAGCACTCCCCCTTCCACACATGAGCTCCAGCAGCTCCCCACAGTGAGACACGAGCCAACGAGGCCCTTGGAGCTTGAGAAGTTTTTAGCTATTTAATAAACCCAACTCATTTTGTCCCAAAAACCACTGAAATCCATGACAAGCTGCAGGTTTCCTGCTTTCAGAACTCAAGGGTGATAAACATTGGTATTTTATCAGTAACTAAGGCACTTGGCTCTGCTTCACCAAGTGCCTCAATTAACATGCAACAGGATGAGCTGAAAAACTTGTCAATTGTTAATCATATGCAAAACAATCTCATCAAGTTATCAAAAAATCAAGTCTTACCTCACACTGTAGGACAAACTGTTTTCCTCCTTTAATTCTCAGTAAGATGCATTTCTTATCTTTAATTTGTGTTTCTTCAACAGATACTATTTGTTCCATTGTCAGCAGGTTTTGCTGCAGCATTTGCAAAAGAGCAGAGAATTAATTGAAAAAAAAATGCTGTTGCCCATCAAATAAAGCCACTATCTCATTTTCCTGGACTATCCACATGAATTAAGTGATGAACATTAAATGTCATTATACAAACATTTATTTCTGAAGGCTGGGTCATGAACTAAAGATAGATAGTAAGGTAAGAGAGAGATTTACAAGGGGCTTGGTTGCTTCAATAGTGACAACAAAATATCAGTTCTAAAAGCCAGTAATGACAGCATGAAATAAGAATCTACAAATAGGTGTGTCTGCAAACAGAATATCAACTATTTTCCCTCAAGAGTTGCATATAACTTGATACATTTTTCAAGCATTACTGTTATTACCCAAAAAAAGGCAATTTCACTACTTCAAAGAGCTGAAAGGGAATATTTCAGCACTGAATACTTACAAAGAGAACATACACAACAGTGTGCAGGAAAACTCTCCCTATGGACTGCAGAGTACACAATGTCTTAAATTCCAAACACTTCCTTAATTTAAATATACAAATTATCTGCCCTGCACATGAGCACAGCTGGGCTACACTACAGCCACTATAGCATTTTCTTGGAAACAAAATGCTATAACATTTGTCACCTTACCAGTTTGTGTTTTTTTGTATAAATAGTCCAGAGATCCTAAATGAAAAACAACACCATCAACTACCAAAATCCTTTAAAAACACAACAAAGCAAACAAAGGATTCTCAAGTCAACTTTACGTCTCCTGTGTGCAGCGCAAGCTCTGCGTTAACTACGTGAGACAGGAGAGAAGATACTCAAAGGGGCTTTTACTCAGAGAAAACTCCTTCCCCAGGAGAGCTCCCGGGCTCTCCAGGTGTGTCCCAGCTCCACCTGCCTTCCAGCAGAGCTCCCAGGGCCCCTCACTCACCCGGGACTCTCCTTCTCCTCGCCACTCCAGCCGGTTGGGGAAGAGGTAAAAGTAACGCCGCTGCCACTGAGTCAGGAAGGGGTTCCCCAGCTTGAGCATGTAGCCATGCATGATACAGTCCTTCCCCAGGGCATAATCTAAACCAAGAGGAGATGTTAGCAAAGCGCCAGGAGATGCAGCTGAAAGAATTCTGAGAGAGCTCTGTGCCATGGGGATGGAGCCCCGGACCTGCCGTGCCCTTGGCGGGTTCAGATATCACAGACAAACCCCCAGCTCTGTTCAAATCACACACAAACCCCCAGCTCTGTTCAAATCATACACTCAGCCCCAGCTCTGCCCTAACTGCACAGCTGCTGTGGCTGCAGAGCAAAGAACAAGGACAGGGCTTGGCTCTTAAAGAAGTACCTCACTGGTGGGAGTTTTAAAAGCGCTGAGTGTTGCTCTCCAAAGTTTGGGGGTTTGATGTAACACCCACCATGGCAAGCTGCAGTTTGCTGTGCAAAACCTCCTGGGGCCCTTCCCAGCTCCTGGGCAGGAAATCAAACCCCACAGACTGGGAAGATGGAGAGGCCCTGGTACAGATTTCCCAGAGAAGCTGGGGCTGTCCTATCCCTGGAAGTGTCCAAGGCCAGGTTGGACAGGGCTTGGAGCAACCTGGGACAGTGGAAAGTGTCCCTGCCCATGGCAGGGAATGGGACTTGGATGGGCTTTAAGATCCTTGCCAACCCAAGCCATTCCAAGACTCTATGATTCCATGAATCTCTTTCCAAAGCCTGATGTCATCATTCAGCATTTCAATACATTAAGAAACATCTTAAACAACACGACAGCAATGAAACAAATCCTAACGATTCCTGGGAATGACGGCAATGGGAGAACTCCAAACCCAGGAATTACTACCTAGCAGCAAAAGATGAGAGAAGTGTAAGGACAGATTACCTTCCTCGTGGCCAAGCTGCTTATTTTTAGCCCTTTTTCTGGCCTCAATTTTATCTGTGTCTGCATTTACTGCATCATAAACAGTTTCTGCTACTTCTTGCTGCCAACGCTCCGATATTACCAGAGGGAAGTTCTTATATAACTCCTGGTCACTATCAAGCAACTTGCAAGAGAAAAACAACAAAAAACCCAACATTTTAATAACTTTCACTACTCTTATCCCCACCAGTTAATAGTTACCCATGCAACAGTATTATTTTACACGATGGACCGAACTCAAACCTTCACAAAACAAACAGATGCAAGCAAGAGAAGCACAGACACTAATTTAAGCAGAGATAATAATTTATATGCAGAGAACAGGCCACCTGCTCAAAACTTGTTTGGTTTGATAGCTCCAAAATCATCACTCAACACTGCCCCATAATGCTCTCTAGACGTTTAAATAACTACTCCAATGTAAGCAGCAGTATTCTTAATTTTGTTGCACAAAAACTTGCCCAGCCCAAAAACTCCATGAATAAGTGCAAAGATACCTTTTTTCTGCAGCAATGCCTCCCATGCTTCCACAGCCTGGCTTTATATTCTTAATAATTAACCCTCAGAATTCATCAGCATGTGCTACAGATCTCAATTTTACTGGTAGAAAGGTTCCTTTCTCCACTAATCCTTTGAGTACTTAAATTGAATTGCACTGAAGAAAATCAGGAAAAAATTCCTTTACCAAAAGAGTTTCCCAGCACTGAGCAGGGCAGTGGTGAAGTGCCCATCCCTGGAGGAGTTCAAAGCTGTGTGGATGCAGCACCAACAGCTGCAGGAGCAGCTTAATTCTCCTGCTGCAGTCAGGCCAGACCCTCCTGGAATAGATATTCTCCTTTTCAGAGATCCATGCTGGATCCCAGCAGGAGAATACACACCCAGAAAATCTCCCTGTGGCACCCAAGGAAGGGGGAACAGCCACAGGCATCCCCTGCTGGCTCCCCACTCATAACCCAAAGCTCACATGCTCTTCTGGGGAACACAGGACATTCTGCAGGATAAATTCAACTCCAGGGAGGAGAGCAAGGGGTTCAAACTGTGGTGCCCAGGGCAGAGAGGGCTCCTGGCATCTCACTGGCAGCAGACTCAGGCAGGAATCCTGCTGTCCCCTCTGGAAGCCTGTGACACCCAGAGGGGCTGTGCTGTCCCTCCCTGACTCACCCCCAAGGGTAAATTTATCCCCTGGGCAGCCTGAGCTATGAGATTCTGAGATCAAACTGGACATGACACAGCACTGACCTGCTGGTGATTCACATTCCAGGACAGCAGTCATGTTATTGAGAATCTCTGAGCCACCCAAGAAATAAAAAGACTCCCTGGTTCTTCCTTGCAAAATGTTCCTCTGAATCCTGGCACAGCAGAATTACAGGAGACTGGAATCCTGCCAGGCTAACATTGATGCTGAAGATGTGGAATTTTCTGGGATAAAGAACATCCTGGGCTCTCTGCACTTCTCTGTGCCAACTTCTGTCACCACAGCAGGTGACACTGACAGACGAGCTCCCTTTTAGGCTCACTGAGTACTTAATGGGGCTTTTTCCATATAAAGTTTAGAACAATTAATTTCCCTCCTGACTCACTTCTGTAAGAACAAGAATGAGGTCTGTTCTACTGCAGAAATGGGTGATGAAAACAATGAAGGGCATTGACCCAATCCCTGCTGCCCCAAATCCCAGAGAAACTTCAGAGGGTGGAGGAATTCACAGAGGGTCACTCCCTTTGTGTGAGGCCCAAAGGGGCCAGCAGCTCTAACTTCTCTCCTTGTTATATAATTTATATTATTTTCATTAGATTATGGATAATATCAGAACCTGAAAATTTCTTTTTTTACCACTTTTCTAACTTGTGATATTGCTACTATTAACACAGATTGTCATTTTTAAGAGTTTTCCCCAGCACTCTCTGACCACTCAACTATTAAAATAAGGTTTAGCTCCATTTCTCCAAGCTACCAGAAATAAATCCCAACTTTTAAACACACAAACCATAAGGTATTCTTGAAAAACTGAGGCTTTCCCAATTCTTTCCTGACTATTTGAAACACTTCCTTCACCACATAAAACTTTTGGTAAGAAAGTAGATTTCAGTTAACCTAAAAACTTAAAGACTTGGCAAGCAACAACAAACAGGGGAACCAGCCCAAGGTACCAGCATGGATTGATTCTCCCAGCCTGAAGGAATTCCTTGCACATCCAGAGCCCTGAAGCAAAGGAAATGCCACACACACATGGAAAGCCAAGCAGAGCAGCCCCAGTGCCACCCTCCAGCACTGAGAGTTGGGTACCTTAATGCCTTTAGTGTCCTCTTCATCAAAGGAGCCAATGTCAAAAGCATCTGCTGCATTGACTTCTCCCCGGGGAGGAATCAGGGGGGGAGGGTACTAGAAATTGAAATCAGCATCATTAAAGACAAATTAATGGGTATTATTTAACACCATTCTTTGTATTTTTCGCACAGATTACACCTGACTGTGCCACAGTGCCCCCCTTGGAATTAAACTTCAATGCAAAATTGCTGGCACTTCTTTTAATTAGAGCTCCTTCAAAAATCTGGGGATAGAAGTTCCCAGTTTAGAGACAGCAAAGGAAAGGAAACATGCAGTCATTTGAGCCTGGAAATGTAATTATTTACTCCTAACAATCGGGAAGATCTGCAGTAATGAATATTCATCAACAACCCTCCCTGTATTTGTGTGAGTGAGCACTTGTGCTGGGCACTGTGACCCTCAAGTTTTCTGTTCAGTACCTGTTTGGGTTTATTTTCCTTTTACTGCTTTACCAAGTCAGTTAAATTACTGTCTTTATCCTTTACCTTCTGTAAATAGACTTGCTGCCAATCAATGCCTTTGAAGAAAGGATGTTCCTTTACTTCTTGTGCGCTGCAAAACAGAAGTGACTGAAGTCAACAAAGGAAAAGGCTTTTAAAGTGTATTCAAGGAATACAAAGCCCTCAAAGGTCACACTTCTATCACTTGAGAACATCAGGGAAACGCTCTTTTTTGAAAAAAAAAAATCCTCAGTAAACAACAGAAGAGAAGATTTTCAGGTAGAAACACTTGGAGCAGTGCTCTAGGGCTGGCAGGCAAGAGCTCCTGATGGCACTCCATCATTTCCAACAGCAAACAAAGTTCCTCTGTTGTCAGATTCCAAACATGGATCTGGGTCAGATCCCAAAAATGTTCTGGATCAGATCCCAAACACTGCTCTGGTCAGATCCCAAACACGGATCCAGGTCGTGGATCGGGTCAAATCCCAAAAATGCTCTGGGTCAGATCCCAAACATAGATCTGGATCAGATCCCAATCACTGCTCTGAGTCAGATCCCAAACACTGTCTGTAAACAACCAGATTACTCCACATTATACAAATTTTATGAGAAAATAATCAACTGCTCTTGTTATCTCCCAGGGAAAAGCAATCTCAGGTCATTATCAAAGAGGGCTCCAAAACAAAAATCCTCTGAATCTCCCACTGGAACTGGAGCCAGCCCCAGGCTCAGGTGTGACCATCTACCTGTTATCACACATCCCAATGGTTTCTCAACAGTTGTTTACTCCTCTCATTTTCTCTCTCAGTCTCACACTGGCTTTTTAAGCAGGAGATAGCAATTCCATGAACAGCTACAAGCAAGGTGAGCCTGGCAGGAAGCTCTTTTCCTCAGAATAATCAAGTGACAAAGGCAGCACCAGCAATATTCACAGCTTTTTGCTTGGTGTTTTTGGGATTGTTTTTTGGTTTGTGGTTTTTTGGTTTGTTTTTTTTTTGTAATATGCTCCTATCACTACAGATACAATATAAGCAATAAATTTTCCCTATCAGTATGTCTGAGTCAAGTCATATGATTTCATGCCAAAACAGATCAGGCAAAACCAGAAAAACAACCGAGGGAAGAGAAGCAGGAACACCACCCAATGCAAGCATGGCTGCAGGGAACTCAGGGAAAGGCTTTAAGGACAGAAATCGTCCAAAAAAATATGTCCAAACTGATGGAATCTGAAATGTAATTCCATGCAGCAGCACTTTGTAATGTTCTCTTTCCAAAATTAAAATCCTCACAACAGGAAGCAGATTTTTACTTGAAATGAATTCACTCATTGACAGAGAAGTGGAAATTTTTCAAGGCAGAGGTCCAAGGAGAAGACAACACCTACCTTCTTCCTTGGCATCCAAGCCTCTTGCTCACATCCCTCTGCAGGAGCCCTTCCAGAAGGGACTTCAGCTCAGGAGAAAAGGAATCCGGGAGCTCCACGTTCTGCGGAGAAAGGAAACACAAAGAGACATTCCATGATGGAAGAGGTGTGCTCTGCCTTCTTGTCTCTGCTGGTGTTTGGAAACAGCTCTCCCACGTGCAGATAGAGCTCTCTGGGAGAGCAGAGGGGGCAGCTCCAGTTTTAGGGGAAATGGGAGCTCAGGGAACACGGGGATGTCACTGGGGCCAGCCCTTACCACCGTGAGCGTCATCCGGTCGATCTCGTGCTTATCTTTGGTTTTGTGCTGCCTGAAAGGGCTGTGCCTGTGGAAAGAAGAAAAAGAATGCTAATAAATAAGTGTAAAGCCTCAGCATATCAGGCTATTTCAACTGTGGCAATGCCAGGAAAGAGTGGAGCATCCTGTCAGTCCCATCCTTCCCCCTCATCCCTCCTGCCCTGCAGAGCAATCTGATCCACAGGAAGATGAGCAGAAAGTTGGGTAATTCTTCAACAGTGATCTGGCCTTAAAGATGTGCTTCAAATGCCTCACTAATTACATCTATCTCCCCAAAACCTGAACAGTTTTCAGCTAACAAGGAAACCCTGAGCAGCCATCACCCACAGGGATTTAAATGCAAGGATTTCTATAGGGAAGGTGAGCATGACCTACTGAACTCATCATTCCTCATCATGGAAAGAGATAAGAGATCACAGATCCCACAGCATCAGCCACTGGGAAGATAACTGATGGTATCTTGGAAATTATCAGCTTCATCCCTTTCCTGCTTTATAATTCTGGCTTGAATTTGAATCTTCCTCTAAGCTATGGAAGACTGTGACCCATTAGAGATTTATCACACAGTCCTCCGTGAAAGAAGCAGTATTGTTGTAAGAGATATGTTGATTATATTTAGGATATATTCCCTGCTTCTTTTCTTTAAAACCTTGAGGGGATGACGTTTTTCACAATCAAAATGCTACTCACTTATCAATTCCATTAATTAGCTATTCTAAAGCATTCTGGCTTACCACATGGTAGAGTGTACCAGCATGTTTCAACTGGAGACCTGCTATTCCCAAGATTTTCCTTTTATTCTCAAAAATGTTCTGATTGATGAATGCAGTGGATGGACCAGGACTTCAATTTTTCTCTTTTCAGCATGACAGGTAAATGGTTCCCACACAGCCTCATGTACTCTGACAAGGAGGCTCTGAGTAGATCAGGGAAGAAAATGATTCACTGGCGACTTATGGGCAGATTCTGTGCCAAACTAAATTTACCAAATACCAAGAAATGGCACCATGTGCCCAGCCCTTGTTTTGGGATGTGTTTAATTGGTTTCAGAACAGATGAGGAATGAGAGTTCACCGTGAATAATGCTCTGGCTTCTGGCTGAGCACTGATACCACCCTGAACATCTCTGCCAGGGACAATCACAGCTCTAAGACTGGCAATTTAAACACCACTTCTTTCTTTATTTGCACCCTTACATCATCTGCTTTGTGCACAATTAATATTAAATTGATACAGTTCTAGAGTTCAATTCACAAGTCACACACTGACCTTCCTTTGTGCCTGCATGGAGATAAAAGCTTATAATTAATTATGTGTGAGGACACAGGATGACCTAATGATCAATCTTTACAGAAAAGCACTATGAAAAGCCTCAGATTTCTCCTGGTTTGCCATTAACACTGAGGATGCCATTTTCAACAAGCACTTGCCCATCAGTGCTTGTTGACTGCTCAGATAAATCCCATGGCATTAATCTATTTCAAGTTTAATGAGCTGACAAAGCTGTAATTATCGTGTACCTTTGGACACTGGTAAGGTAACAGGCCAGATTCTGCACATGGAAGGATCCACACCTTGTACCTGGCCCAAACCCTGCAGGAGGGAAGGCTGAGTAGCACCCAAAAACTGCAGCCAAGAGCTTCTCCTCAACACCAGGTTTCAACACAAAGCCCATGATTTAACAGGGCTGCACAGAGCACTCCAATGAGCAACACATTTAAAACACTGCCAGAGAGGAGCAAACTGCTGTCTGTAGCATTTCAGAGAGCAGACAGAAAGTGCTTTCCTCATGTCCCACACCTGCAGCTACTGCAGGATGCTTGGGTTGGGTTTGGTTTGGAAGAAGCAGCCTGGTTTGTCACACATGGGGCAGCACTGAGGGATCACTTCAGCCAATCTGAGACACTCCATGGCCTGCTATTCCAAGGGACACCCACAGAGGACCCCCAGGCTCCCACAGGCAAGGCAGGAGCCCCACTCACCCCCTCAGCAGCTTGAAGAGCATGCAGCCCAGGGAGAACCAGTCAGCACTGCTGTCGTAGGCTGTGCCCTTCTGCAGCACCTCGGGGGCCATGTACCCGTGGGTTCCTCTGCAGAGCACAACAGCACAAAGCATTCATTATATCCAACATTATCACTGGGGAAAAAACCATTAAAAATCAGTATTCTCTCAACAAGACAGCCCAGTTTGGAAAGAATTCAGTTTGACCATTTTATTTTGCTTCCAATGGGTTTTTTGTGTCACCTGTGTGAGCACAGGACATTCCTGAAGTCACCCCTGGGCACCACTAGAAGCAGCCATCAGGTATTGCTTTTACCCTTGACATGTTCAAAACATATGGACTTTTTTCAAGAAGCTACTGATTTGCAAATCTCTTAAGGTGTGACAGGTTGGAGTTTCCCTTTTTGCATAAATTCCAAGACTAAATCAGGTCAATTGAGGAGCTAAGAATGAAACGTGCCAGGTAAGGTGTGAATCCACACCCAGCTCCAGGAATTCAGATCCCAGTTAAATCCTGATGGTGAGAGGCAGAAAGGAACAAAATTTGCCTCCAGTTCCATGAAGATCCAGAAAAAAGAAAGACACAATAAATCCAGGATTTTAGTCGGTTTGGGAATACTTAATTACCAGGTTGGGACAATTAAAGCAATCTGGTACTTTAACTCAGTCAGGTTCTTCTCTGAGCAGTGAATCATCCTGAAATAATGTGTCATCTCCCAGCCATGCCTACACATCAGCTGCTACAACTGTGCAGGAAAACAGGGACAGGAGCCCAAAAAACCTCATTAGAGCCACCAGCTCAGCAAGCCTGGGCCACACAAGTGTCATTCCTCCCCTTCAGGCAAAGTTAAGTTCTAAAGACAAATTCAGGATGGATTTAGCACTACCTGTGTGTGCAGCAGAGCTCCCAGACAGAATACTTACACACTGGCATGTGGCTTCTTTTTGGAAAAGTCACAAGCCAGCCCAAGGTCTGATATCCTCACGTGCCCATGTTCATCCAGCAGGATATTTGCAGGCTGGAAACCAAGAGAAGGAGGTGAGTGTTTGGTATTCCCCAGCTGACAACTGCAAACTCTCACAGCACAGCAACTCAAACATCAATACTCCCTGGTAATTGGTAATTGCCTTCTTTTATTTAACATCAATATATACCAGGCACTTCCTAGATAAAAAATCCACCTTCTCACAGAGCACTATCATCAACTCCACAGGTTATGAAATACTGAATAACAGAAGGGAATAACCAGGCAAGGTTTGAACACAAAGCAGGAAATAAATGAATAATCCATTCTGGCCTCAAGTTGCTTTTGGTTTCTTCACAGCAGGGTCTGTGTGTGGCTCTTACACCTTTTATTCTCAGTCTCTGGGCAGATTTTCATCCCCTTGTGCTGTCACTTGGTCCAAGGACTCTTCTCTGGGACCTGTCCTTGATTTCCCAAGTGTCAGTGAAACCCCTCAGCACCTCTCCTGCTGCTGTCCCCCATCACACACACAAAGGCCTCATTCAGGGCTCCCAGAAATACAGTAAATTATTACAGTAAATACAGTAAATTATCCTCTAAATCATTCTCCCTTCAGGGAGATCAGTAACACTTCACAGGATTTACTGTGACCCCCAGGAAGCCTCTCCCAGGCTGGTTAAACTGGATAATGGCACAGATTAGAAGGACTTTGAAAACTCAGTACAAAAATCAGGCAGATAAAGAAATAATCCTGCCAAGGAAAGGTTTGAGGAAGGGTAATCCATGGGAGTTTTCTGAGGGGCTGTGTGGATTCAGGCACCCACCAAGCATTACCTTCAGGTCTCTGTACACCACGAAGCGATTGTGCATGTGCTCCAAGCCCAGGATGATTTCAGTAGCATAAAACCTCATCTCCTTTTCAGAAAACACTCCGTGCTGGGAGAGGTGGTAGTGCAAATCTCCTCCTGAAATGAGAATTGAGATGGAATTAAGTGAGCAGTAAATTCTTACCCTGCAGGCAGACAGGGTGACACTGGGGGGGAAGAGCTCAGCTTTTGTAGGTTCTTATTACCTGGAGACCACACAGCCCCACCCTCTGCAAAGCTGTGTGGTGACAAAACAGCTGAGAAAGTTCATACAGAGATCTGATCAGTCTGAAACTCCATTTTAAAATGCATTTATTTCATAAACATTTGCATTCAGTGACTAATCCAGCAGAGGATTTCCACACAAGCAAAGGCTGTACCACACATTGGTTTGTGGAGAGCAGAATAAATCAGCTCATAAAGCAGCCCAGGCTTGAGGGACCAACCATCTCAGCGATCCTCCTGCCAAAATTTCTGTAACATCATCATCATCATCATCTGAACAAGCCTTGCTTACCATTCATGAGGTCCAGAATGAAGCAGAGCTTGTCAGGGGTGTGGAAGGCATAGGTCATACAGACTATAAAAGGACAGTCCTGCAAGGCAAGAGCAAAGAAGTTCACCCTGGGCAAAAAGCAAAGTGTGACTTACGGAAGCTAAAAATACATCTGGTATTTTTCCTGTGCTATTTGCCAGTATTCCCAAGTTCTCTCCTGAAATTCAGCTTCATTGGTAACCCCTGTCCCCCTGTGAGGGCCCTGCTCAGGTGACAGTGAAGGTGTTGGGCCCCTCAATAGCATTTCCAACAGAGGACTGAAGGAATGTGAACACACCAGGCAGGAGTTGGGATTCTGGAGCATTACAATGTTCAGGAAGCAGCTACAGCAACATCCAGATCCTGCAAAACCCACAACACAAGGGCTGTGGGAGCAGGTTTAGGAGGTCAGAGCAGCCAGGTGGCTTATACCTTACCTCCTGATGCACCTGAACCTCAATTCACCCCATTAAAGACAAGCAGCCTTAAAAAATTCCACTGGAAAAACACATCTTAGTTCCCAAGGTCTGTTCATGTGCTGGTACCTCCATGGCAGCAGCTGGCAGACCTTCCTCTGCACCAGGCCTGTGCTGGATACAAGGGCTCATTCAGAATTATGGAATTGGAGGTTGGAAAACCCCTCTGAGATTGAGGGATTCAGCCAAGGCCACCACTAACCCATGTCCACATCTGTGGCATTCACATTCTCTGAAAAAATTCCTTCATACAGAGTTTTTCTCCTGGGAAGCTGAAAGGCAGCGAGAGAGGCCTCAGAGAAAAGGGAAACAATTCTTGTCTCATTTGCTTCTCCTGTGTTGTGCTCATGTGGAATGTGTTTGGAGATTGTTTACCCACAGGTGATTGTTCCATTGCATTCTGCTGTGAGTTGTTTTCACTCTTTGGCCAACGGGGGCCAAGTTGTTTTGGGACTCTGGAATGTCTCACCAGTTTTCATTATATTTTTAGCATTCAGTAAGTATCCTTTCTGTATTCTTTAGTATAGTTTAGTATCCTTTAATATACTATAGTATAATAAAGTAATAAATCAGCCTTCTGAGAACATGGAGTCAGACGCATCATTCTCTCCCCTGCTGGGTGGACCTGCATTTACAACACCACATCCACACATCTGTTAAATCCTTCCTGGGATGTGACCCCACCTGGCAGCTGTGCCAGGGCTGGAGAACCCTTTCCATGAAGAACAAACCTGCTCTGGCCATACCACTGCTGATAAAAGCCAGGAGGCCCTTGGCTAATGACCACGGGGTGGCTGTCACCTCCTCAACTTCTTCTCCATATGGGATGGAATGCTTTGGCCTTGGGAGGGACCTTAAAGCTCATCTCATCCCAAGCCCCTGCCATGGGCAGGGACACCTTGTGGTGCCAAAGCAGGGCTGTTTGGTGGCTCTGCAGGGATCCCTTTGGGAATGGCTGCGCCCCAGGCCAGGCTGCCCCATCCCACATCTGATCCCAAAGGCAGAGCAGCCCAGGACACCCTGCAGGAAGCAGAGCCTCACGTGACTCCAACAACGTGCCTGGAGCTGCAGGATGGAGCAGGGAAAGCTCTGGGAACCTCTGACAGGAACTTGCTCCCTTCCCAATTTAGAAACAGCAAAACACGGCGGCCTTGGGCAGAGAGGAAAGGGAGGGACAGGGAGACTTCAGAGCCCCTCCTTCCTTCCATGGGTTCAGATATAAAAGTCTCTTTATATTTCTAAATCTTTATACACTTATAAAATTTATATTTATAAATATTTTTATATATTTATATGTATAATTTCTATTTCAGGGATCCTCACAGTGGTATTTTATTTGCAGGGTGTCCCAATGAATGAAGGAATGATGAATCTGACTTCACGTTTTCAGAAGGCTAATTTATTATTTTATGATACTATATTATATTAAAGAATGCTAAGCTATACTATATTAAAGAATACAGAAAAGATAAAAAAATAATAATGAAAGATAATGAAGATAATTATGAAATTATCTAAAAAGATAATAATGAAAACTTGTGACTCTCTCCAGAATCCCGACACTGATTGGCCAATGAGTGAAAACAATTCACATCAGAAACTAATGAAACAATCACCTGTTGGTAAACAACCTCTAAACACATTCCAGACAAGTAAAACATAGAAAAATCAAATGAGATAATATTTGTTTCCCTTTTCTCTGAGGCTTTTCAGCTTCCCAGGAGAAAAATCCTGGGCAAAGGGATTTTTCAGAAAATGTGAATTTTCTGAAAAATCCTGCCACTCTCCAACCCAACTCCACTTTGTGTTCTGCTCCCTTGCAGAGGGGAGGGATGGGTGTGAAACACCTGCACAACATCCAGGAAAAAAGCCAAATTCCTAAATATAAAATGCAAATTTTAAAAATTTGTAATTTTTTTTCCTAAAAATAAGGAGCCTGATATGGTGTCTAACACAAGATACCACCTCTGGTTATGAACTCAGTGTTGGAGATTATTGTAGCTGCCACTTAACTTCACAACAGCAGCTTTAGCAGAATTATTAACTTAATTTCCTGCATTGACTGGGTAATTCAGAAGTGTCCCCAAGCAGGGCTCCTAAAATTTCAGAGCAATCTAATTACCCAGAAGGATTTAGTGGTAGAATTTAAACAACACACATAGACAAAATAAAAAGGCTTTTCTACACCAGAACATGGCTTGCTTATATTTTTATGGATTTTAAAAATAGAAGTTATCTGGAAGTGTAAATGTGATGCATAACTCATTTTTTTTTGTGCAAGCATTCCTCATTTCATCAGTACCCTCTCCTTGCTTAACAGAGAAAAACTGTTCTGCAGTATTTTCCTGACACAAAAACTCCAGCAAAAGAGTATTCTACAGCATAAAAATGAAAAAAAAACACCCTACAGTTATTTTTTTAAAGAACACATAAAGCAATAAAACCAATTTCCCAGGAGAGCAATTCTTCATTGCAGTCAACTTTCTGCTCTGATGAAAATAAGCAACATTATGACATTAATGTGTGAATTAAGACTAGTTTGGAAAGAGTTCCTTACATCCAAACAATCTTGGATTGAGTCCAGAGAACTGCTGAAGTCAAATTTGTGGCAATAAATCATGTGGAAGGAAAAAAAATACTGGAGCAACCATTAAAAAAAAAGTAGAAACGTGATATTTTAAAGACATTAACACACTAAAAAGTGCTCTAGGAGGAAACCTTTGGGTTTAACTCTTCTCTGAAAGCCAAGCACTGGGCTTTGGGGCACAAAGTGACAGCAAAGAGGGGACAAAGCAGCTGTGTCCCAGTTTAACTGGAGGGCAGCTCTGTCCTGACATGTCACCAAAGATGTGTCACTGCTTGAAACACATGAAAACCAACCAAGTACCTGTTCTGCTCCAAAAAAACCAGAATATTGATCTCCTGGGGTGTCCTGGGCAGGGCCCTCCAGCTGAGGATATTCTGGGATTATATTTATCATCCCTTGGAGGAAATCTTGAATGCAGCCATCAGTAAATTCATCTCAAGAGGATCTGGGTAAGGCAGCTGAACTGCTGAGGGTTTTTTTTCAGAAAGAAAAAATCTGGGAGCCACAACAGAGAGGAGGCACAGCCCTGCACAGCCCCAGGCTTGCAACACAGATGGAATGATCCCCTCCTACCCTCAGGAAAAGATTAATGGAATAATCATTCCTTCCACAAGCACCTTGGCACTGCCTGGTTTCACAGGCTCCATCACCACCTTGGTGATTTCCACGTTCCAGTTTTTCAGCAGAAATCAGGCAAATATTGGCTACTACAGAAATTAAGTATATTTTTCTTTTTAACAGAAAGCAAAATCTTTTCCCTACTCTGTGACCTTCCAAGGATTTCACAATGCCTTTCCAGCATGAAGGGCTCTGTGGGAGGGGAAGATGGGGCCTTGCAGAAGAGGAAACCCAAAGCTCAGTGACAGTTTGTCCCCGTTGCACCACAGTGACACAGCAAAGGCACCAGCACAGACTGAGCCCTGCAGAGCCCAGTTTGGTGCCACCAGGGCCATCCAAGAGCCTCCAGATGCTCTGCAGAGGTGGTTGTTGTACTCCTGAACCCACTGGAAACTGCTGGTACCCCTAAACCCATGGAAAGCTGCTCTCACCACACAGCCACGGGAGCTCCCTGCTCCAGGGGTGCTGGGGAATGCCAGAGCTTGAGGTGGATGAGCAGAGCTGATTACACAACCAGCTGTGTCATCTGCACAGCTGTTATTATGCATTTTGCAGAGACATCTGGACTCCCAGTTAAATGACTAATTGTGCTATGATGGATTTCCCAGTTCCACTCTGCTCTGGGCAGTGCAGAACTGTCCCTGGGCACACCATGAGCCACTGCAGCCTCCCAGCTTCTGTTCAGGGGTTGAAGGAATTCTCTTATTCCACCACCTTCAAACCTATCTCATCCTGCATATTCCAAGTGCTCCAGCCTCTCCTGCCCAGGTGTACCTGACCTGAATGAGCAGCACTTTGTACAAAACCTCTCTTCAAAGTGCTCCAGATTTCTGAGAATCTAAAAGAAATGTCACTGTAATGAGCTGATAATCCTTAACAAAAGAAACAAACGTTTTCTCCTGCTGCTGCCCCTGCTTAAAGCCTCACTGTGTGCTGGCCTGAGAGAAAACTGCCTCCACCAGCAGCTCCTGATCTATTTTCTCTTGGAATTTCTAGACATGCAAATTCACACTCAGTGCTGGAGCCACAGAATCACAAATTAAAGCTAATGGGACAATTATTACTCATTTGCCTCGATTTCTTGTCTAGTCTCTACTACAGGACCCACTCTTCACTGGTTTTCAGAAATCCTGACACACTTGGACAAACCACAACTTATCTCTGGTGAGAACAGGTAACTTGATCAAAAAGGGATGAATCCCAGATCCCAGAATGGTTTGGGTTGGAAGGGACCTTTAAGTTCATCCAGTTCCACCCCTGCAAGGCAGGGACAGCTTCCACTGTTCCAGGTTGCTCCAAGCC
The DNA here is from genome assembly GCA_024362935.1 of Setophaga petechia. NCBI lineage: Eukaryota > Metazoa > Chordata > Aves > Passeriformes > Parulidae > Setophaga > Setophaga petechia. The sequence goes on from JANCRA010000021.1 coordinate 11,872,170, forward strand.
TTGTCCAGCCTTGGACACTTCCAGGGATGGGGCAGCCACAGCTGCTCTGGGCACCCTGGGAATAATTCCAGCTTCACTGGGAATAATTCCTTCCTAATATCCCATCTAACCCTGTTCTCTGGCAGTGGGAAGCCAATCTCCCTTGTCCCTTTCCAGCTCTCCTGGAGCCCCTTCAGGCACTGGAAGCTCTCCTTGGCTTAGTGGTGGCCATGGCAGTGTGGGGACAGTGCCTGGATTTGAGCATCTCCAAGGTCAGCCCCACAGAGAAGATCCCCTGATCTCTGGGGACACAGCCCTGGTGTCACAGAACAAAGTTTGCTCTGTGCCATGCAGGGAATGCTGCTCTTTGCACAGCTCTGGTACAAAACCACACTCAATTCCTCCTCATCCTCACCCCTCCTGTCACAGACACATTTTATAAAAAATCATTCCCTTGGGATTTTTCCTCCTGGGAAGCTGAGAGGCCTCAGGAACAAAATGTAAACAATGGTTATCTGCTGCTGTGGAATGCAACAGGTGCATCTGTGATTGGTCTCATGTGGTTGTTTCTAATTAATGGCCAATCACAGCCCAGCTGGCTCAGACACTCTGCCCGAGCCACAAAGCTTTATCATTCCTTCTATTTTTATTCTTAGCCAGCCTTCTGATGAAATCCTTTCTTCTATTCTTTTAGTATAGTTTTAATGTAATACATATCATAATATATAATATTATAGTATATGTTATAATAAATTATATAATATTAATAAATAATGTTATAAATAGATAAAAATAATATATAAATATATGTAGAAAGAATATTATAATATTATAGTATTAATATTATAATATTATAATTATGTTATTATACTATTATAATATAAATATAATAATATGCTACTATAATATAATATAATAATATAATACTATTATAATATTATACTAGTATAATATTATTATACTATTATAATTATAATATATTATACTAATATAATATTAAATATAATTATAATTATAATATTATAACATGATATTATCATATTATAATAAATCAAGCCTTCTGAAACATGGAGTCAACATTCTTGTCTCTTCCCTCATCCTGAGACCCCTGTGAACAGTCCCACCTCCCATATCTGTGGGCACAGGGGCTGTGCTCCCACACTCAGTGTTTAATTCATGCACCACAAGGTGAGGGAAGGGAACTTTCCTGCCAGCATCACCTGTAGCCATGGCAACCACGGTGTCACTGCAGGGAGGGCAGAGCCACCTCCCATCCTGCCTGCAATTCTCTGAGCCCAACACACCTCAGCCACCAGCCAGTGAGCCCAGGGAGCCAACCCCAGGCAAGTGATGGCTTTTTGCACACACCAGTGATGGTTTCAACTTTAAATTTGAATTCATCTCATTTTAATCCAATTTATAAATAGAAGAGATGGCTTGGAATACACCTTGACTCGGCTACAGTACACAGAAAACACAAAAAATTGGATATCAGAATAACAGGAAAGGGAAGATGAACTGGAGTTTTGTCTGCAGGAGCACTTTAGATCCCACCAAACTACACAAAAAAAAAAAAAACCTAATCTTTTTTACAAGACAGAATCGTGTTTTGGAGAAGTTTCAAACAAAAAGACTTTAAAAAGGATATTTAAAACGTCAGGAAAGTGGGAGGATGAATTACCTCAGAAATGGGCACCCCCTCAAGCCTCTGCAGCAAAGATGCTCATTCTGTAGGACCCAAACTGATCAAGCACGTTTGGTTTTCCCTTCTCATTTCAGACACACTGCAAGAATCAGGGGGAGGCTCCAGTGGGGGTTAATTTTTGCATGTCACACAAGGGAATTGATGGAATATGCATTATATGTAACAGCTTTTACATTATATGGAAGGAAGAAGGAATAACATAGTGATACTTACTCCTGTACTGACAAGAGACAGCATAATTCTTTCATTTAAGGCTAATGTTTCTCCTTGCTTCATCTTGATTCTCTTCTTATCTAAACATTTCATTGCATACCTGAAAAAAAAACAAACATTCAGAAAAAGCACCAAAAATCTCCTCTGTCAGGACTCTTCACTGGCAGCCAGGCCATGCACATTCACAGGATCCTGTAAACAAGCTCTTGAAAGACTTAAACCCAGGACTAAAAACCATCATTTCACTAAAAACCTCCAAAATCTCCCAGAATTAACACATTTCCAGCAGAAGCCTCCTGACAGAGAAATGTGCTTTAACAAATAATTCCATGTCCAAACCATCGCAGTGAGATAGGAATTACACAACATATATTCATTTTCTCATACCTACAAGCAAGGATCTGCCTTAGGAATTAAATAACAGAAATTCTGTTATGGTACCATTTAATTCCAACAGTTTTCAACTCTATCAGGAAAGCAATATCTTGAACACACGCTGAGTTTTATATTTTTTTTTTTTCTCCTTAATTTTCTTTCTACTCAGAAAAAGTCAGATACACACAAGAAAGCTTTTTTAGTCTTCTACCATCTGTGCTACACAAATTAATAAAATTTTGCTCACAAAGGATGTTACCCTAACAACCACCAACCACAGGAGGATATGATCCAGGCTGGGTATTTTTCCAGGCTGTTGGTGAGTTCATTAATAGATATCAGTGAGAAGGACATGTGTGCTCCTCCACAGAAGACTCCTAGACATGGGCACTCATGGATTTTTTAGGAAATTACCACATTACAGCAGTGTTTCAATGCCCATCCCCATCCAACCCCAGGGCTTCAGCTTTTGGGAGCTCCAGCTCCCAAAAACAGCCACGTCATTCCTGACATCAATGTGTTGGGAGTGGGGGAGTGAGGGTGAATTTTAACTTTGCAGACTGGGAATATATTCATATGTTCCTGCTGAGGAGTCTGTGAAGGGTGAGTAAAAATAACCCCTGACCAGAGAGAGGCACTGGGAGTGTTCAAAGCTGATGGAAATCACAGAATGGTTTGGGTGGGAACAGACCTTAAATCCATGGGCAGGGACACCTTCCACCATCCCAGGCTGCTCCAAGCCTCATCCAACCTGGCCTTGGGCATTTCCAGGGATGAGGCAGCCACAGCTTCTCTGGGAACCTGTCCCAAATCAAGTCTGCAGCTCTAAGTGCAGCAGAGGCAGCCTGGAGGGGATGGGAGCTGGGTTAGGGATTGTGATGGTGTTCACAGGGGTCTCAGGATGAGGGAAGAGATGAGGATCTGACTCCATGTTTCAGAAGGCTTGATTTATTATTTTATGATATATATTATATTAAAACTATACTAAAAGAATAGAAGAAAGGATTTCATCAGAAGGCTGGCTAGAAATAGACAAAGAAATAATGATAACAAAGGTTTGTGGCTCGGACTCTCTGTCCAAGCCAGCTGACTGTGATTGGCCATTAATTAAAAACATCCAACATGGGCCAATCACAGACCCACCTGCTGCATTCCACAGCAGCAGATAACCATTGTTCACATTTTGTTCCTGAGGCCTCTCAGCTTCTCAGGAGGAAAAATCCTAAGGAAAGGATTTTTCATAAAAGATGTCTGCGACAAGGGATGGGCACACAGGTTTGGATCAAGACAGAACTAAACCAAACCTCTACCCAGAAGCTGAGCCTCATCTTAAGTTTTGCTTCAAATTTGAAAAAGAAGGTTGCTTTTCTCACATTTTGCTTCCCTTTGCTCTATTTATATCTAATAAAACCTGTCCTTTGCTTCACTTTTCCTGTCCTTCTCACTTCCCAAGGATTTATCCACCTCCTGCCAGAGCCCTACTCAGACACTCAGACATGGAGATGGCTGGGACTCTGACAATTGCCTCCTGAGTGTGCCTCAAGCTAAATAAAATGTTTATTTTTGCACATGGACAACTGAATGAACTGTACATGGACAAAAAGTACCAAAGCAAGAATAAAGGCAGCATTGTTAGTAAGAGTATTAATATAAATACTTGAAGTCACTGCAGAAATACTGAAAGTAATAATAGCAACATTAAGATCTCTTCCACTTGTTAAGAGTCAGAAGTTTATTATTATCAAGGATGTCAGGCACACATAAATACCAGAGGAGCCAGACACAGGGCACCTCACACATGCCCTGACACATTTTCCTTGGAAGGGAAATGTTTAAGGATGGGCTGTGGACTAAAATTGTAGGAGAAAAGCAAGATGAAAGGATGGGGTGTAAGTAAAGAAATGGACTGATATTGAGAACAACTGGTTAAATCCATGCCCAGATGTTCACAACAGAACACAATGGGACAATGATGCCTAGAAATGGGAATGTGATGATCAGGGGAGGTGTGTGAATGGTAAAATCACAAAAAGAATAAAAACCACCCAGGGTTGACCCTGGAGCTCCCATAGAGAGCTCTGGGAATCACAAGTCCAGCAGTGGGATATCCCCTTCCAAATGGCAGCAGGGACCTCTGCTCCCACCACACATGGGGCAGGCACTGATGGAATTCCCCAAATTGGGAGCAGCACACTGGGAATGGGCTCTGGCACAGCCCTGACTGCCCAGATTTGGGGACAAATTCCTGCAGCTCCACCTGGAGCAGGTGACACCTGAGCAGCCACCATGGCTTCCACAGGAATATCCTCTGATCCAAGGAATTGCTGCTGATTTTAACACATCTGCATCTGTGCTGATTTTAACACATCTGCATCTGTGCTGATTTTAACACATCTGCATGTTCCACTGGTTTTGACAGGACATTCCCATGTGCCCAGGAGCTGTGTGACACTGAGCCCCTGCATGGCATGGAACAGGATCCACTGAGCCTGCAGAGAGCCAGGAATCAGAATTTCTTTCTGGGGGAAAAAACCTCATCACAAAGAACTTTACAGCAATGTGATGCTGCTTCCCAGTGATTTCCTAAGAAATTACTGGAAGGATTTCCTCACTAGTCCAGAGTTTACAATCACCTTTGCCACTGAGTGGGTGATACTCACATTTTTCCAGTGTCTGCTTTTCTGCAGCCATACACTTCACCAAATCCCCCTCTTCCTATTATTCTATGTACACTAAAATCATTCATGGTCAGCTGCAAATGGAAACAGAAACAACAAAACAAAACCTTCATTTTTCCAGCATTAAAAACAACCTACTGTGAAAACATCTAAATGATCCATGAATGTGTAGAGATCCTCAACTGTAATTCAACAGCATTTACTGTGCTGGAAAAGGAGCCCCTTATTGTTGATATTTCCATGTACTTGGAAGCACTACAGTGTGAAGTAGCACCAAGGGGAATGAGGCTGTTGTTCCCAAAATCTGCCAGCGTCACTCAGGGCTATTTTTGCAGCCCAAGCTGTCACACAGAAGTGCAGAGGGACACAAAAGCTGAGGCCAAGGGAAGGGGCTCAGAGGGTGCTGGGATCACAGACTGGAGTGGGAAAGAGAGGTGGACAGGGATTGGGGCTGGTAAAGAGCAGAAATTCTGGCACTTCAGCTCTTTCAGCCATTAAAAAAATCAAAATTCCATTAGCTGAGGAAGGCAGAGGGGACGTCCAGACAGGAATCATCAGGGCTGTGCCTAAGAATAGCAGAGCAGTGACATCCACCACCCTCCTTAATGAGGCCTTTGCAGAGCAGGATTCAAAACTGAACATTCTCTTTCCTGTATCAGCCTCTGACAAGATAAATATACTTGTGAGTACTTACATGAATATTTAGCTCTACATTTTTCCATTGACAAAATCTAGTAAACTTGTCACTGCAAAAGAAAAAAAAAAGTTTAAAAGTTGTCTGAGACTATTGTGTAGAGTATTACAGGAAATGTCAAGACTCTGATATTTAAAATCTAGTCTGAGCTAGGGCGTGGGGTGGTATTTAATAAATGACAGCCTTCCTTTCACCAACTGTAATCTTACCCCCACCAAGAAAAACAATTCCTAGGCAGAGCACACTCCATGTTCTACATCCTTGGGAGAGAAAGGAGAGCAGATAACCTTAGCCCTGGAAGTGCTCAGTGTGTCCCCACAGCTCTCTTGCACGGTTTTCAATCATTCAAAGATGGTTTTCAATTTTTAAACAACTATGTTTGGAACTAACAAACATTTAAATTACATCAAGAGGAAGATAATTATAAAAAAAAAACACAGGCAGCTCGATTTATGTTAATGAACCTCCCTATACTCCAAGGAACATTTTAAAACTCATTTTATCTTAAAATAGGGAAGACATCAGCAATACCACAGGCTTTGGGAAAAAAATAATAAAAGAGTTGCTTATTCCTACATGAATAATTAAATATTTATTTTCAAAGTAAGAAAAAAACAGCTTTATGGAGGCATTTTTATAATTATCACGGAATGGCACCAAACCAGTTTAGAAAATGGATTTGGGTGTTGCATGTCCAGACACAGGAGCAGGAAAGGGCTGCTCTGCTGAGCCAGACTTGTGCCTTCAATTCTTTATTACACAGAATATCCCCAAAACCCCAGTTCTGCCTTTTCTCAGTCCAAACTCCAACCTCTGTGTGCCCTGAGAAATCCCTGAGCTTTCCAGCTGTTCCACGCACACATCCTGACTCTGATCAGGGTATCCCACAAAGCTGGGTTAATTTGATTAATCATGCATTAATACACCTTTTTAGCCTTAGTTACAACAGTACTGAAAGCACTTGGCTTCCCACTACAGCAGGCAGATAATTCAGGTAATATTCCCTATTCATACCTTTCCATAAATTTTTGAAATATTTTTCCTCGGAGACTATCACAAATTTCTTCTATATATGGCTAAAAAAGGGTGAGGAAACACAATTAGTATTTAAGCAGACAATAAATGGCTTTTTTCAATCCCATCTAACACACAGATCTCTCATGGGCCCCACACAGCTCCTGGAATGTCCTAAAGAAGCCTCAACAAAGCATTTTAGCTTTATTTGGCTTTAGGAACCTGAGCAGATGCCCTGAAGTCAAACAAAAAATCAGCTAGAAAACCTTAAGGGGTGTGGGCGCAAAAAATTCTCCTTTTAAATGTATTTTTACCAATGAATTGTCACCCCTGTGGAACCCAAAGCTCCCAGAGCTGCTCCCTCATCTCTGTGGTGCTTCTCTCCTCCCTGTCCTTGCTGAGAGATCAGCACCTTGGAACCACAGGTGACTTTTTCCAGGGAAATCCCTCCCCTGGGTGTGTCAGGGCCCAACCTCCCCCCAGGGAGAGCTGAGACATGCCCCAGCACTGCAATCACCAATTTCAGCAACCACAACAGCTCAGGAGCACAGCACACATCAGGCAAGGGGCAACCTCCACATTTTTTCAGCACATAAAAATACATCAGGTTTAGATAAAAGACACTTAAGGCTTACAAACACCCCCATGATGGATTAAAGACTATTTCTCCACTGTTGCAGCTCAGTTCACCCTGACAGGATGAGCATCTTCCTGATGGAAAGTGATTTACTCTAAATCATTTAATGGCTCAAAATTATACAACTATAAAAACTCTTCTGTTCACACACCAAGGTATAGTTTGCTTTTCTAAATGTGCTTGAAAATATTATAGATAACAAGAGTAAATTGTAATTTTGACTTGGAAAAGCATTTCAATCCCACTTACAGCACAGAATATGTACCAGTCCCATTTATTCAGTCTCTTTAAAGAGTATTTTAAAAGTCACTTTATGTCAGAAAAGCTGAATGTTCAGACTGTAAAAGCTCACCTGGAAAAGGCTGGCTGGCACTTGTTTCTTGGCTAAATGTGTTTGTACATGATCTACAGCTTGTTTTGAGAAGGGCTTTTGGAAAAGAAAAAGGAAGATTTCAAACACTTGGAACTGTCAGGAGTTTCATTTCAGGTCAGAGCACGGTTGTTCTTTTCCCCACACAGAAATACAACCCCAAGGGGAATCAATAGGGCCTCCCACAGGTATATTACAGTGAATATTGTGTGAAATGTGCAGAATGATCCAGTAACAGGATTATTCTGAAGCAGAAAAGCAGGAGAGGGGAAGATGAGGAGGAGGAAGGTAAAAATCAAAGGGGGTGACGATCCTCCTTTAACAAATCCACGGAAAATCCCATTTACAGGCACAGCTCCAGAGCCAGAAGCACTCATGAACTTTTTACTAATAAAATAATGCATTTTGAGGGAAATAAAAAAAATTAAAACCACCCAAAGCATGATACCACCAGAATACAACACCTGCAAATCCTTCCTTCAAATGAGAGCACATGAAACTGTTAAGAACAGATCAATGGGCCCAAACTTCAGCTAGAAGAAATGTGTCTTTTCAATGACTTTAGCCACATCTCTATACACACACCCTGCATTTATTTCATGCTTTTGGACACAGACATTTAATCTAAAGAAATTTAAACCAGAAAAATCTCCTGATACTTCCTCTGCGCGCTGCTAAGTTTAATAAAAATTGCAGCACGCCTCAACTTTTACACCTCAATACAAAAAAATAAAAATAAAAAAGCGTCATTCTGAATTTTGCCAAACCCAGATCCTGGATTTCCAAGGGGAATTGCTGCTGCCAGGAGGAGGGGAAAGGCAGGATACCCACGTGGGAACAGGAGAGCAGCTCCTTCATGATGTAGGTGTCGTAGATCTGCCGGCTCCGCGACAGCCGCTCCTCCTCTGAGTCCAGCTTCTCGTACTCCTTGATCTGCAGCACAAGCACACACCACACATTTCCTTGTCATTTCTCACTCTTTGGGTCAAAACAGGGCTTTGGGTGAAGTTTTCTTTTATTGTTTTCTTTCTTGATGAAAAATCGCCCGTGACAGCACAGTTACGGCTGGGATTTCCCTTTGATATTGGGATTTTCCAGTTGTGGAGTCCCATTCCATTGGTGGAGTCCCCATTCCTTCAGGGATTTAAGAGGATGTGGCACTTGGGGACATGCTCAGTGGTGGCCTTGGCAGTGCTGAGTGAACAGGGGGACTCAATGGCCTGAGAGGGCTCTTCCAATCAAAAATTCCCTGATCACAGCACATCTGGTAGAGATGTCCAAGAAAGAATATAAAGCACCTTTCAAAATGTTGACATAGTCCAGCTACACTGTGGATTTGAAGCCTAAAGGTGGCTAAAAGACAATTTTACAAAATACATCAAGTTTCCTCAGGTGTGCTGTGGGAGATCAGTGTGTTCCAGGTGAAGGAACAGCAATCCCAGACAGTTCATTTACAGAACAAAACCTGACAATCAGTTCCAGAACAGAAAGTTCACCCAGTCCAAGGGTCCTCTGGAGCATATTTAGGGAAAGAGCTCTTCCAGAAATGACAAAATATAAAAAAAGATGCAAGGGGAAAGACTCAGCACTGGCTTTCTGGACCTTCCAGGAGAAACCCTGGAATCCAGATCCCTTGGCACTGAGCAGATCTGCTCTGTGCCACACAACCCCAGCATTGCTTAGCTTGGGAAAAAACCTCCAAGATCATCAAATCCAATTATCAAGAGACAAACTGGAACCAACCTACCTCTGGAGGTGGAACATTAATTAAAGTCAGTATCTTTCTAGCTGTACTGCTGGTGTTTGCTGACATGATAAGGCACCAGTCCCACCCCAATCTGCCATCTGTGCTGCTTCCCCCTTGATACCAATTTATAATTAAAATTACTCAAAATGTCTTTGCCCAAGAAACACTTTTAATTAATGCAATGACACAAAATAATTAGCAGTACAGGAGGAAGGCTGATGGATATCTGATAGTCTTATTTGAGTACAATCTCCTATCCCTCAATGTTTGGTTGTTAAAGGACACAACTGCCCAGTCAGTGTTCAGGGGTTTCAGCAGAGCCCCACAGAGACCAAAAGGATCTCCTCAAAAACTGGGATCAGAATGCATTTGTTTTCAAGTATTTAGAAGTTCTTTTTTTCCTTTTTTTTTCCCAATTTTCCCCCCTTTTTCTTTTTAATTTCTTTTCTTTTCCTCCTGAAACCGATCGGGATGAATCACTCATCCTGTTAAATGCCTGATCGTGACTCCAGCTGCAGTGATATGAAATCCCTGGAGTACAGAGCTCTTCTACATCAAGCAATTTTTAATGTAGCAATGTACTCAGATTATTCTATGTGTAATAAATGCAGCAAGTAAATCAAATATATAAAAAAAGGAAAAGCTCCTGGATCCGGTATGTCACAGAGGAAAACACAATGAACCTCTCTTTAAATATCTTTAATGGGATTTTTCCAGAAGTACATGACAAAGCACTGAAATTCTTTTGAGGCAACATTTTGCTAATAACCTAAAAATACAATTTTGAATTGTTTCAGAGATAAAGAGGCAGCCAAAAATATCTTGCTAAATAATCTGGTACAACAGGCCTTTTCGGATTACTTATGACAGTGATATCTTCAGTGTATAAAGAGATGGAAATGATAGAAAAAGATTCTTTATTGACAGCAGGTATCTGATCTGAGTGGGGGAATGGAGCCTTGCTGAGGACTGATCTCCAAATTGATACCAGCTGTTTGTGCTGATAGCAAGGAAAAAAGTTAAATTCTCAGCTCATGAGTGAAGCAGCCAAGGCTATTCCAGCTCTAATTAACCCTGAGCATCAGGCATGGGCAGGTCTGCCCTGAAATCAGCACCTGGGACAGGATTCACTGGGGCTTTATTCAGCGTCACAAATTAATGAATGGAGCCATGGAGCTCAGACCCTGCAGCAGCAGAAGCTGGGGAGGGCCAGGGCATTCCTTGGAATTATTGATCCTTTGGGATGTGCCCTGCACAGTGCCTGGCAGCTCCTTCACTGGCTATCTCCTGACAAGGGACACAACTCATCCATCTGAGGCCACCTCTGGTGTTCCCTCTGCCACAGCAGCTCCTGAAACATCTGAGCAGCTCCCACCCCTCATCCCTCCACAATCCCTCCCTGCTGCCTTTTCCACAGGTGAAAAACTGCTGGGGAAAGACCTGAAGGGTTCCAGTGTCACCCCAACACCAGAAAATTCATCCCAGATCCTTTTCTACCAGTCCACACTGCTTCAATGTCCCTCTCCTTCCCTCTCAGCATTCCCTGATGGAGCAGGACAGCCTCAGTCCCTGCACAGCCCCAAAGCTCCATCACCACCAGCACTCACCTCCTCATAGAACTTCAGCTGAGGGACAGCTTCATCAATCTCATTCATGCAATAATCTTTAAAGAGCAAAAATCCTGGAAAGAAAAACAGAAAAAATCAGAAAAACTGGTCTCATTACACTCATAAAAAGGCTCATGAAACCACCTGAGTTCCACCACGGGCTGTATAAACCTGTGTGAGCATCCCCAATTGCCAAAGTTTAGGATTCTGATTCCAGCTCTTCATTTCCAGCACAAAAGGATCCCAAGCCTGCCTCACCTCCCACAGGTGTATTAAGCCCATTACTGCTTCCACCTGCTGAGAATTTTATCAGGCATTTCCATAATGCACAAAAATATCCTGTTCCTCTTCACAGACCACATTTTCTTCTCTTTTTTTTTCCCCCAGTGAAAACTAGACACTATTCACGTTTTGGGGTTTTTTTGTAGGAGATTTACCTACATTTCACTGATGAAGCATGACCTCTTCTGCACTCCCATTTCAGAATTACCGGTTCATGTTACCTCTAATGGGTTTTATTGCTCAATAAATTACATCAGGGTCTTTACAGTTCCTTTGCAAGTAATTTAGAGCATGACCCCAGCAGGCTGCAGATGAAAATCTTCCATTAGGAGCATTTTAATGCACTGTCACAAGCCTCATCCCATGGAAGCTCTGTCTTTCCCTGCCTCGGAGCTGGCACCTGCTACCCTGGAATTTCACACAGCAATCTGTGTCACAAATGTCCCCATCACTGCCAAACCCACCCAAAATTCCCCATTTCCTCAGCCAGACCGTGCACCTCCACCTCTCCTTGCCAGCTTGGCTTTTTGAGGACAAAAAGTGAAATTTTGTGAGCTGACTCAAATTCTTTATTTCCCACACGACGGAACCAGCAGCAGCAGCAGCACAGAGCAGAATCCTGCTGAATGGACTGAACTTTTCTAGGACAATGAACCAAAGATTGGGTAATTAAGAGACTGAAGAGTGGCACAAACAGCTCTGAATGCAGTGAAAGAAAAATCCCTGGCCTGGTCCCAGCTCCTGGCTGGTGCCCAAAAAAACCCACAAACAACAAAAAAAACACAACAATAAACCACAAAGACAACTGTGGGAGGAGTGTGAAAATATACCAACACACATTTCCAGCAGGGCCACGCCAAACATTCCAGCCCTGCTTAGTATTTTCCAAACTTTTTCAATTTAATTATGGCAGAGAAAGAAGAGGTTCCCAAGCCCATGGCACAGGGAACAATCAGAGGCTTATGCAGCCACAGGACACGGGGCTGCTCCTCCCTGAGGCCCCTTGGCACTGCACTGCAAAAACCCAGATATACCCAAAATATACAGACTGAGAGCTCAGGCTGCTCAGCCTGGGGAAGAGAAGGTTGGGGAAAGATCTCACAGCACATTCCAGGACCTGAAGGGGCTACAGGGAAGCTGGAGAGGGATTTTACATCAGGAGCTGGAGTGACAGGACAAGGGGGAATGGCTTCAGACTGAAATGGAAATTTAGGTGAGATATATGGAAGAAATCACTCCCTGTGAGGGTGCTGAAGCCCTGGCACAGGTTGCCCAGAGAAGCTGGGGCTGCCCCATCCCTGGAAGTGTCCGAGGCCAGGTTGGACAGGGCTTGGAGCAATCTTGGATAGTAGAAGGTGTTCCTGCCCATGGATGATCTTTAAGGTCCCCTCCAACCCAAACCATTCAGTGATTCTATAATTCAGACAAATCTAATTAGAGCCTAATGTTCCCCAGACTGGAATTGTTTCTGTTTCGACCTCCCATTCTATCAACAGACCCTGCACTTCCCCTGCAGCACAAAGGAAATCTCCTCCTTTACTGCTGCTCTTGGATTGAGTGAAAAATGATCAGCCAGAAACTGCAGCTCTCACATAATGGCACAACGAAGTGACAGATGCAGCATTGAGTAAGTGACAGGAGTTTTAAGAAGTTCAGGGGGAGCTGACGAGGAGCACAATAAGCACAGTTAACAGCACACAGAAAAATAAGCCCAGGAACAGAAAGCAGGAATTAATAAAATGATAGCGTTAAGTAACAGCTAAAAAGAACCAGCAATTATTTATGAAATAAAGATGCTGACAGCTTTGGCTTTAAAGATTCCTTCTGCTATAACTATATAATTTCTGCAACAACCAGATCACTGGTTGTTAAGGGAAAGGAAAAATATTTTTTAAGAGCTTCTTCTGGCAACACCAAAGTGATGGATGATATCAATAATACACACACAGAGTGTGAGGCAGCACCCAGCTCCTTTGGGCTCCAGCCTCTGGACAACCATTTTCCCCTTCAGCTTTGCATTTACAATCCCAAGACAAATTTGTCAAGTGCCATGAATTGCACTGACTCTAATTACCAAGGCAAAATGCCTTTCAAGGAGGGATGAAGGCCACCTTTGAGGTTTGCAGAGGCTCACAAGCAGGAAGGGATGGGCTGGTGGGGAGAGCAGAATCAGGTCAGGCAGCTCAGCCATAACCAGGTACTCACAGAGCTCATCCCCAGCTGGACAAGGTCCCTGTCACAAGGAGGGGAACCAGGTTAACCCATCTCTTTAAAACAGAACATGAATGGTTACTTCAGTATTTATTCCAAATAATTCTGTTTTTCCAGCATGATCACAGGAATTTTGCATGAAATCCTGACTCTAATCAACAGCATCCCTCCACTCCTGGTTTTTGTCTCCAGAATTTAGCCTTTCCCACAGCCAAACAACACAGCCACACACTCCAGAGCCCTTATCATGTTTGTGGCCTCCACTGGACCCTCTCCAGGAGCTCCCTGACTTTCTTGAGCAGTGGAGACCAGACCTGAACAGCACAGCCCAGATGTGGCCTCACTAGGGCCACTCAGCAGGATTAAAGCCACCTTCTCATTTTCCACTCCCGTGGCATTTTCCTGTCTGTGGCTCTGCCAAAATCCCCCCCAGGGCAGCAGCCACAGGGGCCAGCACTGGCCTCTGCCTCCTCCAGCAGTCTAAAGGTCACCTGCAGCCACAGCACCACCTCCTCATCCCTGTCAGTCAGCTGAGAGCACGGAATAATAAATAAAATGAAACAGAACAACAAGAACAACGAGGAACTCCACCATAAAACACTCGGAGAAAACGACTTATCTAATTCTAACTGGAATTTTATGAGAATCAGATTCAAGTGACCTTTTAACAGGAGTAAATAAAAATCTTATTAAAGCAAACAGGAGTGACTAGGTGAGAGAGCAGAGCCAAAAATAGCCACGTTTAGCCCCGATACAAGCGTTCACAATGTCACTGATTGAAAGGAAGCTGCATCTATTTACAGCAGGCCTGAACATGGTCCAAAACGCTGATGTAGCCACTTTCTAGTAGGCAAAATAGCAAATTAGAGAACAAAAATACCAAGCTGTTTCCAAATCGTCCCCAAACGTGCTGTGTATAAATACAGAACCCTGACAAACAAAGCAGCAGTGACATCTGCACCAGACACGGGCTCCTCTCCCGGGCAGGAAAAGCTTTGGGAATGTGGGATGGTGCTCAAGGCTGCCACACAGGATCTGCCCCTGCTCAGGGCACTTGAAGGGCTCCAATCTCAGTCATCCCAAGATGTGTCTCATGATCTTTCTTGCTTGGTGAGCTCAGATAACAGCAAGAAGCCATGGCCAAGGGATGTCTCACATTCTGCACCTCCCTGCCAGGACGCTGCACCAAGGTGGGCCAGGCTGGAAATCAGGAGGAATTTCTTCCCAAAAAGGGTGGTCAGGCATTGGAAGGGATTGTTCCCCAATTGGAAGGGGTTGTCCAGGTGGTTTGGAGTCCCCATCCCTGGAGGTGTCCAAGGAATTCCTGGATGTGGCACTCAGTGGTGGCGACTTGGCACAGGTTGGACTCGATGGTGCTGGGAGGAATTTCCTGACCCAAATAATTTTGGGATTCTGGGGCATCTCCTCCCCAGGAATGTCTGTTATGTATTGCTGCCACACCACAGTGACATTACAGCACAGCTGTACTTAAATCCAGCTGTGGGTGTGTTCAGCCTCCTGAAATAGCCCTCAGTGACCTTCAGATCCATCAGCACCAGGAACAGATCTGGGTCACAGATACCAACACTGGGACAAAGTCTCAAAAAACCACATGAAACCTGTGATTTCCACCAGGCTGCAATTGTCACAGAACACCAGGCCAGGCTCAGACTCCTGCTCTGTGCAGTGCCCACACAGAGCTGACACAGCACAGAGTAATTCAGGCCACCTAAGAGCTCCACAACTGAGAGAACCACCAACTTCCCTCTCCAGGAACAAAGATCACCAGGGAAAACCGTGTAGGAATTGTGCTCTGGCAAGGTGCAAAGCCACAAGAATCCTCCCAACCCAGAAAGCATCACACATTCCACTCCTTTCCTTTCCCTTTTCCATTCTTTCCTAATTGAGCCTAATGTTCATTCCCTTTGCATTAAAAATAATACATTATAACAGACTGAAACATATTCCTGTGCATAGAAAGCAGGGGGAAAGAACAAACTGTATTTCATGAGGACGTGCATCCAATGGTGAGGAGAACAGAACAATTTCCCTAGAACAGAACCAAACTGAGCTCAAAATTAGGCTGCAAGTTGCCAGGTAGCCTGTTTAATGAGGTCTGGAAATCATTATATGAAAATAAGCTTTGGCTAAAAGGTTTTAAGTGTTGTCAGAGAAAAACTTTTTATTTCCAGGCCTATTTTCATATAGCTTTTCACCCAGGGAAATCATTGTTGAAGCTTGGTCAGCCTTCTTTCTAAACACCAGACTTGTGCATGCCTGGAATTCCTGCAGGGAGAGGAGCAGGAGAGCTGAGCTGCTCCTCCAGCACTGACACTGGGGACAGAATGGAGGAATATTCACAAATTCTGTGTCAAACCCCAAAAGCCTGAGCCAGGTAGAGCATCCCAAGCAGTGAATATACAGATTTACTGAAAGCACTCAATTATCATTATTTAGGCTGCCCAGAGAAGCTGTGGCTGCTCCATCCCTGGAACTGTCCAAGGCCTGGTTGGATGGAGCTCTGAGTAAACCTGGATAGTGGAAGGTGGAGCTGGATGAGCTTTAAGGTCCTTTTCAACCCAAAGCACTCAGGGATTTTCTGAATATCCCCGTGAAATAGTAGCTCTGAACACTGAATGTGTGATCAATCATTTTTTAAAGCCATGCAGAGAAAATAATGGGGGAAACTTAGCTCTGAACCATATTTACTATGTATCCTTCATATTCTGGTCTCCTTTAACATGCAGATTCCAGCTGACTGAAGTCGAAAATCAAAGGCATTCAACATATCAAAGGTGAAAGAAAAAAGTAGGTTTTACACAAGAAAAAGCTCCTCTAGAAGATGGAGGAGTAAAAACACTAAACAGAAATACACAAAAATATTCTAATTTTTAAAAAGACCACTAAACACAGAATAGAAGCTTTCATTTCAATCAGTTATTACAAAGAATGTGATTAAATTCCTTCACTAAATCCCATCAAGGAATACACAGCGCTTGAGGTTTTCTTTCTTTCTTTCTTCACTTGTAAATAGAAGAAATTCACAGCCCTTTGCAACTGCTAATAGAAGGTACCAGCAAGCAAACAACCAGGAGCAGCTTAGAAACCTCATGGTGGTTTATTGGGCTTTGTTGTCTCTGTTCTTTCCCCACATCACAATTCAGGCCCTACCAAGGATGTGAAAGTTGTTCTTTTCCTGACCAGTATCTTTCCATTATAAACATTTTAAAATTAATTACATGACACAAGCCAATATCCCTTTATTATTGAGAAACACATTTTTCCTCTGCCCTGCTCCAAGCTGAGAATTTCACTGTTTCACCAATTAATGAACACACAAATTCCACTGGGAAATGCAGCTCTGCTCTTCAGGAAGGGCCTAGATCCAGGTGTGGCTTTTAGTGGCAGCAAGGTGACAGGATCATTTGATAAATACATGGAATAACAACAGCACAACAAAAGGGTGTTCTCAAGCCCCCCTGGTGCCAGTATTTGCCTCAGCAAACTCTACTCAATATCTGAACCACTGTGAAGAGCCAAATTGTTCAGCCAGAACATCGAGGAACTGTTGTGCTGTGGTCAAAACCAAAACACAAAGCCAGCAGTATTCAGTTAGTAAATACACACAGCACTTAGGTAAAGAGCAGAAAAACCACTAAAACAACAGTGACAGAGCCCAGCTGATTCTGCTGCAGGAATTTCTGACTCTTCCTCTGGTTCACTCTGGCACTCTGAGAAAGCTGCTGTGAGCTGGAGGCTCAGACACAGATGGTTCTGCTGCTCTTCCTCTTTTAATCACAGAAATCGTGGGAAGAAGCATCTAGAAACACTAAGAAACTGGTTTGCATGTTTTTGAGCCCACCTATCCAACCTCCATGGACACACAGGTGACAGCAGGATGACACAGAGGCCCTGGCTGGACAGGACACTCAGGGAACAGGGTTGTCAGGTGTATTGTCCATGTTCTTTTATAGAAGAAATGTTGCATGGATCAATAAAAGCATCTGGAAATGGGGTAATTGACAGCCAGAGCTCTCCAGCTCCTCTGCTGTGCACCTCTGACCTCTCTATCCCTTAAATGCACTGCTGAAAGTGAGAACACTTAATAGCTCCAGTAATTTAGATTCTACTGGCTGGTGCTGGTTCTGAGTGATCCCACTGATGGGAATGAGCAGCACTGGCAGGCCCAGGGAATCTGCTTTATTACCAATATTAATAATGCCTTTACAGCCATGCAGGTAAGGCTCATTAAAGCTGTTACCATGCCACCTTACAGACAGGCAAACCAACACTGCCCTACTTCTCAGTGGTGTTCAGAGGCTTAATTAGCTGTGAACTGTTTCAAGACGCATTGATAAAAACTCCATGGGAGTGCAACTGTTTCAGATTGAGGAAATGCGGGGTGGGAAGAAGAGGAAATCAGGACTGTGTGTGAACAGTGGTGGCGCACAAGGAGAAGATTCCACCAGGAACAGGCAAAGAAAGCCCAAATGAGGCCAAGCAGAGAGAAAACACCACCTTTGGGATGGGAGGCACTCTGCACAGTGTTAATCACAGAATATCCAGAGCTGGCAGGGACCCAGGGGATCATCATCCACTGCTGGCCCTGCACAGACACCCCAACAATCCCAGATTGTCCAAGTGCTCCTGGAGCTCTGGCAGCCTCAGGGCTGTGCCCATTCCCTGGGGAACCTGTTCAACACCCAGCACCCTCCAAGGGAAGAACCCTTTCCTAAAACCCAGCCTAAACCTCCCTCACTTAGTTTTAAGCCACAGCAAAGAGAGCTCAAGAAGAGGCTGAAGAGGGCTGAACCAAACACCCAGGGCCCTTCTGATGCAAAAGGAATGAATTTTCCTACAGGATTCCAAAAGCAAACACGCCTCTGGCAGGTGCACGGTAGGACAGGTGTGCTTGTGTTTGTGAGTGTTCTCTGGAAACAGCCAAGGGAAATGCCATGCAAATAATTCCTTATCTGTTCTCTCTATTATACAGTGATATTCCTTAACACTCTCTTCTTCTCTCCTATGTTGCTGCTTCAGTTCAAAATTGCCAGTTTGCCTGGAATTCTTGATAATTTAACCCAAAAACCGTGTAATTGCACTGCTCTGCTGAGATAAAGACTTTCTCCCCATGCCTTCTATCTCCCAACAACTGCACTGCATATAAATGCTAATCTACCAGGATGTGTACATTATCCATCATGGGACATTCCAGATGATAGGGTATATATATTTTTTTCCTATTTTAAAGCTCAGATTTAATCTGCAGCTCCCCTAGGAAATCACACAACACAGCATCTTCAACCCCCCCACAAAGGCAGGCAGGGAGATCAGGGCTGAAGCCCAACAAAGAAATGCTCAATTATTTATCATCAAAAGAAAATCCAAAATGAATACATGCATTTTGATAGTGCCTTTGGATACTCTTTATCCCTTACACCAAGACAGACAACTCCAATGCACATAAAATCTACAGCAGGAGCTTCAGCAACACCCCTCAAAATGATTTTCGAAGTAAATCATGCCAAGTATCACTTTATTTTACCACAAAATAAGAGGGTGTTGAAAGAAATGTAGCTTCCAGTAACACTGAAATTACGACATAATAAAGAGATCTTAAATCTAACACTCGTTTGGTGAAAAAAACATTGCAAACAGAAAACCAGACCAACTTTGAGAAGGCTCAGAGCACAGATTTTCTCTTTCACTGTCCTCCCCACACCCCCAGCCTTGTTTGGTGCAGGCAGAGAATCCTGTGAGGAGCAGATCTCCTGTGAAATATCTCACATTAACGGTTTCTGTTTCAGTTTGCAGCCACACAGTTTCCGATGTCTCCTTGTGGTTTGGGTTCTTGTGTTGTTTTTAACTGATCACAGAACTGTGCAAGGACAGAGGGGCTTCCACAGCCCCTGAGAACCTCCTGCAGCCTGTCCACAACCCCACGTCCCAGGCTGATCTTGTGCTGAAAATTACAAATACCATGAGAAAGAAGAAGAAGATCAGTCTTCAAACAGCATTTTAAAAGTAATTTTTGTTTGGAAGACAACTTCCTAATTTTGGTGGTGACTACTTCTGTGTGGTGGCTGCCAGGTCAGGACCAGAACCTCAAAATAAAACCACTTTGCAGAAACGACCTGTGGCCCTGCTTTTACAGAAAACCTACCAAGTAATGATGTCCCTGCTACTTAGCTGCACATTATTTAACATCAAAGTACCAGAACAGAGCAAATTTATCACAGTGCTCTTGATACAGCTCAGAAAAGTCATCCCTGCTCACTTCACAGCCAAAAACTCAGGTGCTTTTCTTTACTCCCCACCAAGTTTTATAGCCTTCATTGTTATTTCCTCAGAGGACTATTTAATTAGTCCACAATGCCAACAGCACATAGATCTTCTGCTTAAATTAAACAATAGCTTAAATAATGCTCTAGGGAGTCACTTTTCCCAGCCTGTTATTTTTAGGCAGTTCAGGGAGCACGGTGCCAGCAGAAAGAGGAAGAGCAAGAATGTTTTTCTCAACAGATTTTAACTCCTATCTAATGATTAGCACCAAAGCTCTGAAATAATGAAATATGAGTCCATAACAAGAGGAAGAAGCAACAGAAAGCATCATTCACTGCCCCAAAAAAAAACCTGCTGTAGCTGTTCTCACCCCAGTTTTGGTTGGGTTTTTTTTTTAACAGAAAGTTGTCCCTGACCAAGCTGGAGGAAACAGCAGCCAGCAGGGTCATTTTGAGCACATTTCCCTGAAAATGAGAAGGGCAGGCACAAAAATCCCCTGTGCAGAAGGAGCTACCAAACAGACCAAATGCTCTGGAAGCTGAGCTGAGGAGCTGCAGAACAAACACAATCCATGCTGAGCTGGATGAGGACAAGGGGAGCAGGGAAGGGGCTGAGAGCCCCCACAAGCCCCCGTGGGTTGGAACCAGCCCCTGATGCAGATGGCAAAATGCTTATTCCCCCTGCTGGGAAAACCTCCAGCTTGGAGCTGGCTGAGGAGGATATGGAAGACAGTGGAATGAATCACCTCAGAAAGATCATCCCTCACTCTGCGAAAGTGGATGGTAAATAAGGAAAAAAAAAAAAAAAAAGGTTTGTAACTTCTTACGTCAACTACAAGTTGTTTTAATTAATTCACAAAGGAAAAAAAAAAAAAAACTAAGCCACCTTCAGGGGGTGGAAAAAAAAGCAAGTTACTTCCTAGGAAAGGTGCAAAACTCACACACCAGCTGCTGAAACAGCTAAAACACGTCCTGTTCTCATCCTTCCCCCAGCCCCAACGGCTGTGCAAGAGATGAGAAACCGAGAAGGGTGTGAAGGAACTGCCACGTCCCCCCAGCTCCAGAGATGACAGCACCCTCCTGGCCTTCCCCAGGGTCTCAAGCAGTCACCAGAGAGCCCAAGGCTGAAGCAAGCCAGGCATGGAGCTGTGGATGCTCTAAGATCACACCCCAGGATTTCCAACCCAACTCCATTCCCAGTTTGTCTGAAAGCCCAGAGTCAGACAGCAGTCACTGAGTTGGAACGGGCAGCAAGTTTGCTCCAAAGCATTTAATAACCAGGATAACCCTGTTCCAATGCAATATTATGATCTCAGAGACTCCCTGGAAGGTTTTGGCTGCAGCAGCCCCTGCTCTGCTCATTTCCCACCTGCCCTCTGCAGACAGGGGCTCTCCATGACAAGGACTCCACGTGCAATTTTCACACAGTTGTGAAGCAGAGTGGATTCCACATGCAAATTATGGATATTGGGATACCAGAGTCATAGAATGGTTTGGTTTGACCTTAAATCCCATCTCACTGCACCCCCTGCCATGGGCAGGGACACCTTCCACTAGCCCAGGCTGCTCCAAGCCCTGCCCAACCTGGCCTTGAACGCTTCCAAAACCTCTCAAAAACGTTTCTTTTTCTAAAGAAACTCCTAATCTGGTGTTGTAGCAAACAGGATGTGGTAAAAGAAAACCAGCTAAGGTGGTTACGCACTCGGCTTCGAGACAGGCTGTACTTCCCCAAGAGGCTTCTGCTGTGGAGGAAGCAGCTTCTGAAGGAACAGCCGGCTGGGCTGGGCTGCCAGAGCTCTCTTCTGGGTGCTTCTACGAGCTCCATGTCCTCTGACTCACCAGGACATTCTTAGAGAGCTCCAGATCGCTCTGGAGCATCACTCAGGGGGCAAACAGCAGTGCCAGCGCCAAGGGATGAGAGCAGCCTTGCTGAGGGAAGGGATGCAAACAGGGGACAGACTTGTTTGTGCAAATCTGATGGAGCCTCCGGGCCATTTTCATCCCTGATGAGCTTCCTGCTCTTATCCTGATCCTAAAGGCTTTGGTTTCCAAGCCAGAGCTGCCCCTGTGGCTCCCTGCAGTTGCACACCTGGCAGGAAGGGAATTTGGGCCAAGCTTTGGCAGTGGGAGCAGGAAAGCACTGACCCTAAAATGATTTTAGGGCTCACTAAGAATAAACACTTGCAGGTGATGAGACCAGCACCATAATTAGACACATGCATAGGGAAACATCCATTCTGACATCAGAGCCCTTGGATCAGACAGCTGATCAAAGCCTGGGTTTACATTTGAAAGGATACTGAAAAACAAGAAAAAACTAAAAAAAAACAGTGACCTGGAGCTGTGAGGAAAAATTTAGGTCTGGGGTAAAAAAAAATAAAATAAGAAACAAACCAGTTCTCATCTAGAGCAGTTGCCAAGGAAAAACTGGGGAGCTCGGTGCATTGTATAGTCAGTATGTAAAGATAAAGCAGGGAGTGCTGGATGGCTCCTCAGCAAAATTATCACAGGAAAAACCAGGGAAGATCCAGCAGAATTAATGGAGATCCAGGATGATGGAGAGCCCACACCGGCACACCCAGGACCTGCCCCGTCTGTGGTCTCACCACATCCCCCCCAGCCAAAGAGACAAGGAGCAGAACAAAAAGGTGATTAGAGTTTTAATTACCTCCCCATACTTCTTCTCACAGCCCGTTGCAGAACGCTTGCCTAAAACTGCAGGTACTTTACCACAAGCAATTATGCTAATGTCTGGAAACAGAGCTAATTGAGTGGCAAAGAACACGCTAGAAAACGCAATCAAATTTAAATGAACAACCACAGTAAAGGAAATACTGTATTTTCCAGCGTGATGCAAAGTCTGCTGTTAAAAACAGTCGTGTTTAGCTTTAATCGTTTTTTTAAATCCCATTTTAGCTTCAGAATGAACTGAAACTCCTGCACAGCATTCACAGAACTGCTCCTCATTTCCAGGTAATCCAGGGCAAGTCCTGCTCTGACTGTACCCGGGGAGAGGAGGAAACCTCTCCTCTGTGCACAGAAACTAAAATGTTAATGAAACTGGGCTCTAAAATTCCAGCTTTAATGGCTACTACCAACATGGGGAAAAAAAGAGAAAGATCTAATCCTTCCAAGGTTCCAGTTACCTAACTGTAATTGCTGTAACTAATCAAAATAACTGCAACAGTCCTCGCTGTAACAGGTAATGAAAAGTATTCAATTACACAAATAGAAATATCCATTACATAGAAGATGGTCTGTTTGACTTCTCTTTTTATAGAGAAAAAAAAAAAAAAAAAGGACTTCTTCATTTCACTGCCCCCAAAGAGACTCAGTTGAAGTCAGGCTGTGTTTGGTTGCTTAAAATTCTGCTTATTTTGCAACTGCCAGGCTACAGCAAAATATTAATGATTCAGCAGAGGTATTGGAGCTGAAGCACACACTGAGGTGTCAGTACAAGCAAACAAGGTATCTGCATTTACATGGCAAAAGTTTTGGGCACAATAAAAACTCATAGTTTTAAGCACAAGTACAGAGTTGTTGAAACACAGTGAAAAGTTCCCCAAGACTTCCAATGGCTCTGAGACTCATTAATGACACTCTGAGACACAGGAAAAATGATTATTTTAATCTGGCAATACCTAAAACTCTCACTCCAGTGAGCAGCACACTGCCAGGCAAACAGGAAGGTTTTGGGTTATTTCTGCTCCAGCCAGAAGGGAGGCCAGTGAAAACTCACCCAGCCCAAAGATGCCCCCATTGCACCACTTCTCCTGGGAAATCAGGTACTTTGTTCACTACAGCCTCATTTCAGACAGGAATAAAACCACTGACCTCAGGACCTCCCAGCCCATTCCCAGGAGCAGCTGGGCTATCCCAGCCAACTCACTCCTCAAATCTGCCACACAAAAATCCCAAGAGCCCCTCATGAATTCCTCCCTGCTTTATTAACCACACTACCACTAAAATTTTAATTTTCTTTTTTTTTCATTGAAACATTAAAGCTCTAGAAAATGGACAAACCTCATCATTTCTGCAACAGCTTTTCTGGTTTTGAATCATGTTCAACCTCACTTCTCCCTTCCACTGCCCACATCACACCCTATTTCAATACTTCCCTGTAGGTCAGATTTAACAGACTGCTCATTCCCACTGCTCTTTCCTGGACTTTTCCCAGCAGGTCCATGTATATTTTTTTTAATCCACTGCCAGGATGGACACAAGATTCTGCCAGAAGAGGATTATTTCACATGCCTCGCTGGCTACGACGCTGATTTTATATTTAGTGGTGTGATCCAGCTGAGCCAACACAGCTCAGGGCTGGCTTGTCACAGCCAAGTCCCTGCCCCGAGGGTCCCCAGGCTGTGCCTTGTGATTGCTCTGGCACAGGTGGAGAGGAAGGGCACTGCTGGATTTCCCTGGCAGCACTGCATCTCCCCCCTCCCTGGATTGTGGATTTTTTGTCCTTGGTGTGTCACAGCAGAACACAGAGGCTCCTCACTGCAGCATGAACACTGATCTCTGATGTTCCCATTCCCTGCATCCACCTTTCCATGACTAACTGCTCCACCAGCCCATTTTCCCTGCAGTTTCACCCCCTGCACACACAGTTTTCATCCCCCCATGCTGGGAGCAAGAACGCCATGTCAGAGGGTCAAGACAACACATCTGGGATCTTTTCTCCTGCTCCCTTATCAACAGGCTCATTACCTCTGCAAAGAAAAAAAAAATTTAACTGATGTGACACATTACATTGTTGACAAGCCCATACCAAGTAATATCATTTTCTCCTCGATGTTTCCAAATAATTTAATTATTTTCCCTGTAGTTTTCCAGAACCTGAAGCTGACAGATGGCCTTGCTCTGTCTTCTTCCCTTTCACAACATTTCATCTTCTTGAAGACCTTTGTTTCACTAAGTCCTGTCCATCCTCCAGTGTTCCTCCATCTACAGCATTGGCTCCTCAGCAGGCACCACAAAAAAATGTAAAAACCAAACCGATCTTGAAATTATCTACACAAATAACATTTTATTGAGACATGACTTACCAATTCTTTGATGAAAGATCTTGTCAAAGGTTAATTCACCCCTTTCCTCGAGGTATTTCTGCATAACACTGCGGATACTGAAAGAAAAAAAGGAAAAAAGAAAAAAAGAAGGGTTACTTGAAATTGCTTTTTCATCCCCGGGAACATCCTGGTCACCACTTTATTCCTGTCTCAGGTTTAGCTTGCACAGTAAAATAACTGCACAAGTCACCCCCAGCTAGCCACACAAGGAGCCAACAGCAGCTCCATTAGGCCCTGCTTGGCTGCAGTGCACTTAACATCTACTTTGCCTAATTTATAATGTCACAATCACTCACTTCAACCACATTAACAAAGATTTCCTTTATTTGTCAAGTAACTTCAATATTCATTGTAATATAATGCCCATAAAAATTTCATATGGGCAACAATACAAGAACATAAATCTTAAAATCAATGCAAGCCAGCAGCGCTGAGCCTTGCTAAAGCAACTCTATTGTCACAGTACTGAGCCAAAATTCCACCAGACTTTCTCTGTTTCCAATTTTAAAATCAATAATTTCCATACATGCTATTTATTACTATAATTACACTACTTATTATGATAATTATACTATTTATTATTATAAAAATAACCTTGAACAAAGTACTCGTGCTCTAAACAAGGCCATTAAATATCACTGATATTTCTGCAGCAGCAAGACTGAGCAGCTAAGCCTTGCTGACCTCAGGGACATCCCCTCTTGTGTGCTCATCATTAAAATTCTGAGAAGCCTCCCAAATACTGACACACATCTCCCCCATGGAGGGAGGAAAGCATCCACACTCCTCCTCAGAGGAGCTGAGGCACGAAGTCTGAATGACTTGACCAGAAAAAAAGTCTATAATAAAGCCAAGGACTTTGCTGGAAGGCCCTAAACTCCCATGTAGGAAAAAAATCCTATTAATAGTTCTCTGTGTATCTCCAAGTCCCACGTGGAACACAGATCTCTGAACAGTGTGATCCAAAGCGAGAGCTCTGGAGGCCAACCACCACATCAAGTCAGACAAGAACTGGGAGGGCTGAACACTGTTAATCAGGTTTGAGATGATAAATTATTCAGTGACGAACTTGCTGTTTATTTGTTCATTAAGAACTGGGTCTGCCCTCTGTGTATTTTAACAATCTAAACAAAATACTGATTTTAAATGCAGAGGGAGCAGTAAATAAGAGATTGTGGAATCACAGAATGGTTTGGACTGGAAGGGATATTAAAGAATCTCTTGTTCCACCCCCTGCCATGGGATGGGACACCTTCCACCATGCCAGGTTGCTTCAAACCTCATCCAACCTGGCCTTGGACACTTCCAGGGATGGAACTGCCACAGCTTCTCTGTACCAGGGCCTCACCACCCTCACAGGGAACAATTTCTTCTTAAAATCAAACCCAAATCTTTTGCCTTGGACACTTCCAGCGATGGGACAGCCAGACCTTCTCTGTACCAGTGCCTCACCACCCTCACAGGGAACAACTCCTTCCTAAAATTGAACCCAAATCTTTTGCCAACCACACCTTCCCCTCGTCCCTCAGAGCTCACAGAGGAGCCAGTGGAGATGACCAAGCCTGGCAGGAGCTCCCTGAGCTCCCTCTCCTCCCCGAGCCCCTTGGTGCTGCCATCGCCCCCCGGCACCATCCCCGTTCCCACTGACCACCAGACCAGCAGTAACAGAATAAGCCTTTTTCATAATAATGACATCAAGGAAGCTTTGCTCTGCTCCAACGAGTGCACTGCAAGAAATTACATCAACAGATCTTCAGCCTAGACAATGGGAGAAGATAATGAAAATTTAACGTGTGACTGAGGCGCCCAGGAAAACAGTGATTGTGTAAGGAGCAAACCTCTCCAGCACCTCCTCCTCCTCTGCTGACATCCCATACTTCTGGTCTGATGGATAACGTCAAAGGAACAAAATGTCTTTTGCAGCCACAGAAACTGAACAAATCTGTAAAATGATCACAGGCTACGGGAGTCCGTGCCACGTTCCAGCTCCTCGACACTCGCACTGCTTTAAAATCATTGCTGCTTATCCATATGGATAAATAGGAATAAAGGACATGGAGTGGATTATGACTATCCAGAATAATCACCTCCTAATTCTCATATGGAAGTTACAGGTAGAAATCCTCAAAGAATTGAAGCAGAGTCCATGTATCCTTCAGAAGGATGGAAAATTCTAAAATGGAGCTTAGCACATTCCACAAACAGGAAAAAAGGTTCCCTCGCTGCTTTAGTCTATTGACTCATTAGTTGCCCTACACGTAAACAATCTGGGATTAAAAGCTGCATTTCACAGAAATGCAGCCATTTCTGAAAAGCTTTCCCTGGCCAGAGATGCCATCAGCACAAACCACGCACTAATGCAAGAAGTGGCCGTGTCTGCACGAGTTCATCTCAGTTCACAGCATGATCCACCTTAATAGCAGCACTCACAAGGAGCAGAAGCAAAAGTTGGCTAAAAACAAAATCCAAGGAGACTTCAGAAACAAAAGCACATCCAACTGGACTGCAGCAAAACCTTTTGTTCATGTATTCTTCTCATTTCAAAGAGGAAGAAAACCGCAAGCAACAAAAAATTCAGGAACACTCCATTTACTATCCACATACCACAAGTCAACTGAAGGATGTTTAGGGGAAGTCAAAGTCAGGCCTAAAATTTGGTGAGAAATGCAGCTTGGACCCTGGGTACCCCTTTCTGGGCATCTTTATCTTCAGTGAAAGGCTAGTCAAGCATTGGAAGGGACTGCCCAGGTGGAGTCTGCATCCCTGGAAGTGCCCAAGGAACATCTGGATGTGGCACTCAGTGCTCTGGGCTGGGTGACAAGGTGGGGACCAGGCACAGGTTGGACTCGATGGCCCTGGAGGGCTTTTCCAAGCTCAGTGACTGTGGGATTGTGTAATTGCTGGTTTAACTGGGAGCACAGGGAAGCCCTTTGCCACTGGCCCCAGGGAGATGCCCCGCAGTGCCTGGGCATGGGCAGCTGGGTGCTCCTGCACTTCTGAGAGCCCCTGGGTGAAGCTGCCCCCAAAGAAGGAGCTGAACAAACAGGTTCACACCTGTTTGTTCATGCCAGGCTGGCAGAGCACACTTCCAGCCCCAAGCAGGCAGAAGATGATTTATCTACACCCTCATCAAACCATAAACAGGTCGCTCTAACCTGGTCAGCTACTCCACCTGCCCAGAAAAGGGATTTACTTCAAGCACGAGCTGAACAGTCTGTTGAAAGGAGCTTCAAGCTGCATCTTGGAGCTCTAGTTATTCCAACCTTGATCAAAGAAACCTGCTGAAAAGCAGCCTTCAAGGTTAAGCTCCACTCTGGAATGAAACAGCTCTCAGTGTCTGTGAGGAGCCTGGCAGGGCACAGGCAGCAGCCGCAGTGCCAAGGTCAGCACAGGAGGAAAATGTCTACTCAAAAACACGTCTGAAAAGCTCAGAAGAAAACACATTATGTCCTTTCTAACACAGAAAAGGCCATGTAAGGCAAGAGCATCTATGATCCCCCCTCTCAGACGAGTTCCAGCAGGAGCAGCAAGGCAGAAGGAGCCTTGGAGAGGAGCTGAGCCAAAGGCAGGACTTGTCCTTGGCTGCAGCACTGGACAACAACAACCACTCCTGCTGTTCCCAGAACACTGCAGTGACAGCCTGGGACTCCAAGGAGAAGCATGCCAAGCAGGAGAAACCAAACTTCTGCGGGGTGTCTGAGTGTGTGTGTGCCCAAGGAGGGCCACTGGAAGTGAGGAGCTGACCACAGGGCAGCTGGAGCACAACACCAGTGGATGCGGGAATACACCCAAACCAGGATTTACAGAGGAGAGGAAAACAATCAGCACTCGCTCTGATACTTCTGACAAAGATGGAAAGGGACTTTTTCCAAGAGCATGTAGCAACAGGACAAGGGGGAATGATTTCAAACTGGCAAAGAGGAGGTTTAAATTAGATATTAGGAAATATTTCTTCTCTGTGAGAGTGGGGAGGCCCTGGCACAGGCTGTCCAGAGAAGCTGGGGCTGCTCCATCCCTGCAAGTGTCCAAGGCAAGGTTGGACAGGGTTTGGAGCAAGCTGGGATAGTGGAAAGTGTCCCTGTCCACAGCAAGGGGTGGAACTGGATGGGCTTTAAGGCCCTTTCCACCCAAACTATTCCACAATTCTATAAAAGTTCTGCTATTCATTTCACACAGATTTTGTCCCTGAAGTTCTTTTGAAAGTAACTCACACCTCAGGAAAGGAAAGGGCACAGAATGAGGCCATGGGGTGTATCCCTATGTACAATACTCCTACCACTGGAACTAGGTCAAAAATCTCCTTACTACTGCCCTTCCTACTGCTGGATCTTAAAGGAGCTTTGAATTATTTATCATCAGAGCAGATGATTTTTTTCTTGTAAATCAATAAGAGTTCAGATTTGTGGGATGTTATCTGGTGTACAGGTGCACACATGCACACCACAGCTTGGAAAAACAACGGCCAGCATTGAAGAACCACATCTGCATTAAAAATGAGCTGTTCCAGTCATTAATATATTCTCCAATAGGCTGAAACAGGAGAACAGAAAAACAAAATAAGAATGAAACATCAGCTTCACAGAGACTAAGAGCTTAGTTCAGGATTTAACTCTACTAACATTTCCTGTACTGTCAAGAGCAGGTCATAAACTTTATCAGTTCAGATCTCCAGTCTGTAAAATAAAGCTGGATTTATTTTTTCCCTCCTCTTTGTCATTAGAACAGGTAACATCCCTCTGCCACATGTGGCTCCTGTATCCAACAGCACACTTAAGTTCTTGATGTCTTCTGGCACATCCAAATTAATGTTATTTCAAGAAAATGCCAGATATTCATCAACTCCATGGCCAGTGCTTTGACTGCCAAGGTTTGGCAGTGTCTGTCCACTCTCTGCACTCCCAACATCCCATCTCCACATCACAGCCACCTTCATTTATTCCTGTGTCGGGGTAATAAACACTGAACACTCACAAACCACCGAACCCATTTCATTCTGCTTCCTCTCAGATTGCACTCAGCTCAAAGTTCAGCAGAAGTCAATACTTCTCCAAATGACTGGGCTCTCAATGCTGTAAAAGCTGCTACACACGTGGTCACTCTGGTTCCAGCAGTTCATGGGGCAAATTCCCAGCACAGAAAGGCAGAAAAGATCATAACACCATCTAAACTGATATATTTATGTATTACTTGTGAACTCACAGAAGCACACTCAATCTTGAAGATCTTTCCCAATGCAAATCCTTCTGTGAGTCAGTTATTAATTAACGCACATGCTCAGCCTCACCACCTCATCACAAAGCAATGAGTGACCCCAAACTTTGATTTCTCTCCATAAACACATCACACCACACACACACCCCCATCTCCAGGGACTCCTGCCATTTTCTGGCCCAACTTCACCCATTTCTGCCCCGTTTTGTGCCCTCACACCAAGCCAAGCCATTTCACTGCAGCACACTAATGCTCTTAGAGCTGTCGTGGGTGATTAGCAACATATTTCACCCCAGAGCCCTGTGGGATGGAAGGGATTAGAGCTCAGCAACACCTGCCCACATCCCCTCCCCTCCCTGCATCAGCAGCTTCACTTATGCAAATTATTTTAATGAAGAAAGTTTACAAGGAGGGAGCCAGAAGCAGGAGTTTGGGAGCTCCAACTCCACAAAACACCAGCCCCAAGATCCTTGAGGCATTATCAGAGCTGAAATCTGAAACTAATATAAAAGCTTCTAAGTACATGAATTTTGCAGGAATAATTACACCAAATTGCAGTGTCAAGGACTTGCCCTTCCACCAGATTGCTGCTGCTGAGAAATTACAAGAAAGGGAAATCAGAGCAAAATCACATCTCCTCGCTCTGACTGCAATTAAGGCACTCGCCAATCATAAATTACTTTTTTTTTTTTAAACAAACACAAAATTACTGAAGACGTGCCAATTTTTTCTAATCTTTCTCAATCTCAAATGTTTAGAACTTTCTTTGCAAGTAGCAAGTATAAACCTTGACTGAGAGACCAAGAACTACGGCCAACACTGACAGATGCCTCTGATTTATTTATTCATTTATAGGCTCAGGATGCAATTTTACAGAGGTTTTAAATGTTTACTTCCACTATCCAAATCCATCATAAAGTTGCTAAAATTGGAGCAAAGATCCTGCCCCAAAGGCCTCTGAACTGAAAGCATGACAGGGTCAACAAGTACAATTCAAAGCATTGGCAGAATGGCCCAGAGCCACAACAGCCTAAAGTGTTTTTTTTTTTTTTTTTCTCTTTGTACAACTGCATTTAAAAGGTTTAGCAATTCAAGATTGATCAAAAGTGAAAACTGGGATGAAATATTTGGCCTAAGAATCAGATCTTTCAAAGCTCTTTTAAACAGCAAGTTAAAACTACATGGATGATCCTGTATTTTTGAACAATTATTAAAATCTTGGATAAAAAAAAAAAAAAATCAAAATCCTTTAATAAAAAAAAACAGAGGACTGGTGCAGAACACAGAATTGCATCAAACATGAAAATGAACAGAAGAGGATAGAGAAGAAATGGAGAAGTCAGAGTCTTCTTTTAATTGAGTTATGGGATTTTTTAGGTTGGAAAAGCTCTCAGAGACCATCAAGACAAACTGTTCCTGCAGCAATGCCAAAGCCACCACTGACCCACGTCCCCAAGTGCCACATCCACATGGTGTTTAAATTCCTGCAGGGATGGAGACTTCCACCAATTTTTGGGATCCTGAAATTCCAGGAATTTTGTTCCCTATTCCCAAATTTTGTGGTCCCAGGGTGGATTTTTTGGGTGAATTTTGGGGTTCTTTTCCATTTAACTTTCACCGTTTTCGCACTATTTTTCCTCCAATTTTTGCCATTTTTCCACCTTTCCCTCCGAAATATTTTGGGGAATTTTTGGGATCCTGAAATTCCAGCAATTTTGGATCCCTTTTCCCAAATTTCACGATCCCAGTGTGGATTTTTGGGTCCTTTTCCCTCCAAATTTCACCATTTTGAGGCCCAAAATCCACCTAAACCTCCCCTGATGCAACTCGAAGCCATTTCCTCTGGGTGCCAACTGGATCCAGCTCCATTCACCACCACACCTAAAGCTCAGCCTCTCAGAGCTCGTTTTCCCTGCAGAAATTGAGGCAGAATCACAACAAACAGCAGCAGCCAAGGCACATCCCTTGGGACAGGGGTGTCTTTCTCCAAGGTCTGGAGCACCGAGCGTTTCGTTGGCTTCCCTGGAGCTTTCTAATTTCCCGTGAGGATGCAGGAGCTCTTTGCTCATGAGCACCCTGAGCAGAGGCAGAATTCCCCCGAGCACCCAGCAATTCCCAGCTCCTGGGGAGGCTGCAGGAGCTGGGAAGTGCAGCTGGTGCCTGTCTGCTGTCACACACCCCAGACCCGATCCCTAATGATGGCTTTGATCTGCACAGCTCCACCAGATCATGAGGAATCCTCCCTTTCCCCGGCTCCCTCCTCAATAGGAGGTGACACATGCTGACAGGACAAATTCCTGGCATGCTGGAAAGGGGCTGAGGGGCTCTATGATCCTTCAAATGCTTTCAAAAATTGTTATTTATTTCTGAATATTTATATAGGTGTTTAGTCAGTGTTGAAATGATTTTTTTGGGTAAGTATGGAGTGAAGCTCCTGTGGAAAACAGCTGTATTTTCTAGGCTAGAAACTGCTGCTTTTTGCACCAATTTAGTTCAATTAAATTCTGTTGTTTGGTTTGTGCACCTGGACCTGACGGCTCCTGATAGGCTTTCTACTAATTTTATTAATTACCAACAAAATCAAGCTATTATTGATAAGAAGATTAAACCAGGCCATTCCACATGATTTCACCAGAACAGAAACCAAGGGGTGCACACGCTCATGTCCTGATGTTATAGTTCCAGTGTTGACTGAAACCCTTTCACACAGGAAAGTCTGGGCACTGAAAAGCCATCAGCTATAAAAGGATTAAGAGCTATAAAGTTCATTAATTTTACTGAAAAAAAAACATCTGGCAGGTCCCTGCAGCACACCTGCACCAGATCAAATGAGTACACCTGTAACACAACATCACATTTCAGAAGCTTTCCCCAAATAACACATCTAGAATCATCCCTCTGTTTTTAGCACAGGAACAGAAGGCTGCACACTGATCTCCCTCCAGATCACCGTTGATTTACCCTTTTTTTCCCTTACTTAAGGTAATGACACCCGAGGGAAGGTCTGTGCTGCAAAACACACGCTGCAATCCTGCAGCATCCCCAGGGAGAAGTAATTGGAGCATCTCTCTGAAGGCCACATCTCCCCTTCCTGTGCCCAGAGATGCTCCAAGCACTGGATGCTCAGCAGCTGAGACAGTCAAGGGTCTCCACTGAGGCTCAGAAAATTCAGCTTCAACTCCTGCACCTGCCCAAGGTGCTGCATGTGACCAAATGTATGCCAGGTATTTCCAAACTGGCTCCTGATCTGTGCAATACAGATAATAACAAGCTGTCCTCATCCAGACTCTCATTCCTTGTGTCTTAAAGCTCTGCAAAGGACTTCCATCCTCCTGTGCTCTGCTGTAGAGGCTTGTCTGTTATGGGACACTGCAGGTACAGTAAAATCTGAATTCCCAATAGAGAGAGGGAGCACCCAAACAGAGCCAAGAGCAGCACCCACAGCAAGCAGGAGCCCTCCCATACATCCTCCTACACTGACAGGCCATAATCCATCCCCAGGCAGGCATTCTTCCCAAGAAAGTGCTGGAGTACAAAGCTGACTTGAGGTAAAAAGCAAGTACACGTTTTCAGCAGCCCCAGCATTCCGTATGCACACCCAATTATTTTGAGAGAGCCATTTCTTACTGCCTTCACAACCACACACTTCTGCTGGTGGTAAAGCAGGGAGGCTGAATTTCCAATCAAAATTTCACTATTCTGTCTCACCCTGAGCTAATCCACCAAAAATCACAAGTGTTCAGCCTTTCTCGTACTGATAGTTCAGAAAAAAGCAAATTTTTCCCCTTCTTCAAGCAGCTCCCAATGAACCCTCAAGTGTGTGTTTTCACACTAGCAGTGTAGATAGCAAGATAAGCTTCAGTTTACTTATTTAAGCTTCAGATTTTGGATATTAGGAAGAATTTCTTCACGGAAAGGGTTGTCAGGCATTGATTGGAAGGAGCTACCCAAAATTGAAGAGTTTTCTTACAGCAACACAGAAGCACCTAGAGAGACACAGAGGGCTGACACGGGCGGAACAGCAACAAAAATGAAAATTACACGAGCAATTGTCAGGAAAACGTTCCCAGAGACAGCAGGGTAAATGAATAAACACAACACGGAGGCGTTAAACAATGCCAGAGAAAACACCACCAAAATCACCCAGACTGACAGCACACACAGGGGAACGTGAGCCTGCAACTTGGAGGTTTACACAAGTTTCACAAGGTGCAAGAACTCCCTGAAGGCCACCTCAAAGAATGAAGTGAAATCCACAGAAAGAGTAAAGTAAGGCCAAGAGCACAGAATGACAAAATCAGAAGCAAGAGAGAGCAGAGCAGTGATGCTTAACCCTGAGCGGGAGGTGTCGCTTGGATTTCAACAATATTCTGCACCAACAGAGGAGGAAAAGAAATTACAAATAGCTCAGGATAGTATTGGGAACGTAAATTAAGCTCTGTGTTTTCAACAACCCTTAGTCAGAGTTTTAACAAGCCAGTTTGAATACTGGGTGAGAAAGCAAAGGGCACATCAACCACCCCACGAGAAGCAGCTGGGTACCAGGGGCCAGAATTCACCCCTACAAGTGAAGATGGGATGATAACTGAGGAAAAATTCACATTAAAAGCATGATTTTTGAGAAAAAAAAGTGACTGCAACATTCTCCCTTTTCCCCCAGCAGAACAAGATCCAGAGGAGACCAAAGAAAAACAGTGGGAGAAAAATCAGAATTAACTTGAGATAGAGGTAATTAGTGAAAGCAGGTTAGAAAAGGAGAGATGGGATGAGAAATATCCACAGCCTCAGGGAGAGAAGCCTGGACAGATGGATGCTGTGTTTTGTTACCATGCCCGTGGTATTTGTATACCAAAAGCACCCAAAGCTTACGTGATGTTTATAGCAAGAAAGGTTTAATGTCAACTTTCCAGAGGCGCACACAAGAGGCTTCTGCAAGCCCTGAACCCTCTCCCATTTGTTACCTGATTTCTTGGACCATTTTTCTCAGCTTCACATTACGCAAATCCTTTACTCAAACCAGAACAAGCTGCTGGCAAATAAAAACAGCTGTTCTATATGTGCTCTTCCACTCCCTCTGACCAAAATAAGGGAAATGTAAAATCAACATGGAAAAGGAAAAACCCTCTGCAGCCTGCTGAATAGCCAAAAAAAATCAGAATGCAGTTAATTTACTCCTTTCCCTCCAAAACTTAAAGATATTTGAGAGCAATACTGCAGGATAACATTTAGGTTTCATATTTGCTCATATTTCCACAGGGCTGACTTCCTTCCCATTCCAGGCCTGATTTCAGCAGGATATTCTGCCTCTGACAGCTTTTCTGCCCACCCATGCGAATCTCCCTGAAAAACAGGCTTTTAGGAAACAATGTACAACAGAAAGATACCACAGCTCTCACAGCTCTTGGCAAAGGCTCTTAGGAACGAAAGGAGGAAATGCAGAAGGGAAGGAAAAGCAGATGACAGAGGATGGAAGAAGGGTTGTTTTGTTTTGGTGCTTAAAAAAAAAACAAAAACACACTAATCCTCTTCCTTAGGCACTCCCCGGCTCATTAGTGTTTTCTATGCTTCCTCCCCAAACTGTGATATTTAACGATTTCAGGACAAAACCAGTCTGAGGATAATTCAGGAAAACTCAGCAATAATCAGCCCTACGGCCAATAAACTCTTCACCCTCATAGTTTATTTGCTGCTAAGCCTTGGCCTGCAGCCTTGGAATTCATTCTGCCGGCACTACAGCTATTTCCTTGTAAACAGGAAGCCCCCTCAAATTTGCATTACAGTAAACTCATTTGCTACATTTAACCTCAGCCTTATCTGGGAAAGATAAAAGGGTGCCGACAGGTGTACAGGGCTCCAGCAAGGAGACAAGGGGTAAAACATTTCTAATATTTCAATAGAAGATAACACCAGGGCACTGGACCCGTCCCTGGGCTGTGGTTGCTCACCAGAGATAAACCAACACCTTCCTGTGAGCAGAGCACTGCAATAATGCAGGGACATTTATTCTCAAGCATGGATGTGATATTCCAGTGACCTTCCTGCTCTCTGTCCCAGTGACAGCCAGGACTGATGGCGGGGATGGCTGCACACCCAATGTTATAGAGCCAGGCTCGTGCTCCTCCAAGGAGCTGCTCACACACACACAGAAATAATGAATATCTGGAAAAATTGTTTGATTTCAAACAAGAGAGGACTCTGTGTGTTGTATTTTTTTTCCTGTTACTATATCAACCTGCCTTTAACCAGCCGATTTATGTCATTTTAAATGAATCACTTTGCCAGCGATACAGAATATTTCAGTGTACCCAGCACACCATGTCTGCTCTAATGAGAGGCATCAAAAAAACCAGCCAGAAGCCAGCACAAAGATATCTGACACCAGAATAACGGTCACAATTTCCTACTGCATGAGGAAATCCCTGGTTTCAGTTAGAAGCTGAGAGGTTCAGTCATTTTGGGCACCCTAGAGCCGTTTGTGGTCCCAGGCTGAGGTAAGTCCCTGTTCTCGGTTATGTCCGTGCTTCCTTCCGCTCCTGTGCCGAGGGCCTGGCGTGTCCCTGTCCCACAGCACCACGTACAGCCCCAAACCTCTCCTCACTGAAGGATTCTCACCTCCTGCAGGGCATCACACACCAGGGAGGGTGGCAAGCCATGACCTCCAACAGGTCCTTCCACAGGCAGCGCAAGGAATGAGGCACTTTGGCCAGCGATCCTTTCGCCTTCCCTGCAAAACTTCCTCTGGCACCTGGCTGCCTTTCCAAACCCAGGTGAACCATCTCTCCCAGCTCAGGGAAACCACCAAACACGTAAATCCTGGAGCAGGAGAGCAAAGCACAGCAGGTTCCTCGGGCCTCGTGCTGTGCTCATTACGAGGCTTCCGCCGCGCTGGGCACCAGGGATGTCGGAGCAGGCAGCAGCCTCTCCACAAGCACCAACCCTGCTGATATTTCTCCTGGCATTGGGAGGACTCTTCCTGCCCTGCAATTCTCCACATCCCACCTTTCACCTGCCCACGGGGGTCACGTCCCTGCTGGGAACAGGGAGCAGGACATCACTGAGGACAGCGCTGGCATCACCAGGGCACTGAGGCACATGAAGCCACCAGCACCCCCCAGCAAAGCTGTACCTCGGGCTAACAGGGCAGATGAAATGTCATGGATATTGTATGGCTTTTAAAGTGTAAACACATACCAGGAGAAAAGCAGGCACCGTTCAGCAACACCATCCTCAATCAGACCTTAAATGCAACAGCCAAACTTCATCACCTGAGCTCTCACTGCCCCTGCAAGGGGGATAAACATGGGCTGAGCATCCTTCACCTTCCCCTGCTCTGCAGCCTCCCAGCATTCCAGCAGAAAGGTAGGAAAACGAGTGGAAAAGTGGGAAGAGGGCTCCAGCAATCCCTGGCTCACAGCAGACAGCTAGGCTAGGCCACCAGCAGGCTTCCAAACTGCCTACACATTCTGCAGTAAAATTTGGTTTAGATTTTTCCTGTTGCAGTATTTTGTTTGCTGGCTGAATCTTCGTTTTACATATGTATATGTAGACACACACACAGAGCCATGAAAAACAGGAAAAAGCTCCGTTTTAATTTCACCAATAAATAAGCGATGCTCAGGTGATTTTATAACAAACACATAACCACGGGAAAAAAAGCTGTTTTTGCAGAAGGAAAGCTGCTTTTAGCACCAAGCCCCAAGCAAACAACCTCGTCCGTGCCAGGGCACCCGGCTGCTCCTGCGGTGGGACCGGGGAAGGTCGGGGCGAGGAGCCCAGACGGGCACCGGCACCTCCGCTCCGTGAGCCGCCTGCTAAGGGCGAGCTCCGGCCCCGTCCTCCTCCCGCATCCCCTGTCAAACCCCATGAAGCATCACCAAAAAACCGCTCTGCAGAGCGGCACGGCCACAGCGGCTCCGTTCGGTGCCACCGAACGCTTTGGACGGGAATTCCTCACCCGCCGGGCTGGGGACCCATAAACCCCCGAGCTGCGGGGCTTCGTCCCTGCAGGGACCGGCGTCCCCCCTTCACCCGCCGAGGGACCCCGCACAAGTTGTGGCAAATAAACACACGCATCCAGCACATGCAGTACATCCAGCACAGCCAGCCCGGCTCCGCGCTCGCCAAGGCCGGCCCCGGTGCCGGCGGAGGCCGCGGGGGCACGGCCGGACCGTTATGTCCGGCGCGGGGAGGGCGGCGGGGGCCGGGCCGGGGCCGCGGCGGGGCGGGCGGTACCTGGGCTCGGGCAGGGTGATCTTCTTGCTGGCCCTGGCCGCCGGGGTGCTCTTGCTCTTCTCCATCGCCATCAGGTAGCTGACATCGGCCAGCACCGCCTCCAGGTCCGCCATGTTCCCGCTCCGCCGCCGGGCTGCAGATGGAGGCTCCGCCGGGGCAGCCGCCCCCGGGGCGGGGGTTGGCGGCGGGCGGCGGCGGCGGCTCCGCCGGTACGGCCGAGCGGCTCCCGGTGCGCGTGTGCGGAGCGCTGGGGGCCGCTCCCGCCTCCCGCCCTGCGCCCCGGGGCGGCGGGCGGGCGGCAGGAGGGACGGACGGACAGACGGACGGCAGAGGGAGGGAGGGAGCGAGGGAGGGAAGGAGGCAGGGAAGGAAGGAGGGAGCCCCCGCCGCGCCCCCCTCAGCGCCCGCCCGCCCCCGCCGGGCCCATGGCGGCGGCCGGTCCGCCCCCGCCGCTCGCAGCCTGCGCGGCCCCCGCGGCCCCGGGCCCGCCGCTCGCAGCCATGGGCGGGCGGACCGGGCTGCCCCGCGGCGCCGCCCCAAATCCCGACATGGATCGGCGGTGGCCGGAGCCGGGAGCGCCCAGGGCACCGGCACCGAGCGGCCACGGCACCCGCGGGATCCGCGGTACCGCTCTGACGTGAGGCTGCTCCTGGATCCCTGGAAGCGTCCCCGGCCAGGTTGGATGGAGCTTGGAACAACCTGGGATAGTGGAAAGTGACCCTGTCCGTGGTAAAGGGGTGGGATGGGAATTTTAGGTTTTTTCAACCCCAACTTCTGTGGGATTCCGCGGTTCCGCAAGAGGGGAACACCAGAGCCAGCCCCAGCCGCGGAGCGCTGAGCTGCCTGGAAGCATCAGCACCCAGTTGGATGCATAAGTTCGGAATTAATTTCCTCATAATTTATTAAAAGGCGTGCATAACAAAAACAGGATACAAATAAACGCGTCTGTGTGACACCCCATCGGTGTTCGTGTAACCACTTGCTGGCAAATAATGATGCAAAACAAGGCACCCAGGTGTCCTCAGGCTCCGAGCAGAGATCCCTGCTCGTGTTCCTCCTTCAAGTAGTAGTAGCTCCACTGCAGCCAAGCCGATATGCAGATTTTAAGTGCTTTCTTTTCTGAATTTCGTCAAATATGTCATAAATAATTGGCTCAATGAAAGGCTAAGTCAATGACAAGTCTGAAGTTTGAAACTCAGCGTGTTTTGAGTTCTTTTCAAGTGCCGCCACTCCTCCTGCCTACATCTTTATGAAAGTTAATGATCTGATTAAAGCGAGGTAGAGCATACAGCTGGGAGGATTTCACCATGTGCCTCATTATGAACCGTCTGAGAACCTGCTTTTTGTTGAAAATGTTAATTTAAGCCAACACTTTCCACCGGAACAGATCCACTGGGGAAGCTTTCTCCTCCACCAGTGACCCCAGAGCAAGGCTGAGGCTCAGGGTGTCCAAGCAAGTGTGGAAGGGAGCAGAGGAAGACTTAGGGCACGTTCCTCCTGGAAGTTCAGGGTAAAGTCTCCCACCAGCCCTGTTTAAAGGTTTCACTGATCCAAGCCACACCATGGAAAGGGGTATTTTTATCTCCTGAAATCCCCTGGGCTGGCAGGACCGCTGGGGCTGGCTATGGTTCTCCAAAAGCTCTTCCATAACCTCCACGTGGGCTCTCCATTTGTATGGGTGTGATGGGAGGGAAATTCCTCTCACCACATCCTCAGCGTGGTGATGTGACTGGGCACGTGCCTTGTGCTGGCTCTTCCCAGGGGACTCCCAATTTTGGCTTCTGCAGTCCCTCTGCCCAAATCCACGGGAAGAGCCAGGTTTCATTTCATTCCCTGAAGCAGCAGCAGCACACGGGGAGGATCTCAGCACTGACCTGAGGGTGTTGCTAAACACCCCAAGCAAACAGAAACCATCGCCCGGGTGAAGAGGGCCCTGTGTTTGCTCAGAGGTCTGGATGGCTTTACAGTGGTGGTGACAGCAAAAGCAGCCACCAAGATGCCCTTTAGTATTCCTAATGCTCTCCTGTTTGCTGCTGTGCCACGTTTTCACCTATATTACCTGGATATTCCTGTTGTGCAGACGTCAAAGACATTCCTGGTGACAGTTTCTAGGAAGTTAGGTCTGGTAAGGGCCAAGTTAAGGAATTTCTTTCTTCTCTTGGTGCTGGTGTGGCAGCAGCAGCCACCAGGGTGGTGGTGGGTGATAAGCAAAGGTGTTTTCTGCTCTGCTGATTTCCCAAGCATGGCTGCAGCACAGTCAGAGGTGGTGGCATGTCCCCAGAGCCACCCTGGCTGGGGAGGCAGCCCACATCAGCTATTCATGCTCACCTCTAGCAACACATGCATTTTTTAGTGTTATATTCAGATATTTTAAAGGTCACTGGGACGGGTATTTTTTAATAACAGAGTGGAATCAGACATGATTTTTTTTCCTCAATACAAGTAGAACAGACTGTGCCAGCCTCCTCCTTTCCAGGGGAAGTTCAATCCCCCAAGTGCAAGCCTGCAGCTTTCCTTAGCCTGTGTTGCATCCCAGGCCGAGTGTTTGCATTGTTCTTATGTTGTTTTGTGCCTCCTGTGTGGGGTTTGGTGTTTGTGAATGTTTATAAACAATGCTCTGGGGATTCCCCCAGGTAAGGGAAACCCAGAGTTAATCAATGCCAGGGCGAGCAGAGGTCAGAACATGATACACTCTGAATGCATTTAAACATCTCCTGACATTTCTGTGGATGGTGATGGATTCTGCTCAATCAATTTAAGTGTGTCTCCAGGCCTGGCTGGGGCTGCAGGCTCTGCATCCACTGCAGAGCCAGGAACCCAACCTCCCCTCTGCCGCTCCTTCCTTCCGAGGAGCGCGTTCCTCCTACCATCTGTGTGAGATTTAAATGTTTAATTTCGCCCTGCTCTGCTTCACAGCGTGACAGATGATAT
Organism: Setophaga petechia; assembly: GCA_024362935.1. Classification (NCBI taxonomy): domain Eukaryota; kingdom Metazoa; phylum Chordata; class Aves; order Passeriformes; family Parulidae; genus Setophaga; species Setophaga petechia. The sequence goes on from JANCRA010000021.1 coordinate 11,913,406, forward strand.
TCCAGGGAGCTACGAGGCTGTTGTAGATTTATTAATGCGTCCCACACTGACACCATCCCATCAAGATAATGCTGCAACACATTACCCAGGACGGAGCCACATCCGTCCTGTTGCCCTCCAAGCTGTGCCAAATCCCATATCAAATAAGATCTCCTCTCTAGGCTGATGCCAGCAACATCTCTCCAGGGGGATGTTCACATAAAAGATCATTAAATATTATTTTTAATACGATTTTTACTAATATTTCTGACACACTGCCAGAAATGCACATAGGTGGAGATTAAGAGCATTGAGGAGTGTTTAGCTCAGTTCCCTCCGTGGGCTGCTGCTCTCTAGAGAGAGGACAAATTGTTTGCTCCTCCTTGGCAGCACTGGTGGAGAATCACTTATTGGTGATGGATCCCCATGGGAATCTGACTCTCTGTGGCTTGTTTGTAGCAAGGTTATGGTTTGCTGCAGTTCTGGTTGTACTTTTGGGGTGCCTGACTGAAGGGGAGAGGGCAGAACCCCTTTCCCCATGCTCACCTCAGTGTTCCCAAGGAGCTCCCAAGCACGGGGTTACCTGGAAGGGAAACAGCTCCTACTTAATGAGGTTGGGTGAGGATTCATCAGGCCGCAGTGCTGCAGTGCCTGGAGGCCAGTAGGACAGGCAGAAATACAAATACATTCCTGGGAATTCCAATGCCAGCACTCCCCATCCCACATCCTCACCACTCCTGTGAGGCCAGCATCCCAAACAAACATCCTCACTCCATCCCCTCTGCCTGTCACATTCTGCTCTTTGCCAGGCCCTGGGGTGGCTTTGTCCCCTCTGCCCTGCAGTGGCACATCCATGGCAATCCCACAGGCATTCATTCCTCTGCAGCATCCACACCCAGCCTGGGGTTACATCCCATCTCCTTAGTGCTGCACTAATAAGTGGTGAGAGGCAATGTGGAAAACAAATAGAGTAATTAATGGCCACGGCTGCTGCTGCTTTTATTCACTGTCTGTTCCAGGAGGAGCAGTTTTACAGAAGGCAGCCTCTGCCCTCACAGTGCCCTTGCATTTGGCACCCCAAATCCCAGGATGGGGAGAGCTCCTCAGAGAAGCAGGGTGGCTCTTCTACATCTCTGTGGATCCCTCCTGCTTGCTCCTGAATACTTTTAACAAAGCCACTTCAGCCACCTCAGACAGGTAAAGCCTCAGTGTAGCTTATCATCATCGTGTTCCCTTTTGCAAATAGCTGACATGATGAGGAGGTTGGGTTTTAATTAGGAAACAAGTGGCAATTCAGTTCTCAAAAAATATTATTCACCATCAAACATTTGTACTGGCATAGTCAGACTAGCAATAATTATGTCCTCTGGGGGCAGAGATAAGAGCAGAGTTGAAAGTCATGCAGCATCTATAAAGACTTGCATGAGAAAACACAGGCACGAGAAGACCGGGGCCTCCCGTTTGCAATTGCATCACACCACCCCTCTCACCGTGTAATAAAAATACCTCACTGACATTTTCCTCTGCACATTTTCTTCCCCTGACATGGCACACAGCAATGTCCTGGTGCTGCCTCCCACCCCAGGCTGTGCCTTGCCAGCTGCAGCCTGGAGCCCTCGCTGTGACCCCTTGGCAGCACACAAGGGGACATTCCTGATGGCACAGCTTCCCTCCTGATAAATAAAGGAGCATCACCCCCTCACCTGGCCAGGGCAAGCTTTAAAAGGAGCAGCATCAGCACAAAGCTGGTGGCAGAGCCAGCACTGCCACACCAAAACCATCCTGGGTGACATGGGGGTGGCACTGCAGAGGTGAAACTCCCACTGCGGGAGGGAGAGCCAGGGATCTGCATCAACACCCAGCCCTGGTTCTGCTCCTTAAACAGCATCACCTGGTGCATCCCACTGCACCCAGCATCACCTGGTGCATCCCCCTGTGCTCAGCATCACCTGGTGCATCCCACTGTGCCCAGCATCACCTGGTGCATCCCACTGCACCCAGCATCACCTGGAATACCCCACTGCACCCAGCATCACCTGGTACACCCCACTGCACCCAGCATCACCTGGTGCATCCCACTGTGCCCAGCATCACCTGGTACACCCCACTGCACCCAGCATCACCTGGTGCATCCCACTGTGCTCAGCATCACCTGGAATACCCCACTGTGCCCAGCATCACCTGGTGCATCCCACTGTGCCCAGCATCACCTGGAATACCCCACTGCACCCAGCATCACCTGGTACACCCCACTGCACCCACCTGGGCTCCTCTGCAAGGGCTCTCACAGGGAAGTTTGAGCCATTTTCACACATAAATCTCCACCTGTGGTTGTCCTGACAGGTCAGTCATGACATGGACATGGCATCTGGCTCACTCCTTGCTGGAGGAGCTCATTCCAGCTCTGCTCAGGGAGAGAAGCAAGGAAAGTGGGGCACTGACACTCACAGACCCCCATCCTGGGTCACAGGGCACCTTCCCAGTGTCCCCCAGCCTGTGACATCCCATGCCAGGCTCAGAACTAACCCATCTTCAAGAACTCCCTGATTTAAAAACACTAGAGTGTGTTGTTACAAGCTAAAGCAAATAAACCCGATGAGAACTGGAACAGCAAATGTCTCAGAGCCCCACAAAGAGTCAAAGTGTCCCTGTTCAGCACTGTGGTGGGATCAGACACTGCAGGAGCATTTTCCCTGCACAGATTGATCAGACAAACAGATGTCAAGAGGGACCCATTGAGCATTTGCTGTTCCACAGGCTGGCTTGAATGTAACTTGATAACAGGGGAAAAAAATCAATAATTGCCTAATTTGGCCATAAATTCTGAGGGACAGAAGGAGAAAAACCAACAACTGTGCAGATATTGGAGCAGTAGAAGGTAATTCAGATTCTGCCACAGCATCTATGGAAGGTAAACTGTGCAGTGCTGGAAACGAGAGCCTTTCTCCCATGGGAGGTTCTGCTGGGTGGATCAGGACAGGGTCAGTGCTGGAGGTGCTGGGAAGAGCTCAGAGCCCACTCCAGCCCCAGCAATGCCACACCAGGCACTGGGAGAGGGGGTCAGCAGCCAGAGGATGCAGGGCTGACATCCCCCCAGAGCTCTGGAGAGGCTGTCTCTGCTCCTTGGAAACAAGTCTGGCTGTGTGGGAAATGCTTTCTAGTTATTTCTCTTCCCTGGCTCTTTGTGCTCCAAGCCTGTTTACACACAAATTGGCATTTGCTGCCCTGGCTGATCATTCACCTGCGTCCCATCTCACCCTGGTCTGGTCTCAGAGCTCCTGATGTCACCACAGACAGGGGCAGTGACAGCTGGAAGGGGCACCACAGGCTGCTCCTCCACCGTGGCTGCCTGGCCCTGGAGCTGCTGGTCCAGCCCTGAGCCAGGCAAAGCCAGCAGAAACATGGGAATGCACTGGGAGTGAAATGGCACGGGGTTTATTTGTACTTCTGTCACATCAAAGGGGCCCTTGTTTGAATTCTTCTGCCTTTAGCCTGGAGAAGAAGAAGGGAAAAGATTGGGTCCTATTAATAGCCTTGCATCCCACAAGATCCGAGCCTCACAAGGAGCCATGAAAGACTGCGGCATCTGATTCCCTGAATAAATGAGGTAATTTAGGGAGAAGTGCGTGCTCAGCAGCCTTCATTGCTGCCTTCTGCAGCTCGCTGGGAGGTGACACTGACAACTCACTTCGGTATCAGTAGCACCCAGGTCCCAGAGGAGCTGTGCCGTGCCCAAAAGCACGGGCAAGGGTGCTGGCTGCCACCCCTCCCAAGGAATTCCTGATGGTGCAGCAAAAATCTCCAGGACTGGCACAGAACCTGTGCAAGGAGCACCCCAGCAAGCTGAAGGGGGAGCACAGCTGCCTGCATGGATGCCAAGAGGCTGGTGCTGGTGGCAGGGCACAGGGATGTTTGGGAATTCACTGCACTGGGAAGGAGCCAGCAGGGAGCAGGGCTGTGGGATGGGGCTCTGGTCGTGCATCCCCAGGGAGTGAGGAGGGGACACCCTGCTGTGGGGAAGGGCTGGGAGCTCTAGATGAGCTGGCATGGCTGGGACATCTGCTGCAGGCCCCTGACATCATCCCACATCAGGAATTCTCCCCTGTGGGATGTGTGGATCACAGCTGTGGGTGACACCCACTGGGACACCGCAGTGCAGGGAGAGTTCTGACCCTGCTCCACAGCACAGGTCTTGGCAGCACTGAGGTTAGTGTCAGCTTTCCCTTAAGCAGATTTTCGGGCTCTAAGTGTCAAGTTTAATCCCGACTCTGCAGCTCCGTGTGGCAGCCAGTGCCTCCAGCTGCGTCACCGCCCCGCACGCAGGTGCTGGGGTCTGAGCTGCCCTTTGCATGTCAGCCCTGAGGTCACCAGGGCCACCAGCCGTGCTGTCCCCAGGCTGCTGGATCTGCCCCTGTGCCAAATCCATGGCCACCTGGTCCGGAGTGAGGTTGGGAAAAGGAGCCCATGGTCCCAGCGGAGCCACCCTCCAGCAGTGCCTGGCAAACAGCAAAACAGGAGGATCTGAGGGTCATAACCCATCCTGTCTGCAGCCCCACATGCCTCAAACAATTCATCTTCCCTCTCGGTGCCCTTGTAAAGCAGAGCAGTAAATTGCCTTCATTTCACAGCTGAGGAAACAGCCCGGGGGAGTGACCACAGTGGCTCTCCGGAGTGGGTCAGTGGGCACATCCCCACGGGTGGCTGCAGCCCCCCCAGGACAGCCTTCCCCGGGGGAACAGGGACTATTCTCAGAGAGATTTACACGTCAGAGAGCACAGAGAATAAACCCTCAGTGACCTCAAAAGCATCTTGCTGCTAAAATGCATCCCCACGGCCCTCAGCATCTGCAGCTCAGCTGGGCCCTGTGGCTGGGAACAGGCACCTCCAACGGGAGGGTATAGCAGGTCTCCTACAACAGCCAGTGCCACGTGCTCTATAAGGGAATTAGGGCAAATTCCAGCACCAAAATCCCATGATTTCAGGGGCCTGCTGTGGTCCTGATGCCACCATGCCTGGAGTGGGCCCTGTCCCCAGAGACCCGGCGGTGTCCAGGGGGATGAGGGTTAAAGAGCCCCACTTCCCGTTCCACGCGGCCTCTGCAGCTCATGTGGGCAGATAATGGACTTTGCCTTCTGACTTAATCTGCTGTAAATCTCTCCCGTAATTGCTCATCATCCGGAAACCTGGAGAGAACCCGGACAGACATTCCCACACCATCCTCTCCCTCCCGGCCCTCCTCCTGCTGCCAGCCTGTGCCCAGAGCCCCCGGTACCTCCAGCACATCAGGACACCCCATCCAGGGGGATCTCCCAATGGGAAATGAGACCACAGCTCTTCCTTTTATCCCCCACAACCAAAGGGTTCTGTCCCCCCAGCTTCTTGCACCCCTAAAAGAGCCTAGGCTCCGTGGGCAGGGGCTGCTCACAGCACCCAAACCCTGCCCTGCAAAGGGGCACAAACACACCTCAGCAGCTGGGAGCTGTTTGCAGCACCCAAACCCTGCACAGCCCACCTCAGGAGCTGTTCACAGCACCCAAATCCTGCACAGAACAGGGGCACAAGCCCATCCCAGCAGCTGGGAGCTGCTCTCAACACCCAAACCCTGCAGGTAACAGGGGCATCTCAGCATCTGGGAGCTGCTCACAACACCCAAATCCTGCACAGCACAGGGGCACAAGCCCATCTCAGCAGCTGGGAACTGCTCTCAGCACCCAAACCCTGCTCAGCACAGGGGCACAAGCACCCAAATCCTGCCCAGCACAGGGGCACAAGCCCACCTCAGCAGGTGGAAGCTGCTCTCAGCACCCAAACCCTGCCCAGCACAGGAGCATCTCATCAGCTGGGAGCTGTTCACAGGACCCAAACCCCCAAACCCTGCCCAGCACAGGAGCATCTCAGCAGCTGGGAGCTACTCACAACACCCAAACCCTGCTCAGCATAGGGGCATAAGCCCATCTCAGCATCTCGGAGCTGCTCTCAGCACCCAAACCCTGCCCAGCACAGGAGCATCTCAGCAGCTGGGATGTGCTCGCAGCCCAAAGCGCCTCTCCCGGCAGCTGCGAGCAGCGTTTTGCTGTCTGCGGCTGCCGGAGGAGCAATCCCGTCCTGCAGAGGAGCACCAGACGTCACCCGCGGGAAGGTTGCTAAGTGAGCTGGTCCCTCCTCATGATGCACGACTTCATTACGCGGCTCCCTAAATGGATCTTACACACAAATGACATTTGCCTTGCAGCATATGAGCTCCCAAAATAGCGGGCAGCTCTCGGCGTTATTGCTTTGCTTTGCCCAAGAATGTGCCCATTGTCTGCAGGGCTGCTGTGCCCATGCCTGGCACGGCCCTCCGGGGTTTGAGGTGTTGGGTACAAAGGGATGGGGACCCCCAAACCAGCCCAGCTGTGCCCGGGGTGGTCCCATGGCCAGGATGGGGTGAGTGGGCTGTGCCTTTCTGATGGGAGCCATGGGGAGCAATAAATGCAGGCCCCTCTCTTGTTCCTGCCTCAAACTTCTCTCCTGATGCTTCTCTCAGGGTTTTTCTGCAGCTTGGGTGTTTCTCTAGATGTAAAGAGCCCCAGGGATGCTCCATGAGGGAATTAGGGCAAATTCCCAGCCCCAGGGTTGCTCCATGAGGGAATGAGGGCAAATTCCCAGCCCCAGGGATGCTCCATGAGAGAATGAGGGCAAATTCCAGCCCCAGGGGTGCTTCATGAGGGAATGAGGGCAAATTCCCAGCCCCAGGGATGCTCCATGGGGGAATGAGGGCAAATTCCCAGCCCCAGGGATGCTCCATGAGGGAATTAGGGCAAATTCCCAGCCCCAGGGATGCTTCATGAGGGAATGAGGGCAAATTCCCAGCCCCAGGGATGCTCCATGGGGGAATGAGGGCAAATTCCCAGCCCCAGGGATGCTCCATGAGGGAATTAGGGCAAATTCCCAGCCCCAGGGATGCTCCATGAGGGAATGAGGGCAAATTCCCAGCCCCAGGGGTGCTCCATGAGAGAATTAGGGCAAATTCCAGCCCCAGGGATGCTCCATCCTCCCACCACCCAAAGGGACCAAATCCAGCTCATGACACACCTCCCAACACCTACAAAGGGGACAGAGGGGACAGGCCATCGTGTCATACCCCAGGCTCACCCAGCTCATGACACACCTCCCAACACCGACAGAGGTGACAGAGGGGACAGGCCACTATGTCACACCCCAGGCTCCCAGCTCAAACCACTTCTCCAGCTTTGGTGGCAGCACCAGGGACTGGCTGCTCACACAGCCATTTCATCTAAAATCCCTTCAACTCAGCCCCAGTTTCCTTTGAGATGAACTGAACCGTGCAGAGAGAAGGTCTGGCTCCAGCTCTGCACCGTGCACAAGGTACAAATAAAAAACGAAACATAAAGGTTATGTCCATGCCGAGGAGAGAAATTTGCTTTTCCCTTTTCTTTTCCCCCAGAACATCCGCGGCAGCTGATCTGCGCAGCGCTGCCCTAATCCGGTGATACATTTTAATCCCATTACGTTGCCATGCGCTGGGAGGAACAGATGTTTCCTAATTGCCACTTGTGCTGCCCAGGGGTTTCCAGCTCGGACAGCGTTCCCCGGCCTCTGCTGGCACTGGCAGGGCTCCCTGCCGCTGGATTTGCAGGATGTGACAGCGCTGGCTGCTCCTGTGCCAGCTCCTCACCTGGAGCTGCTGCTCTCCAGTGGTGTCCCTCCCTGTGGAGGGGTCACAGTGCCACTGCTGGCTGTCCCCAAGGGTGAACCCGGAGCAATTGGGGCTGCCCTGGCTGCTCACTCAGAGGGAAATGCAATATTCGCTTTTTTCCATTTGTGTGGGGGAAGGTGTTGGATGCAGAGGGAGCCCTGTCCCACGGCAGCGCTTGGAATCCCTTCCCAGCACATCCCCTTTGTCACAGACATCTTTTATGAAAAATCCTTTCCTCAGGATTTTTCCTCCTGAGAAGCTGAGAGGCCTCAGGAACAAAATGCAAACATTGATTATCTGCTGCTGTGGAATGCAACAGGTGGATCTGTGATTGGCCCATGTTGGTTGTTTCTAATTAATGACCAACACAGCTGGCTCAGAGAGAGAGTCCAAGACAAAACCTTTGTTATCATTCTTGGCTATTCTATTCTTAGCCAGCCTTCTGAGGAAATTCTTTCTTCTATTCTTTTAGTGTAGTTTTAATATAATATATATAATAAAATAATAAATCAGCCTTCTGAAACATGGAGTCAGATCCTCGTCTCTTCCCTCACCCTGAGACCCCTGTGAACACGGTCACACACCAACCCAAAACTTCTTAGTGAAGAGTTTTGGGTTGGTCCTGAGCGTTTCATCATCGTGGCTGTCCTGGCCGGCTGCAATCCCCTGATCCCCGCTAATCCCATTATGTCTCCACGAGGCTGCTTCCAATTCTGGCCGCTGAAGAAGTGATGTTTCTTAATTAGCTTTTCAGCCGGACAGGGATTTTACCGGCTGTAAGGAGCTGTGGAGGTTTTTCATTGCTTCCTTTCTCTGCCTCATCACACCGATGTCAGGAACAAAAACAAGGAGCAGAAAGCAAATGGGAGCCTGGCACTGAGGAAAAGAATGCCCATTCTCAGGGACAGCCAGAGCCGAAGCTCCTCTCTCTCTCTCTGGGATATTTCACTCCCGCCTCAGCCCTCGCATTAATCAGAGCAGAGATTACTTTTCCACATGCCAAAGCTGAACATTGATAAATCACAAATCTGCCCTGAAAAACCACAAGGCTTTAATAATTCATGCTGGGTTCCTGCTTGGTTTTCCTTCCTTCCTTAAACCTCCAGAGTTTGTGGCTGGGTCTGTGCGTGGAGGCACAAACATGAGGCTGGGGGCTCCATTTAACGCAAAGAAGAAGAGAAGAAAAATTGAAGCTAAGAATCTCATGTAATCACGTGGCTCCTGAAGATGGAGAATTAACCATAACAATGATTTTCAGAGGATAAAAATCTGTGAAACCCACAGCGAAGCTGAGGTTTCACAGCTGGCAAAGCACCCAGGCTGCAGGTGCGACTGATCTCAGCCTGATGTATTTAAGTAAAAAGAAAAAAAATCATATTTTTCAAGACTTTGTTTTTTAGCCCGTGATTCTGCAGCCTGGGCTGTCCCGAGGGGGGATTCGCCTGGCTGCCGCTGGCAAACGCAAAGCAAAACCAGTGGGAACCGACGGGCACATCTTCATCTCCTTTTTCCTCCTCCTCTTCCTCACCAGCCCATCCCGCATCACCCACGGTCCTCACGGAGGCACTTCCCGAGGACAGCCAGCGGCTGCTGCTCCAGTGGGAAAACAAAACAGGAAGGAAAAGACGCTTCAGTGTGGGATTTAGCCAGGGTTTGCATCATTCTTGCTCTCTCATTAATTACTCCACGGCAAATTGCTGCTGCTCCCCTGCGGGCAGCCCCTTCCTCCCCGGTGGGGTTCACCTGCCGGGGGTCGCGGGGACCGCAGGATGCGGGGGATGGAGCCAGCACGGCCGGCAGCGCTGGGGGCTGATCCCCCCTTCTTCTTTTTGCTGGGTGAAAAAAAAAAAAAAATTAAAAATCCCTTCCGCAGCCTGGAGAACAGCTTTAGCTGTTGGCACGATGGCAAAACCACCCACCCACCCAGCCAGCAGAACAGCGCTGTGGCACCGCTGACATCTCCCCAGCCCCGGCAGCAGCGGGACACGGTGGCCAGCGGGAGGGAGGGGACAGGGACAGGGACAGGGGTGGCCGGGGCGCTCCGAGCTGCTGAGGCGATGAGCGAGGTAGCAGAGAGCCAGATGGCAGCTCGGAGCGGGCGTGGGACGGAGGCGATCTTCTGCTTTTGAATAAAAATTTTTAAAAAACAAATTATTCTCTCAGCACGCTTCCCCAGAGCCAGCGAGGGAAAAACCCTCCTGGGCAGAGCTGAAGCTGCTTCCAGGTGACCCGAGGGCGCCCACCTGGGTGCACCCAGGCACCAGAGGAGGAATTCCCCCCAGCGGGTCCCACAGGAGATGCTCTGGGCTCGTTCACATTTTCCACTTCTGCTTTCGGTGTTTTTCCCCCAGAACTCTCCCAGCCCACCCAGAGCCGTCCCCGCGGGAGCTGCCCCGGCCCCGGCTGCCAGGCTGGACAGGGCTTGGGGCAACCTGGGCAGGTGGAAGGTGGCCCTGACCATGGCTGGGTAGCCGAACGAGATGAGCTTTAAATTCCCTTCCAACCCAAACCATTCCGGGGTTCCACGGCTGGGAATCTCTGATTTGGGGTCTCTGCTCCCCACCGCGCTGCTCTTACAGCCCTTTGCCCCCCAGCAGCCGCTAAAATCCCATTTTTCACTAAAACCTTCGGGTCTGGGATGATCCTGAATCCTCCCTGGGGAGGGGAAGGCGCAGCTTTCCGCACAGCCTCGCCGAGGAGCTGGAATCTCACAGCACCGTGTGGCGAGAGATGAATCGGGCTGGTCACTGCCCCTGGGCTGGGCTGGGCTGTGCTGTGCCAGCCGGGGAGCTCCCCTGGAGCACAGGGAAAAGCCTCTGGCACACGGAGGATTCAGGGCAAACCCAGCCCTCCGCGGCGGATGGGTGCGGGAGCTGACAGGAGGATGCTGCGCATCCCTGACTCCCTGAGATTCCCGGGTTTGCGGGGATTCACACCCGAACCCCGCAGCCAGGCAGGGCCAGGAGAGCGGCAGGAGCCGGGGGGTGCCCGGAGTGCCCCGTGAGGTGCCCGGAGTGCAGCGTTAGGTGCCCGGAGTGCTCCGTCAGGTGCCCGGAGTGCTCCGTCAGGTGCCCAGAGTGCCCCATCAGGTGCCCCTCACCTGTGCCCACGCAGCCGCGGTGACACTGAGCGGCTGCCACGGCCGCGTCCTGCTGCCGGAGGGGACCGAGCGCAGCCGCCCCCGCCACCGCGTGTGTCGCCGCCACCGCCTCTGCCACCGCGCGGAGCCCCCCCGGCCACGCAGGTGCGGCTGCGCTCCTCCGCTTCCTTTGCCCGAGTTATGACATGATCATAAAGGCATCCTCTAGCACCGTGACTGCTAAATTAAAGCGTTGTTACTAATTAGAGCTTTCAGAGCCTATTAACGAGTGTCATTATTCGGCTCGGAGGTGCCCCGACCGAGAGGGCAATTCCTGCCCGAGTCCCCCCGTCATCTGTGACATCTGCCCCGGTGCTCAGGGGACACCTTTGTCCCCGCAGCAGGATGTCACCCAGGACAGGGCTGAGCCCCAGAGCCCCCAGGTCACCTCCCTCACCCAGGACACTTGGGTGACCCTCCAGCACCGATAGCACCGGCACTGGGTGGCACTGAGAGCATCCTGGCCCCCTCCCCAGCCAGGACCACGGGAGGGCAGGGCGAGCATCCCATCCCTCCAGCGGGATCCCTCCGCACGCCGCGGATGAAAGGGCAGAGCTGGGACTTTGAAACTCCAAGCTTTATTGAGTTGCTTCGGCAGCGCGGGCGTCACACGGGGGGAGGCGGGAGGCGAGGCCGCGGGGGCACAGCGGCGGCCGGGGGAACGCTTGCTTCGCTCCCCGCGCCCCGGCACGGGCCGGGGGCTTTAGTTGGTGGGGTGGTAGGCACCGCGCTGGTGCCACTGCATGTCCCGGATGCGCCTGACCGACTGGATCTGGGGGTGCTGAGCGCCGAAGTCTGAGCTGTCCTTGTAGTCCCCCTTTTCAAACAGGTACTGGTAGCCCCGGTAGCCGGGGTACTGGTATCCCACCCACCTGGCAAGGCAAGCGAGGAGAGGGGGGGTCGTACAACACACGCACGCCAAGCATCGCCCGCGGGGATGCTCGGGCACCGCCCGGGACCCTCCCCCGCCGGCCCCGGCACTCACGTTCCGCTCTGCACCCTCACGGACGAGACCTTCTCCTGGTAGCCGTGTGCGTGGAAGCTGGGCACATCGTCGTCTATGATTTCGATCTTCTTGCCGGTGAAGCTGGGGTTCTCGTACAGCACGATCTTGTGCTCCTGGCTGTCCTGCAGCCGGGAGAGCAGAGAGCGGGGGCTCAGCGGCCGCCGGCCCCGCGGGGCTGGGCAGGGGGGGCAGAGCCCAGGGCTGGGGGGAACCCGAGGCCAGGGCGGGCACCGTGCCGGGGGTGCTGTGCATCCCTCCGTCCATCCATCCATCCATCCATCCATCCATCCATCCATCCATCCATCCGGCTCACAGAGCCGCTGCCTGCGGGCACTGCCAGACTTACCAGCAGACGTCCTCGGCTCTGGGCTCACCTGCCACCGCCCCCGTCCCCGCGCCCCCTCCGACCCCCCCACGGCTCCCCGGGCCCCGAGGGCTGGGGCGAGGGTGCGCAGGAGGGGGGGCTGCCCCTCCGCCCGCGGGGCTGGGGAGGGCGGGGGAAGGCTGGGGAACACTTCTGGCTGCAGACCTTGGTCTGGCGGGTGGGTAGTGGCTGTCTGGGTGCTCTCACCACTTTGATGGGTCTCAGGGAAGTGATGCTGTCGCTTCTCCGGCTGTTGGTCCAGGAGTCCCAGCGGGGGTACTCCCCCTTCTCAAACACAAACTGCTCCCCTTTGCAGCTTGCCTGCTCGTAGCCCACCCAGCTGGAAGAGAGCAGGGGACGCGATTTAGAGGGGGCGGAGGAGCGGGGTCCGGCCGGACTGAGCCCCAGCCGTGCCCCCTGCTCCCTGCCGGGACGGGAGAGGTGCCAGGGAGGTGCCAGGCGGGGCTGCGGTGCCTCCGGCCAGCAGTGGCTTCTCAGGGCTTCCCGCTGCGGGGGCCACCCATCCTTGGTCGCTGGGGACTCACGGGATCACCCAAAGGTCCCAGCTGGGGTTGTGCTCCCAGTGGTTTTGGGAGCAGCGCTGGGAACTCTCCAGAGGCTTTTCAGGGCTCTCCCTCGGCCAGAGAGCACACACAGGGCCAGCACGTGAGGAGAGGGCACAAACAGGTCCCAGTCTCACCTGTCCCTGCACCCAAAGGGGGGGAAACCAAACTGGGGGTAACGCTGTGATCTCTGCCCACACCCATACCCACACCCCTCCACTCTCCTGTGCTGAGCGGGGCTCTCAGCCTGTCCAGGTGACAATGTCACCTCCTGGTCACCCTCTGTGTCCCGCTGCTCACCTGCCGGCGCCGGGCACTCACTGGGGCGGGCTGGGCGAGCAGCTGGGCGGCGATGGGTGCAGGAAATGCGAGGGGCAATGTGGGTGTGGCAGCAGCGGGGAGACCCCTCCTCGCCATCCCCAACCCCTCCCTCCCTCCCTCCCTCCCTCCCACCCCCCAGGTCCCTCACGTACGGTCCGGAGTGCACCAGGATGGAGCCCACTTTGTCCACGCCGGCTTCCTTCAGGTTGGGGCAGGCCCCGCTGAGCTCATGGCAGCGGCCCTGGAAGTTCTCCTGCTCGAAGATGGCAATCTGGAAGGGAGCAGCACCTCAGCACGGCTGTCACCTGCCCCTGCTGCCACTGTCCTGGCGTGCTGCACACGCTGTCGGACACCCAGCACAGGGCAGCACATCTGCAGCAGCCCAGACCTCTCCCTCTCCCAAAACTGCGCTCCAGAGGCTTTTAAGGAGCCTGCAAGTGCCAACCATCCCCCTGAGGATGCAGGTCGCACTCAGGGGTGCCCAGGAGGCCCTGCCAGCTCTGTCCCAGCGCCCCGGTGCTCCTGGCAGAGGGATGGCCACGCTCACAGCGGGCAGCAAACAGCTCAGGGGCTCGGGTTGTGGCTGGAGCATCGCAGCCACCAGAGCGACAGGGCGACCCAGACACTGGGGACAGCCCGGGGACAGCCCCGGGGCCACCAGCCCGGGACAGATCTGTTGTTTGTGCAGCGGCGGTGGGAGATCAGCACTTGATCTGCTCCCAGCTGCTCCACCTGCCCCGAGGCTGCGGGATGCCAAAAACTTCCCATTCCCCATCCCCGGGTCGGGTTGCAAAGGCTCAGCAGGGAGTGCTTGGCACCAGCTGCTCCCAGCAGTGCCTCCGGGTGTGGTTTGGGCACCCAGAGAAGCTGAGGGTGCCCTGGTCCCCCTGCAGGGCTGGGCAGTGTCCCACTGACCTTGGAGCTGGCTTGCTGCTGCTTGGAGGCTGGCATTTGGTGCTCGGAAGCCATCATCAGCTGGGGTGTCTGCTGCCTTGGGAGGGAAGCTCAGCAGGTTAAAATCTGTTAAATCCCCTGTGAGGACACGCTGGGGACCCTGCTCAGAGCCCTGTGTCCATGCCCCCATCCATACCCTGCAGTTTGCCCAGGGAACAGGGCTTGCAGCAGGATGGGCTCAGCCTGGGGGTGCCAGGGACAAACTCTGCTCAGGGCTGCTCAGCACCCCAAACCTTCCCAGGCTCAGGCAATGCTCCTTGGGAGCTGCACAGGGAACTGAGCCCAGGCAATTCCTAAATCACTCCCAGTGGAGCCCAGGCCCAGTGGTCGAGCATTCCCGGCTGTCCCTGTCCAGATGAGCATCCCACGTGTGTGCTGGAAGGGGTGATGGAGAGAAGCACCCCAGAGCCAGCCCCAGCCCCAGGAGCCTGTACCGAGCCCTCCCAGCCCAGCCTGGCTCTGCCATTCCTGGGAAGGAGCCCCATCCTCAAGCCCAGAGGGACCCTCAGCATCTGAGCAGCTCCAAAAACTCATTCCTGACAAAAAGAAACGGAGCCGTGGCCGGGTGGGATGTCCTGCTTTGGGCTGTCCCCGGCTCGGGTACCGGGAAGGGACCCCGGCCCCGGGGGTCGGCAGGAGGCTACGGCAAAAGAGAGGACAATAAATAGCAAAGTCTTACCAGTTCTACCAGTACCCGCTTGAGCCAGTGACGGGCCGGGGCTGGGAGGTAGAATTTATACCGAGCCGCAGCAGAGAGGTGCCAAAACTATTTACAAAATAGTTAAAGCCCGATTCAAAGCGAGAATGCTGGATTAAACCCCAATGAAAACCAGGGTCAGCTGATCCGCCGCAGCCTTTGTCTGCCCGAGCACCAAGCCCGAGTTATTTCATTACCTGTCACATTCGAGTCACCCGCTTTGTCGGCTTGGTGGCGAGGAGATTTGGACTTTGCAAGCATCAGCCGAACGCGTGCCAAGAGCCGGGGCGGGCCGGGCCAACAAAGCCCCGCCAGCCCCGCTCCGGGCGCTGAGAGACCCGATCCCCCCGCCAGCCCGGCAGCCGCCGGCGGGGCTGCTGAGCTCGGCTCTTTCCATGCGAGATAAAACGCCCCAAAGCGCTGGGCAGCGTCTGGCTCTGCCCGTCTGCAGCAGCCCGGGGCTGTGCCAGCACCGGGGGAGCCTCCCCGACACCGGCCCGGGGCTCTGGGGATGGGCAGGGGCTGGGGGGGCTTTTCCTTGCAGAGCTGCGAGGTCACCTTGGCCCCTCTGGCCCTGGGCACTCCATCACCTGGAGCGGGGCAGCTGCAGCAGGAGTGGGGTGCACTTAGGGTTGGTGTTGGGCTCCTTTGGGGTCCCTGAGAAGCACCCCAGGGTGTCTCGGTGGCACCAGGACAAAGCT
Source organism: Setophaga petechia (assembly GCA_024362935.1). Lineage (NCBI taxonomy): Eukaryota > Metazoa > Chordata > Aves > Passeriformes > Parulidae > Setophaga > Setophaga petechia. The sequence continues at coordinate 11,928,829 of JANCRA010000021.1, forward strand.
GAGGTCACAAAGGGCTCCCATGGGATGTGGCTGGATGGGGGTGAGGGCAGCAGGGCATGTCCCCTATGCTGGCATTGTCCCAGCAGCTCAGCCAGGGGCTGCACGGGGCTGGGGGCTGCAGCAAAGGAGGTTTCACAGAGAGGGGACACTGCTGCTGTGCAGCACCCACAGCCCCCTTCACCCCACAGAGGAGCTGGGTCCCCCCTGTCACCCCAGCAAGGGTCGCCCCTGTCACCCCAGCAAGTGTCACCCAGCATGAACAGACCCCACACCGGCCCCTCACAGCTCCTCCTGAGGGTCCCAGAGCAGGGGATGGGCTGCAGCCCCCCAGGGTCACCCCTGCCCCAGGATGGCTGCACAGGGTCACCCACAGGGTGCTGTCACCAGAGCCCACCCTCGCAGTGATGTGTGTGGGGTCAATCCCTGGGGTCTGCAGCTGCCCCAGCTCCAAGTGATGGAGTTTCCATGGCCAGAGGGGCCAAGGTGACCTTGCAGCTCTATAAGGAACCCCTCAGGCCATGGCCAGGCCAGGGTGTGACCCAGAGTTTCCAGCATTCCCAGCCCTGGAGTCCTCCTTTCTTGCCTGTGTCTCCTTCTGCAGCCCCACAGACGGACCCAGCACTGCCCTCCCCATCTCCTGGGTTAATCCACTCAGTCAATCCCGAGCCCTGGACCCTCATGGCCCTGTCCCAGGTCCCAGTGCAGCCCTGCAGCCACATCCCATCCCCTCATCAAGGGCTGTCAGTGCTCAGCACGGCCCCAGGGATCCCCTCCCTTGGCTGGGCTGGTTTAGCTCATCCAGCCCCGGCTGTGGCAGCCCCAGGGACTGTTCTGGAAGCAGCTTCTGCCTCTCGGGGCCAGGCCCTCGCCTTCCACAGCCACCAACCCCTCTCCAAAGGGAAAAGCTCCTGGGGGGCTGCTCAGGAACCTGCACAAAGCCCTCAGGGGGACTCAAGCCCATCTCCCATGTCTGCCCCAGCCCAGTGTGTCCCCAAGCGTGGCCACGGTGCCCCTGGGGAAGGGCAGTGCCAGCTCAGTGTCCCACCAGCACCCTGTGGCACCCCAGAACCCCCCACCTCTGCCCCCAGAACAGCCCCCCCATGTCAGAGCTCATTCCCGTGGGAGAAACCACCCCAGGACTGTGGGAAACTTCCTTGGGGACAGGCTGGAGCCCCTGCAGGATGCTGAGGCTGGGCACAGCCATCTCACCACGGGATGAGCACAGGCCCTGGCAGCACCCAGGGATGGGCACTCCACATCCCCCTGGCCCCCTCCCTGCCCTGGGACTGGCCGGCAGCCCTGGGAGCGGGCAGGAGACGCTGTGAAAAGGGACAGAGGTGCTGGAAAAACCCTGACACGGCAGCGCCGGGGGTTATCTTTGGAAAGCTGCAGCCTTTATGTAACACTGCAAACACTGGCACTGCCCCCTCTGCCCTGTGCGGGGTTTGCTGGGCACGGCCCCATCCTTCCATCCCCATCCCTCCATCCTCATCCCCGCCCTCCCCCGGCCCCAGGACCAGGCAGGCCCCGCAGGCTCCAGCTCAGAGCTTTATTGAGGTTTTAGCACAAAGAGAACACCACGGTCACGGCAGCAGCAGCGGGGGGAGCCCTGGAGCGGCCCCGGCGGGGTCGGGTCCCTCAGCTGTTCTCGAAGCAGCCCCGCTGGTGCCACTGCTGGTCCCGCACGCGGCGCACGGACTGGATCAGGGGCTGGTTGGCGTCCCACTCGTTCCAGTGCCGGTACTCGCCCTTCTCAAAGACGTGCTGGCGGCCCCGGTACCCGGGGTACTCGTAGCCCACCCACCTGCGGGGATCAGGGCAGTGCTCAGCAGGGCCCACCCTACACCTACACAGCCCCTGGGGCAGGGGCAGTGCCCCCATCCCCATCCCAGTGTCCCCATTCCCACCCCAGTGCCCCCCTCCCCATCTTAGTGTCCCCATTCCAGTGCCCCCATCCCCATCTCAGTGTCCCCATTCCCATCCCTGTGCCTCCATCCCCACCTCCGTGTCCCCATCTCAGTGCCCCCATTCCCATCCCAGTGTCCCCATCCCCACTCCAGTGCCCCCCTCCCCATCCCAGTGTCCCCATTCCAGTGCCCTCATCCCCATCCCAGTGCCCCCATCCCCATCTCAGTGTCCAAATCTCAGTGCCTTCCTCCCCATCCCAGTGTCCCCATTCTCCAGTGTCCCCATCCCCATCCCAGTGTCTCCATCTCTGCCTGCCACGGCCAGGTGATGCTGCCCAAGGCCACTCCTGTGTCACCAAGTGCCACAGCACAGGCTGCAGTGCCCAGGAGGGAAATGCTGTGTGCCAGGAGGGGATGGAGAGTTCATGGAGAAAGCACCAGGTGGTGGGTTAGGGCAAGGAGGCATCATCCAGCTCCAGGGACATTGCTGTGGTCCCTATCACTCCTTGTGGGCCAGGGAAAAGGTGGCAGCAGGGAGGGGACAAGGGACACGGTGGGCATGAGCAGCACCATGGGAGCAGTACCATGGCCCCTACCACCACCCTGGGGGGACAACCCACAGTGCCAGGGGCAGGAAGCTGTTGGGGTGTCCCCTGTGTGCCCATCCTTACGTTCCATTCAGGGCCTTGACGCTGGCCACCCTGTCCTGGAAGCCGTGGGCCCACAGGCTGGGCACGTCGTCATCCACGATCTCCATCTTGCGCCCGGTGTAGCCCGCGTTCTCAAACAGGTGGATCTTGTGGTCAGCGCTGTCCTGGGGGAAAGGGCGGCTCAGGGGCTGTCCCCTGATGGTCCCCAGCGCTGTGGCCACCCCAGCAGAGCCCCACTCACAATCTGGAGGGGCCGGATGGACATCAGGCTGTCGCTGCTGTGGCTGTTGGACCACGAGTCCCAGCGGGGGTAGTCGCCCTTCTCCAGCACGAACTGCTCCCCAGCGTAGGCCTGGCGCTCGAAGCCCAGCCACCTGCAGGAGCCCAGGGTCAGGGGGGGCTCTCCCTGCCACCCCCCGGGGCTGCTCCACCTCCCCCAGCCCAGACTTACGGGCCAGACTCCACCTGGATGGAGCCCACCTTCTCCATCTCCTTCTCGGTGATGTTGGGCAGCTCCTCTGTCAGCTCACACCTTTTCCCCTGGAAATTCTCCAGCTCGTAGATGGTGATCTAAGGTGGGGAGAGACCCTGACAGGCACCACAGCAGGGGAACACCCCAGGAAATGGGGGCAGCAGTGGTCAAGGGGCTCTGGCTGTGTCCCTCCATCCCGGCCATGCTGTGCCAATGTCACTCCTTGCCTGGCAGAGCTGGGTCCTGCCAGTGCCTCTGACAGAGCTCCAGCCAAGGGTGTGTGCTCCAGCACAAGCTGGAATTTTATCCATGACAAGCTGAAAAACAGCTCAAACACAGCACTGGAAACATGAAAGGTTTGGGCTAAGAGAATTCCTGCCTCTCCTACCCCCAGCCTGGTCATTGCTCCCTCCAGATCCAACCATGCCCTTGCCCTGGCCTGGCATGAGCTCTTTATTCCACATTTTCTTCTGAGTCCTGCCAGGTGCAGAGACCCCAGTGCCTCCCCAGGCTGCCCTGCTCTCAGCTGAGCTGCAGGATGGGCTGGAGCCAGTCCCAGCAGCCAGAGCATGCCATGGGGCAGGGCCAGGGTGCCCAGCACCATTCAGGGACCAGGAGGGTCAGTGGGGTGACCAGGCACCCCCTGTCACTGCCCCAAAGGGGTCCCAGCTGCCACACCTCAGTCTGGGACAAGGGCAGAGCCTCCTACACACATCACACAATGGGAGGGTCAAGGGACAGAGGTGACACCCAGGTTCTTCAGGAGCCTCTGTGCACCCCAAAGCAACAAACAGCCCCAGCTCCTGGCACCACTCTGCACTGGCAGCATCTGCTCCCACCTCCAGCTTTCCCTTATCCAGGAGCAGCTTTGTGGGAAGCTCTGCACCCACTGCATCCTCTCCAGCTGATTCACCTTCAACCAAACGAGCTGAATCCCAACCCACAAACACACCTGGGGAGGGCTGAGCTGAATCCCAACCTACAAACACACCTGGGGAGAGCTGAGCTGAATCCCAGCCTACAAACACACCTGGGGAGGGCTGAGCTGAATCCCAGCCTACAAACACACCTGGGGAGGGCTGAGCTGAACCTCAACCTACAAACACACCTGGGGAGGGCTGAGCTGAATCCCAACCTACAAACACACCTGGGGAGAGCTGAGCTGAATCCCAGCCTACAAACACACCTGGGGAGGGCTGAGCTGAATCCCAACCTACAGACACACCTGGGAGTTTCAGTGCCTGGGCCCACAGCTGATCCTGCTGTGCTGGGATGCTTCATCTCCTGATCAAACCCCTGGGCAGCTGCACACCAGCCTGGGCAGCCACGCAGGCAGGGAGCAGAGTCCCTCCTGCAGGCAGCAGCAGCAGCACATCCCCAGCCCCAGCTGCTTCCCAACCTGCAGCCCCCCAGGCTCAACACCAGAGCAGGGTCACCACCCACTGCTGCTGTGGGAGAGCTGGAGGCCACTCCTGTCCCCAGCACTGGTTCCAGCCTGGCATTCCACAGTCCCACCCAGCATCCAGTTGTCCCCAGTAGAGCCCAGTAGAGCCCAGTATACCTTGTAGGTGCCTCCTCGCTCTCCAGCACCCTCCCCAGTCGCCATCTGCTCGGGGGGACTTTGCTGCTCGGTCATTGTGCCTGGAAAACCCAAATTGCAGGAGGTTAAGGCAGGAGGCACCAGGATTTAGAGCTGATAACGAAACACAGAGAGTGAAGCTGGCACAGAACAGGCAGCAGGGGTTAGCACAGACCCCAGCGCATGAATCCCCAGGGATGGCCAAGCTCTGTTATCCATCCTCCTCTCCCTCCTGCACACAGGTCCCAAATCCTCACCCAGGCACCCAAAGGACTGGACTGAGCCATGTCCCAAGGGACACAGAGCCCAGCTTGCCCAGTTGTCACTAAACTCCCATCTCACAGCCCGGCCTTTGTTCCCAGCAGGAATTTCTCAGCTTCCAGCTGCTGACATCTTTCCCCACAACATAAACCTGACACCTCTCCCTTGCTCCAGCATCCCGGGGGACACCAAACCCGGCAGCTGGAGCTGCTGCGCTGCCTTGGCCGGGGGGGATGGCAGCGAGAGCCCCCTCCTCACTCTCCAGGAACATCCACAAAACTCTGCTCCAACACTGGAACACGCCATGCCAACAAGGGGCTTAAAAACGAATAAAGGAGCTTGAAAACATCCTGAATCACACCCTGCAGCTTCGCTTCTCGCCAAACCCCGTGCGCCTGACTCAGGCCCAGACACACCAACTCTTTGTGGCGGCCCCTTTGCAGTCCCAGCAGTGCTACCTGTCCGTGTGGTTCCGCTGTGCCGGGCGGCGCGGCCGGCCCCGCTATTTATGGGGTTGCTTCTGACCAGGGCAGCAGAATTCCCCGGGCGGGCGCTGATGCAGCAGCTGCGTCCACGGAATTCCAGCCATGAGATCCCGGCTCAATAGCGCGGGGAGCGCGGCGGGCCATGGAAACGCCACGGCGATCTCTCCGGGCCGTGCCCCGCACGCGGGCCGCCCGGGCCGCAGCAGATTAGCGGCCAAACTCGCATCAGCACGTTCACGCTGCTTCTTGCCAGCTTCTCTGGAAAACTCTGCCGTCAGCAGTTCGCCAGGGAGGGTTTAAGCCTGGAAACGGAGCGCAGCGCAAAGCAAAATCCGGGCAAAATGGCGTCGCTTGTGAGGGATGCATGCAAGGTGGGACACCCAGGTTCCTCAGGAGTCTCTGTGTGATAAACAGCTCCAGTTCCTGGCATCCCTCTCCCACTGGCTGGATCTGCTCCCACCTCCAGCCTTCCCTGTCCAGGAAGCTCTGCACCCATTGCACCCTCTCCAGCTGATTTACCTCCAACCAAACGAGCTGAATCCCAACCTAGAAACACACCTGGGGAGGGTTGAGCTGAATCCCAACCTACAAACACACCTGGGGAGGGCTCAGCTGAATCCCAACCTACAAACACACCTGGAGAGGATTGAGCTGAATCCCAACCTACTAACACACCTGGGGAGGGTTGAGCTGAATCCCAACCTACAAACACACCTGGGGAGGGTTTAGCCTGGCAACTGAGAGTAGTGCGAAGCAAAAAGGCCTCATTTGTGAGGGCTCCACACAAGGTAGGACACCCAGGTTCCTCAGGAGTCTCTGTGCAATAAACAGCCCCAGCTCCTGGCAGCCCTCTCCCACTGGCAGGATCTGCTCCCATCTCCTTCTTTCCCTGTCCAGGAGTAGCTTTGTGGGAAGTTCTCACCCACCACATCCTCTGCAGCTGATTTACCTTCAACCAACCGAGCTGAATCCCAACCTGCAAACACACCTGGGGAGGGCTGAGCTGAATCCCAACCTACAAACAGAACTGGGGAAGGTTTAGCTTGGAAACCAAGCACAGCACGAAGCAAAAAGGGGGGAAATGGCCTCTGTTTGTGAGGGCTCTACACAAGGTGCAACGCAGGGCCAGGGTTGGCTTTGGGAGCTCAGCTGGAGCAGCTCAGCATTTCCAGAGTGGTGTTCTTGCTGGAACTTTGGCCCTAAGCAGTTCTCTCCATTGAGTTCCTTTTCTTTCTCTGCCCCTAGTCTGGGTCCCTGCCCGGCATTTCCCAGGAACAGGCTGGGAACACATCCTGGGGTGTGTGATGAGGCATTGCTGGAGCCTGGCACAAGGGTTTGTCCATCTTCACAGGCACGGGGTGACGTAAGGCATCAAACTGGGAGCATTTCACACCAAACTGGGAGCATTTCACTCTGCTGGTGGCAGGCCTGACTCCCTCTTCACCTCTGAGAGTCCCTTCAGACCAAAACCATCCTGGTTCCTCAGGGAATGTTTTATTCAGCTGCATAGATCCCCATTTACCATGGTCCTTGCAGGTTTTTCTACCTGCTCTGAGTGTGGCTCACCTTGAAACCAACAACTACCTGCTAAATCTTAACTGAAATTGCCAGAAAAGTAAATCCACAAACTGAATGGGAGAGGGATGGAAAGCTCTCCTGTTTTTCGTGTTAGAATGAGGCCCTTCAGCCCCATCCCTGGCCTTGCTGGGTGATGCTCCAGGCCTGGTGTGACAGGGATCACCCAGGTGTCTCCAGCTGACTCTTCCTCACTCTGCCCATCCTGTGGTTCCTGATGAAGATTTGCTGTTCCCATTAGAGCTGTCCAAGAGGCACAGTCTGAGAAGGAATGGATTCATTTCTGTCTCACCAAACACAACATCAGCTGTCCTCAACAATCAGAAACACAGAATTTCCTGTGCCAGTCCCTTCCTTCCCTGCAGCCTCATTCACTGAGCTCTGCCACAGCCTCAGGGCCCTGGATCTGCCTCTCCCAGCTCTCCACACTGTCAAGGCAATTCCAAAAACATGACAGAAGGGGCACTGGAGCTCCTTGATGCCTCTCCCAAACGGACCTCAATTTCCTCTCACTGTCAGCCTCTTAAATCCCTTTGAAAAATGACTGCTGGAAAATAGATTTTTTTTTTTTTGTTAATACCTGGCAAAGCTAAATTGGAACTGTAATGGTGCAGAACAAAATACAGCAGCCAGAGTATCTTTATTCCCTAGGAAACTAACACAAAATGCAGGATTTCTATCTATCTATTTATTGTGACCCAGACTGACAGACTCTATAGGGCAATGTGGAGCAACATAAAAGCTTAATCTTCACAAGAGCTCCTTCAAAACCAGATTTGGTACCATTTTGTTTAATATGGAATGAGAAAAACCCATAAACCACCAGACCTGGGCTCTCCTCCTCTGCCAATCCCACCAGAAGAACCAGAAGTTATTTCACATTGTATTTTTGCAATACATTTATGTTTGAGTGAATAGGTAAAGTGATCACTACCAGCTGGGGAAGGATTTCCACCCTCTCCACTCCCAGGGTGAGCAGAACAAGGCCTGGACTCTGCAGCCCCTGCCAGAACACCCCAAATCCCATTAAATCTCCATGGAAGTGGTTTCATAGAATCACAGGATTATTTGGGTTGGAAGGGATGTCAAAGCTCATCTAATTCTGCCCTCCTGGTCCCCCAACCTTCCACTAGACCAGGGTGCACGAAGCCCTGTCCAACCTGGCCTCAAAAGCCTTCACCTCCTAAAAATCCATTTTTAAAAGGAATTAAAGCAAATACCTGTTTTTCCTTCTCAGCACTGGGCTGAAGGGATGGATGCAACACTTCCCTCACTTGGCTGCAGCTGCTCTTGGTCCACAGTCCTTCAGGGAGGTGCTGACAGGGGGCAGTTAATGGTGACAGCTATGGATTTTCACTGGAATAGTTTGTTTTAGCCCCAGAGCTGGCTTGGGGACAGCAGTGACAGCTCTGGGAACTCACCCCAGAGGTTCTGTACCTGGATACACCTCGTGAGGCAGAGCAGCACCCCAGAACTGCTCACCTGCCCCTGAAAAACACCATCCCTGCAGAAATCTGGGATTTGCTGCTCCAAACCTGCTACAGGTCACACTTTGTACTACCAAATCTGCCCCACGTGCATTTCTGTTTGCAAAGAAAGAACAGGGTAAAACAAACTTCTGTGGGAGTGGAAAGGGGATGGTGTGTGGGGGTTAAGTCTGGGGATGTCAAAGGTTGGAGAACCAAGCATTGCTCCTTTCTCTGCAGGAACTGAAAGGCTCTGGTGGATAAGATTCACAGAAAAAGGTGAATTTGCAAAAAGAAAAATAAAAAGGAAGAAATCCACAACTGGGAACTCCAATAAAAAGCAATGGAGGAGCTGTGCAAGTCCCTGACACAACACCTGGAGCAGGGATTGCTGGGGATCATGAGATGAGGGCAGTCAGAAAGCGTTCCTGAATTCCACAAAACACATCATCCCACCTTTAAAACCCAATATTGCTGTGGCTTTTTAAGCAAGCAGAAACAGCTGAGGAACTGTGAGGGGAGAGATAAAGGAAATTACAGGGCCTCCATCACCTTTAGCATCACTTTTTGGACAAGAGCTGAACCTGCTCCAGGGCAGAGTCCAGGAGTGGAGGAAGCAGCACATCTGAAGGAACCTTAGAGCTCACTTCCATCTCCAATAAACAGCAGGAAAAAGCACATGGCAACAAAGTGAAAGCACAAAAAATTCCAAGAAGCGTTATTTGGAATTAAAATAGAATTATATAAAGTGTATTACAGTCTGTTCTATCATTTAAGAAGTAATAACATATTTATATATCTTTTATTACAGAGCGATAACCCGAAGAGAAGGAAGTCGATATTTAATCCATGTACAATATAAAGAAATAACAGAGCAGAAAAAAACACTTTCCCATTCAACAACATTCTAAAGATGCTCTTTAATTAGACATTTAAGCATTAAACATTTCTCAGTAGTAGGTTAAACTACTCAATACAGTAATTTCAGTGCATTGTCCAAGCAGATGTGGAAATGCAAACACATTCAAGGGCTGTGTGGAAACCTCGTGTCAATCCCCTCAGTTTCCTCAACACAAACAGTTACAGAATTTCTGGCCTAGACCAAGAACCAGTAAATCCTCCAACTGCTGGGAACACAACACTGTCACCTGTGGAAGTGAAAAATGCAGCCTATGGGGATGTTCCTGTGAGCAGGGACTGATTTCTGGACGTGGGAGGCCCCACCTGATGTGAGTGAGAACAGCCACCATCATCTTCCTCACCTGCTGCTCAGGCTGCCCCAGGTGAGTGTCACACACCATGGAACCCTTGGGTGCTGCCACAGGAACATACCCCCAAAAAAACCACACCAAGAGTCACCTTTTCCACCATCACCTAAAGGAGAGGGAAGGGAATCTGTGCAAGGTTATAAAAGGAGCTGGGCAATGGTGGTGGCTGCACCGACACGGCCCATCCCAAAATTCCATCAGAATCCTGAGCATCACTGCTCTGTAGGGAGCAGAGGGGCTGCCAAACTAACAGTGGCAACAGCTCCCATGAGAAACAGGGCAAAGCAACAGGGGAAAAAGACTTTTACATCAGACAGACGTCTCCATCTCATCTCCAGGGAGCACAGGGAGCTGCCACCGGAATAAAACCCGGCAGCGAGAGATGTGCAGATGGGACTTGTCTCCTGCCATCCTGCTGCTATTTCATCCTGCTGCTATTTCCTGCAGACTGGGACTGCAAATCCCACCTGTGACTCCTCCATGAGGTGAATTGGCACATGGTTTTGGCAGCTCCAAGCCTGACAGACACTGGCCTGGGCAGGCCCCACGGGAGCCGCGCTCCCGAAACGCTGATTGGGGGAAAAAAGAAAAAGACAAAAAGGAAAAGGAGCTGAAGTGCTGGTGCTTTATGGTTTGTATGCAGAGGAGGCCCTCAGCAGGACGTGGGGAGTGCAGCCCAAGGAGCTCTGCCAGGTGAGGAGAGCTCTCCACTCTCCTTTTCCCTCTTCCACGTTTTCCTGGTTGAGCCTGAGGAACACCTGGAGTCACCTCCCTCCCTGGGCTGCCACACTTTTAAAGGTTATTTACTGAAAGAGCACTTATCTGGGGCAAGAATCGAGTCTGTCCTCCATGGCCATGGTGGTTGGTGGTTCAGAATGAGTGTCCAGAGACAGGGAATATCTGAGAATTAGGGATACCCAAACACTCGTGTGGTCCAGGAGATCTCTACTCTGCTATCAGCACATCTTGCCAAAGGAAAGACAGGAAATCATCTGAGAAACTGAAGATCACATTTAGGTTATCCCACAAAATCAGCATAAAAATAAAAACTTAAACCTGGTATTTACAGATTAACAAAAATATGAAGTGGGACTATCTGAACTGCTATTAAAGTGACATTCAACAATTAACTGGAACCCTGATATGAGTGTAACATCCTCCCTCTTCCCTTCCTTTTTTGTTATAAAAACAGTATTTACATATTTTTACTTTTTTTTTAAAGAGAACTGGTTGACATTATTGCTTGATCCTTTTTAGGAAAGACATTCCAATGAAGCAATTATTCCACATGCTGACAAAACACAGAATATACCACTTCAAGAGTGACAAAAGTTAACATTTTGTTCATCTAAAAATTATCTCCATCTGCCAGGTCAGCAGATCACATGTAAATACAAGCCAATCAAAAATACATTTTACAAAAAATAATCAAGTTTCCTTTTTCAATATGGCAGTAAACAAGATTTGTTCTTCCACTCTCACCTTCCACAAATTTCATTCTAAATAGGAGCTTACTATTTGTTCACAAAAAAAAAAAAGAAAAAAAAATTGATTAAAATTATTATTTTCATAAACAAACACAAAGCCCAGCCAGACACAACTCCCAGAGGTGAACACCTACAGAGTGTGTCCCACAGCAAGGGGAGTTCCCTGGATCACAGCACTCCCAAATATCTCTTTTTTCCAAGATTTTCTCAAGTGCTAACTGTGACCCAGGGGGGTTCTCCTGGCAGGCAGCTCTGAAGTGCCACTGTCCCCCCTGACCTGACAGACACAGCTTTGTATTTGACTATGAACTGAAGCAGCTTTTCTCCACAAAACAGGAAGGCACCATGCACAGAGCAGTTGAGGCAGGAAGCAAACAGCAGCAACATGACATGGGGGTTTAGGTTCAGATGAGTTAAGGCTTCTGTTAAACTTCTTTATCTTCTCCTAGTTAGAATCACTGTCTGGAAAGGAAAACAGAAGGAAGGGTGTGATATGGTCAGCTGGAACAGGAAAACCTTAAAATGTGTTTTCTGTTGTTGTGCCACCTTGGTTGTGTCTATTTAATGCATTAAATGCTTAAGAGCTGCCCAGAATTGTGCTGAAACCACACAAAGTTTTCAAACTTTGGGAAATCCCAACAAAGTGAGAGTTATGGAAATCAGATTATGTGCAGAGAATCAGTGGAACTGTGACTGGGAGTGGAGGGGCAGCAGTGCCTGGCACCCCTGGTGCACAGGGCAGGGTAAGGGCAGTGTTGGTGGGGCCTCAGTGGTGACACCAACACATCAAAGGAAATGTGAGTTTGTCACTGCACACCTGCACCCAGCAAAGCCCCCCCTCCTACCCAAGTACCTTTTCAAACCTGATTCTCATAATGGCTCTGTCTCTTCTTTGATTTCAGCTCCTTCAGCCACTGAGGAGACTTTTCTTCTGACCTAAGATATTAAAAAAAAAACCAAACTCTTTATTCTTTCATTATGAAAACTCCTGACAGAAACAACAACAACAACAAAAAAGGAATGTACAGCTTGTTGCATTATTTTTTCCTTCCACCAAGAAGAGCTGGGATTCTCTCACCTGTCCTCCTTTTCCACACTGGAGGGCAGCACTCTGCTGCCGGGAGTGCCGAGCTGTGCTTTGGGGGATTTGAAGAGCTGAGCAGAGCTGGTGTCACCAGAGCTCTCAGACTCCTGTCTTTTCCTCAGATGGGCCTAAAGATAAAAATAAAGAAAGGGGTCTTTTTAAGCCAGTATCCAGGCTGTTTTTTTGGAATGCAGCACAGATGACTCCAGATTTATAAAAACAAAAAAAATTCCCTGAAATGAGTGAGGGGATTCCCTATAAAGCACCTGCAGGTACTGAATTGGTGGGGATTCCTTATAAAGTACCTGCAGTACTGAATTGGTTCATCTCCCACCTACTGGGCTCTGCCTGAGCTCACCTTGAGAACAGAGTGATCCATCCCTGGGAACACAGGCATTCTCTGGGCTTGCACAGAAGATGACCTCGGAGTGTGCTGGATCTTGTCTTCCTCCTCAGAATCTTCCTGTTGCATAGTTTTCTTCTCTTCTAATTTATTTTCAATTAAAAAAAAAAAAAGCAGAGAGGGAAACCATGAGCTGGCTTTTCATCTCTGCCTTGTCCAACACCTCTTCCTGTACTCAAGCATGAACGAAGGGCAGTATTTAAAAAACACATTTTACCAACTCCTGCCCTTGCGCTCAAGCTGACCACAACCAATTCCTGCAGGTAGCTGAGGGGTTACCTGTGGAATCTTTGAACATCCAGCCATTCTCTGACTCTTCTGTCAAGGAGAACCTGTTCTCCAGGTCCAGCCCTCTGCTCCTGCGCAGCGAGTGCGACGCGGGCGCCCGGCACCGGCGCTTCTTGCTCAGCTGCACCCGAGTCTTGAGAGCACTGGAGTCCAGGACATCTGTGTGCTGCACAAACACACACCTGGGAATGAGCCCCAGCTCCTCCACAGCGAAATCCCAACCCACCGGATTGCATTCGCCAATTAAAATGGGTATTTGTGTGATTATTATTATTGTAGTCACTTAAAATCATATTAGAGAGCGTGTATGATGAGGACATGGTACTTTGTGGCTAACTGGCTGCAATCCTTTCATCTCTCTAGGCTATGGAGTTGCATGAATAATTTGCACTGAATTAATATAAAAAATAACTGCAATAATCAGGAGTTTAGTTCCTAGAGTGTTTAATGAACACAGGCTTTGCTAGCTGGTAGCAGCTGAAGGCAAATCCCAAGATTGGGATCTAAAAAGAACAACTACACAAAATTCCCTTGGAGAGCAGAGCTGCAGCTTCCCTGCCAGCCACAAACACTCAAAGCCACTCACCAGCAACAAGGACACTCCAAGTTTAGTGTCCCAGCCTTCGGAAACCTTCTGTGATCAGTCATTTCCAACACATCCAATAAACAGTAACATTTACAGAGCAAAATAAGGAGCTGTAATTTATTTACTTGCTTAAAGCAATGTGCTGTTACAGATTTGCCTGTAACCACCAAATATCTTTGAGCCTCCCCTTCTCCAGAAGATGTGGGTTTGTTTTTTTTTCAAAAGATTTCAGGTCAGGAATAAACTACTTTTCACACAGCATTTGCCAGCTTGAGCTATTAATGTTTTGCACTTAGAGCTATTAATGTTTTACAGAGACACCTTTAGTGGCTCAGGGACAAAACAAAACCTTCTGGAAGTGTTAAAACACCATGTGGATGTGGGACTTGGGGACACAGTAGTGGTGGTCTTGGCAGTGCTGGGGGAACAGTTGGACTCGATGATTTTAGAGGGATTTTCCAAACTAAACAAAGTTTTTGCAGCAGTAGACATCATTAACTGTGTATGGCCAGAAACTGTTGGTCTTACACCAACTGCAAGATTTTTCAATATAAAAAAATCCTTTAAAATGCAACTCTGAGCTACTGTGGAAAGAAATCAATTATAAGTAAGAAAAGTTTTAGTGAAGGTCCTTACAGCATTAAATCTGCATGGCTGACAGCACAGCAGTCACTGACTTTTTGTATTATTTAATTATGCTTCCAACATTCATCCCTGGAAGTGTCCAAGGCCAGGCTGGATGGGGTTTGGAGAAAATCTGGTCTAGTGGAAAGTGTGGATGGGGGTGGAACTGGATGACCTTTAAGATCCTTTCTAACCCAGACCTGTCTGGGATTCCAGGATTGATTATCCAAGGCCAGCAGCTTTATGGAATCTCTCAGAACCTAAACACCACAGAGACTTAGAAGAACTCTCCTAAACTTTTCAGGCAGGAAAGCAGCTGGGAAAATTCAGAGTGGGAAAGGCAGGGCAAAAGTGGTTGCAAAGTTTCCAGAAGGAACTGGGGAGGGCTTAACTGAGGGAACACACGATGGCAACTCACATCAATGAAGGAGAAATAACTCTTGTCCTCAGGGAGCGTGTCCCCTGCAGGAGGCACATCAGTGCCATCAGTGGAGTCCATGTCCGTGCTGGAACGGTCCAGGCTGGTGCTCCTCTGCTCTTTGGAGAAGTCATGGTGCTCAGGCAGGGAGGGAGGCTCTGTCTGCGAGGACAGCGAGGATGGGTGGCTGCCCGCGGGCTGCTTCCGCCCCGACACCACCTCATTGTCCAGGGAGGGAGATTCTCCCACAAAGCTGCAAGTGGAGCAAATAGAAACTGTGAGAGATGCAGGGCAAACAGAGACCTGCAAGGCCAGGCTGGATCACACATGGTCAGCAGGAGTTAAATGAAAGTGGAGCAGAAAGTTGGAGTGGATCCCTTCTGCTGGTACAGCCCTTGTCACAGACATGTTTGATGAAAAATCCTTTCCTTAGGATTTTTTCTCCTGAGAAGCTGAGAGGCCTCAGGAACAAAATGTAAACAATGGTTATCTGCTGCTGTGGAATGCAACAGGTGGATCTGTGATTGGTCTCATGTGGTTGTTTCTAATTAATGGCCAATCACAGTCCAGCTGTCTGGACTGTCTCGGTCAGTCACAAGCCTTTGTTATCATTCCTTTTCTATTCTTAGCCAACCTTCTGATAAAATCCTTTCTTCTATTCTTTTAGTATAGTTTTAATACAATATATATCATAAAATAATAAATCAAGCCTTCTGAAACATGGAGTCAGATCCTCATCTCTTCCCTCATCCTCAGACCTCTGCAAACACCACCACAAGCCCTCATCCCTTGGATTCATGGTGTGTTAGGGATTGGGGTGGATTCCACCCAGCCAGAGGAGTTTTTCCTTCAGGAATGCTGGAGCTGAAGAGAGCTGGGCACCAGGTGGCAGCCTAAGGCAGGGCTCCATGGGCAGAGCTTCTCCTGCCTCACAAAGAGGGCAGCAGCACCTGCTCCCCGCTGCTGGGATGCTCCCAGGGTGTTCCTAAAATTCCTCCCGTGGCCCAGAATGACAGGAATGAGCTGCAGGGTCAGGACTGAAAGCTGGACACTGTTGTGTCTGTCTTTCCTTGAAATAGGAAGACTCTACTGTCAGTAAAAATTGGGCTGTCTTGCTTCTAATTCCCAGATTAAAAAAACCCCAAAACTTAAAGGATTTAGCTCTGATTTCTTTTTCTCCTCTTGATAGAAATGATTTGCCACTAAGCAGCATTTCTTGGGCACATACCTAGGAAAACTGTTCTAAACCTAAAAACCCCATGTATATATCAACATATGCCCATCTTCTAAGCAATAAACCTCAGTATTTGGTACAGCAATCCCAGGAGAAAACTACTCAGGAGTTTCCTGCTGAATTACAGCATTCCATCAGCACCAGCACAGGGTACAATGTCCAGTCTGGCAGAGCAGACACTGCCCAGAGGGTTTCCAGCACAGGAGCAGAGGGAATGCTGCTTCCCTCCCTCACCAGTGGGCCCCAGGATAATTAAGAATGGCACTAATGAGCTCTGGGGGAAAGTTTTTGTTTAGGGTTTTTGCTTCAAGTGACATTTGGTATCTGCAGCATTGGGCTTTAGAGCCACTGCAGCATGGAAGAATGGAGAGGAGGGACAATCTGCAGGACCTTTCATGGAAATTAAAGTGTGTGTTGAAAGGATCCTGTTGGATTTGCACATCTCCAAAAAAGTCTCTTCCCTGCTACACCCCAGGGCTGCAGCTGATACAATTCACTGAGGTTTTTAAAACTGAAATATGTGAGAGCAAGATGTGATAGAAATCCAGCTGAATTAGCACTGATTGGTGGTTCCTCATTCCCAAACCTTCCCAATGGATTTTCCTTTGGAGTTTCTGCACAATTACAGCCCCATACACCAACCCCTGTGGCACAGCTCATCCCCAAATGTGGGAGGGATTCCTGGAATCCAAACCCAGATATGTGCAGTGAAACCTTTTCAGTGAACAGCTAATTAGGGGGAAAATTCCCTTCAGAAAAATGAAATTGAAAACATATTTTCAGTTCTCATTACTGAGATATATCATGCACCTCTTTCTATTACTTCATGAAGATTTTAGGGTTTGTGAGCATATCCATGAGCTGCCCCTGATGCTCCACAGGTACACTTACAGACACTTCTCTGAGAAATCATCACTCACATGGAGCACACAAACCCAGCAGGATGGTTATCACAATGGAAAATAAACTGACAGCAATCCTCACTTCCAACTGCAATTAAATTTAATTAGTTTTAGCAAGGCAGTGTATAGAGGCCATAAAAAGGTGTTGCTTCAGCCTGTGAAATGAGGAGTCAGAGCTGTATGGCTCCACCACCTAAAACCAATTTCTTTCCTGTAAAAAACAGTAATTTTCCTTATAAAGACTGTTCTAACCTAGAAGAGTTTTCTACAGTGCCAACTTGGAGAAGTTTATTCAAGCATTTGAGAAAAATTAAAATAAAATCTTTTAGATAAACTAAAAAAAATCCAATTAATGCCTCCAAATGGGAGAAGATGCTTTCATCCCTGTCCATCCCAAGGAGTTACTGGCCAAAGCCCACTGGAACAGCTCCTTATGCTAATTCCAGCAGTGACTCAGTTCTAGAGGAAAATACCCCTTCCTTCACCTTCCAAAAGCTCATCTGGGAGAAGGACAGTGTTCATCCTGTTGCCATGAAGTTCTGGTTTTTGATTTCAGAATTCCCTCCTCTCCCAGAGAAGCAGTGGAGTCACCACCCCTGGAAGTGTCCAGATGCCAAGCAGAGGTGGCACTGCCTGCTTTAATGGCCACAGAGGGATTCAGGTGAAGGATGGACTCAGCCATCCTGGAGGACTTTTCCAACCTTAAGGACTCTGATTCCATGAAGATGAGGTCATTCACAGAAGCATTAATGGAACACTCCTAAAATAACCCCTGCATGGCTGCAATAGTGGGAAACGCCCCAGCCTGGAGGTTCCCCAGCACAGCAGGAGGCTGTGACACCCTTTGGTCCCTGCAGGATGTGACACTGTGGGGCTGGCAGTGGAAATGCTCCCAGGGAAGGCAGCCAGGGCCAAACAGGAAAACTGAACCAGCAACATCTCCTGAGAGTTCCTGCCTCCAGCTGGGGTGAGGAGGAGGCACCAAGGGCAGAGCCCTGCTCAGAGCACCCACAGCAACGTGAGGAGAATGTCTGCACTGCTCCTGGCAGGGACTTCATCCAAAATAAACTGTAGACAAAATGCACGTTCAATACATTCCAGGAAGACTTCCATTACTTAGAAGTACATTAATCTCATTTCTCTTCAAGTGCCTGAATTAATACAGCAGTAATTCCCCTGCAATGAGCTGTAAGTCAAAATAAAGCAGAGCAATGGAGTGGCAAAATGCTGAAGAGTCCTTACACTGTCACCATTATACTTTAAAAAAGGCAAAACCTAAACACTTCTTGCAGTGCAAACAAAATTCCAACACATGGGATTGAGTCCAATCCTTCAGTGAACCAGAATGTTTAGGTGGAGCTGTTCTAATCAGGATGGATGGATTGAAATAACTCTCCAGTGCTGTCTGCTGTGAAGCTGAGACAAGCACCTTTGTTAAGAAACTGATCTCAGAAATGTCTGTACCATCCTGGAATCCAAGTTAATTTTACAGCAGCCTGGCTGTCACTGTTGCCACTCACTTGGCTGCTGAGCCTCAAGCTGGTCGTTACCCTGATTTCATAAGCAATAAAAATATTCAGAGCACACAGTTCTCAAGTGCAGAACAAACCAAACGTAATTGACATTAATGTCTGCTCTAAGATCCCAACAAATATAGCATTAAAAACGAGATAAAATGCTATTTTCATACCACACTGAGCAGACATGATACAAGTTCAGGGTAGATCAAGCTGCAATTTACACAACAGGTGTGAACTATAAAAAACCTCACACTTTGCTGCTCTAGGTTTATTTCACTAAATCATTCCAAGAACAGAAAAGCATCAGCAATACTCAATATCAGTTTCACTCAGCTGATATTCCATTTCATTCTCCACTTCACCACCAATAAAACACTTGAGAGTCTGAGATGTGGGCATGGAGAGATGCACCCTGAATCACCCCACCTGAGCCCCAGAGGGATTTTGCCACTCTGCTATTCCAGAGAGATTTTGCCATTCACCCAACCTGGTAGTATTTTTGAAAGATAGGCAACGACAGAAAATCAGACTTTAAAACAAATAGAAGTGTGTTAGAATGTTGGGGGACACAAGACAGATGATGGATTTTGGACTTGGTTAACAGAAGAGATTTGATAAGAGGATGCTTTGGCAAAAGCAAATGGAACTTTGAAAATTCAACAGTGGGAAATGTCCCAGCCTGGGGGTTCCCTCAGCACAACAGGAGGCTGTGACACCCTTTGGTCCTCGCAGGATGTGACACCATGGGGCTGGCAGCAGAAATGCTCTGAGGGGAAGTGCAAGACTTAAAGTGCAAGAAGATTAATTTAAACAGATTTACTGGAAAAAGAAATCTCATTAAACTTTGCAAGCAAGAGATGTCGTTATATGCATAATTTTGTGTATGTGGTTTTAACTTAATCATTGCAGCTCACCAACAGAAGTGTCCAAGAACAGGACTTGGAGCACCCTGCTCTAGCAGAAGGTGTCCCATAGCCGAGGGTTGGAATGAGCAGATCTTTCAGGCCATTCCAGCATGAAAGCACTCTGGGCTGGTGGGATGGCAGCCTCCCCCCTGCTCCCCAGCTGAGCAGGGCCCTCACCTGTCGCTGCTGTGCCGCTGCTCGTTCCAGGTGCCGTACTGGCTGTCGGGCTCCTGCACCAGCGTGTCCGTGTCCTTCGCCCCCGGCGGCTGCCTGGAGAAGCATTTCCTCAGCTGGTCCTGCAAAAAACACCTCCAGTCAGTGCTCCAGCCCCTGCTTGAGGCATTAACGGGTTTTACTGGCAATAATGGCTCGGAATCTGACAATTAAACTCAGCTGGGAAATGAACTTAAACACGAAGAACTGCTGTGGAGTCGGAGCGACAATTCTCTGTGCGGTAATTCTCTGAACAATAATTACAGAAATTGTTTTCCTGGGCAAATAAAGGATCCCAGAGGTTGGAGATGACTCCCTGGTTTCAGGAACTTCACGCTGCTTTGATATTGTTCTTATCTCAGGTTGCACAGAGCTTCTCAAAGCACCTATGCAAGCACAAGGAATTGTGCTGGAAATGATATTTCATCCCCTCCAGCACAGCAGGCAAACATCAACTCCACTGCTCTTTTCCTGCATTTAATAAAATTATCCTTTTTTCTTTTTTTTTTTTTTCAAGCTTTCGTTGGAAGACATTCAAAACAAAATGCATAAATACATAAATAAATAAATAACCACAGGGCCAGACACAAAAAGCCTTCTACAAACAGATGTAACATCCCAACCCAACCCAGGAGAGACCACAGTGGGTTTGCTTTGTTTTACTCTGACCTCTCCTCTCCTGATTGTTTTTATTTCATGGATCTGCTGCTTTCCTAAGTAGGAATGAGTGGATCCCAGGGTCTCAGCTTTCCAGGGAGAGAAGTGGGTCAATGCTGGCACCCCAGATTTGCAGCACACCAAAGTCAACCCAGCCCTGCAGTTGTGCAGAGTTATTCAAGGAGCTTCAAGAGTTCCTGAAATCCTACACTGGGAGCAGATAATTAAACTGTTGGTCTCTTTCACCTTCATTACCCTGAACAAATACAAACATGGTTTTCAGCTCCAGATCAGTTTTGCTTATCAAGATTTTATCTGTCAGCAAATTACATGGTTTTCCATCTGCCCTTGGAAAAATGGAAGGATTTTTCTCTCTTTGTAAGTACCCCCCCCTGCCTCCAACTCACTGAGCAGAACACAGTGCTGGACTAGAACACAACTATTCTTCTTCAGGCAGCACACACAAAGAAACAATAATTAAGAAATCCCATATTTAATATGTAGAATTCCTTCATATTATTGGGGGGGAAAGGAGAGACTGAAGGTTTATTTGTTTCCTTAATTTTGTACACCCAAAGAATGCTGCATTAAGGCTACAAAACTTTAAGAATAATTCAGCAGTGCTGACACCAGGCTACTGAAGAAGTCCCACAACACTTCCAGTTCTCATAACCAGTACTTATTTCCCAGTGGCCACAGCCACTCTCCGTCCTTGTTGTCCTCTTTGCTGCTGACACAGTTGTTTGTGTTTTAATGCAAGGAAAATACAAAAGCCTCCACCATTTACTCCAACTAGCACCATGCACCTCAAAGTGAACGACCAAGTTAAATTCTGTTTGCAATACTCAAATAAAACAGGCTCAGTTTGTGAGTTACATGGAACAGACGTTTCCTGCTTTTCATACTCCAGATGTTCCTGCAGCCCCAGAATTCACTGGTTCTTACACTTCATGCAATCATAGGATCTTTAAGGTTGGGAAAAAACCTCAAGAAGATGGAGTCCAACCTATCCTACATAGATTTCTAAATACAGACAAGTACATGAATGCCTGGAGGCGAGTTAAGCTCTTACATTTCCCAGTCCATGCCAGGTACAAGACTCCAAATGTGCGCCAGGCACACGCTGCTTTCAACACAGGAGACAGTCTGCTATTTCCTAGAAACCACAGGGCATTTCCTCCTCCTTGGCTCAGTTGTATGTTTTGCCTTCCACAAATTCCCTCTGCAGCTTCCCAGTCCCATGATTTGCTCCAGGGACTCCTGGGCTCAGCTCTCACCCAGTGGTCACAGCATCTTTGGCTGGTGGCTGCCCTTCTAGGAAAGGCACTAACAAATACCAGTGGTGGTTCTCACTTTCCTCCCTACTGTCCATGCTCATTCAGGTTTTTTTTTTCCACCTTGATGTTTATTATGAATTTTTTTCAATGCCAATCCCACATCATGAGTTACCCTATTCTTATAATCAATTTGTGTGGTGTTTTCCACTGGTTACAACTAAAGGCCGTTACCTCTACACACGGCACCATTTTATTTGCAATCACTCATGCTGTTTTTCTGCTAGAAATTAGACTCAAAAGCTTAGAAGCAGAAGCACAGGAGCAGCTTTTGTGGTGCTGCAGTGGGGAGCCCGTGTTTACACAGCAGTGAGTTATCAGGGCCCTGGGGGATGTGCAGGAGGTGTGTGGACAGCCCAGATAACAACGGCTCGGCAGCCACAGGGGTCAAGTTTAGATGCAAAGACACCACTCCTGTGAAGGCTCAGCAATACCTAACAGCATTTTACACTGCTGCCCAGAATGACACCATTAGCAGAGTTATTTCTGGGTGTTAAACCCAAAACGAGCCTGAGAAAGAAATAAAATTACTGCTTCTGAAGGCGCTGTGAAGTCAAGTTCAATACAACAAACAAAGTCTAAATGTCAGGAATAAAACACTCCAAACTCTAGGAAATCTAGAGTTCTCTAAGTTCTGAAGACTTTGTTACATTCAGAACCATTATTTTATTTTGTTTCTGGAGGAAGCTGCTTATTTCAAGATGATTGTGTCCTTCCCTGACAGGTCCTTTCAACACGTATTTTTTAAGGTACCGAATGATTAATTGGAAAAAATAAATGCTCTCTAGGTACCAGGCAGAAAAATAAGGAGTGGGAAGAGGAGCTGATCCTCTCCTTGGCTGGTGGAGGAGGTGTTGGCTGGGGGCACTGAGAGCAGTGCAGGAAAGCAATTTATAGCCTGTGCAGCAGCTCAGAGGAGAGGGGGTGCTGAGGAAGGAAGTGACAACAAACCAGGAAGATTTTCCTTGCCAGAAGGTGATTATTAGCAAGAATGAAGAGTTTTAGCTTTTCTTTTGAAGATCTCTTTTCTATTATTGTCATCACACTCCTGAAAGACTCAAGGTAGTCAACACACGAAGCCAGGCAAGGTACAGATGTTTCCTGCATAAACAGAATACTTAGGAAATTGGAAAACCAATAATCCCAAAGGAAAAAGCAGT
This sequence comes from Setophaga petechia, assembly GCA_024362935.1. NCBI lineage: Eukaryota > Metazoa > Chordata > Aves > Passeriformes > Parulidae > Setophaga > Setophaga petechia. The sequence continues at coordinate 11,951,307 of JANCRA010000021.1, forward strand.
AAAGAGGGGTCTGGTGTCTTTTTAGCACACAAAATAAACCCGAATTAGAACTTTTCTAATTTATGATGACAGAAAAATCTCCCAAATCAAATAAAACCCACGCCTGATTCAGGTTTCAAATGCTGTAATTCTCCAAGCTTTGATGTTTAACTTCCCAATTCTTACGCCAGGAACTAGGGAAAAAAATCTACTTAATTTTTCTATAAAATTAAGCAGCTGAGCTGTGTCCTGCTTTGCCTCTGGTTCTTCTAAAATGAGCCATTATGATTATGCCTCTTTCAGTCTTCCCCTGGAATTAAGCTGGGCTTGGCTACACTCCAGAGCTGATTACTCCTGCAATTTCCCGTTCCTGAAAACGATGCACACACAGCATTGGTCCCACCAGCCCCAAAATTACCCCTAGCTCTGGGTCAATGCAGATATTTATGTGCAAACCCTCCTGCACTGATGGGAAATGAAGACCTGGCACAGGAGGAACACCAGCTCTGAGAGATCTCCTGAGTCAGAAGCTGCACAGACAGTTTCAAAAATATCTTTGTTTGCCAAGGAGCCCGAGACATCAGCCAGCCAAAGTGACAGCCCACAGCTTGAGTGTGAATGTTCAGAGCTAAATTCCACTGGCATGGCTTGGGTATGAAGAGGAACTGCACAATGGAAGGAAGTTTTGACCATCTGCCTTGTTAATATACAACTCAGAGAAAAAATGGTGCTGATTTCTTGAAAAGGGCTGTTTTTTCTTTTTTTTTTCCCATTTCCCCCTCTGCTTACTTTAATTAAAGAAGGAAAAAATGTGGTCAAATTGCTCCTTAATTGTGACGCTGCATTTTAGCAGAGCTCACAAGTTCTTACAAATCCCAAAAAGTATTCCAGCTGTTCCCCTGCAGCATCCCAGGAAGAGAGCAACAGACCTCCACCAATTCCTATCTTATGATATTATTTTGTAGTTGACTGCTTTGAATGAGATGCTGGGCTTGATGAGCACAAGAAGTCCTTTATAATCTAAATTATTCTACAATTACCCTAAGAATTTGAAGGACTAAGAGGTGAATTATATATTTTGGAGCAGTAACAGAATTATCAGAACATAATATCAAATTGAAACCAACCAACACTGAAAACCCCACCACAGTAAGAGGGCTTAAGGGTCACAGCCCACAGATTTTAATTTGGAAGTACCCAAATGCCAAGACAGCAAGTGGGAAGAGGATCCCAGGATTTCCATCTGTACTTACTATCCATCCAATGAATGCTGCCCATAAGGAGTAAGTCATGGCTCCAGCTCCTCTCAATTCCCAGCAATCAGGTGGGATTCAGACTGGTGAGATCAGCCAACTCCTGCTTTAACTAATTGCTGAATGCAGTCAGTGCCTGGGGGAATGCTCCAGAGGCTGAGGCAGCACCTTCTGCCCCCACCCTCCCTGCTGCAGCCCCAGATAAAGAGTTCCAGGAACTGCCCAGCTGAGCTCAGGGATGAGTTCCAGACCTCCAGCATGAGGGAAGGCTCCCCAGCCCTCCCCAACACCCCTCAACAGGACAGCACTGCCCCTCCCTGAGACCAGCCCCAAGAACAGAATTAAGGGAATGAATCCATCTCAGACCCTCCAGGGCTCTCCAGCCTGACCCAGCCAGGTAAGGAGGTCAGCAGGTAAGGAGATGGCAGTGAGGGGCTGTGGAGTCTGCTCAGGTGGAGCAGCAGCTCTGGGGTCCCAGCACAGGGGGGATGTGGAGATGTTGGGGTGAGTCCAGAGGAGGCTGTGAAGGTGATCAGAGGGATGGAGCAGCTCTCCCATAAGGAAAGGTTGAGAATTGGGGTTGTTCAGCCTGGAGAAGAGAAGGTTCCAGAGATACCTTACTATGGCCTTGCAGTATCTAAAGGGGCTCCAAGAGAGCTGGGGAGGGACTCTGGACAAGGGGGAATGGCTTCCCACTGACAGAGAGCAGGTTCAGATTCATGTCAGGAAGAAATGCTGCCCTGCCCATCCCTGAAGTGTCCCAGGCCAGGCTGGACAGGGCTTGGAGCAGCCTGGGATAGTGGAAGGTGCCCCTGCCCGTGTCAGGGGCTGGAATGGGATGAGCTCTAAGGTCCCTCCCAACCCAGACCATTCCATGATCCCTCTGGCCCTGGTGCATCCTGGGCTGGGCAGCACGAGCTGCTGGTTTTATATGAAAAACTGGTTTTATGTGAAAAACTGGAGCTGCTGCTGCTGCTGAATGCACAAACAGTGCCTGGAGAAACACACGTGTGCCCCATGTGACTGTGAGCACTCACACAGCACATTCAGCTCTCTCAGATCCTAAGGAGCTCCACTGCTCTGCTCAAAAATCCTTTAAATAATGGATGTTTCCCTCTCCCATGGGCAGTGGAGTACGTTCCAGTCCCACAGTACCAAGCATCTCATAAATGCCATCAGGCCTGACAGCCTCCCTGTTGCTATGCAACCCTGGGCTGCCTTTCCATGTGAGTTTTGCCTGCCTCTTCCACAGGGATATGATACCCAACCACCAATTACATCCCTGATGCTAAAGCCTGACAGCATTTCCCTTACGAAACAGGAGTTGTTTTTAGAGGGTGACTGGTCTAATTCTCCACATTTCCATTGCTTCCCCATTGTTGCACAGGACTGAATCCCAACCCTTTCTCCCTGGAAAGGCACAGCAAAAATTACAGATTTTTGTACTAAAGGAGCTCCAAGAGAGCTGGGGAGGGACTTTGGACAAGGATGTGGAAAGGAATGGTTTTAAACTGGCACAGGGCAGGTTTAGATCAGATATCAGGAAGAAATTCTTGCCTGTGAGGGTGGTGTGGCCCTGGCACAGGCTGCAGCACCAAATAGAGACCCAAAGTCCACCCTGCATGGATTCTGGCCACAGCAGAGAATGTGGCAGAGGGATGCAGATGAAGTTGGTTTTGCCAGGGATGCAGATGAAGTTGGTTTTGCCAGGGTTCTGGTTACCACCATGCAGGGACATCAGCTCCCTGCTCCTGCAGTGACTCCTGGTGCTGTTCTCCTCCTCATTCCACAGAGCATTTCAAAGACATTTCAGAGTTTGTCATTTTTTTTTCTACTCTGCAAATCGAGCTGCCCTGCCTGGCTGTGAACACTCACCACACACAGGTCAGGCTGAAGATGGAGCAGAGGTTGACCCAATGTGCAAAAAGCAGATTAAAATCTAATTCTAAATATAAGCCCTGCTAGGGCTGAGTGAGCCACAAGAGCACTTCCTCTGAGAGGTGGGAGTGTACAACACCACAGCACAGCAGAGGAACTAGCTGGGAACATCTTTAAAACCTCTCCTGTATCATCAGATTAAATTTCCTTTTCAGCCTGAGGCAGCCAGGCTGATAAGGAATGAAGCCCTAAGAAAGCCAAGGCAGCAGGAAGGAGCCAGAGGCTGGGTCAGGAAGATCCTGAGCAGGGAGAAGGAATCCAGGCTCTGCCCAGGGCACGTGTAACTCCCATCAGAGTGAATAAAACCTGGAACAGGATCCCTCGACTTCAACACTGCAGGAGGCACAAGCCAGAACAAGGCAGTTTCATTCTGGGATGCCAAGGAGAGGATAATTTGCTTTTTTTGAAAAGCTGCATAGTTGAAATCAACACCTCCTACTCCAAATGCTGCATTTCACAGCTCCTCTACACAGCTAACGTCTCTCCACATGAGACACGAGTTAAACTTCAAACAAACATTCCTGGGAAAAAAAAGCTCTCCTTAGCTTAAAGCCTGGAGTTAAAGATGTAGAGAAAGTGATAGGATTTCCTGACAACAAGTGAATAACAAACGTGCTGGTTTCAACACACAGCTCAGGAGATGTTTTAGGAGACAGCAGCCAAAACACACACAGAGTCACCCCCCAGTGAACGCCAGGAGTGTTTCCCAAAACTTTCAAAATATTACCAATTTCAATAAAAATGGATTGCCAGGATAGGGAGGCTGTGAGGGTGGTGGTGCCCTCACACAGGGTGCCCAGAGAAGCTGCGGCTGCCCCTGGATCCCTGGAAGTGTCCAAAAGCCAGGCTGGAAAATCCTGGGATACTGCAAGGTGTCCCAGCCCGTGGCAAGGGGTGGAACTGGGTCATTTTAAGCCCCCTTTCAACCCAAATTCTTCTGGGAGTCTATGATTCTAAGGCTTGCATTCAGAGAAGTTTTTCTATGATACAATTTATTTCCCCTGAAAGCTGTCACTCACAGCTTAAAAAAAAAAAAGGCAGCAAGGTGGATGAGCAGAAAATATCAGCTCTAAATCTATTTCTGCCATTTTCTTCTTGTTTAAGAGCATGGTAAAAATCAACTCCTTGCAGTCAGCATAAGTGAAATCACAGAGTAAAGTCGTTTAAATAATTATTCCTGCCAAAATAATGGGAGAACAACAAAGGCAGCCACCAAATGCCCATCACTATGGGTTTCTGGCCCAGATTTATCTGCCAGCTACGTTCATGGCCTGTTAAACCAAAGAGAAGTTATTAAGAATGAAAAAGCAGGAACTGTTTCAGCACTGGCCCTTGTATCTTCATTAATTAAACTGAACAGTTCCACTCCTCCCCCCAGCCCCAAACAAGACAAACAACTCATTTTTAAAGCCTGCTTGCTGCAAACTTGCTTCCCTTTACCCTAACAGCTCCCTGGCAATTTAAAGATTAAATTTAAAGATTAAAATTCCATTTACAGATAGTACCTAAATATTATTTTTGAGAACAACTCACTCTGTTCTCAGTGAATATTAGGGCAGAACAACTCAGCAACTATTCACCGTAGGGCCTGTACCTATTCCAAGTTCACAATCAAAGTGCCAACTTGTAGTAATTTCTCTTTACAAATCATTTGTTGAAGGATGTTCACCACAAAGGACAAATTTTTTTGTAGACAGATTAGGATACAACATAACAGGCACTGCAGATCAAAGCTCTTTTATAAGCAGAGACACAGTCCAGGTGAATGCAGGTGAGGAACTCCACCAGGACCCTGCCCTGCTCCAGAAAGGGATCCTGTTTGATAGGAAAAGGCAGAGTCCAGCAGCCTTCCCCAGCAACAAGCTTAGAATAAAACATATGGGAAGATTAATAAAAACTAGGATGGGAATTTCAGCTTCTAGCAGGGAAAGGGCTGTGGGATGCAACAAAAACCCTCAAAAAGTGCCCTCCCAGCACATCTGGGACACATGCATAGAACAAATCACTCCACTTCCATCTTTATTTTGGAATTAAAAACTGAATCCAAACTAAGTACCAGATGAATTTTGAATGAAAACAACATTTTCTTTGACTGCCTGGTACACCAAAAGCAAACCACTCCTAAATGCACTTAGGTGTTATTTTTAGCATGTATCAGAGCAATTTAGGTAAAGCACATCGACCACACTCAGCCCCAGAATTCATCGTTCCTGTTCTGTGTGAAACACCTCTGAGGTTTTCCATGACTTTTTTTAGCAGTGTTAAGTGGAGCCAAGGGAATCAAACAGCTTGCCCTGGTTTTATTGTATGGCAACAAACCTCAAGACCTAGAACAGTGCTGGCTGTGAAACCAGATCTCACACCTATAATAGAACCATGACCGACAGACCCTGATTAAATCTGAGGCCATGTTTAATGCATGTATCTCTGCTCCCCTTACAATGACACCAAGCTGATGACACGAGATGAAAATGGACAATTAACTCCATCAAAATACCTGAAAGAAAAATCAGCTTCTATTTAAAAGGTCTCCCTGCAAAGCAAAAGCTTCTGCAAGCTCAGCTGTGGATTCGCAGATGTGAGGGTGAAGAAGTTTACTCACACTGACTTAAATTGTGCTGCCTGAGTTGAATTTGGAGAGCTTTCTGTGCTTTGTATGATGCCAGGTTCTCCACCAGTAGCCACCAGTGGCAGCAGGGAAGGGAGGTGGAAGGCCCTGGCTGTGTCAGGCAGGAGTTCATGGGCAGGGCTGCTCCTTCTTTAAAAACTCCATCAGCCCCGAGTGTCTGCTCTACACTACAGCCCCAAAGCAGCACAGAAATCGGTTTACATGAATTACACACTTTCTACTCATTCCATAGCTTTTTGCAGCACAATGTCAGTAGTTCCAAGGACTAAGACAGGACCCTGTTGCAATCAGGTAAAAAATACCAGCTCCAGGTCTGTATTCAGCAGTCGTTTGCCACAGACACAATGGCACCAACCACAAACTTCTTGGAGTGCTCAGACCTTAAGTTTGAGCCCAAGTGAAACCAAATTCCCACATAAAGCCAAGCACAAGCAGAATTCCTGCTGAAACAGAGGAACAGCAGCTCCAGCACTGTCACCAGTGCCTTAAGTGAAAAGGTCACCCCGTGTCTCCTGATTTCTGCTCTGTAAGCAGTGCTGGGTAGGACAGCAGAACATTTGTCCTCTGCAGGTTTCACATTCCCATTTTTCAGCCTACTTCTACACGAGTTGTTCATTCAGATGATTCCAATAAATCTAAACCACCAGCTTAAAAAAAAACCCAAGAGAACTTCACCATGCTACCACTGTAACAGTGGTTACCAAATATTTTCTTCTTCATTCTTTTGTGCTTACTTGACACTATTTTCTTTCCCAGTCTGTCCAAACAGGACATGGATAGCAAGCTGGGACAGAAATGCTCTACCCAGTGCTGATAGAGAGCAGTGGAAAGTGCCATATTCAAACACCACACCTGCCCAAGGAATGCAGCGTCACCTGTGCTCATTCCCTGAGCAAACCCCGCCAGAGCTGCCTGTGTTTACACTTCACAGTGAGTAACTGTTTTGTTTAATAATAAAAAAAAGAAACAAAAACATTTTAGCCACTTCAGAGAGTTTGGATTTACCCACATGTTGGCACCAAGGCTTGGGGCCCCTTTCCACACAACTCAACCACAGTCACTGGTCAAACATCGGGTTTAAATCACCAGTTTCAGGTACAGCTCAAACCACTGGTTTCAGCTCCTCTCTATGAAATAAACAGAATTAATCAGATTCACTTCCCTTTCAATCCCTATCACCCCAAACCTTTGGTGCTTTGCAGGATGTGCCAGAACTAGAACTGGGTGTCAATAATGGCCAGGAAAGTCATGGCAGCTGTAGCCTTCAGGAAACCAGACTCTCCCCCACCTCTTTGCCATGCCATGGAATACACAGTTCTTCCTGAAAATAACCTGGACACTAATAGAAAAGGGAGGGGAAAAGGCTCTGTGTGGCACAGAGCTCTGGAAAACCAAGTGCTCTTCACTTTTCTTTTGCTCCCAGGAAATGCACCCTGTTTGCCACACCACAGCCTTCACAGGCCACATTGACCCTATTGCTTCTATGGCATGGGAGTAGGATGCATTCTGAGAAGAAAACCCCTATTTTTCAATAAAAGAAGGAAATAATGATCAATTACATCACCGGCACAGTGACAGCACTTCACTCTTCTTACAAATTTAGCTTCAGGCATTTTTTACTAGAAAATCACAAATACTGAAGAACATCCAAAGCCATGCTGGCCTGTGCTGGGGAACTGACCAACACCAGCCCAGTTTCAGCTTAACTTTCTAATTTCAGACCAATACGTGTTCTACCTCACAGTCTTGGTTCAAAATCAACCACATTGTTCCCATTCCCCAAACCTAGAAATGAAAACATCCACCTGTGCTGCAAGAAGAAAGCAGCTGGGAGCAGACAGACAGACAGCACTATCTGGAGGTGTTTGGGGGCTGTTTTTACATGGGAAAGCAGACAGGAGGGAGGTTTTGTTAGGAGACAAAATGCTGCAACAAACCCGAGGGTTTGCACTGATTTTTTTCCCCTTGAGGGTCTCAAAAAGGTGCTTACAAGCTCGGGGGGCTCTGAGCTGGGCTGCCTCTTCCTCAGAGAGGAAAACCTCTGCTGACTCCGCACTGAAAACCTTCGGAAGGACTCTCTGCTCCGGGATGCAAAGTGCCTGAAGGAAGAGGTTCTCTTGAAAGGAGTCCTGGTGCCACCTTCCCCTCCACTCCGCTCATGAGCCACCGCAGTAGTGACTAAATTTAGTGCTTCCTGCAAGGATCTCCGCACTGTGCCCATCCACTGGGTCATGTGAGTTTGTGCCACTGTCAGTTTGTCTCCAAGGTAATCCATTTTTAATTTTTTTTTTCCAGCAGAGATGAAATATCAATATTCAGTAGAAATTAAAATATATTCTCCTTAACAACCCTGATTTTTTTTGCGAAAAGTGATTCCGTGTATAAAATATTTCCAGCTAAGGTAAACAGCATTGCACTATCACCCTCAGCATATTCCTAAAATTAAATAACCAAAGATGTGAGGTGGGAGATTGGTATTTGTCAAGTAGGAAAAAATAAAAGACTTTTCCTACTTACAATCGGCTTTGCAGAGTTCCATCAAAATATGTTTAATTCAGCCATGTTAAAGAGATAAATCAATGTTTAAATCCTGACACAGTCACTTGAAACGAGTCCATTTGCAAGCAGAGAATTTGGTTTTCACTCTCTCATTTCAGAGCAGGAAAAGCAACTCCCTTTTTAAGCCAAGTTTTTCTTCTGCTGTAAATATCAGAAGGATAAAACAAATCTTATTCTCCTGGCTCGGCCACTCGACAGGTGAGAGTACACTGACCAAAGTTCTGGCGCTCCTATACAATCCATTTAGCAGCAAATCGATTAGATCTTCCAAACAATAAATCCAGCTCCTCCTCAGAAAACTCTGCAGCGGGCTGTCAGCAGCAGAATCCCCTCCTCACCACCATCCTTGCTGCCTCCGGAGCCATCCTGGAGCTCTCCCGGGAGGGCAGAACTGCGGAGCAGCAGCGCAGGGAAACGTGTCCAGCCCTCCCCGCGGGGCTGCTCAGAGCCTGCCAAAAGAGCTGCTGGATGACATCAGCTCCTCTGCTTCCAAAGCGGGGGACAAACACAGGGACTGTCCCCACTCCTCCTGCGCTCACATGGCTCTGGATGCACAGCTGTTTGCAGCACGGCTGCCTCCCAGGCTGCCTCTGCTAAGGCACACACGAGGTTACCAGCAGGAGAAACGCTGCTGCTGCTGCTGCCTCTGGAATGCTGATCCCTCCTCCTGTGTGTCCCTGTGCTCCGGGGAGGAAACAATAAGGAGGTGACCAGCCGCAGAGGTCTGCCCAAGGAAGGATCTGGGCTGGGCTTTATTATAGTACAGGCAGGGTTCCCATGGCAACGCGAGGAACAGCATCTGCTGGCTCCGGAGCAGGCAGGAGTTGCACAGATCTATTGGAATGATTCATAGTTTGCATACGTCACGTGGACCCGCTGATTTTAACCCTTCCTGGGGAACGTGGCTCGGCCAGGGAACGTCTCACACCCACACCAGAAGATTCCCACAGGGAATCCTACACCGACACCAGGCACCAGAGCAGTGCCAGCACCTGTACCTGGTTCACTCTGCCATTCACGGCCTCAAAGAGGACACGGCCCAGCCAGTGACTGCTATCAGCACAGGATAATGATTAAGCCAGAGGCTCAAACCAAAGCTGAACAGGTGTGACCACTGCAAGCTGGTTTTTTCCACTTTTCTACACCATTCCCTGTTATGAGGAATGGCTCCATGTCCCTCCTAAGCTCTGCTCCCTCCACGGGGTCGGCACCACAAACCCAAAACGACTGAGGGTAACGAGAGGACCCCAAGTGTCACCAGCCATGGAATCCTGAAACAGCCCACTTGAGAGGCCAGCAGGAATAAAAGCTTTGAGTTAAAATCAATAAATCTCGGTTTATGACGTAAGTTTGGAGTTAAAAGTCCAAAGTCAAGCTGTGACTAGTTCAGGACCAAGGGGAAAGAGGCAAGACAGGCACGTTGGGAGCTGCTCGCTCTCTTGTTTGTTCAAGGGGGTTTGTGGCTGTTGCTTAATTTGCCATACAAAGTGCCATGAACTTGCATCACCCTCTGCTCCTCTGAACTATCCAGGAAGAGATTCAATGGAACAAAAAAATTTCTAGATAACATTTGATGCAATGGTTCTTGCGTAAGGTTCATTGTATCAGAAATGTGCCTTGCAGACACGCATGAACCCAAGATACCCTGAGGAAACAGGGTGCCTACCCTTTTAATCCCTGTTTTTAGGAGTTCAGCTCCACCAACTTGTAACTGATCTCCAGGAAAAACTTCAGTGACAACTATGTAGCTGTCCCCAACTTATTCTCATTTCTGAATGCATTTGTTTTGAACGTTTGCAAATTAGCAGCTTTATAAAAGCCCTCGGTAATCAAAGAAAATCCAGCCAACAGAGAAAATCCTTTTTTCTCCCCTGCCTCACACAGCTCTTCTCTTAAAGAGTTGGAGAGTTATTTTTGTATGGAAATGGAAATAGATACTTTTGACCAGATTCCCCAAGAGCAGGGTGTTTCTTAGATTTGTAAAGAAATAGGAAAAAAAATTATCTACCAGAGTTATGGATAATCCTTCACAAACTATGGAGATCCTGCACCCAAGGCTGGAATTTAGGACATAGTGCACATTTTCATGCTGTTAAATTTAAGTGTGAAATTTCAAACATCTGTGCCTTTGCAAGTGCAGCTCTGTGCCTGCTGCAGTGCAGGGATTGTGCACTCTGCCATTCCAGAGGGTTTCAGGCTCCATCTGATGCAGGAGCCCCTGAAATAGCAGCCCAAGAGCTCTGCCTGGAGCTGCCATGTGAGTTAGTCAGCAGTTCCTTCACCTCACCAGCACAGGCAGAGCAGAACATAAATTTAACTCCCCATCTGGAATATCACCTGGGGCAAACAGGGGGAGAGGCAGAGGCAGATTTCACCCAGGATGCAGAGAGCAAAACGTTCCTACAGCTCTCTGCAAGGACTCCTCACGTGTGCATGGAACTTGAAGGATCTGAAAATGCTCTAGAGAATATATTCTACTTTTTTATTATACGTCTCCTGAAAAAGAATGTTATACCCAATATACAATTTTTGTCCTCAGAAGATTGGAAAACTGCTGACTTGAGTCTTTCTGCAACACTAAATTTAGGATCTTCTGGCACCACGTGAACACACTGCTGGGTATTGAAGCATCTAAATTACTGCTTAGATTTACACCTCAATTAACATCAGGGCAAAATGCTTTGGAGAACAATCCAGATGAACCTTCACCATCAAATTCAAATAGTCAGAGATTTTTCCAGCACTTCAGCTAAACTTGCAGGGGAGTGGAACAAGATGAGCTTTAAAGTTCTTTCCCTTGGAGGTTGTGGGCACCTTCTACTACCCCAGGTTGCTCCAAGCCTCATCCAACCTGGTCTGGGACACTTCCAGGGATCCAGGGGCAGCCACAGCTTCTCTGGGCACCCTGTGCCAGGGCCTCACCACCCTCCCAGAGGAGGATTCTCTAACTGGCCCCCAGCCCAGCAGTCCTGGCTGAGTGAGAATTTGTTCCTGAACAAGAACAGCACAAGATGATCTTCTGCCCTTGACAAATTCAAGTGATTATCTCACTCTGGGGCTGTCAGGGATCTGCAGCTCCAGAAAACAGAGCACATACACACAGCTACCCAAACTGCATGACTAATTACCTCAGTATAAATGGGACCTCGTTATTCAAACATTGCTGGATACTTCCATTATTAACATCTATTCCACCTACAGCTCCAAACCACAACCCTGCACAAAGGCCTAACAACCCTTGTTTCTCCCCCTTATTCAGTAGAAAACAAAATTCCATGGTTACATTATATTTTCCAAAAGCCTCTTACAGCTCATTTGGAGCTTCACCTGCTCTCAAATACATGTAATTATGTTAATGACTCTGTGGGATTGCAAGGTCAATTTAATGAAGGCCTGAAAGCAGCAGAGCACAGCACACACAGCCCAGGAGGGGCAGCGGGGACTTGCAGCCTCTCCATGGGTGTGAGTCCTTCCAGCCCATGGGGTTCCCCTGCCACCAGCTCCACCCCAGCACCATGAAATGGGGAAGGAAATCCAGCTGAAGACCCACCAAGACACCTGGGAGTAGTTTGCACCTCAGCTGGGTTCCCTGAGGGATCCTTTGCCAGCAAAGCAGTGGGCAACCTTAGTCTGGACTAAATGTGACAACAGTTTCTGCTCTTCCCTTGTGGCAACCTCAGTCAGGAATTCACGCTCTGATGGGTTCCTCCTATCAGCCACTCCCCCAATCACTCCAATTAGCAATTAGCATTAATTCAGGCATTTCCAAAGGGTTTTCTGTGAGCCATCATCCCACCTACAAACAGCAGCACCCAGCACTTGTGAGGACCACAGCAGCTCCAATCCCACCTTGTGACACCCCTGGGAGCAGAGCCTGCCCTTGTAAGGCAGTCCCAGCCCTGCATTCCACACCAACTCTCCCTCTGCTTCATTAGTAAGAGAACTTAATTTAACCTCTTGTGCTTGGCATGATGGACTATTTAAAGATGCAGCACTGGGCTGGGCTCGGTTGCACGGCTCCAGACTAAATTACTCTTGGGCTCCTCAGACATGACAAACAACTCATGGGTTTATGGGCTCCTTATTTTTGCCTCTGTGTTCTGTGTTTTGCCAATGGAATTGTCACATTTCAAGAAGGAGCAGCAAGCATTCCTAACTACAGCCTGAATTTCTCACATGCAGCACCCCCATCATGAAAATTTTACCATATCACCTTCCAATTCTCATTTAAAGTACAAAATAAATGCTTGGCTGCACATCTGGCAGAGAGAAAGAGCAAAGCTCAACAGCTGGAGCAGATGAGCTGCTCCATAGCAGATACCCAGCTTGCCTCCATTCAAATCCAGGAATTCCCATGACACTTAAAACACCAAGACATTCTGCCTTTGGCTGTGTTATCTGTTCTGTGTTGTGGGTTTTTTAACATTTTCATGGTGATATAAAAATGCAATTCACTGAGATGCCCAAACAGCCTCACCTGTAGACAGTTACTCCACAGTCAAAAGAAAAAGGTAAAAAAACCCAAGAGAAAGCAAAATGAGTGGAATGGATGGGGTGTTTTAACACAAGGACTTTGGACAGTGTCCATACAGAGAAATCTCTTTTGTAACCTGAAACCCCAAGTATCTCAATATTTACACCAAATATTTGGTTTTTATTCCTACTTTCATTTTCTATTGAAATTAAGCAAGTTACACTCACAGCTACAGCTCTAATTAAAGGTTATTCACAATCTTGGACAACTTGCAGAGAGACCTTGGTATTAAAGATGTTCCCCTTGCCCATACCCTCTACAAGAGGCTGGAATTCCATACTTTTTCCTTCTGCTAGGTAATTTTAAAAGCCCCTAGAGACCTCACAAATCAGTGAATAAGGAGAGGCTGTGAAAGCAACAGGTTCTGCATCAATACTGGCAAAGTTTACACAAGCACACACTGATATGAGAAGTTTTTAAAGAAAGGTGCAAAAGCATTTCATAGAAGAGCCCATCAATGGATACTTTAAAAAGTCATTTTTTTAAACAGAGATGAAAAATTTAAAAAAATTAAATGTGCATGCCTTGTTTTCCTTACAGAAGTACCCTTGTGATAAAGAAAGCACATTAATAGTTTTCATGACTGAATGAATGCTCAACATACTTGCTTATACCTCCCAGAGTAATGTTTCCATTCCACTTACATGGTGATCCTTGATGGGATCAGCAAAAAAATGAACTTTCCCATTTTATTTGTAATCAAAAAGTCAACCATCTTTTCTCTGCCCACAAGTCTGGGCACTTTTGCAGTAGCATGTCATTATTTCAAGATTAATAAAAATCTGTAAATAAGGGTAACTGTGAAATAAAATTTTTACTCCAAGTTTTTAAACATTTTAAATGTAATTACCAGTCATAATTGCAACAACTAAAGTACAACAGTATTTCAGAAAATGCCAATTGTTTTGTCCTCCAAACTACATTTCTCCTGAACCTAAGCAAGGCCTAGTTAAACATCCTGAACATACACAGCTTCTGTGCCTTGAATTGTTTCAGTGTAAAACAAAGCTATCAATGTTAAAGCTGAGGAAACCAGCTAAAAATACACAAGGTTGTTTGCAAGCCCATGTCCATAATCCTGCAGCACTTCCCTTCTAGCTCAATGGAGGAGGAAAAACTGAAAAAACAGAAACAGGAAATTCCTACAGCACTGGAAAGGACTAAAACAATTTTCTTTACATTTGTTTATGTCCAAGGGATCGTGCCAAGCAAAAGATGGATGGTTACAGGTTGTTTTTAATTTGTACAAACAAAAATCCAGGATGAAGATGTCTGCAAAGGATGTCCCTACACCAGGGAGGGAAAACAAAGTAATGCCATAGCCAGGGCTCTCCTGGCAAGTCCAACATGGAGCAGTCCAACCAAAGGACATGTTAAGCATAGGTAACACCAAAACATCTTTAAAAGAGAGTTCTTGGGCACAGAACAAGGCCTAAAATAAGTTCAGCAGGTGAAGGTTTCTCCCAGGGCACACAGGGTGAGTGGGGTGCACAGCAACAAGCAGGAGAACACGCTGCTCCTGCTCCACAGCACCTGCCTGAGGAGATGGCAGAGCATTCACTGAGGCTGCTCAGGAAATCTCCAACTACTGAGGGCTCAGATCTGACTCACAAAATTCACAGAACACTCTGAAGGAAGAGCTTTTCTTTCATGCAAGGGATTTCCTACTTTAAGGATCAGTAACAAAGAGCTGCTTCTGAACCCATTCCAGCTGCTCCTGGTGTGATCACACACTGCCCAAGGTCTGTCTGAACACTGCTCTTCCATCTTCTCCCTAAAAATCACCATTCCATGTGTCTTCAGTAACAAAGGGCTGCTTCTGAACCCACTCCAGCTGCTCCTGGTGTGATCACACACTGCCCAAGGTCTGTCTGAACACTGCTCTTCCATCTTCTCCCTAAAAACACCATTCCATGTGGAATCAGGCACTGCTTGATGGCAGTAAATTGACCAAACACCAGCTCTAAGTTAATACAATAATTCCTTCACCCATTTTAACCCATTTGATGATGAGAGCAGAGGATTTATTTGAGATGGCTGTATAACCCTGAGTGCACACACCTTCCTTTACTTCCAGGTCTCTCTGCTCTTACTGCCTCCTCCTCCCAGACCCAGCACAACAGCCCCACGTTCTCACATTCCCCAGGACATGGACAGCCCTCAATCCATTTTGCCTCCCCTTAGATGCCATGGATTTATTGCTCTCCACCATGAATCACTAAACCAAACACTACATTTTTCCAAGACTCCAGATTTCCCTGAAGTTACACTTTAAGAACACCTGTGTCCTGCAGTACAAATCCTGTGGTATCCTGAGGGAAGTCCTCTACAAAGAGCTGCTTTCCCTGTGCTCAAGCAGCTCCCTAAAATCACCATTTCCTTTCAGCACAGTAAACACACACTGGCTGCATGAACAACTCACCACTGCTGAAGGGACAGGAACAATAGTGGGAACTTGGCTGTCTCCCAGCATCAGCAACATGGACAACAGCTTGGGAAAGCAGGAACTGAGTCAAAACAATTTTAGATCAAAATATTACGAGGGAGGCAGTGAAGTTACCTCTGATTTGTGTGTGTACATGAGGTTTAACAATTCTCTTTAGCCTCGTGTTACAGAATGGTTTGGGTTGGAAAGGACCTTAAAGATCATCCCTTCCACTATGCCAGGTTGCTCCAAGCTCTGTCCAACCTGGCCTTGGACTCTTCCAGGGATGGGGCATCCCCAGCTTCTCTGGACAATCTGTGCCAAGGCCCCACCACCTCACAGTGAAGAGCTTTTTCAGAAGTATATTCACAATTCCAGTTTTAAAATAAGGGGAGTGAGGGCAGGCACAGTCAACGCCACTTCCAGCTGCTCTGAACCTGGAACAACACACTCACTACAAAAAAATGACCAGGTCTAGAAATGATTACATCTTACTCAATGAAATCATTATTGCAACAAGCTAACCTAGAATGTGCTATTCCATGTGAGCATTTTATGGTAAATTAAACTTAATGCCACACCTCATTAGAACAAACTGCTGTGCCCTGAGCACGTGTGCCTGGGCTGGGAGCAGGGATGTGGCTGTGGGCCAGCAGCACTGCGTGGTGGAACAGCACTCCCTCGTGTTCCCACTGGGAACGGGGCTCCTCAGCCTGGCTGACCTGTCTGCCTGCTCTCAGCAAAGCCACAGACACCACAATTCCTCTGCTACAGCAGCAGCCAGGAATTGGGGAAATGCCTTTCCAGATTTTCCTGCGCAAGGGCGTCATTTACCCAGGTTATCGAGGTAACCCAGGTTATCTGCTCCTGCTGGCACCAGAATAGCTCACACCTGGGTGGGAGGGGGTTTTAACTCTTTGGAAGAAACATCCCCACCACCAAAAGCAAATCCCACAAGGGTAGAGCAGCACAGTCCACAGGAACTTTCCACAAGTGCAGAGAGAGGGAAGGCACAGCACATCTGTACAGAGCCCCTTCCTTCTCTCAGGGCAGGGATAACTCCCTTGAGAGCAGGGATAATGCCCCCTCAGGGCAGGGATAACCCCCTTGAGAACAGGGATAATGCCCCCTCAGGGCAGGGATAACCCCCTTGAGAGCAGTGATAACCCTCTTGAGAGCAGGGATAACCCCATTTAGAGAAGGGATATCCCCCTTGAGAACAGGGATAATGCCCCCTTGAGAGCAGGGATAACCCCCTCAGAGCAGGATGAGCATCACCCGTGGCTCCAGACAATGATTTCAGTTTCCTTCCATCACCAACCCACCTCCTCTCACAATGACACGTCAGGACAGTGGTTATTAACCAGCTGCTGCTTCCTTCAGAGTCACCTGACAAAACACATCAAAACTACTCTTTAAAGGTAGCAACTAAAATCTTGTCAAAACAAACTCTAAATCTTACTTTCTTCCTTAAAAACTCTAATTTTCTTTTGATTTTGCAATTGTTCAATTCATGACTATCAATAAAGAACAAGGTCTTTTTAAACCATCACAGTGCTGCAGAGGAACGTTTTATTTAAAACAAGCATTTGCTTTGAGTGCTTTCAGGATTAGCATTTTTTTGCTGTTTTATAAAATGACAAGTGCCAGACTGGGGAAAAAGCCAGTCCATCAGGACTGGTACCAGCATGGGCAGGAGCATCCATTCCAGAAAGCCAAAACTGAGCAGTGAACCAGAGCAAGAATTGCTGACAACTGAGAAGGCCAAGGGCAGGAACAGAACCACCAGCACAGTCCAGTAGAGGTTGTGTCCACCAGGAAGCCAAAACACCCTGGTTCTTGGACAAAGGGCATTGGAACAGGAAAGCCCAGAGCTGTGGCTGCACACCTGGCGTGACCAGTCTGACCCTGTGACTGATGAAAGACCACGGAGCTGCACCTACAGGGCTTCCTGTGCAAGCCAGACCTAGAGATGTCCTGTACCAACTGCAGCAGAGCTCCTCACCAGCTGGAACAGGGGTGATGGATACCCCTGATGCACTTTGGAAAATACTCAAATGTATACAAGCTGTGGGAAAAAAAATGTTTTGCTGAACACAAAGACATTTCTCAGAACCCCACAGGTGTCACCCACCCACAGGACACAGATGTGTGATGGTCACACCACTGCACACGGGCTGGGGCAGACCACAGACCCTGCTGTGCTCAGAAAATGCTGTTTGTCACAGCCAGACACATCCTGCCCAGAGATCAGGAGAGCAATCAGCAAGGAATTAGCAAAGAGCTGGCACTGAGTGATGTCCTTCAACTCCACCACTGCAGGAGTAAAGCAAAGACATGGCACAGGAGATGCAACCCAACAGTCACCCCATAGAGCAGCTTTAAAAGCAGATTTTTGTTATAGTATTTTTTAATTAAGAGTTGTAGCTTCTTCAGGTATGTCTGCCTAATGAATAAAGCATCTTAGCTCCCCAAGACAGATTAAATAACACTTGACAACCAACCCCAGCATCTCTGGTTACTCCTGACTGTAAGTAGAGAGAACAGATAAGTATCTCCTCAGTAGCCTCCAGCTGCAACAGCAGCACAGAAAGTGACAGAAGGCACAATTGTGTATGTCCCTTAAATTTCTTTTTTTAACATCGTGAATATCAGAGCTGTCATTCTAATATTTTCTTGCAGTAAATCAGGAAGTGTGCATGAAAGAAAGTGAGTAAGGAATGCTCCAGGGCCCCTAAAAGAGAATATACACCCAGAAAATACAACATCCTGTTCTGTTACAGCCTAGAACTGCACAATACTGGAGCCCACTATCCCAGGCATCTTCTGGACTGGTCCAAAGTTTGGGTTGGTTTGGGATTTTTCCCCTGGCCTTATGGAAAATCCCATGTCAAAGCAAGAGCAGGGACAGAGCTCTTTCACATTTCTCACACTGACAAACCACAACAAAAATCCACCCCTTCCTCACACTAATGACTAATTTTTTAGTTTGCAATTTAAAGGAGGCTTTTCTCTTAAAAATACATCTGGTCAAATAAAAAAACTGAATTAATGTCCAAGCACTTCTGTGTTCTATGCTACTACAGTCTCCAGCAGCAAAAGGTTTTCAATAAAATCCCGAATTCTTCAAGCACAGTTTTCTCTATCAGCTGCAAGAAATTCACAGTGGGCAATTTCATCTCACAGCTGATCCAAAGACATACAGGCAAGGACTGCAAAACTCAAAATGAGAGAAGGAAACTCTTTGGTACAGTATTAAAACATAGCAGCAAGCAGCTAACATGGAAAGGTTTGGTGCTGATCACACACTGAATTGACAGCTGAAAAAATGAAGATCAATGCAAACTACAACAAGCAAATGAAACCTGATCTTTTGATGAGTACAGGAGAAATTAAAACATTAATTAGTCCAAAGCAGTACAGTATTTATTCATAAAGCCTTTTCAGCTCAAATTCATGTTTTATAAATGTGAAAGTTTCAGACACACAGCAGCCCCTGTGCAAAGCTGGCAGGGCAGCACAGTCAGAGCCTGCTAAAAAGAGCTTTTCGTGACAGACGGCCCTGAGGAGTGTTGGAAGAGGAAGTGCTCACTGAGACATCGAAAGCCATGAAGAGTCAAATTAAAAGCAAGAAAGGAACTGTAAAAGGACACATTCCTAAAGCTGTTTTCCTGGAATAGCAGTGGCTGTACCAGCAGCAGGGCAGGAGGGTTCTGGAGCAGCAACCCCAGAGCCAGGCAGAGCTTTCACACACAGAGGGAAGAATATTCCTAACACACTCCTAAACTAAACCACAACTCCCATGGTTCTGCATAAACAAGGAAGAAACGTTGACTCCTGAAAAGGTTTCCCAAGGCACATTCGGGGAGGTGACAGTTTTAAGTATTAGAGATAAAACAGCCTTTCTCACCCAAAATAAATCCTGAGTTTCATGTTAGTACTCAAAAAGGAACTGCTGAGGAAAGCTTCAGCACATAGGAGCACTCCCAGGATTTCTGAAAAGAGTGGAAACAGCCAGCTCTGGGAGCACACTTACCCACAGATACTGCAGGAACTTCAGCAGACGTGGACAGTAATAATACTCCATTTTCCACAGCTCCGAGTTAACGCCAACCCATCCCTGCTGCAGGCAGCTCCCGGGGCTCTCCCCGCCTCCAGCACCAGTTAAAAGCAGAGTGGAGCAATTAAAAGCAGCATGAATAATGTAATAATGTTCTGAGTGTGTCTGGCCCCACGTCACCACCACCACCAGGAGCTGGGGCTCCTCAGGAGCAGTCGCTGAGCTACCGAAGGCAGCACGTGACTTAACCACTTGTTATTGAGCAGCCCACTGCTCCCAACTCCGTAATCTCGAGTGGCTCAGGCTGGAATTAGTGACAGGACTTTGGGTTTTGCAGAAAAGGCCCTGCAGGAGGAAAGGGAAGCTCTAAAACCCCCCAGTTATGAAACGCTCTGAACGGCGGCGGGGTCGCTCGCTGACCTTGTTTTGGGTGATGTACAGGAAAGACAAAAACCCACACATGTAACAAGAGGAGCTGCTGTTTTTATGTTCTTTGAATATAAAAATGTCTTTTGTGAAGGAGAAGAAATAGACACAACCAAGTAACTTTTTATACAGCCCTGGAATGTTCCCAGGGAACAAAAACTGCCAAAAAAGGAAGAAAGCCCAGGCAGAGCTTTACCCACCCCCGGGTCGTCCTCCTCGGGCTGGGTCTAAAATAGAGAGTGGTGGAGTTGTTGGACATCAGCAGTGGGTGGTTTGTGAAGAGCAAAAATGGGAATTGTAACACTGTTTCTTTTTTACTTACATCCTTTTTTTATAGGAAAGGCAAAGATAAGCGACAGGAGCCCATCCAGGGAGGGCAGCCTGTCCCCTCCCAGCACTGCTCCAGCTCTCACCCTTCCCAGGGAGAGACAAGGTTGAGGTGATACAAAACAGCCTCCAAGATGCTGCTTGAAATTTTAATACTTCAAGGAAACTACCTCTCACTTTTCTAATCATCACCTATGAATTCCTGTAGAGTTCAACCAAAGTATTTTGATTTTCTTCCACATTGCATCAGTTTTTGGGGTAACAGAACAACTCAAGATGGAGTTCAGAAGGAACAAAGCTCCAGTATCAGAGATTTTACACAATGCAGAAAAAGAGAAGGTGTGGTTTTCAGTGGGCAGGAGACAGACCTGTCATGGGCAGAACTGAAAACAACTGGTGAACTGTGACAAGCCAAACCATAAATTCATCTGCACATGTTTATAAAATATTTATCTTCTCTCCCTTGCACTTCATTTCCAAGATATTTTAGGAGTCAGCTCATGATTTTCTTCAACAAATCCTTCTCCACCCACACATCTCGGTCTCATATAAATGCATCTTTCTGTGGAGACCATTAGAGAGATTTTCCTCCCTAAATGACGAAAAAACCCCAGACTTTAATATAAAATAAATAAATAATATGTTGAGAGACTTCAAAATAACTCCTGCCTACACCAATCCTAGTAGCAGTGCTCTGTTCTAACTCCCCAGAGCAGTCTGGATTATAACCCAAAGCTGCACTAAAGCTGCACCATCTCCAGCTGAAGGTGCAATTCCTGCAGCTCCACAGCACAAAGTGCAGTTCCTTTATTTGGAGGATGAGTCCCAGCACACATTCCTCAGGTTTTCATTCCCAAAGCTGTTATCAGTCTGGATGACTCAATCCGGAACCCAGGCTTGTGACTGAACGTCAGCTCTGATGGCATCACACAATTTATGGAAACACCTCCTGAGCTCTGTGGCTGCCCCTGGATGGGCAGGTAGGGCACTCACAGGGAACAGCCCCACATCCAACCACAGCTACCAGCCCAGAGAGGGTTTGATTGCTCAGTGCTCACACCTGTCCCTTCACCTGCATTCCAGGTCTAAAGGAACAGATCCCTACAAGGCCCAGGCTCTGAGACTTGCAGCTGAACCAGTGAGAGAAACCTCTCACTGTCCAAAGCACAGAACTTAATTTTTATACCTACTCGGTGCTGCAGCAGGGCTAAAAGAGAGGGAAGTACCAGCCATAGTAAAACCACAGATGATGACAGTCAGGCAGTGAAGCTGGAATCTTTATAAAAGCCTTCCTCTGTTTTTTAATCAATACAAACTTAAAATAGCTGAACAATGTGATCTAGATGAGTGTTAAATCTCCAAAGTATCATCCTTTGCAATTTCAAGCACCAATCCCATATTACCACTTTGGTATTTTGCAATGGTTGATTTCAAAGTCATCCTATATAATGTTCTAAAAGCCTAATTACAAGCAGATTCTCTGGAATATAATCACAAATAAATTACTTCTCCAGAGGTAAATTATACTACTGAACCTTGCTTCCATTTGGAATTGTGCTTATCCATAAGAACCTAGCTCATCAGCTGTCCTGGAAAATGCCATTCAAGCACTTGTTTACTATCACAGACAGATGTGGAATAATGCAACAAATTGATTCTTGCAAACTCATTTGGCAAATATAAAAGGGTATCAATATCAGTTCTTCACTGCTTTAGTGGCGAATGTGAACCAAATAGAATTGTTTATTCTACAACAAGACTTGTCACTTTGAGCACTCAGTCTCACTACAGCAATACCAACATACCCTCACTGACCAGCAATATGGACTGGAAAATATATTTTGTCACTAAGCCACAAGGAAAAACAAGTAACTTCCCAACTACACAAACCAGAAACTGCTCAAAGCAAAAAGCAGCACAATTTCACATTTCCATCTAATCCCCCTTTCAAGGGCAATTCAGACTGCATTGGGATTCCAGGGAAATAGGGGATTTACCGGTGGCTGCCGTGGCTCTTTCCTGACCCCTCGTGTCTGTCCAGCTCACACAGCTCGGATGTGTCTCCAGCAGAGGGGAGTGTTGGAACGTTCTGACAGAACTGAGAACTGTAGCTCTGCACCCAAAATCTCTGTTTTCTCCAAGGAAAACAAAGGCATGACCTTGGTGCAGAAGAAATGGTTTGGTTTTACATAATCATCTGCAGTGCCTCTGTGGGGTTTTGGAAAAGATCAGTGTGGTGTGTTTTCCACCTCCCAAATGCAAGTCAAAGCCCTTTCCATGCACTCACTCACACTTTACACCCAGGAGGAGCAGGCTGCCCTTTGGCTCCCTGGGCAATGCACAATCACACCCTGAGGAGCCTTTCCAAAGCAACACAAAGGAGCAAAGCACTCGGATCCTCCTCAATTCCACACAGGTCAGCTTTCTCTCTTCATGGAGCTGAGTCTCCCTTTCCATTCCCTGTCTCAGGCTACATTTGGAGAAGCTGAAGGACTAACCTGAGTAACCTCCCAATCAACAATGAAGTTGGAAAGCAACAGCTGTATTTATCTGAGTACATTTCAGTTATCCCAGCACTACTTCCAACAGCTCTTCTGTCCCACATTTCCTACATGGCCAACACCACCTTTATATATTTGCACTATAAGCTGATGGCACATAACTTTTAGGGGTTGGATAAATGCCCATTCTGTCATTAACCTAAATTCCCTAAGATGAACCATGCTAAGAATGGGAAAGAAAAAGGGACATCAGCCCTTGGATACCTTCCATGAAGCTTAAAGACTAGACTGAAGAACAATCTGAGCCCACCTGCAAAACTCCAATTAGGAAATTTGTTTATAAAATCCTTATACGTTTAGGTGTTCTCTTTTTCTTTGCTAGAAGGAAAGATAGCATGGATTTTCTTATATTTTTTTACACTTTTGTGTGTTCCCTGCTAAAGAGCTGCAAAGAGCAGAGTGAGCCATGGCAGAACAGGACAGTGCAGCACCTCACTGCAGATACAGGACAGGGGAGGTGTGACCTTGGGACAGTCCATGGGACAACAACCTTCAGTCTCCACTTTCCAAATCCTTTACTTCCCTCAGGAAATGTTGATATTTCATTTATTGCACATCTTTTGGAACATCCAGACCTTTGCTTCGTATTTCAGAACAACAGTTGGATATAGGATGTTATTTCAGAACAAAAAATGTCTCTGAGGGTTAAAGTCAGGATATTCTTCTGAAACTGAGGAGAACAGCACCCAACAACATCAAGCAGGAGTTCACCTCAACAATTTGTGTGTTAGAGACAAATCAAAACACCTAAAATGTCAGCTGTGATCTTTCACATAAACATTTCTCTGTGTGTCACTGACAGAAAGACAATTAAACCCATCATTTCTCAGAGACACAGCTCTATTTGTCTGCACAAACTGAGAAAACAACAAAAACCGTAATGCTCTAGAGCCATCTTGAGTTCAGGATGGAAATTCTTCACTCAGAAAGGAAACTGAACAAGCTGCAAGGCTGAGGCTTGGTGTTGGAAGCTCTGGCAGGGAGCAGTGGGGTGGGATCCCAGGAAGGGGCAGCCTCACCAGTTCAACCCCCAGCCAATGCTTCTCTGCTTGGCAGACTCATCCTTCTGGCACAGCCCTTTGCAAAAAGGAAAACAGAGCTGCAGCTCCCTGATCCCACCCCAAACCCTCCTCCAGGGTCACATACCAAACTAAAATCTGATCTCCTCTCCTTGTAGAAACTGTGGTGGCTCCTCTGTGCAGACACTGAGGCAAAGTCTGTTCCTTCTGTTTTGTCTGAGCTCTGCTTGCTCCATTCTTTCCTGGGAGCCTGTAAAATACAGTTATGAATGTGATTAAATATACATGCATATGCACATACATATATACATATTTTATATATATATATATACAATGTCTTTTGGAAAAAAAAAACCAAACCAGAGGAATCTCAAAGCTGAAAACACAAAATGGAAAAACATTATAGCCATGAACATCCTACACTTTAATCATAAAATTATGAGACCATTAAGGTCTTCTCCAACTAAATCCAACCCCTGGATCTCATTCACATGTCACTGTATGAAGGGAATCTCTTGCCTCTCACCAAAGTCAGGAAAGCAGTGGAGTTTCACAGACAAATGAAGGCCATTCGCAGTAAAAATAAAAATAAAATTTGCTTCCCTCAGATAAAGACAAAAAACAAAGAAAGGTCTAAAAAGATCACTGCTGACAACTCGTAAAATAAACCCAAATTACTTCTTTTCAAGTAAATATAAAATTGCAGAGTTAACAATTTACCTCCCAAGTTCACAGCACTACAAAAACAATAAGCACACTTTTTAAAGCTTTTTCAAGCTCTCCACAAAACATCAATTAGTATTTCTACACTTGAAGCAAAAATGAGGTCATCTAGTGCAACAGCCATTGCTCAAGAAAAGAGAACTCAAAAAGAAATGAACTCCAGTGAAAAGTCTGGATCTGCTGCCTTGTTGCAGAGTGCTCAGAAGTGCTGCAAGGACACAACAAAACCCATAATAAAGAAAAGTTCAGTTACAGCTACATGACACACTTGGTTACCATTTGAAAATACCTTTTTATCCTCATGGAAGAATGGCTCTGACTGAGCTGACACCTTGTGTTTCCATGAATTATCCACACCTTCCAAGGGGAAGCTTGGCCTGGATCGATGCAGGTCCTTCCTTGCCCTCAGATCCTGCATGAGGGGCAGGCTGTCCCTCCCTTGGCGGCATTTTTCCGAGTAGGATCGTCTGAGATCCGCGGGGACAGTCCCAAACCCAGACATGTAGCCCTTCCAGTCAGCCTTACTTTTGAAAGAGTCACCCTCACACATTTTACTTGAGCTGTCTTTGCTTCTCAGTGTAGAGCTCCTCACGATGTTCTTGCTCCAGTCTCCCTCTGGAGACACCTCCAAGAATTGTTCTTTTGTCACCAACTTCTTCTGCAAGAGCCCATCATCAGCCTTTAGGGACAGCTTGGAGGCCAGATTGACTTCCAGCCTCTGCTCTGTGCTCACTGCATTTATGGGCTGTACCTTTTCAATTACAAATTTTGCACCCTGGTTTCTGGAGGTCAAGTTCACTTCCTCATCCTCATCAACAATGAAAGTTTTCTTCCTAGCAAATTCCACAGGTGAATTTACAAACTTCTCTGGAAAAATGCTGCTGGGGTTTCCCCAGTAAGGAGGGCTGACCTTTCTGTCTTTGGACTTCTGCTTATCAAATTCAGGGCTCCGTAGTTCCAGTTTCTCTTTGCTCTTTTCATTTAGGATTAGTTTCTCTGGCCTGTGCTGCTCTTCTGCACGTTCACCTGGTTTGTTATTAACTGAATAGTGGTCTGATCCACTCTTCCACTCGTTCCAGCTGTAGGTAAGAGTCATTCTCTCTGACACATTTCTTTTGTTCTTTGATCTCTCCCAACTCAGTGAGCCGAGATCTTCAGAAAACTTCTCCTGAACTTTACTGGCCTTTGCTGATTCTTCTTTATATTCTGCCATAAGCGCATCAATATCGAGAATTTGGGATCTGTACCCATCCTCAGCCTTCCTTCCAGGCAGATCAGAATTATTGTCACTCCTTTTCTGGGGGCCCAGCTCACTGTCCTTACGCACCTGCGCGGATCGCGGTGGGGACCGGGGCTCATGGTAAGAGGAGATTTTCCTTCTGCCACTCTTGAGATCAGCCTGTTGATCCTGTTTTAACAGGAAAGCATCAACATCTATAATTTTCTCTTTAGAATGATCCAGACCTTTCTCATGATGCTGTTGGTTATCTTTCCTAGACATGTGTAAATTACCAAATGCAACATTTTTGGAGAAAACAGCATCTTTTTCATCTTCTTTGACCCAATCCTTGCTAATACGTGCTTCCCAGGAGTCTTCTCTACAAGTTGAACTTGTCACATTTTTATTTGGAGGTTTGGACCTTCCAGGAAAAACAGGGTCCAGATTAATTGCTGCTGTCTCACTTGAACTAGAAACTGTATTAATTTCACTTGCACTGGGAGCACCAACAAAGCTTTTCTCTTTTTTGATACCAGGAATCTGATAAGTCACTGCAAAATAAGTTGCCTTTGGCTCAAAGACAGAACTCTGATGTTTTGTGTAATCATCAGGAGTGCCAAGAACAGCTGGGTTAGCCTCACTCCCCTCCACCCCATCTTTGATATTTTTGCTTCTCCTTTTAAGTAAATTCTCATTCAATTGCAATGAATCTGTCCGGCTCAGCTTCTTGATATTTTCAGGATTGAGCCACACAACTTCTTCCACCTTGAGTGACTCCTGAGGCAAGGTCCTCCTCCTCCACCTTTCAGAAATCTTCAAGTCAGAAACGCTACTTCTGCTTCTCCTGACTTTCTCTTCTGGATCTGCTCCTCGGAGTTTCTCGTTGTTTTCAGGAGCTGTACGAGCCAAACTGAAATCTTGCTCTTTGCAGTTTAAGTCCGCACTTTTCCTCAACCCAAACGCCCCAGATTCCTCTTTGGTAACACTCAGTCCTTTTGTGTCAGGGGGGTGGCCACTGGAAGATTTAAAATATTGTCCACTTGCAAGCACTGAAGCCTGAGCCCCATGTTTATTGACACTTGTGGAAGACACGTCACGATCCAAGTTGGTTCGGAATTCATGGATGTCTGTCCCACCTGCCCTGAAACTCCTTTTCTCAGAAGAGCATTTCACAACATTAATCCTCTCTGATTTATCTACAGAAGACACTTCACTCTTATCACATTTAATTTCAGTATGTAGCTTGCTGACTTTTTCACTCATTCCCAAACCTTTACTTTTGTTTGTGGAATAAGGTGTTTTCTCAACTATGAACAGTGGCTCAGGATCAGTTTTATCAAAGTCTCTTTTCTGTTCAGGTAAAGTGCATTCACTGGAGAGAAAACCAGCAGGTTCTCTCAACACAGCCTTGCTTGTGAGAACTTTTGCCTCTCTGGCTTCTGAAGTAACATTATCTTCTTTCAAGTAAAGAGTGTGACTACTTGTCTTAACAGACTGCCCTGTGGGTACAATGTCCTCATCAGTTTTATTCTCTTTCACAGATGATTTTCTAGTTCTGAGTGTCATGGCCTTTTTCTCAGGAGCCATTGTGATGGCTTCACTAAGAGCCCTTTCACCACAAGTCTGAAAGATTTCATACCTGGGCTCTATTCTTTGGTAAATTTGAGAATCTTCTACATTTTTGGGAACGGGTTTTTCACTCTTTTCAACCAAAGATTTTTCTAATACAATACCCGGACTCATTTTCTTGTCTTCACTTGAAGAAGCTGGTTTTGGACTTTTCTCTACATGTGCTGGATGTTTTGATGGATCAGGCTGCTTGTGATGCTCCTTTGCAGTGGTGCTTTCCTCCCCTTCTGCCATCCACGAGCGTCTGTGCCCTGAAAGCACCAGGTCCTGCTTTGCCTCGGGCTCCTGGTTCCTTTTTGGTGCAGGATCAGCCCCAGAATGCTCAGCAACAACACTGTGCTTCTGCACATTGTGCTCAAACAGGGTGGCCCGGACAGTTTTAATGAAGGGCTTTTCCAAAAGAGCTGGGTTTAATTTCTTTTCAAAGTTGCTTGTGAATGAGACAGAACTCTCAGTCTGCTGTGAGAAATGCTGACCATCTCCCAGGAAGCTCCCTTTCCTCTCCAGCTGATCAGGTTTATTGGTTATCTTTAAAACCTGACGGGATTTCCAAGGCTTCCCAGGGGCAAATGCCTCAGTGACATCTGTGCCATGGGTGAGCTTCAGCTCCTTGCTCTGGAACAACAAAATCCAACAGTTATCTTGAGTTTATTTAAAAAATAACATTTATTTTAAAACTTACTTGTACCTACTTTGTGCAACAGAGCCTGTACAAGTCAAACACATCCACATTCCCTGAACACAAACTCCATTGAGACCAAGGAAACCAAATCCAGCTCCTGAATCTTGATTTTAACAGAATTATCTCACTAATAACCAGCAACATGGTCAAACTGCAAGGAACATGAAGATCTGACTAAATATCACAGCTGGAGATGCTCATCTATGAGAGATGTTAAGATGAGCCAAAGTAAAAAAGTAAAGATGGAAATTAATATTTATTACCAATCCTTCACTATTATCTACTCACAGGAAATACAAGCAGCATCCTAAAAGATGGTATTTTTAATAGCTCTTGCTGAAAAAGCACAGCATGCAAATAATAAAGGGAATCAGAATACTAGAGGCCTTATAGGAGCTCAATCATTCATTCAAGTCTTAAAATTTAAAATTTAAATTCCCTGAAGAGTTGACTTAAGATTGTCTTTAAAAAAAGCTAAAGAACATCAGAAAATTAACATAAAATGTATTTATAAATGAAGATTTTTAAGTCTGAACTATATTCTTCAGGGAATTTCTTTAATCCTACGTTATTGTCAGATTCTGAAAACAGCACTTCCATTAATGAAAGGTTTTTCCTTTTAAAACAAATTGCTCTCCTTGAAAATAACGCTGAACTACAGAAACTTTGCACCTGTAGCTTTTCCTTACCACATATTCCTATCTTGGACAGGAAAAAAGCCATAAGAACTCATTACAAACACCCTTAAACTACATTAAATCTCCTCTCCCAGGAACTGTCACCAGAGAAGTTCTGTTTTGCAACACTGAAGTGTTGCTTAGAAACAGAGAGAGCCTAAAGCTTCCACAGCAAATCCCCATTTTCCCTGGAACACTTTGTTGTCTAAACTGCTCAGGTAAAGGTTGTTGAGGAGACTGACCAAGGTCCAGGCTGGGATTTAACAGGAGCTGGGAAATGGATGCAGGAAAGCACAATCTTAATGCTCTGCTTGGAGAAAATAAAGAATAATCACTGCACAAACCCACCACAGCCACAGGCAGTTCACTGGGGTCTCATGGATCAGAAATCCCTTAAAAACACTGCACAAAATATTCTTCCCTCTCTACCCCTCCTACACTGAGCAGTGTGCACACAGAGCTGCACAAACCCAGCTGACACAACACTCCTGAACTTTTCTCTGCACATTCTAAAGACAAACTCACACCAGTAAATCCACTGGGGTTGTGTCAGCCCTAATAATCTCCATACCCATTAAAAAGTCACTGATTGATAAAGCCACACACATAACAGGACCTTGCAGAGCCAGCTGCTGCCAGTTCCTTACTTTTGGATTTTCCTGCAGGTCATGGATCGAGTCAGCTCCAGCCTCCCCAGGTTTCTCAGGCTTTGCTTCACCCCCTGATGTTGGACTTGAAAACCTAAAACAAAGGACTGGTATTATTTCTTTAGTCCAGCTGGTCAATGAGCAGGGTGGCTTCCTACCAAAGCAGGCTGGTAGAAATTATCCATCAAATTACATTTCCTAAAGAAGAAATATCCCTATTTCATAGTAAATTACTGTATTTGGTGGTTAAGTTGTATCTAGACCAAAGGAATTACCAAAATATTAATATACTAATTATTACTATTAATACAACAATATTAATTATTGTTAATATAAATAATACTGTTAATCGTGCATCTTAATTGATAACAGAGGATTTATAACAGAGGATAATCAATTGATAATAGAGGATTTAGATATGCATAACAAGCTACAATGTCTCATTGACAGTTACACTTACATGCAAAGGCCACAGTATTGACAGCTTCATTTTTTTCAGCTGTTGCCAGAATATATTTAATTTTCTCTTTTTCGGATTAAAAAAGGCAGGAAAGCAGCTTAAGAATAATACTAAAAAAATCACATTAAGTGGAAGCAAAATGATCAAGCTTTTTTTACTGGACTGAGAGAGCAAGTTTTACTGAACAACATGAAGCCAAGAGGATTAAAGAGAATTTCTCTGTAACCTACATCTTGGTTAAGTCTGCAGAGAGTGGCCGTGACTGCAGCGAGCGGCGCAGATTTCCTCCCTTAACGTCAGGACTTTCTGTTGTCAGCTCCTTGATCCTCTGCTGGATGGTCACACACCTGTTTTCCTTCTCTGGGAGAAGCTCTGGATCCACTGTGGCACTGGGATTTTCTGAAGTAAACAAACTAATGTGTTTTTTAACACTACCTCTTAAGATATTATTCTCTTTTTCTGAAGAAGCTGCAGGACTTTCACAGCCCAGGAACGTGTATGTTTCCTTCTGATCTGCTCTTTTTCCCCCCTTATTAGTTCTGCTTTCACTGGTTGTTTCAGGGCTTCTTTCAGGACCATGCAAGTTAATAATTATTTCTGGTTTTGTCTCAATTTGTTCACTTTTAGATTTAAGTTTAGTTTCCCATGTGTATTTCCCATTATTTAGGATGCCAATTTCCTGACTACTGCATTTCAGATTTGTTTTAGAAGAACTGCTTTTATTCAATTCAGTTTCTTCGTGTTTTGGCCCCGTTTCAGACTGATCATGACTACCCACATCAGTAAAAGCAATTATGGATACATTCTCCTTGCTTTCATGGGATGAACCAGCCTTCTTGCAAGAAGAAAGATCTTTATGTTCAAACTTAGCTGTCAGGTCCATGGACAAAGGCCTTGGTTTTCTAACCCCAGATTTCTCTGTAGGAGATTTTTCCTCAGAAGTTTCCACAGCTTGATGCTTTTGATCTCGTAATGATTCCAGAAAAATAGCAGACACTGGTCTATGTTTTGCCCTTTGCTGGACATCAACAGAGAAATCAACTTTATTGTTGAGATTATTTGCATCATCATTGTTCTTCTCCCCTGGATGAACTTCACGAGCATCTTTCTTTTCACCGGTTTTCAGGGAGCTCCATGATTCTGGTCTGAGACTGGAGGAAAATGACATGTGCCTATGGAGAGCCCCCTCAGGATTCCTGGGTGTCTCTGCTGGTTTCACAGAGCCCTGGAGGTCCTTGCTTTGCAGAGCAGAGAATCCCCTGCGCTCCTGAGCCCTTTTCTCCTGGACCTTGGTCTGCTCGGGGCCCCCTGGCTCAAACAGAATGACTGTGTTGGCACTGGGCCCCGTGTAGAAAGTCACATTTGTCACCATGTCACTGCCAGCCTGATTTTCAGTGTCAATGGCTTTCTGATCCACTAAGGGAGGGACATTCCCACTCAACACTTTCACAGAGGACGTTTCTTCAGTGGCCTTTCTCACCATGCTGCTGGATCTGAACGCTGGGACGGGCGGTTTGACGTTTGCAAAAGTATCCGAGGATTTCTCTTTACAAAAAGGCTTTGGGAAAAGTCTGGGCCTTGATCCCAGCGAGGGCATGGTTGCAGATCTCAAGGAATTCCCTAATTTCTTGTTCTCTTCCAGAGTCAGGGATGCTGAGGCTTCCTTTGCCTTGTTGCTGGCATCTGAAAGCACACTGACATACACACGCTGTGCCTTCTCCTCAGCCCTGAGCTCAGCTAGGTCAGGGACTGGTGTCAAAGATGCCAAAGTAGAATTTATTTCTACTCTTGTTGCCATAGTTGGAATTACACATTCAACAGAAGGGAAAAACTCCAGCAAGGAAAAAGAATCTGCAAAAAAAAAAAAAAAAAAAAAAAGAGAAAAATGCGAGTATTGATGTAGAGTCAGCATGAACATCAAATAACATCATTCTCACATAAATTCACAAGGAAGCAAACTCAGATTAAGGTGCCTTTCAGATATGCTGATACCAGAGTTTATCACACTGAAAGACAGAGTGTTCCTTCTCTAAAAAGCAAGAAACACCATTATTTACTGACTTGGCCCAACAACCAAATACAATGGAAATAAACATATCCTACAAACTTCCACACTCCCACTTACCATAATTTGCTGCTGCAACCAATCCATAGGGCCTGAATTCTTTCTCATAGTGACAAGAACTTGGTCACCAAGGGCACATTAAGGACAGGGAATGTGATCACTCCAGAGATACTGCCCAGACCTCACCTGCAAATAAACAAAATAATCCAATTCAGGTGTGGCACATCCCCAGACAATGCCATGTGGGACAAAAATCCAGAGAATTCTAAGGAGAAAAAGCTGGTTGTCAAGCAAAAGTGACCTCATGCAACTGTAACAAGCAGAAGAATGTTTATTTTTCAAACAGCCATTAATAAATCGACAAGAAATTACCAATTAAAGGTGTAATTGAAAGGCGAGGAGGGAATAACTCAGACAGCACAACAGACACACCAAATCTGAGCAGTTAAAACCACATTTAGGTAAGACTGTTTGCATATTCAACTGCTGTCAATCACTGGTTAAACACAGAGCTTTGCATTACTGTAATCTCAATTACTGTAATTTACTTTCTATTGTAAAGCTCTTTTCTGGGGCAGCAGTCCGTGAAGTGCTACCTGAGCAGCTGACCTGCAAACGGCTGATTTTCCATCAAAATGGAACTTTTACCATGACAAAGCACTTTTGTATCTCGCTAGCAAAGGCAGGAGAAGAGCTTTGGCTTTAATTATATTCTTACTGCAGAGAAGTGGGAAAACCAGCAGTAATTAGAATTTCAGCTACAAGAAGTAACCTGAATCCTTCCTAACAGAAGTATATTTAAACTCGTAGCAGATGCAGGCAGCTATGTAAGGTTAGATTATTTTTTTTCCTTCAAAAGCTGTCATACTCATCATTTTTAGAAAACTCACACTGTACTTCATAACCAGGGGCCCAAATTTGTGTTGCCACCCTCTTGTCTCTTCTGGGCAGCCTTTGAAGGGGCAGT
Organism: Setophaga petechia; assembly: GCA_024362935.1. Lineage (NCBI taxonomy): Eukaryota > Metazoa > Chordata > Aves > Passeriformes > Parulidae > Setophaga > Setophaga petechia. Next base: position 11,984,086 of record JANCRA010000021.1, read on the forward strand.
TTTGGACTCCTCTCACTGGAGCCTATATTGGTGTGAATTTACCACGCAGATAAACTTATTTGTAGATTCTGTGGAATATGGAGCTTCCTGATTGTGGTTATTAAAAAAACCCAACCAGGGTTTTCAGGATCTTGCCTTCCTGAGTCTGCAGTCTGGAGAAGTGGTTATTTCACCTTCAGCTTCCCTTGACCAGACTTAGCCCACACTGGCACTGAAGTTGCAGGGATTTATTTTTGTCCCTGCTTGTGCTCCCTCTCTCAGGCAGGAGAATGAACTCCACTCACCTTGTCCGTTCCCTTTCATCTTCCAATCCACTTGGAGTTCTGTCTCAACCACTTATCCCTGATGCCATCCCCCCTCCTCCCAAGTCCACGACCTCGTCCTTCCAAAATAGCCACTAACCCAATCAGCTTATCCACATCAAGCTGCCCCTTCCACCATCTCACAGATCTCCATGAAATCTTCCTCCCTTCTCCCACTCCTTGCTCTAAGAAACGCCACCAAAATCCGATTAAAATGCTCTCACATTCCAAGGATGCAAAGGTTTGGGAGGTGCTGTAAAAGGAAACTTGCTGGAATGAGGCTGATGCTCACAGGCAACATTGCAAAGAGAAAAATTCAGCTGTGAAAATAGCACGGGTCTTGCAGTAGCTGAGAATAAATTCTCTCCTATCATTCTGTAGTCCCTGTTTCTCTGGAAAAGAAGAAGGGAGCACAGAGCTTCTTAAATGGACTAAAACTTGATCCTCAATGGAACGCAGGGCAGTGAATTTACCATGTGGGACCTAATCCCTGGTAACAGAGTACAGCTTGCTTCTCCAGCCAATATTCCTAACACAAAACTTACCCCTTCCTCAGTTTCATTATACTCCAGCTTTACAGGACTACATTTTCCACTACATAATCTACCCAGGTCAATTTCATGTTTTAAATTCAGATACCCTACAACAGATACAGGGCCCCAAACAGACAAGGGTTTGAAAAAAACCCCAAAAATTTAGTGGAAAAAATAATCACCCAAGTTTGAAAATGATAAAGCTCCTTGATACAATTACACTTGATAAAGAGGAATCATGTCATCAATGCCAAGTGTAACATACACTAGACACTGTGTCTCAGTTTTGAAATGTATCTTGTTTTAGATAAACCTGCTTCTTTCTTAGTAAAAGACCTCTAGTCCAGTTGGCAACATACAAAATTTGGGGCAATTTATAAAGATCAACTGTAAATTGCACTGCAGGAGGATTTCAGATGCTATTAATATTTAGTAATTCTACTGTAATCGTACTACTACAGTTGTAAATCCCTCACCATCAGCTACATCATGTCATTGCCTCCCTGACCTCCTCTGCCCAGGGACAGTCAGCCCAGCTGCCCATGCTGCTCCTGCATGTCCCCATCCTGTGTGGCAGAGCCTCAAAGCCACCTTGTCACCATTTCTGGGCACCTTATCCCCATTTCTGGGCACTGTTTCTCTCCGTGCCTCTCAAGCAGTGCCCACGCTCCCCTTGGCTGTGGCAGGCACATTCTGCACACAAATGAAATTATAAATGGCACTGAAGTGTCTCTTGAAATCCTCCTGCTCTTATCAGAAAGGCTGGCATATGAAGGCCTGTCTCTTCCCTGCTGCTCCTCTTCCTCAGATTCCAAACACCTGTGTGCCTGGGATTTTTTTATTTTTCCTGGGCCAAGCTGAGCCACCACAGGGTGCCACAGAGACGAAAAATGCAAACACTGCCCCAGGCCCCTTCAAATCCTAATGCCCTCAGGTGTTGCCTGCATTTTTAATTAAAGATCATTACAAAAATTGTCAACAATTTTCCTTGTACAAAATCAAAATGGATTATTCACTTCACAGGGTTATTTTTGCAGAAGATCATTTGGGAAGGGCTTCACCCCAAACACGCCCTCGCTTTGGCACTTGCCCACCCACCACACACACACAACTATTATTTACATCACTGCTAATTCCTTTAAGCCTATTAAGGCAACAGCAACAGCCTGCAGATAATTTTTCCACCATGAATCACGTGACTGTTGCCAACTTCCTTGCTCAGAAACAAGAATGTTTTAAATGACACAAAGCAAAATTATCTATAATCTGGCCCTGAACCTCGCAGCAGATAAACAAGTCCATCTGTCTTCTCTAAGGGTGGAAAACATAAAAAATCCACTAAGAAAATGTCTCTGCTATTAAAAAACCCAAACAAACAAAAAACAAAACCAAATATGTTTATGACATGGAGATCAAGCAGAAAGCCTGGCTCCAGCAGTGAATGCCCACTAAAAATACTTCTTAGAAAATCACCTAATAAACATGAAGTTTTTCTTCTTTATATACAACTTTATCAGCAAATCTGCTTCCAGTATAAAAAATTTACTCCCTTATTGTGTAGATACAAGAAGAATTTTGATAACAACATATATTAGCAGCTCCTGAAAACATGGCTTTGTCCATGATTGTGGCTGGAAGGTTGGGACTGGATGATGTCTAAGGACTCTTCCACCCCAAACCAGTCTGGGATTCCATGACTCTGTACATTCCCCTGGCCCAACAAGCCACAGGAGCTACTGGGAGCAATGACCATAAACCAAGATTTATTTCATCCCTCCTACAAAAGTTACCCCACTGTCTAAAATGATTCAGTCTTTACAAACGTTTTTCTTCTCTCCTTTCTCCTTCCTGTCCTCACTGACTGAACCCTGAGGTCAGTAATGCAGCAATCCCTGTCTGTTCTCCCCAGAAATCCTCCTTCTGCTGCTTCCTGCACTTGGAGAGGTGCTGATTGGATTAAATAAGAATTAACAGAGCAGATCCTATCACTTACTGTGCACGTACGAGTGTGAGTGCTGACAAGAATATAACTTACTACAGCGCAACAAAAATAACAAAAAATCTTATTCTGAAACTTCCATAACCAAGTAGATCATGAAACTAATTCAGTAAAAAGCAGGCTTTTTCTATTTTTGGGTTTAAGCCTGATTCAGGTTCTTATTCACTGCAGTGGGATCCATCAGTAGTATTTAAGAGGACATTCAGGGTCTCTTAAAGGGAGAGATTATCAAAAATACTTTCATAATGGCTCTAATTTTTAATTTGCCAGGTTAAGTTTATTCACAAAGTAAAAACAGCTAATAAAATGCATGTAAATTATATTTTCCCAGATTCACAGTAACTCAGTTCTGCTTCTCAATAACAAAAATTAAAGGCTGAGAATTAAAACTACATATTCCAAATCTCACAAGCCAGATAGATCTGCAAAGCCCCACAGACCACTAATATTACAATTCCAAAGTATTGCAAAATTCAAAATATCCTTCCCTCCATTTCTAATGTCCAAGTCTCTTGGAAACCTCTAGTTCTTCTCTTTTACAAAAAGAACTAAGTGCTGCTCTTTTGGACATTCCGGTCCAGTCCCAACCCAAGGATGAAAGACTCCACTCTGACATTTCCTCCCGCTGCAGAAAAGATTAGCATTTTGTTAAATAAAGTGTCCATCCTATAAATAGCAGCATTTACAAGCACTTGTAAATCTCTAATTGCTCCTGCCAGTACAATTGCATAACGATCATCACCTGCCAGAGCTTCACCCCCATGCAGCTGCACTAAAGAGCTGCAACATTTCCAACCACCCTTTCCATTAAGTGCTGCCATCTCAATCCCACGGTGAGAACTTTACACCTTGTATTTTGATCTCCACGCTGCAAAGATTGGTTAAAATGTTAACAAATTAGAGAACAGAGTTTCAGTAATTCAAGCTGGCCCCATAGAGGCTGTAATAGTTATTTAGTAAAGCAAAAATTCGATGTTAAATACACTGGAATGGTCAGTATGAATTTAAATCACATTCCTGATGTAGCAGGACAATCAGCTGAAACAGGGATTCAGGAAAACACCATCAGGGTGGGGAGGCCCTGGCACAGGTTGCCCCATCCCTGGAAGTGTCCATGGCCAGGTTGGACACAGCTTGGAGCAACCTGGGCTAGTGGAAGCTGTCCCTGACCCTCCCAACATAAATCAGTTTGGGATTCTGTGATTAATTTATGGTAGAGTAGGATTCAACAGCAAAATGCAACTGCGTGTAACCAGGACAGAATGCATCATGATGGCTGTGGGGCACAGGGAGTCATCCTCCTAATTTCCTTGAATTTATGAGACAGATGTGTCTGGAGAGAATGATTTGGGTAAAAAATTACATGTAATAATCTGTTTCCACAGCTGACAGTCTGTGCTATTTTCATAACAACGTGTGTCATATATAAAACATAACCCACCAGGATTAATGTACAAAAAAGGCAGATTGCTCCAGTTCTTTCTAAAAGACAGCTTCAGAATATAATCCTTTAGAAAGAAACCATTTGCTACCATAGATTTAGTATCAAGTACCCATTTTTTGGGTATTCAGCTCCAAAAATTTCTACACTGGGTTTTGGGGGCAATGACCACTGCTCTACAAACAATTCAGGCCAACACCTTGGTCAAGATCAACTTTGTCCAAGCCAGGTCTTGGCTGGAGATTTTCCTCTTTGTACATCGTGTTCTACTCAAGAGATCCCTCAAGAGCACAGGGACTGACAGAACACATTTGGCATTTCCTCTGACCTGCACAACTGCCTCATCACACCCCAATCTTCCACAATTTCCTCCTCCCCAACCCTCTCATTGACAGTTTCAGAGGAAACTCTCTTCCCCTTCCAGATTCACAGTAGGCTTAATTTGTTTTGAAACTCCCTCGAGACTCAGGTAGAAAAAAACCCAACCAAATGAAAATTACATTAAATGTTGGTGAATCACCATTTTTTGGTACCAGAAGCAGCATATCCTCACCCTCCTGTGTGAATCATCTTTTACTTCCAGCATTCCACACAAGGGATTTCACCCAGCTCATTACTGGGTGGGTATTTTCAGAAAGTCCAATTCTTTTGGCAGTTGAAATAGGGAATAAAAGCAAAATCCTGATTTCTGCCAGCTAAGGATGACATTCTGCAGCAAAACATGAATTATGGGATAAGGCTGAAGTGAGGCTAAAAGTGTGTTTGTGCAGAAGGTGGGTATTCCCAGCAGAATGCTGTTCTGTTTGCTTCTCTCATCAAACCTTTGCTTTTGTGGTCAGCTTCAACTCCTGCTAATGTTCTTTTAGGTTTCATCCTTGCAAATGCTTTTAAACCACAATCAAGACCTGCAAATAACCTCCCCATGCAGCTTAGCAGGAAAAAAAAAGACACTCCAGAAACAACTGCATTGCGTGCCAGATAAAATATTAATAATCAGGTTTGGCTACAAGCAAGAAAAACTGACTAGGGAACTGAAAAAAGATAAGTAAGTCAAATTAAGGTTCTTCCAGGAAGATGTTTGGTTGTTTCAGGGAGGATTTTATTTTATCTGCAGCTCCCAAAGGTCAAAGGGGTCATGTCCTGGACACAGCAGAGGGTGGGTATTTATAAATTTGCAATTTGGCAAATTTCTCCTCATACCTTTTCAGAATCATCGTGGAACTTCCTGCAGGCTAATTGCAACATGGTCTTCTTGTTGAAGGAAGCTTAACTTCACTTTTAACTGTATTTAAAATAAATTTTGGCTAGAGTTTAGTTTTACTGCACAGATCCTGAAGGAATGGGTTAAATCCCTGACTCTCCTCTTCATATCTTATGCTACACATCCTGAATATGATGGAATTAATCAAAATCTAATTTATTTATGCGTCCTTTGAGTGTATTTTCTCCATGACCTTGCTTTAGAAAGGTGAAATTTGGCTCATTATAGTTTCAGAAATACATCAGGCAGCTACTGATCCCTCTGACCTCGAGCAGGCAGTGCTTTCCAAAGCCCCAGAACTGAGGCAGGGCTGTGTTTCTCCAGAGGCTCCAGCTTTGGGTGGGAATGCTCTCGTTTGGCAGGCACACCATGGACACAGCTGAAGGAGTGCAAGGAGATGGATGAACCAGCTGCAGCACAGACAGAAATATGGGATTGAAAAACAACTTTGGCATTCTTCCACTTGATACTCCCCTCCACAACACCACGCTCCGTACCATGTTCCAGCAGTAAAAGGAGCTTAGAGACCACCCACACCTGGAAATATTTACTGTAACTGTGCATATTTCTCATCCTCTTGGCAGCAAGGGAAGAGGAAGGACAACTGTTTGATCTCAGAGCTGACAGGACATGGATATATCACCACTGGACTTTGTTTTATTCGCTGCCTTCAGAGCCCCAGCTGCTGCAAATGCTTTTAAAAGCAGCAATGATATAATTGGGGCATTTTCCTCCTAAAACAGTGGTGGAAGCTACTTGGACACTGACATTGGGACTTCTTGATGAGTAAAAATAGCCCTGCAGCACCTTGCTAAGCCTGGCAGCCAGCATGGGGACACCAAAGCTCATGTGAATTGTGGGAGGTGCAGCACTCCTGCGGGAGACAGGGCTTGGCTGACCTGCTGAGGAATTCAAGTCAAAGGATTGAGTGAAGCAGATCCGTGGGCTTTGGTTTATTGAAAAAATCCACCTACTTGTTACAAAAATAGGCAAGTGCCTCCACAGCACTTTGAAGCCTTCAGAAATAAAGCTGACCCATGGCCCTGTGCTCCCAGGCAGGAATCAGGGGAAGGATCTCTTCACACAAACCCAGCCTCTGAAGGTCACTGTAACACAGAAATAGCACGAGGTGAGAAGACATTTCCTGCTTGCCTTCATGCACAGCAGGTGCTTTTGTGTCAGAAGGACAAAGCCCCTAATCCTCTGATCTGCCTCCTCAAATTCTAATGGATTTCCAGCGCTGGAAAACGTATTTGTGGCCTGGCACAGTAAACCACCTTCAGAAAGTACAACCAGCTCAAGCTGTCCTGTGATTGACGTGGGGTCACCAGGACGAATTTATAAATACTGAGCCCTTCATACATTCATCTGAGTGCTGAAAAATTAATTAAGGTATGGCCATATGGGGAGGAAAAAAAGTGGTTTCATCCAGAAAAATTAAGGTCACTGGCCTTGGAGCATGACCTTGAACACACTGAGGGATCACTTCAACAGTTTAAGCATCTGGAGCAAATTCAAACCCATAAAACCAGAGGACAAAAGAAAGAGAGTGATGGGCTAGAAGACCAAAATCATGATATTAAAAATGATATATGTGTATACATAGCTATGATGACTAACGTGTATCCAAGGGCTAAGAATTAACATTCCTTTGCTTCTGCAAAAACAAGAAAGCAGGTTTACAGTGCATTATTTTTATACCTGTACTTTTCCTGACAGACACATTTGGAAGCTGCACAGTCGCCAGCAAAGACTCATTCACAAAGAGCACGTGGCAGCTACTGATAAAACACCCAGAGCAGAGATGCTGCAATAGATTACACTGCTCCTAAGCTTTCACCTGCACTAAAAGAAATCACATGGTCACTGGCTCAGGGTGGAAGGCACCACAGAAGGTCATCTGGTCCCATCTTCCTGCTCAAGCAGGGTCATTTCAGAGCAGGTGGCACATGGCTCTGGAATAACTCCACTGAGGGAGACTCCACAGCCTCTCTGGGAGAGCTGGGGAAAACTGTCACTGCACATTCTTGGTACGAATATTTATGTACTGCTTCAGCTCTCACAGCTCTGCCTTCAGATGTCTTCTCTGCTGGCTGGTTTGCTACTTGTGATCTTAAAAAAATCAGATGCAAAAAAGCTCTGTGTTCAACAGCTTTTGATTTGGCTGCTAATGACACATTTTCCATCAAAACAGAGAGCCAACACTGTGTCACAGCAATTTCTCCACTCAGTCCATCATTCCACCTTGCAGATATTTGATTAGTCAGAGCATAAGCACGTAGTCGAGTTCACTCAACAAGCAAATACACTCGAGCCCAAAACACTCGTACCAGGCACTGCTGTGGAAATGAACTGCAGCTGCATGGCAGCAAGACACTGACAAACAGGGGGACAGACCAGGTGCTTCCCAGGAACAGATGATTCTGTTCTTGAACAAATGAACACTTTCAAAGCCTGCTCCTCTGAGTCACAACAACCTCTGCTCTGGAGATGAAGCCTGCAAAGCTGCAGATAAGGAGATCTCCCTGGGACTGCTGCAGGAGACAAGCACTGTGACAAAAGACTGGCAGAGCTGGCATTAATAAACAACACAGCTCCATCTCCCAGGCAGCACCTCCATCCTCAGCTCTACAGCAGCAATTCAAGAGCTTCACAGAAAAGATGACCCAACTTGGAACAGGAAAATTATTAACAGTATTAAATTGGATTAATTTTACTCCACTTACATCTTTCAGGATACTGATGGAGCCATTAAAATTCATTCAGATCAAATGACATGACCCTCAGATTTACCATTTCCACTCCTGTCTCACAGACAGTGAAAAAAGCATTGGACTAAGTAGAGATGAGTGGATCTATTCTGAGTCAAATAAAATATTGTCATAAAAGCCAGATACTTGGTGGCATATATCACTCCCTGAGCCAAAATCCCTTATGTCACCCTCTGCCCTAAACACACTGACACACTGAGACATGAAATCCTTTTGCCTTTCAGGTTGTTCCCAGTGTTCCAACAGCTCTTTGATCTCTTCCTTGTGTACTGAACCTGGCATTAAATCAGGTAGGATACGGTGCTGCAGCAGGGTGCTGCCTCCTGCCAGCCATCAATAAACTGCCCTGAGCTGCACACCCAGGACAAACCTGCTCTGCCAACAAAGCCTGAAGCTGTGCCAGAGGAGCTACTGCTGCTGCCTTGATGATAAGGCTCCTCTTTTCCCTTCAGTGGGCACATCTGGCTTTTCACATATGCAGGAAATAGGGGTTTTTTCCCCCCCATTAATGCAAATGCCCACCTCAGAATCACTGGCTGGGTATTGCCAGCTTGTACAAGTGTTCCTTTGGTTGCCTGTGAGCAGGGCATTGTTACCAGCAATCCACAAAGGAGCTTCCTCTTCCCCCAGAGCCCCAGGAATGGAACAGAACACAGAGGGTCGTGTGTGAGCCAGAGCTGTGATGCTGCATTTCTCCTCATTTCTGAACAAAAGGATGTTTAAGCCAAGAACTCTGACAGCAACAAGCCTGCACATGCATTGTACACTACCTTGTTCTTCAGAAACACAACATTATTCAGCAAAATCAAGGCCTGTAATGAATTATTGATAACACGTATACCATCCAAAAGCTTTGTGAGTACTAAACAATCTCCTCTACCTCCCTACATGCTTGAGAAAGCACAGAAGGGGAAAAAATGCCTATTAATTGAAATACAACAGTTCAGGCACTAAAAACATTAATGTATTTATTGAGGGAGGTGAAAGAAAAAGAAATAGCTGGAGTGGGAAAAAACCAGCTCTGAAATCCAAACGGTGGCACTGAAAACCTGGGAATGCCTGGATGTGCACAAGCACTGGTGTGGAACATCCTCAGCACAGGGACAGGGAGGCCCAGGGAACCCCAGGGCTGCTCAAACCACACTCACAGCTTTGGCACAGAAGGGAATTTTTAACCACAAGTGAACCCTGGGGGATTTTTAACTTTTTGGGAAGTTTTAAGCACGGAGAGCAGAGAAGCATTTAAACATCAAAATAAAGATAGAAGAGTAACATGAAAGCACTTGAAACTGATGGTCCAATGTAGAGATCACTTTGATTTTAAGGCAATGTAATAGTGAATAGCTGACACAGGCATATTTTGCAGCTCACAAAAATTAGGAGGAGTGAAAGATCACAGGTTTGTCCTCACCAGTTCATCCAGACCTAAATGCCTCAACATGAGCACTCATTTGCCCATGAGCAGCCCGACCATGAAGCTTCCCTCAAATCACCCCCACCCAGCCACACTCACACCACAATTACAGCAGCCCTGGCACCTGATCCCAGTTTCTCAGAGCATCCAAGGAAAGGATTTAGTAACCTGTAAACGATCTCACAGTGAATTTAGAAACACCCTTCTGAAGTTATTACAAAGAAGGATCATTGGACTGAAATCTGACTCAAAAGCAAACCAGGATACACCGAGTTCTCCCAGCTCCTCACCTCTCATGCCTGTCCCCACAAAGCCCCACAGTGAAGCATGACCCTCTGTGATCACAGTTAACACCACTGGAGGCCTCTGGAAGGCAGAGACATTCACCAGCCTCAAGAGGCACAGCAAGTCCTGCTGCTGATGAGAAATCTGCTGAGCCAACTCCCTCGCTGGCCTTTTGGTACAGATCTGCAAGTTCAAAGGGTGGCATAAAGTTGTCATAAAAACAGGTAACTCATCATCAAGAATTTCTGAAGGACGAATCCCACCTGAGCCAAATCAGTCAGAGAACAGGAGACACACCAATCCAAGGAACTGAATAAGTGGCAAAGTTGGAAAGGAAATTAGAGATCCACATGTCCCAACATCTTTCATGAGCCAGCAGCTGGTGAAGGATGCTTTGGAAGTGACTTAGGCACAAAATCTAATTTATTTTCATTTTCTAGTAATCAGCAGCTTTGAGACTTGATGAGCCAACAAGAGACACCTGCTCAGTGAAGATTGGGCAATTTTTTCACTTTGTTTCATCACATATGAATCAACCAGCAAACCACAGACAAAAGGTCCACGTGAACTACCGGACACAAACTCTGCCCACGAACTGCCCTGGTCAGCCTGATGACTTCTCCTCCCCAAAGTCAGCAGGTTCAAGAGCCAAAGTGTTCAAAAATCAGCATTAACCAAAAGCAGCCAGACAGGCTGGAAGAGCTCTGCCCGACCAAACCTGCCCAGTGCCCAGGCAGTGTGTGGCCTGCTTGCTCTGCAGCAAAGTGATAAACACCACAGATTCTGAAGTCTAATAAAAGCCAGTCCAACCTACTACAAACACTGTCTTGCACATTCGTAAACAGTTATAAACAATCTTCTGTTAATTATATATTTTAAAATATACACTCGTGCCTTAACAAGTTTTTCACTCCAGCCTTCAGCCCAGATGTGAGCAGGAGCAGAGCCATTAGATCTGACAAATTGTGGTGCTGATTTTCTCTGTGAGCAGATCCAACCCTGGGTTTTGGGAGCTCAGTTCAAGCCCAGCTTTCCAGGGTTATTGACAAGACATGACAGAAAAGAGAGCACAACCACTTCTACAGTCAAGATGAACAAAGATGGAAAAAGCTTTAACCTTAAAGTAACCATTTTCAGCATTTTTGAAGCATGCAAATCTGACACGAAAGCTGTTAAATTAAAAATAAAATAAACTCAATGGAAGTGAAACAAAAATTTTGGAGACAATTTGAAAAATATATGAACCTGCTCCCTACAGAGCCAAGCCTGTGAAAACACCGTCTCAGCCAGCCATAAATCTACAGTAGAACAAACCTGGATTCCAGATCAATTGCTTTGTACATTTTGTGCAACAGTCCAATATCAACAAAGACAATGTTCTGTGTGATCGTTACTTTACACATAGATCACACAGACAGCACAAATAGCCTCTGAAGATCCTACACTTCCTGGTGTGGAAGCAATACTATTTTTTAAAATATTCATTTTGTGAAGAACATTAAGTGAACATTATGATGACTTGTAAGAATTATGATACATAAATCCATACGTTTTAGAAATATCTAATACTACTTGGATAAATGAATATATGTATTATAGAAGAACAGAAGTGTTAGAAGGGACCTTAAAGCTCATCTCATTCCATCCCCTGCCATGGGCACCTTCCACAAACACATTCCCAGTATTTAAGAACAAATAAGAGAGAAAAGGCTCAATATGGTTCCTCAGAGGTGTCACTACTGGGGCCTAAGTTACACAGGTGCTTCAGTGATGTGCCTTTGGGAGAGGAAAATATGTATTTCATCTTAAGGTTTCCATCATCTCCCTTCAATTTCCTCTTCATGCATGAGCACCAACATGACTGTGACACTATTCAAGCAAATATTTCACAGGAAGAACAGATCCACACTGAGACCTATAGACACATTTCCTGTGTGTGACTGCAACACAGGCTACAAGAAAACCTCTCCCTGCCCAAAACCAACCCTCTGTGCTCCGAGCACAGGGAAAAGGCTCCCGTGGAATCTGCAAGCACTGCAGAAGCAAAAGGAAGCACAATTCCAATATGTTTAACGACTGAATTAGCATAATGCTCACGAGGCAGAAAGCAGAAGCAGCCTCCCTGACCTTCTTGAAATGCTGACCTGTAACTATTGATGAGCATTTCCAATGGGTGCTGTGATTCACCCAGCTGGGGAAGGAGGCAAGGAAACATCACTGCCATGTCAAGTGAGAGCAGGTCAGACACGTGGAGACCTCTCCAGCAGCTTCACACATCCACACAGGAACAGTGACTAAAACTGTGCTTAGGAGAGTGACAAAGACCTGAAATTGTACTGGAAACTCTGCTGTAATCAGAGTGATTCATTTAATCTCCCCTTAGCAGACAGCAGCCACAGAGCTGCAGAGATTTAATTATTTCTTTAAATATTCATTTTGTGAAGAACATTAACTGAACATTATGATGGCTTGTAAGAATTATGATACATAAATCCGTACGTTTTAGAAATATCTAATAATACTTGGATAAATGAATATATGTATTATAGAAGAAGAGAAGTGTTAGAAGGCATCTTAAAACTCATCTCATTCCATCTCCTGCCATGGACAGGGACACCTTCCACAAACCAGGTTGTTCCAAGCCCTGTCCAACCTGGTCTTGAACACTTCCAAGGATGGGGCAGCCACAGCTTCTCTTGGACAGAACTGCTACTGCTGCTCAAACATGCAAAAAACCCACATTGCATCATGTCTGCAGCAGGAACAGGATGGTATTTAGATAACTCTGCAGCCATCATGTTGCTGAAAACATTCTAATGACAGATTACACTAATATTTGACATTCAGTAGTGCCAATACAGTAAGACACTGTTTGACAACAATAACAGTGACATTTCTGTAAGGTCCCTGAGCTAGGGAGTGAGCCAGCCGTGCTGCTCAGCTCCAGCAGAAAGGCCTGTTGTGCTCCTTTGGGTCAATGAAGAATTCCCAGTGCTCTCATGAAATATCAGTTACAGTGGCCAGAAATTCCAACTCTGTTTAAAACACATCTTGAGTTTGCTGGGCTCGTTATGGATGAGGCAGCTTTGTCCATGGAAAGCCTTGTATGGTTGAACATAGTCCCAGCAGATAAACATCCCTCCTAAATGTTGGCACAACTCCCTCCCTGCCAGGAGCCGCCGGTGCTACGGCTGCACTGAGACAGCCAAGCCCAGCACAGGCTCAAGGCTGAGCTCATTAAAAGAGCAAAATAAAGACAAATTTAAAATTCCGCTCCTGTTCGTGCCTTTCAAACTGTAAAATAATGATGGGTCCTCATTTTACAACAGCAGGAATAACCAGTTTTAGAAGCTGACATTTATTAACATCACTTGTTGAAAGGCACTGAAAGCACATATTTAACCAATACTGTGATTACAAAAACAGTCACTATGAAAATATAAACAGAAGAGGCTGCCGTGTATGGCAACAATGTTGCAGCACTAAAAGCACACACAAATCCTCTTATTTCCATGCATTTCACTAAAACACTGGCAGATTCCTACCCTTGGAAAGGGGCAAGAAGGGTTATGAAGGGTAACTACCAAAATAAAAAATAACGAAATATACGCCGAGCATCTTCATTCCTTCACCTCCTCCCCAAAGCACTAAACCCACGTAGTTTAGATTTATACAACAGAATGCAGCTAAGTCCTTTTTCCTCTCTCTCTGCCATCCGTCTCCCTGCAGCAGAGCTGGAATTGCCCGTTCGGAGCTCTGCACAGGAACTGGGTCAAGCCCGGAGCTGGAGTTAACAGCCCACTCGGCTCCTGGCGATTCCCAGCCCCCAGCTGAATGAAAGGGGTGTTTTGACCTGGAAATAAGGCTCACATCTCCTCCCTGCCCACATTAAAGCCCATCTAACTGCGAGCAGTAAGACGAGCTTTACTCCAAAGCTGCGGCGTCGCTCTTTGGAGGAGCTGCTGGAGCGCGCACGCTTCTTCCCTCCAAGTGAAAACCGGGGAGACACCAAACCTCCAGCAACTCAATTGTTATCTTTTCCTGCTCGTTACACCAGCCTAATGACCATCCTGACTCGTAATTACTACAACAGTAAGAAGTTTTCAGTTCTCACACTGCTCCAAGACCAACACTATCTCCTTTCAGGCAAAGCAGAGGCTTTGCTCTAGCCCAAAACTGGAAGTTTTGGCACTTAATTCAGCTAAGAACTTTTAATGAATAGCTCTATAAGTGGCTTTAGAAGAGCCCAGATCCCCCCCACCCCCAATGTGTAAGTGTGTGCTCATTGGACATGACTCAACCACAAACAAGCAGTGTTTTGGATAATAACCCTCTCTGTGCCCTGGACTGCTCAAGCTGCATCACCACAATCACACAACCCTCAGAAAACATTCATTTCCTCTCCTCAAGCGTGTTTTGTAGAGATGAAGAGCATAAAAAGAAAACTCAACTCCCATTGTCTCAACGTAAGCGTGAGGCATTCAGGAACTGGAAAAATATGTATTAATGATCTCCTATTTATACAGATGCACTGAAAAATATCCCCAAGCTGTTTGAAAGTGTCTTTGTTTGCAGAAGTTTCAGCATTACATATTCCCAGAACAAAGAGAGTGGGAACCAAGAAAATAAACCTCCTTGATTTGAGAAAAGAATCTAAAGACAAAGTATGCTCCCATAAACAGCTTAATTTTAAGAGTCTGAATTCTTTAAGCCTAGGCCTGAGGAAAATCATCACCCAGTAGACTTAAATATCCTTTTGTGATCAGATGTTCAGGTCATACCAATCACGAGAATAAAAGGGAAACATTAGGGAGGTTTTTTTAAGCAATAGCTGAAAATAGATAAAACAGTCACCACACTAAATTTAGTATGTTTTGGCAACACTCAATATCCAGGTTTTCATAAGAATTTGGTTTTCCTGCCAGTTAACAGAACTCAACACATGGGAAGTCCTCTTTACCTATAGAAGCCCTCCCAAAGCAGGGCAATTGACTTGCTCTGGCTTTGTTACTTGTAAATATTTTAATTATTCCTGGAACACAGCTTGAAAAGAATGACCTGAGAGTTCACAAGTTCATGGATGTCCTTCAATCTCACTGAGAGCCAATGTAGGACAAGAGAACAGAGAACCAATTTCACTTCTTCTAACCTGGCAAGAAGAGCATCTCCTCAGAATCAGCAGTCACATCTCACTGGAAACACATATCCAGGCAACCCAAGAGCCAATTCCTGGACATTTTTAGGAAAAGTCTGCATATCCAGCTGCCTAGGGCAGGTGCATCTCGAGTTTGTCAAGCATGAAGTCTTCCAGTGAAGCTGCTAAACCTACCAAGCCTGTGGTCACTCCGAGGGCCGTGATTAGGATTCAAGACTGGTTGCTGTGGAGAGAATTCCTCAGCTCTCCTGTTGCTATTATTGCAGTCTCTTTGGCTGCAAGCTCCAGACAACCACACAGTGGTTTACACTGCAAACCCTACTACCACAACCAGGCACTCTTCATTTAAAGAGATTTCTGAAGCAAAAAATCTGTGGCTTTTGCCCTACAATGCCTTTGGGCAATTCTTACACACAAAACTAAAAACACGCCTAAAAACATTGCAACATTCCCAGGTTCCAGTCACCCCTGTGCACCAAACACAAACCAGTGATACAGACTGGGCTCACAGCATCACCACAAGCCTCATGCCTGGGCTTGCAGGATTGAGCATTTATTTCAGTCTCACTTTTCCAAGCAACACACAGCAGGATCTCCTGCTTCATAAAAGATTCACTGGAATGGTCCCTTCCTCCTCAGATGCTGCCTCCTACTTGAGAATTGAACAAGCTGCATTTACCATAAGAAATAAATGAATTTATAAAATCAATGAGCAGAAAGGCTGCAGCACTGCACACCTCCCTGTGATCAACAGCATCATGGACATTCACCTAGCTCGGGAAGTGAAAGACTTCAAACCTCATGCAAGAAAACATTCCATTAAAATAAAACTGCTTGAAAATAAGGAAAGAACAGCAACATTACACATAAATGGATGCAGAACACTCCAATCTGCATTTAGACCCTCTTACTAGTGAAATTTTTCACTAACTACCCAGGCATGACCAGTGCACTGCCAAAGGACACTTCCCTGGATAGGGACAGTGCCAAGCTACCAATTTCTGTGGAGTATCAATCTGAGAAATCACACCAAAGCTTAGAGAAATACCTTGATCTGTGAAACTCCCCAGTAAGAAACCAGCATGATTTTTAAACACGTGAGCAGCCAGGAGAGGAAGCCACACCTGTAAGGTGTCCCTAGCTGACACACTCAGGGAAATCCTCTCCAATGTGATCCTGAGCCCTGTCCCTGACCTGCACAGCACTCCCCACAAGCAAAACTACATCAGAATTTTCACGACTGTGGGAAGTTTTCTTATCTCTGTTTACAAACTCAAGGAGAGAGAAATCATATCAATTTGATTCACATGTTACTTGGAAAATCTGCCAGAAGGGAGGAAGCTCCATGAGCAACAACCAAACAGGGAATAACTCCAGGGCAAGGACCAGGGAGTGAAGAGCAACACATTCATTACCACAGAGACTGAGCTCCTTTTTCACTCTCTGCAGTAACCAAACACGTGCCAAAGAGAGGACAGGTGACAGGACTGGTTTCAAAATTATCTAATAGCCAGAGAAACACGAGTGCTGAATGGAGCAGAGTCCAGGACAACACCCAGGCGAAATCACAGAGCTGTGCAAAGCTGAGGTATTCCCAGGAGCAGGAATACCTCAGCTCTCCATCCACCTGGGACCTGCTGGTCAGGACTTGCTTCTTTCACATGTGCTCTGAATGTCACCTTGAGCACATGGGGCAGGAAGGGCTGGTAAACTTATGAAACACCAAGTCTGAAATTCCTGCTTTCAGTAAAGCCTATTTTCAAGTTGTAACTCTGGTTTTTTTCCCCTTTGGAAGAAATCAGGCATTTGGGAAGACTATTGCCACTGCTACAGGAGTCTGCACACTTAAGGGGCTCAATTAACGCCCAAGGTGATGGTGCTGCACGTGGCTGAAAATGGAATTAAAAAAAACCAAAAAAAATCCTGCAGCTACACAAAGCCCGAGTATGGCAGAGGGAAAAACTGCTTCATCATCAGTCATGGAAATTTTCTGAATCCATGGTTATCTCGTCAGGAGCAGCACAGATGGGGACTGTGCCCTTTCTCCTGCCATAAGAGCAGCAGCTCCAGAACTGCAGCGTGAGCACAACCCTGGGGCTGGGGCCATGCACGTCCTTTACTGCCACATATAAAATGAGACAGCAAAAAAATGACAAACCAAAGTATTCCAGTTGGAAACAGTCCTAGACTTTGCCTCCTTTTAGGGACTTTCCATACTGTGACTCTCCAGAGTGACTTGGTTCTGTGTCTTCTGTACATTGGGAAGGAAACATTTAGCTTAGCATTAGCTCAGGGCATTGAAACAGAGGAAGAGTTTACACACCCATTTTCAATAAACTCTACACCTATCAAAAGGGAATTACAGGCTACAACATCTATTTAAATAGGATTCCAACCTCCTTAACTACCCTGAAGCACAAAGGCTTTATAGTTTTACTTACTAATAAATATCCTTGATAATTCTTACAAGAAAAGGCAGAGCACACTGCAAAGAAAATCCTAGCCAAAAAACAAAAGAGGAGAAAAGTTTATAAATTCTTGAAAGGTTTTTTTTTCTGAGAAAGTCTTTACCTGGATTAAGCTGCCAGGCAGCTTATTAGCATTTCTGCCATACAACTGTCTGCTTCCCTACACACCCTGCAAACGTCACAGGAAAACAAAGAAAACTCCCATTTTTATGTGGTCGTTAGAAAGATGCAAATCCTTCTGGTTTGTGGAGGAGAGACAAGGAAAAGAAAATGCCAACAACCTTCAGCTCTGGCAAAAAAGTACCTCAGAAGCAGCTGAACAACTTCCCAGTTACCCTGGAAACAGAGTTTACCCCTCAGCAGACAGGGAAAATTGCCTGCAATTACCACCCTGGAGTAAAGCACCAGTTTGGACAAAACATCAATTTCTGTTTGCTGCAGCTCCTTTAATGTGATCCCAGTAATTTATCATGAGCAATATTTGATCTGGAATGGAATTCTATTACCAAACCCCAAAGAGCCTGAGCTCTGTTACCAGACCTGCAGGTATAATCAAAGGTTACAATATCTCCTAATGGCACAGAAGAGCTCTGCCATCTGCCAAGTGCGATTTCCCCTAATCCCATTCCTCACACACAAATCAGAAGCGCCCGGATTACGCCACAGAAATAGAAGTCAAGTCAATACCTGAATCCACGGGATTAATCTCCCACCTCCAGACGGGAGAAAGGCAAGAACAGCAACAATGCTGCAGGCAGGCTCAGGAAGGCAAAGCTTTCCACCCGGCTCCGTGCAGCACCACACAGGAAATTCTGGGATTTCACTGATTAGCTTCACCCATCCACAATCCCAGCGCTGCTCCCTCCCAAATCTGAGGGCAGAACTCCGTGCAAATTCAAGGAACTGACCTCCACGTGATCTTTTGGAGCAGCTATTTCCACCCAGGAGCAGCACTTCAGGTCTCTCCGTGCACATATAAACCGCTTGGATTAGGAGTTAGGAGGAAAAATTAACAAATGAGCTGTGTATCACCAGAACACAAATCCGTCCACCCAAGCGCTTCCAAAACAAAAATATATGCCCCTAGCAGGGGGGTTGGAATGAGATGAGCTTTAAGATCCTCTCCAACCCAAACTATCCTGAGATTCTATGCACACACGATGCCAACAAACAAAGCTATGTGCATCTTCAATTAAAAAGCAGCATGATGACTTTAAACTGGCACTTAGAAGTAATTTTAAGGAGCAGATAATATACTTCCTGAAATCCAAGGCATTAAGGAGTCACATACCACTCTCGGGAAAGCCTGAATCCCTCCTGCTCTGCCCAAGGAGCCGTCGCCCGGCTGTAAACCAGCGGGGGAGAAAGGGGGAGCATCTTTATTTGTCCATTTAAGACCTCCAAGCACATTACCATCCCTAATCCAGCGAGGAACAGATAATTGCAGCCCGCGTGGATTACAAAATTACGCTCTAATCCTCAGAACCACGAGCAACACCACCATCCACCAAAAACCACCTACAACCCCTCCCCACCTCCAGCCGCCGAATTGGAACCGCAGAACGGGATTTTTTTAGAGGGGGGCTTTTCTTTTCTTTTTAACCCACGAGGACAGCAGCCCTTGGTCTGACGCAGCGAGGAAGGAGCAGCCAGGAGGTCCGGCAGCGGGGCTCGGGGCCATGCGGGAGCGGCGAGCGCACCCCAGAGCACGGGACCCGCTGCCCGTTCCCCCGGAGCCGGCGAGGCGGGCGAGGCACCCCCGGGGGAACCGGGGAAGCGATTCCCGTGCCGGCCCTACGGCTCAGCGAGCACTGCCCGCCTTTGTCCCACCCCGCAGCACTCACCCAGCCAAAGCACCGGCTGCTCGCTCCGCAAAACCGGGCGCCGGCTCCGCCGCACCGGGGAAGTTGCTTGAAGTGAAGTTGGGCGCGCAGCGGCCTTTCCCCCGCGGCGGCGGCGGGTGGCGAGCGGCGGCCGGGCACGGCCGGGGGCGGGGCGGGCAGGGGGCCGTCCCTCGGCGCTTCCCCGGAGCGAGGGGCTGCGGGAAGGAAGCGGGAGGGCGGCAGGAGGGCGGCGTGAGGCGGGAATGTCCCGCCCCGGTGCCGGTCCGGCCCCTTCGCCCCGGCGGCCGCGGGGCCCCGCGGGAAGCGCCGCTGTTGCCATGGTGACCGCGCGGTGCGGGCCGTGGGCGGGGCTTCCCCCGCGCAGCGCGGCCGCGATTGGCTCCGCCCCGCTCCACCTGCTCAGCTCGGAACGCGGGTTCGAGTCCCGGCACCGCCGTCCCGAGGGACAGTGGCTGGGCGTGGGTAGGGCTGGAAAATGTGGGGTGTGTCAAGATTATCTTACTGTGTCCACTTCTGGACAAGGATAAATAAAAAAGGGAGATACTGGAGAGGGTCCAGCAGAGGCCACAAGGATAATGTAATTATCTATCTAAATCTGGAGCATTTTTGTGATGAGGAGAGACTGCAGAAGCTGGGCCTGGTCAGTCTGGAAGGAATCTCACCAATCCATACAAACATCTCAAATCGTCTGCCAAGAGGGTGGTGCCAGACTCTGTTCAGTGGTGCCCAGTGATAAGGAGCAGTAAACACAAGATCCACCTCAGTATGAGGAAGAAGCTCTTCCCATGGAGGGTGGCTGAGCCCTGGGACAGCTGCCCAGGGAGGAGTCTCCCTTTCTGGACACGTTCCAAACCCACCTGGATGCAGTCCTGTGTCACCTGCTCCAGGTGACCCTGCCTTGGCAGAGGGGTTGGACTGGATGATCTCCAGAGGGCCCTTCCCACCACAACTGCTCTATGATTCTATTCAGTGGAACAGGCAACAGCTGCATCCCTTAGTCAAGAACACCCTTGAAAACTACAAGCTTTAAGGACATGAATTAAAAGTTTATGTATGTTTATGTAAACATTGGTCACTTTCAAAGCCGGTACATTCTATAGCTGAACTATATTTGTTATAATAATAAAAAATACACCTACAGGTTAGAAAGACTCTGCCCAGGTGAAGACCCTTCCTCTGAGTAGGGGGAAGCAACTTGTATGGAAATTACTGACAAATCCTAATAAAGGATTATGCTTGGAAAGCTACTAACTCTGAATTTCTGTGTATAAATAATAGGAGGAAGGTCTGGTGGGGTGTGCTGGATTTGTGGAATACACTGAGCACCCAGGCTGCACAACCCTGAAATGTCTCTCTCAATTGTGGCATTACTGACTTGTCCCACACGAGTAAAAAAATCCAATTTTGTGGCTACCAGTGGCAGCCCCTTGGCCACCAATGTCCTTCTGTCACCCTTAGGGCAGCAAAGCTGTGGAGCCCAGTCCAGGAAACGTTGCCTCAGAGCAGAAAAAATCAGAAACAGAACTTTTCAGACCAGGGAGTGTTCCTCTTTAGTCTCTTCAGGAATGGCACCCAAGTCATGGGATCTGCCCACTGGCATCCTCTCCATGCCACAGCTGTCATAGTTCAAGAGCTCCAAGTGCTGCTTTTTGTCATTACCAAAGGTGTGGCTCCCTGCCGAGGAGGCCAAAGTCGGCTGGGCTTCGAGGCAAGGCCATGACTCATGGTGGGAGGAAGGAGAGTGTGGATGATGGGCTGGCCAGGGGCCAGGGTGATGCCATGGCACAAAGAAAATGCATCTCCATGTCCTCATTGCAGTTCTTGGCAGGACAGGGAAAGACCAGGCAGCAGGTCCTGTGTCCCTGCTCTCCATGGGGAACTCATTCATCTGCCTTTAACCAACCCAAATTTCCTTTTGCTGCAGGCACAGGGCTCCTGAGCCAGTGGATCTCTCTGTGATCCATTCCAAGGAAGCCAGACAGAGTCTCTGTAGCTGCCCCTTAGCAGGTGCATGGATGGGAGCAAGAGGAAAAGTTTCAGTAGCAAAAACATCCAGCCCTGTAACAACAGCAGGAATATGGAGCTCGCCTTGCCTCCTCTGTTCCCACCCACATCCCATTTAAATTAAGATCGCTTTCCCACAGCTTCCCCCCTTGCTCCCAAATCAGGATAATATAGGTGTTTCCCCCACCTTAGCAACCCTTTCATCTTCACCACACCAAGGGATCCCAATTCCATGACTCATTTGCCTTTTCACTTTTCCAGAAGCCAAGCCATAACCCATCCTCTCAGCCAGCACCCTCCCTGCAGCTCCAGCAGAGATGAGGGCAATCCATGGCTCGGATCAGCGCCTCTGCCAGGAGGGTGTTCCTGCCTCTTACACCTCTTTGAAGCCGATCTTGTTCCACCCAAGGCTGGGAACCTCTGCTCCAGCACACGGAGCTCTCAGCAAAGTCATAAGGAACGAGAAAAGCGCCTGATCAGTTATTCAGGAGCCACTTAATGGCAGCTCCCTCCACAAAAACACCTACACAGCGACAGAGCCGGGGAACTGGGCACGCCAGGCTCCGGAGGCCTCACAGCCTGGGAGCTGCATTCAAATGGACACTTCAAGAGAGCAGCCCTGTTCCCAAGGAGCTGCTGTCTTCTTTCCCACTGTGTGAGGAGGAGCCTCAGTGTGTGCCTTGGTGAATGCCCCGGGAGATGAGACCTGGGAGCTTCAAAGTGGCCACAGAAACTCGGCCTGGTTGGAGCTGCGGCAGGCCTGGGGCAGAGCTGTGCCAGCGGGATGGCGGCGCTGAGGGGCACGGAGCAGGCCCAGGCCTGATCCTGTGGGGCCTCAGGGGCCAGATCCTCACCTTCACCCAGCCCTTTTTGCCTTGAGGACACCCTGAACCTGTGAGAAAGGGAATGGATGTGGTGCAGGGCCAGCACAGAAGTGTGGTACTGGTGGTGCTGCACTGGGGAGAAGGGACTCCCCTGGCCGTCACAGCCAAGTCCTTGAACTCCAGCTCTGACACCAGGCAGGAGAATTGCCACCTACTGCCACCCCAGTGCCACCCCAGTATGGCTGCGCCCTTAGAATCACAGAATTATTTGAGTTGGAAAAGCCCTCTAAAACCTTCGAGCCCCACCCACGCCACCCATGTCCCCGAGCTCCACATTGACACATTAATTAAATCCCTTCAGGGATGGAACTCCACCACCTCCCTGGGCAGTCTGTTCCAGTGCCTGACAATCCCTTCTATGAAAAAATTTCCACAATGTCCAATCTAAACCTCCCCTGGCACAGCCTGGACCCATTTCCTTCTGGTTTTGTCCCTTGTTCCCTGGGAGCAGAGCCAGAACCCCACCAGGCTGCACCCTCCTGTCAGGGAGATATGAAGAGCCAGAAGGTTCCCCCTGAGCCTCCCAACTCCCTCAGCTGCTCCTGGTGCTCCAGACCCATTCCCAGCTCTGTTCCCTTCCCTGGACATGCTCCAACACCCCAGTGTGTGTCCTGCAGTGAGCAGAGGGCGACAACAGGACCTGGCAGGTGGCACAACCCGGGCTCCTGGAAAGGTTCTTCCCCTGTGCTCTGTCCCCACCTGAGACCCTGCATGAATCTTTGTCCCACTGCATTTATCAGCACTTAGCAGAGCAGAGGTGACCCCAAAAGGGGCAGAGTTAAATGCAGAGCCCTGGCCTCTCACCCCATGTATATGAATTAGGGCTGTAATTCCACCCTGCAGTGTGGATGGCAATAGTGAACGGACGCTCCCAGACCCATCTTGCAGACATCTGAGCTTTGACCCTCTGTTTTATGACTTCACTGGAGCCCTCAGAGGGATGGCAAGCAGCAATCTACAGTGAAGGAGTGCCTGCACTCAGAAAAGGATGACAGGTCCCTTATCTGTGAAGTTTCCATTCTTCAGATACAGTTTTCAAACAAAAGGTTCCACTCCTCAGATGAGTAATGCCACTGTTTCTCCTCTCCACCATACAATTAACTTCCAGGCTGGGATTTCTCCAGAACTGAACTAAGAATGGCATAAAGCAGGGAATGTTCTGTGCACCAGTGGGGCTGCTCGGGTGATTTAGCTCCTCTCACACAGCCTGTCAGTGCCCTGCAGTGGAGAAATGGGTTAATTGCAAATGGCATATGGACATTGCCCAGGACGCACCTGCAGAGTGAGGGCAGGGAAAAACACCAGGGGGGGCCAGGCAGACCCCCCCCCAGCCTCTGCTCTGTCTCATTTCTCTCTCACCCCTGCCTGACTTCAGCGAGTGCGACAAAATCCCCTCCTTTGTTCCAGCCAGGAACAGTCTCCGTCTCTTCCTGCTGAGCCAGTTGCTCCTGTTTATGTGAAAAGGTGGAGGTGTATGCAAAAACTGCCTGTCTGGGTCAGGGGAACACTGATTTTCCAGTGTTCCCCTGGTACCCTTCCCAGGCCCACGTGGCATTGAAATGCTCTGGTCCTCAGCAGGGAAGCACTTCAGTGTCCTGCCTTGCAACCTTCCACCAGGTAACTGCTCCCACAAAATTCAGATGTCGCAGACATCTTTTATGAAAAATCCTTTCCTTAGGATTTTTCCTCCTGAGAAGCTGAGAGGCCTCAAGAACAGAATGTAAACATTGATTATCTGCTGCTGTGGAACGCAACAGGTGGATCTGTGATTGGTCTCATGTGGTTGTTTCTAATTAATGGCAAATCACAGTGAGCTGGCTTGGAGAGAGAGTCTGAGCCACAAGCCTTTGTTATCATTCTTTCTTTTTCTATTCTTAGCTAGCCTTCTGATGAAATCCTTTCTTCTATTCTTTTAGTATAGTTTTAATACAATATATATCATAAAATAATAAATCAAGCCTTCTGAAACATGGAGTCAGATCCTCGTCTCTTCCCTCATCCTAAGACCCCTGTAAACATGATCACATTCAGAACTGTTGGTGACAGCTCAGGATGAGCCCCAGGAGGAAACAGGCTCCCCACACACCTCAGGCACTGAGCACTGCAGGAAGGTGCTCCACTGCCCACTACATGTAATCTGCATAAAGGAAAACAGGAAATCCTCCCACTCTCCATCACCACCACAGCAACTATCCTTAAAAGCTCCTTTCCCACCTCTTCTTGCTTATCCACCATGGAAATCAGTGCAGAGCTACACAGAGAGCAAGTGCCTGGCCCAGAGCACAGGGAGGGCACTGCCTTCCCAATAAAACCCCACTGGCCATGGGGTTGCTGCCTCTCCCATCCTCAAGTTTGACTCGGGAACAGGGCTGGAAGGAGGAAGGCAGGAGAGAGAGTCCTGTTTTAGAGGCAATAGTCTGTTAAATACACAGTCCTTGTGAAGGATGAGCTCTGCCAGGCCCTGGAAAGGGCATCACCCCTCTGAGTGGGTGTGGAGCCTGTGGGATTACACCGTGGTGTCCTCACAATATTTCTTCCTCCAAAAAGGAGAAGTTTGGGAAGGCAGAAGCTGTCAAGCCTCAGCTGCTGAAAGCAGCCATAGCCAAGGAATCCTTGACTAAAAAACAATGATAATTGAGTGTCAAATTTGTATGTATAATGCACTCCAGTAGGAAGGAGCTGTTAGATTGCACCGTCACGGAGGTTTCAGTGCAACAGAGGGAAGAACCAGTGGGTGTGGGATTGTTGCCAGTTATATAATCCCTGGTGGTTTTGCCTGCACTGGTCTGGGTGAGGACACGGCCCCATCCTGATCCCTGTGCTATCAGCCAGCAGCACATGGCCAGGCTTGGGGGGCTGTGGGGAGAACAAAGGGATGCAGATTTCCTGGGAGTCTGCTTTTGTTTTGCCAAGCAGAAGAGTGACTCAGATTTCAGAGCACTCCTGTAACCCAGCCAACAACAACACGTCCTTAGTCACGGCGATAAAGCTGAGGATCTGTGTTCCATTTGCTGGACTAAAAAAAGCTCAAACTCATCCACCCAAGGGCCAGGTCAGTCACTAAAGCAGAGCCTGAACCCCGAGCTGTGTGCAGTGATGGCAGCATCTTCCTCCTCAACAACCTCTCCACTCCTGGAAACTACTCAGAAAAATCCACTGAACCAGCACAGATAATCTGGGTGCTGCACTATCACAGAGCTCTCTGATAACTCCTAAGCACTCACATGTTGTTCCAACAGAGCTGCCAAAGCCTTGCAGAAATGCTTTCACTTCCTGAGAAATGCTCCAGGAAACAGCACCATACTTCCTTGTGCTTAAGGACTGGCTTAACACATCCCTGTGCTGTTGTCTCCTGGATCTGAGCTCATTTTTCATGGCTGTGAGGTATATCCACAGCTCACTGGAAATGCCAGAGCATGGATTGCTTCACCTCAGTTATTGCACTCAAAGCAAGCAAAAGGAGAATTTAAACTGACAAAGGGGAGGTTTAGATTGGAGTTTGGGAAGAAATGCTTCCTTGTGAGGGTGCTGAGACCCTGGCACAGGGTGCCCAGAGAAGCTGTGGCTGCCCCATCCCTTGAGGTGTCCAAGACCAGGTTAGATGGGAATTGGAACAACCTGGGATAGTAGAAGGTGCCTCTGTGAATTAGATAGACTTTAAGGTCTCTTCCATCCCAAACAACTTCATGTTGCCCTGACACTCCCAATCCCAGGCCAACAAAATCCCTGTTGTACAGTCCTCCAGCCCCCAGTGCTGCAGGGCTGGGTGGGGACCCAAGGCTGTCAGCCCCTTACCCTGCATCAGTCAGGTGGTGGTGCCTGTACAAACTGGGGCTCTCTGCAGGATTTACCCAGGGATTCCTACAGCTGTGGATCAGCTTTTGGATTTTCAGCTTCATTTTCCTTTGGAAAAGTCCCCTCTGAAATAGGTGCTGGGGCACCTTAAGGCAGCAGAGAGAGCTCAGGGTGTTGCCAGGACAGCACCCACCTGGGCAGATGTTTGTGCCAGGACTCAGCATGTCCATTCATGCATGTTAACCAGGGCTATAAATACTCTGGGTCCTTCAGTGCCACGTGCCTGAGCCTGGCAGGAGGGTGTGTGAGGACAAACACTCCCAGCTGGGCTCACCAGCACAGCCCCCAGTGCCCCCATCACACCCAGCCCTGGGCCACAGCCAAACTGCTTCACCTGCCACTGCTTCATCTGCCACTGCTTCATCTGCCACAGCCCCCTGCCAGCCAAAGGATTGGGCTTGGGAGCAGAGGGGCAAACAGAGCATGGAAAGTCCTGGGGCTGCCACCACCCCTCGGAGGAGCTCCCATAATCCAATCCCTCTTTAACACCTCCTGAGGAGCCCTTGTTGGCAAGGGGTTGGAATGGTTTCTCTTCCTGCACAGGACAGAGCTGCTCCACCAGCTGCTGTCTCCTGCACTGCATGGAGGTGGCAACTGATGGAAATTTCCATGCACTTCAAAGCACAACCTCAGGATAGCTGCTTTTGTGAGAAACTATCCTAAGTTAAAAATTAATGAAATTCACTTTTAGGATCATTTACTTTCCTCCATCCGAAAGGCAGGAATTTTGCCAGTCTCCCTGCTCAGAGCATTCCTGCTTGGGCACCTTGGGGATGTGGCCTCTGGTGGTTAGGTTGCCAATTAATATCAGGTAATTAACACATTTGCAAGGGCTGGTTGAATCCCACCCTGGCATTTTGCAAACTCTGCGTGTTTGGGGAGTGTCTTCATCAGCTTTTGAAGTTCTGAGCTGTGAGCTCCCTGCAAACCTCAGCCTGCACTGGAAACTGGGGCTGGGCCTTTAGAGCAAACATGCCTCAAGAAGCAAACATATTAAGGATTAATTAAATACCAGGATTTATTTAATTAAGCCTCTTCTCGTAAGTAGGTAGAGGCAGGAATCTGGAGCGAGCATCCAGCTTTCCTTGCATTCCCATTTTTAGAAATGCTGTTAAATTCTGTGCTGCTTAAAACAAAACACAACATTGGGGTGATGTGGACCCCTCCAAGAGCAGTTCATCAACTGACACCACAGAAATGAGGTTGGGGGCACCTCTTACCTATTCCACACATGGCATCCCCCCCATGGAACAGCTGGAAGATCCACAAGCACCCAAGGATCTTGTGGAGTCCAGAGGGGTGACAAGTGCCAGCCCTGAGCAGGGAGCACAGGCAGCTTGTCCTCCTCATGTTTTTGATGAAAAATTTGTCCCTCCTGTTCCCTGCAAGAAAGGCACCACAGCCCAGCCTATCAGCGCCAGTTTAAAGGTCTGGAGAGTGATCCAGGA
Organism: Setophaga petechia; assembly: GCA_024362935.1. Lineage (NCBI taxonomy): Eukaryota > Metazoa > Chordata > Aves > Passeriformes > Parulidae > Setophaga > Setophaga petechia. The sequence goes on from JANCRA010000021.1 coordinate 12,011,750, forward strand.
AATACTGAGGGAAAAGAACAACATAAGTCCAAGGTCATTTTTGAGCACCGTTGCAGAATGCACTCCCTCACCTCCTGCCCAGCTCACCTGGCAGCACAGGATCACACACAGGTACAAACCATCACCACAATCACACACACAGGTACAAACCATCACCACAATCACACACACAGGTACAAACCATCACCACAATCACACACACAGGTACAAACCATCACCACAATCACACACACAGGTACAAACCATCACCACAATCACACACAGGTACAAACCATCACCACCACGGCCCAGCTCTGGGCTGCTGCCACCATGCCAGTGTCGCAGACATCTTTTATGAAAATCCTTTCCTTAGGATTTTCTCCTCCTGAGAAGCTGAGAGGCATCAGGAACAAAATGTAAACAATGGTTATCTGCTGCTGTGGAATGCAACAGGTGCATCTGTGACTTGTCTCATGTGGATGTTTGGAATTCATGGTCAATCACAGCCCAGCTGGCTCAGACTTTCTGTCCGAGCCACAAACCTTTGTTATTCATTCCTTTCTATTCTTAGCCAGCCTTCTGAGATGAAACCTTTTCTTCTATTCTTTTAGTATAGTTTTAATGTAATATATATCATAAAATAATAAATCAAGTCTTCTGAAATATGGAGTCAGATCCTCGTCTCTTCCCTCATCCTGTAGACCTCTGTGAACACCATCACACACCAGGACCTTCTGTCACTCCCCATCTGCTCTGTCTGGGGCAGTTCACTCCACACAGCACCAAGGATCTGGCCCCAGCCCTTCCCCAGTGCTTTTCCTCCTCTTCCATTGCTCTGTTTCACCATCAGGTTAAATTCTTCACGTTACAGGGTGGTACAGCAAGAGAAAGGACAGAGGTGACAATGCCAGCAGAACCAAGGAGGTGTCACTGCCACACATCTGCCCAGAGCTCAGCAAAGCTGGGCTGAGCAGGGGATGGGGAAAAGTGAGGACAATGAGAGCAAGGAGGGTGCAAAAAGGAGCCCAGGTCCCCCCCAGCACAGGGGACACTCACCACGAGCAACAGGAGGCTCTGAAATCCATGAGCAGTGTGGAAATACAGAGCATTTTGGGCACTCCCTGCTCAGGGTATCCCCATTCACTGCTTTCCCAGGGACCACACAGACAGAAAAAACCACCAAGATCTGATTGATTTGAAAATACATTAACCATAGAGAATAGAGCTTTAATTTTTCTTTCTCAACAACAATAAGGAACAGTTTACATTAAAAAAAACAACCCCAAAAGCATGAATAAAATAATATAAAACAGATATTATACCACAGTGTGGAATTCAGATAATCTAAGAACATTAGCAGCACTTCTACAAATAGATTAAAAGCTGTAAGTGCTCATTAAGCTCAGATCGAGCAACTCCCAGAGACCAAAATGGCATCCAACAGAGAAAAGCAGCAATTCTGTGTAGGGCAACAGAAAAGTCTAATGCCAGGACACCAGATACATTCAAATCCCTGTGCTGAGGGGTAATTCCCTGTCCCACAGAGCCCCCACGATGGCTGTCACACCCTGCTGCCGTGCCTGGCTCTCCAGAACACTCCTTGAACAAGGGAAGTGACAATCGTGGGTCTGTGGTTACATCCACGTTGCATTTTCAAAGCTTTTCATCACTTCTGTTTGGGAAAACAATTTCTTCCCTGGCTTCTGGGAATTACTCTCCAGAGAGAATGAATTTCTGAGAATTTAAGTCAGTCTTACATAGCCACAACAATGACATTTTTAATCTCTCAATATCCACAATCAGGATTTTCAATTCTTTGTCGTCCTTAGCAGCAAAGCCATACTCATTCCTAAAACTTCCATGTATTTAAGATCTTGTGCATAGTGCATAGTTTAATCTTTAAGATTAATTTGTTTGAAAATAAAATTTTTAAAAAGAGGATAAATGGTGCTTTTCCCCCTCATCAAAGCACTGATGCAAAATGCCCTTGTTCCCAGTCATGTCCCACTGCTGATGGCTCAGGAGCCACTGTGGAGAAGGGACTGTCCCCTGCAGCACCATCCATGGGCTCTCCATGTGCAAAACCCCTCTATAAAAGGAAGATATTAAACTACTGAACAGGAATTTAAGGTGGAATATGCACCAATCCAAAATTAAATTAGAAATTAGATTAGATTAGACACATTAAAAGACTTCCATGGCTATTCTAACTGTGTACATTCTCCAGAAGTTCAGGATTCAGGCAAAGTTGGGAAGGAATCCACACTCTGAGCTGTGTGAATGTGTGGCCATGGCCCACATGGCCACCAGAGGACAGAAAAGTGGTCACACTAAGAACCACAACTGTTTAGATGCCTTAATCAGTGAAATATTGCTTATTCAGGGCAATGAGGATGCTGACCTTGAGTGGAAAAGCAGCAACAATCAGTGGCATTTGATCTACTTCAGGGCATCTGAAAAAGCTTTTCCAGGAATTTCTGACACAGGTTCTGGTGAGTTCCAACCCTTCCATGGTGCTAGGAAGGGCTGGAACTCCATCTCTACATTGTGCTCTATCAGTTTGTGCTCACATGATAGTAAAATGCTGAAGACAAGCCCAGAACTGCTCAGTACTCAGGGAAATTCCCAAATGAATGAGGAATAAGACAGAGGTTTTGATGACATGATCATCATTTTGGTCCTACTAATCAAAGGCTCAGAAGCTCCCACTGTGCCTCTAGAGAAAAGGGATTTAGGTATTGTAAAATATTTCAAAAGCAAACTTAGGGGATGAGAATCCCAAAATTGGTTCCATCCCTGGTCAGAGGCCCATTGGCTGCAGTGGCTCCCAGTGCAGGAAAATCCAGGAAAGAGAGGGGAAATAGGAAAAGTAATCAATAAATAAATAAATATAAAACAAAGAATAAGAAGAACTTCATCCCACAAAGTGCTCTTGGCCACGAGGCTTGTGTCTCCAGGGATTTTGGGACCCATCTCTTCAATAGTTCCATCTCTCAGCCTTTTTTCCACCAGTCAGTGACAAGGGCTGACACCTGCAGTTCCACTGCTGGCTCACATTGCACTACCAGGTGCATTTGGATGAGTTCAGGGATGTTCCCCATGCCAGGGACTGGATGAGACCAGGACAGGGACACAGCAGGAAGTTCCCACACAAAAAAAACCCCAAAAAACCTCTCTGTCTTCATGAAAAACATTCACAGCAAAGCCATTCAGGGACTCAACAGAGCAAGAGAAAAAACTCCTATGAAAATCACACATTTAGGAACAAACACAACTTCTAAAGGGTCTGCACAGGTGACACCAAAAGAGATGGGTACCAGGAGCTCGTTGGAAGATTGCAAGAGCAGAAAGCTCAAATGCAGGAAGAAGAGAATCCATTTGAGGAACACAGGGCCAGGACACAAACACTCAGTGGATTTACACACACCGAGACCACCTGAGCTCAGCACAAACCCCAGAGCAATGTGGGTGCTCAGTGAGGGTGTGATGGGAGCTGAACTCAGCCCATGGAGCCCATCCTTCCTTCCTTCCTTCCTCAGGCTCAGTTTGGAGTGACTGGGGCAGGGAACGTGGGCTGGCAGCTCATGCCACCCTTGCAGCAATCTCCTCAGAAGGTTTGGAGTTTTGGAATGGTTGGGGTTGGAAGGAAACTTAGAGATCACCCAGTTCCACCCCCTGCCATGGGAAGGGACACCTTCCCTACCCCAGGTTGCTCCCAAGCCCTGCCCAACCTGGCCTGGGACACTTCCAGGGATGCAGGGAGTGCCAGTGCCTTAGAGTGCAGAATTTCTCCCTAAAATCCAATCCAACCCTGCCCTCTGTCTGTTTAAGGCACAGAGCTCCAGTCCCTGTTCCCACAGGCTAAAATAGTCCTGGGCTGGCAGTGCCATTGTGGGGGGGATTTCAGCTGCACAGAGCTGCTGGGATGAGACATTCCTCCTCCCCAAGGGGCCAGACAAGATTACTGTATATGGACAAGCCTGGTGACAGGCCTCTCCTGCATGGCAAACAGGCCATCCTGGGCTGCACAGCTGGGAGAGATCCCTGCTGGCTTCCAGCACCACGACTGCCCTGTCAGAATGCCAGAACAAAGCTTTATCTCATGGGGATCCTGCAGGGGGGCAGAGCCAGGCAGGAGAGGCTGAGCCCGGAGAAGACCCACAAACAGCTGCACAAAAAGCAAAACCTTTGCTTTTCAGCTTCTTAGCAGCTTCTAGGAAATAAAGAGAACCCCAAGCTCCTGGTGGGGTCTCACTGTGGGTCCCTACAAGCACAAGAACTTGCCCAGAAATACACCTGAAACAAAACTTTTTAAAATTATTTTTCCCTAATTTTTTTCTTCCTCTTGTCCAGTCTTAAAGCCAGAACCAAGAAGAAGCCAAACTGAGGTCGTGATGGTGGCTCTGCTCTGAGCTTCCTGTTGCCCCACCAGAACAACTCTCCCAGCACAGGGACAGTGACAGATTGGCACATCATGGAATAGGTGCTATAGAAACCACACAGTTCTTAGAAGCAAAAGATTTCTCACCCCACACCCCCCCCTCAAAAAAATAACCCACTTAGTTGACATATTTTCTCTCTATACTGTATATATATTATATATAGACACAATTCTCTGGTAAACATTTACAAGATATCGTAAATAACATTGAAAATTTCTATCTCCATTTGCACAACAGCGCGCACTCACACAGCACACAAGGACACACAGTCAGGTACAATCAATAAATAAATACATTTTTTCCCTTCCCCCCCCGAAATTATTCAAAAAAACACTGCTATTGAGCGGCCCAAAGACACTCTCAGTTAATACAGACAGCAAATATTGTGCAGAATTTCTTGGCTGTTTTTGTTTAAAAACCAAGGAATGAAGCTTGAAAGGTTTAGTGTCAGCAATGTTGCTTGGTCAGGTGGTGTTTAAGGTGACCCTGGCCCTCAGGAAAGGGAGAGCAGACACTTCCCATTCCCTCTAGACAGGTGACAGATCTGTCCTAGAGCCCTGAGGGAGCAGGAGCAGCCTGGAAGGAGGGAGGACAAGAACTTTTCACTCTGTTTGGTGGAAAGATGAAGGATTCTCACAGGAAGTGGCAGATCTCGAGCTCTTTGTTTCCTGTGCTACTGCAGCCCAGCACCCTTTGGGGTTTTACTGCTTCAGGGAATTTCCCAGATTGTTGTACACATCTGTTGGGATTATGAGGAATGAAGGGCTGCCCATTGCTCTCTCCCTGCCCCAGCCCCTTCCCCAAAGAGTTCAGGATGTGCCACTGCCTTTTCCAGCTGTGACCTCCATGTCCCAGCTATACAGAAATTGCTGATTTGCTCAGAAACAGCAAACCACTCCACCAGGCTGCTCAGCCCTTCCCTGAAGCAGCAGTTTTCCTCCTGTGCAGACTGACAACCACCTTTTTTCTGCCAGCAACATCTGACACGTGCCACGAGCCAACACAAACCAGCACAGACAGATGATGCACAGGAGGAGGGAGGAAGGGCCCCTTTCCCTCCTGTGGGAGCACTCCAGCAGCAAGGCAGGAGCAGGGCCAGAGGAGAGCACACACACAGCACACATTGCACCAAGGGGAACACAAAAGTTTGCAGCAAAACTTGAGGGAAAGTACCCTCAGAGAGAGAGAGCTCCAGCCCAGCACCCTCAGCACTGCCCTCCCTGGCTGGGCTGGACCCTCCATCCACCCACCCACCCCTCTCCTTTTCCTGTATTGTTTTTACCTGAGTTGAAAAATGACTCTGAAACCTCTGCAGGGCAGCCTGTGTGGGACACAGCAGCTGGAGAGGCACTTCATGCACTGGGCTCCAGGCTGTGCAGGAAAAGTGGCCACACAAGGGCATCTTCCCAAAGCAAAGCCCACTCAGCGACCTTGGGCTATTTTCCTCTCACAGGTCTGTGGGAAAAGCCCACCAAGACCGAACTGGAGATGCTCAGTGGGTTTAGGGGACTCAACAGCCAGCCCTGAAGCTGTCAGAGGGAAAGTCAGGATAATCAGGAGGTCTGACTTGCCCTCCCCTCACAAGAGCTCAGAGGAACAAGAGACCAGACTTCTTCCACAAGCAGCTAAAGTAAGGCAGGTAAGAAAACCTCCAGCCTGGAGTTCCCAGAGGAGGTCAGGACCAGATTTCTCAGCATTTAGAGAACATTACAGAGGCTGGATTTTGAAAAATAACCCCAACACTGAATTTGGAGCTGTTCTGAAAATCCATCCAGACACGAACCTCTTGTGTGCTCAGATACTGTAAGAACAATGTAAAATCCCAGGGAGAAAACAGAGCCCTAAAAAAAGAAAATACTGAAGGGGAAGCAATGCACTGAGGGACAAGATCAAAAGAGGAATTTCTGTGATCAAAGTCCCCCCCATTACTGGCAGAACCTCGTTGTGTTGGTGAGAAGCTGAGCACTGGCAGCATCCCTGTGCTGCCCGGGCTCGCAGGGCTGGCTGCCTTCCCACCCCACAGGGAAGGGCTGCCCAAGGAAGCAGCTTTCCAAGGAATCAGCTTTCCCTCTGTGCCACCAAGCTCTGCTCCCCCAGCCCCCGAGCTGCACCCTGGGATGTGGCAATGCCTGGGCAGTTTTGGTGGCCACAGCAGCTCCTCTGAGGCCAGGAAGCCACTGCCTGGTCCTGCTCCAGGCACAGGAACACACCTGGAGGGATCTTTGGTTGAGTCACTGCAGAAGGTCTGAGCCTGGGCCTGTGCTGAGCCCAGGGGACTCCCAGCTCACATAGCAGCACGTGTCCCACCACCTGAGTCCCACGGGTGTGGCACTTGGAGAGACAGGAGAAGGGAGGGAGCGTCGGAGGGGAGTCCTGGCTCTTTGGGTGCCTCGTCTGCCCCAGGTCCTTCATTTGTTCTCAATCAGAGTCTGCACTTTATAGACCAGGTCCCGAGCCAGCTTCAGGATCTGCTTGGTGTTGTGGCGCTCGGCCATTTCTGCAACACAGACCAGACAGGTCAGAGCAGAGCAGCCCCCAGCCCACAGCCCCCAGCTCTTCATTCTGTTATCCCTGTGCTGCCACATTCCCAACCTCCCCAGGCAGGGACACCTGCCTCTGGAGAGCCATCCTGAACCAGCCCAAACCTCAGCTCCCTCCAACACATCCAGGCTGGCCACTGCTGAGGAGGGCAGGGGGATTCCAGCCCCACCAGATCCCTCAGAGCTCTGGCTGTTAAACATTCCCACACCTGAGCAGCTGCCCCAAACCCAGCCCAACAGAGCACGAGCTGTACCATTGAAAAACTTGATGATGTCTGTAAAATCCATGTTGTTCTCCAGGATGATGTCCCGGTACATCTCCACCAGGGCCAGGGCTATGAAGAGCACGTAGTGAGCAGAGGAGACGTGAGCAGCAGCCCAGATGGTCTCCCAGACAGCAAAGACATCATCATACACCAGCTCTGTGAGCAGAGAACAGCAGTTACCACTCCATTCACCCCACACTGGCTCACAGAGCTCTGGGGAGACACACTGGGTGCTTCCTTCCCACAGGAACCTGCTCCAGCTGGAAGCAGAAGTCAGTCATCTGTAAGGAGAAATATTCTGCCCAGCAGCAGGTGACACAGGCCCCAGGACACACTCATGGAAAAGCTCAGCAGCAGCTCTGGAACAACAGGTTCTGTATCCAGACTGAACAATCAGCCAGACATAAACCAGGGAAAAGTGAAAAGGAATTAAAGTTTAAACCTGCTGAGGAGCCTGGAAGCAGACCCTGCCCCACCCTTGGGTGATCTCAGCACACACCTCTCTTGAAGTCCAGGAGAAACCATCGATAGCAGAAGTAGAAATGAGTGTAATCCCCATTCTGGTGCATCAGCTCAAAGAGCTCAGAGTCCAGAATCTGACAAGAAAAGCAAAAGGAAACTCAGGAATGCACACACAAGGCACCAGCCATCCCTCTGCCTACTTCCCTCCTGCTCTCCTACTGCACCAGCTCCTCCCTCCCTTTCCTGGCACACACTGCTCCAGGCTGTCCTTAGAGCTCCTGTTGTCCCTCTGCTCCCCAGCACTAAACCCCCACCCCAGCCCCTCCAGGACCAGCTTTCCCCCCTGGTTGTGAGGAGCTGCCATCCCCATGCCAGGAGCCCTCACCTGGATCAGCGACCTCATGTTGGCAAAGTGGGTGTCCATGGCTCCTCCGTGGGGGAAGTTCTGGTTCATCCTCTTCATCAGCTCAGTGAAGCAGCTGAAGGCCAGAGCCTCTGTGCAGGGAGGAGAGAATCACTGCAGGGCTGCATGGGCCCTGCTGCTCCTGCAGCAGCAATGTCCCTCCAGAAAGTCCAGCCTGGCCCCAGGGTGGGCTCCTGGGACAAACAGGATCCTGCTCCACACCTCCAGGCACCTAGAGCCACCACCCACCTGGCACGTCCTCCCACAGATCCCGACACAGGACAGGGAAAGACGAGTCACCCACTCACCATCATCCAGGATGACCAGGAGAGGGGCCAGCAGGTCACACATGCCCTGCACGTAGCCAATCTCAATGTGCTGCCAGATGTAGCTGTGTGAGAGAGCAGGAGAGGTCACCCGGGACCTGAGTGCCACCACCTCCCACCTCCTTTGTGCCCTGTCTCCCTTCCCAGGATGCTGGGGTAAATCAGACCTGTTCATTCCGTTATCCCTGTGCTGCAAATGATTAAATTCTTGTGGTGCCTCCCAGGTAAGGCATGCATGGCACAATCTTGGATCAACACCCTGCCATGGCCACATCCAGGGTCAATCCAGGGCTGTGCCATGGCCATTGCAGGGCAAATCAGCACAGGGAAAAACAAAATGGCAATGGACAGCACAGTGGGGTCACTGGTTAAAGGGCAGAGACTGATAGAACTTGTTCATCTCTCATTCTCATCCCTCTCCCTCCGTTCATCCCCTTGGTTCTCCCTGCAGACACTGCCTCCCATTCCCAGTGTCCCAGGAAGCACCCAGCCCTGCAGGGATATCTTCCCTTTTTTGGTAGCAAGGCAAAATGTGTTCAGAGAGGACTCAGATCTGCTGCTGGCACAAGGGAAGGATCTTTTCCATCCTGCCCACTGGTTTTCCAAAATGTGCTGTGCTGAAGGTCTAATCTCAGCAGAGATCTCCAGCTCTGGCTGTCGGGTGAAGTGACAGCACTGATGGAACAGCAGCTTCTCCTCATGTTTGCAAGATGAGTAATAATATTTTAGCCTTTGCTGCCTGTGAAGCAGGAGCTGGTCTGAGCCTGTGAGTGTCACTAGGCAAGCTCTGAGTCACAAGGACTCAGAAATGCACCCAGGTCTGGCTCTCTCCTGGGATTTTGGGCAGGCACAAACCATCCCAGTGCTTGAGGCACTTTCTCATTAGCACTACAGCTCTGTGGGCTGATCCTCATTAAAACATTTGCCAGGCATGCTGCAGGAAGAAGGTGGGCTGCCCTGGTTCCTGGGTAGCCCAGGGAGCCCCTGCCTTGTCCAAAACCCCAGGACACAGCAGTGATGGGGGCAAGGACAGCCGGACACCTCAGTATGGGAACCGCCGCATCCTTCGAGCTGTGGCCCCAGTGCTGGGGTGATGAGGGGAGGAAGGCAAGGAGCAAAACTCCATAACCACAGCACAGTTTGGGGCTCCAGCCTGCAGGTCAATCCCAGGAAGGCCCCCAGAGCCCCCACCTGCACATGACGTTGCGGAGCTTCTCCAGGTTGGCGGGGGTGAAGTACCAGTAGTTGCGGTCACAGCGCTGCACGTCCTTCTCGATGCGGTGCAGGTTCACCGTGTACATGTCCAGCAGCTCTGGCTGCCCAAAACAAGAGCAGAGTTGATTTGTTTTCCAGTAAAAAACAGGGAGAGAGCTGCAAGGGCAGTGGAGAGACAGGGCAGAGTTTGGGTGGAAGGTGGGAGTCCGTCTATACCCAACTGTGGGATCAGCACCAGGCAAATGCAGGTAAATCCTGCCCCTCCACTCAGCCCCAGTGAGGCACATCTGGAGTGTGGTGCTCAGTTCTGGGCTCCACAGCTCAAGAAAGACAAGGAACTGCCAGAGAGGGTCCAGCAGAAGCCAGAATGATTATTTGTAGTCTGAAGTATCTCTCTAACGAGGAGAGACTGCAGGAGCTGGGCTTGGTCAGTCTGGAGATGACTGAGAGGAAATTTCATCAATCCATACAAACATCTCAAATCATGTGCCAAAAGAAGAGTGCCAGACTCCTTTCAGTGGTACCAAGTGACAGGACAAGGAGCAATGGCCATAAACTGAAACACAATAACATGAGGAAAAACTTCTCCCCTTCCAGGTGACAGCCCTGGAAGAGCTGCCCAGGGAGTGCATGGAACTTCCCTTTCTGGAGACATCCCAAACCCACATGAACACAATCCAGGTGACCCTCCCTTGGCAGGGGATGATTTCCAGAGGGCCCTTCCCACCCCAGCTGCTCTGGGGTCCTGGAGGCAGCCAGAAAGGAACCCCCCCCATGCCAGGTGTGTACTTACAGAGTAGGTGACACCCGTGGAGGAGAGAGCAGCTGGTTCACTGCTGGTCAGATCAGTCACAGTCAGAGAGTCCAGCTGTGGGTACAGACTCTCCATCTCTGGCTCCTCAGAGAGGTTGTCCTCACTCTCCACCAGGCTCTGCTTCTCAGCCTCGCTGTCTGCCCAGCTCTCCACCACAGTCAGGGCCACAGCGTCACTGTCACGCAGGAGCCCTGCCGAGCCCTCACCCATGGGGACAAAATCCACGCTTCCACCAGTGGGAAATTCCCCTTCCAGACTGTCTTGGCCCTGCAGCTTCTCCTGCTGGACACCGTCTGTGTCTGGTGGGGCTGGCAGGTCAGAGCCAGCAGCCTTTCCCTGGGAGCTGGATGAGGATTTGGTGGTTTCCAGGGCACTGTCCTCGTTGCTGAAGCTGCGCTCTGAGAACCCCGATGTGATGGAGAAGTTTTGGGAAGAGGGGTGCCCAGAATCAGGGGAACACGTGCCATTGGGGACTGTCCCATTGGGGATCTTGCTTTGTTTGCCATCTTCCAGCTGAGAATCTACTTCAGTCTGTTCCACCTCATCCACAGATTCAAACACCTGCAAAGTGGGAAGACATCCCACGCATTCAGCAAATGTTGGGAATATGGGCACTACATCCTCCCAAGAGCCGTGTACTCATAGTGCCCATGTTTTCAGAAATGGAGAGGAAGGAAAATCCCTTTTAGCTTCTTCTGCCTGGATTTGAATCAGTGCTTGGTTGTTTGCACAACTCCAAGCCCACAAATCCCTGCTCCAAAGGATTATGCTTTGTTTGGCATTATATACTGGGCAGAAATTTCAAAAGATGTTAAAATTAAACACCTGGGCATGTACAGAGGGAGCAGCCATGGACCTTCAGGTGTGAGGCCACAGGGCAGAGCTGGCAGGTGAACATTGAACACCCCAAGCAGAGCACAGATCTGACATTAGCAGATCCAAAGCAGGCTGGGGACTCATTTACCTCTTCCAACACTGGTTCTGTTTGCCAGAAATCACTGTGGTTGTGGTGAGGGGTCGGCCCAAGCCAAGGCAGAGCCGTGGGGACAAGGAATGGAGGGACAAGGTGCTCACCTGGGTGCTGGAGCTGGAGTCACTCTGCAGCCGGGCGTGGTTCTGCCGGCCGGAGCTGCAGCTCTGCGAGGACTGCAGGGGACAGGGAAAATGAGAAACAAAAGAAAAGAAAAGGGGTCAGGGTGAGGGAACTCAAGCAGAGCTGGCACTTCTGCAGGTGAAGAACAAGCAGAAATGCATCCAGTGAATATCTGCCCCATGATTTTCCTGTCACACCCATGGTGCTGCATCACCCAGCACAGTGCCCTGCCTCAGCCCCTGACACTGCTGGGGAGGTGACACAGGCAAAGCTTTGTTAGGTCAATGCACTTGTTCAAGTGCTGTGTGCTGGGTCTGAAGGAGCTGCTTTCCTCTGGCCTGCACGGAGGTCACGCTGCCTCCCTGGAGTGAGAATTTCTACAAATCTCTGTCCTAATTTGGCAGCAATGCAGCTCAGCCCAGCTCCGTTTACATAAACGATGAAGTCAGGCTATAAAACACTCTCTCCAAGCATATTCATGCTTTTTTTCCTTTTCTTCAAGGACAAACATTGATGTTTTAAGCCAGACTCAGTGGAAGCAGCTCCTCTCAAAGTCATGAGCACCCTGTTCTGGCTTCCAGCTGAAGCACAGAGGGAAGGGCTGGGCTTTGCAGGCACCAGCCTGGCTCTGTGGGGTCCCTCTGAACAACCAGCCCACAACGAGAGCAAGTCCTCCCCTTAACTGAGCAGAGGTGCAAGGCATGGCCATGACATCACACACAAACAATAGGATTTTAAGAAAATACAGCACATTCAGAACAGCAGTTGTCCCCACCCTTGTATTGTGGGTGTTTGCTGGGCAGGGCTCTGGTGGGGAAAGGAAGGGCGACAGTTTTCCTTCATTACCATGGGAGCACTTAAAACAGGAAATTTCAGGTTGAGATGGGAAAAGGAGGGAACTTTTCATGTGTTCACTCTGCCAGCTCCCTTCCCACACGTGGGTCCAGAGGAAGAGCCACGGTGGAGATGCTGAGGGGATGGGAATGATTCCCAGGGCTTCAGCCAACTGATCAGCACCCCAGAGCTTCATCATCCAGTTCCACTCTGCCCCTGGCTCAGACCTGCCTTCCCTGCATCTCTCCCTCTCTGGGCACACACGTAATGTAGCCTGCAGGACTGGGGCTGAGCTCATCTCTTTCCCAAAGCACCCTCATAAACTTCCCAGAGGGAAGCAGATCCAATCTCCAGCGCTCCCCTCTGGGCCAGCAGCCTGAGGTCAGGGAATGCTCTGCCATGCTGGGCTCTTCTCCTCCACGGACAAAACTCTCATGGAAACACTCCCTGGACTCTGTTCCCAGGCCTGCCTTTCCTTTCACAGGCTTTTCCCTCCACACCCTTTGGTTTGGGCTGTGGATCTCATTCCTCACTGTATTGCTAAAAGCCAGTCCCAAGGTGCAGTGTACTGAGGGTGTCCTGAGGCTTTTTCCATGCTGGAAAAGGAAGCCAGGAAGCCCAGTGCCCTGCTTCACAGCCTCTTAATGCCATGCTCTTCCTCCTCACCCCTACTTCAAACAATCTTCCATGGAGCTAATCCTGAGTATTTCACTTCCACAGTGAGCAACAAAACATGCAGGTGGGCACAGCTCAGGGGAGGAGGCTGAGCAGGACCTGTGTCTGCACCCCACAGGGACTCTGGGTGGGCACTGCCCAAGCCCTCACCTCGTTGCTGATGGTGGAGTCCCTGTGCATCATCCTCTGGATATGGGAGTCCAGGCTGGCCCCCGAGGAGCACTTGGCCAGGGCTGCAGCGTGCGACTCCTTCTCGCGCTGCCGGACGATGGCCTCGCAGCCCAGCCACTCTGCCATGGTGTGCTCGTAGCATGCCCGGGTCTGCTCGTCAGCCTGGCACACAGGGGGACAGGGGCTGGCAATGGCTGTGCCTGGAGAGCCCCAAACCAGCCCCTCCTGTGCCATGCCTGTCCCTGGAGAGTCCCAAACCAGCCCCTCCTGTGCCATGCCTGTCCCTGGAGAGCCCCAAACCAGCCCCTCCTGTGCCATGGCTGTCCCTGGAGAGTCCCAAACCAGCCCCTCCTGTGCCATGGCTGTCCCTGGAGAGTCCCAAACCAGCCCCTCCTGTGCCATGGCTGTCCCTGGAGAGTCCCAAACCAGCCCCTCCTGTGCCATGGCTGTCCCTGGAGAGTCCCAAACCAGCCCCTCCTGTGCCATGCCTGTCCCTGGAGAGCCCCAAACCAGCCCCTCCTGTGCCATGCCTGTCCCTGGAGAGTCCCAAACCAGCCCCTCCTGTGCCATGCTTGTCCCTGGAGAGCCCCAAATCAGCCCCTCCTGTGCCATGCCTGTCCCTGGAGAGTCCCAAACCAGCCCCTCCTGTGCCATGCCTGTCCCTGGAGAGCCCCAAACCAGCCCCTCCTGTGCCATGCCTGTCCCTGGAGAGTCCCAAACCAGCCCCTCCTGTGCCATGGCTGTCCCTGGAGAGTCCCAAACAAGCCCCTCCTGTGCCATGGCTGTCCCTGGAGAGCCCCAAACCAGCCCTTCCTGTGCGATGGTTGAACCTAGAGGAGCCCCAAACCAGCCCCTCCTGTGCCCCAAACAGCGCAGTGCACGTTTGTGTGGGACACAGCCACCCTTACTCTGCACAAAACGTGGCAAAATTTGGATGGAAAAATGCCCACCCATCTCCTCCCTGCCCTCCCAAGGTGCACAAGGCGCTGAACATGAGGAGTTGCACAGTTCAGTGAGGAGCTTGGTCCTATCAATTCCTGCTGATCCAAGGGTTTGTCCCACTCCTACCTACAGCCCAGTCCAGAGTGGACATGAGGCCCAGTGGGCTCACAGGGGTGTGCTGAGGCTTCTTCCATGGTGGAAAATGGAGCCAGGAAGCCCAGTGCCATGCTTCACAGCCCCTCAGTGCCAGGAACGTCCTCTTCCTCCTCACCCCTACTTCAAACCATCTCCCATGCAGCTAACAGACCTCTGCTCACAGACCCCTCCACTGGGCAGGACCAGGGCACACCAGTGAGCACACGGGGCTGCTGAGCTGGCAGCACACCCTCACCAACCTCCTTCCTCTCTGCCTCTGTCATCCCAAACTGGTAATGGCCCAGCAGGAAGGGCCACACAGCCTTCCTGATCTCGTGCTGGATCCCGCCGTAGTAGATCAGCCGCAGCAGCTCCTGGTCCTCGTAACTCTGTGGGAAGAGCCTGGGTCAGGGCACAGACACAGCCAGGTGTCCCCAGCCTGGCTGTGCCACCCATCAGCACCACAACTGATGCCTCAGGTTGTAGCTTTTATATTTTTCAGATTCTGTGCTGCTTTGGTGAGTAGTTCTGAGCTTCATATTAGGAGATGGTGAGCTCTCTTCACAGAGTAGGGAGACAAAACAATTCCTTTTGTAGCTGGGGACTAAGGACAAATGATCCAAATCTCAGGCCCAAGAGCATAAACAACATGGACTGAAGAGAGGAAAAACAAGGATGGGACTTCATGGGCTAAAGCTATAATTGGACAATTAGTTCCAATATGCACATGAAGCAGAACTGATAAAAGTGAGAGACCCCATGATCAGTCGTGCATTTTGTGACAATTTTGGTTCATCTTGGGTGTAGCCCTGGCTGGGCTCTTGTGCTGCCCAAGGTGGATCCATTGAGGCCTTTTAATAAATCCCTACTTTATTCTTTAGCTTTGTCTAATCTCTGTTTTAGAGAGCCCCCAGCCTCACTGCCCATGATCCCTCCAACCCCTGCCTGGGCTTAAGCAGAGCTTTAAGCAGGGCTGTGGGTGGATATTTTGGCTCTCCACACCAAAGAGTGGCCCACAAAGTCACCAAAGCACCACTGCTGTGCCCCTGAGCTGGCAGCACATCAGGACCCCACTCAGGACAGCAGCACCTGGGTGACAGACGCTGCTGCAGGCAGGCTCTGAGCAGAAGCACCTGAAGCAGAGCAGTGCTCACTCCTCAGCTCTCACATGCCAAGGACTGAGAGCCTCAGGCTCTGTGCATGGGACAGCCTGGCTGACTTCCCTCCTTGAGGAAATTCTTTATGTGTTCCACCACCTCCCTGTGCTGCACCCAGTTCAGTGGCACTGCCCTGTGTCCCCAGGGCATGGCCCTACCGAGCTGTCCTGCAGGTATCTGTGCCAGATGTCCACGGTGAGCCCTGCGCTGGCGCTGCAGGGGACATCAGGGGACACGATGTTGTGGTTCACCAGCGCTGACAGGTGAGTCCTCACTGTGGACAGGTGTCTGCAGTAGGCCAGCCCTGCAGCAGGAACACCACACCTTCAGCTGTGCAGCTCCAGGAGACACGAGGATGAAGAGCAGGAGACAGCAAGGACACCTTTACCCAGCCACATCCAGCCCTTGGAGCAGGGGGTTTACCAGGACAGGTCCCTCACCTTGGACCCCCAGTGCTGCTGCTCACGGGGCTCAGGGCTGAGAGTCAGAGCCCAGCTGTTTGTTCCCCACCCTGAGCAGGCTGGTCCCAGCTCCCCCAGCACCATGCCCCCATCCCTTATCCTGTCACACATCCCAAGGCAGCAGCAGGAGGGTGACAAGTACTCACATCCATAGAAAGCCCGGGACAGGATCTGGTACTTCATGTTGTCACACAGCAGCTTCAATGGAGCTCTGCCAACAGAAACACCCAGAATGTGAGGGCAGAAGATGCTCCTGTGCACCCCTTCAGCCTGGCTTTGATCCCACTGATCCAGCTTTGCCTGCAGGGATGCTGCCCAGGTTCAGAGCAGCAATTCCAGCTGCCAGGCTATGGAGCAGCTGAGATGTCCCAGATACAGGGACAAGGCTTACCTCAGCCACATCCCAGTGACCCTTCCATGGCTCCTGGACACGAGCCCTGGCCCTGCTGTGCCCCTGTGCCCTCGTACCTCTCGTGGCTGCAGCCATTGGCCGGGCCCCCGTCGGAGGAGCCGCTCTGGGAGCAGGAGGAGCAGGAGGATTTGCGGGTGCTGGGCTGCCACATGGGGGGCAGGACAGCCCCTGGAGCGTCCATCAGGTCCTGGGGCACTGCAGGAGGGCAGAGAGGAGCATCAGCTACAGCCTGGCACTGCCCTGCAGTCAGGGAGCTACAGACAGAGCTTTCATTGGCAAACGCAGCATCCCACTCTTGCCAAGGAGGCTCCAGCAACCACAGGGAATCACAGCACTGGTGAGCTCAGGAGAAAGGAACAAAGAGCACTGATGAGAGAGAACCATTGCTAATTAACCAGCTAATTCAGAAAGCTGATCTTAAACTGCTTCGTGCTGACCACGGCAGAAACCCAACACCCAACGCAGAGGCTCCAGAAAGAAAAACAGGATTGAAATCAGCTGCTGTCCCAGGAAGAGTGGATTAGTGGAAGGGAAAAGGCCCATCCCTCAAAGGATCCCATCCAAAGTTCAGGGAAAGAAGGGAGCACCCAAATCACCAGAGAGGAGACTTGAATGAAGAGGTTGAGAGGCACAGCAGGAGCTCTGCATGTTGTCACTTGTTAATCCCTGCTTAAACTCAAAGTGCTGCTGCAAAGGCCTTGGGTCCTGCCCAGGTACCACCCACACACAGCCCAGGCCATGAGGAATAATCCTCTTTACTCCTCCTTGGAAATTCAATTGTGGTAGAAATTTCATTTTCTGGCTGGGTAAAGGTGTCCTCGCTCTCCCTTGGTCTCACTGGCTCTCCCTGCTTGTGATAATGGAATAAATGACATTGGCAGGAAAAATACTGAATTACTCCCACAGAAGTCCCTTCCTCTCCCACTGAGCTGATGCCAGTGGTGACAGGGACAGCTCTGCAGGAGCTCCCAAGTGACAACACAGGTGAGCTGAGCACCAGACCCAACCAAGAGCTCATTACACTGATGCCAAGAGGTGCCCAGAGCAGCACGGAGAGCTCGGGATCTGCCAGGGACACTCAGACACCATTTGGGGATCACCACCATCTTGCTTCCAGCTGGAATCTTCATGATCTTCCCTCTCCCAGCAGTCACAGGTGCAAGGAGTGGGTGAAAAGCACCATTAATGGCAACTAGAGACACAGAGAGAGGACAAAGGCACCAGTGAAAGGGGAGAAAGGAAGAATCTGTGGGGAAGAGAGGATGATGCAGTTCCACCCTTGGCTGAGGAGGTGCACAGGAACAGCACAGGCTGTGATGATGCCAGCTGAGGAGGTGGCAGCAATTCATTTCCCAGAAAATGGGGCCCCCCAGCATGGAATTTTAAGGGGTATATCAAAAGGCAGCCACAGAAAGGCACATCTCTATCTGCTGTTTTAGCTCCAATCAGGTTTTTATCTGACTCACTGAATTATGTTAGTCTGCTGAAGGCAGGGAGAACCAAGTATAATCTCAACTGACGCTATGGAGGAGTCACAGCGGATGTAATTTCTCCCTCATAGCCTCCAAAATGTAGGAAAAAGGTTTCCATCCAATTTCAGAGCTTTTTAAAAGAACACTCCACAAGTCTTCCACCTAAAACTCATTCTCTCCCCCTTCTAAAGTCAGCTATGATGATAGAAAACAGCTCTTGCCACCTCACAGAAGAGTGAGGACAAATGTACAGACACTTCAACCAGGTTCAGATCATTCACCACCAGACATGAAGAGGCATTTCTGCTTTGGAGAATGCAGCAGCATCCCCTCCCTCGAGTTAGGGACTGAAGGCAGAGCAGGGTGCTGGGACCTCCCCTTAGTGCTGCAGGAGCCACACTGAGGGAACATCACTGGATTTAGTGCAGCCTGGGGGCAGCAAGAGAAAAATCAGCCCTGGGGGCTTGTGGTGGCAGAAGGTGGCCCCCAAGTGACCAAAGTGAATCTTTTTACTGATATTATGTGGGTATTATTAAGAGGGGTTTTTGCTGACTATTAATGCTGTTGTGCAGCTGCAGAAACAAAGGACTCAGTAGCAAGTGGAAGTTAAAAGAAAAAACAAAACAAAAAAAGACAAAAACAAAACCAAAAAAAAAACACCAAAAAAGAAAAACCATAAAACCAACAACACAAAACCAAAAGATAGATTCATGGAATGATTGGGTTGGAAGGGAATTTGGAGATTATTTAGTTCCACCCCTTGCCATGGGCAGGGACACCTTCCATGATCCCAGATTGCTTCAAGCCCCATCCAGCCTGGCCTTGGACCCTTCCAGGGATGGGGCAGCCACATCTGGCTGCTCCCTGTGCCACGGTCTCCACATCTGGCTGTTCTCTGTGCCAGGGTCTCCCACCCTCCCAGGATGCCTGATTTAAATGATGACATTGAAATCAGGCAGCACTGGCACAAGCAGAGCCCCTCCCCTGGAGCCACCTCCCAGCTTGCCCTGTGCCCATCAGTGCCATGTCCCAGCTCCTCCAGCCCCCACAAAGGCTGCCCTGCACTCACCAAACTCTGTCTGAGTCCCAGGGTAGATGATCCTGAAGACATAATCCGTGGCTTCATCATCTTCCTTGTCGGACGCAGACTCAGAGGAGCCCTGGGGGCTTCTCTTCTTCAGTTTGGGGAACACCTTTCCCTGGGGAGCAGAACCTGCCCTTCACCAGCCACCCATGTCCAGCC
Source organism: Setophaga petechia (assembly GCA_024362935.1). Lineage (NCBI taxonomy): Eukaryota > Metazoa > Chordata > Aves > Passeriformes > Parulidae > Setophaga > Setophaga petechia. Next base: position 12,030,792 of record JANCRA010000021.1, read on the forward strand.
ACGCCCTTCCCGAGCTGCTGCCCCACCTGCTTTGCTGTATCTGCACATTCCCTGGGCTGGAGCAGCCCCTGGATCAAGTTTCCAGTGTTAGGTGAATCCATAACCCTGCTGGGCACAGGGTAAGTACAGCCCAGAGAGCCAAACCCTCATGGGCAGCCCTCCCACAGCTTTCCAGAAGGGTCTGTGTAGCTTGGCACGAGCTAAACCCAACCACCACATTTTAATATTAATTAATTGAATGTATTAATTTGGAGAGGGGATCAATTAAAAAACAGCAGCCACTAATGCCAGGCAGAGGGAACCCCAGCAGGAAGAGGCACCCACCTTTCCCCGCTGTGACCAGAGGGGTGGGTCCAGCTGCCCGTGGGGCAGGAGGCCGTTCTCCAGGCAGGACAGGAACTGCAGCAAGTGTCCTCCACGGGGGAAGCGCAGAGGTGGCCTCTGGATGCCATCCTGGCTCACCAGGACAACCGTGCCACCGCTGTCTACTGCTGGCAACAGCGAGAGCAGACACAGCCATCAGTGAGGGAAACGGTGCAGCCATGACGTTTTCTGGAAAATCCTTTCCTTAGGATTTTTCCTCCTGAGAAGCTGGGAGGCCTCAGGAGCAAAATGTAAAAAATTGTTATCTGCTGTTGTGGAATGCAACAGGTGGATCTGTGATTGGTCTCATGTGGTTGTTTCTAATTAATGGCCAATCACAGTGAGCTGGCTCGGACTCTCTGTCCGAGCCACAAGCTTTTGTTATTCATTCTTTCTTTTTCTATTCTTAGCCAGCCTTCTGATGAAATCCTTTCTTCTGTTCTTGTAGTATAGTTTTAATATAATATATATTATAAAATAATAAATCAAGCCTTCTGAAACATGGAGTCAGATCCTCATCTCTTCCCCCATCCTCAGACCCCTGTGAACACAGTCACAAAACAGCAAAGGCAGGAAAGCTCAGGGAATGGGAAATAAGGACTTTCTTCCTTGTGTGGATTCTTCTCTAAGTCCATGATAAGACAGACCCTGGAAGAGGCTTATCTGGGATCACCCCCTTGGAAATCAGTGCAGGGAGCACTCCCAGCCAAGCACCACTGTGGTGGTGTTCACAGGGGTTTTAGGATGAGGGAAGAGATGAGAATGTTGACTCTATGTTTTAGAAGGCTTGATTTATTATTTTATGATATATATAATATTAAAACTATACTAAAAGAATAGAAGAAAGGATTTTATCAGAAGGTTAGCTAAGATAGAAAAGAAATGATAACAAAGGCTTGTGACTGACTGAGACAGTCTGGACAGCTGGGCTGTGATTGGCCATTAATTAGAAACAACCACATGAGACCAATCACAGATCCACCTGTTGCATTTTACAGCAGCAGATAATTACTGTTTATATTTTGTTTCTGAGGCTTCTCAGCTTCTCAGGAGAAAAAATCCTAAGGAAAGGATTTTTCATAAAACATGTCTATGACACACCACAGCCAGGAGCTGGGGAAAGACTTTTCTAGAGGCAATTAAACCACAGTGACCACCCAGAACTCTGGGGAACTGCCCTGGAGCTGCAGCAGAACCCTGTCCCAGAGGTAAGGGATCAAGTGCCAGGTGCCAGAGCCCCCAGCAGCCCCAGGTGTGGCCTTACCCTGCTGGTGGCAGTGCAGGTACACGATCTCCTCCAGGCGAATGGTCATGGCATAGTCCCAGTACACGCTGCAACAGAGGGACAGGGAAGCCGTGAGCCTGCAGGGTGTGAGAGGCTCTGCTGCTGCTCACAGCAGCTCCAAACCCTGCTCCTCACCCCCTGGCAGCAGCCAAAGCCCCAGAAGGGATGGGATCCCAGAGCAGTGATGCCAGCCTGATGAGTGACAACATGCCTCCAGAGCCAGGAACTGTCCCTGCCACCTCAGCTCAGTCCTGTTCTCCCTACCCTGGGTGGTTTCTCTGCCCTCACACTGTTCCCAGACACAGGAAATGTGTCCATGGATCCTGGAAACTGCAGGGAGGGACTGGAGCCCTGCAGAGCTGAGCACTCTCCTGTGAGCACCCCAAGAATCCCTGAGGAGCATCCCTGGAGCCCCAAAGAAATGTGCAGTGAGGTCCAAGCCTGGGCTGCTGCTCTGCCCCAGGGAGGGGAAATTAACCCTCACAATTTGTGGGATTTTTCAGAGCTCACAATAGGTTTGGTCTCAGCTGCTTCTGTTCAAGAGCTGCCTCAGCACAGGCACCTCGAGGTGTCTGAGCAGATCTAGAACATGCTGCAGAGCTGGTGGCCACCAGAGAGAGCAGAGAGGCAGGGTTTCATTCCTGTGGAGAGCCCAGCACTGCTGTCCAAGGGTGTCAGCACTCAATCACATCCCACCTCTTTGCAACAAAGCAGATTTCCAGATTCAGAGCAGCAGCAGCATCTGCCACTTTGTAAAAATAGTGCTTAAATAGCATTAAAAACAGCTCGTGAAGGACAGGAAGGTGTGCAAGAGTGACTCCCTGTACAGTCATACTCACTGTGCCATCTGCCTCCTCTTTTCCTTGGTCACGTCTTGACACTGGGAATTTTTAGAGCTTAGGCTGATGCCCAAGACAAGAACTCAGAAAAAGAGTGTAGAGATGAAAACAGATTTCAGGGGAAGGTACCAGGCACAACTGAACGGCCCAGGGGCCAAGAAGAAAGGGGAGATGAAAAACACACAGGTAAACAAAACCCAAAAAACTACAACTGACAATGAATGAAACTGAGACCAAGTTCTGCTAAAGAAGAACTCTACTCTAGTTTAGGACACTACATCAGTGTCCTAAACACTCCCACTTTCCTGGAACCAGGAGAAACCTGGCAGCACAGTGTGCTGGGAGGGAGGGAGAGCATTCCCCTCAAAAAAATCCTCCAAGGTAACAAACAAAACCACTTTGTGTGCTTTGGAACAAGCCCCAGTCCCTCTCTGAGCACTTCCCAGCAGAGAAACACCTCACACCACCTCCTGCCACCCTCTCCCTGCCTCCTTACATTACAGGCTCAAGGGTGCTGGTGTTTCTCTGGTAAAACAGTGATGGTTTTGCATCCCAGATGCAAACTCTGACCCAGGGGAACACTTCCCCACCAGTCACCTCTTCTCATAGTCCAGGTCCCCCACGGAGCCGTTCATCAGCTGGTTGGGGGTCCACTTCAGTGCCATGATGTCAGCAGTCTGGTGAAGGGACAGGTACCCTGGGATTGCCTCCATGTCATCTCTCTGGGAGGAGAAACACAGTGACACACTGAGCTGGAAGAAGCACAAAGCCCTGGAGCCCAGCTGCGGCCCCTCACACAGCCCTGCCCGCCCAGTCACAAACAGGGAGGAACCCACTGTGTCCCTGGAAAACCTCCTAGCACAGACTCCAGGACACCTCAAGGCCTTGGAAAAGGGCTGAGAGCAATTTCCCAGCAAGGAAAACCTAATAGCTCTAACTAAAAGCAGTTGGCACTTCATTTATTTGACTACAAGAAGCAGGAGGGGACAGGAGAAGGAGTTTGGTGGCAAAGAACGGGCAGGGAGAGGAGCCTGTGTTTGCACCCAGGCTGGAGCAGAGCTCTTCCATCACCAAAACCTCCACAAACACAGCCCACTCACTGCCTTCCCAGATGGAAAATGTGCTTTTCTGCATGTGTTTGGGACAGAACAAGGTGCTGAGGGGCAGAGCAGTGCTTCCAAGCCCAGCAGGACTCACCGGCTGCACCAGGACGTTGTTCTTGCCGTACAGGAGCGTGGCTCGGGAGTTCTGGTGCAGGGACTCCACGTAGTCCCTGGCAGACAGGGATGGCCTGTCATCCATGCTGCCACTGGAATGTCTTTTCTGAATCTGCAAGAGACACACTCACAAATGTGAGGTGAGCACAGACACCCCCTGGCTTCCCAAAAACTTCTCTTCAACCTCATTCCCTCCTCACTTATGAGAGTCGCTACTAGAAATCTTTCCCCCAAGGTCCTCTAAGGGGATTCCTGACTCTGTCCAAGCTCAGAGAAGTGCCAGGAGTGAATTTTGTTTGCAATGCACAGAGCAGATTCAGCTTTCTGTTCATACATGATGATCCCAGAAACAGACCCTGGCATGCAGTGCCAGGAGGGGCTGGCACACCAGTGCTCTCCATGGGCCACATTGCCAGCACCTCTGCCTCAAAGACTTCCCTCATCAGAGGGCTCCACAGGCCTTTCCAAGCAAAGGGAGCCCAGATGTGTGGATGTGGGAGCAGCAGAGCAGTTTTTCCCCCACTCACACAGAGCGCTGGGCGCTTGGTGGGCGAGTCCTGGCGGCAGTGGGAGCTGTGGATCCTGTGCCTCTGGACCAGCTCATCTGCAGAGGGGTCTGTCCAGAAGTGATCAGCAGTCTTCATCTTGGTGTATTCCAGTGCACAGGGCCCCACTGTGGAGAGGAACACCCCAAACATAAGGGAACCATCCTTGATCCCACGGCTGTGGTCACCTCCCTCATCTGCAGATCACAGATTTGGGAGCATGGGTTTGGAAAGCAAGCAGGGAAAGCAAGTGAAGCAAGTGTTACCCAATAAAGATGCTAGAATTGGCCCATCCACAGGATCCATCAGGAGAGCTTCCTTCTCATAGTACTTACTAGAAGAAATAAAGGACAGCAGAATGCTGGAGCACTGCAAAGTTAAGACAGTGGTTTAAATCCCCATCATGCCCTTCTCTTTCTGTATCACCCCCTGACAGGGAGAGGGCAAGAAGCCCTAAACAGGCTGAGAAATTCCTGGGGAGCAGCAACCCTCCTGCAGCACACTGCAAGCAGCACCATCTCCTAACTAACCTGTCCCAGCACAGCATGCAGATCCCAGAAGACAAGGACAGTGCAGCCCTGACAACAATTCATTCATTCATACAGACAATCCTGTCTGTATTTCAGGCAGTGCACAGTGGTCACCAGTAGCAGGGCATCCACCAGAGTCCCACTGAGTGACACGCTGGCCTGTGCCATGCAGGGATTTCCCTGTCCCCTGTGGATACAGGTGTTCCTCAGCCAGCAACACCCCCAGGACCATGTGCAGGACAGGGGTGGGCTGTGCCAGGGCTCACCTGCTGTTCTCCACCAGGTAGTGCACGATTTTATCCAGGACCTTTTCGAAGAGGGCTGTGCGGATCCAGAGGTGCCGGATGGCCTGAGGAGACAGGTTGGGCAGCTTGGGCACCTTGCGCACGTTCTCTGGGGCCCCCTGGGCCTGGTTTCTCCTTTAGAGGTACAAGACAAGAGACAACAACACCACAGGCTCACCCCTGAACTCTGAGAGAGCCCAGGGCATCTCTGCCATCAAGGGTTTGGGGGTGCTGGCTGGGGGATCCCAGGGAATTGCCTGGGACAGAGATCTGGAGGTGTTTCCTGTCCCAATCCCATCCCCTGCTCCAGAGAGGCCACACCTGCATTTGAAACCACATCACCATATCAGTTCCCCACTATAAAGACAACCCCAGAACTCTGCTCTCCCTCAGCACAGCCCTCCAGCCCACACACATTTCCACGGCTGAGCTCACAGGCAGAGCAGCTCGTCTTAGGACAGCTTAAAATTCCTGCCCGCAGGTAACTGCTCCATCCATCTCCCTGCTAATTGTCCAAGGATGAGTAATCCTCTCCCAAACAGCAGCTGAATTACTGCAGCTTCGAGCCCTGCACACTGAGAAAGGCTAAACATGGTTCCAGCTTGGTGAACTGGTCCATAAACTCTGACAGCTCAGAAGCAGCATGCTCAGCTGTCCCTGAAGCACCAGACCTGAGGCAGAGAGACTTAAAACTTGTCCACCCCTGCTTAAACCACAGCCACAACTCAGCCTCTAGAACATCAACCAGTTTGGTCAAGATATAAAAAACCGAGGAGAGAAGACTGAATGAGCAATTCCTCCTGTCCAGGCTCAAGCTGGACCCAAACCACACTTCCCACCCCAAAACCCGAGTGAGCAGAGAGGACTGGCAGCCACGCTGGTGCCTTACGCGTTCTCAATGAGCTGCTCCAGGTCCTGCACCTTCCTGCAGAGCTCCTCTGCCAGGGGGAAGCTCTTGCCCACCTTCATGAAGAGCGCCGCGATCTTGTTGCTGCGCAGGAACCCGGCCGCCCTCCGCTTCAGCCCGAACAGCACACAGCATTCCACGGCGGCTGCAGAGAGCACAGGATCAGGATATTCCCACTTGGAAAGAGCCACAAGGATCACCCAGTGCAGCTCTTTGGCCCATCAATGGAACACACAGAGTTACAGCACAATGCAACCTCGGCTTCAGTAGCGCCATGCTCTACCCAACTCAGCCAGGGTCACTGGAGCACCTTCCCTGTGGAGTCAGGCTGAGAGAGCACAGGCCTCAGGATCAGGATATTCCCACTTGGAAGGAGCCACAGGGATCACCCAGTCCAGCTCTTTGAGAGATTGGCCCATCAATGGAACACAGAGTTACAGCACCACACAGTCGTGGCTTTTGTAGCACTGTGCTCCACCCAACTGGGCCAACCTCAGGGTCTCTGAAGCACCTCCCTATGGAGTCAGGCTGAGAGAGCACAGGCCTCAGGATCAGGATATTCCCACTTGGAAGGACCCAGTCCAGCTCTTTGAGGGATTGGCCCATCAATGGAACACGGAGTTATAGCACCACACAATCTTGGCTTTAGTAGCACCATGCTCTACCCAGCTCAACCAACCTCAGGGTCAGTGGAGCACCTTCCCTATGGAGTCAGGCTGAGAGAGGTGGGGCTGTTCAGCCTGGGGAAGAGAAGGTTGTGTGGAGACCTCAAAGCACCCCCCAGGATCTGAGGGGATTACAAGGAATCCAGAAAGGGACTGTTCATCAGGAGCCCTCCTACTAGACCAGGTTGCTCTAAGCCCCATCCAACCTAGCCTTGAACACTTCCATGGATGGAAGCTCCTAAAACACCTCAGACAGTAAATCTGAAGGCAGAGACATCCCCACCTTGGCTTCAGGAAATTATAATCCTATCCCACATGGGAATTAACAACAAGCACTACAGTACAGCTCCTCCAGGCTGGAGGGCAAACAGGCTGACACTCTTCTTTTTATGTTTTTTTTTTTTGTGGTTTTTTTTTGTTTGGTTTTTTTTTTTGTGGTTTCTTGTGAATTGTGGAGAAACCAACATCTCCCTGATGTTTTCCCTTCAGCCCAGTCTGAGGGATGGGCACAGCTGGAACAGGAGGTTTCACTGCCTGTGCTGGGATGGTGCAAGTCAGGAGGAGAAAGCTCAGGAGCAAGGACAGGCACCCTGAGGGTTTCTGAAGCAGCACAGGAAATGGGGCAACTTGCCCCAAAAAAATCTCAATGTTCATACAAACATTTTTCTGGAAAGCTGAAAGGAATAAAGACCCTGGGGATAAACCACAGGCAGCACCAGCAGCTCTGGCTTCGGGGGACTCTGTTGGTACCCGGGGACACGGGGACTCATTAAGTCCCTGTGGAAGGCTGTGCCTGACTCCATGTCCTGAGCTGTGCCCAGAGGCACTCACCAAGCCCCAGTGAATGCCCAAACAGCCCCAGACACCTTTCCTGCCCTGCCAGGATCCCAGGAATCAGCCATGACTCCACAGAAAGGCACACACACACACACACAGGCTCAGCCAGCAGCTCGTTCCCAAAGCCCCCTGGGAGGGCTCAGGATGGATGTCTGGTGCCAAACACAGGCTGATTAAACAGGCTGATCAAAGCCCTGGAAAATCACTCAGACCCACAGTCCTCAGGCCCTTGATGCAGGTCTGACAAGGAAGGAGTTCTGCTCCCTCCTCCCCGGGAAGCCAGCGCTGCTGAGCTGAGCCTGGATGCTGCTTCCCTTCCTGCCTGGAAAGGCACAATTCCCTACAGCTGAACAGCTCCATGGAGACATGGAAAAAGGCATTCCATGCAGCCCATCTCAGCAGCTCCCAGGCTGGGAGAGGCTCATTATCCTGCCCTGATCCATGCCTGAGCTCAGTGCCCAGCAGCAGCATCCGAGGGGGGATGAGACACAGCCTGTGCTGGCAGAACAACAACAGATTTGGGCCAGCCCAGACCTTCTGACCCCCAGCAGCCACTGCATGGACATTTGGCTTTGAAACCAGGCCCTGCACAAGCCCTCCCAAAGCCCAGAGGGCTACATCTGTCTCAGGATTATGTGCACCCAGAAATAAAATAAACCCCGAACTGCTCCATGGTTTTGCCAGAAAATCCAACACCTCCCTCATTTGTCCTATGCTCCATGGCTGAAATACAAGTGACAAACAGCCCCACCTGCCTGGCACTGCACCCAGGGGTGCCCATTTGGAGTGCCCAGCTCAGGCTGGTGCTGAAAGCTCAGGTACCCATGGAGGGTGAGCAGCCAGGGCTGCTCCTGCTGCATTCCCAAAAAGGGAGCTCCCAGTGCCACCAGTTCCATTCCAAACTCCCAGCAGAAAAATGGGAGCACTGGTGCTCTCTCACTGTGCTCAGGTCACGGGCAGCACATCCCAGCTCCTGCCAGGCAGGGAGAAATCTCAGCTCCTGCCAGGCCTCTGGCACAGAGCACCAAGACAGAGCTGTCAGCAGCATCTGTTCCCAGTGCCAGATCTGAACCCATGCGAAACTCCTCTCCTGCTGGCAAACTACAGGGAAATGTGCTGCTTGCACAGGAAAAACTCTCCCTGTGCTCCACTAAATCCAGGGGTGATGGCAGGATTTTTAAATAGGATGAGTTTTGGAGCTCATTTTTGTCACCACTGCAAAGAGATTCTCCTCAACCCTCAGGATATAACCCACAGCAGAGCCAGGATATCCAGGATATCATCCATGGTGCATCAGCTACACCCAGCTAAGGGGGAAGTTTTGACTCCTGGCAAAAGACTGAAAATATTCTTGAGCTGCCCAGAGCTCTGACATGATCCAAACCCCTTGGGCTGAGCAGCCTTGGCTGACGTGGGCACCAAACCCTGGGCTCCCCATCAGCCTCCCAGGGCAGCCTGGGTGTGACAGATGCCAGCTCCTGTTTGTCTGCTCCAAACCCCCCCTGCCAGACCCCTGGCTCCATCCCCAGGGCTTTGTGCTGCACAGAGGGCTCTGCTGGGAAGGGAAGGGAAGGCAAGGCAGCTGTCTCCAGGGAAAAGGGCAGCTCCAGGCGTGCAGCACGCTCTGCTTGGCAGGGAAAGAGGTTATTTATAAGCTCACCCAGCTCCTGGAGAGCCACAGCACTGGGGAAGGTGGAGGATGGAGATGCTCCATTCCAGCAGATGGAGCAGGAGGGGGACACCAGGAACCAGGGAAATGCAGCAGCACCTTAGGAGGCCAGAAGGAAGCAAGGAGCCCTCCGTGCCTGGATGCCTCAGCTCCCTGTCTATAAATAATGGCAGTGCTGGAGCCTCGTGCTGCACAGAAAAGCAGGGAATGAGTCACACCTGGAGCTCTGCTCTGCTCGTTCAAAGCCACACAGGGGCTGGGATCAGGCTCCTGGGTGTCTTTGGTGTGAGGGCCCAGCAGGAAAGGAGAAAGCCCAACCTCCTTTCTGTCACAGACATCTTTTATGAAAAATCCCTTCCTTAGGATTTTTCCTCCTGAGAAGCTGAGAGGCCTCAGGAACAAAATGTAAACAATAATTATCAGCTGCTGTGGAATGCAACAGGTGGATCTTTGATTAGCCCATGCTGGTTGTTTCTAATTAATAGTCAATCACAGCCCAGCTGGCTTGGACAGAGAGTCTGAGCCACAAACCTTTGTTATCATTCCTTCTTATTCTATTCTTAGCTAGCCTTCTGATGAAATCCTTTCTTCTATTCTTTTAGTATTAGTTTTATGTATTTATACTGAAGCCCCAAAACAGATAGCCCCAAAACAGATAGCCCTTTAAAACTAATGGGTTAAAACATAGAATGTGAAACACTTGAAGAAAGCATAGCATTTAGAAACCACAGAGCTATATATCAGCTAAAGGCACAGAACACTCTGACAGGGAAAAGAGATAGGGATAGGGGGTGATAGGAGAGAGATGAGCTAAACCTACCCAGAGATAACGGTGTCGAAACTAACCCTGGGAACCTTGCCAAGCCATGGATACCTGGCCAAATGCACCGGGAAATGACCAAATTAGGGAAGAAGGTCAAAAGTTTAAGGAGGAAGACTCAGCGGAGACCCCCGCCCAATGAGGAAGGCTGCCGGAACTCCCCCCGAGAAGACACCCAAAAGAGATGTCCCCGCCCACGCTCCGCCTACGCCACGCCCCATATGAATATGCATGCAGAGAAATGATGATGTATGTGAAATGATGAAATACCTGTATTCAAAACTGTATAAAAGGCTTGCTTTTGTAACGAGATACTTAGAAAATCCATTTAGAGATTTTCTCCAACGCGCGTTGCAATAAAATACCTCCTGCTTATTTGACTTAAACTGAGTCTGTAAGCAGTTATTCTCGCCTTTTGGGGCAAAATTCGGCATCATTTTCTGGCGACCCAGATGGGACAGACAGGAGATCCAGGCTTTAAGAGGTCCTCCCGGGGAGCCAGTCCGGGTCCGGGACCCTCTGGGGCCCCTGACGAATTTTTGTCAGAAGAGACTCCCCTCCCGGACCGGCGCCTTTCGGTGGACGAAGCTGCATCTCCTGCTCCAATTAAGAGGTATTTTAAATTGTTTATTGGTTTTGGTTTAAAGCGCTTTTATTGGGATACGGGGGTCAGACGTGACTACCCGGAGGGCAAGCCGGGGGACGCCCTGGTATTAGTCCCTTTGGTAATTGATACCTTTTGGTTTGGCACCCTTGGTAATTGATACCTTTGGCTTGGTACCCTTTGGTAATTGGGTATCTTTGGTAATTGGGTGTCTTTGGTAATTGGGTATCTTTGGTTTGTTTTATTGTGTGGAAAACTGTTTTTAATATTGTGTTTAATGTTATGATACTGTGAATTTAGTGTGAATGCTAGCTGGTGGGTTTTGTGTGTTTGTTTTATGTGTTTGTTGTAGAGTTTTTATAGGAGACGTTTTGTCACTTTTTATGTAATAGATTGAAACGTGTATTGTGCTGTTTACGTGTCCTGAACTTGGGAAGCCGGTACCTCACGGTTTGCGGGCGACCTTTTGTGACCAAACCTGGTAAAACAGTTTTATTTTATAAGTGTGTGGTGTGTGTGTGGGTGAACGAGACGCAGCAAAGCTGCGAAGCGAGAGGGAGTCCCGCTCCGCAGTTCCTGTTCTTCGCGAGAAGCCAGGTCGGAAACGGACGAAGCGATTGAAAATTGTATGAATGAAGTGTTCGTATAAATTAACATACAATACTTGCGAGAAAGAGATTGTTTTGATTGAACAGAAAACACAGACACAAGGAATAACCATGGGAGGACAACAGAGTAAGACCAAAGATGCGGCCCCTAAGGCTATCAATTGGTCAATGCTATATGACATCAGGCAGGGAAAGGATGAGACCCCATCAGAGTTTTTGGACAGACTTAGGGCAGCGATGAGACAATACACACCCCTAGACCCAGCAACAGAAGAAGGGAAATGGCACTTGCAAGGATTAATGATGAGACAGAGTAACCCAGACATCAAAAAGAGAATACAAAAGCTTGAGCATCCAGCAAATAAGAATCTAGAAACACTGCTGAGTGAGGCGTGGAAGGTATACAATAATAGGGAAATTGAAGAGAAGGAAAAGGAGGACAGGAGGATAGCTCGAGTAGTGACCGTAGCAGTGGCAGCTCAGAAGACAGGTTACTCGGGACCTGGAACCAGGGAAAGAGGTAGAGGCAACCCAGTAGGACGGGGAGGGAAACTTCAACCCCACCCGACTAGAGTAAGGCCAAATCAATGTAAGTACTGCCTACAGAAGGGACACTGGCAGCGAGAATGCCCCCAACGAAGGGAAAGGCTGATGGCCAATACTACTACCACAGATCAGGACAGTGAATGAGGGAGACCAGTAAGCCATACCCTAGCAGACCCACTAGTTAAAATGGAGCTAGGGGAAGGTAAAGAGGAGTTAGACTTTTTGATTGATATGGGAGCAACTTTTTCGGTTTTGAATCGGGAATTGGTACCCAAAAGTGATGAATTTGTACAAGTTGTGGGAGCAACAGGCCAACCAGAAAAGGCTTATTTTTTTTTAAACCCAGTAAATACTAAATTGGGAGATAGATGGAAATTTATCTGTTCCTGTAATTACCAAATTTGCCAAAGCCCTTATTATTGGGAGAGAGAGAGACCTATTGGGGAACTTGGGAGTTATAATAAAATCTAACAAAGACAAATTGGAATTTTAAATAAATGAGGAACAACTGATTACAGCTCTAAGCTTGACAATCAGTTGTGTGGAACCCAAACCTAGGATACGGCAACACGGCGCAGCTTGGGGACTGCCATGGTGTTCCAAAAGGTGTGAGGCAGGAAGTGCAATCAGGAGAGTCCAACCAATTGGTGCACATGAATGTCCTTATTGCTTGTGCTTTTGCCGCGTTTGTTTTAAGAACCTTTATTGCGAGAATAGGTATTAACTGATGCATTTTCTGGGTGGCCTGAAGCAAGTGACTAAAGTACTGGTGAATAAAATCATTCCACGGTTTGGGGTACCAAAGAGCATTTTGATAAGGGTACACATTTTCATGAAAAAGTAGTAAGAGCAATAAACAAAGTATTACAAATTAAATAGCAATGTAAGAAAGATGAATTATTTTATTATACAGCAAATTGCCAAAATATGCTAGAAGAATAATTTGCAGTGGTATTAAGCTTTGTTTGTTTTGCTGAGGCTGAGAGTTAGGCCAAAATCAAAAAGTTAAGTTTATTTGAAATTTTGTATAGTAAACCTTATGCTATACCTGATTGCAAATTGCATTTGTTTAATCCCAGTGATTAAGTGGACGTTAAGAATTTTTTTTAGGAAAACCCCTACAAGAGAGGTGGCCTTCACCACGATTTAGACTAAGGAACAGCCTACGTGGATCCACCACTCACAAGTAGATTTTCGAGAGACTCTCTAAGTACCTGCTAAATGAGTGAAGCCTTACGTATTTGGGACGTCGAGTGGTAGAACAGGATAATAGCAAGAGATGAAGAAGGACGACTACAGAAAAGGCTTTTCTTTAATGTACACCAGGATCTCGAGCGTCTCGCGCAGTATAGTGAACCAGCTGCCATAGCCCTAACGGACCCACCACGAGATTGGGTAGACTGGGTTCTTACCACGCAATTTGACGATGAACCACTGAATAGTACAACCTGTTTAGCCTGTAGTAATATGTTTTGCCGTGGTGCTTGGATTGCTTTAAAGTGTGCTGGGTGCAGGTATACTTACTGGTATGACCAGGCACTTGTGTGGCAAACTTGGTGTCGGAGATGTTGTGGCCAATAGGCAATAGAAAGTAGCTGGATTAGAGCGTTAAGTAAATTTACAGGCTTGCCAGGAAGAGAGGGACTTAATTTGTATGAGAGTACAGAACAAATAATTACTGCTTTTGTGAGGTGGCGTTTGAATTACGAACTAAAAAGACTAGAAATAAAGAAAAATTCTTACATTGTGGCTGCCCGGTGTAGAAGACATGTCCCACTGACCCAAACATCCGTGGTAGGGCCCTTTAAAGGAGATCCTGACCAGGAATTGGATCAATGTATCGAGAACCTTCAGAGATCAAAAACAGGAAAGTGGGGAACAGCAAAGCTCAAAAGAAAGAAGGGAGAAAAGATGTGAAAAGCTACACACAATGCATTTTATTGCTGCTGTCACATTATTGCTAGTGAGCTAAACAATTGATTTATTTGGCCCATATCATCAGAAGAGCAGCTATAGAATTTTTACAACTAGAGTTCGAAAAAGGTGTTGCGTGAGAGTGTGCTGCATAAATTTCTTTGATCACTCTGTTTCGATATACAGCTAGATTAGGAAAATTTGAGAAAGACTTCACAAGTTGAAGGAAGAAGAAGAAAGGCCAAGAATTGATGAATAGTTAAAGAGTTTAAGATTTGAGCTACAATATAAATGTATCAGCGCCCCATAGAGTTAGAACTTGACGAAAGAATTCGTAAGTTACAAGAAAAAGGGGGGAAATGAAGCCCCAAAACAGATAGCCCCAAAACAGATAGCCCTTTAAAACTAATGGGTTAAAACATAGAATGTGAAACACTTGAAGAAAGCATAGCATTTAGAAACCACAGAGCTATATATCAGCTAAAGGCACAGAACACTCTGACAGGGAAAAGAGATAGGGATAGGGGGTGATAGGAGAGAGATGAGCTAAACCTACCCAGAGATAACGGTGTCGAAACTAACCCTGGGAACCTTGCCAAGCCATGGATACCTGGCCAAATGCACCGGGAAATGACCAAATTAGGGAAGAAGGTCAAAAGTTTAAGGAGGAAGACTCAGCGGAGACCCCCGCCCAATGAGGAAGGCTGCCGGAACTCCCCCCGAGAAGACACCCAAAAGAGATGTCCCCGCCCACGCTCCGCCTACGCCACGCCCCATATGAATATGCATGCAGAGAAATGATGATGTATGTGAAATGATGAAATACCTGTATTCAAAACTGTATAAAAGGCTTGCTTTTGTAACGAGATACTTAGAAAATCCATTTAGAGATTTTCTCCAACGCGCGTTGCAATAAAATACCTCCTGCTTATTTGACTTAAACTGAGTCTGTAAGCAGTTATTCTCGCCTTTTGGGGCAAAATTCGGCATCAATACATTAGTTTTAATATAATATATATAATAAAATAATAAATCAAGCCTTCTAAAACATAGAGTCAAATCCTCATCTCTTCCCTCGACCTGAGACCCCTGAGAACACGGTCACACCTTTCCATAAACTCCTATTCCATAACAGCAAAGAAAAGATTTGGACTTGACAGACTTTCAGCAGGATCAACTCTCAAAGGAATTTAAAAATAAAATATTGTTTCTAGTCCTTCCCTCACTGCCAGCATCCCTCCCCTCTTTTCACACATCCCTGTATATTTTAAGCACAAAGACCTCAGGGATTCTGACCTCTGCCAGAACAATCCATCCTCTGGCACTGCCCATTGCCCCAGCCCGAGGTCCTGGAGCTGGGGTGGCTTCCCAGGAGTGGCACAGCACCAAAACCCCCAGTGCAGGCCAGCAGGGGAGACTCACCACAGAAGGAGATGATGTGGCTGCTGTCCTCATGCACAAACTTCCTCGTCACAGCCTCCTCCATGATCTGCTTCACCTGCAGGACAGAGGCAGTCAGGGAAAACGAGGAATTTCAGCCGTGGACCTGCCGTGGGGTGGGTGCACAGGAGCCTCCTCTGCCCCCAGGTTATCCCAATGGCACAGGAGAGCTCACAGAGGATTGATGCAGCTCTGCCTGCTGAGCATCACCAACCACTTCAAAAAGTCAGGAATAAATAAGAATTGTTTCATTTTCTGAGAAACTTCACAGTAGGAAAACGACGAGCCAAGAATTAACTGAGGGAACTGAGCACCACTTAGATAAAAATCATCTAATAAAGGTACCCAAATCTCATATTTAAGGTTTTTACAGCATTGTTCTGCTCTCTCATTCTGTTTGACAAATTTCCTGTGACACAGCTGTCCCACATGACTGCAACTCTCCATCAATGCCTGCCTCAGTGACCACCTGGCACCAGCTGTGCCCAGGAATTCCATTTGCAGGGCAGTGCCAGCAGCTCTGCCCTCCCTGCCTCAATGCTGGCACTCAGGGGGAGCTGTCACTTAGTGCTCACCAGGGCCACCATTAGGGGACAAAAACAAACAGGAGCCCACACAAACTAGGAGGGTAAAGGGTAAAGATTGCTGCAGGAGGTCAGACCCAGCAGGCCAGGCCTGGCAGCAGGGTAGTGACTTCCATCCCCAGCTGTCACCCTCCCTCATCCTGCTGCAGGCAGCCAGAGCCCAGCTGAATCTTTGCTCCTTAAACATTCACTTCCCAACCACTTTTCCCCTCAAACACAGCTGCCAGCATGCCTGGATCTCATCTTCCAGTGCCTCTGCAACATCTTGGGTTTGGAAAACACAGGGGGAAGTGTTGCCAGCACAGAGCTGAGGGTGTGAAGGGAGCTCTGCTGAGCAAGGTGCTCTCCCTGAGGGCACAGGGAAACACAGCAGGTCAAGACTCGGCCAAGCAAACCTTGGCAGGAATGAGAGACCTTTAATGGCATCATTTGGGGAATTAAATTCCTCTGCAAGCTATAATCAAGGGCACTTATACACGGCTGACAGCTCCATAAAGGAAATTCTGAGTATGGATTAAAAGCAGAGCCAAGAGCTGCTCTGTCAGAGCCACCAGGTGAGATCCCAGCACTGCTCCCTGCCTGGGGACTGACAGAGCCCTGAGACTTCCCTGCATGCCAGCAGCTTGGATGAGCTGGTACTGAGTCAGGAAGTCACAGCAAGGAATGTCACTGAGATGTGGAACTGGGGACTGGAGGTGCCAACTGGGAAATTCCTCATGGTCCAGCTCCTGCACCTTCCACACCTCCCACATCCCAGCCCTGTGCTCAGAGCAGTGATTCCACCTGCAGGAACACCCCAGGGACCAGGATAAAGCTCCATCTTCCACCTCAGTGCTCCATTGTGTCCTAAAACTGCAGCTGCCCCTGGTCAGGGCACATCCTGGTGCTCCTTCATTCCTCATCTCCCCATCCTTCAGGTTTCTCCTGGTCCTCCTTCATTCCTCATCTCCCCATCTTCAAGGGGGGAGCAGCACACACCTCCTTGTGCCCACCACGTGCTGCCCCTTTCCCTCCACCTGGAATTCCCACCAGAGATGTCCTGGCATCCTGCCCAGCCCAGGAGCCATCCCTGGTGGGGAAGGTCGCAGACATCTTTTATGAAAAATCCTTTCCTGAGGATTTTTCCTCCTGAGAAGCTGAGAGGCCTCAGGAACAAAATGTAAACAATGATTATCTGCTGCTGTGGAATGCAACAGGTGCATCTGTGATTGGTCTCATGTGGTTGTTTTTAATTATTGACCAATCACAGTCCGGCTGTTTCAGACTCCCTGAGAGTCACAAGATTTTATTATTATTCCTTTCCTCTTCTATTCCTTGCTAGCCTTCTGATGAAATCCTTTCTCCTATTCTTTTAGTATAGTTTTAATATAATATATATAATAAAATAATAAACCAGCCTTCTGAAACATGGAGTCAGATCCTTGTCTTTTCCCTCATCCTGGGACCCCTGCAAACCACCACAGGGGCCCTCAGGGATTCCCTGAAATTTGGCAGAGCCACCCCTGTCCAGATGGCTCCTGACCCTCACCCAGCAGGACTCAGCCCTTCTCTCTCTCACACACAGATATTAAATGTACACTCACGGCAGCACTGGTGGTATCAGGATTTTAAACCCCCACACACACCAAAATACACCTGAAAATCAATTTGCACAGTTATGTCTTTACCAGCTTCTGATTCAATCAGGAAATATTCCAATATAAGCAATATATTCAAATATTTGTTTGAAATTTCAGTGCATTGACACAATGCCTGCAGGGCAGTGACCATCTGTCTGTCCAGGGCCTGGGGACCATCCAGGACAGCAGGACACAGCTCTGAGTGGGCATTTCAGTGCCAACACTGCACACACCACCTGCATGCTCAAGGCACAAACAAAACACCTTCCAAGAGACACAGTTTAGTGGAAAATTACTCATTAAAGGTTAAAAAAAAAAAAATTGCACTGCGTTGACTGAGGTTGTAACACTAAAAATAAACCAAATCTAAAGGACTGGAAGTGGAAAGGGCAACAAGGGCACTCACCTGGTGAGTGACAAACACCAACACCAGCACAGACAGACAGACAGACATGGCCTTGTAACACAAAACAAAGGATATCTTGGAATCCTGGAATGGTTTGGGTGGGAAAGAAAAAGCTCATCCCACCTCATCCCCCCTGCCATGGGCAGGGACAGATTCCACTAATTCAGGCTGCTCCAAGCCCCATCCAGGCTGGCCTTGGGCACTTCCAGGGAACACAACCAACACTTCCAGGGAATGGAGCCAGGAGATCCCAACTTTCTCTACCTACCAAGAAAGTTTTCCAGCAAAACCATCTTACATCTGCCCAAACAGACACAGCTGGCACCTGTGGCACAGCTCAGAGGCAGAGAAGCCCAAAACTCCTGACAGATCTCCCGTGCTGCTGCCTGCAGATCCCAAAGGACTCTCCATATCCAGCTGGGATGTGCCAGGGGATTTGTGACACCCCTTGGCTCCCTGCACGGAGCAGCCTTGAACAGCCTCTGAATGTGCTGCATTTTAATGCTAATTCTCAGACTGCAGCCAGAACAATCCCAGCAGATGAAGCTGCCCACTCTGGATCTCATGCCAGCCTAGAGAAATGAGATGTTTGCTCTTCTTTTATTAGAAAGGAAATTAAAACAGCAACTAATAATTTCGCTGTAGGTAAACTCGAGAGGAACATCATCAACTATTCCACAACAGCACAAACAGCCCCCCCTGGAAAGGGAAATCAAACCCTCATATGTCCAACAGCCCCAGGGAGGGATGAAGGATGAAGGTTTAGACCTCTCTGCTACAAAATTCCCAGGGATATTCATCATCCAAAGCCCAGCTTTGCTGTCACCCAGCCCTGCTGTCATTTACACAAATATTATCACAGCCACAGCCACCAGCGAGGTGCAGGGACCAGGAGCACACCAAGAACTGCAGGTTTAATTAGCCCAAGGCAATATTGACTCTCAACTGTTGTACCTGGTCAGGTTTTTCCCTGCAGAACCTGTACCCTGGATCATTTGCAGCCTATTTCCCTGCCTCTTGCACAGCCTTGTGCTGGTTATTCAGGCATTTCTGTGGATGCACAGCACCTCCTGTCTATTTGGCCATGCTCATAACTCTGTGAAATTGTTTACAGCAAGCCAGATGCAAACAGAGCCCCCAGGGAGATCCTTTTCCCAGTCCTGTTCCAGGGTCAAGCTTGCTCACATTGCCACAGGCTGAGGGCAGCTTTGGGGATGCTCCTGGCCACCAGATCCAGGAGTGGGCCTGGCTGCCATAACCAGCACCAAAAAATGCCTGGATGAGCAAAAAATGTGGCACAGCAGCTCCACATTGGAGCAAAAGCAGTGGGAGAGCATCCCATCCCATCCCAAACCCAAAGGATTTACAGATAAAAATGGAGATGGAGGTGATGGAGGTGATGGAGGTGATAATGATGGAGATGAGATGATGATGGAGATGATGATGGAGATGATGATGGAGATGATGATGGAGATGATGATGGAGGTGATGGAGGTGATGATGGAGATGATGATGGAGATGATGATGGAGATGTGTCCTGCTCCCTCTGAACATCCACCTCTCCACAGGCTGTCAGATCAGGTGGATGAGATGCTACAGGACCAGAGCCAGGAAGCTGCACTGCCTGTAGCCCCTCAGAATCATGGAATTCATCACAGAATCATGGAATTGTTTAGGTGGAACAGACCTCCAAGCTCACTGAGCCCAACCATTCACCCAGCTCCTGCTCCTGTTCAATCCACCTGGCCCAGGAGAACCAGCAAGCCCTCAAAAGCCATCAAACAAACGACAAAATCATTTTAAAAAACCCTAAACCACCCAATCCACTGATGAAAGACACTTTAAGCTTGATTTGCTTTTGTACATTTGCTTTTCAAATTCTTTTCCAAGCCGGAGCTTTCTCATTCTCATCAGCGTTCTCATCACTGCTTTGATTGTGTGTTTGAAGTTAATCCTTGCACTTTTAAAAAATCCCATTTTCCTTGTCAGTTTTGGTGCAATGTGGGCATTCCCTGCTGTGGTCTGAGCTCTCCTGTAACTGCTGCTCCCAACCAAGGTCCCTTTCCCCAAAAATCTCCCCAGGAAGCAGCTCCCCATGGAACTGGATAGGAATCCTGGGATATTTCCCCACATTGCCCATGCTGGAGTTTGTCACCATCCCATTTTCTGAAAAATCCTCTTTGCCCAGGATTCTTCTCCTGAGAAGCTGAGAAGCCTCAGAGAAAAAGGAAAACAATATAATCTCATTTGCTTCTCTTGTGTTTTGCTGCTTTGGAATGTGGTTTGGAGATTGTTTATCCAACAGGTCATTTTTTGATTGGTGATTGTTTGATTGGTTTTATGAGAATTGTTTTTACTTAATGACCAATCACAATTAGGCTGTGTTAGGACTCTGGAAGCAGTCACAAGTTTTTCATTATTATCCTTTATCCTTCTGTCTGTATCCTTTCTCTATACTTTAGCACAGTTTTAGTATAGCATTCTTTAATATAATATAGATCATAAAATAATAAATTAACCTTCTAAGAACATGGAGTCAGATTCATCATTTTCTTCCCTTCACCCCAGAAAATACCACAGGAGCTAAAGCCACTTTTCCAGCTACAGCAGAACTTCTCAGACTGAAACCTCTCACCAGTCAGACTTATCTGCTCATTTGAAAATGAAATGTCAGCCTGTTGCCTGTCTTGTAGCTACAACACCCTTTTTCAGCAGCATTGTTGATAAAATTCACATTTTGAACTCGGTGCTGCAGTTTTTTCTGTTTTTCCTGCTCTTACCCCCTTCCTGATCTTTCCAGCAACAAACACCCTGATGATCCCAAAGCAGGTGCCAGGCACTGTTCAGCACCACCCTCAGCCACTTCTCCAAGAGTTCACTGGCTGATCACTACAAAAAAAAAACAAATTAATTGTGCTGGGATCAGTTAAAACCCCACCAGCTGCAGGGCACAGGCAGAATTCACACCCAAAACCCAAATTAATTGTGCTGGGATCAGTTAAAACCCCCACCAGCTGCAGGGCACAGGCAGAATTCACACCCAAAACCCAAATTAATTGTGCTGGGGTCAGTTAAAACCCCCCCAGCTGCAGGGCACAGGCAGAATTCACACCCAAAACCCAAATGAATTGTGCAGGGATCAGTTAAACCCCCCCAGCTGCAGGGCACAGGCAGAATTCACAACCAAAACCCAAATTAATTGTGCTGGGGTCAGTTAAAACCCCCACCAGCTGCAGGGCACAGGCAGAATTCACACCCAAAACCCAAATTAATTGTGCTGGGATAAGTTAAAACCCCTCCAGCTGCAGGGCACAGGCAGGATTTACACCCAGATTTATTTTGGTGGCCCCTGGCACGAGGGGACAGCACAGGGACAGCTCTGGTGGCACCAGGCACTTGCCTTGAGAGCCATTTGGCAGCTCCCTGTTCTTGCTGCCTCAGGAACATCGATCACCCTGCAGCCCACTGAGACCTCTGGCTTTTCTAAAAAGTCTTATTTCATTATTTATGACCACTTGCTGAATAAAAGATGGCACCTCCTGCAGCTGAGGGATCCTCCACGTGACACACAGGAGGGAATTCCAGGCCAGCCCTTCCCCAGGAACCACCTGTGCTCACAGCTGGGCACTGGGGTGAGGCTCCTGAGGGGGATAAGGGAGGAGAAGAACTCTGAATATTTGTGCAGTTTGCTGGAAAATGAATTTAAAATGCATTAATGGAAGGATCCATAATGCAACATTGCACCCTGGGGGGACACAGGGGTGATCCCAGCCACGTGTGTTTGCTGAGAGTGTTTTGCAGCAGATTTTCATCAACTTTTGGCCAAAAAATCCCTGCTTGCAACACTAATTTAAGCTGCCTGGGATCACGTTCTGGCTGGTGCTATTCCTGTTGTGCTTGTCAAAGGCACATTTCCACGCCATCTGTGGGCACTGCTCGCTGAAAATGCTCAATGCAGACATTTAAGGAAGCATTTGAGGCAAACTTTAGTCATTTCTGTGTTTCCAGCCTCGGAGCTGGGCTCTGCTCTCACCACATCCCAAAGCTCCTGCTTTTCCAAGGTCCTGATGGCACCCTGAGGAGTCTCCTGGATTCACTGGGACACGGCAAAGGGCGATGCTGAAACCAAGGGCAACCTCCAGCTCCCAAACTGCCCTGAATCTGTGCAAATCCAGGTAATCCCATGGCAACAGCCAGGATGCAGGGAGGGAGGAGGGCAGGGAATTTTGGCAGCAGAGGACAGAGGGTGCCCTGGCCCTGGGAAGGTGTGAGGAAGGGGGGAAAGCAGCAC
Organism: Setophaga petechia; assembly: GCA_024362935.1. Lineage (NCBI taxonomy): Eukaryota > Metazoa > Chordata > Aves > Passeriformes > Parulidae > Setophaga > Setophaga petechia. Next base: position 12,052,765 of record JANCRA010000021.1, read on the forward strand.
AGAACCTGCTCTGGGGATGAAGGCTGAAGCCAGGGGTTCCTGGAGCACGAGAGCTCCTGTGCACAGCCCTGCTTTCATCTCTGGAAGGAGAGGAAATGGTCCCCAGTGATCAGGGCTGCTCTTCAGAGCAGATCGATGCAGGCAATCGAGAAATGCTGCATTAAGGGCCCTCTGCTCTCTCCTGGTACAGAAATATCTGAAAAAGGCTGCCCTGGGTGCTTGAGAGACATCAGAGGGTCCCCTCTGCCAACAGCAGCTTTCATTACCAACCTGAAACTCATCATCCTCATCCTTATCTTGCCTGAACACTTCTGACAGCTACACAAAGGCCTTTTCCCTTTTTTTTTTTTTTTTAATAAACTGGCCTTGAGAACACTTAAAGCTCTCAACATTAATTTTTCAAATCTTAGTAACATTAAATTAATTTACAATTTTCTACCCATCCAGAATGAAATAGCTGGCACTGATGCCTGCAATCTGATATTTTGGAGTAGCAGGCACACAGAAAAAAAACAAACCCAAGCTGCAAAAACATTGCTCTTACCAGTCATTTGTGTTATTTAGCCACAAAGCATGGCTGCAAAGCAGGGGCTCCTCTGAAAGGGTGGGAGGAAGAGACTGACTGCTGTTCCCATGACACATGATGAAGGAATTAGTCAACAGCTACACACTGACAACCATTCCAGCTACTGAAAAATAAACAATATATCTGGCAGAAGACAAGCAGGCTGTGGTCAATCCCAATATCTGAAACAATTCTAAGAACAGGCAGCGAAATATTCAGTGCAGGTTCAACAGTTCCTGATGAGCAAAGACTCAGAGCTGCTTCCTGAGTGGCAAGTTAAACATAAACTAAGGGGTTTTTTTTTTGCAGAAGAAGGACCAAGATGACTGTTTGCTCTCACACACCACCCAGGTTTTCTCTCAGCTCACATTCCAGGGACACGTGTGCAGGTGGATTGCACAGGTAACAGCTGCTTCCCTTGCTCTGTGCCATGCAGCTGGAAACAGAGCTCAGGACTCTCCTCTCTTCAAAATAAAACTTGTAAAAGAAAGAGGAACACAGGTTACAGGAAGAATATTTCTACTTGAAAACCCACACCCCTCCAAACCTGGGTATTTCTGGGTTGGTAAAAAAGCCTCATTCCACCTGATAAATGCCCTAAAGAATCAAAGAGTGTTGGTCATGCTGCTCATCCTGCATAACAGCACAGAGGATGCCTCACAGAGTCAGACTCCACTCCTTCCCTTGCAGCCTGCTGACAAACAGTCAATCTGCAGCTCCCAGGCTTGGTTTGATTTATTATGGCCATATGGGCTTGGGGGGGAGGAAGAAGATGGTGACAGAGAACACAGCTCATCTCAACCTGCACATCCACTGCAGCACAGGACTGCTCCAGAACCCAGTCCTTAACCATGGCAACAGCCAAATACTGAGGGCTGCTCAGTGCCCTGGCTAATTCCAGTTTATTGTTTGTGTCCCTGCTCAGATCAGAGCTTCCTCCCAGCGTTTGTCTCCTCAGTTATGGCCCTGGGGTGGCAGATGTGGCACAGCTCCCCAAGGACAGCCCTGCCTGTCCCTGCTCTCAGCTGGGCTCACCTGCACTGAGGGAGCAAAGCCAGGTGTGGCCTTGTGAAATGAGAATAATACAGTTTTAGAAAGGTTAAAATTCTGGGAGAGGGGGGAAAAATCCTAAATTTCTGCAGCTGGACCTTTCTACTGCTCCTTAGAGTCTGCACAAGCTCCTGACTTAACCTGAGGTCAGCCGAGAAGAGGGAGGAAAACCAAAAGCATGAGCAGAGAGCAACAGGCACAGGAATGCCCCACCTGCTCCTGGTTTCAAGGATGATGATGAATAATTAACCCCATAACCTTGCAGGGTCATGTTTCCCCAGGTTTTTAATTCCTACCAAAGCACAGTGGGAATTCCACTCCATGGAACTCCCCAACCTGTGTGGCTGAGCACCCACAGCCCCTGCCCAAGCCCAGCACTGCCAGAAGGCAGATCCCAAAGGAATTTGGGGTCCCAACCACCTGGTGCCTGCAGGGAACCCACACCGACATCCTGAGCAATGGGATCACCAGGAAAAACCCTCTGCTCTGTGTCAGCACCAAGGGGCTGCTGGAGAGAGCCTAGAGGTGACAAACCCAGCTCACAGCACCGTGGTGGCTCTTCACAGGGCAGGAGGGCTCTCCCCAGGCACCCCTCCCTCCCTCAGGCTGTACCCACATCACCAAACCCACATTCACCAAACCCACATTCACCAAACCCACATTATCTCCCCCAAAACCAGCAGAAGGGCAGGAACCAAGCCCAGCTCTGCTCCCTGAGCTGCCAGCTCCTCTTTCCCCCAGCCCTGGGAGCCAGCAAAGCTGGGCACTGCAGGCCAGCACAGGAGATGCTCTGGGGGAAGGCAGGAGCAGCCCTGGCTCCCACCCTGCAGCAGCAGCAGCTGTCTCTGCACTCAGGAGCTGCCACAGACAGCAATAATGAGATGGCAGCTCTATCCACAACGCTAAATAAATGTCATACCCTTTTCCCTGGCTTAATAGCCGTTGCTGAGGCAACCAGTGGTATTCCTTAGCACAGGATTAAAGGTGGGAAGTGGTCGGGATGGGCAGCGCTGTCACCCTCCCCAGACCCACCACCCACGGCTCTGCTCCTCCCGGCCCCAAGCAGCGTCTCCCACTCCCTGTGAACCGGAGAGCGGGATGCTCGTAACGCCAGAAACAAAACACCACAAACCTCCCTCCCTCCGGCATCCCGGGAGGTGACCTGCGGGGACACAGCGTGAGCAGGACACGACAACAGCCCCCGGTGCCCCGGTACCGGGCAGGACTCGGCTCCGGGACTCGATGGACCGCGGGCTCGGCTGTGACACACGGGATAAACACGGGCAGCTCCAGGCACGAAACAACGCACAAACTAATAGAGTTAAGGATGCCCGAGGAGGGGGAGCACGGCGAGATGCGGAACGCCATCCCCCCGCACCGGGCACGCACATTTGGGCCCCCCCTTTTCGCCAGCGCCCGCTGCCCCCCGCCCTGCCCAGCAGCTGCGGGAAGGGCTCGTCCCATCCCCGCTCCCCAGGGAAGGATGCAGCGCCGGGACTCGCCCCTTTTCCCTGCGGAAAATCCCAAGTTGTGGCGCGCTCTGCCCGCAGCCAAAGGCGATTTTCCCAAGGATTTTCCAAGGTACTGGCGCTGCAGGGATGCTCCTCCGCCCCCAGGGACCCGCAAACGTGCCCGGCCGGGCTCTGGGCCCCGCTCTGGGCTTTTGGGGGGTCTGAACCCCGCGGCAGCAGCAGCCGGAGCAGCGGATGCCACGGGCGGGCGGAACCGGAGGAACCGGGGCTCTCCCCGGGCACCGGGGCTGCTCCCGGGGGTCCCGCACCCACCTCCTTCTTCACGGTGCGCAGCAGCCGCTGCCGGGTCTCCGCCTCTGCGGGGAGAAATGAGGAGAACACACCCGTTAGTGCTGCCCTGCCCTGCCCCGCCACCCCCGGTGCCGGTGCCCGGTCGCGGTCCCCGCCCGCCGTACCCGCCGGGGCCGCCGCCATGGCCGCGCTCGCTCCGCAGCGCCCGCAGACTGCCGGGCACCGGGCCGGGCCCGCACCGCCCCCCGCCCCGCCGGGGAGGGGCCGCGCCGCCGCCAATCCGCGACCGGCACCGGCACCCCGGGACTCGCGGCACCCCGGTACTGATGGGTCCGGTACCCCAGCACCGGCACCCGGTACTCCCGGCACTCCGATACTCCCGGTTCCGGTACCCCGGCACCGACGCCCCCGGCATCCCCGGCACCGGCACCCCGGTACTGATGGGTCCGGTACCCCGGGACTCCCGGCACCCCGGTACTGATGGGTCCGGTACCCCGGGACCCGCGGCTGCGGTACCCCAGCACCGTTACCCGGTACTCCCGGCACCCCGTTGCTCGCGGCTCCGGTACCCCGGCACCGACGCCCCCGGCATCCCCGGCTCCGGTACCCCGGTATTCCCGGCACCCCGCGACTCCCTGCTCCGGTACCCCGGCACCGGCATCCACGGTCCTCCCCGTATCCACAGCCCCGGCACCCCCGGCTCGTCCCGTACCCCCCGACACCCTCGGCATCCCCGGCCCGAGAGGCGACCGGGTCCGAGCCGGTGTTCTCGCCCGGGTCTCAACCGGGACCGGTCCCACGGTGCGGTCACAGCCGTCCCCAACTCCCGGAAAGCCGCTGATCCCCGTTATTCCGGCCAGGTCCCCGCACCCCCCGTTTTCTCCCCTTTATCCCAGCCAGGTCCCCGTACCCCCGGTTATCTCCCCGTTATCCCAGCCCCGAGTGCCCGGGGACGGTGGTGTCGGGGCTGGGTGACACCGCACGGGAGAGCCCTAGGGATGTCCCCTCTCATGGGGACGGCTGGGGCAGTGTGTGGCCTCGGACAGGGGGTCAGGGCTCTGGGGTCCCTCACAGGGGCGGAACAGCCGCGTCCTTTCAGGCGTGAACCTTCCAGCCCCGCTCCGGTGAGCTCCAGCACGGCGGGAAGGTGGCAACGACCAGAGACCCCCAAGGCCTCCTGTCAAAATCACACCGCCACAGCCCCTCGGAGAGTGTGCCCTGCCTGCAGCTCCGTTGCTATCTCTCCTGTTTTCCTCTTTCCTGGTTTACCGTTCCAGGACATTTCCATAGAAACAGCATCCTGGCTCCTCCGCAGTCCGGTTTCCAATAACTACAAACGGCGGCGGTGCCAGGGCAGCGGCCACCGGCACGGCCCCGCCTGTTCCCGCTGCACCGGGGCTCCATCCCGGCAGGGACACCCCCGGCAGCCCCCAGCCTGACCCCAGAGCTGGGCTGCTCCTGAGCTTTGCTCCTCCTTGGTGGCTCTGGTGACAGCAGGGACCATCATCCCAACGGTTCCCTGTAGGAGCGACGGGGGTAGGATGGTCGGAGACGAGAGATCTCTGCAGCCAGGGCTGGAACTTGGGGTTTATTGCAAAGAGCCTGAGTGCAGGGACCTGCTGGGAGCTGCCAGCCACAGCTCAGAGCAGGCCCGAGAGAAAGAGAGGGGTAGAAAGGATGAGAGGGTAAGAGAGTAAAAAGGGTAAGAGAGCAATGTTCCCTGTTACAATACAATAAATCTTCTTCTGTGTTGAATATTCTAATTCTCACTAACCAATCTAGTACAATATACAAATCCTATAGCATTTACATACAGCCTATAAGAATCATTACATTACCATACTGTGATACATTTTAAACCCTAAAAATTCATCTTTGGACCCCTTCTGCCAAGCCAGCAGGGTCTGCTCTGACCCTTGGGCCTGTCTGCGAGCAGAGGGTATTGTTTGATCAAAAGGGGATTGCCTTCAGCCAGCCACACCATTGTTCTCCAGTTGTTTAGTAATTAAGGTGTCTCAAAGCTTGCTTTCATTTCAATCTCACTTATAGTTTCTATATTCTCAAAATCTTTTGCCAGGCAATCATATTTATAAGGCTTTCCTGTTTCACCTTCCCCAACAGTTCCCTCCACTGCCCAGGCTGGCAGGAGAACACAAGGGAGCTCTGGCCTCGGGATTAATCCAATTTTGGTTCTGTGCCTTCCAGGGGCCAGGAGAAAGCCTGGGCTGTACCCATATTTCCGTGTCCTCTGTTTGCTTTTCACTGTTTATTTGCTTGTTAAATACCCATTTAGCACAAATGCAACTCGGGGAATGGGATTGCTGGACCAGATGGGTCCCAGAACCTTTGGGAGAAAATCAGAAAAAAAAGCACAAGGACAAGGTCCCCCCAAACCTTGCTGGTTCCTTTTCCTTGGAAAATTCTGCCTCTCCCCAGATTAAGGCCAGGTGGGAGATGATTTGCCCCTGTTTTCCGGAGCTTGGAGAGCTTAAATGAGAGCACGTTGATCTATACTTAATGTGATTAAGTTACATCTCCGAGTATCATGCTAATTAAATTAAACTTCCCACTGCTGCCTCTGAGGCTTAAGCAGGATAGTTGTTTTAAGACCACAATTCACTCCCCTGCATGGCTGAGCAGGTGGGATGAAAGCATTCTGCTAATCAAGTCATCCTGGTGTTTAGAAACAACTTCTAAAGCAAGGGATATTCAAATTTAAATCTGATTGGAGCTGGATTTAAACTCTGCATTTTCAATCTGAAGTGATTTGTGCTTTGAATAAGGAAAATAACAGGGAAAAAGCAGAAGTAAGAGGGTGAGGCAGTGCACAGACTGTCTGACCACAGTGTCTCAGGTGTAGAAACAGGATTTTGGGAAGGATTTCCTTTCCTCCCTGTGAGTGGTGAGCCCTTGGCACAGGATGCCCAGAGCAGCTGTGGCTGCTCTATCCCTGGCAGTGCCCAAGGCCAGGCTGGATGGGGCTTGGAGCAGCTGGGACAGTGCAAGGTGTCCCTGCCATGGCAGGGGTGGCCCTGGCTGATCTTTAAGGTCCCTTCCAACCCAAACCATTCCATGACCTCCGCAAGACCCCTCTCCCCCTGCCCTCCTCCCGTGTCCAGCAGCTCTTTCCACCTTGCAGCTTCTCAAAGCAGCAGCGGAGATGTCAAAGCTCTGGGCTGATGGATCTGACAGCGCTGCCCTGCCCCGCCGGGGGAGCCGCAGCCGCATCGGCGGGACGGGAGCACCGGGGGCGTTCACGGCTCATTCCCCAGCCAGCCCGGGGGCTCTGTCAGCGATGGAGGCACCGAACCGACGGCTCGGCTCAGCCCCGGGCTGGAGCGGGGCATCCACCGTGCCCGGTCCGTGCCTGAGCACAGCGAGCGCCCGGACAGCAGCGTGAGCATCCCTGCGCTGCAAACCCGGCACGGCTCGGCTGGGAGCGGCTGCGGGAATAACTCCGGCCATGGACACCCCTGCAGGCCCAGCTCTGCCCCCCCGAGCGTGATTTAACAGCTCGGTGTGAGAGAAACGGGAGACTCCAGGAGAGAAAGGAGCTTGGTTTGAAACAGACAGCAGAGTTTGAAGAACTACTGCACCACACTGGGAAAGGGGTCTCTGTTCAGTGTTCGAGGGATGCTGGGGGCTGTCCCTGCTTCCCACAGACCCCTGAGACCCCTGGCAGTGCCTGAGCCCATCTGCTGAGCCCTCCTGGGCAGGGGCAGGACGTGGGCACAAAGAGATCTCCCACTTGTCCCACCGAGCCATTCCAGGTAAACCACCCAGAGCAAAGAAGGGCCAGCAGCAGAGAAAGAGCTATTCTCTATTCTCTATTCTCTATGATCTGTTCTCTATGATCTATTATTTTTCACAGTTGTTAGGGCACCAGCTGCCTCAGTTCTGATATTTATGCCCCGAGATTGTCTATGGTCAGGGGGTTAAACCCCAATTCCTGGCAGGGATTTCTCCCCTTCATCCCAAATCCTGGCACAAGGGCGGCCCCACTGGCAGCCCCACAGCCTTGGCTTCCATCTCCACTCCAGCTCTGAAGGATTGGGATGCACGGCTCTGGGAAGTGCCAGGAGGGGCACAAATCCCGAATAAACCACAGCAGATTAACTCTCCCTCACCTGTGTGCTGGCGCCGGGCTCAGGGGGAGCCACACCGGGCTTAGGAGCAGGGGTTGATGGAGGGGCTGTGCTGGGACCCCCCAGTCTCCCCTCACTTCCCCCCAGCCCAGAGACCACCCTGATCCCCCTCACCCAACCCCTTCACTGGGGGAAAATCCACATATATAACCCCACCAGCAGAAAACTTCTGTGTTTCACAGGAGAGGTGTTCAAAGAACAATTATTTCATCTTAAAGCAACTATAATTTCAAGTTCCACAGTGCAGAGGGAGTGCAGTCCACCCCGTGGAGGGAATGACAGGGTTGGACCCACTTTTAGGTTTTTCCAACCTAAACAATGTGGGAATTTTTTGTCACTTGGGGTCACTAATTGTGGTGGTGTTCGCAGGGGTCTCAGGATGAGGGAAGAGATGAGGATCTGACTCCATGTTTTAGAAGGCTATTTTATTATTTTATGATATATATTATATTAAAATGATATATTTAAATTATACCAAAAGAATAGAAGAAAGGATTTCATCAGAAGGCTAGCAAAGAATAGAAAAAGAATAATAACAAAAGCTCCTTTCAGAAAGTCTAAACCTGCTGACTGTGATTGACCATTCATTAGAAACAACCACACGAGACCAAAATCACAGATCTACTTGTTGCACTCTACAGCAGCAAATAATTATTGTTTACATTTTGTTCTTGAAACTTCTCAGCTTTCAGAGAAAAAATCTTAAAGAAAAGATTTTTCATAAAACATGTCTGTAGCAAAACAATTCCACGATTCTGTGATTCCATCCTATGACAGCCAAAGCAGCCAGGGCCAGACACAAACAAAACAAAACAAAACAAAAAAAATACACAAATGTGCTTTTAAGTGGAGGTTTCTGACGGGTCCCCGTGTGTGTGCCTGAGGGATTAACAGTGTCCAGAGGCTTCCCTGTGCCGGGCAGCTGCGTCACGATGTCACCGTCGTCACAGCAACCCGCTCACCATGGCCCTGGAGCCGCAGCTCCGGCTCCCTCTCTCCTGGAGCTTCCTTTAATTAAAGCTGGGAAAGGCTGTGAAAGGCCCCCAGAGCCCCGGGAGAACCCGGTGACCCCAGGTCTGTGCAAGCCCTGCACGGACACGTTTCACTGCAATGAATTTTGCTGTGAAGCTGTCACAGGGCAGAGCGGTGGCTTTGGGGACGCTGCCATCCCCTCCTGGTCACAGCTCAGCTGTGGAAGTTATTTCACTTCCGTGTGGCTTTTCCCCAGCAATTCACACCCCAGAGAGACCTGTCGAGCCCAGATGGATGAGATGACCTTTAAAGGTCCCTCCCATCCCAAACCACCCCACGATTCCCGAATTTCCCCTGCAAGCATCAATGTCACCTCCTTAGCAAAACACACCGTGGAGAGAGAAATAAGGATGTGTCAGAGGGAAACACAGTCCTATTTTACCACCTCAGCCCCAAAAACTGAGCTGAAATCCCCTCCCCTGGGTGGCACCCACGGGGTGATGCTTATTCACACAAGGTGAAGCTGGTCCCCATGAGGTGATGCTGGTTGCTGCAGGGTCAGGCTGGTCCCTGGGGAAAAATGCCAATCCCTGCAGGGTCCCCATGAGGTGATGCTGGTCCCTGCAGGGTCAGACTGATCCCTGTGGGATAATGCTGGTCCCTGCAGGGTCTCCATGAGGTGATGCTGGTCCCTTCAGGGTCAGGCTGGTCCCTGTGGGATAATGCCAGTCCCTGCAGGGCCAGGCTGGTCCCTGTGGGATGATGCTGATCCCTGCAGGGTCAGGCTGGTCCCTGTGGGATAATACCGGTCCCTGCAGGGTCAGGCTGGTCCCTGTGGGATAACGCTGGTCCCTGCAGGGTCAGGCTGGTCCCTGTGGGATAACGCTGGTCCCTGCAGGGCCAGGCTGTTCCCCATGAGGTGATGCTGGCCCCTGCAGGGTCAGGCTGGTCCCTGTGGGATAACGCTGGTCCCTGCAGGGCCAGGCTGTTCCCCATGAGGTGATGCTGGCCCCTGCAGGGTCAGGCTGGTCCCTGTGGGATAACGCTGGTCCCTGCAGGGTCAGGCTGGTCCCTGTGGGATAACGCTGGTTCCCGCAGGGTCAGGCTGGTCCCTGTGGGATAACGCTGGTCCCTGCAGGGCCAGGCTGGTCCCCAGGCTCGGGGGCTGCCCTCCCCGGCTGCCTTTGATCAGAGCACGGCTCCGTTTCCCCGCTCTCCGTGCCGTGGGTTTCCAGCGGGAGGTGGGGAAGCGCAGTCAGCCTGACCCTCCCCTCCTCGGATCTGTCATCAGCCGCGCAGAAATCCTCCCCAAGTTACCCAGCCTGAATCCTGCAGGATTTGCCGGGGCGGCAGGATGGCAGAGCAGCCCTGCCTGGGTCCCCCTGCCAGCCCTGCAGCCCCAAACCCCCAGACCCACCCCAGGGACAAGTGGAGCAAAAAGATGGATTTCCTCCTCTCCGTCGTCGGGTTCGCCGTCGATCTGGGCAACGTCTGGCGGTTCCCTTACATCTGCTACCAGAACGGAGGGGGTAAGGACACCACTGGGCTTATTTAAGTCTTCTTTTGGAGAAATGATGCCTTTTTCCTCGTTTTCCATCTTTCCCATCCTGAAGAATTCACTGTTTCTTCTCCTTCTTTGTTTGCAGCTGCTCCACTTCAGACAGGGCGGTTTAAAGACCGACCCAACTTCTCCTGACATCTGTCTCTTTTCTGTTTGTGTCTTTCTTCATTCAAAATCCTCCTCCACTCCCTCCATCCTCCTTCCCTGGGGTCCTTTCCTCTTTTCCTGGTCTTTCCCTCCATTCCTGGTGTTCCCCTCCTTCCCCAGTGGGGTTAGAGGTGCGTTAGCAGCTCTAGGATCACAAAGGGAAAATTAGCATGGTCCAAATTGCAAAAAAGGATAAAGGTCTGTAAATTTGGGCTGGGAGGTTCGCACAATTCATGATTTTGGGACTCTGGGAAGCTGCTCCTGGTTTAAAATCATTCTCATGAGCATCCCACCCTCCTGTTGTGGGTTCTGGCTGGCAGTGCTGGACATCACGAGCAGCCCCAGCTTTGAGGGATCAATGGGAAGCAAAGACACAGAAAAACACCACAAAGGGAAAAAAAACCTTCAGTGAACAACAACTAAATAAATTGCTGGGAATGGAGCAGGATAGAAACCCCCCTCACATGGAAATGAAAAAGGAGGGATGAGAATTTTGCGCTGTTTGGGAAAGCGCAGTGGATTTAATTGCCAAAGTTGGCTTTCGGGGAGCATCCTCCACTGCTTGGGAAAATTAGAAAGAGGTAATTAGTTCCATACTCAAGGCAAAACCGTGGATCCCAGGTGCCCACGTTGAAACAGAGTTATTTGTGAGCTGCTCCTGTGGGATTGGGAGCAGAGCTGAGCCCTTCTGCATGCCTGTGGTTCGGGTGGGAGGTTTCCCCCTGCCCCACACACATGGGAGGGTGAGGAGTTCAGGGAGCAGCTCTGGGGGAGCACAGCCCCGTGGAGGGGGGACACTGGGATGGGCAGCACTGGACTCACCCATAATTCAGGCTCTGCCTGGAAGGAAAGCGCTGAAAATACTTGGTGCTGTTGGGCCAGCCCTGCCAGGCACACAGCAGGGCTGCAGGAGGGTGCTGGGGATATTTGGGATACTGGAGGTGACTGGGAGGTGATTTGGGATACTGGGGGTGCTGGGGGTACCAGGGATGCTGGGGGTTTTGGGGATACTGGGAATGTTGGGGTGCATCACGCTCACATCTGTCAGAGGGAGGAGCCGTGGGGGTTAAATTAACTAATCCCAGCAGAACTCAGAGAGCAGCTCCACTCCCAAAAGCTCCATGGGGTACAAGTGTAGCCCCAGTAAAAATGAGGATGTAATGAATAATGCAGATTACAGCGCTAATTATGTGTCTTGGGGTGGCTGTGCATATTCAGACAGTTTTTCCTCCAAAACTCTTCCAGACCTGAGTGGTGCTGGGTGTCCCCTCCTCTGTGTCCCAATGGTTTGTGTGGTTCTTTGTTCCATCCTGGCCAAATGGTGCCTCCCCAGCAAGGGCTGGACCCCAGCAGGGCTGTCCTGGGAGTTCAGGAGGCTGGAGCACCAAGCAGGGTCTCACATCCCTGAGCTCCTCTGACCAGATAATCCCCAAAGCTTCTCACAAACACATCCAGACCTGCTGGGGCAGTGCCAGGAGGGAGGGAGGTGACAATACCGTGGTTCATCCTGCTCTGCTCCCCCCTGCAGGAGCCTTCCTCATCCCCTACACGCTGATGGCCGTTTTTGGGGGGGTGCCCCTCTTCTACATGGAGCTGGCCCTGGGGCAGTTCCACAGGACAGGCGCCATCCCCATCTGGAAACGCATCTGCCCCATCTTTAAAGGTGAGACACCCCCAGCTGGGGTGACACCCTGAGCCCCAGCAGGTCCCCAGAGTTGTGTCCCAAAGATGATCCCAATCCTGCTTTTCCCAGGCATCGGCTTTGCCATCTGCATCATCGGCCTCTACGTCTCCTTCTACTACAACACCATCATTGCCTGGGCTCTCTACTACTTCTACTCGTCCTTCTCGGGCACCCTGCCCTGGGCGAGCTGTGACAACCCCTGGAACACCCCTGACTGCACCAACTACTTTGGGAAGAGCAACGTGACCTGGACCAACTTCTCCAGGTCCCCCGCCGAGGAGTTTTACACGTGAGTGCAAGGATGTGAGCTGGGCACATCCCCGAGGGGGCTCTGGGGTGGGAATGCTCCTGAGGAGCTCAGGGAGAGGCTGAGCCTGCTCCCAGCCATGGGGATCCCATCCTGCAGGAGGAAGGTGCTGGAGATCCAGAAATCCGGGGGTCTGTATGACATCGGGGGGATCCGCTGGCAGCTGCTCCTCTGCCTCTTCCTCATCTTCACCATCGTCTACTTCAGCCTGTGGAAAGGAGTGAAAACCTCTGGGAAGGTGAGGGGAGCTCCAGCACTACCCTGCCAGGGCAGGGGGACCCCTCACCTGGTGGGATCTTGTCACCCCCAAGAGGGGATGTCACCTCCTCCTCACCCCGAGCGAGCTCAGTGCAGGGTTTGGGTGCTGGGTGGTGACACAGGGTGACAGTGCCTCTCCCCCAGGTGGTGTGGGTGACAGCCACGCTGCCCTACGTGGTCCTGCTCATCCTGCTCATCAGAGGGGCCACCCTGCCTGGAGCCTGGAGAGGAGTTGTCTTCTACCTGCGCCCAGACTGGGGCAAGCTGCTGAGCACCGAGGTGAGTGAGGGTGGCAGCACCCAGAGCCCTCCAGAGCTCCCCTGTCACAGACATCTTTTATGGAAAATCCTTTCTTTAAGATTTTTCCTCCTGAGAAGCTGAGAGGCCTCAGGAACAAAATGTAAACAATGGTTATCTGCTGCTGTGGAATGCAACAGGTGGATCTGTGATTAGCCCATGTTGGATGTTTCTAATTAATGGCCAATCACAGTGAGCTGGCTTGGACAGAGAGTCCAAGCCCCAAACCTTTGTTATCATTCTTTCTTATTCTATTCTTAGCCAGCCTTCTGATGAAATCCTTTCTTCTATTCTTTTAGTATAGTTTTAATGTAATATATATCATAAAATAATCAATCAAGCCTTCTTGACATGGAGTCAAATCCTCATCTCTTCCCTCATCCTCAGACCCCTGTGAACACCATCACACACACTCACCCACCCACCTGGGCATGGCAGCACCCAGAACCCCTCCCCAGGACACCCACCCGGCCCTGCCCACGGGCCTGGCCCCACCACAGGGCAATGGGGCCCTTGTTCCCACAGAAACGCTGCCCTGGACAGGCTCTTGGAAATGTAAATCCATAATTGGATCACCCATCTCATTCTGGCCGGTTTTGTTTGTGCTCTGCTCCCCCCTGGGCTGACAATGGGCTTCCTGTGGGTAATTACCAGGCAGCACTTGAGAATTCTCATTAAAGGTAATGAGGGCTGCCAGTCCTGAATGTGCCAGGCAGGAGTGGGCACGGCAGGCTCGGGGCTCCCCTCCATCCATCCCTGCTCCAAGGGTGGCACTGCTGGGTGTCCAGGGTGGGAATGAGCTCACTCCATGCCACAGCAGCTCCTCAGCCCCCAGACATCACCTGGGGGCACGGGGCAGGCAGGAGAGGAGCTCTGGACCCTCCTCTCTGGGCACTCTCAGCCCAGCCCCAGCCCTGTGCCATCGGCTCTGTGGGGCACCTCCCAGCCCCATCCCAGCCCCAGGGACCTCCTGCCCTGCCCATCCTCCTGTTGTTTCTCCCTTCAGGTTTGGGTGGATGCTGCTGCACAGATTTTCTTCTCCTTGGGCCCTGGATTTGGAGTCCTCCTTGCTCTGGCCAGTTACAACCATTTCCACAACAACTGCTACCGGTGAGGGTCCATCCCAGTGGGCACAGCTGCAGTGGAGGCAAATTATGGCAGCTCCTGGTCCCCTCTGCCACATCCCACCAGATCCTGGTCCTCACTGCCACATCCCAATGGCTCCTGGTCCCCTCTGACACATCCCAATGGCTCCTGGTCCCCTCTGCCACATCCAAACAGCTCCTGGTCCCCTCTGCCACATCCCTGGTGGCCTTGGCTGCAGCCTGGGCATCTTTCCCCATTTCACTGATGGGCCAGGAGAGGGAACTGGAGTGGGGCAAGGCCAGGGCAGCTGGAGCAGGGTGAGGGCTGACCTGGAGTGGGGTCTCTGCCTCTTTTCTGCCCTGCAGGGATGCCCTGGTCACCAGTGCTGTGAACTGCCTCACCAGCTTCCTCTCAGGCTTCGTCATCTTCACCGTGCTGGGCTACATGGCCGAGATGAGGGATGTGGAGGTGGAGGATGTCGCCAGAGACAAAGGTTCTCCTCCCTCCAGCAGCCTCTTCCCACCCCCAGGGCTGTGCCAGGGAACAGCCAACCAAGCCAGTGTCCCCTCCCAGGGCCCAGCCTCCTCTTCATCACCTACCCTGAAGCAATTGCCAACATGGTGGGATCCACCTTCTTCGCCATCATCTTCTTCCTGATGATGATCACCCTGGGGCTGGACAGCACGGTAGGAGGGGACAGCCCAGCTGTGTCCCCAGCAGGGACAGGGGTGGCCATGTCCCATGGCTGATAGTGGGGTGACAAGGGGAGGTATGGCCTTGGGATGGGATGGGATGGGATGGGGTGGGATGGGATGGGATGGGAAGGGATGGGATGGGATGGGATGGGATGGGATATCCCTGCTCTGCCATACAGATTTTCTCAGAGAGCAGGGCTGTCCCCCCACCCCATTTCCCCACCCCACAGCAGCATTTCCTTTGCAGTTTGGAGGCTTGGAGGCCGTGATCACGGCCGTGATGGATGAGTACCCCCAGGTCCTGGCAGGGCGACGGGAGCTCTTCGTCCTCGGCCTCATCACCGTCTGCTTCCTGGGCTCCCTCAGCACCCTCACCTACGTGAGTCCCACTGGCACCACCCTGCCCTGGCCCCCCACATCCCCTCCTTCACCCTGTGGGGTCTGCAGCCTCCCCCTGCTGCTCCAGGGGGGAGCCTATGTGGTGAAGCTGCTGGAGGAGTTCGGTGCTGGCTGCTCCATCCTGGCAGTGGTGCTGCTGGAAACCATCGCTGTCTCCTGGTTTTATGGTAAGAAACTGCCTCTGTCGTGGGAAACACTCTGTGAGCACCTACAGGGGTGTGTGACCCTGCACAGGTGAGTAAATCCTGGGCACTGGGTCCTGTGTGGGGCTCCTGGGCAGGCTGGGATGGGAGCAGAGGGCTGGGATGGGAGCAGAGGGCATGGGATGGGAGCAGAGGCCATTCTGTCCCTGTGGATACCCCTGACCCCACATTCCCAGCGGGATCCCGGGGCTCTGAGGGCTCTCTCCTCTGGCAGGGATCCAGAGGTTCTCCCACGATGTCAAAGCCATGCTGGGCTTCACCCCAGGGCTCTTTTGGAAGCTGTGCTGGGTTGCCATCAGCCCAGCCTTGCTGGCGGTGAGTACCCATGGCCAAATTATGGA
Source organism: Setophaga petechia (assembly GCA_024362935.1). Lineage (NCBI taxonomy): Eukaryota > Metazoa > Chordata > Aves > Passeriformes > Parulidae > Setophaga > Setophaga petechia. The sequence continues at coordinate 12,068,238 of JANCRA010000021.1, forward strand.
CAAGCTCATTGCTGCCCCTCTGGACACCCTGCAGCCTCTCCCCTTGCTGCCCAGCTCCCCGTGCCATGGATAACTCCCCTGTCACCCACACAAGCTGCCAGGAGAGCAGACAGGGCTGTGGGACCTCACACCAGCCCTCCCCGTACTGCTGCTCCAGCCACAGTGCTCACATCCCCAGGACATCACCGGGAAAGGGAGCTGGAAATTCATTTCCCAGCCTTTCCCAGGGCAAAGCTGGGTGCTCACACAGGTGCCAGCTCAGCTTTGCCTCGTCCTCCCAGCACTCAGCATCCCTGGCAGGGCTGGCCACGGGTCCATGTCCCCTGTGCAGGGCTGGATCCATCCCTTTGAAACGCCACCTCCCACGGCACTTCAAAGGCTGCCGTCGGCAGAGGGGTCTAATCTCACTGGATCTGCAGGAGAAGAGGCCTTGTGAGGATTAATTATGGCTCTAAGCACTTTGCCCTGGTGATTAAGAGAGGAGCATTATCATCAAAGCACACACAGCAAAGGGTTTTGTTTCAGCACGGGGCTGAGCAGCCCTCACAGGCCCAGCAGCTCACAGGGATTGTCAGACAGAGCTCCCAGCCCTCACCCAGCCAGGGTGGCAGCTCAGGAGGTGTCCCTGTGATGTCCATGCTGGCTGGGATTTGGAGTGACAGGGGGAGCAGCAGGATGTGGAGGGTGCTCATAGAATAATGGAAATTCAGAATGGTTTGGGTTGGAAGGGACCTTAAAGATCATCTGGTTCCATTCCTGTACCCTGATAACCTGTGGGGTGAGCTGGGGAGATCAGGGAATTATTTAGGTTGGAAAAGCCCTCTAAGATCAAAGAGTTCAAGCTTTACCCAGCACTGCCAAGGCCAGCACTGTCCCATGTCCCCAAGGCCCACATCCAGGGGGATATTAAAGCCCTCCAGGGATGGGGACTCCACCACTGCCCTGGGCTGGACAGCCCTTTTGGTGAGGAAATTTTCCCTGATGTCCAACCCGGCACAACTTGAGGCCATTTCCTCTGGTTCTGTCCCTTGTTCCCTGGAAGCAGAGCCCTGCTCCCACCTGGCTGCACCCTCCTATCAGGGAGCTGTGGGGAGACAGAAGATCCTTCCTGAGCCTCCTTTTCTCCAGGCTGAGCCCCTTTCCCAGCTCCCTCAGCTGCTCCAGCCCCTTCCCCAGCTCTGTTCCATTCCCTGGACTTGCTCCAGCCCCTCCCTGTCTGTCTTGGTGTGAGGAGCCCAAACTGCTCACAGGACTGGAGGCCCCTGTGGCTCTGCTCGTTTCAGTTCATTGTCATCAGCTCCCTCCTGGAGCAGCCTCCCCTGACCCTCTTTGAGTACCAGTACCCCGAGTGGAGCATCTCCGTGGGATTCCTCATCGGAGCATCCTCCTTCATCTGCATCCCCCTGTACATGGTGTACAAGCTCGTCTGGACTCCAGGGTCCCTCAAGCAGGTCAGGACTGACAATCCCAGGGCTCCTGGGTGGGCTGGGGTGGGCAGGGACCCCCTTGGGGAGCCGGGCTGGTTGATGCATCCTTGTGACCGTGTTCACAGGGGTCTGAGGATGAGGGAAGAGATGAGGATCTGACTCCATGTTTCAGAAGGCTTGATTTATTATTTTATTATATATATTACATTAAAACTATACTAAAAGAATAGAAGAAAGGATTTCATCAGAAGGCTGGCTAAGAATAGAATAAGAAGGAATGATAACAAAAGGCACTGTCTCGGACTCTCTGTCCGAGCCAGCTGACTGTGATTGGCCGTTAATTAGAAACAACCAACATGAGACCAATCACAGATGCACCTGTTGCATTCCACAGCAGCAGATAACCATTGTTCACATTTTGTTCCTGAGGCCTCTCAGCTTCTCAGGAGGAAAAATCCTAAGGAAAGGATTTTTCGTAAAAGATGTCTGCGACACATCCTCAGCATCTTTGTTAAGCACCAATTAAACCCCACCGGGATTCAATGCCCTGGGGAGGGCTCAGAGGAGGGAAACGCGCTGTGTTTTATCTCTCCATCAGCGCCTCGCCGTCTGCATTCGGCCCGAGAAGCTCCTGCGAGCCCCCCAGGCAGAGGGGGTGGGCATGAACCCCGTCCTGTAGCGCGGGGCACACGGGGGCTGCTCGGGCTCCCTCCTGGCACAGCCACGGGGCAGCTCCTCACCACGGACCGGACCTGGCACCGCCACGAGCATCCCCGGCGGGGCAGAGCCCGTTCTCGCTGCCGGCAGGGAGGAAAGCACGGCAGGGAGAACGGGAGCAGCGCTGCGGGCCCTGGGCGGGACAAACGCCCGGGGTTGGGGGAGAAACCCAACTCCCGGAGCAGATGGAGGAATTGCCTCGCTCCGAGGTTCCCCCCCGTGCGTGTCTGTAGCTGTGCCGTGAGTGTTTGGAAAATAAAGGTGATGCTGATGCTCGGAGATGAGGGGAGGGAGAGGAGCCGGAGCTCGCAGTGCTGAGTTCATGGAGCGCCGTGCGGGGCTCAGAGCCCGGGCTGGGAGACAGGGGGGCTGCCGGTGTCCAGACACACCTTGTCCTGCTAAAAACATACAAAATTTGGCCGAGGAATCGTCCGAGCCCGGGGGTGGGTCCCAGGTGCTGCTGAAGCCGGGCAGGTCGGTGGAGAAAAGGGGCAGAGACCCCACTCCAGGTCGGCCCTCACCCTGCTCAGTTGCTCTGGCCTTCCCCCATTCCAGTTCCCCCTCCTGGCCCATCACACCAAAACCATCAGTGAAACGGGGAAAGATGCCCAGGCTGCAGCCAGGGGGATCAGGATCTGTTGGGATGTGGCATCCCGGGGGATGCAGGGAATAGGCATTTAAAGAGGGAAAATGCCCTGATATATCTCATTTTAAACCCAAACCCTGGGTCGGGGTGAGGCATCCCTGGGCCGGTGTCAATCAGCCACCTGCCGTGGCTTCTTACTCCCATCACTCCCAGAGCAGCATCACTGTTCCTCGGTGCTTGGGGACCTTAAAACACGGGGAAGAACCCACGTTCGTGACAGCGGGGGCTTGGGGGGACACGGGGCTTTGAGGGGACACACGGGGCTTTGAGGGGACACACGGGGCTGGGGGAGACACACGGGGCTTTGGGGACACACGGGGCTGGGGGGGACACACGGGGCCGGGGGACAGCGGATGCCCACGGGGTGCAGGGACGCTCCCGGTGCCGTTCCCGAGGCCGCTCCCGGGCCCGTTCCCAGTGCCGTTCCCGGGCCCATTCCCGGTGCCGCTCCCGGTGCCGTTCCCGGTGCCGCTCCCGGTGCCGTTCCCGGTGCCGCTCCCGGGCCCGTTCCCGGTGCCGCTCCCGTTGCCGCTCCGTCGCCCCGCTCCCCCGGAAGGCCGGTGCCGGGGCGGGGCGGGCGGCAGGAAGAGGCAGGGCCGGGCCCGGCGCACAAAGCCCGGCGGGGTCCGCGGTGTCGCGGCGCGATGGGGCTGGCGGCGGCGCGGGGCTGGGCGCTGTCCCCGCTGTCGCCGGGCCCGGCGGAGCGCAGCCGGCCCTACGCTGTGCTGCAGCACCAGAACCTGGGTGAGGAGCGGGGGGCACCGGGGATAGCCCCGCCAGGACCCGGCCCGGGGCTCGGGAGTTGCTCAGGGAGTGTTGAATTAATGTTCTTTCTTTTCCCGCCGCAGTGCTGCTGGGCAGCATCCTCAGCGCTCTGCTGCTCACCATCATCCTCATGGCCATCTGTGTGTACCGGCCCGTCCGGCGGCGGTAGCGGAGCGGGACCTGCCGGGGCATCGAGAGAATGCTGCATCCCACCCGGTTCTCCCACCTGGAATCCGCCATCCCAGCACCGCTTCAGCCCTGCCGGTTCTCCCGTCTGGTACCCGCCGTCCCGGCCCTGCTCCGGACCCAGCAGGTTCTCCCCTCCGGTACCATCACTGTCCCGGTCCCGCCCGGTTCTCCCGTCTTGTCCCGGCAGCTGCTGGGGATGCGCTGAGGATGCGAGCGTGGCTTTTCCCCCATCTCTGCCCGTGCTGTATCCCGTGGCTCCATCGTGATGTGGCTTCCAGCAGTGCTCTGGCGGGGTGCTGGAAATCCTCCTCTTCCTCAGCAAAGACTCCTGGAGCTCCTGGGGCGTGTCCGCAGCGGTCCCGCCTGGCTCGGAGCAGGGGCTGAGCAAAACCTCCCAAATCTCCGCGTTTTGGCGAGGCTGATCCCACCCCGTGTGCTCCAGAGCATCCCCGGGGCGTGCAGGCACCCGGGGCCTCGGTTGGCACAAGGACAGGGCGAGATTGGGGACATTGTCCGAGGAGCAGCTCCACGGGCTCGGTCACACCACCTCTGCTTTTTGCTTTCTGATTAATTCAGGTCCTTGTTTGAGCGCTGAGTCCTGGGGGTTGGACAGGGCTTGGAGCAAGCTGTGGTAGTGGGGGTCTCCCTGTCAGGGCAGGGGTGGAACAGGACGAGCTTTAAAGTCTCATTCAAAAATATTCCAAAGGTAAAAGCTCAGTGAGCCAGCCAGCAGTGGGTGGAGGGTCTGGTCCATTCCTGCCACTGATGCATGACCTGATCCTGGTGTAGTTTTCCCAAACCAGGCTTCTCATTCCCGACGTTATTTGCTTTAACTCCTGGCTAAAAAGCCCCAAATAACCTCCCATCAAACCAGCCCTGCTGAACCTGTTGTGAACTGGGGTGCAGCTGAGGGGTTCCAGCATGTGCTGGTCTCTGTCCTCCTGCAAGCAGGAGCCTCCAAAGGTCTGCAAGCCAGGCAGATGCTCTGGAAGAGTTTGAGCTCCAGCCAGACCCATTTTATGCAGTTTCAGTAACAAGTGTTTACACTGAATCCCACTTCCATACGAATGCTGCTATTTTGTTTTGCACTGCTACAAGTAGTAACTGGATTTTACTAATTATTACTTTGATATTTAACATAGGGGTGTTTTGCTTAGTAATTTATTTAGGGTTTTAAAATGTAACTTCCAGAACAATTGTTGTTGACACATTCTCAAGCCCTCGTGCTGCATCTGAGGTGTTTTCTGTTCTGTTTCAAGGACACCGAGTGCTGGCATTGAACAGGGATTTTCTTTTGTTTTGAGAAATGACAGAGTGAGCCTGGCCTCGAACAGATGGAGTTGTTAATCCAAGAGTGAGGCAGCAAGGCAGCACTGTTCTTTCTATTGCTTTCTGCTCCTCCTTTTGATTCCTGTGTTCCTGATTTCCCTTGCCCCTTCATCGCTGTGAAGCCTGGCCTGCAGCCTGTGCTGCTCGTGGGGGTGGATGGTGAAGCTCCCAGCCCCAGCTCTGCATTCCCAGGAGCAGAATTCCTGTTTGCTCTCATTCCTCACTCCCTGCTATGCCTCTTTGTACAAATAAAACGCTCAGTAAACAATCCAGGCTCTTATTTATTCATGGCTGTGCTGTTTGTTATTAACTGGGCTGGAAAGGGGTGAGGCTGTCCTGATTCCCACCTCTGGTCCTCTCATGGCTCCTACCTTGTTTTTAGTGGGATGGCAGTGCTGGGGAAAGCCAGGGAAGAGGATGGCAGTGCTGGGGAAATGTTTCCATGGATGTTTGTCAACAAGGAACCATTTAACAGCACAATGGAAGCACATCCTACAAAGGTTGTGCAGTTTCCAGCAGCTCAGCTATGAATCAAAACTCAGCCAAAGCAGTGTAAGGGTTTCCAAATAAACAAAATCATGAATTGCTGATGTAAAAAGCTTTGAAATGGGGTCAAAAGCACAAAAACAGCACATAGTCTTGCTTTCAGGAACTAGCAGCATCAATTTAAAGAACTTTTAAAGCTGGTTATAGTTTTAGAAGAAGCTACAGGTGTTTGCAACATGAGCTTCTCTTTCCTACATCAGCCTCAAGCTGTCACAGAGAGGAGGTTGGACTCTGTTTACACAACAGTCTTGGCCTTAATATTAAACACAATCAGAACTCTCTGCTCCTCTCTTACAAGAGGGTGCAGAGAGAAATAATTAGGATTTCCTGCTTTTCACTTCCTTAACTTCTGTATTGTACTGATTCCCCCTTTCCAAGACAGGGAGACTCAAAATTTGGCTGAAAATGTCCAAAAGCAGAACTACCTTGGGGAATTCCAGATGATAATGTCACTTTAATGTACAAAAAGACAGATAATTAAAAAAAAAAAAAAAGACTCCAAATAGAGTGAGAAAAAAATACCTATGTGTGGTGTAATGTGCAGTACCTTTGGTTTTTCTTCCAGCACACAGAGCATGTCCATCTTACACTGAAAGGGTTAAATTAGGCTTTAAGAGAAGCATTACCTGGCTGAGGGAAGCAGGGCCTTCTAGTTTTAGCTGGAATGATACAAATGTCAAAGAAAGCAAAAAAAAAAACCCCAAAGCTAATCCAATTTATTTTACAGTCCCAAACTAAGAAGCAGGAGCGTAACAAAACTTCAACTGAAAGTGCTCAATGTTCTTTAGTTTAAATATAAAACCAGAACAAGTCAGCTTGAAAAATGCTATTTTTACCCCTCTTGTAACCTTTGAAAAGCTTAGCAGAAGACAGGCAATGCCAGGCAGGCGGGTTTGTAAAGGCAACAGCACTCTTTATTCCCACTGGAGGAATGCCCACAGCTCCATCTCCTGCCTCCCACCCTGTCAGGAGCTCAACACGAGGCCTCTTCCCTTCTCCCAACGGTGACAGTCACAGGAATCCCCTTTTGCAAAGAAAGAAATCCCAACCCAGCCCACTGCCCCTGTGCAGGACAGTCCCCATTCCAGCAGCTGTTTTCAGGGATGCAAGTTGTGCCAGGGAACAAAACCAGTGTGGAGAGGCCAGTCCTAGTGTACACTGAAGGAATTGTAATCGTTTCCTATGTAAAACAATGGATTATTGGTTTAAAATAGGGTTCCAACTGCCCCACTGGTTATGATCAAGTCCATTTTAGAGTGATTTTACATTGGTTAATTAATAGTTGGTCACCCAGAGGTGCCCTGTTCAGCCTGAGGAACAGGAGCAGTGTTAGGAGCAAGCTCAAGAGCAGCTGTACCAAAGGTTCCTCCAGCCCTGCCAGGCAGAGCAGAGGGATATTGCTCACATTTAACAAGTGTAAGGCTTTCCTGTGGCTGTACATCGTGTACCTGTGGAGTGCACTTGAGAGTCACAGTGTGAGTACTGTAAACACTGAGAGGAGTGCAGATAAAAGAGCTACAAAGATCCTGCATGGCCAAAAACCTGAGGAAAGCTGGTTAAAACAGACCTAGGAATCGTTACAAGACCAGTTGGATGAGTGTAGGCCTAGTGGTTTGGTTTAAAATCAATAAAAATATTCAGGTAAAAAAATAGATGTATTCACATGAAGGACAAGCGCTGGGGTTTCAAAAAGCAACACACGTTTCCCTTGCAGAATTAAACTTCTCTTCCAATAAGCACATGTGAAAATCTCCCCTGAATTCTTTTCCTGGCTGCATTTAGCACCCACACTCAGCCATGCACACCAAGAGATCCCAAAGAAGCACCTGTATCTATCCCTAAATTTCTTGCTGCCCTCTGAGCAGGGGAAAGAGCTGGTTTGGAATCACTGCAGAAACTGCTGCTGTACTGGACAGATGGTCCCATTTCAGCATCTAAAATGTTACTGGCTACTTGTTTTGTCCTTTTTTCAGAATGCACTAGTTTAATCTGGAGCTTGGATGAGCTGTTCAAGTATAAAATTATCCCTCTTAAGCCAAAAATCTCAATAACTAGAGGAGAGATAACCATATCTAAACAAAACTAACAGAAAACATCTGTCAGCATGAAGAACTACAGTGTGTGTATAGGCAGGGAGATGCTCTCCCATGAAACAGCTGGAAAAACAGGCAATGGCTTTGAATTATTAAGAAATAATGAAGCAGATGAGTATTTCTTTGGTAAGTAATGAAGTTTTCCTCCTGAATTCCCCATAAATCAGACTTTCAAGCTTTACTGCAATCCTACATCCTGATGCAAAGCAAAATTTCCATCTGCTCTTCAATAAATAAGTTTAGATAAAAACATTTCCTTCAAAGCTAAGACTGCATGGTTGGGGAGCCAGATGTGGAGTTCTGTGATCTACAACTCCCCCAAACAAAAATAAATCAGGTTTTTGCAGCTGATGCCAACTTAGAAGGCAGTAAAATGTTTCCTTAAGCAATCCAGGAGTGCTCTTCAGACTGACAGCTCTGACAATCTCCAGTTTTACACAGATTTGGTCATCCCTGCTTCAGGAGGTCACTTAGGAGTTATTTTTCCACAAGAGAGAGCTGTAAGACTTGCTGAAGCTCTGCATCTTCCTTCTCCTGACGCTGCTTCTCCTGCTCCTCCTGCTCCCTCACTGACAATTCCATGGCAAGCTGCAAGTCCTTCTCAAAGCTGGAGGCTTCACTGGAGATGCTGCTGTGGGAGTTCCCTGATCTTGACAGAAAGCTCTCCTGAAGTGCCCTGATGGAAAAGAACAACTCTGAGAAGTAAAAAAGACCAAGCCTGTCTCATATTCTTTGCAATGATCCTTCCTGGGAACTGTAATTTTAGACTCACAAACCTGAAAACAGTTTGAGGATATGAGAGCAGCTGTTCCAACACCTGTAAAACTCCCAATGATAAACAGGGAGTCCTTTGAATCATTCATAGATACCAACAGTTGTATTTTCAATGGGCCTCTAAAAGCACCCTCACCTGGTTTAAAGGATTTTTCATGATAGAAGAACCCAGAAGATTCAGTTCTTGGCTTCTTTGCACTTAACTGCACCAGACTCCACAGACACCAATTTTTAGGTGTCCATTAAATTTATGTTTTTAAGGATTACATAAGAATTTTGAAAAGAAAGAAGATCTGCCTTGAAGTGTGCAGCCTCTAATAACCAAAGGCTCAATGCAGAGGGACCAAATTCAGAGTTTTAAGAGCAGAAGAGGAGGACTGGGTTTGTATGTTAGGCAAAGAATCTGCTGTGTGCACAGACCAGCCCCACAGCTGCAAAGAACTACACAACATAAACCAGGGAGGCCCAGTTTGGAGTTCTTGTTTCTTGGAAAAGTTGGAAGAAGCACAAGAAGAAATCTCAAGTTTTGTGCATTTGCTCATATATATTAAAAAAAATTGCCAAATTGCTTCATGGTACTGCTGGGGGTATTTTTGCTCTGTCACTGCAAGGTTTGATGTGAAAAAATACTTACTTCTGATACTGCAAGTTGAAGTCTGAGGAATATGCAACTGCTCCATTGGAAAGCATCTCCAGTTCCTAGAGATGGGCAAAGAGACAATTCCACAGCAGTTATCAGATCTGCAGAGTAACTCATAGAAAGCAACCCTTAAACCAGCTTTATTTCTTCTTTGAAATATATTATTTTTACCTTCTAAAGTCTAAAATAGAAAAACTGATCCTACACTGGTTTCCTCCAGCTCTTGCTGCACAGTTCTTGCCCAAGCTGCCACTGTAGAGACCCCAGCACTTACTTTATTTGCACCAGATTCCAACAAGCTCTGCTGGATGGCAAACTGCATGATCTCATTATCCTCATCCTGCACGTGGATGTTCCTGCCATCATCCTGGATGTGGTAGGACTTGGGGATCTCAAACACCGACTGGTCAACCTCGAAATTAGCACCTACAGAAGGTAAATAAAGCTAAAAACACACTGTGCCCTGTTTGTAACAAGTTGTAACTGAATATATTCTGATGAAAGTTTTTGCAGTAACACCTTGCAGCTCTCCCTGTTCCATTCCCTGCTTCTCCCTCCTCTGTGCATTCCAGGGACAGGGATGTAAAAGGGGAGATCCCTTACCTGCATCACTCTGTGCACCTCCAGGAGAGGTTCTCTCAGCTGTCCTGCAGCTGTTGACATTTTCAAAAGTAATTCGAGCATTCAGCACGTGAAACAGGGGAATTTCTGTAAGAGAACAAGATTTCTGTCAACGTGAGAACAAATGTTTGCTTCCTATAATGACAAAGCACAGGAACTCACTTCACCAAGAAGGTCACTGTAGTTATTCTCAATCACTCTTTAAATCTTTTATTTTAAAATAAGATTTGCCCAATTTAAGGCACTGAAGCTAAGAAGAAAGGGGCTGACAACAGCTCATGCTCACACAAATGACATTGTCTTTAAAATGATATTTCTGGATTGACTCCAGATGTACAAAACAATGTTGCAGCTAGCAGTGAGAAAACTAAAAGGCCAATATGGATTTGTTAAAATAATATATTGTGAAACTAAAGGGGGAAAAATGGACAAGATGTTACTATAAAAATTGCTAAATATTACCAATTTTGACAGGAAATCCTGGTGGAAATTCCAGAGTGATGAAATCCCTAAGTCTGGCAAAATGAGCACTGGTTCTGGCCATCAGGTCAATGATTGGAGTGACTTGTTCCATAAGAGACAAAGGGAACTCTTCGCTCATCCACAAGGTTGCTTTAAATCTTAAAGAAAAAGCAGGATAAAAACATCTTAAATTCACAGTTTAGGAACAGATGCAAAGCAAAACAGGCAGTTGGGCAGTGACAGGAGGTTACTAACAAGTTACAGCACCAGCCCAAATGTTTTGTTTTGACTCAGTGGAATTAAAAATAGATTATAGCTGTATACTTCAAGATCTCTCTTCTAATTAATTGTGAAAACTGGGGGGATAACCACACTGGATATTTGTAAAAATGGTTTCCAGGGGTTAGATAACTGGGAAGAGACAAACTAGAAACAGTTAAAATGGTATTTCTCACTTCTGTGTTCTAACAGTGACTTCCTTTGGTCTTCCTATGTCTCTGCCTTTCAAATCAAATTCTGGGTTGAAGTATTCCTCCAGAGTAATAGCAGTGGGATTGTTGGTTGCAGCATATTCTGTAGTCCTGGATGTACTCTAGAAGGAAAGAGAGGGAAAAAAGGAACCCAAAAAATAATGAATGGTGGTTACTACAAGAAACTTTTAATTTACCCTTTGTGAAGTAACTCCTTTCCTATTTCAGACACAGTGACACCCAGCCATAAACACCAGCTGTTATTAGACTGAGGTTTTATTCTATTTTACTGAGGTTAAAAATCTCCAAATTTTTAGAAACAGAAAAAATCTTAGAAACTTTAAAGCTGGAAACCAACTAGAAATACACACATGAGCCCCAGCATTTCCAGGCTCCAAATCCTTTACTAAAGTCAAAACTTGGATGGAGGATTTGAACCCAAAATCTCTAAATCTCTGTAAACGTGCAATGCCACCCTGACAGAGAGCCTGCAAATCCATTGTCCACTCTTCTTTCACAGTTTAGAAGCAAGGGAACTTCTAAAGCCAGGTGGAATCATGGAATGGTTTGGGTTGGAAGGGATCTCAAAGTTCACCTATTTCCAACCAAAGAGAAACACCCTCAGGACAAATGAAAACCTCATAATCCAAACTGCTGCCAAGCTAAGGAAACAAGAGGTAACTCCACACACCAGGAATTCCTACAGGGATCTGTGCTGACATCAGACACTCACCTGAGCACCACATTCATGCTCCACTGTCCCCAGGAATGATTCCAGAGGGCTCCTATCAGCTTCAGGTAACAGGAGGGGAAACAAAAACAGCCATTAGCAGTAATCAGCAGTAAAACTGGCACTCAGGCCAGGCTTCCCACCCAAAGGGAAGTTGTTCAGATCTCCTGTGAGCTTTACCAGGCAAGCCCAGGACCCACAGCTGATGGTCCAAAACAGGTACAACACACAGAATAGAGCACAGATTTTCAGTGGCTTCTATGATTAGCAGACACCTTTATGAGTCTCAGTGCCTCAGCAGCCCTAGGGTAGGAGAATTTCCATATAAAGTTACTGGCTGGTCACCCTTTCCTTTAATTCAAATACCAGAAGAAATTAGTAGACTAAAACAAAAATTCCAAGCAAACAAAGCCTCTGTGAATCTTGTATCCATGGCCAAAGTGAAGTAAGGGCAGGAATACGTTCCAGAGCAGAAAAGTGCAGCCTTTTAAAACTGTCAGCAAACTTTCAACAGGTTTGAAGAGTTTTTCTTTCCTCTAAACACAGCTGGGATAAAACCAGGTTCATTTGTAGGTTAAGAGTGAAATAATGAGCTGCCTCAGATACAGAACACGTCAAAGAAAATCAGGGCAAAGTCAGCAAGAAGAGAATTTCCTTGTTTGCCTGCCCAATTCTTCAGACACAAAGGAGGTGTCAGACAACCAAAGGGTTGTATTTATTCCCAGTTTTCCTATGGAGAAGATACCTTTATATCTCCTCTTCTCCTCTTCTGTTAAATGTTCTGTTCTGATCCGTGTGATCACGTTCACGTTGTTTGCCGTGTAGACCTTATAAAAATACAGAGATAAAAACCAAGCAACATCACAGGTTAAAAAAAGAGTTCCCCAGTAAAACATCATGGACACAAAACTAACTGAACCAACCTCAACACCAGACAGGCTTTTCCAAGAGATTTTAAGAAGGAATGGAAAAGGAAAGCCAGGGAATACTATTTCTAATTAGAAATTAGTTATAAGACCTCAGAAATTATATTTAGTAACAGTTTGGGAACACTAATGAACCCTCTGTCCAGCTGAACAGCCCTGCAGTCTTATCAGGAAAAACTTTCAGATAAATGTAAAAGCTACTCAGGACTTACTCTTCTGGTGAATTAAATTACAAAATGTAATTTATTGCACCAATTCCCAAACCTGGAGTAAACACAGAATCAGGGAAATGAAATCTTGTGATTCTGAATCTAAATTCCTACCATAGTAAGGCTGCAAAACCACCTTGAAAAATATTTCACTGAGGTGAAATAGAGGTCAGAACCAGTGTCAGGAGGAACCATTCTAAGCAGCTGTGACTCAGGTGCAGTTCATGAATTCATGATGCCACTCGTGGCTGCTGCTCCCTTGCTGTGCTGTTATTATCAGCAGGTTCCTCAACTTTCACCCACTGAAACAATGGCAGTGTTCAAGTGTGAGTTAAGTGCCAGCCTTTGCAAGGGAAGGACTGCAGGCAGCTCTGCTGACTCTTCTGTCCCTCCTCTCCCCTCTCTGATCCCCCTGGGGACATTTCTGCACATGGGCTCCATCCCTCCCACAAGCCTGGAGGCTCCTCACTCCAGCCCAACTCTGCTGGCAACACAATCAATGTCTCAACAGGAATTTTAAGACTTGAAATAGTCAGGAAATACAGAAAAAGCACAGTCAGACTTCAATTTGCTGCAAGATCTGTCAGAAGAACAGAACAGGATTTACCTTGGCTTCATAACCATTGACACCTTCTGATTTTTCTGTCCTCCATACCCAGAATCCAGATGTGGTTCTGACAAAAAGGGAACACCATAAGTGTCTACATAGCTGCATTTCTATACAACCCCCAGCTGGTTTTTCTAAATCTCATTTTAAACAACATTTGACAGGTTATTAATCCTAGATACCTGAATAAACAGGTGTAGTCATGAAGAAAAATGTGTCTGTTAAAAGACACACTGTGCATATTTACATAAAAGTATTCATGTGAGAATTGACTTATTTGGTACCAAATCCAAGTTCTTGTCCATCAGTTCCAGCACATGGATTTGTGTGAAATGCAAATTTGCAGTGAGCAATTGGCTCAATCCTGGAGGCCTTTTCCAACCTTAATAATTCCATTCCATTAATTTGATAAACTGAAAGCTTTCTGCCACTGATTTCTTTCAATTGGAAACTTTTTGCCAAGCAATAGTGGCAATTTGACCAACCCAAATTTCTTCATCTATCGATTTATGAAACCTAAATTAATTTCAGACCTAGCCCTAAAAGTTTTAATTACCAAAACTTTTGTGAGTTTGTCATTAAAGCTTTTTTCAGACATAACATCAAAATGCTTATTTGCTAAGAGAAACTCTCTGTCTTACCTTTCAAAAGCAATGTTTTTGGTATCAAGGCACGTGCTGATGATTGGGGATGTGAGGCGCCTCTCCACATCTTTCCTCTTGGGCGTCATGGATCCCAAAGTCAAACGTTTCATGTGCTGGGAGATCTCAAACCTCTCTGTCGTGACAAACTTGTCATCGTGGTTGATCTCGATGAGCTCTGCCCAGCCACCAGAGCCTGGTGGAAGAAAAGGCATATTTGAAGTTAAAAAACTCAGCAAGTGTTCCAGGGTGAAGAGCTGGGGGTATATCGTGTATCAAACCCAGGTGTTTCTGCACTCAGCTGGGATCAAGCTTGGAGATGGAACTAAAATTATTTTTTAAATGTAGGGAGGGAAACAGTAAAATACTGACATTTTACCCCTTCACCAAATTTTTACCTCAGATTCACTCAAAGCAAAGAAGTTAAGCCATCAGAGAACAGTATCTCTATGAGACACAAACAAGCATAAAACCTTCATAAAACACAAGAGGCCTCTTTTGGTGTAAAATCAGCATTTCTCACTGTGCTCACACAGTATTTGGGGGTCAGTGGTGCAGACAGGTGAACTCTTTACCTTCTCCCTTGAAGATGACAGTCCTCCTGCCCCTCTCCCAGCTCATGTTCTCAAAGCCCAGCAGGGTGATGTCCACGCGCAGCTTGGCCCGGCTCTTCCAGATGCGGCACACGTCGCTCGGGCACACCCTGGAAACCAGGGGCACTGGGACAAAGGGAGAAATGCAAAGGGAAAATGGGAAACAGGTGCAGCACAGAGGAAATGAACTCTAGCACAGGGAGTGCTCACTCCTGGGAATGTCATTTCAGAGGAGGTGAGATGCTGATCTTCCTTAGATTTAAGAATAACCAGGTTAGGGAAAAACTGGCCTAATTTAAAGATGAATGTGAAAAGGAAGAAGATATTTGTTCAGACTGCAAGGTGTGATATGGCATAAACCCCATGCCTGGTAGTCTAATGGTTTGATATTTGAAATATTTAATCAGCTGTGAGGCCTAGTATTCATTCTTTTCAAGAAAAAGCAGGTACTTCCCAAACAACCAGTCCATCCATAGATAACCCATGATCAGATGGCAAGGGGCAGGTAAAAAAAACCCAAAAAAAGTCCTCAGCAACTGCAACAACAGCTAAATTCTCCACTACCAAAAACTAACCAACCAACCACACAGGAAACAAAGAATAATTGTGCAACAAAAGCACAAGAGGTCATTTAGAGATGGAGGAGAGGAGGATTCCGGGGAGAGGATATTTCCCTGCCTGTGTTGTGGGACATTTGTAACTCATTTTTACAGCTTGGAATTGGTAACAAGGAGCAGGATTCTTACCCCAGCTAGTGAACTCCCATTTCATTTCCACATAAAAGTCAGGAGTCTGCAGAAGGAAAACATCTGATGAATACCTTATGAAATAGTTTGACATTCATTGCAGCATTTCCTGTGAACATTTTAGAAAAAGAAAAAAAACAAAAAAAAAAAGGAGAGCAGAACTGGAGAAATGATTACCCAATGCTAAAACTGAAATTGAAAGCAGCAACAACAGGCACTGCCCTGCCCCTGGTGCTTTCTGGGGAGCTGTTCTTCCTTGTTTTACTGGAGTGGCAGTAATGCCTTCAAGATTCAGCCTCCAGTGTTGGAGTACATGACAAAGGATTTAAAGTCAAGGAAAAGCCCCCGTGTCCCTCAGCACTACGGAATATGCAGGTTGGAACAAAACATAACTGTCCAGCTGATTGCAATAGTACTTGAATGAGAATTCAAGCAGTGATTTCAGTCTGGAGTGAGAGTTTACACTTCAATAAATAATTACCTCATTAATTTTCTGCAGTAACTCAGGAACTCCTCCGAGGGTCATGGAGGTCTGCTGGTAGTCCCGATGCTGCAGGATCAGCTGGACCATCTCTGGATCCCCTGTGCTCACAGCCTCGTGCAAAACTGAAATAAACCCAACCACAGCCTCATGTCACTTTGCTTGCTGACCAAAACTCCCCCTAAAAACACAGAACATCTGCTACTGAAAGAAAAACACCCCAGGTTGTTGCCCAGGCTGTCCTTACCCGTCCATCCTTGCGCATTCTCCTTGGTCACATCCGCCTTGTGCTGCAGGAGGACCTTGGCAGACTCGATGTAACCCAAGGAAACAGCCAAGTGCAGCAAGGTCCTGCCCCGTGGGTCCCGCTGGTCAACATCCTGCCAGTGCCCAGGAGAGAAGGAACAGAGCTCATCAGAGCCTGCACAAACAGAGGGCTAATCCAGGAGTCAACATTCCCTGCCATTCCCACGGATCTGCTCCCAAACTCTCCTGCACCGCCCCTCTGCGGGGCTGGCTCGCTTCCCCATGTGAATAAAAGGAGAAGCAGAAGGGGGGCCTAAGAAATGACACAAAATCTGTAGGACAGGAGTTCTTGCTGGTGCTTTTCAGTTCTTTCTCTGTCATTATTTCCCCTCTGGCTCCCCCCAGAAGGTTCAGGAGGAGATGGGGGTGGGTCTCATCTGTGGGCATCACCCCACGGACAGCCGAGAGCCTGAGACCCCACAGAGGGCTTGAACTGTACAACAAAATGGGGGGAAAACAGGAAAAAAAGGCAACAGGGCACACAACACAGCCTTTGGACAGCACTTTTGGAAAGGACAGAAGCAGATGGTGTTTCACAAAGCACACACAGCACAATGAGGAGTGAGGGCATTCTCTACAAGTCACTAAAATAAAAAAATAAACTACACAGGCACAAATATCCAAAACATGCAAGCACAACATACTCATACCTTACACTTATTTTTCACTATTAGCTTAGAGATTTGAAACAGAAGAGCATCTATAACTAAAGGAAAAGGGGAAAGTCAATAGCAGAATGAGAAAGGAAGGTTATTATGCACGTTAACAGCGTTATCTGACAGCTTCAAGTCAGAAATATCTCACAGAGAGTGGGAAAGCTCTGCTTTAAAGCATCTTCTCTTCACTTCTGGGGTGGAACATTAATTAATTTGCTTCCCCACCTCCTGCAGCTCCAAGACTGCAGCACCAAAGAGCTCCAAGGGTCCCTCCCCACTGTGTTTGTTGCTGTTCCCTGGTCCCCACATGCCCGACCCCGTTTGCCACCCCAGCTGCAGGTGGGAGGTGCCTTTGATCCCTCCCCGCGTCCCTCCGGCAGCAGGAAGCTCATCCCAAAGAAGCAGGGGGAAACAGATCTTTGGAATACTTAAAAAGAAAAAAAAAAGGTGTTTAAAAGCAGGTAAAGGAAGTAAGAGAGACAGTCCATCTTCACACACTGCTGGTGTCCACAGGGAATGGAGGGAGGAAGCAGCATTCCACAGGTGGGAGCTGCTGAGTGATCCCTATTTAACCACAAACTCTCACAGGTGTCAGAAATAAACACACAGGAGCAACGTGCCAGTGAGGTTAAAGATTCTGGTTAATGCAGAAGGTGACATGAATTAGATAAAAAGTGACTGCATTCCAAAGATTCTCCCAAACCAGGGCAGGAACATGCTCTGAGCAGGAATTAGTAAGTCAGGTGCACCGTTAGAGCTGCAGGTGACAGTCAGGAGGTGGCACAGCTGGTCTTGCGCTCATGTACTTGTGGTGTCAGGTATAATTAATTAATCAGCTCTGCTTATTAACTGTACCTCACTCTAGCCCTCGTCAGAGCTTTTCCACAGCAGCTCAGCCAGAAGGGTTTTTGCTGCTCAAGCTCTGCTGCAGCTTTCAGGCCATTTCCTTACGTCATCATGTCCCAGAGAGGGGACAGCTTTGTGTTTTCTACTCTCCAGCACGGAACAATGATCCATTTTTTTTTTTTTTTTACCAGAGATGCTGAAAACATTCCAATCAATATAAAAACTCTGCCCTCAATCTTGGGCAACAACAAATCTATAGGATGGTGCTCAGCAAGGTGAGGGCTGGTTTGATGTCCAGCATCCGCAGCCACTTTTGCTGCATGTTGACTTCCCATTAAGATAAACACTATTTATTGCTTTAATAAATAAATTAATGTCCATCACAGCTGCTCTCCTTGAGCGACTCCTCCAAAGAGCTACTCTGCAGCTGCAATGCTCACAGCAAAGCTTTACAGATAGGAAGCCAACGTTTAATATCTGACATAAAAATATATTCCTACACCTTCTTACATCACTCCCACACCACAAATAAACAGGTAACGAAATGCAGAGATCCCTCAAGCTCCTGGCAGGACCATCAGGGCGCTTCTTCCTGGCACAGCGAGGGGCAGCAGCCCCCCAGGAGCCCCGGGCCCCCGTTACCTGCTCCTGCAGCTCCTCGTCCAGCCGCCTGTAGTCGTTATTCCACACCAGGACGTGCAGGGGGAAGGCGCTGCTGGCCCCGCCAGGAGAGCTCATCCCGGCACACACCTGGGGAGGGGCAGCCGGGGCCCCTCACTCTTCCCTCTCTGCGTGCTGCACACCACAGGCTACTCAAGCCCTGACCCCTTCAGCTTCTGGTCTCTGCTGGCACCCACCTGGCCCAGGTGTGTGTGAGTGTGTGTGAGAGAGGGCCAAAACCCTCTAGGAACCGTTCACCCCTCTCCAAGAGGAGCCCCATGCAAACCCCACCGCGGGGGTCTCCCCTGCTTCTGGTGCCCCTGGCAGACCCCGCTCCCGAGGGTGTCCTCCCGGAGCCCCCTCAGCGCCGCTGCCGGGGGTCTCCCCTGCTCCTGGTGCCCCTGGCAGCCCCCTGCTCCCGAGGGTTTCCTCCCAGAGCCCCCTCAGCACCGCTGCCGGGGGTCTCCCCGCTCTCGCCCCCTCAGCCGTCCCCGTCCCTCTTCCCTGTCCCTCCGGGGACGGCTGGGACGAACCACAGCGCGGCCGGAGCAGGGGGGGCTCCTCGCTGTACCCCGCACTCCACCGCGACCGACAACCGCACGGAAAGCGGAAGCCGCTCCCCCTCCCCCTCTGCGGGCGGACAAATGGAACGTCCCGCCCGCAGCTGTCCCATTGCCTTCCGCGCGGGGGGGGAGCTCTCCTCTCACCCCGCCTTCGCCCGCCCTTGGTTTCGCTCGCCCGCCCGCCATGGCGGGTGAGGGCAGGGCTTGCTGCACAGCGGCATCCTCCACCAGGCTTACGGAGCCCCGTCTCTCCCATCACCCCGCTGAGAGGGCGCAGCTGGCGGGCTGGAGCAGCCCCGGGCGGGAGCGCTCGGTGCTGCGCCGCTGAACCAGAACTCAGTTGAAGGCAGGCCGGTGCCAGCAGTAAAGATGGCCGCACGGGCGACATGCAGAGCGGCACAGGGCGGCTCGTCGCGCATGCGCGGGGCCGGCCCGGGGCTGGCGGGGCCCGTTACCGGCCCCGCTGCCGCCGCTGCCGCCGGTCCCGCGATGGCGAAGCGCCTGAGGAGCAGCGAGGTGTGCGCCGACTGCAGCGCTCAGGGTAGGCACGGCACCGCCACCGGCACCGCGCGGGCTCGTCCCGCCGACCCTTCGCGGGCCGGGGGCCGCGGGGGCGCCGCTGGCCCGGGGGTGTCACCGCCCCGGAGCGGCCGCCGCTGCACCTGTGAAGGAGCGGGAGGGTTCGGGTGGGAAGGGACCTAAAGCCCGTGGGCAGGACGGCTTCCAGCAGCCCGGACTGGGACACTCGCAGCTGGGATAGAACTCCGTGTCCGAGCGTCCGGGTCCCGCCGGCACCGCCGCCCCTCCCGAGCCCGGGGCACGCAGAGCTCCGGGATATCCTGGAGATCTCCGGTGTGGAGGAAACGCGGAGCTCCCCAGTTTAGGAAGGAGAAAAGCCGGCTGAAAGGTGGGAGGAGGGCGTGGGTTGGGAATGTGTCACTGAAGGGACAGGGCTGCTTTGGGGGAGCGGGGCTGGGCTCGGAGCTCTTCATCCATTCCCTCGTCATCTTCCCAGGTAAGCTGGGTGTTGTCCCACGGCCCGAGATGGGTGTAGGTGTCCCAGACTTCCAAGGAAAGTTGTGCTGAGGTGTCTGAGACGCTCAATGTCTGCTCTGGGCTGACACATCCCACTGCAGACCAGTTTGGGAGCGTGTGGAAACAGATCTTGTCTTTAGAAGGGCTGTTGCATCTCCTGACCATCTGTAGTTCTGCTGCTCTGGTAACTAAAACTGTCCTGGTTTATTTCATCAGCTATGTGTCTTTTCTGTCTCTCTAGTTTTTGCTGTTTGTGTTCTGGGCAGGTTTGTCCAATACAATTAATTAATTATGCACGTACTGAAATGAATTAAAACACTACTGTAATAATACATTATTATTACATGCGTAACGTAGATAGCACTTGAATTGACAGAAGATAGGATGTGCGAGAAGGGAGAACAACTTTTGTTAAATCTGAGTTATGTTTTAAAAAAATGATAAAATTTCCAAGTTTACTTCCAGGAAGTTACTGTCTTTTTTCTACAGAAGGAATTTTTCCCTGAGAGGGTAGCAAGGACCTGGCGAAGGTTGCCCCATCCCTGGAAGTGTCCAAGGCCAGGCTGGATGGGGCTTGGGATAAGGGATGGTGTCCCTGCCCATGGTAGGGATTGGAATTGGGTGAGCTTTAAGCTCCCTCCAACCCAAACCAGTCTGGGATTCTGGGATTCTACTTGAACCCCTGTAGAAATTTGGTTTTACACTCAGTGGAGCTGGCATCTCTCAGGCAGGCAATTTTCCCTATCACACGAGGCAGCCTATCTATGCTTGCACACCTCAGGGGTGTTGTGCCTTGGAGATAAAGCTGTGTGAATTGTGTTCCTTAAGCTCCTGGGGGTATCAGAATCACTGTCTGGTAATCCTGTAACCCTGCCTTTTATCGTGACATTAGAGCACTGCCAGCTCTTTACTTATTTACTAGAAATCTGCTGGCTAATCCACATATAGAAAGAAATCTTAACTTTGCTTATTTACTAGATATCTGCTGGCTTATCCACATATATATATACATAAATCTTAACTTTACTTATTTACTAGGAATCTCCTGGCTTATCCACATATAGAAATAAATCTTAATGTAATCTTTTTGTAAATAAAACAAATCAGCTCCTTCCTTTAGCTAAACCAGAGGGTTTTTCCCTGGGTGCAGGGGGGCTGCAGCCTTTGCATCGCTGTGGGTGTGCCCAGCACCTGCATTAATTATTGCTTCCCCTGGAAGCTCATCAATGCCCCCTTTGTCTCTGCAAAGGCAGAGTGTGGAGGGGTTTCTTTGGCTGGGGGTGATCTTAGAGCAGCTCTTGTGCTGCACTTCCTATCCCGAGGCAGGAGCTCAGTTCTCAGACCCAGGGCCGGGTTTGTCTCCATCTCACACTTCCTGTTTTGAACCACCCTGCAGGTTCCTGAAAGAAACCAGCCCAACCCTGCAGCTTCTCCCCAATTGTCCTTTGTGTCAAAAGCCAGCGTGGGCAGCAGGGCCAGGCTGGGACCAGCCCTGAGCTGGACACTGAGGCCCTTCAGTTGCTTTGTCCAGCTCTGAGCCCCTTGCTCCAGGCAGATATGGAGGATGTCCAGGAAAGGGGATGGAGCTGGGAAGGGGCTGGAGCAGCTGAGGGAGCTGGGAAAGGGGCTCAGCCTGGAGAAAAGGAGGCTCAGGGGGGACCTTGTGGCTCTGCAAAACTCTCTGACAGGAGGGGATACCCTGGGAGGGGTCAGGCTCTGCTCCCAGGGAACAGGGACAGGATGAGAGGAAACTGCATCAAACTGTGCCAGGGGAGGGTCAGGGTGGACAGCAGGAGGAATTTCCTCATGGAAAGGGTGCTCGGGGCTTGCTCAGGGAAGTTTGGAGTCCCCATCCCTGGAGGTGTCCAAGGAATTCCTGGATGTGGCACTCAGTGCTCTGGGCTGGTGACAAGGGGATGATCAGTCACAGGTTGGACTCGATGGTCCCAGAGGTCTTTTCCAACCTCAGTGATTGTGGGATTCTGTGTATTTTGGTTAAACATACTCTGATCGAGTCCATAATTAGACCTCTCTTAAAAATTACTCAAATTCGAGGACAGATACTTCATTGCATTAAATTTAAACCTGAAATATCCAGGGGCATTGGGTGTTGAGGTGGAGATAAAGAAAACCCCCAGTGCTGACTGTTGGTAATGCAGAGCAGTGCTCACAAACAGCCTGGGAATGGGCAAGGGAGAGGATCCTTAAGGATCCCATCCATGTGTGATGAGGTTGTGTCTAACAAGAAGGGACCAGGCTCATTAATCTGGAAGGCTGCCTCAGTTTGGGTCATTAGGTTGCCATGAATCCATCTTCACTCCATTGCTGTTCTTTTTCTTCTTGGAAATCAAAGTTGTTAAATAACAGAATTATTTAACAAGGAGTTCAATGTGCTTGTTGTAATTTGTTGTTTAACAAATTGGTTATTTTTTTTGTCTCACCTGCTTAAATTTGGCTCTGGGCTGGTTCTGGTGGGTCAGGAGATGCTGCTGACCCTCCTGGCTCAGACAGGTTTGCCTGCATTGCCTGCAGCACACCCAGATCATCAACTCTGCTCAGAAACCTGAGAAATCACATCTCATTTGCAGGGATTCAGTCCATTTGTGTGGGTCAGAGGAGACTTTTCCATATGATGCACCAGTGCTCAGATGTGTTCTGACAGGACTCAGAAGTTCTCTCATCAAATACCAGGCAGCCTTGTGCTCACTTATTTGGCCTCAGACTCATCTCTGCATTTGAAATTAAGATTTTTTCCAAAATAAAAGAGATCTTGATTTCCTTTTTTGTTCTCCTGGAATGTGCTAGGTCTGAAGCTCTGTCTGGCTGCTCAGTTGCCTGTTCCTGCAGGGTTCTGGCACGTTGAGTTTCACGTGTCACTGACAGAAATTGGAATTTCTTCTGGAGACTGAGCTCTGAACAGCCAAGGGACCTGTTTGGTGTCCTGTGGGCATTTATTGTTTTAACCTAATCTACCATTCCTACTTGATTTTATGCCTTTTGATGTTTGTAGCTCATATATATTATTTACTACTTCACTTCCCATCAGTTTTCTTTCTGGGCTGCTTATAAGATGGTTCAGTTCAGATCTGCTGCAAGATGAAGTTATTTTGCTTGAGAATTTTGGATTTTATTGAGCCTTTGACTTGGCACATATCTACCCTTCTTTATAATGACACTCTTGTGTGTTTTTATTATTTAAAGTGGAAATTTAAAAGATGTTGTTATAATATAGAACTGAAAACTGAGTAGTAGGGGTAAGGGCTGAGTACTGTGGCAACTTTATGTGTAGATTTTGTGTTTTTAAAAAGTATTTTTGACAAGTTTAATAAAAATCAAAAAAAAACAGAGTTTTTTTCAAAGAGCAAGTAGGCACTGTTGTTAGGAATACTTCTGTTGGAGTCCACAAAATAACAAGTAAAACACTTCAAGGTAATGATAAATTCAATGTTTTGTTATTAGAAAGGAAAGTATTTTCACAAGAAGAACTGCAAGCAGGGGGGCTTCTCCCCAGACTTCCAAATTTGCAAATCTTCTCTCTGTCCTTGGGATCCCACATCCCCCTTGAGTGCCAGGACTGGTGTTTCCCATTTTCCCAGCATCCAGAGCCCCAGCAAGGCTGTGACATTCCCAGGCTCACACGGTGGCTAAGCCGGGAAGGTTAAAATGCTCATTTTAGACTCTGCTTTTGCAATCCAAGGTCGTGTTGCTTCCTGTGTTATAATGAATGGCTTCTTTTGCAGATCCTTGCTGGGCATCCATAAACAGGGGGATCCTGATCTGTGATGAGTGCTGCAGTGTGCACAGGAGCCTGGGCCGTCACATCTCCCAAGTGAGGCATCTCAAACACACCCCGTGGCCTCCAACACTGCTGCAGGTACAGAGGAAAGCTGGTTTCCTCCATTAAAACCAGATTTTTTTTAATGTAATTTAAATCACTAAACCTTTTATTGAGAAGGATGGTCCTTTTAAGCTTTGTTTTTTAAGTTATTTTCATTTTGTTTCTCTTCTTGTGGTGTACCACTAAAGTCAGAATTATCTTTGCATTTTGAATTTGACACCTTTGCTTTGGAAGGTCACTTCAACTTTTCTTTCACAGTACATCTGTGAAAGAAATTCCACTGACATCTGCTTCAACCTGAATTTTCTTTTCACTGGAGGTGCTGTTGGGAAGAGCAGAGAATTTTAAGGGGCTTCTCACTAAATTCCACATCATAACATCCTAAACATGTGCCCAGTTATGACATCCCAGCAGGTTACAGATGCTGGCACACAAAGTGGGAATCTGTTGCTTGAAAATAATTCCAGATAGTTGATTAATGCAGCCAGCAACAAAATACCTGTGTGTTCTGCCTTTCAGATGGTGGAAACTCTGTACAACAATGGTGCTAACTCTATCTGGGAGCACTCCCTGCTGGACCCTGCCTCCGTGATGAGCGGGCGGCGCAAGGCCAGCCCGCAGGACAAAGTGCAGTAAGTGGGAAATGCAGAATGGTTATCTTACAGAAATGGGATTATTTTATCCAGCAGTGACAGGACAACACACAGGAACCTGTGTGTGTTTTCTCATTATTTTTTCTTTTATTTCCAAGTATTTTTTTTTAATTTTTAGCAGAAATAGGAATACGGTGCTTGAATTCTCTGAATTATTGATTCTTGTTGAATAGTGAGGAGCTCTGCTTACACTTTAGTCAAAGGACTTTTCTTTGTCATATGCTTCAGTTAACTGAATGCTGCCAACAAAATAGAGTTTGGTTGAGGAATTAAATAAAAGTTCACAGATTTTTGTCCCTGACTATGGTGCTTCATTTTAAAATGTAAATAGCTGTGTAGAGTAAGTATAGATCTTAAGTTGGCATGATTTTAAAGTCTGTATTTCTTTTAAGAAACAGACACCACATGTCACAGTCTGCAGATATTTGATGATTGTAACAGACTTTTTCTCTTTATAGTCAGACAATCTGCACTGGGTTGTTTTTTAATGAAAATATTTTTCCATGCCTAACTTTGCCATCAGCAGCACACAAATCTCGGATTCAATCTTCACTTGTAAATTTTTTCTTTTTCTGGACCGTCTGTATTACTTATGAAAACACTGATATTTCTTTCCTTTCCCTTCTTGTTGCCTGGATTTCTCTTTGCAGTCCCAACAAAGCAGAGTTCATCAGAGCTAAATATCAAATGTTAGCGTTTGTGCATCGCCTGCCGTGCCGGGAGGATGACAGTGTCACTGCCAAGGATCTCAGCAAGGTCAGTGCCTCCTGGGACAGCACAGGCAGATCTCACTGACTTCCCTTGCTGGCTTTTGGCTTAACTGTTTCTGGTTTTCTGCACTATCACATAAATAAATAAAGCTTCACTTCAACTTGAAGTCCCTTTTTTGTGGTTATCACTGGAGGCGATGATTGAGAGGCATTAATTGAGCTGAACTTGGAGAAAAACTTTCACACAAAAGACCTGTAGTAAGAGCTCTGCATACTCTTATTTCTCAAAGCATGGCTGAGAAACAGCTGCTAAATCACTGTTGTTGCTGCTGTGTTAAAGATAATTCTGCTTCTTTTTCAGCAACTCCATTCCAGTGTGAGGACAGGGAATCTGGAGACCTGTTTGCGACTGCTCTCCTTAGGAGCTCAAGCCAACTTCTTCCATCCTGTAGGAGCACTTTTTTCATTGTTTTGATGATATACAATCAATTCCAATTAATATTATTTACACTCATTTCAACTGATTCATGTTATATTTCAGTGTTCTACTCAGACCTGTTGGTTAAGTAGATATTTTTCCTTAATCTCTTGCAGGAGAAAGGAAACACCCCACTGCACGTTGCTGCTAAGGCAGGACAGACTTTGCAGGCAGAACTGTTGGCAGTTTATGGTGCTGATCCTGGTACACAAGATTCCAGTGGGAAAACTCCAGTTGATTATGCAAGGTAGGAATCTCTGATATCCATAATTCACACAATGGACCTGCTAAGATACATTTCTGTCCTGAAATAATTTGTCTGCTAAATGCTAATTATACTTTTTCTGGAAAGAGCAAAGGAATAAAAATGAGGAATAAGTATTTTCATCAGATCACAGCCTGTGTTCTGTGTGCCTGAGACCTCAGCTATGATGCCAATGACACGGGCTGTGCCAATCTAGCAGCTCACAGGAAGTTAATTAGAGAAGAGTTTGTGCAAGTTCAGGCTCCAGGAGTCTCCATTTCAGCTCAATTCCTGAGCTAACTCCAGGAGGGGTAGCTCAGGAATTGCTGTAGGAATGTCCCAGACTGCAGAGATGGGTTGGGGCACAGGGGGTGGAACTGGGCTGTGAGTCTGTGATGGGTTGATGCACCAAACAATGCAGTGCTGGCTTGTACTAAATGTGTTTGTCTGCCCATTTCTGAGTGTCACTGACTGTCCCCTGTCCCTGTGTGTGGGCAGGCAAGGGGGGCACCACGAGCTGGCAGAGAGGCTGGTGGAGATCCAGTATGAGCTCACAGACAGGTTGGCTTTCTACCTCTGTGGCAGGAAACCAGGTGAGCACCACACCTGCACCCTCAAACCTGTCACTGGCACTTACAGGACATTCAGGCTCTGCTGTGTCATATTTGTGCACTGCACTTTTGTATCCCTTCCAAATATTCAAACAAAATACACATAACCAGAGAAAGTATAAGATGCATGATTAGGGGTGATGCATTTCAAATTGGGATAAAACTGCGGGGTTTTAAATAGAAATAAATTAAAAACAAAGTTCCTTCCTGGTTTTCCATAATTACATGTTCTTTATGTGCTGTAGAAACTCTTCCAAGTAGTTTCTTCTAATTGAAGTGCAACAGCAGGGGAGTGTTCTGTTAAGTGGGTGCTTTTTGAGCACAAGGACACTTACATATTTTTAACCATAAAGATTAAAACACAGATTTCTAACCTGTATCATAACTTAATTTTCTTTTTTTAAATGGAATTTTAATACATCTAATAAGCCTTAATTGAGTAATTACACACAAGATAAATTATTTAATGTTACCTGATGCTTTTTATTGAAAACTGTTGGCCAGTACCAACCTAGTAAAGTGCAATTTGTTTTCAACTCTAGAGCACAAAAATGGGCAGCACTTTGTTATACCTCAGATGGCAGACAGGTAAGTTGCTGATTCCGTCTCATGTCTGAAAACATCTAATAATTAAGTTTTCTTTCCTTTCTGAAACACCTTTTAAGCTTGTTGCTAATAACTTTTTAATGTGTGCCTTTATTTGTCTTGAAAGCTTTTCCTCATGAAAAGAATATTGGGATATCAAAAAAAATCAGATAATTATAGAAGTTGGTTGTATTTATTAAAATACAGTGAGAAGGTGAGACATTTCTGGGAAGGGAAACACATAGGGAATTCCTAAGAAACACATTGTGGAAATAATTTAAGGACCAATTGAGTATTTTCCTGATTTTTTAATGTTTTTAACTTTTGGTTGTGATCAATGAAATCAGATTTGTTTAAGTGTCAAGTACTAATTTTAAGTTCCTGTTCCTCTTTTATTGCTGTGCAATTGGAAATAAGACGGCTGTAAGTAAACCACTGTCCAACCTCCTGCTTGCAAAACTTGTGTGAAAAACTTCAGTAACTTAAAAATTGTGTGGGTAAAAACCTGTGGGTATTCATATTCCAAAGAATTTTTTGTATTATTTCTTTTAAAATTTAAAAATAAAGCTTAATAATATGCAAATTGTGATGTTATAGTAGCAATATTAATAACATCAGCGTGTTAAAAACAATGCTGAAAATACTGAAATATTAGGGGGTTTAAAGTGAAAGTGACTTTTTAATCTCTGAGTTACAAAAATACAGAATTTTGATGTGTAGAAGCCATGAAATGCTGTAGATGTAATGATCATTTCTTGTTTTCATAGCAGTCTGGATGTATCAGAACTGGCAAAAGCAGCCAAGAAGAAGCTTCAGTCTGTAAGTAAAACTCCTTTTCTAGATGTGGCAAACTCTCATCTCTCAGGCTCCTTAGCACAAGTGTCTCTTGACCCATCTGCTGTAGGAGCAGCTTGAAACACACAAATATTTTGTGATCCTTTATTTTGTGATCCTTCACTGTTCATTGGAGTCCACATCTCCAGTGCCATTTGGTACCTCATTCCCACAGTGCCTCTGCCTCACCCCAAACACAAAAGGTCTTTTTGTGGTCAGATGGGAGATGAAAAAAAATAAAATCCATTGACCAGGAAAGGAGGAATGCAGAACAGGATGGTTGTTTCTGTACCTAGAAATGGGGTGGTCATGCCTGTCTGCTGCCTGTGCAGGCTGAGAAAGGAGCTTTTCTATGGATTACAGAGGCTGGAGAAAAGAGCAGAGTTGTGCTCTTACATTTTCTTTGTTATTTTTTGATATTGGAGATCTTACTGGGTTTCATTTCTTTTCAAACTGTATTTATTCTCCTCTATCCTTAGCTAAGCAACCACTTATTTGAAGAACTTGCCATGGATGTGTATGATGAAGTTGACAGAAGGGAGACAGATGCAGGTGAGACTTTCTGCAATGAAATAAAGCAAGTCTGGATTGTCATTGTACATACAAAATTCCAATCCAAGCACATGTTCTGCTCAAGTGCTTCTGTATTCAGCAATTACTGCTGAGGGGAGTTTCTTTGTCTTGCATTGCCTGAAGGGGATGTTAATTGAAAAGAATCTTGTGTTTTTCACTGAGTAGAGAACCCTCTGGGGAAAAGCTTTCCTCTGAATTGATTGTGTTTGTGTTTGAAATTGCAGTCTTTTATTTGACAAAGAAATACTGTCAAGCTGTACAGGAAGGTTATTCCCTCTTCTCTTTTTTTTTCCTCTGGAACAGTTTGGCTTGCTACTCAGAACCACAGCACACTCGTGACAGAGACCACTGTGGTCCCTTTTCTTCCTGTAAATCCTGAATATTCCTCAACCAGGAATCAGGTATGAAATCTTAATACTGTAAAAAATAATATAACCACCCAGATAATTAAGTAGGTCTAAGTAATATTCCTTTACTGCATTTCATTATTGTAGAAGACTTGCATCTACTCGGATAGAGGTTAAAATAATTTCACATTTCCCTTTTAAATCACAGTTTTTGCAATAAATGTAGTTGAACAGTCAACTCCAAGAGTGTATTTTAGTTTTTCCTGGGGACTCTGCTGTTCTTCTGATACAGGATATACTTTTCTTTCCTCTGCTTTATTCTGTATTTAGGGAAGGCAGAAATTGGCTCGATTTAATGCCCACGAGTTTGCTACACTGGTTATAGACATTTTAAGTGATGCCAAACGAAGACAACAGGGGAATTCTCTCACTGGTTCCAAAGGTGAGTGAGCTTTTCTTGTCAGCTCCTTTGCAGGCATTTCTTCAGTAGTTTAATCACTCCCAGAGCCCCTCAGCAGAGCTGAATTATGAAAGAGATCTATAAATTGTTTTCATATATCTTTTTCTCTCTGGAGACAAAATACCAAATATTTCCCTATCTTTAATATTTCCCTGTATTTTTCATTTGCATACTGACATTCATTTGTCCAATATAGTCTGTTGGTTTTGGGGTTTTTTTTAATTTATATGAACTTTAATAAGCTGCTAAAGGATTCTCACCACTTATTTTAATTTGCCTAAACACTTAGAAGAAATAAAAAGACAAAACCATAATACTTCGAAGTTTTGGACAGTAATCATTCATTCCTCCTAGGTGGATCTAAATTAAATTTTTTCCAAATTATAAACTTCTATTTCTTCTCCAGACTTACTAGTATGTGTTTCATGTGTTGCTCTGCAGAAAATGTGGAGCTGATCCTGAAATCAATCAGCAATCAGCACAGCAGTGAAAGTCAGGACAATGACCAGCCTGATTATGACAGTGTTGCTTCAGATGAAGATACAGATCTGGAAACAAATGCAGCTAAATCAAACAGGCAGAAGGTAGGATTGAAAAATTGATACATCCCCCAAGTGTTATTCATAAAGGTCATTTGCATAAATTAGTATTTTTATTAATTTTGTAATCATACCTCAGTCTATGACCTTTCTTAAATGTTGTTGCGTAAGGATTTTTTTATTGTAAAAAAAAAAAAAAGCCTCTCTAGAAAAGTAATGTGTATTGCTGGAGATAAGATACAGATTTAATTGCATAAATTAAATAATTGGATCTGCCAGAAAGCATTTCACAAACATTTACTGCTTCTTACTGGAGAAATACTCACAGCAGACCAATGGTGTCCAAGTGAGTCAAACCATTCCTGGAATAATGCAGAATGGCATCAAAGGGCAGTAAAACCTGGTGGTTCTACTTTAATCCTCCTTGGGAATGCACACTGGGTATTTAGCAGTCTGTCTTTCATAACTTTGCAGTTCTTTATTGCATATTTTTAGAAAACCCTTATAAAACAGTATTTTATCACTGAAATGCTGATGCAAATATTTTTAGAGGAGCTAAGAGCTGATTGATTTTCTAGAGGACTTCAAATGATTCTGGTTAATGGCTCTTATTAATTTCAATTTCATTTGAACTGTGATGCCTTTAAAAGTAAGTACATGAAAAGCTGTTGAAATCTCATTTTCTTGTTTTCTTCTTCTTAATGGTATAAGTATTTTTCTCTTCCTTTTTCCTAGAGCTTGGATTCAGACTTGTCAGATGGACCAGTGACAGCCCAGGAATATATGCAGGTTAAAAATGCCTTGGTGGCTTCTGAGGTGAAGATTCAGCAGTTAATGAAAGTGAACATCAACCTGAGTGATGAGCTGAGGATTATGCAGAAAAAGGTAACAGAGGAACCCCTCCCTCCAGCTCTTGGGGTATCTGAAATTGTCAGAATAAAACTGCTGGAAATGAGATTTAAATAATCCAGTATTAGATAGTGAGAAAACCCATTTTGAAGTGGTGCTGCTTTGGGATCAAACATGAGACTAGAACTATTTATGTGCAACACATACTTTAAATCTTGTTTTTTCATGGTGCTGGTGGTGATCCAGCCCTGCAAATCATGAGAATGATTTTACTTACGTCAAAACTTTAACACCAGTTTTCCAAGTGACAGGACAGTTCTTGCAAGTCTTGGGTGTTTTTGCTGTCTTGCTTCATTATAAGCAGCTTTAAACAGTGAGGAATGAAGTGCCAGCACACCTTGTGTGTGTGCACTTACCCATATTTTTGTGGGGTAAAGGACAATTTCTATCTGAGTTCACTATCCTGTCTGGCTGGCTAGAAAGGGCTGGCTGCTTACCCTCAGATTAATTGGAATATCTCTGTCTGTTAAGTGCCAGTTCTCTTCTATTCTGTTGGAATGGTGAACACTGGGAGATCTCGGGGTGTTTCTTTGGTCTTTCAACAGCTTATACTGGTTTCAGCATTTCTCTTGCATCAATTGAATTAATTTTTCACTTAGATTGGGTTTCTTTAGACAGATATAAACATTTAAGGTAAAAAAAACCTCTTTGGAGCCTATGAATTAATGAGGTTTTAGGATATTTTCCTGATGTAGCAGAAGGGGGATCCTTGCTGTCCTGCAGTTTTTCTTCACTTCATCTTTTTGATGTGTTAATATAGCAAACTTACTCCAAATCCACAAAATAATCAGAATTGGTACATTTTCACTATCAAATAAATACATAATAATAAAAAGCTTTAAAATGCTTTCTTGTTGGCTTCTTAGATAGCAATAGCTGATGCCTAATTTTCATAAGCTGAACTCTCTCCTTGCTTTGCAGAGCAAGCTCAAGTTCCTTTGTGCTGCCTCTGGTGTCTGTGCTGCAGTTCTGGCATTGTCAGATTTCACTGGCCTTATGTTAAAGTCTTCTAAGTCCTTATATTGGCTGCTGCAATGGATCCCTTTGCTTGGAAAACTGTTGTGTTGGCAGTCCTTCCCCCACAGCCTCATTCTATCCCAGGATTCCTGTGCCAGTAGAGCAGGCTGGAGGGAATGGGTCGTGTGTTTTGGAACTACAGCAGCCAATTTTAACATCTAACTTTAGTTTACATCCCAGCAGCTGCTGCAAATCAGCACCTAAATATTTCCAGATCTGGAACAAAGATGTTTCTATGCTTGTACCAAGCAAGCCAAGTAGATTTTGAAAAAGAAATGAACCCCCAGGCAGCAGTACCTGGATTTTGTGGTACGGCTGACAAGCGAGTGTCGCGTGGTCACTTTGCTTTTGGCACTTGCTCTTAGCAAACCAAATCCCACTGCTAAACATTTCTTTCAGCTCCAAACTCTCCAGAGTGAAAATACCAACCTCAGAAGACAGGCCACAACCAATATCTATCAGGTGCAAAGTGGTTCTGAGTACCCAGACCCCAGCAGCAATTCCTCCCTAAAGCGGCGCCCGTCGGCCCGGGGCAGCAGGCCCATGTCCATGTACGAGACTGGCTCGGGGCAGAAGCCCTACCTGCCCATGGGGGAGGTCACCTACCCAGAGGAAAACATCACCAGGCTGCAGCCCTTCCCTCCACACGTGAGTAAAAGTGCTGCTGCTTCTGCACTGCCTCTCATGTTCAGCTTTGCTGTCTCTTCCGACGCCGCTCGTTCACTCAGCTTCTGCCTCAGAGGGGACAAACAAACAGGGGGGATAAAACACTGAGAATTGTTCATGTTTGCTGTATTAACATGTCTGCAGGAGCCTGATGGTTTGAAAAGCAGTGTGTGTATATATATATCAAATATTGGTATGTGATTGTCTGAAAACCAGGAAGGGAGGGGGAAATAGTATTCCAAGAAGGTAGGTGAAGTTCATGTGTTTCTGGAGATAAACATGCAGGTATCAATTTGTGGAACTTCATCACCGCCTTACAAAAATAAAATAAAATTGAAAAATTTTCTCCACACTACCAGTTTCTTATTCTGAATTTGGAACTGGAGGCTGGAGATGGTTTAGATCTGCCAGTCAAGCAGATTTTTTTGATTTAGTATTTTCCTGTGTGTTGCAGGGAGGGAGTTCTTTGTTGACCAGAGGGACTTTGGACTGAAGTGTTCACACTTTACAGAAGTGACCCAACACACACTAGTGCATTTAATTAACAAGTGCACTTAATTAATTAGCACAGTTAATTTTTTTGTTTCACCTTCTTAGATTGCCCTGTGGGCTGGAATACAGAACAGTATCTTTTAGACACACATTGAAAATGTGTGGATTTTTGACAGTATCTTTCCTTCTTAGTAGCTGTGTCTTTTATTTCCTTCTAGTCAAATCATTAAGACCTTTAAAATGTATTTTGAAGTTACCTTTGGCATGAAAGAGGGCAAATATTCCATGCACATTCCACAGAAGACAGTTGAATGCACCAAGGGAACCAATCCCCACCATCAATTAAATTAATTTAAGCTATGAAATATGGATAATCTTAAATTATATTGTCATGTTGATATGATGGCAGTTCTGGCAGCAAGAAATGTCAGAATTCATTTGTGTGTGACAGTGTGTGCAAAATGTGACAGTGCTTTGTATTGGTCCTTTGGTCATTTGGGTGGAAATTTGGATAGCAGTGGCAGTTCTGAAGCATTGATTTGTTTTGTGGAGTTAGTTAATTTGGCATGTGGTGAATTTTTTTTGTTCTTCATGGAATTTGGCACCTCTGGAATCTCAGAATTAGAATGAGCATGAATTGAGTTGTATTTTGAAAGAATTAAGTCCCCTCAGCTTAAGCCAGATTCTCAACATCATTCTTGCTTTATGTCATCTCCATGGTTTTAAGAATGTTCCTTTGATTTCAGTTAAGAGTTTGTTTGTGTTTTGGTTTTGGTTTTTGTCTTTCCCATTTTTAGATCGGGAGGAGTGCGTTTGTGACCTCCTCTTCATCTCTACCTTCCTTCCCCTCCACGCTCTCCTGGTCGAGGGATGAGAGCACACGAAGGGTTAAGTACCTTCCCCATCGATCTTTTCCCTGGAGGAGGTGCCAATCTCCCCAGAAGCACATCCTCTCTGTTCCCCCTCTCACTGCCTGGCCTTCCAGCCTGCATGGAGCAGAATTTCCTCCCTTCCATCCCTGCTGCCCCCAGCTCCGGGCTCTCGCCTCTCTCTAACTTCACATCTTCAGCCTTTAACACCACGCACAGTTCTCCAGGGCACTCCTTCAGCTGCACAACAGCCCCAAGACAAGCTGGCTGCTGTTTGGACACTGATTTTCCAGGCTCTCACTGATGTTTCTAAGCCAGTGTACAACTCTCCTGCTGACTAAAAGCACTGCATGAGGCCCAGCTTCAAAGCTGCTTTCCTTGGGGGCCGGTGGCTTGCACCAATCCAGGTGGTCCTGATTGATTGTTTGCCTTACAGATAACAAATTTGGGGGTTTAAATGGTTACTCTGGTCTCTCTCTGCCAGGATACAGATCCTGCTTGTTAATTTCTTCTGTCCCTTTTTTTTTTTTTTGACTGTACCATGTTTGGACATATTAGTTCAGAAAATATTAGATTTGCAAGTAGTGATAGAAGGAAAAACTTTCAAGGGAATATCCTGCTTGGCCAAATGGAAATCTGGGCTTGGCTGCAGTGCTGTCTGGTACTGGAAACTTGCCCAGGTTTTAGTTGATTGTTTTTATTCTACACTGATTCTATATAAGCGATTCCATAGTAGCTTCTTCTTATAATTCATCACAGTTGTTTGTATTTCTGACCAGATGGTCGAGCTTTGCCACTGTTAGGATTGTTGTCTCTGTACACCTGGGAGTGGGGAAAGGTCAGACAAAGGTCAGACTCTACATAAAATAGTTTCTTACCTTCAAAATACATTTCACTTTTACAACTGATCTTTACCAGCTGTCCTGAAAGAAGAGTGTTCAAAAAATGCTGGTTTTTCCTTCTGTGCAGAGTAACTTTAAAATTGAAAAGGGGGTCCTAACTGCAGGTGCTTCTCTTAAGAATTGATGGGTTTAACATCAGATGAGTGCTTAACAAATGTTCTGAATCTCAGCCAGTGAAAACCAGTTCCTGGTCACATTTTTGGTCTGTCCTTGAGGGAGAAATATTATTTGATCAGCAGATTGGAGGTGTCCCTTACAGTTTAACCCTGGAGACTCCCTCATGTGACTTCAGGGTTTCTGTAGGGCTGGTTGTTGGGGCTGCTCTGGGATCAGAGTGACACCAGTGTGGTGTATTTGACACCAGACACACCATGCTGGGCACCTGGGTGAAACTTTGCAGTTTTTAGAAGACTTGAGGAAGCAGATGTGTGGTGATCCAGGGGCCTGGCTGAGGATTTGTCCTCCAAGCTCATTTTGATAATCCTTTTCTTCATTCAGCCTTTTTTCTGGGATCAGCCTCCCACTTTGCAATGAACCTACAGAGCTCAATCCAGCCTCTCCTTCCCTACATTCCTCCTGCTCTCATTTCAGCTTCCACTTTGGAATTGGCCCCTCTCCTCCTTTTGACACTCTTCTTCTGTGGCCCTCTACTCTCATGGTTGGCCTTGGTGCATCCAGAACTCTCACTTCTTTGGTCTTCCAGCTCTGTACCAGCATTAAGCATTCCATGGGCCACAGTTCCTCACACTTTGGCCTCCCACCCTGTTTTGGGCTTCACTTTGCAATGGGCTTTAACCCCTCTGGCCCCAAATTGTGATGAGCTCCAGGTCTCATCAGTCCCATACATGCCCTCAGTCTTCCACCTGCATTTTGAGCTCCCCCATCTCTGTCTCCTGTCTTTATTTTGCTTTCCCATTGCCACAGTCTTCAGCCCTTGTTTTGGGCTCCCATTTTGCAGTGGCCTTCCCACTCTGCATTCAGCCTCCCCATTGTGGTCTCTGGCCTCTGCTCTGCTCTCTTGGTCTGGCCTCCTTTTCTCTGGAGTTCTGTCCCTCTCCAGTGGTTCTTATTCACTGTTCAGGCTCCTGTTTCATGGTGCTGCTTCTCCATTTGGCCTCAGCTCCTGGTGGCCTCTCAGAGTGTGTCAGTGGCAGGGAAGGATGCTGTGCTCTGTCTGTCTGTCTGTCCTGCCGTGCTGGGTGTCCAGGGGCTGGTGGGGCTGTGCTGGCAGTGCCCAGGGCTTTGGGTACAAGCTGAGCAGCAGCCTGGCATGGGGAGAAGGGCACAGCAGCTCCAGGATAGTGCAGGAGCTGTTGTGCAAGGAGCAAATCCCCATGCACAGCACTTGGCTCTGGCCCAGCCCAGAGCTGCTCTCTCCTGCACAGGCTGAACTAAATCTGTTCCTTGCAGGCCTCCAAGCTGGAGAAGCAGAGCAGCGTGTCTGAGAGTGACTATGACAACCCCACCACCCCCGTGGAGCTGGAGGAGCCAGGGTAGGTGCTGTGACACAGCTTGGGGGGGACAGGGCACTGCTGTGTCCCCATGCCAAGCCCTGCTCTGCTGTGTCCCCATGCCAAGCCCTGCTCTGCTGTGTCCCCATGCCAAGCCCTGCTCTGCTGTGTCCCCATTCCAAGCCCTGCTCTGCTGTGTCCCCATGCCAAGCCCTGCTCTGCTGTGTCCCCATGCCAAGCCCTGCTCTGCTCCCTGCAGGTCAGGCAGGAAGGGCAGGCAGCGCAGCGTGGTGTGGCAGGGGGAGGGCTCCATCCCTGAGGACACAGACCCAGCCCCCAGCTCCAGTCTGCCCAGTACAGAAGATGTGATCAGGAAAACAGAGCAGATCACCAAGAACATCCAGGAGCTGCTCCGAGCGGCACAGGAGAACAAACATGACAGGTAAGGAGGGAGGGCTGGAAAAGCTCTGGAGTTGGTGAGAAAGCAAAGGAAATTCTTCAGGTGTTTTCACCTGTAGCACAGGTGAATGTGAAATACAGCTCCTCTATTTCACACCTGTAAGATGTGTAGGTCTGTGGTGTTCCCTGGTGTCCTTGGTGCCACAGGGCAGGTTGGGGACAAGTGGCCAGCCCCTTGTGAGTGGGTTCTGGCTGCAGTGCTGCCTGCCCTGCCCTTGAGTCCTGCAAAACCAGGGTTGTAATAGACACAAATCAAATGTGTTGTGGAAAACTCACTGCAAGTTTTTCTTGGGTCTTCACTCTCTATGTCCATAGGTAATTACACCCTGTAGAGTGTGATAGTAGCACCAAGCCTTGCTTCAGGAGCAAATTGTGAAAGAGAGAGAATTTGGCTTTCCTATTGAGGTATTAGTACAACTTATGTACCAGCAAAAGTATTTTGAACTATTGGTTTAGATAGAACCAGCTGAATAAGCAGAACACTGACTGAGCCCATCAGGCTGCAGCAGCTTCAGCTCCCTCTGGGAAATTCTGGCCCACCTGAACGATTTCCAGAATAGCTGTGCCTGACTAAAAATTATCTACCCTTGCTGATCATCAGGTGCTGCTCCCCACACAGCTCTTTTAGAGGGCTGTGAATTAAAGGTGTGAGCACATGCTGGGGCTGGAACACTCTGGGCTCCACAGACCTGGCCCTGCAGGCTGCTGGGTCTGGCTGTGCTGTGGCCCCAGCTTGGTGCCCTCTGTGCCTGGGAGGAGCAGCAGAGGTTTGTGTTGAGCCCTCACTTCCTGCCTCGCTCAGAGAAGTGAACAACAATGGGGCCACTTTTGTTCTGTGTTTTTTCCTTCTTGTACTTTGCTATTTTTAGCAGGGCTGGCGTGGCCTCTCCTTCTCACCCGAGTGACGACTTCTGCCGTGTTTGTGCTGAGCTCTTTGCCCTCGGTGTAACCTTTTCAGTGCAGTCTCTTGGTGCTTGTTTCACACAGAGAAGCTTTAAATGAGTGTAGTTTTTATGTACATCACATTATACAATTGTGAATTCTTTTAAAAATCATTGAAGGAAACAATGCAGCATACCTGGCTTTTGTTGTTGAATTGATCAGGTTTTTAAAAGCCTGTTATGCTGCATTTTTGTTTTCTGTACCACACGTGGAGTGAGGTGTTTGCCTATGCTTAGATGAGTGTTGTCTTGCAAAACACTGAACTAGGAAGCTGCTGTTGTTTGTTTTCCTCTTCCCTGGTTTCCTTAACACAGGAGAATGTTTCCTTACCAAAATGAGACACTTGAGGATGTAATAACACATCCTCCAAGCTCATGCTGGGAACGTGGAGAAAAATCACATGCTGCATACCTAACTGGAGAGCGAAAAAAAATACAATGCAAGAGTATCATCTGTTAATGAAACCCCTTCTTCCTTTTGTTTCCCACTCTCTCCCATCCCTCTCCCTGTGCTCCCTGGGCTCAGCAGGCCCTTGGAGCGTGGGGGCCCAGCTCAGACCCAGCTCAGACCCAGCCTCGGCCCTGAGCGAGCGCCCCTGCAGCCTCAGAGCAGCCAGCAGCCCGGCCCTGCCTCCTGGTACTCTGGCCTCTGTCCCTGCCTCCCAGGCACAGTGTCCTTTCTCCTTCTCTCTGCTGCCTCTTTCCCTCCCTCTCCTGGCTGCACGGGGGTCGTGGAAGGCGATGCATGAAATGCTGCAGGGGGTGAGGGAGCTGCAGGCAGCCCCTCCAGGCCAGGGCTGTGGCACAGCCCCTTCAGCTCTCAGTAGGTATCAGTGGGGAGCAGAACCACAGCCTGGAGCTGCAGCTGGCTCTGGTGGATTCTCCTGGCTTTGTTTTGATTTTTATTGCCTGTCAAGTTAAGTTAAATTACAACTTAGTTGGTTCGTGGAATCACAGAATAGTTGGGGTTAGAAGGGACCTTGGAGACGACCTTGTTCCATCTCCTTCCACTGTCCCAGGTTGCTCCAAGCCCCATCCAACCTGGCCTTGGACACTTCCAGGGATGGGACAGCCACACCTTCTCTCTGCCAGGGCCTCCTCACCCTCACAGGGAAGAATTTCTTCCTTTAGGAAGAAATCTTTGAGGTTTTAAGGTTCCTTCCAACCCAAACCATTTCAGGATTTTATGAACAAAACATGTGGTTGCTGCTTCTTAGCACCATTGCAAAAGTACAGGAGTTTCACATTCCCAAGGTGGAGCATTCACACCTGACAGCTGAGGCCTCTCCAGTGTTTGTACAGCTGGGGGTCAAATGAGATCATTTGTATCCCAAATCCATTTTTAAAAATGTGTGTTTATATGGTATCTTCCAACCTGACCAAACATTGTTAGTGCCTAACATAAAAGTGACATTTGCATGAGAGGCTCTTTAAAACAGAACTGCCCAGGTTTAAACCCCAGCCAACAAATGTCAGGATTGGAGGAAGAGATTAACACAATTTACTGCTAATGAGGGATTCCTTTCCCAAGCTGTCACTACTTGAATATCTTCCTGATGTCTCACTGGAGTGTGTGTAAACCCAGCACAGTGCCAGAGCATCTCACAGGGAGTGTTCAGACATTAAACTAAAGCCATTCCTCCAGGCTACACTGGAAACTTTGCAGCTGACCTAGAGAACATACAGTGAAACGTTATTCACCTGAGTGCCTCGTTCAGGTTATTCTCAGGGCTTTCTCTGCCTTGTTAGTGAAGGGTTTAATCAGTAAATTGACTTTTTAATGAGGTAGGGTGCTGGTCACTGTGGCTGCAGGGAGCAGATTAATCATTAACTCCACAGTAGAAGGGGAATTGTGGTGAACTTGGGAAGGCCTCTCTCCACTTTTAGTTTATTTGGAAGAACTCATGTGACTTGAGACACATGGAAATACTCCTTTTGAAGCAATTTTCCTGCATTGCCAAAATGACCCCAGTGTGTTGCTTTTCTCTCAGTGCATTTGCAAGTGAATGATTTTTTTGCACCTTTGGTGTTGCAAGAAGATCAAACAAATAATGACTGGGGGGGGTGGGTTTGGGGGCTCTTTTTGCTTGAAAGGGCACTGGCCTACCATAACCCACACATGCTGAATAGTTTTCTTGAATGCTTTGTGAGTTTTGAGATTCTTTTGCTTAAGATTGGATCATGTGAACTAACTTATGCTAAAATTGAGTCTTTGAAGCATAAAAGTGAGTCTTTTGAAATGAGACTTGTGAGAGAGCACACTAACACTTCACTATTCACAGCAGTTTATGGGAAATAATTTTATTTTGAACAGACCAGTGTTCATTTGGTATATAAAGCAGAAGTGAAATCTATGAGGATTCATGGAATCTGTTTTATTTTATTAAATAACTCATCAGAATCAGTGAATATTTACAATTCACAAACTGTGAATGCAGTTGGTAGTTTGGGGATTGCATGTGTGTGAGAATTTGCCTTGTCTGTTTTACTGGGTGTTAATTAATCCAAGAAGGCATCTTGGTGTTCTGGAGTTGCACACAAATGGAGACTTTGCTGACAAAGTTTTATATAAAAGTATGGACAATTATTCCTTCAAACCAACTCCGAAAAACAACGAAAATCTAAGAAATAATTTTGCACTTTCGGTTAAGCTGTTGCTTTTTCTGAAGTCACATGGCTGTTTTAAAATAACAGTCACCGAGCAGTGAAGAGGAGGAGGGAAGGGGGGATCTCTACACAATGAATAACCCAGGGCATCTTTCTGCATCTTTCTGCAGCTATATACCGTGCTCCGAGAGAATACATGTGGCAGTGACAGAGATGGCAGCCTTGTTCCCAAAAGTAAGTACCTGCCACCATCAGTTTTGGCCTCAATCTTAATGTGCAATTCCCCTTCAGAATGAAAATCAAAAAATTTTCTCCCTTGAAAATGAAAACGGTAGGGAGAAATGATGGGGTTATGGTGCACCTTTGTATTTATTAGCATGGCAGCTGGTAAAGGCTGAAGTGGGAGTCCAGGCCTTTAATTGAATGTAAAACTCTTTAAGAATTGTACAGAACTGGTTTTGGCATGAAGAGTTGTGGGGTTATATGGGGATTTCACCAGACTCGTCACCCCCTTTTCCATCTAAGTGCCATCACCTGGATTTCTTTCCTGCAGCCACATTTAGATCTGTTATCCACCCCTCAAAGTGATCTGTTTGGATCTGTTTGGAGTGGTGGGTAAGGATTTTACAAGAACTTGGTCATGGGGATTTAGAGACTGAAATCCCCATGACCAAGTTCTTGTAAAGTCTTTACCCACTTCTCCAAAACTGCAAGGAAAGAGCCAAAGCTGCTGTCCCGCCTGCACCCATCATCCTGGACATGCTGTCCCCTCCTGCCAGCCAG
This sequence comes from Setophaga petechia, assembly GCA_024362935.1. Lineage (NCBI taxonomy): Eukaryota > Metazoa > Chordata > Aves > Passeriformes > Parulidae > Setophaga > Setophaga petechia. The sequence goes on from JANCRA010000021.1 coordinate 12,108,884, forward strand.
GACGTGGGCTGGGACAGTAAACAGGCACCAGAAATGTGCATGAGTAACTTCCTAAGGGAGGGCACGGAGCAATATCCCTGCCTGCTGCCTGGCAGCCCTTGGGGATCTCCCGAGAGGAGGGAGAGAAATTCCTCCCGCTGCCACGAGGGGAATCAGGGCTCGGCCGCATCAATGAACCCTTGTGAGCACTCCCGGCTAATTAAAAGGTTGCGTTGTTCTGCCTGTTGCAGCGTCTGTTTTTTCCCTTCCCAGAAGCCCAAATCGGAGCTGGTGAGGACTTCCCTGCGGCTGCTGACCTCCAGCGCCTACAGGCTGCAGTCGGAGTGCAGGAAGGCGCTGCCCGCCGAGCCCAGCCCCGCGCCCGACATGCAGCTGGTGACACAGCAGGTCATCCAGTGCGCCTACGACATCGCCAAGGCGGCCAAGCAGCTGGTCACCATCACAACCAAAGAGAACAACAACTGAGCCACTCGGGGGCTTTTTACTCTGGGTTTTTTGGGTTTTTTTTTTAAAGGTTGGATTTCAACATCTAGGTGTGGAACTATGCGCATTTTTACGAGGAAAAAAACTTCAAGGGGCAAGAAACTTTTTTTTTTTTTTAACTCAGTATTATTTTTGCATGTTTTCTAACAATTTTATGATTAATTTAACCCACTGCCTTATTTTGTGCCTGTGTTGCCAGTGTAGTTATGGATAATAGCATGTTGCAAGTAGCTGTTGAGCCACTCTCATGTCCCAGCGCTGTAGATGTTTCCTTGGGGCCACGTCCTGCTTTCAGATCCTGCTGGTGGAACTGCTCTGACACCACTGCACGGATGGCAGAGCAGCATCTCCATCCCCCTGGAGCCTCCCCATGCTGGGATCCTGCTGGCTGAGGCTCCCCAGGCTCCAGGACTGCTCCCAGCAGGAAGAAGGTTTGTCCTGGTAACAGGGTGCAAGCCCAACGTTCTCTGTTCCCATATCAACTGTTGTGCAATATGTTTTTGTTATTTTTTAGTCTGCTAAACCAGTAGTAGTTGTGGGCATCCAAGCTTGTTACGTGTAACTCTACAAGGTCTTTGTCACTTTATGTTTTGGAAGGAATTTGAAACTTAATAGTTATTTCTTTTAGTTGTCACTATGCCATTAATATATATGTTTGATGTTATTTTAGGGCATTAGTGGTTAAAATATTATCCTTTGTTTCTGAGTTAGTAATTCATTGTTAAGTTTCCTGCAGAATTTTCCTGTCATCTTTGAGGTCTTGTTTGCAGCAGCATTTCTCAGTAACTCCAGATGCAATTTCACTAAAGATTTCTGTGCTTATTAACAAAAAAAAGGAAGTAAGAAGAGTGCCAGTGCAAAAGCAGCTGTGTCTGCCACAGCACATAACCTCTGTACCTCAACATATCCAAATGTGAAAACATTTCTCGTATCTCCTAAGTTTTTTATGCAAATCTTTCAAAATTTGACAACTTGCTAAGTATCCCCTGCCAGGCTGCCTGGCCCCAGTGGCCACGTGTGCTCCAGGTTTCTTTGTCCATAACAGTTCACAGAAGTGTGTCAGTCCATAATTTAAAAATTGAGAATATTTTTGGGAGTCTGAATTTTAGGTGGTGCAGGAAATCACTGATTTTTGCCTCTGTCCCATTTGGAATTGTGTTGTCCCTGCCCAGGAGCCAGCCATGGTGTGTTTGTGTGGATATATCCAAGCACAAGTGCCACAGCACTGCTGGATTCCTGGTGCTGTCTGGCTCCCAGAGTCTGAGGGAGGGAAGGAATGGAGAGAGGAGATGACAGCCCAGTAAATTAATGTTCTTCACTGTGGAGTTTTATTTCCTTTCTGCCCTTCTGAACCCCAGAAGCAGCTCTAGCCTGACAGCAGAGGCAGGCTGGGATTAAAACTGCAAATGACCTTTGTGAAATCTACTTCAAAATCATGCAACTGGCAATTAATTAAACACATTGAGAATCTTCTAGGAACTTTTCCTTAAATAATGTCTGAAAGGCAGCAGATGGTATTTTTTAGTCTCCCAGGACACCACTGTGTGCTGTTCTTTAACATATCTTACCTGCTTTCCAAAGCAGGGTGACACTGAGCTATGGTGTAATTTATCACTTATTTAAACCTGCCTTTGTTCCAAAACCAAGGGACACTTTAGTAACTGCCAGCCCCTGCTCCAGCTACACTGAAATCAGAGTGGTCCACACCCCACAGGAGCCCCCAGCAGCAAGTTCATGAACCCTCCACTCACAGCACTGCAGTCACAGAGTTTGTAGCACCTCAAGTAACAAAGGTGTGTTTTTCTTTTAGGACTAGATCTCTTGTTCCCCTGTAAACAAACTTGCTCTTCCTTCACAAAATGCTGCAGAGGAAAGGAAAAGCTTTTTTTGCCTTTTTCCAAACCTTGTATTTATCAGTGTCATTCTGTCTGTACAATATTTTGACTTTTAATCTTTTGTTTACAGTATTACTATAAAATGCTAAAACCCTTTCAGTGTGTGAAATAATGTGGGCTTAATTTGACTGCTGGTTCTCTAAAGATCTCTGGAAAGGTTTCTACTCTTGAGGAAAGTGCTGCCAGTCTTTGTAACAGCTCCTTGTGCACTATGACAGGACTGATGTCAGTCTGCAGTTGTGGATGGCAACAGCAAGGAATGAACTGCAATAATCAACTCAATCTCCTCTCCTGTTGCTGCTGTAGTTTGCTCATGTAACAAAACCAAATCCTTGTTCAGGTTTCAATTATTCATTATTTATGAAACAAGTGAAAAACAATGTTTGAGTCTCCAGCACCTTCTGGAGAGGAAGTGGACAAGCACTGCTGCCACAGCACACAGGATCTGGCTGATTTGCAATATACATTATTAATTAACTCCTCACAGTCCAGTGGGATCCCAGGCACAGCCTGATTCTCCAGGGTGGGAGTCTGACACAGCCCCACAGCTCCTCTTCCTGGGGAGACACAGATTCTTTGGTGGCTCAGGTCCACTGGGCCCCTTTATTTGCTGGGTTGCTTCAGCCTCTCATGTAGTGAAATACATGAGCACAACTCCAGAATGCAAAGCTAAGGAGCTCACTTCTCTGATGGTAGAACTTTTCTTCTCTTCAGTTTGGCCACAACTAAATGTTTTCAGAAATCTACTGAGTCAAGTCTTGATCTCACTGTAGGCTATTCCAGAGGCACCATTATTTCAGGAGTTCCTTGAGTCCTCAGAGTTTTCTCTCTGTAGTCTGGAGCTGTCTCTCATGTTCATTCCTCAGGTCCAAGCTGCTCTTGGGTAACTGTGGAACTAATGGGGCCAAAACAAAGATCAGCAGAGGTTTATGGGCTCTGGAATTAATCCACACAAACTCCTGAGCATGCACAGGAGCTGAAGGGCTGGGCAGGGGCTTTAGGTAGGGTTACTCAGATTTGATTTTAGAGCCAACAAAGCAGGACAGTCAACAAAGACACTGAGCAGGGGACTTGCACTGTACCAACTGCACTAGTGCAGCCAATAAATCCCTTTCAGCACAGAGCAAGATTTGAGGCATTAATAACACATCTGCCTCAAAAATTCTTTAAGAGTTAGGGCCTAATATATCAATATCAGCAAAAAAGAAAAGAGAGAAGTGTAGAGCTCTGTGAGGGGAAGTGCTCTGGCACTGTGATGTCTGAAGTGCAGATCAGAGACAATGATGGTGTCACTCTCCATGATGGGCTCATGTGCCAGGGTGACCTGGGTGTGACCTTACCCTGCTCTGCCAGCCCTGCTTGGCCTCCTGCTGCTCCAGCTCCTCCAGGTGCTGCCGGGCTGATCCCTCCTGCTGCTGCTCCCCCTCTCCCAAGCTGTGCTCTGTCCCCTGCGCAGGGGAAATCAGGTGAGATGGGGCAGCCTCAGCAGCCAGGTGTGTACTGGGGAGCTCAGCCTACCTGTGCCTGCAGCTCCTTCCTGTGGGCTCTCTGCTGCTCCTCCTCCTGCTCCTTCTCCCGACGAGTCCCTTCCTTGGCCTCCTCGAGTTCTTTAATCAGCTGCTCTCGATATTTAATGGATTCTTCTTGGGCCCTCCTGTTTAGCTCCATCTTCTCTTGGAGCTGGCGCTGCCTGCCTGCAAGGACCTGTGCAAAAGGAGGAGATGGTTAAACAGCTCCCAGGAAACACACCAGACAAGCAAAAAAATTCCACCCCATCATGGAAGGCTCTAGCTCTCCGGAGGGTGGTGGGTTACAAGTGGAATGATGGTTTCATTGAGCCAAGGGAGACACATCATCAATAGAGGTCATCACCTCACTCATCAGGCGATCTCTGGCCACCTTCTCTCTTTCCCATTCTTCTTCCCTCTTCTCCCATATTTTTTTTGCTTCTTCCCTAAAGGAGAGAGGAAGAATTATCTCTGAGGTTAACCTCCCTGTATACTCCACAGGCACAGACAAGCTATCCTGTGCTTTAGAGGAGACTTTGGGTTTCTCTTCAGGTTTCTCCTGGGTCTGTTGGTGTGTCCATCCCACCTGTACCTCTCAGTGACCCCCTGACCTGGAACATCCAGCACACATGGAGTCTTCAGGTGAGGTTCAGAGGTGGACAGACTCACCTGAAGATAGTCTCAAGCTCTGCTTCCCTCTCCTTTTCCAGCTGGAGCTGTTCCTCAATGACCTTCTTCATCCAGGCCACATCTGCCACCGCCAGTCCCCGCCGTGCACTCTGCCAGCTCTGATCCTCCTCCTCTTTCTCCAGGAGGGCTGATAAGATTTGCCTGTCTGTCTCCTGGAGAAAAAAACATGGGATTAATTATCCAACAGCCTCCCAGCCTGTGTGCAGGGCTCCTATAGGCATTACTGGTGACAGTGTCAAGGCAGGGCTCAGCAAGATGCTCCATCTGCTGCTTCCCTGTGAGCTTTGTGCTCCAGCCCTGTGCACAAACTGGAAGGGGCCTCCTGATCTGTAGGAATCAGAGGCAGACACAAACCACACACAACAAGCTTTTTCACCACACAGCATCAGTAAAGTATAAATGAATCTCTTACCAGCTCCTCCTGTACCTGCTGCGCTCGTCTCCTTAACTGGACATCACACTGATGCTTCAAAAAGCGACTGAAGGAGGAAAAAAAGCAAAATTAAAAAAAAAAAAAAAAACAGTATCACACTGACTCTAAAGCACCACATCATTGTACAGCAGCAGCTGGAGAGGTACATCTGTGACAATGAGGAATCTGCTACCAGAAACAAAAAGCAGTAACAGCACCAGTGCTTCTGCTTCTTGGCTGCTGTGGGCAAGTCCACCAAAACTCAGATATTTGCATCCTACCACTGCTACCTGGAGTATCTTCTTGTGCCCCAAGTACTGTGTGTGGACACAAGAACAGATTCTATCCAAAACAAGCTCCACTTGATGTCCTACCCGAGCTCTTTTTTCCCCCGGTGCTCTTCCATTTGTTTCCTTTCTTCTTCCAAATTCTCCAGCTCCCACTGCTGCTTTAATAAATTCTCTTGTTCCTTTTTCAGCTTTGTTGCCTAAAAAGGAAAACAAGCACCAAGAGAGAGTACAACATCCCAGAGAGCATGCTTGACCAGAGTTTGTACCCTGCTCTGCTCCTCTGCAGGCAGGGAAAACCCTCCCTGCAGTGCAAACATGGAGAGAAGAGGTCAGGTCAGCCTTGCGGTATTTCCAAGTGAAGCAACAAATTCCTTTCTCCAACGAGGAGAAAGTCAAGATTACCTTTGTCTCCTGCAGTTTCAGTTCTTCTATCTGCTGAAGCAAGGTCTTCTCCAGCTGAGGCTTCTCTTCCTCTTGGCTCGTTCTTTCCTGCGCTTCCCCTCGTGCCATTTTGTGCTCATTTTCATAACGTTTCTTCTCTTCAAGTTTGGTCACCTCTTCCTTTCCCAAAGAAAAGAAAACAGCATTTCAGGTTAGCCTGACACAAAGAAACAGCTTCTGGCTCAGAAAATCCACAGAGCAAGCTGGAAGGCTTCATTAACAGTGCCCTTCCTGGCAGCAGCTCCCAGGGCACAAGTGTCACCCCTCCACCTCCACACACATTTCAGAGTCCTCCCAGTGACCAGAACACCAGGGCTGCCCCCATACCTTGTTTTGTTGCGCTAGCTGATCACCCCAAGCCTTCCCCACGTGCTTCCTGTGCAGGTCAGACTCTGCCTGGAGACACAACAGATGTAGCAGTGCCATCAGTGCCAAGAGGTTCTGTCCCCCAGGACCTTCCAGACTCTCTGAAGCAACACCTGAAATCCCAGCAGGATCTGCCTCTGCAGAGGTGGGCTCATCTGAGTGTCCAAGGTGCCCACCAGGTCCTGAGGGTCATTGTCACATGGGAAACACAGTGACAGTGATACAGGGCAGTGATACTGTTGCAGCAACACGTGGGTGGAATAAAGAATGAGTAAGCACCACAGCATGGCAGGTACAGCTGAGTTACTAAGATTTATATTTTTTTGTATTATTTATATTTTATGTGCCTGAGATATTTACATTGTGAGCTCTGAAAAATTGCTCAGAGTCTGAACAGATTTCTGACTTAAAAATACAGGTTTGAGAGAACTTCTTAAAACTATTTAAACCCTTTCACTTCTTTGCCTTTTGTTTATCAGAACTTGGGGCAGTTGCTGTGATGCGAGATAAGTGACCACAGTAGAGATACGATGACTTTCAAGTTAAAAACCGGTTTAATAAATACAAGGCAGCAGGGACTCAGGAGAATGCAACATCACCTCTCGGGGCTCCGCGTTGTTTTGGTTCCAGCGCTCCTGCAGCGGCGGCTCAGCAAACTGGGAACACAGAGCTCGGTCAGGTCAGGATACGGAGTGCTCAGCATCCCAAACCCCGCCGAGGCTCTCAGGGGTTCAGGGCACCGTGAGGGGGCAACTCCAGCAAGTCCCGCTGGTACAGCTGAAGCACGGGACGAGCAGGGCCGGGCCGCTCCCTCACCTTCCTCCCGCACTCTCCGGGCCCGTCCCGCAGCTCCTGGCTCCGCATCCCGCTCCGCTGCCGCCGCTCCCGCAGCTCCGCCGCCAGCGCCTCCCGCTCCTCGCCCAGCAGCCGCCGCAGCCGCTCCCGCCGCCGCTCCAGCCGCGCCGCCGCCTCCTCCGCGTCCCGCCGCGCCGCCGCCGCGCTGCCGCACACACCGGCGGTGAGCGGGATCCCCGCACCGCCCCGGGACCCGCCGCACCGACCGCGGCCCTACCTGGGCGGGGGGACGCGGGGCTCGCTCCACCGCGCCTGCAGGGAGCAGGCGGCGGCGGCGCGGGCGAAGGCGCGGCTGGTGCTCTCCCACTGCTGCCGGCTGCGCTCCTGCAGCTCCCGCCGCTCGGCCGCCCAGCGCTCCGGGCCGCGGCCCCGCCGTAGCCACAGCGACATTGCAACGAGCCCGCCCGCGACGGCTCCCGCCGAGGGACACGGCGAGACGGGCTCCGCGAGCACGGAGGGAGGGAGGCGGGGACCGACGGAGGGAGGCGGGGAGAGAGGGAGGGACGGGAGATGGACCGGCGGCGGGGAATCGGTTGTATCCGACCCGGCCCGGTTCCGCCGCGCCCCGAGCGCTCGCAGGATGTGCGGGTACAGCCCGGGCCGGGCGCTGTGCCGCTGTGCCGGCTCGGAGCGCGCAGCACCGCGGGGTTTGTGGCGCTGTGAATATCTCAGGGGTTAAAGGTTTCTGTTTCTGCCCGCCTTGGCAGGGCACCAGCGCGGCACCGCCCGCAGCGAACCCAAGCGGACCGGCCGCTGCGTGAGCCGGGACAGCCCGGGCACCGCCGGAGGGGCTACGGGCATCCAGAGATGGGCTCCGGGCATCCAGAGATGGGCTCCGGGCATCCCGAAGTGAGCGCTGGGCATTCCAGGACAGGCTCCGAGCACCCTGGGGTGGGCTCAGGGCACGGTAGACACTGTGGAACTGTCTCCTGGCACCTCAGGAAGGGCTTCAAGCGTCCCGGGAGGGGCTCCGGGCACCACGGGAGTCTGGCAGCGGGGAGGGAGCTGGCACCAGCCGGCAGCCCCCGCAGGTGACCCGCAGCTCCCCGCACCCGCCTTGTATCCGCACCCGCCCTGCCAGGCAGCGATCGCTATCGCCCCACGACCTGTTTTTCCAGAATAACCGGTAAAAACACCGTATGTGGGGCCCTGCCACTGGCAGGTCCGCTCCCCACGCAGCGGACGGGCTGAGCCTCCCTCCGTTCCCACCTCTTCTTCACCTCTCCGTGTCCCCGCTCGGTGTCATTTTCCCACCCAACCCCTCACTGAGGTGTGTCATCACTCCCGCGCGTTGAGGTTTGTTTTCCATCTGTTCCCTATAAAATATTTATCTCCCGTGAATAATTAACACCGGCCCGCCTGGCGCTCGGAACGCGGCCGGGGCAGCGCACGGTCCCGGGCATGGCCAGGCCCCGAGTCTGAGGGGGCGAGGGGGGCGTGGTCTCCTCATTGCGATGAAAGTCCCGCCCCCACCGCTCCGACCAATGGCCGCGCATCGGCCGTACGGAAGATACGCAGCCATTGGTCGGAGGGGCAGGGGGCGGAGCGTGGCGTGGGCGCGCTGCCGGGTCGGCCCCCGCTGCCTCAGAGCCCCCTCAGCCGGGGAGCGGTGAGGGGGAAAGGGGGTGATCTACGCTGGTCATGGCGCTGCTGCTGGAACACGAGTTCAAGCCGCTGCCGGCTGATAAGCAGATCGAGACTTTGCCCTTCCTGGAGGCCGTGGCGCACCTGCCGCCGTTCTTCGGTGAGACCGGGGTAGCCGGGGCTGGGAGATGCGGGCTGGGACCAGGCCTGCTGCGGGCTCCGCCGCTCTAGGTGCCCCCTCCCCGGTTCTGGGTGGTGACCCCCCTACCTGATCCAGGGCTTACGCCGGGATCGGCTGCTCTGCCAGGACCTGGGTTGCATCACGATCCTGTCAAACCCGCCGAGCAGCCCCGTTGAGAAGCGTCCTGCTGTCCCCTGGAGCACCCCATGCAGAGGCATCGCCCGGGGCAGGAGCTGCCACCCCACCCGTGGATCCCACCCCGTGTCGCGACACGGGTGGGTGTCGGCGTGGCCGCCCTCGTGGCACAGCGTGCCCGCTGCCCTCCACAATGTCAGCTATTGTGTGGCGGCTCGGTGGCAGCTCCGGAAGGGCAGGACGTGGGGCTGCGGACAGGCAGTGTCCGGTGCCGGTCAGGCTGTTCCAGGATGTTCTGCCAGGGCTGTGTCCCGGAGCCACGGGGATTGGAAGTCACTGGTGGGGCTGCAGTAGGTGGCAGGGCTATCCCACGGACCAGCAGCCGTGTATGGAGCTCAGAGATCCCTTTCAGTCTCAGTGCCTGGGTTGTGCTTAAAGTGAAACTTGTTGGTTATGAGAAGTTTGTGGTGTCCTCTGTGTCACCAATGTCTTACTGTCCTCCCTCCCTGTCTCCACAGATTGCCTGGGGACTCCCATCGTCTACTCGCCGGTCAAAGCAGACCTGACTGGAAATATCAAGGTAGGAAGGGACCCAGGAGGGCTCAGAGAGGAGAATCCCTGGGGAGAGATGCTGTGGGACTGGAGGTCTTTCAAAAGGCTTTTCTTCCCACGGGGACTTTGGGCTCAGCAGTGGCTCACCCGGTCACAGTTTATTCCCAGAGCTCCTGCTCAAAGTCCCTGCTCTCGGGTGCCAATCCCCTTTTCTGCCCTCAGAAAATCCGGGCGGTTTATGACTCCAACCCTGCCAAGTTCAAAACTCTGCAGAACATCCTGGAGGTGGAGAAGGAGCTGCACGGCTCAGCCTGGCCCAAGACAGGCGCGACGCTGGCACTGATGTGGTTGAAAAGGTGACTCACGGCGTCGGGAGCTGCTGTGGCTCTGTCCCGGCATGTGGGGAGCTGGAGAGCTCCAGATGGAGGCTGCCTGTGCTGGGCTGGGCCGTGTGGGCTGGGGCTGGGCAGCTGGCAGTGGGGTGCTGTGTTTGGGGAGCACAGCTGTTGGGAACCCCCTCCTCAAATCTCCCCTCTGGGAATGCACAGGGGAATTCAACCTCAGAGCATGAGCCCACAAATCGGACAGGTCAGTGCCTGGAGGATCCATCCACAGGGCTGCACCTGACCCTGCCCAGCTCAGCCCTCAGCCCTGGCCTCACCTGGGGCTTCCATCCTGTCCTGGGTGCTCCATCCTGCCCTTCTCTCTCTCTTCCCTGGATGGACACACTGGGAAGCAGCACCCACTTCCTTGAGCCAAACATCTCTGCTCTTCTCCCAGGGGTCTGAAATTCATTCTGGTGTTGCTGCAGAGCATCTCTGACGGGGAGAGGGATGAGGAGCATCCCAACCTCATCCGAGTGAACGCCTTGAAGGCTTACGAGATTGCACTGAAGAAATACCACGGCTGGATGCTGCAGAAGCTCTTCACGGTGAGCATCCCCTCCCTCTCCAAGCACCCCACCACCATCCCTAAAGCTGTTCCCATGCACTGACAAGTGTCCAGAGACCCCACAGCACTGGCACAGAGGAAACACCCAACCCATGGTCTCTGTTGGGTATGTGGGAGTCAAACACCCTCTCCCTGTTTTATAGGGCTCAGTCTATGCTCTTCCCTACAAATCCGATTTGCTGAAGGCCTTGGAGAAGGGTAAAGAAGTCAAGGAAGAGGAAAGCATAGAAAAAATCCACCAGTTTCTCACCAGGGTCACTCCAATCCTGGATGCAATCTATGAGATGTACACGAAGATGAATGCTGAGCTGAGCTACAAGGCCTAAAGCTGGCACAGGATTGGCACAGATTAAATAACGTGTGATGGGTGTTACCTATGTCTTCATCACTGAGGCAGCTGGGGCGGCTCCCAGCTCTCCGGTGACTTCGATTCCTCTCTGGATCTGCAGTGGATAATGTCTTTTCTAACCAAAAAAATAACAGTAATTAACTTTCTATTAAGAATACGGCAATAAAACAATTGTGGGTGTCACCCTTGGATTTCCCAAGAGGAAGAACAAATGTTTCTAGTCCCAACCCCTGGATTCCTGTCTTCAGTGGGGCAGGGAATGAAGTGTCCTGCTGATGGATGAAGTGGCACTCGGGCTGTGCCTGGAACCCACCGACGGGCACCTCGTGTTGATTGGCACTGGATTGTCCGGAATGATGCCCATGGAGGAGGAGCTGATGACTTTCCTGGGTGATCCCAACTCCTCCAGTGCTGGCCTGGGATCAAACCCCTGTGCTGGGATTCAGAAACCAGGGACTGTCCCCGTGGTGTTTGCGGTGCCTTATGAGCCCCCCTCGCCTCCTGAGCCCCAGGAGCAGCAATTAATAAAAACTGACAGTACCCGTGGCCTGGGAGCCTCATTTGGGGCTCAGCCCCAAAGGGTGTTTGGGGAGACTCTTTTGGGGAAGGTGTTTTGGGGCAGGGCTGTTTTGGGTAGGGAAATTCGGGTTTTTTTTCCTAGGGGAGCTGTTTTCAGGAGGATGTTTTGGAGCTGTTCCTGGGAGGCTGTTTTGAAGCTGTGTCCTGGGAGAGCTGTTTATGGGAGGGATTTTGGAGCTGTTCTTTGGGAGGGGTGTGCCAGAGACGTTTTCCCTGGGGGGGCGCTTATTTTTTGAAGGGTATTTTGGGGCTGTTCCTTCTGGGCTGTTTTGTGCCCGGTGTTCCCGGGACACTGCTCGGGGGCGGGCGGGGGCCGATCCCGAGGGCGGGTCCCGGTGGCGCCTCCGCCGCTGGAGCCGGGGCCGGGGCGGGGAGGGGCCGCTCTGGGGACCGGCCCCGGGCGACTCGGCGGCGCCGGAGCCTACGGGACTTTCCACGGCACCTCTGTCGGTACGGAACCGGGGCAGCGGGCAGCGGGGGGCGCCGCCGGGAGTGGGACACGGGCACCGGGGCTGGATGGAGCCTCCGGTGCCGGGACACGGAAACTGGGGCAGGAGGGGGCTCTCCGGGCAGCGCACGGGGAGAGGGGCAGGATGGAGACCCCAGGTGAGGCCGGGGTCGGGGGCTGAGCTGGGCAGGGCCAGGTGGACCCTAATGGATGCCCCGGCGCTGTCTGGACAGCCTGGGGACTCGTGATCCGAGATTGAGGTGCCGGGTGGGTTCACAGGCGGAGCTTTGAGGAGGGGGCTCCGAGCCCCCCATGCTGCCCACACCCAGCTCCTGGCTGTTGCCGAGGTGAGCACGGGCCCGGCGGTGAGGATGATTTTGGGAAGCAGCTGCATCACTCGGGATGAGGATTTCCGACTCGAACTAGCTGGGGTTTCAGTGATTCACTCCCACCCTTAATCACCCTTTAATGTCATGGGACACCCTCCCTGCCGCCCACCCATAGATGTCCCCGCACATCCCGGTGTTGGTGACAGCGTCCGTGGTGGGCAAGAGTGGGCACTGACTGGGGACACTGGTCCAACTGGGAGGTGCCTTGGTGTGATGCTGGGAAGAGGTGGGAGCACAGGTGGGGTTTGTGTTGGATGCGAGAGCTGTGCCTTGACTCAGTTATTCCATGAGGTGAGGAAGTTTGAAAAATCCAAACCCAAATAACCCAAGGGCCAAATCAAACCCCTGTGACAGCACCTTTCCTGGCAGCACCGGGGCTGACGGCACCAGCCCTGAGTCCCTCGTTCCCCACACAAGCTTCAGTCCTGGCTGGTGACAGCAGGTGTGGGACAGCCTGTGCTGCGTCCAGGTTTTCCCTAAAGCTGCACTTTCCCGGGTCCCAGCCCAGTTTGGACAGGTCAGGTGCTCCATCCCCATTCCCAGCCCGCAGGGAATTGCTTGGCAATTCCCTCTCCTCCCTTGTCCAAGGTCAAACCGGCCATGCAAGGCCCCCTGTTTGCATGGGGTCGGGATGTGGGACCTGCGGGCTTTGGCAGGTGCTTGTGGAATTTCTTGCAGAGGTGGGGATGGCAGGAAAGTCAGCAAAGAGGAGAAACTGTCAGCTCTGTGTCCCCCAGGGCTGCACTGTCCTTTCTGGGTGTCCCCCAGCCCCACCGGGTGTCCTCGAGGGTGGCAGGGAGAGGGGACCACTGCCTGAGCCCCCTCCCTGTCGCTGCAGGGTTTGGGGCCGTTTGCCCCCCTCATCCCCCGTGCCCACGGGAGCACCGTGTGGCTGCCAGCACCCTCTGCCTCATTCGAGCCCTTTCCCCGGCCGGGCTGCGCTCCTGACAGGGCCCAGCCTGCTCCTGTGGCTTGTCGCACAGAGCTTCAGCCCAGCACTAAATGACACGTTTGCCGCTGCTTTTTCCGTCCCGGGAGGGCTGAGCTCCCCGCGGGCAGGAGCCGTGCTGAGCCCTGACGCTGCTCAGGGCTTCACCGGAGGGTTTTGGTGGGAAGCGGGGCTGGGGGAGTGCCTGGGGTCAGTCACCTGTCCGTGTCGCGGACGTGGCGGGCAGGACGCGGTGACACGGTACAGCGCTCTGCTGGCCGCGCTGATGGCACGTCTCTCCTTCATCTCCACGTCCCTCTGGGTAACCTAAACCCGTAATTTCTTGTCCCAGCCGCTGTTTCTGCCCCCCCGTGCCGCGCCCATCCCCTCCCGGTGCTCAGATCCGCGTCCCACCGAGCTCCCCTGGCTTGTGGAGCATCAGGAGCAGCCCTGGCCCCGCTCCCAGCCCCGCTGCGGTGGCAGCTCCTGCTGCCTCTGGGCGCTTCCCTGACCGCTTCCTTGGATGTGGGGAGTATCCCAAGGAATGTTTTCTTTCCTTGGGCGGCAGATCGCAGCGCACAGGGTCTGCTCTGTGCCCTGTCCTGGGCTGCACCCCGGCTGACCGCAGCGGGGCCGGGCTCGCCCTCGCCCAGCGCGGCAGCGCCGCAGCCGGAGGGGCCCCCGCAGACGTGAGGGGTCCCCGCAGAGGGTGGGTGGGTGCCGAGGAGAGCCGGGACAAGGCAGGACCATCCGGGAGACTCTGAGCTACAGCGGGTTCCAGCCTCTGCCAGGGTGGGTGTGGGACCTGTCCCGCCGCGTGGCTCGGGGAGAGGATTCCGAGGGTATTTTGGGGGTGACACGGAGTTTTCCTCTGCCAGGTCTCCTGCTCTCGTGGAAGGAGCCGGGAGTCACAGCCAGCCAGGCAGGTCAGCCGTGCCCGTCCCTCCGGGCAGCGACCATGGCAGACAGCGAGGACGCCCCGCGCGATGCCGGGGAGGGCGCGGGGGAGGACGGCTCCCTCCAGAACGAATCCTTCCCGCTCTCCTCTCTGGCCAACCTGTTCGAGAGCGAGGACACCCCGAGCCCCGCCGAGGCAGCCCGGGGTCCCCCCGGCGCCGGGGATGGAAAGCAAAACCTCCGCATGAAATTCCACGGGGCCTTTCGGAAAGGCGCCCCGAAGCCCATGGAGCTGCTGGAGGCCACCATCTACGAGTCCCCCGTGGTCCCCGCGCCCAAGAAAGCCCCCATGGACTCCCTGTTCGACTACGGCACCTACCGCCACCACCCCAGCGAGAACAAGCGCTGGCGCAGGAGGGTCGCGGAGTGAGTACGGGACACCCGGGCGGGGAGGGGGACGTTCAGCTGGGGACAGCCCGGTGGGGATGGGGACGTTCTTTTAGGGACACCCCGATGGGGATGAGGATGTTCTGTTGGGGACACCCTAGTGGGAGTGGGGATGTTCATTTGGGGACAGCCTGGTGGGGACGGGGATGTTCTGTTGGGGACATCCAGGTGGGGATGGGGACGTTCAGTTGGGGACACTCCGGTCGGGATGGGGATGTTCATTTGGGGACAGCCTGGTGGGGACGGGGACGTTCTGTTGGGGACATCCCGGTGGGGATGTGGACGTTCAGTTGGGGACATCCCGGTGGGTTTGGGGATGTTCAGTGCCTGGGGACGTGAGGGGACCTCCGAGCGGCACTTCTGGGTGTTTTGGGCAGAGATGCCGCGCACGGGGAGCAGCTCCCAGCGCGTCCCAGTGTCTATGCCGTGCCGCGGAGGGGCTCCGCAGCCCCCGGTACGGCGGGGCCGGGAGAGCGCTCCCCTTCCCCCTTACGGGTGCCATGAAAGAGGCTCTGTGCGCCCGGCCGCTCCCCTGGCCGGTGCGGCCGTCTGGCTGCGGCATGAAAGGGCTTTTCAGGAGGGCCTCCACCCTGCCCGCGCCAGGAAACCGGAGCCGGGGGGGGGCAGCCCGCGGCCGGACGCACAATGCCCCTCTGTGCCGGGCACCTGGGGCGGCCCGCCAGTGTCCCCACCCAGGGGTGCAGCCGGTTTAGGAGACGGGATGTTCCCTGCGGAGGTGGGTGGAGGCGGCCGGGATGCCCCATGAGCGCTCAGACTGGAAGTCACCGGCTGGAGCAGCCTCCAAACGTCCTGCCCGCATTCCCGATGCGCGGAGCTGCCCCCGGTCGTCCCCCCCGCTCTGCTGCCGACTGCTCCGACCGGTCTGGCTTCACCTGTGGTGCCGGAGCGTGACAATCCCGCTGCCCGTCCCTCCTGGGGGGCACAGCTGGGGCCCCAAGCGTTGCAGCACCCGGGTGGAAGCTGGCAAGGCACTGGGAGCACCGGGCTGCTGTGCATGGGAGGCTGCCCTGGCCTCACCGGTGACCCCGGGAGGTGTCCCCAGTGGCTGAGCACCCTCAAGCTCGTCGCACAGGTGGGGGAAGCCGAGGCAGCGGCTCCCGTTCCCAGCGCTGGCGTTTCCCCCGCAGGAAGCAGCCGCCCGCCGCAAAGGGGCCGGCTCCCGACCCGCCCCCCGTCCTCAAGGTCTTCAACAGACCCATCCTCTTCGACATCGTGTCCCGGGGGTCCCCGGCCGGCCTGGATGGGCTCCTCTCCTTCCTGCTCACCCACAAGAAGCGCCTGACAGACGAGGAGTTCCGAGGTGAGGGCCTGGCTGCTGCTTGCCCTGCTGCCAGGGCTGTGCCATGACCGCTGGTGATCCCTGTGCTCCTGAGGGATGGGGATGCACAGCTCTGCCATGGGGAGCCGGGGCCCTGAGGGGCTTGCCCTGGCCCGCTCTCAGCACCCTCCACTCGCAGAGCCCTCCACGGGAAAGACCTGCCTGCCCAAAGCCCTGCTCAACCTGAGCGGGGGCAAGAACGACACCATCCCGGTGCTGCTGGACATCGCCGAGAAGACGGGGAACATGCGGGAGTTCATCAACTCGCCCTTCAGGGACGTCTACTACCGAGGTGGGGGGACATGGGGGACACCGGGGTGGTTCAGGGACCGGAGAAGGGACCTGGGGAGGCCGGGACAGGGGGGAGATTGCAGGGACAAGGCGGTGGCTGACGGGCGGTGGTGGCACAGGTCAGACAGCCCTGCACATCGCCATCGAGCGCCGCTGCAAGCACTACGTGGAGCTGCTGGTGGAGAAGGGAGCGGATGTCCATGCCCAGGCCCGCGGCCGCTTCTTCCAGCCCAAGGGCGAGGGAGGCTACTTCTACTTCGGTGAGCAGGGAGGGACCCGGGGGGCTGCACCCCAAGGTGTCCCCGCAGCGGAAAAAGGGTGACAGGAGCCGCGGTGCTGTCCCCCCGCAGGTGAGCTGCCGCTGTCGCTGGCCGCCTGCACCAACCAGCCGCACATCGTGCACTACCTGACGGAGAACGGGCACAAGCAGGCGGACCTGCGGCGCCAGGACTCCCGCGGCAACACCGTGCTGCACGCCCTGGTGGCCATCGCCGACAACACCCGCGAGAACACCAAGTTTGTCACCAAGATGTACGACCTGCTCCTGGTCAAGTGCGCCAAGCTCTTCCCCGACACCAACCTGGAGGCTCTGCTCAACAACGACGGCCTCTCCCCGCTCATGATGGCCGCCAAGACCGGCAAGATCGGGGTACGGTGTCCCCCCCGTCTTGGGGACATCTCCCTGCTGTCCCTGCTGAGCCCTGTCACACTCAGTGCATGTGTGGCTTCTCTCTGCAGATGCTGGTGGAAACCTGGATGCGCAGCCCTATTAACCTGGCTAATTAACATCCCTTTGCGTTCTGGCCCTTTCCCAATTAACTCCAGACCCTCACACAGCCCATCTTTTCCCCTGGCCTGCCCTTGGCCTCTGGTGGGGCAGGCAGGGGAGTCACCAAAAATGCAAAAGCTGAAGCATCCTGCAGGGCTGTGACAATGCCTGCATCACCCCAGGAGCACCTGGGAGCACCCTGAGCCCATTGGGGTGCAGGGAGAGCGTTGAGGGGTGCACCCAGGATGGGGTGGGAGGAGGGCAGGGTGGAGGCAGGTCTGTGGGTAGCAGTCCTCCCTCTGGCAGATCTTCCAGCACATCATCCGGAGGGAGATCACGGACGAGGACGCCCGGCACCTCTCCAGGAAGTTCAAGGACTGGGCCTATGGCCCTGTTTACTCCTCCCTGTACGACCTCTCCTCGCTGGACACCTGTGGGGAGGAGGTGTCCGTGCTGGAGATCCTCGTCTACAACAGCAAGATCGAGGTGTGCAGGGCTGGGGGGATTGGGAGGGGTCTGGAGGGCACTGGGTGGCCCTGTCCCCTCTGCCATCACCCATGTCCCACCAGAACCGCCACGAGATGCTGGCTGTGGAGCCCATCAACGAGCTGCTGAGGGACAAGTGGCGCAAGTTTGGGGCTGTCTCCTTCTACATCAGCGTGGTCTCCTACCTCAGCGCCATGATCATCTTCACCCTCGTCGCCTACTACCGCCCCATGGAAGGCCCTGTGAGTCCCCAGGCTGGCACAGCCCCACGGGCCAGCCCTGCCTGGCAGGGGGGTCTGGCAGGGCTCTGTCCCTGGGCATGGGGGAGCAGCTCAGCTCTGTTCTGTCCCCGCAGCCGCCCTACCCCTACACCAGCACCGCCGACTACCTGCGCCTGGCCGGGGAGATCATCACCCTCCTCACTGGAATCCTCTTCTTCTGCACAAACGTCAGTGTGGCGAGGCAGGGAGTCCTTCCCTGGGAGCTCTTTGGGCTCTCCAGGGGTGACAGCCCCATCCCCTGAGGCATCCACCCCTGCCAAAGTGGCCTCGGCCATGGGGACCCTGCCTGTTGAGACTCACCAGCCTCTGCCTCTCTCCCACAGATTAAAGACCTGTTCATGAAGAAGTGCCCAGGTGTGAACTCCTTCTTCATAGATGGCTCCTTCCAGCTGCTCTAGTACGTGGGGAACCCCCAGGGCCACCACAAGCCACTGTACCCCCCAGGCTCGTGGCTGCAGGGTCTGACCCCAACTCTCCTGCAGCTTCATCTACTCGGTGCTGGTGATTGTCACGGCGGGGCTGTACCTGGGTGGCATCGAGGCCTACCTGGCTGTCATGGTCTTTGCCCTGGTCCTGGGCTGGATGAACGCCCTGTACTTCACCCGTGGGCTCAAGCTGACAGGGACCTACAGCATCATGATCCAGAAGGTCTGGTGGGATCATGGGTCTTGTCCTTCTCCAGGGGTGATCCTCCTATGGAATTACAGCCTAAAGAGGTCTCTCCAGGCTTTGTGAAGAGTTCCTGTGGCTCTCCTCTGGGCTGGGAGCAGAGCAGTTGTGCCAGTGGCACAGCTTGATGATGATGCTGTGGTCCAGCACACCTCACCCTGCTCTTCATCACTTTCAGATCCTCTTCAAAGATTTGTTCCGCTTCCTCCTGGTCTACCTGCTCTTCATGATTGGCTATGCATCAGGTAACCAGCCTGGCTGGGAGAGGGACAGGCCCCGTGGCTCAGCATGGCTGGGCAGGGGGCTGCAGACCCCCAGCTCCATCCCACCTGCCCACAGCCTCAGCCTTTGCCTCCTCCCTCCCATGGTGGAGGAAGTCTCAGCCAGCATGGAGCCACACTGGGGCCCATTGTGGATCCTGTCCTTGCCATTGCCCCTGTGAATTTACTGTCCCTGTCCCTTCTCCCCCAGCCCTGGTGTCCCTCCTCAACCCGTGTCCCAGCAGTGAGTCCTGCAGCGAGAAGTCCAACTGCACAGTGCCCACCTACCCGTCCTGCCGGGACAGCCAGACCTTCAGCACCTTCCTGCTCGACCTCTTCAAGCTCACCATCGGCATGGGCGACCTGGAGATGCTCGAGAGCGCCAAATACCCCGGCGTCTTCATCATCCTCCTCGTCACCTACATCATCCTCACCTTCGTGCTCCTCCTCAACATGCTCATCGCCCTCATGGGCGAGACCGTGGGCCAAGTCTCCAAGGAGAGCAAGCACATCTGGAAGCTGCAGGTACCACCCTGGGCGTGGCGGGATGGGGGCTCCAGGAGCCGCCTGTGCCTGCAGCATCGGGGCATCCCGAGCTCCATGGGCGAGGCACCTCCGTGCTCAGGCAGTCCCTGGTGTCCCTGGCAGTGGGCCACCACCATCCTGGACATCGAGCGCTCCTTCCCGGTGTTCCTGAGGAAAGCTTTCCGCTCGGGGGAGATGGTCACTGTGGGGAAGGGCACGGACGGGACCCCCGACCGCCGCTGGTGCTTCAGGTAAAGGTGGGCGCCCTCGGGGGCTGGGGAGCAGCTGAGCCTCTCCCAGCAGCGTTTCTGGGGGGCTGGCACTGTGCAGCACTCATTTGCTGGGTGCTTTGTGGTGGTCTGGAGGCAGCTGGGCATTGCTGGTGGGTGCTGGAGGTCCCACCCTGGTTCCAGGGCACTCCGTGCAGCCCCTGCGGGTCTGACCTTCCCCACAGGGTGGACGAGGTGAACTGGTCCCACTGGAACCAGAACCTGGGCATCATCAGTGAGGACCCGGGCAAGAACGACACGTACCAGTACTATGGCTTCTCCCACACCATGGGCCGGCTGCGAAGAGGTGAGCGCCCTGCTGGGGGCTGGGGCATCCCTCAGGATGCTCCCTGTGGCCTCTGATGAGCCCCAGGAGCAGATTTGGGGGCCTGGCCAGCAGCCACAGATGGGCTTTGCGCATTTCCCTCCCTCTCCACAGATCGGTGGTCGACAGTGGTGCCACGCGTGGTGGAGCTGAACAAGAGCTGCCCGCCGGAGGAGGTGGTGGTGCCCCTGGGGAGCATGGGCACGGCGGAGCCGCGGGAGCGGCGGCACGGCCATGCCCCGAGCTCCCCGCTCTAGCACGGCAGCACCGGCAGCTGATGGACTCTGCCCGGGCCCCGAAGCGGCTCCGGAACCGCCTCTGGGCTGGACGGATGGTGCTTGTCTGCTCCTCAGGGATTCGCGCAGCCTCTGGCCCCTCCGGCAGCCGCTGTCCCCGGCTGTCACTGAGCGCCACCGCTTCACTTCGCCGTGCCGGGGCCGTGCCGTGCCGTGCCGGGAGCCTCGGCCCGGGGTGGGGAGCACGGCCCCCGCCGGAGCTGATGGTTTTGCCACAGAGTTTTGCACAAGGTTTATACGGTTATTTATTTAGAAATAAAGACTGACGCGCCACCGCCGTCTCCTCCAGGCGCTGAGTGACTCGGCGTGGGACAGCCAGGATGCCGGCAGGGTTTGGGGAGGGATAGGATGGAGGAGCTGCCTGCTGCTAAGGGCTAACCGAGCCAAACCATGCCAAGCCGTGCCGTGCCTTTGGGCATGGTCACCCATCGGGCTGAGCTCGGGTGTGGTGCACGGATGTGGTGCAGGGCCACGGTGTCCAGGGATGTGATGATGTACAGGTATGGTGCAGGGATGTGATGTACAGGTGTGACACAGGCATACGATGCACAGGTGTGACAAATGGATACGATGTACAGGTGTGACACAGGGATACAATGCACAGGTGCAGCGCACAGTTGTGATGTACAGGTGTGGTGCAGGCATACGATGCACAGGTGCAGTGCAGGGATGTGATGATGCACAGGTGCAGGGATGTGATGATGCACAGGTGCGGTGCAGGGATGCGGTGCGCGCTCGCTCCACTGGAGGGCGGCACACACCGCGCGATGCGGGCCCGGGCCCGGTCCCGCCGGGCTGACTCCGCACCCCGAGCGCAGGGCTGGGGCCGCTACCGGCCCGCGGCAAACCAGCTCTCCCCATCCCCATAGCATCCGTAGCTCATCCCCTCCCGTTCCTAGCCCATCCCCATGGGTCCCCATCCCATCCCCATCCTCAGCCCATCCCATCCATCATCCCTTTGTAGCTCCTTTCCTCCTCATCCTCCCAGCCGCCTGCAGTGGTGAGCGTTCCTTCAACAGCTGGATGTGGTGTGGGTGTGAAGGAGCACTTTGGGTGGGCACCAGTGGCATGGTGACACGGTGGCACTGACAGAGACCCTGGCCAGGGCCTGGGGACAGCCCAGCTCTCCCAGCAAATGCTTTAGCAGCAGAGGGGACACTTCATCTTCCAACTCGATGAGTCGCCGTCAGCGTTAACGGCACCGTCTCCGTTTAAATGTGATTTACATACATCTCTCATATTGTGGTTTAAGTATTTCCCCAGGGTGAGGGATGAATATGTTTCATTATCGCTCCTTGGGAGAGGCGGAGGTGGCAGCTCCTGCTTCATAATCGAATGAGGAGCTGAGCTGCTCTGCTTCTAGGCTGGCTCTTGGGTGAAAACAATGAACTTGGCTTTCACCTGACTGGGTCCGCAGTGGGCAGCCCTGGCTGGGCCATGTGTGGTGGCTGGGGAGCTTTGGAACAGGACTCAGCCAGAGATGGGCTCAGCACCGTGGCTGCCCCCGGCAGCACCAGAGATGGGATTTTCCAGTAAAATGAGACATAAACCAATTTTCTCCCCTCCCATGCAGATCTTAATGCCCCAAAGCCAAGAGGCCACATATCAGTGAGCTTTAAAAAGATTTGGGCTGTGGGAAGGACAGCTGTCACCAAGCCCCTGCACCATCATCACTCTGCACCCTGCGGTGGCTCTGTGAGGATGGTGACACCACAGCCACCATGGTGACATCCCAGCACAGGCCTCTGCCACTTTCATGGATTGATTTTGGCCCTTTTAGCCCCTGCCCCACCAAATCTGGAGCTGTTTCAGCCTCAGCTGGTGAACGGGGGGTGCTTGGCCTCGGCCCCCTCCCGCCCCTCCCCATGCCGCCCTGCCAGAGATGACAAACCCAACAAAGGGAAGAGAAAAGCACTTGTCATCCAGAATGCGGAGCGTGGAAGCAAATTTATTTTTAGATAAATCTAAAGCTTAATTTGTGAAGCTAATATCAATCAAAATGAGAGATGGGTTTTTTTAAGTCCTTTTGCAGCCGTGCAATTTATACTGCCTGTCTCTCCTCCTCGCTCCCAAACAGCAAAGGCGGCCGCTAAGTTTAATATCAGCCTCATGCACACCTGCCTTAGAAATTTGTGTTATTATTGGTATTCTTATTGGGATAATTTGAACAGGAAGGTATCTGTGGGCCAGAAGCAGCATAGTTTCCCTCAGTGTGTTCCCACAGTGCTCGTGGGTGCTGTGCCCCATGGAATGGAAGGGCAATAGGCTGTGATGGGATGAACCTCAGGTGTCCCTGCCCCTTCTCCCACCAGTGTCTGTGCACATTTTTGGCTCTCCCAGTGCTCACCTGCACCTGGCAGAGCTGGCACTGCAGCAGGTGCCCACCAAGGAGGAACCCATTCATTTTGCATTCCACACTTGAAGCCTCCCCAGCGAAATCCTCCTCGCAAGGAGCGATCTGAGGGGAGAATTAACCTGCTAAATAATAAAAACCCCTGCACACCTCCTAATGAAATGTAATGACTTGGAGACCTGCAAGATGGATCGCGCCGTCGCTCGCAGCCACTCGCCCTGATTTATGGCGAGCTGGGAAATCTGATGGAGGCAGCGCTAATGAATCCTCCTCCCACGGGCACCACTGAGGGAGCAAAGTTTCTCCTGGAGCCCCCAGCACGGCTCTGTGCACCCCAGCCTTTGTAGAGTCCCCCTTTGGTTCAGGGGGTCCCCAAGGAGGGGCTGCCCTGCACAGAGGCCCCGCCGTGCTCCAGCCTCGCATTCCTTTGATGTGGCATCTTTTTAATGACAAAGATCTGAGCAGAGATCTTCCTCCAGACAGAATAATTTTAACGCACAGGCAGGCAGCGGCATCCCCCCCCATCAGCAATGTTAACCTCTGTGAAAATTTCCTTTTGTCCCAATTTCTCTTTGTTCCCCGGATCGGCTGTCACGCTGCTCGCTGCTGCTGGTGACAGAGAGGTCCCCTCCCGGCGTGCCACAAATACCGGCGGAGCCACGCGCGCCCTTGTGGTGAGTGAGCAAAGGAGACAAGTGGAGCTGCCGGCCCCAGCCTCAGCCACGGCCACAGGGCAGCTCCAGGCACGTGGCTGTGTCCCCATCATCATACCTGTCCTTGTCCCCATCCTCATCCCATTCCATCCCATCCCATCCCATCCCATCCCATCCCATCCCATCCCATCCCATCCCATCCCATCCCATCCCATCCCATTCTGTCTCATCGCCATCTTCATCCCCTTCCCCATTCTTATCCTTTCCTATCCTATCCTATGCTATCCTATCCTATCCTATCCTCATCCCTGTCTCCATCTTATTCCCATCTTCATCCTTGTCCCGCCCACATCCCTATCCTATCTCATCCCATCTCCATCCTCATTCTCACCCTCATCCTGTCTCCATTCCCATCCCCATTGGTTCCCTTCCCCTTCCCCATCTCATCCCATCCCATCCCCACCCTTATCCCATCCCCATCCCCATCCTGTCCCCATTCCCATCCCCACTGGTTCCCAGCCCATCCCATCCCATCCCATCCCACCCCATCCCTGTACCCTCCTGGTCATGCACAGAAGGCAGCTGAGCCTCTGCCACCCTCAGTCCCCTCCCTGGCTGGGATAAGGCCATGCTGTGTGTACCACCACGGGACAAGGAGGCTGGGGAGATGCATCCACATCCAGGAGCAATTTGGGATTCAATCCCATTGTCCTGCTGGGATTGCTGCTGCTGGGCAGAGCAATGGGGTCGGATTTAGGGCCAGCAGAGAGCCCCCACCCCACCTGGGCACCAGGAACGGCCCTGCAATGGAAACCCAGTGGGAAACAGGAGTGATGGATGACAGCAAAGGTGCCACCCCGTTCTGGTGACAGGATGGGGCGCGGTGCCTGACCGTGTCCCCCGGGTGCACGTGAGGCCACAGCCCTAATCCCAGGGATTTGTCCCGTGTGCCACCCCTTGGGTGTGAGGCGGAGACTGGTGCTGCCGGATTAATGGCTCAGCATCGTTAACAGGTTATTTATAGGTGCTCCTCTGTGCCCTAAAAATCTCTGGGAGCAGGGGGGTTGTCCCGGCTCTGGGGGAGGCCACAGCAAAGCAAAGAGACTCCAGAGCACACATCCAGCGAGATCCTGGTTTTACTTTGGGAAAAACACCATCCGGACACACGGCTTGCGGGTTTTGTGTTGGTTTTTTTTTTCCTTTTTTTTTTTTTTTCCTTTTTTTTTCATTTTTGTTTTCTCATTTTTAAAACAATATAGTGCAGCCAGCACTTCTCACAGTAGAATATAATGGTCAATTTTAGTATAAAAAAAAAACATTCTCAGAGATTTGTAAATGCACTTAGTGCTTGAACAGGCTTTCAGGGATACAGTACCTCTTTTCCGAGCACAATCACCTTGGGTTTCATCGGGATATTATTCTTCTTTTACCTTTAAACATCAAAACACTTTGTATTTCGTGGTGAGGAGCCTTTTGTAAATGAACAAATCTATTAAACACAGAATTACACAGAGTGAATAACGGACCATAATAATTTTGGAATTGTTTGGGGTTTTTAAAAAAAAAAAAAAAAAAGAAAGAGAAAAAAAAGGAGGTATGTGAGCGCCCCAGTACCGCGACCCAGAACCAAGGTAGAACTGACAGTAAGGGAGGAAATAAAACAGCCTGGAAGTGTGAGAGCCAGGGGTTCCCAGGAGAGAGGGGCTGAGGGGGTCCCGAACCTCCTGGTTGAGTGGGAATAGGAGCTGTGGCCACTGTGGGGCCAGGTGAGAGGAGGAGGATGAGGAGGAAGAGGGGTGGGAGGAGACTCTGTAGCAGCCAACACGTAGATGTACAGCCTAGTCAACTAAAAAAAAAAAAAAAAAAGAAATCAAAATTAAAAAAAACAAAAAATCTGTTCAAGTTTTCAAGTGTTTTTCTTAAATAGCCTCCAGACTGTCCCCAGTTATTAGCTTTAATCAAAGCAGTGCAAGTTACGGACTTCAGCTACAGGTCAGGCGCCAGCTCCCTGCGGCCACACGCCGGGCTGGAACCGGCCACCACCACTAGGCTGGCACTGGCCACCAGGACTGGCCACTGTGGAGCCTCCTGGACAGCTGCCAGGCCAGCACTGGCCACCACGGAGCCTCCCAGCCACACACGGGGCTGGGACCCACCCTGGAGCCTCCCGGCCAGCCACGACACCGGGCTCTGCCCTGCCCTGGGCACCGCCAGCACAGCAGCAGAGCCTCCCCTCCCTGGATAGCAGCAACTCGAAGCAATTCCCTGTTCACATTCGTGGAGATAAAATGATTTCTGAGCTATATAGACAAGCGGTCCTTCGGCTTCCAGCGGGTCGCGGGCGTGTCCAGTCTGGGGACCCCGGTGCAATGCCAGTGTCCCGGGAGCCCTTTCAGCAGCCAGCCCCGCGTCCCCCTCCCTGTCCCCCCGCCCTCGCTGCCGCGGCCCGGCACCCGCAGCTTGCGCCAAAGTCCTCGCCCTGGGTTTGGGAAGAGCAGCATCCGTCCCTTATCTGTAGACGGGCAGGCGGATGTGGGCGTGCTGGTGGTCCAAGAGCCTTGGCACAGACACGGTCTCGTAGCCCTTGCCCAGCATCTGCTCCTTGATGCAGGGCGGGTGGATGTCGTTGATGAGATACTCCAGGGACTGGAGGCTGCTGCTGAGGATGGAGGTATTGCAGAGGGTCTTGCTGGGCAGCCCCTCGCCCGGGGGCACCCCCAGCTCGCGGGGCCCGGCCCCCAGCTCTGGCGGGTTGTAACAGTCGCTGTTGGGGGTCACCAGGATGCTGTTCCAGGGGGGAGCGAAGTACTGTCCCACCGCGAAGTTGCCGTGCATGCAGTTCAAGGGGGACGAGCTCACCTTGTCGGCGGTGCCGCCCAGCCCGTAGGGCCGCGAGGCGCCCGCGCACGTCTCGGGGGATTTGCTGAGGGCCCCGCCGCCGCCGCTGCCCCCGCTGTACATTCGCAGGTGCTGCTGCTGCTGCTTCTGCTGCCACACCAGGTAGTCCATGCCCTCGGGGTAAACGCCCGCCTTGGGTCCCAGGGCGGCGGCCGGGTTGGAGCCCAGCGCCAGCTCGGCGCCCTTGCGGCACTCGGGCAGGACGGTGCCGCCGTAGCCGGGGGCGAAGGCGCCGTGCTTGGCAGGGCTGGGGTGGGCGGCCACGACGGCCGGGCAGCCGGGCTGGGCACCCTGCGCCTGGCACTGCTGATTGATCTGGTAGATGATGCTCTGGATGGAGGGCAGGTTGGAGGGCGGCAGCGCCAGGCTCCTGCCCGCCAGCGGCAGCACCGAGGCCGCCACCGTCACGTTGGGGGGCACAGGACCCTCCAGCTGCTTCTGGCCGCCGTGGTAGCTCAGCTGCCCGGCGCAGGAGGGACCTTGAGCTAAAGTGCTTGAGGCGGGGTAGGGAGCGACGCCCACCTGGGCGGGCGAGAGCTTAGTCCGCTTCCCCTCCGAGTTCTTCACCACGCTTTTGCCGGAGGCTTTGACGATGGCCAGCAGCCCCTGGTAGCCGCCGGCGTGCAGGGGGTAGGGGCTGTACCTCTGCCCCGTGGTGTCGTAGCCGTTCACCGTCCGGTTAAGGTGCTTGTGCTGGGGGACCCTGATGTTGGTGGGGAAGATCTTGATGGTCAGCGGGCTGTTGGCCACCTTCTGTGCGTAGGCGTCCAGCTCGGCGGGGCTGGGGTAGCGCGGGGAATGCATGGGGGCCGTCTCGCCTGCGGGGGCAAAGCTTGGGGTGAATCCAGTGCCAGCAGGGTGAGGGGACCCAGCACCCCAGCACCGTCTTCCCACCATCCTCCCCTGGACCTCTCCAGGCAGAAACCAGGTCAGGGCACCGAGCTGTCCCCTCCCGCTGATGGGAGTCACTTGTAAGTGGCCTAAAATAAACTCGGTGTGGAGAATGGAAATGTCACTTTACCCAACGGGGGAATCTTTCTCTGAGATTGGATTTAAACTACATTATACAAGCAATTTCATGGGTGCTTTGCGCTGCTACGAGAACCTCACCAAAAATGGAAAAGCATTGCATTTACCAGCCATAAATCAGCAGTTCCTATAATGAGCACAAAAATGTCACTTTTATGCAATTTTACAGATGAACAAAACTGGTGAAATTAACTGTGGTAACCTACTGGAGTCAGCAAAAGCCACTGCAGAAAAAAAAATTATATATGTATATAGTTTTGTTCCTTTCAAACTCTTTCCTGAGCAAGTTTCTGCCATTCTGGTGTGAAAACTCATTTGTCGTTCCCATTATACTTTCATTTGGAGTTTATCTTGAGTATCCAATGAGCCACCAACTGTGAAAATGATTAAATCTACAAAATCTATCTAATAGATGGAATAAATTAGGTGTTTAAAATCTCCACACACTCACACACACACAGAAGCACGTGCATGTACACGTCGGAACATGGGAATGAGAGCTGGTTCCCAAAACTTCCAGCCCTGCCAAGGGATGTCTATGGCACACTGGGAATACCAGACCTGGTGCCCGCCCAGAGAAAGGTTTTGCAAGGGAGAGATGGTAAAATTGGGGGGTTTGGGGAGGCCCAGCCTTCCCAGGCAGTTCAGCCCCCCAGTAATACCTGGAGCACTCTGCTCCCGATGCCACCAGCATCAGCAACCCCTGATGCCACCACATCCTGGGTGGCAAAGCCACCATGGAAGAGCTGCACCTCTGGGCACATTCCACATTCCCTATGAGGGAATTGCCTGTCCCAATCCCACTCTGAGTGACATTTCCATGGCTGTGACACGTCCGGATGAACCAGGCATTGGTTAAAATCAGGATTCAGCGGGAGGCATGCACTGGAATCTGTGACTCTCCACATCACCCCTGCTCCCAGCAGCAGAGGGGGGACACAGCAGCGAGGCTGTGGCTGCTCTCCATGCTCTCCATCCACGGCCACTCTCCGTGCTCCCCATGCTCCCCATCAGGGCAGTAATTGCCCGGGCAGGACGCAGCACCTGCGCCAGCCATTGCTCCCATTAAGCTGATGTTATGGGCTTTTTACAGGTGTCTTAAATAGACATTGTCATTAACAGGTGTATTAAGCCAATTAAAAGCAGTGCCTTTGAGGAGGATTTAGAGGAGCTGTCGGAACACGGGAGGAACAGCACCTGCAGCTCCCTCTGGCAGGACACGTGAGGACGTGTGGCACCAGGACATCACAGGCACTGAGCTTCCGGCCTCTGGGAAGCTCCTGCAGAGCCAGCAGGGCACTGAGGGCAGACTGAGGGGGCTCTGCTGGGCATGGGAACCCCCCAAGCCAGTGGGTGCAGGGGGCTGAGAATGGGATCTCTCTGCCTAGAGGCACAGCATGGAATGGAATGGCATGGCACGGCACAGCACGCACATCTGCATTCCCCTTCATGCCAGCACCACTGTCCTTGGAGGTGGCACCATCGTGAATACTCAATTAACATGACACTAATTAGCTGGTGACACTTGCAGAATCCCTAATGAGCGCATACCGTGGAAATGCTCCTTTCCGAGGAAAAAACATTAAAAAACCAAGGGACTGTTACAAGAGGGAGGGAAGGAGGTGGAGTCACCTGTGGACACCACAACTCCTTGACTGGAATAACCAAAACCCTGTCCCCAAGCACTGAGGCTACAGGTGACACTTTAGGGCTGGCCCTGTGCCATGGGACAAGAGGGTGATGCGAGCCTGGATCCGAGCCTGGATCCCAGGGCATCACCACCCGCCAGCCAGGGCGCGTGCCCGCTGCAGCCTTTGTCGCCTCTTTGCTCCAGCTGCGTTGGATGTGACAAGGCACCGACTCGGTTGTGTTGTCACATCTCAGGGTGACGCACCGCACCCCCGCCGGGAAAATTACAGAGAGCCGCTCTGCCGGCGGCGGCGGCGCTGCCGCTCTCCGCAGTAATTGCTGCTTTCCAGGGGCTCTAATTGCTGCGGGATGCAAACTCGCCCGAGCCACCGCGGCACCGGCGGGCGCAGCCGGCCCCGACACTGCCGCTCGCTGTTTGTCCTCCGTGTTCATCTCCTCCTGAACCTGGAGCATCAGAGCCGGCCCCGACACTGCCGCTCACTGTTTGTCCTCTGTGTCCATCTCCTGAACCTGGAGCATCAGAGCCTGCCCCGACACTGCCTCTTGCTGTTTGTCCTCCATTCCATCTCCTCCTGAACCTGGAACATCGGAGCCTACTCTGGCACTGCCTCTCACTGTTTGTCCTCCCTGTCCATCTCCTCCTGAACCTGGAGTGCTATTTGTCCTCTGTGTCCATCTCCTCCTGAACCTGGAGCATCACAGCCAGCCCCAACACTGCCACTCGCTGTTTTTCCTTCCTGTCCATCTCCTCCTGAACCTGGAGCATCACAGCCAGCCCCAACACTGCCATTCGCTGTTTATCCTCCCTGTCTCTTTCCTCCTGAATCCAGAGCATCGGAGCTGGCCCCAACACTGCTGCTTGCTGTTTGTCCTTCCTGTCCATCTCCTCCTGAACCTGGAGCATCGGAGCCTGCCCTGACACTGCCTCTCACGGTTTTTCCTCTGTGTCCATCTCCTCCTGAACTTGGAGCATCGCAGCCTGCGGGTCAGGGATGCATGGTCGATCTCCTGCTTGTCAGCATAGCCACCATCGCCTCTTACCATCCCTAAACCCAGCGCAGGCACAGCCATCACCACCTCTTACCATCCCTAAACCCAGCCCAGGTACAGCCATCACCACCTCTTGCCATCCCTAAACCCAGCCTAGGCACAGCCATCACCACCACTTACCATCCCTAAACCCAGCCTAGGCACAGCCATCACCACCTCTTACCATCCCTAAACCCAGCCCTGGTACAGCCATCACCACCTCTTGCCACCCCTAAACCCAGCCCAGGCACTTCCAGTGACCAGCCCCTCCTCCCAGCTCCTTCCCTGCCTCCCAGCTCCCTCCCTCACTGGCATTCCCATGGGATGCGTCCAGCACCCCCCTCCCTGCCCAAGATCCCCCTCCCTCCCTGACCTGCTCTATTTTTCCAGCCTGCACTCAATAACAGCTAAATAATTGAATCTGCTCAGCAGCCGAAGATTTGGTTTGAATTTTATTGGAATTTTAAATTGTTTTGTTTCTTCGGTATTTTATTACTGTAAATGGAAAATGCATCGCCTGCAGTAATAATCCGATGGCTTTTTATATTACTCTGAGCTTCTGCTTGGAGCATTATTGGAAAGCCAAGGCAGCGAGGAGACCCTAGCTAATGGCAGCACGGGCTTATGAGATTATGCCTCCAGCTAAACAACTTTTTACTTCAGCAAATTGGCCACCAAACCGAGTTCCAGACACAGATGTAAATCCCAGACCCCGCTGGGGCCACGGTCTGGGATAAACCTCTGGTTTATGGAGCAGGGAGCTCCAGCCCTGCTGTGCCCAGAGCAGCAGGATGAGGGAAAATGTCCAGCAGGGACCAGGGATGGCTGCAGGATGAGTAGGAGAGGTGGGAGAAACCCCTCTCCCAAAACCTCCTCAAATGTGCCCACCTGCTGCTGGCATCACTCACATCCAGCATTCCCTGCATCTCCTAAATCCTCCACATGGCACAGTATTCCTTGTATCCCCTGCATTCCTCTGATCCCTGGTGTCCCCAGGGACCCCCACACCATGCCTGGCTGCAGCCACAGCCCACAGGGTCTAGGGAAAAAAAGATGGGAAGAAAGGAGGGAAGGGAAATTAATCAAGGTTAGCTTGGTTTAACTTAGTTAAAGCAGCTATGGGATCAAAATGGCACCAGGAAGAATGCCCAGGAGCATCGTGGAGAGGAATGATGCTCAGGACCAGGAAGGATGCTCAATCCTGGGAAGGATGTTCAGGATCAGGAAGAATGTTTAGAACCAGAAAGGACAGAGTGGATCCTCACTATTGGGAAGGATGCTCAGTCCTGGGAAGGACCAGGATGGACACTCAGCACACAGCAGGAAGCTCCACTCAGGGGGTGCCTGTGTGACCCCCAGGATGGTGCTGGAACAACATCCCCGGCTGGGCTCCCTCTTCCCTGGATGATGATGAGCACTGCCACCAGCAATTTGTGCCTTCAATTTCCACTCCATGAGGCTGCACTGCCTGGCAGCTGCCCAGCTCTGGAAGGGGATGGGGAGCATGAGGATGTTTGGGTGCACAGAGGAACAATTTGGGATCAGCACCAGCAGCACCACAGCCCCAAGCAAGGACTGCTCAGGGAGAAGCTGAGAGGGGATGTGGCAGGACACGGCGCTTCACTGGTTAACAGCAGCACGAGACACACGTGCTGCTCCCTCCCTCCCCCCATTCCTTCCAGATAAGATGGGACAATCCTTATTTTTACACATCGAAGGCGCTACAATATTTTGCAATAAATGAAAGGAGTAATCTCGGCAGGGAATCTTTATAAAGCTGCCGAAGGCGACGTGCGGCTGGCTGGAAGCTTCCCTGAGCAGGGGATGGGCCTGGCCTTCCCCGTGGTCCCAAAGGAAAAGGCTTTTCACCCCTTTTTCAGATGGGAAAAAAGCTGCAATGGAGGGCTCGACCCCAAAAAAGCAGCTCAAGGAAAGTGCCTTCCCCAGCTCTGTCTCCACGTGGTCCCAGTGCCACATTCACCCTGGGAAGGTGCATTTCCCTGGAGCCCTGAGCATCCCACCCAACCTCACCCTCCCTGCTCATCCTCACCCTCCATCCCTGTCCTGCCCTGCCCCTCTTCCAGAACAGCGCTGGCATTTCCAGCCCTGAGCTCCTGGTTTGTTCCTGCCCGGCCTCTCTGAGCTGGCAGGGCAGAAGGGCAGCAATTAGGCAGGGTTTTTAATTGGCACAGGGGCAGGAGGGGTGGGAAGGGGAGCGATGCCGGGAGGAGGCAGAAGCACACTGGGGACCTGAGCCGCCCTGCCAATGGCTCTTATTAAAAAATAATAGTGCTGCAGCCTCTAAATGAATTAAATTCTGTGAGAGCAGAGAGCTCGTCCCCAGCTTTGGGACCAGGATCCCTGTTCCCCTCGCAGCAAGGCAATCCCAATGCCTTCCAAGCTTCAAAAAGCATCAAAAATCCCCTTTTTCTCTGCCTGCCGCGCTGGGAACAGATTTTGTAAAAGCTAAACCCTAAATATTTGCAAAACACTTGGAAGAAACCTCAATATTTGGAAAACACTTGCAAGAAAACAAACAAAAGCTGCTACATTTAACAAATCAAGACAGTCCTTCAAGTTTTGGGTCTGTGCCCCAAGCAGCAAAGCTGCCTGGAGGGATCTGGCTGCCCTGGAGAGCAGAGCCTGGCACAGCTGGCACATGGAACCAGTGACCCCAGACAAGGGCAGGACACATTCCAGAGGGTCCCAGATGGAGCTGGGGGGATGCTGCCCTGCCCAGACAGGGGTGCCCAATGGGTGGGCATGGGGGGTGCATGGGGAGAGCAGCTATGTGGTTTTTGGGGGGGGCTGTGGGCACTGTGCCCCTCACTCCGGGAGGGTTGGGTGGCTGCCACATCCCCCAGCCCTCCCACCCCGCATCAGCAGCGGTTTCTATGGTGACAGTGTCCCCAGGATGGGTGGCACAGAGTGGTGACAGTGTCCCCAGGATGGGTGGCACAGAGTGGTGACAGTGTCCCCAGGATGGGTGGTGCAGAGGTGCCATGGGGGTCCCTGCCTGCCTTCCCCATCACTGAAGGGACAGCACCACACTGTGCTGTCCCCAATACCTGTGTCCCCACGGCACAGCTCCTACTGTGGGACCCTCCAACCCTGATGTGGAGCACCCCCAGTGCCAGGAGCCGAGACAAACCCCAGCTCTGGGGGCTTAAATTAACCCGACTCCAGCACTAACAGCGGGAGGAATCCATCTGAATAACTGTAGGTGGCAAACCCCGCGCGGCGGCGGCAGCGCCGGAATCTGCAAAGACAACAAAATCCATGACAAAGCACAAAGGGAAGCGCCGGGCTCGCCGTCCCCAGATATTCATCCGTTAACACGTTCCCTTTTTAGGCTGACATGTCATTTCAGACGGGCCTTTCTTCCTCCCCTTTCTTCTCCCCCTCGTCGCGCGCGGCTCTGCCGAGGCGGCTGCTGAATTGGATCACCTCGGGGCGAGCACTTTATTATCTGCAGTCAAAGCGTCACCACAAATACCCATCTACACACACACGTGTCACTTCCCATTTGTCTCCTCCACGAGGTATTAGCCCTGCACAGGCACCGTGCTCTGTGCCACCACAGCCACCGTGCCCCGGCGCGAGGATGCCCCGGTGCCACCCCAATGCCATCCTGATGCTGTCCCACTGTCACCTCAGTGCCACCCCAATGCCATCCTGATGCTGTCCCAGTGGACCCTAATGCTGTCCTGATGCCACCCTCATGATACTCAAGTGCCACCCCAGCACCACCAAGATGCTGCCACAATACTGCCCTAATGTCACCTGTATGTCACCCAACACTGCCCAAGCACATCCCTGAGGCCACCCCAACACAACTGGCACCCCAGTGCCATCCATCTGAAGCCAACAGAGCCCTAAAAAACACCCCAAGGGCATCCTGAGGCCACCCAACACAAGTGCCACCCC
This sequence comes from Setophaga petechia, assembly GCA_024362935.1. Taxonomy (NCBI): domain Eukaryota; kingdom Metazoa; phylum Chordata; class Aves; order Passeriformes; family Parulidae; genus Setophaga; species Setophaga petechia. The sequence goes on from JANCRA010000021.1 coordinate 12,142,313, forward strand.
AAAGCCATCCCAGTGCCACCTCTCACAAGGCCTGATGTCGTTTCACCACAGAGCCTTCCAAGAGACCCTGGGACCAGGAGGGGACCCCACCACCTCTGTTGTCCCTGCAGCTCATCCCAGCTGCCCCCAGCCCCTCTGCTCACTCATCCACAGCCAATTAATATTTTAATTAATTTAAGACATGGGTTCTGTATCTGCCAAGGGGAGCAGGGTGGGCACCCCCAAAGCAGGGTGCCCCATCCTGGGGTCTTCCAGTGCCCAGGAACCTGCTCTGTGACCAATGCACCATCACAATCCTGGGAAGTTAGGACACAAACCAAACCTCCTCGTGTGCTGCACCATTACCAGCCAAAGCCATCCCTAATCCAGGGCTCTGACCTGGCAGGAGACGGGCACTGAGCAGCCCCACCTCACCCTCCACACATGACCAATGGAAAAGTGTTTTTGCAGCAATTCCTGGCAGGGAAAGTGCAAGTCAACAGCACATTTTGGGCCCAGCAGTTAATTGAACTCCTTTTTATGGCACGTATATAAATACACAGAACCATCATTAACCGATCCCTTCCAGAAACTGAAAATGAAAGAATTAATCTTACTTCACTCATGTGTAACCCCTCATGAAATTAAAATGATATTTTATGGGTGTGTACAAAAGCAAAGCCTCGCTGCAGCCACTCTAATGAAAATGCCCTTGGAACAAGCAGAATTGGGTAACGAGAGGCCATTAAATGGGGCCTCATCCCGTGTGCAATTAACTGTTTATCACTGATTAGAGTCCCCACAGGTGCAGGGAGAGCTGTGGGTGACCCTGGAGCTGAGTCCCTGGCAGGGAGCCCTGGCCATCACCTCTCATTAGGGCCATCCCCTCGTTAGTGTTTAAATACCCAGGGAGGGTATTAAATACCCTGTGAGAGTTTGTGCCACCCCCAAAGAGCCATTTATCACACTGTCCCCATGGGGCCGAGGTGACAGCTCCTGTGGGACCCCCTGGCACAGAGGATGTGAATGGTGAAAGAATCCCCAGGCTGGTTTGGGTTTCAGGGACCTTAAAGCTCATCCAGTGCCACCCCTTGCCATAGGCAGGGACACCTCCACTGTCCCAGGTTGCTCCAAGCCCTGTCCAACCTGGCCTGGGACATTTCCAAGGATGGGGCAGCCACAGCTTCTCTGGGCAGCCTGTGCCAGGGCCTCACCTTCCTCACAAAGAAGAATTTTTTCCCAAAATCCATCTATCCCTTCCCTCTGGCAGTATAAAGCCATTCCCACTTATCCTGCCATTCCACAGCATTGTAAGTAACCCCTCTCCATCCTTCTTGCAGGCCACAGAGGATGCTCAGGAGGTCACCTCTGTGAACTCCCCATGGCTGTCAGCCCCTTTAGGGGACACACATCCTGCTCCCTGCCACACTCCCAGCCCCAGGCTGGCTGGAGGAGGGCACATGGAATATAACATTCCATTAAATACCATCCCCTGCTCCGTGACTGCTGAGAGAGTGGGAGCAACCAAAGAGTTTGGCCAAGCTGAGAGGGGCATTCTTTGATTTATAATTTAAATAAAGCTCAGGATTCCTGTAATGTGCCCAGGATAAAATCAAAAGGGACCAGGCTGCTGGAGTTAATTGGACGTGATATTTTCCTGAGGATGCTGCTGCTCTGCAGGCTCCTGCTCCTCTGCTGGAGGAGGGAGGCACAGGCAGGGCTGGAAGGGCTCTGGCACCTTCCTGCATCCTCCTCAAGGCATGCCAGGCTGGTTCCTATGGAACAGCCTTGGGAATACCACTGGCAACAGCAGCAAAGTCACCTCCAGCTTTATCAGGATGGATTTTGTGGGATGCTCCGGGCCCGCTGGGATGCAGCCACACCGATGTGGGAGGCACAGAGATGGGGGGACAACAATCAGCAGGAAAGGCCAGGGGCAGAACCGAGGGGTGAAGGCACCAGCAGCTCCCTGCATGGGCAGGAAAATGAGTCAGCTCACCTTTTACGTGAAATTAATACCAAAATTAATCAGCGGCGCGGGCAGGATAATAGGATTTCACAGTGGTGCCGGGCCAGACGGCCAATGTGCCGAGAGCCAGACTCATTTAATATCGACAGAAACAATGCCAGAGGACAGAAATAAGACCCATAAAGATAATTACTGAGATACTCAGGAGCAAATTAAGTAATCAGAGGCACTTCTAAATTGCGCCTGGTTTGAAGAGCGCGCTCTCCGTCCGTGCCGATTCCCCGGCGGGCGCTCCGGTGGCAGTGGGAGCTCAGCCCCGTGCCTGCTCCCAGCCCCTCCACCCTGCTCCCCACAGGTGCCATAAATAAGGAAGGGAAAATTGTATTCCAAGCCAGATGCGTGGCCCTGGATGTCACCTGCAATTTAATTTGTGCTGGCAGGAGGCAGAGAGGAGCGAGACGTGCCGGATTTGCCTGTAATGAGCGGAAGCATACGGGCAGCTAAACTTTGATTAAGGTGACCTGGCTGGTGGCAGCCCATGGTGAGTGCAGCGTGGGGGTCTGGGCACGAGCTTGGCTGCTGCCACCCATCCCAGGGGACACAAATCTCCTGGAGATCTCAGGTGAGCACGGTCCTGCCGGAGGGAAGGGGTGAGACCAGTCAAAAACTGTCTCCAGGGTACCCCACACTGCCAGGGGTCAAACCTCTGCCCTCATCCCACTGGCACAGCTCCAGGACCATTGGGATCCTGGGGCTGGGACCCTCCCAGGACACAAGCAGCTGTATCCAGAAGGATCTCTCACACCCAGAGAGAGATGCTCCACACACATGGTGTCACATCCATGACACCGTATGTGACACCACATAAGGGCTCCTGTTTCCCTAAGCTCTTCCTTATTCCAGCACCTATGGCAGGGTGGGAAATGCTAGAAAGCACCAGTCCCCAGCAGGAAGGTGCCTCTGGGCTTTGTTCCATGAGCTGAGCTGGTCCTTAGCTCTGTTGGGAATGCTGTGGGGAGCAGCAGGTGTATCCTGACCTCAGGAGCACAACGAGCTCACACAGAGATTCTCAATGCTGAACATCTCCACTCTCCAGAAAACCCTGTCAGGCTCATTCTGCCCACGGGTCTCAGACCATGTGGGCATGGCTGGGCTCATTATTCCATGGACAGGAGGTGCTGCAGGAGTTGGACACCTCTCACCAGCCCCATGCTGCGATGCTCAGGCATGACGGATTACGAATAATTTTACAGCATCCTTTTTCCTTTTTTCCCTAATTTTACAGCATCCTTTTTCCTTCCAGACACACTTCCTTTCCTGCACTGTGACACCTGGGTGCCCAAAACCCCACCTCTGGTCTGAGTGTCCTATTCCCTGTGCTGCCCATTGGGGAGCTTCACACAAAAAATCATGGAATCCAGAATGGTTTGTGTTGGAAGTGACCTTGAAGATCACCCACTTCCCCCTCCTGCCATGGGCAGGCACACCTTCTGCTCCAAGCCCTGTCCATGGCCATGAACATGATAAGTTTCAGGGATAAAAGAACTTCCAGGGATAAATAACCCTCCTGGCTGGCAGTGCAATGCTGAAGCAATGCTGAGGTCCCCAGAGAGTTTGAGCATCATCCAAAATTTGTGCCCAGCTTGCCCAAACCCCATGCCCAGCTCACCTGGCTGCTCAGAGTGCCCAGGTAGAGGGGAAAAAAAAAAAACATCTACAGGAAAATCCAGCTCATTAAACAAACACCCGGGGGCTGTCACAGCCTAACAAGCAGAGCTTTAGCAGCTGATTTGTCTTCAGCCAGCAATGTTTAAAAATCCAACTGAGACCAGCAGAAAAATATCCACTCCCCTCTTTAAAACACACATTCATCACTTGAGAATCTTAATGCGTCTTTCCCAGCCGGGGAGGTCAAACACGCCTGCCTAAAGCAGGCTCATTAAATATACATTTAATCACGGTTTGGATTGAGAGACAAAGGCTGGGAGAGACAGGTGCTTTGCTGGAGTGACCTTTTGGATCCCATTTTAATGTAACTAGTTTACAGCTTATCTGAAAGGCCAGCTCCTGGGGAAGGCGAGCTGCAGCACAAACGGGGAAAGTAATTAGGGGGGGAAGGGCCGGGGAGGTTTGGGGGGCCGGCTGCACCATCCTCTGCAGCCGCCACGCTTCCCAGGCAGCCCTGCAACATTTGCTGAAGTTGGACTTATCAACCACAGAACCCAATTTAATTTGCTTATCTTGGCTCCTTCCTCCCCCTCTCCTCCCCGCTTCTCCTGCTCTTTTTAATTATCGGTTAAATAAATGTCTTTTTCAATAAGGGAAACAGCATCAAAGCGGGCACCCGCCCCCGGGGCACTTACACTTGCGTGGCTCCAGCGCCTTGTTGGGGCAGGGGAGGTGCTGGGCTGGGGGGTTCTGGGTCCTCTGCAGGCAGGCCAGCATGGTCTGGGCTTCCCTGCGGGCGTTGCCGCCCCACACCCTGCAAGAGAGGAGACACACAGTGAGCCAGGGACCTGTAACCCCCTGCCACCACCCCCTGCCACCACCCCGTGCAGCTCCCCAGCACTCAGTGCCTTCACTCCTCTGGAGATAAACAACCGACTCTGAAAGCCTGTAGTGAATAGGGATGTATATAAAATAAATATGAACATCTCAGCGGGTGATTTGCACTTCCTGCGGAGCTTCCCGCTCTTCCCAACGGGAATGTGGCGGTGCCAGGCGTGCCAGCCGGTGCCTCCTGGCACGGAGTGACCCTGGACAGGGTTGGGGAAAGACAGTGCTAACATCCCACTCGGGGTCCTGGGATCTGTCGCCAGCTCCCAGCTGGCACCAAAATCTGCGAGACAAAAACTGGAGGGGTCAGGCCAAAACCCAAAGTCACCACGGTGCTGCTCATTGTACATCCGTCCCCAGCCGGAACCCTGAGGTACAACCAGTTGCTGCTGACACCCTCCCACTGCTCCAGCTGGCACAGGGAGCGATATTCCCACTTGGAGAGGGCCAGGAGACGTGGGCAGGAGCAGCAGAAAAGCAGGAAAGCAGGCCTGGTGCCCATCCGCCAGCGTTGCAGCTCCTGCACTGTTGCTCTCTGGCTGAATGTTCGTGGCTGGCTGGGGGTCACAAGTGGACAGCATGGATGGTGTCACTGCTGGGTCCATCACTCCATCTTCTCCATTGTGGGGGAATGGTGTCCTCCTGCAGCCATCCAGGATGTTTCCCATATGTCCCAGTGCAGGGGAGTGATGTGGTGGCCTCAGGCACATGGTGGCCTCTGGCAGAGCCCGTGACCATCAGCACCAGGAAACAAAGCATGGATTGATGCTCCCTGAGCTGTGCCCAGGGCTCTCCAAGTTCTGCTGGTTTAAATGTCACCCTTTAAAACACCTTCACAGCCACCACAGGACCTGTGCTGCTCGCTCCTGCTCTGTGCCCTCCACCAGGCATGGGGTGCCAGGCTCTGGGATAATGCCCAGGATGGGATCCATGCAGGGTGTCCATGCTTCAGCAGGGCTCATCAGGCTCAGGGTCTCACTCTGACTCCCCCAGCAAACCAGGGACAAGGAGAGACTCGTCGGGAAAAGGTGTGAGGAAGAGGAGGAGGAGAAGAGGAGGAGGAGGAGGAGGAGGAGGGGAGGAAGTCATCTAATACCGAGCAGGTGTCTGGAGAACCCAAATTGTGCTGTTTTCTCCTAATAATGAAGTATTCATGAGTAAAAGCCTTTTTCACTACTTTCTTAAGATACTAATTTCACAACAAGCGCCTTGTTACCATGCAATTATTCCAATCGTGCATTTCTCCCAGATTCCATCTGTCCTCGCGCTCTCTAAATGAAAGACAATCATGTAACCACCTTTCATTATTCACTATTTTACTTTCAGCAAAGGTACCCTGAAAGAAATTATTTCCTCTGAAAGGGACTTTTATTCAGTTTCAAAACCAATTTTCTCCTATTACTGTCTTAAAAAAAAAAAGGAGGGGGGCAGGGAGGTGTTTTTATTTCATGCATTACATATCCTTTGTTAACGCAGCTCACAGTAAAAGCAGCCGTATCCATTTTCTGGCTTCGATTTCTGGTAATTTTAAAATATGCCATTACAATCAGGCAGAAATTATACAATTTGAAAGGAGAATGAAGTGCTTCTTATTCAGAGCCTGAACGCACTTGACTGCCAGGAGTTCTCCTCTCCCCGCCGGGACTCGGGGTTCATTACGCAGCCCTGGCTCCCCCGGAACATGCCCAGCACCCGGATTTGCCATGATGGGAGCTGCCACCCTGACCTGATCCTTGTCCCCAAAGGGTGGCCCTGGATCAAAGCACCATGCAGGAGATGGATGGTGGCACCAGCCCCTGCTGCACCTGAGCTTGAGCTCCGCGGTGACCTCAGGGCTGGCGTCCCGGATTTTCCATGATGGAGCTGCCACCCTCAACTCATCCCTATCCCCAAAGGGTGGCTCTGATGACAGCACCCACGGCCATGCAGGAGATGGATGATGGCACCAGTTCCTGCTGTACCTGAGCCAGAGCTCCATGGTGACCTCAGGGCTGGCGTCCCGCCGGGTGTCACCATCTGGCCGATTAGTGGCGGACGTCACCCGCTCCCTGTGCCCAGGCAGCTCCTCATGGGGACACTGACCCGTGTCCCTGGCAGACATGGGCAGCGTGGGCGGCTCGTGGATCAGTTCCCTGCTGGTCCCTGGGGCATGTGGGGCTGAGAAAGCACCCAGGGGGTCACCAAGCCCATGTGGTGGCACAGGGTGGGTGTGGATGCAGCCTGTCACGGGAGCTCAGGGCCCAGCAGAGCCCTATGCTGGCACAGGTCATTCCCACCACTGCTCCTTGCCATGCACAGCCCAGCTCCTTCTTGGAGCCATCCCGACCCTGGGCTTGGATCATCACCAGCAGCAGGCAGGAGAGCCGCACACCAAACTGAATAAAGGCACAGATTAATTCAGACCCTGCTGCTGCCCCCATCTCCCGGCGTCTTGCAGCCCAGAAGATTTTTCCGATAGCTACGCTGCGCCTCACCCCACCTTCACAGGCAAGGTTCTGGTGCCACAACCCCAGAACAGCGTCCATCTGTCCACCCCAGCACCCTGCAGGGAGCCCCAAGCCCCAGAAGGCCCGTGGGTGAGCGGGTGGGCGCCTGGCACAATGGGCATCTGTGCCACGGTGGCATTTCGCTAATGCCGCTGCGAAAAGCCCCTGAATCAGCTGATGGGAATTGGGCGCTGGGCTGTCCAACGCTTAGCGCCGGCTTAGTTAGCTCCATCTGCATTTGAACTAATTCCAATCAGCAGGATCCGATTTAGTTCAAGCTGCTCTGGCTCTTTCGTGGCAGGGAAGGCAACACTCAGCAGTTTTGCTGGAACGCCCCCGAGTCCGCACGGCCTCAGCCCAGGCTGTGCACGTGGACCCACCACCATCCAGCACTGGGGCACAGGGTGAGTCCCACCAACAGTGGGACTCCTTGGGGACATCTGGAGCAAGGTCCATCAGGAGCCCCAACCCCACATCCCACAACTCTGGCATCATAGAATCACCAAACGTTTTGGGTTGGAAGGGACATTAAAGCCCATTCTGTCCCACTCCCTGCCATGCACAGGGATGTCTTCCATTATCCCAGGTTGCTCCAAGCCCTGTCCAACCTGGCCTTGAACATTTCCAGGGATGGGAGAGCCACAGCTCCCATCCTTTGCCTCTCCCACCACTCCATCCTGCCCCACACCCAGCTAATCCATCTTGACATCACACTATTTATAAGCCCAAGGTCTTTGTGACTTTAATAAAAAACACCACCCTCTATGTCTAAAGCCCCAGTGATGGGAGGGTTTGGCACCTCCTCTGACATCAGCAGCTGATAAGTCGGGCTTATCTCCTCCGAGAGCCCTGCGAAGGTCCCTCCCGCGAGATAAGGCCAGCGCAGCTGTCGATAGAGGCTTTTGCAGGCGAGGATTTAGATAAAAGAAAATGTGACGGGAGAGGGGGGGAAAGAAAAAAGGAACTTTGAAAGTCTCAGCCCGAAGTGGGTCTGTGTGGTTGCTGAGCTGTGGCAGGGCAGGAATGGTGAGGGACAAGGTCTAGGTCACCATCCAGGCTGTGGTGGAATACATCCAGATCCTTCCCTGGGTGTTATCGGGGTACAATCCTATCAAAAGGGAGCTTTTGGGGTTAGGAGGGGAAAGGGGGGCAGGACCAGGGATGCTGCAAAGCTGTTTGAGCCACACCATGGCCATGACCCCCTGGCTATCCAAAGCTAGCACTGGGTTTAGCACAAGGACAGGAGGTGAGGGGTGACCCCAGCTGGGAGAGGCACAGGAGGCTCCTGACAGAGCCAGACAGACACACGGACAGCACGGGGCAAGGCCAAGGATGGCAGCAACCAGAGAAACAAAGCAAAAGCCCTCACTGGCCCCTGGTGTGCAGAGTACAACTGGGAACACCCCTGTTCCTCGTCCTTACACGGATGGAGGAGAATCCAACCACCTCACAGCCCTGGGGACATCTGAGCTCCTTGTCACCATCCCCTTACACTGCCACCACCACTGGTCCCACAGACACTGATTTCCCATCCCATGGAGAGGATGAGGAGGTGCCAGAGGAGGAAGGATTCCCCTCTGCACACAGTGGATGCAGGGTGAGCAGGATTTTGGCTGGTGCCGCTGCCTGGCACTGCCACTCCCATCTCCCATCCAGATTTAGGGAAGAGGGGATGCAGTGATGCCACAGCTCAGCCCTAGAAGGGGTGAGCACACAAAGGTCACCCCACTGTGAACCACAGGGAGCAGCAGGTAAAATAAAACCCAGTTTGTCACCAAAGGTCACCCCATGACCTTCCCTGGCCCGACCTTCCCTCATCCCGCCCGGCTAATCCGCTCCCCTCCGCGTGCTCCAGCCCCGGGCCTTTCAGGGGGCCCTGTTAATAATTAAATGTTAATCTAAAAAGCAATTTTAGCTGCAGTGCTGCAGATCTGGTTAGAGATTACATTAGCATGTAAGAGTCAAGGGTAATTTTCTCTAACCCCTCTTGTGATCTTTAAAACCCGCAGATCTTAAAGCAACACCAGCTCCTCTGATTAAAATTGGAAGCTGGGGTTTGCGATGGATAATGATGCTGGAAGTGATTATTTTGCTGCTCAGGGGCTCGATGGGATGTGGGGACTGTGGGGGGCTGGGGGAGAGACCCAGAGCAGCCAAGTGGCTTCTCCCAGCCCATGTTCTGTGGAAATGCTGGGAAGGTGATGGGGCGAGCCCTGGACCCGGCACTGAGCAGAGCTGTGACACCCTGAGCATCCTCATTTCCCACTTTTTTGGGCTGCTGTGACACCAGGATGGCACAGAGCCCACCAGCAGTGGCACAGTGCCAGGGACAGAGTGGCACTGGACCAGGACCCTCACTGCTGGCATCCTACAGCAGCATCTCATGTCTCTCCCATCCCACCCAGAGAGGTTTCTACTCTTGTGGCAGCTCCAAGGAGATACCCTTTGGACTGTTCAAGAGAGTCAACATGAAAAAATACCCCAAAATAACCTTTTGCTCACAAGCAGGGTGAAAGGAACTGGGACAGGGCATGGCAAATCACCTCCTGAGCACTTCCAAAGACCCTAAGCAAGAAACAGGGTATCAGATGTGTCCTCAACGATGGAATTTAAAAAAAACCCAACAATTCGAGTGCTGTTGAGCATTTGCAGACGTCCCTGTGCAGGGCTCGGGCGGCCTGGTTAAATTTATGTGTCAGCTTTAAGGAGGCCTCTCATCAAATGAGCTATTTTGGGCAGAGATTAAAGATCTATTTTCGCTGCGAGCGGGAACAGCTCTCGAACAGGTTAATAATGATTCTGGAAAGCCAAGCGCCTCCAGCACCCAGGAGCAGGACCCCAGACCCCTGGGTGCTTTTGGGGGGCCCCTGAGGCTCTCCAAGCCAGGATCAGAGTGAGGCATCCCCCCGCCCTGCTGCCATCCTGCCGGGGAGGAAGGAGCCCCGCGTGCTGCGGCGGGTGCCGAGCAGCCGTGGGTAATTGGAAGTGGCAGACACTGGCACGGCGCTGCCGAGAAGGTCATTACGTGGGACTGGGAACAAAATGCCAGGAGCAAGGGGGGAGCAGCCCTGTTAGCAAAGGTCAGGGCCCCGCTCGGGTGCCATCGTCGGTGTTTTTGGCAGGGCTCAGCCCTGGCTGTGTGCAGCGAGGTCCCGGCAGGGCCAGCGCACAGCAGGCGGGCAGGATCTGCCAGGTCCTGCCAGATATGCACAGACGTGGCCCCTTGGATGTGGCACCAGCTCCTCAGAGCAAAACCTCACTGATGTGACACAGTCGTGCCGTGCCTTCCTCCTGCACACAGATTGGGGAGCTGTCCCTCATGGATCTTGGGATGCTCACGGGCTTTAGTCCCAGCCCCAGCACAGACCTGGGATCAACCAGCAGAAAAGCCAAGTGGCTCCATGCAGCAGCAACTAAAAGCACTCTGGACCACAACAAGCCAGGAGCCAACTCCAGCATGGGCAACCATACCATGGGCACTGGCAGCATCCACAGCTCCATCTGAGACCCAACAAACTCAACAGTGCAGAGAGCAAAGCTTCCCATCACAGCTCCTGTCCCATCCTGGCTCTCTCCTGCCTCATCCCAGGGGTTTGACTGTCCCCTGCAGTGACATCCCTGTGCTCCCATGGCCATGGTGCCCCGTCCAGCTGCCCCACACTCGGCAGCCAGGCGCGCTCTGCTCCGTAATTACAGCCCCAAGAGCCGGAGCTGTGAAAGAATCTGAGGAAGGAATCCAGGGTAGATCGCGCTGCTGAAATTACTATAATCAAAGGCTTTCACAAAGGCTTCAAATGCAACCAATTACCCTGAAAGGCAAGGCAAGAAAGAAAACAAATTAACATGTTTGCACAGAGCCCCGGCACAGCGCACACATCGCCCCGCGCCACCCTCAACCCCGGCCGGCCGCTGCTCTCCATCCCCACTCCTCCTCCTCATCCATGGCCACCTCTCCTCATCCCTGGCTACCAGCTCCACATCCCCATGGCTGGGCCCTACCCCACATCCTGCTCTGCTCACAGCTGCACACAAAGGGGCTCTGTGCCCGTCCCTCAGCCCGCAGCCACCCACTGCCCCCCGGCACACAAAAGCCCTGCCTGTGCCACGGCCGGCTCCGGCGCAGGCTCGGGGGCTTGCCAGGGTGGCCTGGGGAAACCTCCCTGGCTCCCTCCCTCCTCCCCCAGAGCTGGAGGGGTCCCCAGGCCAAGGGAGGAGTGGGGGGTCCTCAAAGGCACCCATTGAGCACAGCCCTGTGTCGCCCACCAACAGCTGGGGAAGCTTCTCACAGCAGGGACCCCTCACTCTCCCCTCCTTATGTTCCACTTTGTCTGCACTGCTGGTCTGGGGGAGGAAAAAAGGGGAAAAAAATAAAAAATCAACTTCTTCCTTTTAATATTTAACGCGAGTCCATCACCCTCAGTCTATTTGGTAACACAAAGCTCTGGAGATTTAAACCCTTCTCACCCGGAGAGATGGAAATGAATGGTGCTGTTTAATGAGCTGGTTCAGCAGAAAAGATAGATTTCCAAGATTACTGTAGGAATTCTTATAATTGATGTGTACTTTTGTAACAAGGATTATACCACCATCCGGCCAAGTAATTCCAGCTCTTTTCCCCCCTTCTCCCAAGCTCGCCCTGCTTTTGGGGTTCCCTGGGGAGAGGGACCAGGCTGTGCCCTCAATGGGGAGAAAGCAACTCGAGAGGGGGAGGAAGAAAAAAGACAAAGAAAAACGAAACAGGTTTTTCTTATTTAGCCATAGACAACCTAAGGCAGCCACTGAATGGGAAAATAAGGCATCTCTCCAGATTTCTCTATTTGTTTTACAAATCCCTACTTTCCCCCACCGAGATCGGGAGGCCGGATGAGCCGCTGAATGCCGAGTAATTAAAAGGAACAGAGAACAATACTCAGCGCTGCCGAAGAACACGGAGTTTCCCCTCAGATGTTTATAGCAATTGTATGAAAATGTACCAGGCGGGATGGGGAGAGGAGCTGACAGCCGGGATTGGGAGCAGCAGCCGGGATCGGAGCTGGCTGCCTCCCCCGCCTGATTGGCATTAATTGTGCGCGTTTGCAAAGCAGAACGGAAAGTCTGACACGAGCTGCGAGCCAACATTTCTTTCTAATAGTCTTAATGATTACGACGAGAGCTGATGATCATCGCGGGGTGTTAACAGCCCCGGAGAGGAGCGGCTCCCGGTGGGGACAAGCGGGGATGTCCCCAGCTCCCACGGGTGGGTGGGTGGGCTGGGGGGTGGTGGGATGAGCTCCAGTGGTCCCATGCAGCCACACCACTGCCTGCCAGGCTGTAAAACTCTGACAAGGGGACGGGAAGGACACGGAGGGGACAGGAAGGACACGGAGGGCACAGCAGCCTCCTGCTCCATCCATCCCCAGGCTCTGCCCCATCATAGGGGTGGCAACAGCAGGAGGGAGGATGTGTCCCACACTGAGTCCCCTGTGCAGCAGGAGTGTCCCCAGGGTGAGGGGGACACCCTGCTCCCACAGGTGCCCCAAACCAGCTGCCACAGCCCCGTCCCCAGCAGGTACCTGGGGAGCAAGGAGAGAGACTGCAAATACTCCCCCCCGAGCAGCAGAGCCCGTCATTAAGAGCTGATTAATGAATCCCGAGTTTTCCCGACTCTTTACAAGGCTGTTTTTCCGGATGCCCTTGAGTTTCCCTGCTGCAAAGGCGAGCGGGAGCTGGGTGGGATCGGGGACCAGCACGGGCTGCTCCGACCACGGCACAGACAGAGCCAGACGTGCACAAAAACCCGACCGGGCCAGGTTTACACGGGAGGAAAAATCGATGGCCATCGATCTGCAATACAAAGGGACCATGCTGCTGGCAGACGGTTGCCATCTGATGTGACCGGGGCTGTGCAGGGGACACGGCTGGGGTCACCCACCGTGGGACACACCCGGAGCACAGCCAGCAGCACCCAGGGCCACCCCACCTGCACCGGGCCGGGCCATGTGCCACAAAGCCTCGCAGCAGCACATCCACGGCGTGTGGGTGGCCCTTGGCCGTGTCCTTGCTGTCACCTGCTCAGCCTCCCCCAGCTGGATGGAGAGATGGACTCAGCCCGGCTCTGAGCTGTTTGATTTGTTTTATCACCCGCGCTGGCCAACAGATCACTCAGCTTTGGGCTTTCTGAGCTCGCTAATAATTGTTCCCTGATGAAAAGGAATCGGGACTGGGTCCCTTTCTTCTTTCCCCCCTCCTCTTTTCCAAAAAAAAAAAAAAAAAGTCCGTAAAGAAGAGCTATAAAAATGGCTTGTTATCTCACCTAGCGAGGCTCGGGCTGTATGTTATTGCTAATTGGGTATAACATCCTTGTCTTGTTCTGCTCTCTGAAGCTAAATCAAGAAAGCACCACTGCTGCGAACTAATTATATCTCTGGACTGCAGACTCCAGCTTGTCTTCCCCTTTATTGAGTTAAAAAATGGTCACTAACCTTAATCTCTCATATTCCCAAGAATTAGGGCTGCTGGAAACCCACCACTTCCACCTGCATCCTGCTCTGTGCTGGGAAAGACAGAGCACATGGCCTGAGGAAGGGTTTGTGCTGCTCTGGGACACAGCCCTGAGCCAGATCCCACAGCTGCCCATTCCTGTGGCATCCCGTGACAATCACAGGCACTGCTCAGGTCCCTGTGCCATGGACACTTTCTCACACACAGCTCAGAGCCTTCCTGACACACACACTCAAAGCCTGACCATCTCTCCTCCTTATACAACACCTTAGCCTTCTTTTAGTGGGATGTTTCTAAAATCTGTCCCCCCCTCAGCATTCCCAGGCTTGGCAGATGTGGGCAGATGTGAACACTGGGGTCATGTGTGCAGAAACCAAGGGGAGTGGATGCTGCTCCAGTTCATCCACGTCAGCTCCCAGTCCCAGCCCAGGATGGACCCCCATGAACCTGGTAAAGCTGCTGCTCACCCTCGGGGTGCCCCACGGGAGCAGGGACACTGCAGCCACCCAGCTGTGCCACTACACGTGGCTATGGATGAATCTCTCTGGTTACTGGCACAGCTGCACCCTCTGGCACTGCAGTCATGGCACAGACCCCAGGAGAGAGGACAAGCAGAGCCACAAAGGACACTGAGATGAGCAGTGGAGCTTGGGCCACACGGGACAGCCCTGCTCTTCCCTGTCCCTCAGCACCAGCAAGCTGGGGTCAGAAACACCAGCAGCAATGTGAGGCTGTGGGACAGGAGCTGGAGCAGTGACACCAAGCTCAGCATCCTGCCCTGCTCCATCCCCCTGCCCGTGGGCACCCACCCGTGCAGATGGTGCTACTTTCCAAAGGCAAAGTCAAACTCCAGCTCTCCCCGCGAGCCAAGAGCATCCCTTAAAAAAAAAATTGATACTTCCCTGACTATTAATTAACCTGAACCACTTAAAACTGCCTTCAATTTGTCAGGTTTAACTGCCAGCTCTTCTCGGTAAATCAAGCGTCGCGTGCAGATGGAGGCTGCGTGCGCGAGGCGGCGGCGAAGGAGGAGGCGGGGAGCACGGCGAGAGGGGCACCCTGTGCCACGCTCACCACCCTGTCCCCTGAGAGCCCTGGGCACGATATTCACACCCCACAATTAGCCAGGGCACGGCATTAAACCCGCCAGGCAGGCAGGAGCAGGCAGGGCAGCCAGGGGGGCTCGGCGCGCCCCACACCGCAGCCTTCCCGTCTCCCCCCACGGCGCCCTTGTCGTGCAGCCAAGGCTGAATTGGAAAGCAATATGAATATTTATCTCTGACAGTGAAATCTCCCCGCTGCAGGGTATTAAGGCTTTATTAGTGTGTGGTTACCAGCCACGCTAAGCCAGCCCCCGCTCTTGCCTGGAGCACAGCGGAGAGATGACCTACAAGAGGCAGATGGCAAAGCCTTGGAGAGCCCCCGACGCCGGGACGTGCCTCCTCAAAATAGGGGGTTGTGCCTCCCAGTCCCACGCAGGGACACAGAGTCAAGGTCCCCGTACCAAAGCCCCCTCCTCATCCAGCACCAGCCCCTCTGAAACGCCTCCCCGGGCTGGGGCTGTCCCCCCGCCCCTGCAGCGCGCGGCTCTCGCCGTTTTGGGTTAAAACGCTGATGTATTCTCTCTTTAGCAAAAGGAGTCCCAGGGGCTATAAAAACTCCCAGCAGGCTCCTGTCAGTCTCAGGTCATTAACTTTCTTTCATTGGGAGTTTGTTTACAGCCAGCCATAAATAGCGGCGCCCGCGCCGCTCGCTCGCCAGCGGGACAGGCTGGGATGGGATGGAATGGGATGGGGCTCCCTGGGCAGGGGGACCCAGCACCCCAAGCTCCAAGGTGTGGGGTCCAACACTTGCTCTCAACTTTCCCCATGCCCCGTGTTCCCTGCACCCTGTCCTGCTCAGAACAGCAGCACCGTGTGCTCCGGAGCCACCTCAGCCCTGCAAATGGATGGGGTCACCTTGTGCACGGCCTGAGGGAGCTGCAACGTGCCTGAGGCGCAGTCCTGGCCCTTCCTGGAGGAGGAGGAAGGAGGCAGCTGGCTGGAGCTGTCCCCATGGGTCACCTGCCCCAAATCCTGCCCCACCTCTCACCCAGCCCCAGCCCCAGCACAAGCACCAACCTCAGTTTGGGACCTCTGTGTGTTTGAGGTGACCCAGTGCCAGTGCACAGAGCTCTGGGGGACACCAAAACCCCTCACCTCACCACTGCCTGCACATCAGAGCTCTGCTTTTCCAATAGCACAGGTAGAAACACGAAATCGAGTGTGCACTGGCACAGCTAGGCTGGCATTCCTGCCCGGATGTTTCCCACACGTGGCTCCTCTGCACCCAGGCACACACGGGACAATCTCAGAGCACACACATCCTGCTGTCTGCCCAGGACAGGCACCCACGGCCCTGCCAATGCCCCTAACACAGGGAGATCACTCTGGACCCTGCTGATGCCCCGGCAGCTCCAGCGAGCCATCCTGCTGGGATCCTGCAGGGATCCTGCTGGATGCAGGTGCCCAGGGCTGGCACAGGTGCTCGGGAGCTTCATTTGCCGTGGCTGTGTGAGCTCATCCCATGTGAACCCAGCTGGGGCTTCCACAGGTACCCCCAGACACCATTTCCACAGGTAGTCCCTGCATGGGGGGCTGAACAAGAAGCTCAGGCTGTCCCTTCGTGCCACCCCCATCAGCCCCACGCTGGCACAGATGGCTGGAGTGGGGACCCGGTGGCACAGCCTCCCTCAGGCCGCAGAGGGGGGTCCTGGGGGTCCAGCTGGCTCTGGCAGCAGCCAGGAGCCCACCTTGTGCTGTATTTCACATGATAGCTGCAGGACCAGCACCACAACAGTCTGTGCACTGGGCTGAGGGATTAAACCCCAAACTCACACACAGGCGGCTTGTGCTCTTCCACCCATCCCTAGGCGAGCAGGGACTTGCCAAAAATCCCAGCCTCATCCCTGCCGGTGCCCGGCATCTATGGAAATATCTGTATTTTAACCCATATACTCGCCCAACCTGTAATCAGAGCAACACAAATAGCCCCTGCTTCCCATGTAAATTAAAAACACCCATTAGGCAGATTTCAAAAGATGTCAGTAGGCTTATAATTATACACGACATCCTTCCGAGATAAAAGCGATTACCGGGGATGCAAATCACTTAGCAACCAATCAGTGCCCCCAGAGTGCGGAGCACTGACCAGCCATCCATTTTCGCCTCGTCCTTTTATTCCCTGCATCGAGCAAATACAA
Organism: Setophaga petechia; assembly: GCA_024362935.1. Classification (NCBI taxonomy): domain Eukaryota; kingdom Metazoa; phylum Chordata; class Aves; order Passeriformes; family Parulidae; genus Setophaga; species Setophaga petechia. Next base: position 12,159,024 of record JANCRA010000021.1, read on the forward strand.
ACACAGATAAAGAGAGGCACAATAGCTCTTGACACGCAAATAGGTTAACATAATAAAGCCAGCTTTAGCCGGCTCACTCGAGGGAGAAAAGCAATTCTCAGGCAAGCAGGAGGTAATAAAACAGGGCTTTTGTGTTCCTGGCTCCCATTCTCACCCCTGCGCCAGCTTTGCTGCATTAGCTGATAGGCATCGTGGTTTGATTGAATTACCTTTCATGAATATTAGCTTTTTGAGGAATGCGCAGGCAGAAGAGAAAGAAGAAATGTCTTATTTTTGCATGCATGCGCCTGCTGCAGACGGACATGCGGCGGCACAGATGCCGGAGGGGGCCGGGAGAGGGGTCCCGGCAGGTGCAGCCCCCGGCCCACCCCGCCAGCTGCAGCATCCCCAGCCTTGGGGGGGGGGGTCACACACACACACTGCCTCCATCCCTCCATCCCAGGATGAGACACCACCAGCAAAGGACCTTCCCCAGGAGGGACACACATCCTGCTGTCCTTCTGCCATCACCCTCCACGCTCAGCACCCCGCATCCCTGCCCGTGGTACCCGAGAGCCGGAGGGGACTGGGGTGGGCTGGCTCCCAGCGCACATTCCCGAGCCCACCGCGCTCCCTGTGCCGCAGGATCACACCGGAGAGGCAGCGGGGCTGCCCGGCTCCACCGCAGAATTTTTTCCCACACAAGTTGAGGCCACGCAGGAAACCCGCTCCAGGCAAAAATTAACTCCGGCGCCTGGCAGGGATGCGAGCGGCCGGCGCTAATGCCGCACGCACGGCGGGGACAGCTCGGGGACAGCTCGGGGACAGCGCACCCGGCTCGGGGACATCACCCCCGTGGGGTCACAGCACCGGGAGACCCTCGGTCCCACTGGCAGAGCCCTGCTCCTGGCAGGGCAGCAACACGCAATTAAAAACCAGCCCCAGGAGGGAAGGGGCGAATCCACAGCCCCCTCAGGGATGGGTGAATTTTAGGCTCAAATAAAACAGATAACCAGAGGGGCTTAAAAACTAAGGTGGTGTGGCCTCAGCAGCCTGGCAGCAGCTACTCATGTCCTCCTTCCATGGGCTTCCCTGCTCCAGCCTGAGGGTAAATATTCACACCGAGATATTGCAATTTTTAACGACACGCTTGGCTGAAACAGGGCCCAGCTCACAGCATCCAGAACGCGTCCTACTGGTGCCGACCCTCAAACCAGCAGGAAAGCTGCTCCTGCGGCTGGCAAAACAAGCTGTGCTCCCAGGGAATGGCTTTCCCTTCTCTACACACAAGGGAAGCAGAAGGCACCACGGCGAGAGCTTCCCTCTCCTTCCACCCCGGCTTCGACCCGGCCGCACCCGGCTCACACCGCGGCTCCCGGCACCGCCAATCCACTCCTCAAAGTTTTATGGATCATTCACAAGAAAAATCCCTTGCAGGATGCCGGGTGCCCTCTGCCAGGGTCATTTCCCACCTCATCCCCAGCAGCACAGCCTGGGTGTCAGAGCTTTGGGTCCCACCAGAGTGATGGCCACGTGTGTGGCCAGCGACCAGCGGCACAGTGGGCAGGCAAACCCCACCACAGGGCCATGAGAAGGGGTAAAGCTGCCAAATCCCACTAAATTATCCCGAGAACGATGCTGGACGCTCCTTGTTGAGAGAGGGGCCGCGTGGCTCTGTCCCCATGCCTGCAGAGCCCCACGGCCACTCCATCCTCCATGAAAGCTCCTCACCCACCCCGCAGCCAAAGCATCCCGAGCAGGAGGATGCACATTAAAAAAATACGTAAAGTATATATATACATATAAATACGCATCAAAAACCTCCCTACGGAGATCCTGACAAGCAGAGTCGGGCAAACCACCACTGCCCAATGCCAATGAATTCATCCCTTGGCAAACACCAAGCACGGCTGGAAAACTTTGCCACTGCCTCTCCTCGGAAATAGCCCGCAGGGCCGGAGCCGAGCCCCGGTTGCAGCGAGCTGTGCCGAGCCGTGCCGTGCCGTGCCGTGCCGCCGGCTCGCTGCGTCCAGGCCCTGCCTCTCCAGCCATTAAATCTCCACGACGTGACGGCTCTCCCCGGAGCTGGATTGGGACGCTGGGGCTGAGCTGCTGGCACCGGCAACACCTCATTTCTGCCGGGGACCGAGCCGGAGAGGCGGCACACAGCTCGCTCGTCCCCGGCTGGAGCCGGCGGCCGCCCCGGTGGATGCCCAGCCGTGCTGCCCAGGAGATCTCGGGGACCACGATGCCTCGTCCCCGGTGAATCGTATTCCCAGCGCCGACGGTCCAGAAGACGCCACAGGGATGCTGCCTCAGCAGCGGAGCTTTTTCCAGAGGGGATTTTCCCCGGCAGAGCCTCCTGACCCGGCGGAGGCAGCCAGGGAGACGGGTGTTAAATAAACCATCGCTGGGTGGGTCCTTCTTCCCTCTCCTTTGTGACCGGCGGGATCCACACCAGGCGCGGGGTCCATGGCGGGGTCCTGCTCTGCCACCATCCGCTCCGGTGTCGCGGTGGGATCGGGCGCTTTCCTGCCCGGGACCGAGGAGAAAAACCTTTTTTTCTTTTTTTCCCCAAGTGAAAAGGGGCAGAAAAGGGTCGCGGCAAAGGTGGCAGCTCCCGGTCGGCTCCCGCTGGAAGTGTCTCAGTTTTCCTCCTGGAGGCACCCGTGGATATTTTATCTCCACTTATGAGTCAGGCGACCCAAAAAGCCATTTAAAAAAAAATCAAAAATCGGATGAAAAAAAAAAAACCCTCAAAAAAACCAAAAGTTGTTCCCGTTCCTTTCCGGTAGCCACGGGCGAGCCGGGCCCCGGCGGCGACGGCTCCGCGGGCACCACCGGGCACCGCGCTGCGGCGGCACCGCCTCCGCTGCGCTCCGGGAGCCGGCGGAGCCCCCCGCTCCCCGCGCCCCCGCCCGGTAACCCCCCCGACCTCCCCGGTGCCCGGACCCCCGTTACCGTCAGAGCTGGATCCGGGCCGGCTGCGGGCGCTGCGTTGCGGGGCGCGCCGGGCCGCCCCCCCCGGGCCGCGCAGCAGCAGCGGCGGCGCCCGCCCGGCCCCGCGCCCCGCCGGCGGCCCGCCCCGCCCCGTGCGCGGCCAGCGTGCGGGTCCCGGCGCTCGGCCCCGGCGGGGGACGGCGGGGAGCACCGCGGGGAAAGGAGCGGCGGACGGGGGGCGGATAACAGCAACAGCAAAAATATCCGGGGAGAAAAAAATTAAAAAATAAATTAACCCCAAATCCACCCGGCGCGGCTGAGCTGGGGCGGCGCGGCGACCCCGCGGGGCATCACACCGCGGCTGCCCCCGGTTCCTTTGTGCGGCGGCGGTCGGTGCCCGGCGGGGCGGGGCGGGGGGTGGGGGGTGGGTGTCGCGGGGGGCAGCGGCGGCGGCGGCGGCGGCGGCTCAGCGCTCCATGGCGGCGGCGGCGGCGGCGGCGGGCGGGGGTCCCGGCGGGGCGGGGCGGGGCGGGGGGCGCTGGCGGGGCGGCCCCGGCGCTCGCGGCTCCCGCCCGGCGCGCGGCTGCGGCGGCTCTGAGCGCCCCGCGCGGGGCCCGGCGGCCGCACGCGGCTCGGCCCCGCCCCCGGCGCGTTGCCATGGCCACGGCGCCGCGTCCTGCGGGGAGGGAGGGGGAGAAAAGGGGGCGGGGCGTCCCCGCCGGACGTGCGGCGCCTTCCCCCCCCCCCCAAGCCGGCTCCGCGAGCGGGAAAATCCGAACGGCGGGACTGCGGTTCCCAGCGTGCCCCGCGCGCCACCGCCGCGCCGCGGGGCTGAGCGGCGCCGTGAGGCCTCATGGGAGTTGTGGTCCTGCTGGCGTGAAGGGTTTGCCGCGGGGGAGCACGTGGGGACAGCGACGTGACAAGTCCGGAGTTAACATGGGATGAGAGCCAGGTTGGAGACACTGTGTTTATCTGCGTTTCAGATAAACACAGTGTTCATACAAACTTTGAGTTAGCAGATTTTGAACCTCAGGGCTTCGTTTGTCATGCAAGATGACTGAAGCCTCCAATAAAAAGATTGTTTAGTGAATGGGAAAAAACAAACATGTTCTCTTTGACTCTGCGTGTCATTAGCTATCATTTGGTTTTTTAAAAAGTGTCCTATTGAATTATTTTCCTGTTGACTTTTCTTTCTCTTTAGTTAATTGTCTGGTGCTATCAGTGAGACCCCTGGTCTCACATGGGGACCCCAATGGCCATGGCCACAGACACCCCTGAACGATGTGCACTGTGAGGTCCGAGCGGGTGCTGCTGTGGCTGAGGCTGCCCCCATTAGCACTATGTGCCCCTGCAATCCATTATTTCTTCCCCAAAATCCTTGCCACAGGTTCTTTGTGGCACTTCATGTGTGCGAGGATCTGTGGGAAGGGGGCAGCCCATTCACTCTTGTCCATAATGGTCCCACACGGGCATGGGCAGCTCCCTCAGCAGCCCAGTGTGAGCCCCCAGGGCTCATCCCCTCCCTCCATCCCTCCTGCCCAGCTTTTGCCTCTCAGCACTGAGGTTTGGTCACTTTTAGGGGGATCTGGCTTCTCTACTGAGTTTTGAGGAGTCTTGACTGGATCTGGCTTATTCTTGGGGCCTCTGCATGGAGGAAAGCAACAGCAGCTTTCCAGACATCCATAATCAGAGGTGGGAAAGGGAGAGTTGACACCCAGGGCCCATTTTCCAAAAACATGAAGCTGCTCCAGTCACCACTCCTGATCCAGCAAATGCTGAAGGTTGGGAAATTAAAATAATAGCTAGATCTGCTTTCAGGAGAGCGACTCCTCTGTGCAATTATAACACGTATTATCCTCCCTGTGAAAATACATTATATTGAATAAATTCCCTCTCGGAGCAGGGCTATTCATACTGCTCATTTGTTTCAGTTCAAACATTTTTAGCTCATCTCTCTGGCAGGTTCTGGTGCAGTTTTATACCTTCTCTGCCGCTTATTTATCTGCTTCCCCATGTTGCAATAGAAGCCGGTGATAAGAATAAAACCATTACAGATTTGCGAACAGCACTTAGATTTTTCAGAGATAATTTAATCAAAGCTATTAGGAAGGCAGGAAGAAAGATTGCTCTTTATTCGGGGGGGAAAAAAAAAGATATAAAAAGGAGCCTTCATTCTTCTCAGAAAATGTTTTAGCCACCTGAAGTCACTCACAAGGACTTGAAAGGGTGACGGCGTCTTTGCCAGGGAAGAGATCCATCCCGGAATAGCAAACTTCAAAAGGTGGGTGTTTTGGCACTGTCTTCAAGGAGATACTATTAAGCAGTTCTGACCTCCCCATTTCCATCCTTTTTCTCTTCTTTCTTTTTTTTTTTTTTTTTTTTTTTTTGAAGAAACACTTTTGTGATTCAGAGAACCCGTGAATACTTTGCCGGAACATAAATTTCCCCCAGCGATGTTGGGAACACAAGGAGAGCCTTAATCTGCTAATGAATGAGCTCTGCAAAGTGAGACCGGGGCTCCGCTGCCACTTCCAGAGGGATTGAATTGCAGGGAGGAAGCTGGAGGAGAGAGATTTTTAAAAGTCCTTCTGCTTTAGCACAAATAAATAATGCATCAGCACGTCTGGGGTGGCGGCGGGTGAGTCCCTCCCCTGAGGCACTGGGGAGCCCACCCGAAGTTTTCCATGCTCCCAAAACAGGAATAACATGGGATTGTAGTGACAGGACAACGGGAATGGCTTCAACCTGACAGAGGTTAAGATTAAATGTGAGGAAGAAATTCTTATAGTGAGGGATGTGAGGCCCTGGCAGAGGTTTCCCAGAGAAGCTCTGGCTGTCCCATCCCTGGAAATACTCAGGGCCAGGTTGGATGGGGCTTGGAGCAACCTGGGATGGTGGAAGATGTCCCTGCCCATGGCAGGGGGTGGAACAGGATGAGCTTTGATGTCCCTCCCAACTCCAACCATTCATTGATTCTCCTCTCTGATTCTGTGCTCTTTCAGATAACGATATCCCTTTAATTTAATACCATTATTTTTGACCGGCACTGGCAATTTGGAGCACGGAGTGTCTCCATCTCTCATCCTGACAAATGCATGCTGTAATTCTTTGCCCAAAATGTCACTCTGCCCTGGCAATGCCTGGCCCTCGGAACGAGAAAGATTTCCCGGGGATTAAAACCGGGCCATTACTCTCTTGCTTTAAATGCATTCAAGGTTCTGAAAGCTGTATCTGCTCTCGTTCTTTTTGTACGAAAAGTTATTGACTTATCAAGGTTAAAATCCATTCCGTATGGCCCAATAAAACAGGGATATCTCCGCATCCGTGCTGTCATTTGCAGGTCCGTTTTCATGGCAACAGGGCTCTTTTCTGCACATTAAACGGTTCAGTTGTGCAAAGTTCAGACATTACATAAACACAGAGGTAACAACAACAAAAAAAAAAAAATCAATGAGCTCATAGGCATGGAAAGAGGAGATAGCATTGATCGGGGCCGCTGTCGATATTTGGGATCGCTGGCTCCTGCCCTGCACACAGCCCTCCCGTGCTGGCAGCAGGGACACAAAGGGATGATGAAGGACACGGAGGGGGAAATGGCACCTTCAGCTCCCCGCCAGCTCCTGCCTGTGTTAGATGTCAGCAGGGCACAGCAAAGGGTGCAGGAATGCTCACCCATCCCACTGAGATTTTGGGGCTGTTGTCACTCCAGTGGGTCATTCCCATGGCTGGTTTTGGCTCACAACCCCAATTCCCATTCCCATCAAATCCTTAGAGGTTTCCCCCAGCTCCCAGCTGTTTCCAGGGGATGGGGGTCTAAGAAGTGGCTCCAGGCAAGGACAGGACACAAGCACTGCCCTGGCAGCACCACACTGAGGACACGGAGCACTGGTGGGGTGTGGGGTGTTGGGGCCAGGGACTTTGATGCTGGTGGGAGATGTCAAGCTTTTTGCTTCCCAGTCAGAGGGGAGAGAGAGATTCCGGCGTTAAAACGCTCGTTAGAGGAGAGACACCAACATCTGTTGGGAAAGCAAATGGAGAGCGGAGTGAGCCGGCCAGGGGCAGCCAGGCGTGAAGAGGAGGAGGAGGAGGAGGAAGGAAGGAAGGAAGGAGTGGGGGTCTCTCCAAGCTGCTGCTGTGGCACAGAGCATCTGCTGCCCCTCGCCCTGTGCCAGTGCATGGGCACAATCCTGGATCCCAAATCTCAGAGTGAGAGCAGAATTTGCCCCCAAACAAAAACTGGTCCCTTACAGCTCCTTGCTGGGATCCTCAGGGCCAGATGGTTCCTGAGTGCTGGGGCCAGACTGGAAGAGCTGGATCCAGGGAGCACAGAGGGCATGGAGGGCATGGAGGTTGATCCATGCACAGGGGGCAGGTGGCTGATCCAGGCTCAGAAATCTCCTTTGTGCAAGGAGCTGTGTCCAGCAGCACCCTCCCTGCTGTCCCCCCAGGTGCCACTGCTGTGGGTGGGCACAGAGGTGGAGCTGGGCAGCATTTGGGGGCAGCTGCCTGGGGTGCTGCAGGGTCAGCAAGCTCCTGTGCTCTGTGCTTGCTTCCCCCTGGTTTATTTATAGATTCAGCAAGTTATTCAGCTGAAACAAATCCCCTTTCCAGCCGGGTCCTGGGGCCAGCACTGCCTGCGTCCTCTCCCAGTGCATCAGGCTGCATTTTCTGGGGGCACTGGCAGCCCCACAACACCACCCTGGCATCTGCAGGGCCAGGGGGTGGCCTGGGCAGGGTGACAGTCCCCAGGGGCAGGTGGTGACACAAAAGCCACCCTGAGAACAAGCCAGGATGGACCATCCATGGTGGGGGATCAGGGAGTGGGGTGAGGGGTGGGCTGGATGGGGTGAGGGGTGGGGTCCCCCCTGCCCCCCTCCCAGCCCCCTTGACAGTGATGCCAGGAGCGAGTGCTCGCTGCCAGCCTGAGTCTATTTTTATTCCCTGCTTAAAAATATCCCAGTCCGGGTCACTGGCACATGATGGATCATCCCTCCTGCGACTGCCCTCAGGGTCTTCCCAGCTCCAACTCAAGGAGCAGAGCCCAGCTTCCTGCAAGAGCCCCCCTCACCCTTCTCATCCTGTAAAAGCACCGAGGGGACACCACAGCCCCCACAGAAATATCCAGATGCTCCTGGGGCTGCAGTGAGATGAGCAGCAGCCCCAGCGTGGCCCTGTGCCAGCTCTGCCTCCCAGCAGTGACCAGGAGCATCCTCAGGTCACCGTGTCCTCACTCTCTGCTGTCACTGCCCGAGCAGATCCTGTGCCTTTTTCTTCCCTCCTGCTGGTATTTTGTGAAAAATTCAACCTATTTCACCAAAATCTTGGGTGAAAGCCCTTGTGAGCAGAGCTGGGAGCTTAAAGAGGAGCCAATTCCAGCCTGTGGAGCATTTTCTATCCCTGTTAGTCCTGAGGCTCTGATGCCACCCGAGATAAGGCGCTGACTGACAGGTGATTTGGTTTTATCTCCCTGGGAATGTTTCACATCCTGTCCCACAGCCTCTTCGTGCTGGAGTGCTCAAAACCATCACTGCTTGGAGGCAAGGCCAAGAGGTTTTAGGGGGTCCCCAGGCTCCAGTTGCAGAGGGGACCCTCTGTGGGCAGACTCCCAATAGTGCCACTCCCACGGAGGGCTCGGTGGGCACCCCTGGGTGCTGTCCTGTGGCCATCACCTCCTCCCTGCTGGTGCCCAGGGTGCCAGGGCCTCAGAGCCCACCACAGGGAATTCTCCAGCTCCTTGGCAAAGCCTTTTGGCTCTGTGAGTGACTATTTCCTGGAAAAGGACAAGATCAGGGCAGGTCTGGTGGTGCTGCTGGGCTTGTTCCTGCCCCATCTCTTGCACATAGTGCTCCCTACATCCCCCACATAACAATATTTTATTTCCTTCCCATTGCTCTTTAACCAATTTCCTTCTGCCCCAAAATTCTCTATTGGGGTGTTTAACTGCATTTATGGAGCAGTGCTGGGGTGTTTTTCCAGCCTGGATTACAGGGTGGTCCCCAGAAAGCTGAGCTATGGGAACAAAAGCAGAGCGAGCTGGAGATTCCCAGGAGATCTTCACCTTTAACTTATTTGCTTCTTTCTCCTCCAAATCTGCTGACATTTGGAAAAGGGGAATCGTTGCAATTTGCTTGTTTCAGCAGGTTCCCCCTCTCCCCTGTGCTGCTCCCAGCTCTGCCGGGCTGTCAGCAGCCCCAGCACCGTGGAAGGCACTGACTGAGGTGGGGTAAGGAAGGAATGACCCCTGAACCTTCCACAGTGGGACACAGCAGTGCCCAGGGCACCGAGCAACACCCAGCAGCTCCAAGCAATGCCACATGGTGTGCCCAGAACCCCTGTGCCCCCCATCAGGGCTGCCAGGAGAGCTGGCACAGCCCCATGGCCTTTCAGCCAGGAGAAGCACCCGATTCAATCCTCCTGACAGTCAGGAATTTCAAATGATTTATTAAAAATGTATAGAGCTGGGTTGTCGGTGTCGCTGCTCTGATAAGAGCTCGTCTCCCGTGGCAGCTGCTGGGTTTGTGCTCCCCTCACTCAGCCAGCTCCAGGGGGAAGGATCCAGCCACCTGCATATTAATTTTTGGCACATTGCTGCTGGCAAACCCATCCATGAGGTGCTACAGCTGAGCCATGACCTCTGGAAGGCATCACTGAGTCCCCTGCCCACACCTCTGCCTGTCCCTTTGACCAGCCTGGCTGTGGCACTGTGGCCAGGACAGCACCAGGATCAGCTGCTCCTGCTCCCTCTGCCCCTTTTGGCTCCTTGGGATCTGGGGGTCCCTTCCTGGTGACCCACAGCACCCAGGGAAGGTGAATGGAGACAGAGAGAGCACAAGGACCTCCATTCCCATGTGGTGTATTCCAGAGAAGGGGAAATGGGAGATCTTGGCAGCTCTGCCATCCATCCATGCCATGCCTGTCCCTGCTACCTGGCACTGGGACCAGCCCTTGTCCTCATCAGGGTGTGCCCAAGCCCATTGCCTCCACAGCAGATGATCAATTTAAATCAGGATTTTCTCCTATTTTTTCAAAAAAATGTTTCTCTGCAGCACCCTGGCTTTCTCCAGCAGCATTAGGCATCCCCAGCCCTGCTTGGGCTGGGATTGTTCCATGGGACCATCTTCCCCATCCTCACCATGCTCATTTGGGGCTGGGATGAGGCAGCCAGGTCTCGGTGACCGAGCCAGCACATCTGTCACCATCAGCACAGCTCTGCCTTTGTGTGACACCAGGACCGTGCAAATCAGGCTCTGTGTGCCCCCGAGCCAGGCTCTGCATGGAGCCAGCCCCAAAATCCCTCCTGGAAAAGGCACAGCACTCTTGGGCAAGAGCCTTGTTGTTCCAGGATAACGGGAGCCTGGCAGGGCTCCCACATGAGGGCTGCCAAGCCCAGTGGATTGGCAGGACCACCCCACCTCCTGTGGCATCCTGCTCCCAGATCCCGCTCCCAGAACCCTGCTCCCAATATCCATTTTCTGGAAGTCAGCTCCCAGCACCCAGCTGGCAGCACCATGTCCCCAGGAATGTGCTCCCAGCATCCCATCCCAGCATCCCTCCTCTCACAGCCCAGTCACGCCACCCCCTCTCCCAGTTTTGAGGCCAATTATGGCTCAGAAAGTAGCACGGTGCCCAGGTGTACAGTCCCAATTAGCGCTTGCTCAAAACCAATTAACCACCATGATAAGTTTTCCATTTCGGAGCAGGTTTCCATGGGACAGCCTCTGTCCTGCTGGGCCTCTCAGAGCTGGGTGCCAGCAGAGCTGCCAAAACCTGAGGCTGCCCTTGTGTGGGGGGGACACTCCTGACTCCAGCTCATCACCTCGGGGTGGCTTCCCAGCCCTGAATCCCTGTGGGTGGTGCTGAGCACCGGGGTGATCCCTGTCCCACCCCTGGGGACACATGGGGACACCCACATTGGCCTGACAGCCGTGATGGGGTGCTGGAGGCCTTGGCTCCTGCTGCATCCCTCTATGGTGGGGATCCCATGGGAACAGGGAGGAGGTGGCAGCTCTGGGTGGTGCCGGGCATCTCCAGGCTCTGTGGCCGGGGGCTCATGCTTGGCTGAGCTTTCCGTGCATCTGGGGTGCTGGGCTGAGCACTGGGCTGATCCCTGTCCCACCCCTGGGGACACCCACATTGGGCTCACAGCCATGATGGGGTGCTGGAGGCCTTGGCTCCTGCTGCATCCCACAGCAATGGGGATCCCATGGGAACAGGGAGGAGGTGGCAGCTCTGGGTGGTGCTGGGCATCTCCAGGCTGTGGGGCTGGGGGCTCATGCTTGGCTGAGCTTTCCGTGCATCTGGGGTGCTGGGCTAAGCACTGGGGTGATCCCTGTCCCACCCCTGGGGACACCCACATTGGGCTCACAGCCATGATAGGGTGCTGGAGGCCTTGGCTCCTGCTGCATCCCTCCATGGTGGGGATCCCATGGGAACAGGGAGGAGGTGGCAGCTCTGGATGGTGCTGGGCATCTCCGGGCTCTGGGGCCGGGGGCTCATGCTTGGCTGAGCTTTCCGTGCGCTGCCGGTGCCCTCCCGCCGCGGGCTTTGATCCGCACGGCCAAAGAGCAAAGGCAGCGCCTTTGTGCGCCGGGAGGCTTTGAAGTCTCCCAAAATGGGGCACAGGGGAGTGACTGACCGCTCTCTGCCGGCCCAGCCCCACTTTCACTCCCGTTTTATTTCCTTCTTCCCAATTAGGAGCCACCTCCGGCAATAAAACCGGCAAACTTTCCCTGGCTGGGGCTGGGGGCTGTGACACCTTACGGAACCCCCTGGGGGTCCCGAAAACGCTCCCTCCCACCCTCTGTGATCACACTGATGTGTTCCTCCAGCACAGGACGTCAAGTGACTTCCCCGGCTCCAGGAGGCAACAGGCATGTCCTGCCCAGCGGGTGACACTAATTATCTCTGTCCTTAATTCTCATCCCGTTTTTAATTTCCCACTCCAAAAGCAGGCACAGAGAGCAGCTCTTCTCCAACCCCCCGCCTTTCCCTTTCGGTGGCTCCGCTGAGCCCGGGAGGTTGAGCAGATCCCGGTGGGGACGTGCGAGCCTGGGTTTTTTTTTGTGAGAAAAATGCGCATTGATCATTTCTGGGAATCAGGCTGTGTTTTTTACTCTGAAGCATCCATTATACACAGCTGCTTAATTGACGAGCGCTGCCGAGTCACCTCGGCTGCCGGAGTAAAACAGCCTAAAAGCTCCAGCGCAGAGGAAGTCCGCGCTTTATAAATTGATTCAGTGGGAGAGAGAGAGAGCGAGTGAAAAAAAACATTAATTACAGATGCTTCTGTGGGCACTGTTTTATGGCAGCGAGACCAGGATGTGGGCAATTCTCCTAAATGTGCTGATTAGACAGCACTTCATGTCTGGGAGCACATTAAATGGGCTCTGTAAAGCTATTAAAGATGCAGCGCCATAAAGAATTGACAAGAGCGAGCGGCAGCGGCGCAGCCCCGGGCTCCTGCCAGGCTCCAGCTCAGCTCCTGCCCCATTCCTGCCCCATTCCTGCCCCAGGCTCCTTCCCAGTTCCTGCCCCACTCCCATCATAGGTTCCTGCCCTGTTTCTGGAAACTCCTGCTGTCCAGAGGACAGACCCCCTGGGACCAAACAGGATGAAAATCAGGGGGGTTTGGGTGCTGCTCTGGCTTCTCCCCCAATCTTTGCCCACGTCAGGGTGGGCAGGAGATGGGGAGGAAGGAGCCATCCTTGCCGTGGATCCAGGATCTGCTCCTGGCAGGCCGGAGTGACCCCGGCACGGTGGGCGCGGGGCCGGCCGGGCGTGCGATGTTAACACAGCTCAAATCAATTTGTCAGGACACAGCTCACCAATTAGCACTGCTGGGATTATTACTCATTTGTGCACTGCAGGTTTCAGGGAATTAATCAAGGGCTCACGGGTAGCTGGGACAGCCAGGGAGGGAAGGGTGATGGCAGCACCCTGCAGAGCTGATGGTGCCTGGAGCCGTGCTGGAGGTGTCTGGTGTTTCCCTGGAACCAGGGAGATTTGGCCCTTGGAGGACACCCCAAAATAACAACCATCCCTTCCTTGGAGCTCCACATCCCCACCCACACCCCAGTGGCACCAGATCCTGGCTGTGGTGGGACATGGAGCGGAAAAATGAGCCCAAGGCAAAGTGACACTTCCCACATCATCCCAGGGAGGTGACACTGAACGGTGTCACCCAGCACACCTGGCTTGGGGAGCAAGCAGGGCCCTGGTCCTGGCATGGCACTGGGGTGCTGAGGGAAGTGGCACTGGTGCCAGAGGTTTTTGGCACCAAATGGGTCACCCAGGCAGGATTGTGAGCAGGAACGGAGTCACAAGGTGTGAGCAAACAGGACAGGAATTCACAATCTGGGCTGTCAACTAAAACAGTGTGGGCTGAGCTGCTCAACCCTGGATCCCACTCTCCAGCACAGGAATATCCACCTTCCCAAGGCCCCTGTCCCTGCCCTGCTCAGGGGGACACTGGATCCAGGTGCCCGGGGGGTTCCCCCGGCCCTGCCCTGGCTGGGGGTCCCTGGGCTGCCTGGCTGTGGATGCTGATGGGAGCTGGGAGCTGTGTGCAGTGCCAGCTCCCGCCGCCGTCCCCCTCTGATGGATAATCGATCCCTCCGAGCCGGGGAGAGACACCCTGTCCAAACGCATCAGCCTTGAAATGCCAACCTCCCTAATGCGATTTTACAATCTCCTATAATCGAGTGGCAGCAAAACTTCCCTTTCCCCAGGCTCCCCTCCCGTCACAGAGCACGTGGATTGAGGCTGCATCCTCCCAAAGTCCTGCTCTCCATGGGGGCAGCTCCCCTCTGGGGTGAGATGTGGCCCCAGGGTGCCAGGGGCTGATGAACCTCTGCCCCAAAATATGGCCATGCTGACCCACAGCTGTCCCAAATCCACAGCTGTCCCAAATCCACAATCCTCCCAAATCCACCTCCCTGGGGTCCCTGCAGCTGGGTGAGCACCCCTTGTGCCTTCCCAGCCCCCCAAAATTACAAATGAAGCCCTGAGCAGTGCCGTGGGTATTTGGGAGTCTTGTACCCCACCAGAGGCACCACAACCTCTGCCAGGGCCCAGGGGAAGGTGCAGAGCTGTCAGAGCTGAGATCCCAGCAGCTTTTTTTGTGGGAACAAAGCCACAGCAGCCCCTTGACCCCGTGTAAACCCCAAAGTCAGGCTGGGGGGCTGCAGGGGGGTCTGGCAGGACCGTGAGGCTGAGCCTGCTGGGAACCCCAGCGCAGCTCAAGGTTAGTGCTGGTAATTAAGGGCTGGGATTTGCATGCAGCAAATGACTCCAGCTAATTGCAGGTTTAAAAGGAAAATGATCGGAGAGAGGATTGTTTGCAAAATTGGGGCACGGCAGAGGAAGGGAGGTGGAGGAAGAGATGCTCTGCTCGGCTCTGGAGGTCACCAGGCTGGCTGAGCCATCACTGCTGGGGACAGCACGCCTGGGTGGCCGTGGCAGGAGCTGGCAGTGCCACCATGGCCCTGCAGGGTTGGACTATCAGATCAGTGAGCCCCGAGGGATGCAGAGTGACCCCCAGCTCTAGAGCTGCCCCCCAGCCCCAGGCCAGGCTCCCAGACCTCCCACTTATGGGCAGAGCGTGGCACTTGTGGCTGCTGGGCCACGGCCAACTTACACCCCAACCCCCCCAAAAAAAAATAGTTACAAATGCCAAGGTGCTGAATTGATTCATTTAATTTTCCCTTCTCATTTGATCAAGAGCAGGGTGACATTTGGCAAAAGTTGCTGATGAGGGATTGAATGATTAATTGTCATGACAACCATTCCTGGTTAATGACAGGGATGAGATTGTGTCGGCATAAAAGCCGGAGAGTGGCCTTGAGTGCCGCGGTGCTAAATTACCAGGCATGTCACTGTTTGTGCTTTTGGTAAAACGTGGCCATGCGTTTCTAATGAGAGGTTAACTGTGTCCCCAAAGTAATTACAACTGATTGAAGAGGTAGTTAGTAATTAGAGGATTAACTGTAATGAGTCTCACCTGCAGCTGTTGCCATAGTTACAGTATTTTAGATGATCGGAGTTAAAATAGGACGAGGTGCTGGCAGAGGTGGTTCTGCCCCTTGGGGCACCCTGGGGGCTTGGGTGGGCTGGTGGCCCCCCTGCACCCACCACCCCATAGAGTGTCCCATGGGCTGGGCATGGAGCTGCCAGGGAATCCCATCCCAAAGCCAAGGATGCTGGAGCAGAGCATCCCCCACAGCCCTGCCAGCCCTGGGCACCAGGGCAGAGCAGCAGGTGGGAGCCCCAGGGCTGGCTCTGCCAGCAGCAGATTTCCAAGGGCAGGAAAGTCACCAAAAAAGCTCAAATCTTCAAATTCTGACAGCCAGGGCTGGGTCTCTCTGAGAGCTGGGAAAGGGGGAGCACAAGCAGGGATGGGGATGTCCTCAGAGCATCACTGGTGTCCTCCAGAGTCCCTGAGCTGTGACTGCACCAAAGTGCCACCTCCACTGCCCAACCTGAGCTTGTTCCAGCTCTCCTGCTTCTCTGCTTTCACGGCTGACAATTTACAGGCCCATGTAAAACCTCCAAGTACAGTATCTTTAATTATTCCATCCATAAATGATAAGAGCCATTCATTTCAGGGCTCTCATTACGAATTTATACCCCTGTTTAATGTGCTCACTAGCAGCAGACATCCCACAGCTCGCAGAGAAATATTGAGCAATCCTTTCTGGAAGAGCCAAGCGGATACCAACGGAGCTATTTTGGACTTGGGAAGAGAGATGGGCAAAGCAGGAGGGATTGGGCTTTAAAATCAAGAGTGAACCCTTCACCCCAGGGAGATTTTGGGGTTCCAAGGGCAGGTGGCTCAAAGCTTTTCATCCAGGTGCTTCCCAAATGGAATTCTGCTGCTGTTTTTTTATTTTTTTCCTGGATGTGCTGGTGGTTGAAAGTGAGCCTCATTTTTGATAGAAGTATAAAAATAGAGCTTCATATTTATATATATGACTATAACTACAGGGAGGCTTTTGCAAAGGCTTAACTTGAAATAAAAAAAGTAAAAGAGAGAAATCCCAAATATTCACATTTCCAAGCAAACACCCTGAGTTGCTTTGACCTTTCACAATTTTTTTCCTGGGTTATTTTCCAATACAAAACCCATGTGCTCCCAGATTGGAATCAACCCCTTGCACGCTGTTTGCCTTTGGGAGTTCCCCCCTCTGTTGTTTCTTTTCCACACAGACAAGTGCATTTGCCCAGTTTTCATTCTCCTAGGATTTCAAGGCATTTCCCCATCTGCTCTGCCCTCTGGTGATGTCCTGAGTCCCACAGGTGGGACCACAGTGATGGGGGCATCATCCAGCCCCCAGCACCATCCATCAGCCACGCTGGTGTTTCCCAGCCACCAGTGTTGGAATCATGGAATCCCAGACTGGTTTGGGTGGGAAGGAACCTTAAAACTCATCCAATTCCACCCTCTTCCATGGACTAGGACACCTGGGACTAGAGCAGGTTGCTCCAAGCTTGTCCCCAAACTTTGGGCCAGGACATGTCTTTATGGAGACTTTCAAATCACTTCTGCAGAGCCTGGAGGGAAAACACAACACGTCTGCTGTAAATTGGCAAAAAATCCCAAATGTAACATAATTAATGGGAATATTGGCTCTCAGGTCTTGGGGTTTTATCAACAAATCTTAAATTTAGAAGCTGCCAGGGCTCTTTTAAAGAGGAATTAATCAGAGGTGCTGTAATTGCCCACGAGGAGTAGCCACTGTGGGAGATAAGCTCATAATGAGCTGTCACTGCTGGGTGGCTTTGGAGTGTGAACACCCAAATTAATAAACAGGGATAATTGGGAGGAATCAGGAAGGGACCTTGCTGGTCCCTGCAATCCCTGCTGGAGCTGGAGGTCACTGGGTGCAATGATGGATGGACGGATGGATGGGATGGATGGACGGATGGATGGGATGGATGGATGGATGGATGGATGGATGGACGGATGGGATGGATGGATGGATCTATGGATCCATGGATGGATGGATGGATGGATGGATGGATGGATGGATGGATGGATGGAATGGATGGATGGATCTATGGATCCATGGATGGATGGGATGGATGGATGGATGGATGGATGGATGGATGGATGGATGGATGGAATGGATGGATGGATCTATGGATCCATGGATGGATGGGCATCTCTCCACGTGGGATGTTCCCTGGAGGGGATGGTCCCTGGCTGTGGTGCCTGGTGGGTGGGATACAGCCCAGGTGCAAAGCCTGATGTTTGGGATGCTCAGTGGATGGGATGCCCAACAGGTGGGATATTCATGGGACTGGATGCTCACTGAATGGGATGCTCCCCAGATGGGATGGGATACCCAGTGGGTGGGACACCCCCTGGGTGTCCTGCTCTCCAGACAGGGCACCCACTGGATGAGATTCTCCACAGGACACATGGAATGCTCACCAGGTTCTCCCTGGACACCATGGGATGCAGCATGCCCTGCTCACCTCCCCTTCCACCCCAGCTCCCACCCCTGCCCTGGGCTGAGCACCCAGAGCATCCCAGCCACGCCAGCTCCACCTTCACCTGAAATTAAAAATATAATTCATGGAAACCCTTCCACTTCTGCTGGGCTCGGAAAACACCAGGCTCCCTCCCCCTCCTTTTTAATAACATCCAAACTGTGGAGCTAAACTACTTGACAGAGGCCTTTAAATATGTGCAAATATATATTTGGACTCAGACTTTTTTTTTTTTCCTTTTCCCGGAGGCTCTTCCATTAGGTAATATTTGTTGCCAACATTAATTTCATTAGATTTTCATGGCATTTTAATAGGAGCCCCGGTGGTTTTTTGCATATATTAGCATGCGGGAGGAAGGAGAGTCACCAAATTAGAGTTAAAAAAAAAAAATCTGGTATAGAGAGGCAGCAAAGGGAAATTCCTGGGAGTGGGGGAGAAGGGGAACCGCGGCATTCCAGGTCTGGCATTCCAGGTCTGGTATTCCAGGTCTGGCTCTTTCCCCGTCGTCTCCGGAACCTGCCAGCCCTTAATGAAGATATTTCCACCCTGATTGTCAGCGGCGAGCCGAGCCTGATTAGAGCCCGAACCCGCGTGGAAGAGCTCGCAAATTAAATACGCGTTGATTATGCAAACTCGATCCCGGGTTTATCCCTCATAAATAAGGCATGAGCCGGGCTCGGCTCTCCGAGGGCGATATTTATTGTATGCAAATCGGGCACGGGGCTGGGAGGAGAAGTAATCAACTGTTTATCGGGCCAGAAGCTTGGGAATAATCACCCGGGAAAAGCTGGGAATGGGTGGAGGAGGAGGTGGGATGGGGGCGGACAGGGGTGGCACCGGCAGGTGACCCAAATGCCCGCGGGCACCTGCCTGGCACCGAGCCCGGGGCAGGAGTGTGAGGTGGACTGGGGTATTTTGGTGTCTAAAGGGATATTTTGGGGTGTATAAGGGCATTTCGGGGTGTATAGGGGTATTTCGGGGTGTATAAACTGTCACCAAGCCGGGAGTCTGCAGGGAGGGATTTTAGGGTGGACTTGAATATTTTGGTGTCTAAAGGGATATTTCAGGGTGTATAGGGGTATTTCGGGGGGGACAGAGATATTTTGGGGTGTCTAAACTGGCACCAAGCCCAGAATTTATAGGGAGGGATTTTAGGGTGGACGTGAATATTTTGAGGTCTTAAGGGATATTTTGGAATGTATATGGGTATTTCGGGGTGTACAGAGATATTTTGGGGTGTCTAAACTGGCACTGAGCCAGGATTCTGCAGGGAGGGATTTTAGGGTGGGCATGGAATATTTTGGTGTCTAAAAGGATATTTTGGGGTGTATAAGGGTATTTTGGGGTGTATAGAGATATTTCAGTGTGTATAAAGATATTTTGGGGTGTCTAAACTGGCACCAAGCCAAGAGTCTGCAGGGAGGGATTTTAGGGTGGACGTGAATATTTTGGTGTCTAAAAGGATATTTTGGGGTGTATAGGGGTGTATAGAGATATTTTGGGGTGTTTAAACTGGCACCAAGCCAAGAGTCTGCAGGGAGGGATTCTAGGGTTGACATTAATATTTTGGTGTCTAAAGGGATTTTTTGGGGTGTTTAGGGGTGTTTTGGGGTGTATAGAGATATTTTGGGATGTCTAAACTGGCACCAAACCAGGAATCTGCAGGGAGGAATTTTAGGGTGGACATGAATATTTTGGTGTCTAAAGGGATATTTTTGGGTGTACAAGAGTGTTTTACTCTGCATGGGGATATTTTAATGTATATAGGGGACTTTTAGGGTGCAGGGGAGTATTTTAGGGTGTGTAGGAATATTTTTGGGTGAATAGGTGTATTTTAGGGTGCATAGGGATCTTTTGGGGTGCACAGGAATAGTTTGGTGTGTATAGGAGTATTTTACTCTGCACAGGGGTATTTTGGTGTATATAGGTGTATTTTAGGATACAAACAGGTATTTTAGAGAGCACAGGACACTTTTAGTGTGCACAGGGGTATTTCAGTGTGTTATAGGTGCATTTTAGGGGTATTTTACTCAGCACAGGGGCATTTCATCACCCACAGGTGCCTGCTCCTGTGCTTAGCTCTGCTCCATTCTATGCCATGCAGTTCCCAGGAGCCAGGCTCCAGAATGTCCAGCACCTCCAGATCTCCCATGACCTTCTAGCAGAATGAAAAATGGCATTTAAAGTTTTTAGAAAAACCAGCCCTGGCAGCCTGTGTGGTCCTGCCCAGCGGTGCCCCTTCGGGGAGCTCTGGCAAGGAACCTGTGATGATGATAAATGCATCCAGGACGGCTTTTTCTCTTTTTTTTCTCTCTTTTTTTTCCCTTTCCCCCCACATCATTTTATAGGAAATACATGTTGGAAATGAAATTGAAATGAAAATGAATAAATATTTCATAGAATACAATTACCGTGGCTCAGGACCAAGACAACTGCAGCAGCTCCTGCTGCACGCAGCACGTTCGCAATTCAGCGGCAAAAAATTGCTCTCTGGGCTTTTAATCTGCTTTTTTTGCCAACACAAATAATCCCCCCAGCCCCCAGCAAGGAGGTGCCCATGGCAATTCCTGGATCCGGGCATTCCCCATCACCCCAGGGTGCACGCTGGATTTGCCACCCCATTAAAAAAAAAAAAAAAATCAACTTGAATTCAATCCTTCGCCATAAAAGTGAAAAAGAGCGAAAACCCAGCAGGGAACAGCCTGGAAGGGCTCAGCTTCAATAAAAGGTGACTTGGTGTCTGCCCTCTCCCTGCTGCTGCAGCTCCCGTGGAGCCAGGGACAAACATCCTGAGCTCTGGGACACGGCGTGGTTTCCAGCCACCACCAGTCAATGGAGAAGGAAAAAAGCTTTTTTTACAAAGCACAGCGGGAAGTGGAGGATTTATGGGAAACAATTTGGTGTTGAGAGTTGGGTTTGTTTGTTTGCTTTGGCGGCTGGGGCAAAGTGAGAGCAACCCCGGGCTGTGACAGCAGCTGGGGCTCATCCCGAGGGATCTGTTGGGATATCCCAACTTCTCTGGCTCCAGGGCATCACTGGGTGCCCAAGCCAGGCTGGCTGGCACTTCCCAGATCGCCAGGTCTTGCATTGTGATTTCAGGGTTTACCTCAGAACCTCGGGTTTCTCCCCTGATAATTCCCTCCCAGGTGCATCCATCACCTCTCCTTTCCCCTCCCAGCACTGTCTGTCAGTCCTGGCATTCCAGAAGGGCATGGAGTGATTGGCAGATCCAAAGGATGCCCTCTACCCCTGGGGGGGCATTGGGCCATCCAGGTGTCCTCTGTCCCTTTGTCCCTCTCCTCCTGTCCCTGCTTGGTGGCTCCCTGCCCCTTCCCTGCCCCTCTCCCCGGGGTTCAAAGGAGCAGCAGCCACGGGCTCAGGGAGTTCTGTTGGAGCTGGTGCTGCATTCAGAGGCCTGTGGGCCAGAATAAAGCTCTGGATCCAAACCTCCATCAGAACTGACTCCTCTTCTTCACCATCACCTTAAAGCTTCTCTGGCAGAGGGAAACCTGAGGAGCAGCCCCTGTTATGGGGGGAAGCTCCATCCCAGCACCACCAGAGCTCCTGCAAGCCTGGACTCATCTCCATGTGCCAACTGCAGCACCCAGCCAGCCCAAAGTGTCTGTGGGTGAAACACCACACACCCAGCCAGCCCAAAGTGTCTGTGGGGTGAAACACTACACACCTAGCCAGGCAAAAGTGTCTGTGGGGTGAAACACCAACATCCAACCAGCCAAAAGTGTCTAGGGTGAAACACTACACACCCAGCCAGCCCAAAGTGTCTGTGGGGTGAAACACCACACACACACCCAGCCAGCCAAAAGTGTCTCTGGGGTGAAACACCAATCTCCAACCAGCCAAAAGTGTCTGTGGGGTGAAACACCACACACCCAGCCAGCCAAAAGCATCTCTGGGATGAAACACCACAGTTTCCTCTATTTGGTTCAGCACCAAGGGCCAGACAAGCCCAGGCACGTCCCTTCTGCAATATTTGTAATATTCCAATAGCCAGGAGCATCCTCCTCCCTCTCCCGGGGGGACACTCGGTGCTGTCACCCTGAGGGGACGCTTTGCCCGGGAATTCTCCCCATCCTCCTCATCCCAGGCCTTCAAACCCAAGGAGAATCGCACAACCCCCGCACAACCCCGCACCCATCCCCATCCAGCCCCCCCGAGCTCCCGGTGGGGCTTTGATGCCGGCGGCGGCGGGAGCGCGGGGCCGCGGCGCCGCTTTGAACAGGAATTACAGGGAAAACTCAACAAAATGGCACAGCCGCGGCGGCGGCGTCGTGTTCTCCCAAAGCAGGAATAAAACAGACGCGCAGACGGTGCTTTGCAAACAATTTAATTTGCCTGATGCTTTGATATAGATGAGGATGCGGCGAGGCGGGCGCGGGGAGAGATGAAACGGCGCTGTCGGAGGGAGGAGGGGGGAAATGCGCCGTGGGAGATGTGCCGAGCACCGTGAGAGATGTGAGATGTGAAGTGTGCCCGTGTGAGATGTGAGGTGTGCCCGTGAGAGGTGTGAGATGTTCCCGTGTGAGATGTGCCCATGTGAGATGTGAGTTGTGCCCGTGTGAGGTGTGCCCATGAGAAGTGTGCCCGGGAGAGATGTGAGATGTACCCCTGTGAGATGAACCCCTGTGAGATGTGCCCATGTAAGTTGTGCCCATGTAAGGTGTGCCCATGTGAGATGTGCCCATGAGAGGTGTACCTGTGTGAATTGTGCCTGTGAGAGATGTGCCCCTGTGAGATGTGTCCAGGTGAGATATGCCCCTGTGAAAGATGTGAGCTGTGAGCTGTGCCCATGAGAGATGTGCCCATGTAAGATGTGCCCCTGTCAGATGTGCCCGTGTGAGATGTGCCCATGTAAGTTGTACCCCGTGAGAGATATGCCCATGTAAAATGTGCCCCTCTGAGATGTGCCTGTGAGAGATGTGCCCATGTGAGATGTGCCCATGTAAGTTGTGCCCATGTAAGTTATGCCCATGTAAGTCGTGCCCATGTAAGATGTGCCCGTGTGAGATGTGCCCTGCACAATGTGAGAGGTGCCAGAGGTGGCCAAAAGTGTCTCTGCCCATCTCTGACCTGCTGAAGTGACCACAAGCTCCTGCAGGACTGGAGCATCCTGTGGTGCAGGGACACCACTCCAGTGCCACTCAGGGACACCAGTGCCACTCAGGGACACTCTCTGTGGCCCAGAAGATGTGGCACTCCAGGTTGAGACAGCAGCCAGGCCTGGGGCAGGTGCAAAACCTCATATCCTGTTGGAATACCCAAATATCCCCAGCTCTGAGGGGACACGGGCCAGTGTCACCCAGCCCTGCTCAATGCCCACACCGGGCTGGGTCTGTCAGAAACCTCCACCTCCCACCTCCTGCCATCCATGCCAGGGTGACTCCAAGCTCCTGCAGGACCAGCAGTGCACTGTGAGCATCAATGCAGGGACACAGGTGACACTCAGGGACACCCACGGTGCCACCCAGCCCTGCCTGATGCCCACGCCGGGCTGGGGCTGTGGGAAACCTCCACCCCCAGCAGCTAAAGAGGCAGAGCTGGGAGCGTGTGAGGAGCACTGCTGTCAGATATGGGGCACGCTGAAATATTAATGGAACTAACATTTCAATTACCTTTTATCTGTACAGGCTCAGGCTGCGGCAAGGGGGCTGGGGCGGGCCCCCCCCCCGCGGGCTGTCACCCAGACATTCATGCTGTGCTGGTTCTTTTTATTGGTTTTCATCACTTTTGACATTGCCAACAATGAACCTTGAAGTAAATTTTCAGTAGTGACTGTGTCAGTGGAAAACCGTCTCCCTGTCATTTTTCTAAATTAGGCAATGATGCCAGTCCTTGGGGCTGGGGTGGGAGGGGGAGGGATGGGGCTGAGCAGCAGGAAGGGGTGGCCATGGGGAGCATCCTCCGGGCCCCCCCAGCAGGACAGGGGCACTGTCACCTCCTGCAGACCTCCCTCTGACACTGCCACACCTGCCCTGAGCTGCTCCCTGAGCTGCTGATGCTGCCAAACCGGCCCTGAGCAGCACCAGATGTGCCCAGCAGTGGAACCACGGTCCAGCCACCCACCCTGTCCCCACCATGGCACCTGTGACCCCCGTGCCATCAGTCACCCCATACCTGGCACTGCCACCTCTGTGTGACAGCCCTCAAACCCGGGCTGGCTCCCTGCTCCCTGCATTTCCTTGCCTTTGCTGCTCCTGGCAGCACTCAGGGCTGCGATGCCTCCTCTCCATCCCCTCCCATCCCACCCCACACCCCTCGGTGGTGCCAGGACCACCCTCCAGCCTGGCACAGCCCTGGCACACGGGCACCCCTCACCTCTGCTCCACCGCGGCCCCTCCTCGCCCCGGGGTGGGGGGGAACTGAGCAGAACTTTAATTTTAATGTTCATTGAGCATGTAAAAGGGGAAAAAAAAAATCAATTTAATAACCCCTCTTCACAAACAGCGCCTGGAGGCTGCTCGGCACACGCGGCTCCGGGAACTTCGCGAAGTCTTTTGTGGCGTTTTTTATGGCAAGGATTAAACGGGGCCGGGAGCGGGAACAGCTCCGGCGTCCCCGAGGGGATCTGGGGCGGCTCCAGTCCCACATGGGCAGTGCCAGGTCCTGGAGGTGAAGCCAAGAGGGCGCAGAGGGGTGTGAGGGCTCATAAACATCACCGGGAAAAACTCCTCCCTTGGCTTTTCCGAAAGGAATTCTGCTTCTCCATCACCTGCTCCCCAAAAGCAGCTTCAGGGGACTCCGAGGATGGGGCAGGAGTGGGGGGCTCTGGCTGGACACCCAGGGAAGGATTTATTGTCGAGCTCAATGTGATTCCTGGAGAAATCATTCAGCAAACGCAGCTCGATGCAGGGCAGGAGCCCCGGTGCTGTGGTGGGAGCAGTTTGCTTCCCAAAATCCAGCCCCGGAGCTGTGATGGAGTGATGGGCACCGTCCCCATCCCTGCAGCACCGTCCCCACCTGCACAGGAACAAGTGTTTGCCATCAGCTTTTGATTACAGCCTCCTTGTCTGCGAATTTCAGCGCGGTTACAAATCCCAGTGTTATTCAAATGGCATCAATTATTCAATTCCTGCTGCTGGGAGGGTGATGGGAAGGTGGCTGGCGCTGAGCAGCACCCACCCAGCCTCCTTGGAGCGATTTCTGATTCCCATGGGATCCCTTTGATCCTGTTAACCTGTGCCTTTGGCTGCTGTGGAATCAGAGAACTGCTTCAGAACCACTCACAAGTTCCTATCCGGAGGCAATTTGCGGTGGGAATGATTTGAATAAACTTTCTGTTGACTTTCTGAGCGATTTTCCCAGCATTTTCCCCAGCCCAGCACCTGGCACCCACCTCGTATTGGGCTTCCACAGCAGAGGGGGAGCAACGCCAGGGTCCTGTCCCACTCATCCCATCCCCGTTCCAGCCCCAGAGCTCCAGAATCACTTCCAGGGGGGAAATCCACTCCCAGCACCGTGAGAGTCTTGGCCCCAAGGTGCCACCAGCAAAGGGACTGCCGTGGATGCCACCACCAGCCCCACTGTGCCACCCTCTCCTGCCCTGTTGGTGCCCCGGGTGTCACTTTAGCCCTAGAAATTTCAAAAATAGCCCAAACACTCATCCTCACAAAACAAACTCCTCTCTCAAACTTCTCCACATCCCTGGGATACTTTAACCCTTTAATCCACCGCCTAAGCATAACCAACCTCCTCAACGGGGGACAAAACATTGCCTCCCACCTAATTGACTTCTCCTGATTCCTTTTTCCAAAAGGAATTCTGTTTCTCCATCACCCACTCCTCAAAAGCAGCTTCAGGATGGATGGATTTTTATTCTTCTGATAGAAAATACCAGGCCCAGAAGGACCAGGCAACCTCCAACTAACAGCAACCAAAGCTGCCACCACCCTCCACTCCCGCCTAATCAAAGCCTACTTAGGATCATTGGCTTTATCCATTCTCATCATCCTCACATTCACATACATAAACAACCAATGGCCCTCAACCTTCGTAAAAACCACCAAATCCTCAAAATCATCAACGACGCCCTAATCCCTAATCGACCTCCCAGCACCATCAAACATCTCAGCATGATGAAACTTCACCGCCCCGAGGAGGTGTCACCGGGATTTATGGCACTGCCCCAGGCCCTGCTTGTCCCCGGGGTTGGCTCTGGGGACACCAGGCCTGTCCCCATGGATGCTCTGGGTGCTGCCAGCTCCTCCTGCGGGGTGCTGGGGGACAATAAATCACATTTCTGGGGGGCTAAAAGGGGGCTCAGGGCTCCTCTGGGGTGAGCCCGCTGCAGCATTCCCAGGAGAGGAGCGATCCCAGATTCCCTGCATCCCCCCTGCCTCACCGCCTCCATTCTCAAGGCTGAGATTCCCGATGGGATTAAGGAGGAATAGGAGGGAATGCTCCGGGGAGCTGCGAGCTCCAGCATTCACCCACAGGAGGCTGAAATATCCCCTTGATGCTCCAGATTCTGCTCTGCACACACCCCCGCCCCACTTCATTTTATTCTGCTGGAGGAAGCCAGAGGCAGGTTTTGCCCGAGATCTCCAATATTGGTTCTTTCCCACTGGGAAATTGTATAAAATTCCAGAGAAAACGCCACAGACCCAGAGCTGCTCAGAAATTGCCTCAGTTAAATGAAATCGAAATAAAAGCAGAGACGTGGATGACATGCAGAGGTGGGGGATGGCACACACGGGTCCTGCTCCATCCCCATCCCACCCCAGCATCCCGACCCCGCTCCTGCCACCCCTGTGCCGCTGCCTCCCCTCAAATGGGGGCCAAGATTTCTTTGCTTTCGGTGACTTTTTCCAGGCACGAGGATGATTAACACATCAAAAGGCTGTTTTGCTTTGCTTAACAATATTATCTGCTTAACTGCCCCGTTAATTGAATCAGGCAGCGTTTGTTTGCGCAGGGGGAGTCACCCCAACAAGTCTGTTTTATTTTGATGAGTTTTGTGTCCTATTAGTGGTTTTTAATGCTGCCTCTGCCTCGCAGCAGAGCTGGGCAAGGACAGGCAGGATGGACGTGGAGCAATCCCAGGGTTTTATCCATGAAATCCTGGCTGCTGGATCCTCTCCAGGGCACAAGGGACAGGGATGGGACCCTCAGGGAGGGCAGAGCCATCCCTGCTGCCCTGTGAGTGCCAGGTGAGCTCCTCAGGTGCCCTGAGTGTCCCCAAACCCTCAGTCCAGGCAGATTCAGCCCATGCCAGGTGCCAAAATCCTTCCTGCCTGCACAGCTGGCAGATCTCCTCCAGGGCTGGAAGCAGGGACGGGGACAGTGTCACCCCCTGGATGTGCAGGTTGGGGTCTCTCAGTGGGACCACAGGGATGCTGAGGGTGGAGTGGGTGCCCTACAACCCCAGTTGGTGTCCCAGTTTCCCAGGGATTTTTGTTTGTTTGTTGTTTGGTTTTTTCGCAGTTTTTCTGCAGCCCCTCCATCTCAGGGTGCAAACCAAACTCAGCCACACTGGGAGAACGGCCCCGGGGGTCCCCCCAAAAGCTCCCACTGAGGTTTCCCCCCCCCCCGGGCCTCTGAGACCCCCCTGGAGCCCCCCTGACTCGCTCTCCCCTTCCCCTCCCAGGGCTCCCACGCCTGAACTGAACTGCACCAAATCAGATTAAGGGCAGCAGACAAAGCCCCGCCAGGAGCAAACCCCGAGGAGAGGGAATGGGGTGGTCGGACCGGGGACCGAGCCCCGTGTCCCCCACAGGGTCCCTGTCCCACACCGGGGGACACAGGGACATCCCCCAGGTGGACACGGGGTGGGTTTCCAGGGAGGGTTTCCAGGGCCTGCTGGCGACAGGAGGAGATGCGGGGATGTCTCAGAGGTGATGGGGACACATGGGGACATCTGGGGACAGTGACCCCAGGGCAGGACCCGGCTCTGCACGTTCAGGAGCTCAGGGCTCGGCCCCTGAAGGGGTTTTATCCTTCCACTGCAACCGGGGCCGCCACATCCCCGTTTTCCTTTGGTTCCCGGTGTTCCAGCCGGGCTGGGCTGGGACAGGCTGGGGACAGGATGGGTAATGCTGGGAGCGCAGGAGACGGGATCGCTGGAGAATCCAGACAGCAAATAATCTGGCTCTGAAAAGAGCTGCTGATGCCTCATTAGCAACTTTGAAAAGCATCCGGTGAAAAAGCCTCTGCCCTTGTGCTGGGGGGTTTCTGCTCATTCCTCCTCTTGTCCTTGATTAATAAGGACATTTGCATGTAAATTGGCTCCTGGATCCTTCCCGGCGGTGCCGGCTCGGCTCTGGCCCCACCTGAGGCTCCTCCAGTCTGCACTCACTGCCCTGGGAATGTCTGCGTGCCCCTGGCACGGCCTGGCACGGTTTTGTCCAGGATGGCACATGGAGCTGGGACGCGAATCCCTGCTCTGCTCTGCAGTAACAGCTTGAGTCACCCATGCCTGCAGGGCTGGGACACGGGGCAGGGACACAGGACAGGGACAAGGGACAGGGATGCGGAGCAGGAAGATGCAGCTGGGATGGGGAATGGGTTGGGACACGGAGCTGGGACACAGGACAAGGACACAGAGCCGGGACGTGGAACGGGGACACAGAACAGTGAGAGGGAGCCGGGACAGGGAGCTGGGACAGAGCGTGGGGACTCAGGGCCCCCTGGGGGAGCTGCCAGCCCTGCAGTGCCCGGATTCCTGCTGCTGCTGCCCAGCCGTGTGAGCAGCTCCGCTGTGGATCCCACAAAGGCTTTTCCAACTGTTGGAAGTCGCTCCCTCTCCCGCCCGCACTCCCCTGGGATGGCATTTTCCAAAACAAATGCATTTGCTGGATGCATATGGGGAAGTGCCTCTCTGCCTGTTTGATGGCTGCTCACACATCGTGTCCTTTTAAAAAGCAACTTTTTGTTCATGGCAAACACTGCCTGGCTCCTTCCTCTGCTCTCTCCCACCCTCCTTTGATGAGGGGCAGGACAGAGGGACGGGCCATGTGCCACCGGCACTGCCCATGTGCCACCTCTGCTGCCACTTTCAGAGCAGTGGTGTGAGGAGCAGCAGACACGACCCTGCCTGTGGGAAGGGGGCACAGGGAGCAAAGCTCACCACCCCAGCCACGGCAGGGAAAGGGGACAGTGGGGACAGCCAGGGGACAGGGATGTCACTGCACCCTCCTGTTGGGTACAGCCAGACCCCCATGGCAGAGCTGCTCCTCCAGGGTCCCACAGAGCTGGAGGGGTCCCACACCCCCAGAAGGTGCAGCCAGGCTCCATCTGCACCCTGACCCCAACACCCATTAGGGCAAAGCCAAGCCTGCAAGAGGCCAGCAGAGCCACCAACTGTGCGACATCAGTGCCAACAGGGACGGGAGGCAAATCAACAGGAGAAGGGCACTATTTCTAGCTGGGCACCGAGTGCCACCACCACTGCCGTCACTGTCACCGCCTGCCAGCCCCTGGCGATGGACAGAGGGGGCCGGCTGGCCCGGAGCCAGCGCTGCCACCGCTCGCTCGCTCGGGTGACGCTGATTTCCCAAACACGGCACAGCGAATTCCCCAGCCCCCGCTAATCAGCAGCCGGCTCTTAATTGGCACAGTTCTGCCTGGCTGGGGTCTCTGCCAAGGAGGGAACCTCGGCGCTGCCGGCAGCCGTGGCCTCCCGTGCCCTCGGTGGGGACAGAGCGGGGACAAACCGGGATGATCGCGGCCACCCTCTTGGCTTGGCTCGACCACATCTCTCATCCTTGGGTGTCCCCATGCCAGGGCCAGCACGGTGTCCCCCCGGAGCAGCCGTGCCGGGGCAGGGGTGACGCGGGTGACGCCGGCGGTGGCGCTGGCGCGAGCCCCCGGTTGTGTCGCTCCCAACCTGCCAGCGCGAATCAAAGGAGCTGCCACGCACGCCGCAGCCCTTTCTTCTCATATCACTCACACCACTGCCACGCTGCATTGTGACAATGGGGTGTAATTAAGGTGTCAGCATATCATTTAGCCTTTTCAATATAGAACCGCGAGAGAGACAGGCTGGGAAATCTGCGGTGTTCTCTTTAATGAGGAATGTAGGGGGGAAAGAGGAGAAGCGGAGGTAGTGGCTTGGCAAGGGCGGGACAAAAGGCGCCTCAGTGGGGTGTGGGGTTCTGGAGGGTGCAGGGCACTGGGCTGGCACTCTGCTGTGCTCTGCTGGGACCATCCTGTCCAGGAGGGAAAAGGGACCCTGCTAGGGCCAGGCACTGCCAAGGCTCTGGGAGCATCCCTGGGGGGCTGCAGGAGCCACCAGTACCCAGGGAAAGGGCCTGGCAGTGCCATGCAGGGCATTCCAGGTGTGTCCCATCTGGAAGCCATGCTCAGATGCTGCTCCCACCCCGTGGGGGCCTTGCAGAGCTGTGTGGGACACACAAGAAGCTCATGGCATGACCATGACAAGGGATGGAGCCACGTGTGCCATGAGCTCACTCTGGTGCCACAGCAGCACCAGGTTTGGTCAGTGCTGCATCCACCCCGTTGCTGGTGGGGCCATCCTGGCCCTGTTAATATTTTTCCCCAATTCCCAGCAGTGCAGACTCCAGCTGCATCCCCCCAAAAGTCACACATCCCTGTTGCCCCCACCATCCCGTGGGCACCACAGTGCTCCGGGGCCGGCTGCAATCCAGAGGGCAGCCAGCGAGTTCAACACCATCAATAATCCCTGATGGCTACAGAAAGAGCTTTCCCGAGGAATAAATTCTTGCTGCATCAAAAGGAAGCTGCAAATCAATGCGGGAATCGCTCATTCTGAACGATGGGAACTCGTCTCGCTACAGTGGGAAGCGTTAGCTGGGAACGAGGGGGGGACACGGGGCCGGGAGCACCAGTCCCCTCCATAAAATAGGAACCAAAATTAATGATGGGCTGGAATGGGAGCGGGATGATCCATCCCGGTGTCCCTGCTCATCCTGCCGCCGTCCCGGCCCTCGGAGCACGGCTGCAAACTCCTGACCCTGCTGCCTACGGAGCAGCAAATTCCAAATTCCATTAGGATTTTTGGGGGGGGTTTGTCTTTGTATGATCCCTGACAACTTTTCGGCGCTGCGCATCCCGCTCGGGCCGGGCGGTTCAAAGCCGCAGCGGTGGTCCCGGAGCTGCCTCCGCCTCCATCCCCGCCTTTGTCTGCGCCGGCTCCGGCTCTCAGGGCACTTTGGGAGAGATGGATGTGCGGCCCCGCCGAGGCAGACATGTTCCAGGCGAGATCCTGGGAAGAGGTTTCCTTAGCAACAATAATGAAGTGTGAGCGGAGAGAAAAGCTCTCCCGGCTCTGCTCCCTCCTCTGGGGACTCCCAGCAGGTTTGGGGACCCCAGGAGGAGCAATCCAAGTGTCCGGGGTGAGTGCTGGAGCGGGAGTGGAGCTGCTGCAGATCCTGGCATTGGGATCACCCGGGAGAAGGGATCTGGGTGCCAGTGCCGTGTGTGTGGAGAAGCCAAACAAGAGCAGGAGTGGTGACCCTGGCACTGCCTGAGCATCCCAAGGAGCAGCCTCGCCTCCCAAATCTCCGAGCTGCCTCTGCTCAGGAGGATGGAGATGTGCCATGCAAGCAGCTCCTGAATCCCAGCTCTGGTGGGGAAACCTGGAATGTGTGACCCCATCCCTGGCAGCACCAGGAGGCACCACCTGCCCGGCAGCTCCTGCTGGGGTGCTTGGGAAGTGGGATGTGCTGTCCATACTCCAGAAAACATCTGCTGGAGCGCTTGGGAAGTGGGATGTGCTGTCCATACTCCAGGAAACATCTGCTGGAGCAAGGGACAGGGGTGGCTGTGCCAGGACAGCCCCTGCTCTGTGCCCCATGTCCAACAGGACCCTCCAGACCCCTCAGGGAGCTCCAGCCTGATCCGAGCTCCAGCCTCAGCTCCACGCCCCCTCCTCCCGGCTGGGGGGATGGCACTGTGCCTCGAATCACAATTACAGTAAATAAATCCTATTAGAAGGACTTTTACTACCGCATGCTCCTCATTACAATCTGCCCGAACCCCCCGGCTCCTGGGATCGCCCTGGTAATGAGGCCGGGATGGATGGATGTGGGGAAATTAACGCTGCTACAAGTTAATTTGTTTTTATTAGCAGGCGGCGGCTGGCAGGGGGTGGGGGGTGGGTGCCATCCCGCTGGAGCAGCGCAGGGATGAGGATCCCTCGTGGCACCTGGATCGCTGCGTGTCACCGTCCCCTCCGCCACTGCCTGGCTGCTCCTGGCCTTGGGGACAGCACTGTCCCACCCCAGGGCGGGACAGGCAGATGGCGGTGAGGAACCAGCTCGCTGGATGAGGTCACATCTCATTAATAAAGGCTAATTAAGAGTAAATCATCAAAAAGAGGGGTTGGAGTTGTCTGAATAACCCACGCAGGTGCTGCTGGTAATTAACTCAGGGCTATGACAGCTCCTGTGGCAGCGGGGGGTCACCTGCAGCATCCCCGTCCCATCCTCTGCCCTGTGGCCACCAAGTGTCCCCTCATGCCCCCCCGTGGCACCAAGAACCCTTCCTTGGGAACAGCTGGCCCTGGGAACAGCTGGGCCTTCCTTGGGCTTGGAAAATATAGATCCCACCGTTAATAATACATACATTTATTAAAATTAAACCACCGGCAGATATTACATCCAGCGGCACTGAATTATGGATAGACCTCAGCCCAACCTTTGTTTTTAATTAAAAAGCCCCTTTCAGTAATTCCATTAAAGCAGCAGCTTATGTTTTCCTCCTCTTGCCTCCCTTTCAAGCGCAATCCGGCAGCGTTCGGGTTGCGCTGATGAAACGGCTTTGAAGTTTCATGAATTGCTGATGTAATTGAATAAAAATAATATTAAGGGGAGAGAAGGGGCGGGGGGAGAGACAGAGACAGAGACATAGAGAGAGACTTTTCTCTAAACCTAAATCCTAATGAAATCACCTTAGTGCACCAAGCAGAGTGACAGCGAGCCGCTGGATTTGCGCATATTCCCGTAATCCTAAACCCATTAGCCAGGAGGCTCCGTGTGAACCACATGTTGCGGATTACAGCCGGGAAAAAGGCTCCCACAAAACCCCAAACCTCCCTTTAATTGCCAGGGGGAGATGCAGAGATCCCCCCACCCCACTGAGGGTGGGAGGTGCAGCTCAGATCCCCCTTGTCAGCAGCTCATTAATGCTTTTTTTTAGGGAATTAAGGTGGGGACATTTCCAATTATTTTGTGGTATTGTCATTAATGGAAATAGGGATTTTTGCCATCTCTCATCTGCTTTTGGAAGAGTGGCTGTCCCCGGGATACCCAGCTGGAGGGGATGTTTGGGATCAGCTCTGGTGCTTCCAGAGCCCAGGTGGGAAGGGGACCATGATCTCTGGGATTGGGAAGAGAAAGAAGCTCTTCCCCCCATGCAGAGGAACCTGCTCTAGTGGAAAGTGTCCATGGCACAGGGTCGGAACGAGATGATCCTTAAGGTCCCTTCCAACCCAAACCATTCCAGGATTCCGTGATCCCATGACAAACTCGCCTTTCCTTTCTTGTCTCTCTCCTAATTCCTTCCTTCCCAATTTAAGCTCCTCTCCAGGATAATGCAATAAAGACATGAAGCACCTAATTTTCGGTGGGGGACAACAGACGCGACGGTGTATTTACCCAGTCAAACCATTATGAAATCCTACAATTAAGGCTTCAATCAGATAAATGCAATTACATAATACCATCTTATACGATATAATTAAAAACATCTGCAATCAAACCGAAGCCGATGGTACAGTAATCCTTAATCAGAAATTACCCAGCTCCAGCAGAGAGGTTCCATCCCGGAACCTGACGGGACACGGTGGTGACAGTGCCATCTCTCACTGAGGGAGGATGATGGTGGCAATGGGGAGCTGGAGGGACCTCTGGGCCAGCCCATCTGGTCCCTGCCATGCTGTGCCCCCAAATCCATGCCCACCTCCCCTGGGACATTGGCTCAGCAGGCACGGTGGCACACAGAGGTCATGCCACAAACAAGGAAGGTGTCCTCAGGCTGGTAGTCCCTGCCTGCAAAGTGACCAGGGATTTTCACAGGGAATGGACATCAACATGCATTTTTGGTTGTGCTGGCCATGCCATCCCCCATCCTGCTGCTGGGCCAGGCTGCAGCTCCAGGGCGTTGTGCCCAGCCCTGGCGCGTCCCCGCAGCCGCCGGCTGGCACCAAATGAAGACAAATGGGCTGGGTGACACATCAGCATCCATTAACGGCAGCACCGTGCTGGGAGTGCTGGGGATGTGCCAGCTCCAGCAGGAGGAGCAGCAGCACTGGGGCCAGCACCCCACCCTGGGGTTACAGGGGGTCAGCAGGGTCAGCCTTGGGCTTCCACACCCCCAGCTCGGCTCTGCCCAGAGCCCACCTGGAGCTGTCAGCAAGAGAAGGAGCTGGGTGGGATCCAGCCCTGTCAGCAGAGCCCTGCAATGTCCTGCAATGTCCCCATTGCTCTGAGCCCCTCATCCCTGCAGCCCCAGCTCCTGCCCTCCCTCACACCTGCCTCTCACAGGGAGCTTTTGGGGGTGCACATGAGAACCCTCCTTGCTGGTGCTGACTCATCTCAGGCGGCTCGGGCATCCCAGGACTGCACGTGGCATTACCTGCACTGGAATGGATATCCCAGCACTGGAATGGATATCCCAGCACTGGAAGGAATATCCCAGCACTGGAGGGGATATCCCAGCACTGGAATGGATATCCCAGCACTGGAAGGAATATCCCAGCACTGGAGGGGATATCCCAGCACTGGAGGGGATAGCCCAGCACTGGAATGGATATCCCAGCACTGGAAGGAATATCCCAGCACTGGAGGGGATATCCCAGCACTGGAGGGGATAGCCCAGCACTGGAATGGATATCTCAGCACTGGAAGGGACACACCAGCACTGGAAGGGATACCCAGCCCATGCAGTGTCGGTGCTGCAGTTGTCCTGGGGGGGTCAGGAGCAGCCTCAGGCTGAGGCAGGAGCACCGACCCTGCCAACCTTTTCCACCCCCTGACCTTTCCCCAGCCCCTCTCGGAAATGCCACGGAGCTCCTCGCCCGGCCAGACGAAATGTCAGGGAAGGTGGATGGAATATTTCCAGCCGCTGAGCCGGGCGCTGCGGGGGGTTTTCCCCAGCGCTGTGAGTGGCTCCAGAGGGAGCAGGGCCTGTGCTCTAGCCTGTCCCCATCCTTGTCCCCATCCTCGTCCCCATCCTCGTCCCCATCCTCATCCCTGTGCCACCCTGGCGCAGGGCCCAGCCGCGCTCTGCTGGCTGTGAGCATTTAAGCAGAATTGAGTGTGTGTTCAGGCACTTTCAAACACAAGTAATCTTCATCTGGGAGACGGGAAGTGAAATATGTTATTGCCGAGCACAGTAAATTACCCGTGCCAGCCCCGGCGGATAAAACATCGCCGTCGCCGGCCGGCGCAGTCACTCACCCGCGCCGGGCCGCCACCGCCCCATCAATTACAAAACAAACGGCTGCTGGTCAGCCTGGACACTGCACTGGGACTTGTGTGGCCACTGTGACACTGGAACCTGCCCCAGGACTTGTGTGGCCACCGTGGCACCGGGAGCTGCCCCAGCACCAGGCAGGCACCTGGCGTTGGTGGATGGATTCCTCCTGGAAAGCACCAGCAGGTCAGCGGGAGGTGGGGATGGACTGGCACTTCCAGCGGCTCCTCCAAGCAGCTTGTGCCGGCTGGTTCAGCTCCCGGTCCCCGGAGTGGCCCCAGCGGGGTGTCCTTGTCATCGTGGTGATGCTGCTTCGTCAGGGCTAACGAGCTGCTGAGCTGCCGCGGCGGTGGAAGCACCCGGGGAAGGCGGGAGGCGAGAGCGCAGCTCCCTCTCCTTTATTTTCCTGGGAAAGACCTTCAGAAAGCCAATCCCGAGCCCATAAAATAAATAAAATAAATTCCTGCAACTTTAACAATCATTGTGTTGGATTTGGGAGATGTTATTCCTCGTGACAGACAAGGGCAATTATCTGCTATCCGCCAGCAGTTTTAGCCTAATTTCATTACTGCTGTGCAATTCTTCCCGAGCCGCCAGTCTATCACTGTCTCCCAGAAAGGATTAGCCGGCACTTTCTTCATCTTCAAATGAATTTTAGCTGTCATGCCCTTGATGAATAGAAGAGGGAGGACGGTGAACCCACGCCGGTGAGCAGCAGCCTGGCTGTGCCACGGCGCCAGCACCGGGACCGTGCCAGAGCATCACCAGGGCTGCCTGGATGTGCCCTGGGATTTCCTGCCATGCAGGATGAATGGGCCACGGGGTTTTCTTGTAGAGCACCCTGGAAATGGGCAGGGCTCAAAGCTGGTGACCAGCATCCAGGAGGGATTAAAATGACAGGATCTGTAATACAAGGAAATAATGAACACGCCGTCCTTCCCCCTCGCCAGGAGATGCTTATCTGTCAGCCCCGGCCACTGAGGGATAGAGAAAAGCAATTTCGACTTCAGAGCTGAAACTGCAGAGGATGTTGCAGGGAGAATGTCCAGGAGATGGTGTCCCAGGAGGATCCATCACAGTTCTGGAACTGGGAGAATTGAGGGTTCAATTCCCTGGCCAAGCTGGAATAAGGCACATGGATCCCAGCTCCGTGTGTGCCAGGATGCCTTGTCCCCATGGCCTCAAGCTGTGCCAGGGGAGGGTCAGGAGGATACCAGGAGGAATTTCCTCATGGAAAAGGTGGTAAGGCCTTAGCAGGGGCTGCCCAGGGAGGTTTGGAGTTTAGAAGTGTCCAAAGAAGGTCTGGATGTGGCACTCAGTGCTCCGGGCTGGTGACAAAGTAGGGATCAGGCACAGCTTGGACTCGATGCTCTTGGAGGTCTTTCCCAAGCTGAATGATCCTGGGATTGTGTGAAATAACAGAGCCCAGCATCAAGGAGAGCCCAGCTGGACACCCAGAGGGGTGCAGAGCCCATCCCGGGTCCCCCCAGGACGTGGGACGTCACCTCATGTAAACGGAAGCTCGGGAGTCGGGGGCTGGCACCAGCCCAGGGCTCCGTTATTTTTGTAAACGTTCGTTCCCACCCGGCACAGCATCCTGGCAGAATATTTTAGCACCTTTAATGCAATTTCCTTCTCCCTCTGAAATATCATTTTAATAGAACCCAGCCACACCGTGTACCTGTTCCCTAATAAACCTCTGCGACTTTAATGAACTAAATAGCAAATTACTTTTTTATTCAAGAATGAAATTTCATCATATTCATAATTCATATTTTATTTCAGACATCTGCTGCTGATTACATTACATTTAACTAAAATTAGATGATGCTCAGAATGTAATTAAGCCCCTGCCAAATTCTCTGGCCCACCAATACCAGCCTTGCTCAGCGGGGGCCGCTTGGAACCTAATATGTAATTAGGAGCTATTTTCTAGCTGTTTTTAAAGTCTGAAAATTAGCTGCCTTTATTAATCACACAGACAAATATAAAGCAGAGCCAACGCTTGCTGAAATTTCTAAAAAGGATTTTTTTTTAATTATACACCACATAGCGCTGAGACTCATTTTGAATGTTGATTTGTTGTGCACTGACATTTTGACAACTAGTTCTCAATTTGTCTGTCGTAGTTAGGCAACAACAAAGCAGACGGTAATACTTAACTTTCAAAACCTTCAGCGTGCTGGGAGGGGAGAGGGATGGGGGGAAACAGGGGGGACGGGCTCTCCACGAGCCCTGGGAATGGGGGAGCCCTAAAATCCCTTGGGATGGGAAGCAGAGGGGACAAGGGAGGTGTCAGATGCACAAATCACCCTTAAAATGGCTCTGTGGGGGGGTCCCTACTCGCCCCAGGGGACCTCCCAAACCCTCCAAGTGTGTCTGAGGACATGGCACTGGCCCTGCAGGCCGTGCAGGGGGTCCCAGTGCCACCTCCTGTCCCCAGGAGGGACCCCAGGAGCAGCGGGAGCCCCGGGGGTGTGAGCAGCCCCCCAGCCCCGCCTGACTGAGCGCTGACATTTCCTCTCTCTCTCCCTGACCCTGTTCCTGCTCTCTCCGTGATCTCCAATAATGTCACTGCCTCCTCAGCATCTACTCAGCGGAGCAGAAAGAAGGCGCTGCTGACACCGAGTGCAAACAAACAATAATACCATCTGTGCCTGCCAGGGCCGGGCGGGGAGTGCCGGGTCCGCTCAGGGGAGGACGTGCAGGGGGGACAGGAGCCCCTCGGGGCACCGGGACATTCCCCAGCGATAGAGGGAGACACCCCGGCAGAGATGCTGCCCCAGGCACTGGCTGTGAAGGACAAGGACGATTTAAAAAGGTATTTTTATTCAAAGTGTTTTCCTTTTTGTTGTCACTAAACACCGGTGACCCCCAGCTCTCACCTCTGCACCTCAATCCCTCCTTTAGGCTGGAGCACACCCTCCCCTCCCCATCTCTGTGCTGGCTATTAGAGGCAAAGCCAGGCTCGTTAGTCTTGCTGCAGAGCTCGTAATGTGAAAAATGAAGCTCAAGAAAAATTAGCCAAATTACCAGGCTAATCCTTCAGCAGCAATCGCTGCCCTGCTGCACATCCGTCCCGCGGGGTGCCTGCGAGAGGAGGGGCTGATCCGTGGGGAGAACACGCTCCACAGGCTTCAGTTTTGCTTCCAAAGCAGCAAAACACACAAGAGACAGAGCCGTGCCTCCTTCTGCCCCTCTCTGTGTCCCCGTGGGGCATCAGTCCCACGGCAGCAGCTGCTCCTGCCCCGGGCTGAGCAGGGGCAGGGATGGTTTTGTGTGTCCCAGGGCTCAGGAGTCGCAGCAGGAGGTTGGAACTCTGAGTGCAGGGGTGATTGCCGTGTGGAAGGTGGGGTCAGGAACATCCCAGCCACCCCTCGGGTTGTCCCTCTGGGTGTAGCAATGCCCCTGCAGAGCGTTTGATGGAGCTGGTGAAGGAGGAGTTTGGAAAGGACGGAATGGGCACTCCCGTGCTCACAGATGGATGTGAAATCTGTGCTCACTCCAGACTGGGACTGGCTCCAGCTGCTGACTTCGGCAGATCTGGTCCCTGTGGCACAGGGAAGGCAGATCCCAGCAGTGCCTGTGTCACCCTGGACCCTTCCCACAGACCCCAGTATGGGTCACCCTCCTGCCATGACACTGCCACTGCCCTCCCTGCCCCGGAATGTCACCACTTCCACTCTGCCACAGAGCAAAGCAGGATGAGCACTCAGGTCGGACATCAGGAGGAATTTCCTCATGGAAAGGGTGGTCCCTGTGGGGAGGTTTGGAGTCCCCATCCCTGGTGGCATCCAAGGAATGCCTGGATGTGACACTCAGTGCTCTGGGCTGGGTGGGAAAGCAGGGACTGGTCACAGGCTGGACTTGGAAAGCTTTCCCAAGCTGAGTGATCCTGGGATTCTGTGAATTTCCCCTCAGTTCTAGTCCCCAGCCCTCAGAGCCAACAAGGCTCAGCCCCAGACATGCTGCTTTGAAGGGAAGTTCCCCGTGCTGGATCTGGCATCTCTTTGTGCCAACATCACAAAGTCGACACATGTAAGTGGTTAAAGTCAACACGCTCCAGATCCTCACATTGATTACACTGTATTAGAAAATGGTAAATTATTTATCAGCCTTTCTGACTTGTGATTAGTGTAAAGCAGCTCTCAGATGCAAATTGGAATTGTAATTAGACATGTAGAAAGGCAGCATCTGAGACCTGCTTTCCTGAAGCAGTGTAAGGTGCTTTTTTCCTTTTGTATCCAGCATAATTATCAAAGAACACTTTGCACATAAAAAAACCCATGGATTTATTAAAACCAGAGACAGTTTTACATGGGATCAGGGAACTAAAGCTGGTCACCATGATGCTGGGAGTTAAGAGCTAGAACATCTCAGTTTCTCACAATTAGTTTTTTTTAACCCTGGGTTGGAAGTGGAAGGCAAATTCCCCACCTCTGCCAATTCATTACTCAGCTTTGAGTGAAGCGATTCTTGAACACAGCTACACTTAAAAACCCACTTAAAAAACCCACCCCAGACAAAGAGAGTGATGATAAAACCCCCTTGGCAGGTACAGCAGAGACCACAGTCCCTCAGAGTCAGCTCATGACTCTCAGAGATTCTGGCCTCAGCCACTTCCCTTTCATTCTGTGGCACAGCTCATTAAAATTTCAGGAGTAAAAAATGCATTTACATTTGTGTAATAAGTCTAAATGCATTTAGGGTTTAGAGTTTGTCAACTGCAGCTTATGGTGAGCTTTTGAGGACGTGGTTTGGGTTTCTTTCCCCTACTTAATTACACCAAAGTAAACCCAACACCAGGCAGGGTCAGGGACGTGCTGGTTCAAGAGTGAAGTGGGAGAGAACAGCTTTTACAAGGAGGAATTTTAAGCCTGCCCTTGGCCTGGAGTTGCCCTCCTTGCAGGTGCTGTTTGAGCCAGACCTTGCACATGTGAATAAAAACAGAGGCTGACTACAGGACTCTGCTTATCAGCCCAGGCAGAGATTATGGAAAAGAGTGGAAATCAGTAGTTTCACTAGAATTGTGCTTTATCTTGCATTTTAATTACCTAACACTTAATTAATAGCAGGGAAGAGCTTTATTAAAGGTTTCCTCTTCACTGAGAATGTAGTCCAGAAGAAACAGAGACCTGAGCATCAAGCCCTGAGCTGCCAAAGATGCTCTTCACCCAAAAACGTCAAAGCACCAGGCACATCCACCTTGCCAGCTCCCACAGGACAGCAGGGATGAGGGAAGAGACACCACATGCATCTGAAGCAGCAAGAAGTGTCATTATCCACCCTGGAATCCAGCCAAGCCCCTCTTCTCCTGCCCCTTGGGACCAGCACAGCAGTTGAGGAAGGAAATTCAAACCAGGATTTCTGAGAGCTTTGGTCAGACACCACTGGGTGGGTGCTCCCAGGTCCCCATTGCAGCCCCAAACCCCAGTGACACCAGGCCCCAAACTGGCTCCATACCCACATCTGGAGGCCCTCAGCCACACAGGAGAGGGGAAAGAAGTTTCCAGGCATGTGGGCACGCAGAGCTCCGAGGAGGTGGTGCCAAGAGGCAGCAGCTCAGCTCTGGGCGAGCGCGTGCAGCACTTGGGCACTCAGGGAGGAGCAGGAGTGCAGGGTCACCCCGGGGGCCCCAATCTTGGTCTCCCAGCATTCAAATCCACAGGCACACAAGTCTTGCTTGGCTGCTTCCACGGCCAGAGGGGAGGTGTCTGCCAAGAGCAAGGCAAGAGCAGCCAGCGAGTCAGCTCGGCCACTGCAGGGAGAGGGAAAGGGCCGTGGCTCCTCCAAACACAGCCCCTGGCACAGGGCCAGTGCCCTCAGGGGTGACACACATAAATGAACACTCTGAATCGGCCCTGGATCACACACTGCAACCCACAGTGCCAGGCAGTGCTGGGACACCTCCCACCCACCCCTCCAGAGCCAGACCAGGGCTGGCAGTGGTTCCTCTGCTCCCAGACCTGCCCCCGCCCAGAGCTGTGAGGAAGAGGAAGATGCCCAAGGGGCTGTACTGACCTGGTGGCAGCAGGGTGATGCCACAGCCACCCCCACCAGCCCCTGTCAGTTTGCTGTGCAGGCTGTGGGATGCTGTCACCTGGCACAGCCTGTCCAGGGAGGGGTGGCCCACTCCGAGCACATTTAAGTGGTGTTGGTTTATGTCAAAGAATTCCTAAAAGCAACAAAAAGAGAGGAGATGAGCACACACAGAGAGACTTTAGAACAGAGGCAGCCCTGTCTTCCCAGCCACCCCTCCACAACCACCTCATTTCTGCAAAAATTTGGCCACCAGCTCCAAGGAGCAAGGTCAGGCCAGAGTGTGAGCTCTGAGTTGCTCATGTGTCCCTGTCCCCCATCACAACTTGCACAGTGACAGGGGTACAACACTCCTACACCTTCCAGGAAAATCCTGATCATTGCAAGCTGCCAGTAGAAATTTTTCCAGAGCTCTCCAATGCCTCCTGACTGCCTCTCCTCTGCCCTGTCACTGAGTGCTGAGCAGGAGGCTGTGCAAGGCCCCTCGCTGGCCGTGGGAAGGGCACTGAGCCAGCAGCTCTCATTCCTGGCTGTCACCCTGCCCTGCTCTGCCATCCATCCAGCAAAGCCAAGTCCAGGGACTTCTGACATGGCTGAGGCATCGCTGGAGAGGTGACACAGAGGGACATCTCTTTGTTTGCT
Organism: Setophaga petechia; assembly: GCA_024362935.1. Taxonomy (NCBI): domain Eukaryota; kingdom Metazoa; phylum Chordata; class Aves; order Passeriformes; family Parulidae; genus Setophaga; species Setophaga petechia. The sequence continues at coordinate 12,200,523 of JANCRA010000021.1, forward strand.
CTGTGCTGCACTTCTGCCTCCTCACGGGCAGGGCCCGGGCTGGGAGCCAAGGAGCAGCACCACGCTGGGAATCTGGCACCCAGCTCAAGTGAGGTCAAGAGGGTCCTTCCCTCTGGGAGCAGCACAGGCCCCTCTCTGAGTGAGCCCACCCTCCTGGCAGAGCTGTGGGAGCATCCCTGCCACGCTTCCCAGCCAGCCAGACCTGCCAATCCTGGAGAAAGCTGCCCCAGCAGCAAGGTCCAAACAGCCTGAGGGATGGACAACACCACACAGAAATGAAGTTACAGCTTCTCCCCTCCCAGCAGGACAGGTGAGGAATTCAGGACCAGAGGGAAGGGCTTGGTCTGTGATTGAAGCAAGTCTGGAGGAAGGCCAGGAGCAGACAGCAGCTCCCTGAGCACCACAGGGCCCTCCCAGCCCTGTGCTCCATCCCCCAGCAAGCAGCACTGAGCTGTTCCCTGCCTGCAGCTCCCGGTGAGCCAGGAGGGGCTCTGTGCACAGGGAGCACAGGGCAGGTGTCAGCCACATCCTCCTCCCTCAGCTCCACCCAGGAATCCTGCCAACCCCACACAGGAGGGGACACTGCAGAAAGAACCCCTCTCCCCCTCCAGAGAGAGCATTTCTGCCCAGTGATTAAGGAACTGTGGGAAGAGCAAGGGGTGGGTGGCAGGCAGGGCTGAACCACCACCCACTCCAGGCTGGGCAGGACACACATCCATCCAGAGGCCTCTTTATATGCCTGAGTGAGGGCACAGCAGTGCCTGTGATGATCCAAGACACCTGTCATCTCCTGATCCAAAATCTGCCAGGAATCCGATGACAGCTTATGACACACTAGACTAGTTCCATGGTTCAAATACAGCGCTGGTCAGAGCTGCACATCTCAGAAACAGCCCAAAAGATGTATTTATATATCTGTGTGCTGCATCTAATCAGCTGAGCCTCTCTGGGCTCTTCAAGCACAAGACAAAACAACAAGATTCAAGACAGGAACCTGCTCACTGCAGTGCTGCTGCCCGGGTGTGGGACACAAGGATGCTTTGGCATTTTCCATGTGAGGAGCTCAAAGCACAACTCAAATTATCCCCTCTCTTCCCTGTCCCCTGACACTTCTGACAGCCTGAGGATGTGGAATTAAGATGAGTTGTGTGAAGCTGTGCTGTGAACAGACCTCTCTCAGCTGATGGCAGCTCAGCCCACTGTGAAGGGTCCAGAATCCCACCCTGGTGCCACGGGAGCAGGACTCTGCTATGAATCCCATGGGAACAACCCAGAGCAAGAGCAAGGACAAGCAGAGATCCTCCTGAGAGCCAAGGGGAAGCACCCAGATGCCAGCAAGGACTGGTACAAATGATTCCTGAGTGTCCAACCCAGCCACACATCCCTCCCCCACGGTGCTGTGGAGCAGCATTACAGCACTCTCAGCACTTCTTCCACTCGGAAGCCTGTTCCTCCCCCCTCTCCAGCCTCTGCTCTTTGAGCAAAGCCAAGACAAACAGATCTTTGTGTGCACCTCGTGCATCAATGTCAGGTCAGCTCTGGGCACAGCTCTGTCTGTGGCTCTCTGGAGCCAGGATGAGCCTGGAGCACCAGGAGCTGGCTGGGAACCAGTCAGTCCATCACAAACCAGTGGCTCTGGGCCCTCCTCGCCCCAGCCCTGGCAGTGACAGAGCTGTTGATTCACAGGCAGTGACTGCCAGAGCCGTGGCACTCAATGCAAGAGAAACAAACCCTCCAGAGCCACAGGTCCCCAGAGCCCCAGGCCTGCCCCTCCCTCCCTGCACACAGCTGGGAAGAGGCACCAGCAGCAGCTTCTGTCTCCTGGCTCCAGGAAGGGCATTAAAAGCAGCACACCCAGACCACGGTTTCGCTTAGAACTGAACATTTCCTGCTATCACTTCTTTTTTTTTCAGACCTAATGTTCTTTAAATGACATTTTGATGTTCAACAGTAACAGTGGCTAAAAATACTGGCGAGCAAGCCCCTTACCTCCAGCACAGGGTAATGCTCTGGTGATGGATTTGCAGGCATTGCTTCCAGAACACTTTGGCACTCCTGAGAAATGGCATCGATGGAGTCCAGCACTGGGTTCATTATGGCAGGGAACTGGAAAGGGGGAAGGAGGGATGTCAGGTGCCTGCTTGCTGCTCTTCCAAAACCACTGGGAGGAAACTGGTCCCAGTCTCTTTGAGCTGGGCAATTCCTCACTCCTTCCCAGAGCAGGGTGATGATAACCTGCTCCTGGCTGTAGAAAAGGGAGGAAGAGAAGGAAACAGGCAAACAGGCCAGAGGAAGGAGCTGCTCTTTTCATGGTTGCAAATTGGTGATTTTAACTCCTGTTAAACTGGACGAAGGGAGCAGATGAGCTGAAACCCCATTCCCAAGCAGCTGGGAGATAGGAATAGAGTGACTACAGGAGAGATGTCCCAAAATATTAGTGTTATCTCCCAAAAGTTAAGGAGAACCTTAACCTTTGAGAAGGTAAAGGAAAAGGGTTATCTCCCAAAGGTTATCCCCCACATCTCCATCCCACAACCACCTGCACCTTCAGGATCTTCTCCTTTACACCAGCCACCAGGACCTTGGTGCTCCGAGGGACTTTGGTGTTGGTCAGCAAGATCCTCAGTGTGGGCACCCTGGAAGCAACAGGAGACAGAGAATCCCAGAGTGCTTTGGATTGGAAGGGACCTTAAAAGTTCATCTCATTCCAACCCCCTGCCATGGGGAGGGAACATCTCCTGGCCTCTTTTCTTCACACTCCCAAAAGCTACAGCTTTTTCTGCCTTAAAAGGCCTCTTTGAGCAGGAGCCCAAGATAAGGAGTCCCATTCATTTTACAAAACTTCAGCAGGTGTTTCAGTGCTGGCTGGGCTCAGGCTTGTTCCTCCTGGATACAAGGAACAACTGTACTAGAGCTATAAATAGGACTGTAATGTATTTACTAAAATCCATGTTTTTCAAGCAAATTTTTTCCTTTGAAATACTCTCTACAAGAGTAGCCAGCAGTGGCCATTAACTGCTAATAGAGCAATTTCATGCACTGTGAAAGATTTTAATGGAGTCAGATTATACTTCTCTGGCAGGAGGCAGAGGGAACACTCAGGACCCAGATTTCTCTCTGCCAATGGGTTTTCCCACCACCAGGTAAGCACAAAGCTCCCCCTCCCCACAATGTCGTTTGCTGCCAGGAGCAGATCCATTCCTGCTGCCCATAATGCCATGAAATTAATATTGATCCTTTGTGCTGTGTTCATCTAATGTCAGATAATGACCAAACGTTTTATTGTCCCCATCCACCCCAACAACTGAGGCTGCCCACACCCAAAATGGGGTTGCAGAGCCCTTCCCACACTCCAGCCATCTCCCATCATCCTCATACCCTCCAACACCCACCCAGAGCCTCTCTGACATGTTCCACCCACTGTGTGTGAGGGTTATTTTTAAACTCCAATATTACCTCTTTAATGGTGTGATTTTTCCTGCTTGGTATCTCAGGGCTCCACCTAAAGTAAAATACATGTTATTGTCTCAGTAGAGAGCGAGCTGAGAGATAACACAGAAGGTTTTTCATCTTCAGAACCTCACCCAGAGCCTGTGACAGTAATTGCAAGAAACACCAGCTAAATGAACCATGTTCTGCAGCAGCACGGCCCTGCCTCACCCTGGTGCCTTAATGAGAGGGTCTGGCTGGACATGCTCAACCCAAGGCCATTCCCTTTGCTCTCCTCTCCTCCAGGATCACATCAAATAATTTTTGAAAAGGCAAATAGTTTGGCCAGGATGAAATCTTTCCTGAGAAAACAGAATCCTGCAGAGCCAAGCACATGGGATTCCATGGAGTGAACTGGTGTGCACTGGTGTCAGCAGCCATCCTGCAGCATGGAATTTCATTGTCCAGAAGGAATGTCTCACTTGGCTCCTACCCTCACAGAGGCACTGTGATTAGGTCTCATTAGAAAGATTATTAACAGTCTCCAAGGACACTTTCAAAACACTGGGAAGTCTCTGCTAATTGAAACTAAATGACAGCTGTCCAACTGCATTTTCCCCTGCATTATCCCTGGGACAGGATTAGGTTTCTTTGTTCACTGCAGAATGTTTCAATATCAGTTATTTGCAGCCAGGTCTCTGCCCTGTGGCACCTGCCTGGGGGGCGGACAGAGCTCTGGTGCTCCTGCAGCCCATTCCCAACATTCCAGCTGGCTCCAGGCCCAGCTCACAGATGGGGCAGACTGAGGCAGGGGAAGGATTCCCTGTGCTCAGGCCAGAGCAGGGAGCTGAATTTGGGAGTTTCTGCCTGAGAAGCAGCAAACACACCTACCCCAGGTGCCAACAGCATTGTCCACCCCCGATGGATTGCCGTGGATCACCTGCTCCCCTCGGAAGGCCCAGCTGTTAATCAGTGTCAGCTCTTCTTCTGTCCACCTGGAAGGCAAGGAAAGAACTCCAAACAAACAACTCCAAACTGGTGGATAAGAAGGAATCAGGTTCAGGGGGAAGATCCCAGCTTTGGCCTGGTGTAGATCAGATTTAATGGAATTCATGTTCAGACTCATCCCCACCTCACCAAACAGGGTGTGTTACCACACACACTGGAAAGGCTGAGGGAGCTGGGATTGTTCAGGAGAGGAGAAGCTTTGGGGTCACCTCATTCCAGGGCCTGAAGGGGCTACAAGAAAGATGGACAGAGACTATTCACAAGGGCCTGGAATGACAGAACAAGGGAGAATGGCTTTAAGTTGACAGGGATTGACAGGTTTAGATTGGATACTAGGAAAAAATTCTTCCCTGTGAGGGTGGTGAGGTCCTGGTTGGGCAGGGACACCTTCCACTCTCCCAGGTTGCTCCAAGCCCTGTCCCACCTGGCCTTGGGCAGTTCCAGGGATGGGACAGCCACAGCTTCTCTGGGCAGCCTGTGCCAGAGCCTCACCTCCCTCACAGGGAGGAATTCCAGTATCCCATCTAATCCTGCTCTCAGTCTGAGCACAAAACACACCTCTGGCCCTCCCTGCACACCACTAGTCCATTCAACAGGTATTCCATGCTGGGGCAGAGGCACAAATTCACATTTTGGGAAAGCCTTGCAGCGTCTTACAAGGCAAGACAGAAATTCCAAGAGCCACCTGCTATCCAGAAACTGCTCCCCTTCGCTCCTGCTTCCCTGGGCCTTGGCTGAATGTCCTTATCCATGTCCACACACCTTGCATTCCACCTGCCAGGATTTAATCTGGGAGCACTCAGCAAACAGCTCACAGCAGCAGCCTCAGGAACAGGAGTAAACCACTTGTTTTTAATCCTCTTTGAGAGGCTGCAATTCCTCCCGACACAGGAGCCTTTCTATCCTGCTGTTCTTTTCTTGCCATGGGAAGCAAAACCCTTCTGAAGTCTGACACCCCCAGCTCTCTGCACACCAGCTGGAAGGCAGGAATTATGCTGGATCCATGCTGAAGCCACGGAGGGTGAGCAGGGAATGAAGACATCCTTGCTGTAACACTTGGAGCTGCCTCTTTATTTCCCAATTTGGGAGATTTGCTCAAGTGCTCCCAACAAGAATCTGTTTTTGGGTCAGGCTGCAAGTTCTGGTTCAGAAGCAGAACACAGAACCACCCTCCTTGCTGTCTCACTGTCAGCCCCACACAAAATCCCACACAACAGAGGTTCTGCCCCTCTAGCTTTGATTTTTGACAGCTTCAAACAGAGCTCCCTCTCACAGGGGCACAGCACTCCAGGCTTCCAAAGGGGAGCTCCAAGGGCAGAAGGAAAGAAACTCTCTTTCATCAGGTACTGATAAAAGGGAAAGACAGGCAGGAGATCAGGAGGAAATGTAGCACATGCAGAAAAGAATTCATGGGAAATGCAAAAGAAACCCAGAAAGGATCCTCGAGGACTCAAAGCAAAACTTGGAAGATGCACAGAGCCAGAGGAAACTGAGGTTGAAAAATTTCAGTGCGTTTTATTAGATTGAAAAAATAAGGGGTTTTCCCCCCTTTTTAGGTATGGTTTTCTGACCCTAAACAAGGGAAACAGGGGGAGTTTTACAAAGTCTGGGACAGGGCTGGGAACACTGGGCATGGACAGGAGATGGGCTCAGGGTGTCACTTGTGATGACAGCCAAGAGAGACCAGCAGTGGTGGCAGTGCCAGAATTCATGCAGGCAAAAGGGAAGGTGGGGCACAGAGCTGTGCATGCCAGACTGGAATTCCTTACCTGGCTGTGGATTCTCCCTCCTGCAATGGGCAGGAGATGGCTCCACACAGCATGAGCAGGGCTGCAGCCAGGCACACAGCATAGGCAGCACTGGATCCCAGCCCTGCTCCCGTGGGCAGCTCCGACCACACCACGATATCCACGCTGGGAACATCCCTGGGAAAACAGACACACACACAGGGACTGGCACCAGCACCCTGAATGCCACCTGCACACACAGGGACTGGCACCAGCACCCTGAATGCCACCTGCACACACAGGGACTGGCACCAGCACCCCCAATTCCACCTGCACACCCAGGGACTGGCACCAGCACCCCCAATTCCACCTGCACACCCAGGGACTGGCACCAGCACCCCCAATTCCACCTGCACACACAGGGACTGGCACCAGCACCCTCAATTCCACCTGCACACACAGGGACTGGCACCAGCACCCCCAATTCCACCTGCACACACAGGGACTGGCACCAGCACCCCCAATTCCACCTGCACACACAGGGACTGGCACCAGCACCCTCAATTCCACCTGCACACACAGGGACTGGCACCAGCACCCTCAATTCCACCTGCACACACAGGGACTGGCATCAGCACCCTCAATTCCACCTGCACACACAGGGACTGGCACCAGCACCCTCAATTCCACCTCCACACACAGGGACTGGCACCAGCACCCTGAATGCCACCTGCACACACAGGGACTGGCACCAGCACCCTCAATTCCACCTCCAGACAACATAAAAAAGGCAAAGGAGGCCGGTTAGGACTGATCACAGGGAAAAGTGGGTGATAATTGGCAACATCAGCACATGCATCTGACACACTGGGGCTGCAGGAGGGCTCATTCCTGAATGGAGCAGCCTGGTCAAGCCATTGTGCTGGAATAAAGCCCTCTTGAGCTGGATCCATGATTGGCACAGTTTGTCAGGCTGCTAGAAGGGGCTCTTGGTAACTAAATACCTGAGCAGCAGCATAAAGAGCCCCTTCAGAGGTTGTTGTTAACATAATTCTGAATGAAGTGTAAACATCCCAAATCTGCAATTGCACAGCCACATCCCACTGGAGCAAGAGGCTGGTGGGGAAGATGGAACATGGACATATCCACATCCCCTTCCTCCCCTGAACACACCTGGGTTGTGTAACTGACACCAAACTCAAGCCCAGGAGCTTTTCAGGGCTGCTGAGTAACAGCCCCAGTGCCACCCTGAGACTGCAGGGAAACCACAACCCAGCTGCATATCCCAGGTCTTTATCCCTGGATTTCTTGGATGAGAAGATGGAAGTTGGGCTCTGCTTTGGTTTCTGACACTACCCTGAGCACCCATCCAGTCACACAGAGATCACTGATGGTGCTGGGCAAGGCTGGGAACTGGAACAGCCCCAAATTTTCAGAGTTTTAGGCAGATTCAGGCCATAAAGAGATCAGACTTAGTTCAGACAACAAATTCACAGTTTATTTCTGTTTTTCCAGCCTAAGCCAGGATGACAGGAGCTGCCTGCTGGAGGGAAGAGTGTCTGTGTTGTGCCTGTGGCATGAACTGCTCTGGTTCCAGCCCTCAGAACTAAGTGAGAGCAGAGACTCCCAGCTCACCTGCCTGAAGCACCCACCCACCACCAAAATTTTGGGACAGCAGCAGAGCCTTACCCATACTTAGCAGAAATAGCCAGGCACATATACAGGAAGGCAAGAGTAGCAAGACTGTCTGGAGCTGAGGCCCCAGCAGCAATTCCAGCAAACTCCCTCAGTGCATCCAGCTGTTCTATGCTGGGGGACTTGGACTCATCACCATCAGCTATGGAAGCAAGCAGGGGAGAGTTTAAACACTTAAAAACCAGGGAACTGTTACACTGAGAGCAGTATTTACAACAAAACCTTCTGTTACAGCAGGCAGAAACAGCTGGGGCCCATTTCAGGTTCTACCTGAGGATCTATGATGAAATAAAAGCAAAATCTCCACCAGGCACTCAGAAATCCCAGGGTTTCCACACTCCATATTTCCCAATGTTTCCCTGCCTACACCTGCCACTGCATCCAAACATAATCACTATGGAACACATGGCAAGTCACAAACTCTTCATTAAAGAATGTGGATTTTGGAACTGGGATATCTCCTGTGGCTCCAGCCAGTGCAAGGTGCTGCAGAAATTCCCGTGAGGGCTGGTGTGGGACAGACGGGCAGGAAAACAGACCCTGGCTGGTTCCTGCCTGTGTTACAGCATTGCCCGAGCCACAACAGCACCTGAACAAGTCACTGGAACGCAAACGAGGAGGAGACAGGGCCACGCACGGACACCTGAGCATCAGCGGGGACACAAGGGGAATGTCAGTAACTGAGAGGGGCAGGAACAGCTCAGGGAGCGGGGTCAGACACAGCGAGGCCCTGAAACACGGCAGGGGGGACAAATAACCCCACGGGGGTCCCTGCAGAGTCACCCCATGGAGGGGATCCCAGCACGGTCACCGGGGTATGGCAGGCACCGAACGGTACCGAGAGCCCCTCAGTGCCCCGGGGCAGCTCCTCCTTCCTTCCCCCGGCCCTTGCCTGCGATCCGCTCCTGCAGGGCCCGGAGGTCGGGGGCGTCCCAGCTCCTCCGGACGCCGACGCCGGGCAGGGAGACGCTCAGCCGGCCCTGAGCGCCGGGCCGCAGGCGGAGAAACGTCCGCAGGTCCAGCGCCACGGCCAGGGCCACCTGCGGGCAAAGAACGGGGGTCAGCGGGGCCGGGCAGCCCCGGTTACCGGGCCGGGCAGCCCCGGTTACCGAGCCGGGCAGCCCCGGTTACCGAGCCGGGCAGCCCCGGTTACCGAGCCGGGCAGCCCCGGTTACCGAGCCGGGCAGCCCCCGTTTCCCCGCCGTGCCCTCACCTTGCCCAGCACCACGGCGTGCTCCCCGTGCAGGATCACCTTCCCCGGCGCCGACACCGCCAGCTCCCGTGCCCACATCGCCTCACGGCCCGCGCCGACTGACAGCCCCACCCACCAATCGGGGCCGCGCCCTGCCCCGCCTCCCTGCGCTCAGCCAATAGCTAGGCGTGGCGTGGGGGCGGGACTTTGCGGACGGCCAATGGGAAGGGGGCATTGCGGGGTGGTGCGGCGCTGGGGTGACAGCGGGGGCTGAGGGCGGGACGGTGGCCGCGCGGGGTCACGGCGCGGCGGTGGCGACGGCGGCCGGCAGGGATGTGGCGGCGGGCGGCGGCGGCGGCGGGACGGGGCCTGCCGGGGATGGCGGGGCGGCGGTGGCGGAGCGGGGCGGGCAGGTGAGCGTGGGAGGTCTGGGACCCCCTCACGTAGTCGTTGAGTTCCTCACGGTGTGGTTCCGTCCCTCACGGTGTCCCCCCCCTCACAGTGTCCCCCCCCCTCACAGTGTCCCCTCACGGTTTGTGCCTCCACAGCCCCGAGCGCGCCGCTGCCGAGCGGGCCCCGAGGATCTACACGCGGACGGGAGACTCAGGTAGAGCCCGGGGGGCCCCGGGGGCCGCGGGCAGAGCTCCCCAGCCGGGCCCTGAGCGCCTCCCGCCCTTCCCAAAGGGTTCTCCAGCACCTTCACCGGGGAGCGGCGGCCCAAGGGCGACCGGATCTTCGAGGCCCTCGGAGCCACGGATGAGCTGAGCTCGGCCATCGGGTAAGGACTGGCTGGGAGTGTCCAAATCATATGGGGAAAAAAGCACGTTTGCTATGATTTCTTCATTCCCAGCTAACTGTTTTGTTTTTTTCTCTCTACCCAAGGCTGGCTGGTGAGTTTAGCAGTGAAAAGGGTCACACGTTTGTTGATCAACTTCATAAAGTGAGTATTAATCATAATCTTCATTCCAGTGCTATTAAAACATGAACTCCTTGATTTTAGCTGCGGTCCTCCCACTGACACACAGGAATTCAATACATCTAGTAGTCAATATATAAATTTTCAAGACTCCCTTGATTGCTCTCTAAGAGGCAAATTTCTTTAACCAAGAAAGCTGGTGGATCAAATTATTAGTTATGGTCAGACAGATTCATGTCTACATTTATTCTAAGTCAGATCCACATTATGAACATGAGTTTTATTGTAACAGAGCTCCAGGTTTGAAACTGGGACACAAACAACCACAAGGGCACAGCAGTGACACAGGTCCTGCCTGGGCAGCCTGTGAGTTTGGCTGATCAGCTCTGCTGAGCGCAGGAATGCAAAAAGCCATGGCTGGCAGTGACAGCAGTTGTGGTTTTTGTCCAGGTACAGTGCATGCTGCAGGATGTGGGCTCCAACATTGCCACGCCACTCTCCTCAGCCAGGGAGGCTCACCGCAGTAAGTCCTGCCTTTCCTGGGGTGGCACAGCCTGGTGTGGGTGGTGGGATGCTGAGTATGTGGTTTCTTAGGACTTGCCGACACAAGAAAGCAAAATGAGAGCTCAGCTTGTTGTCTGAATCACTTTTTTCCAGCCAATTCCTCTCTCCCCTCTGTAGAACGAACATCATTCAGCGAGAAGCCTGTCCTGGAGCTGGAGCAGTGGATTGACAGCTACTCAGAGCAGCTGCCTCCCCTCAGAACCTTCATCCTGCCCGTAGGTGCTGCCTGTGCCCCTCACCTCCTTGGGGGAGCCCTGCTGCCCTGCTTACCATGGGAGAACAGCCTGGGAGGCTGCTATCCCTCTACCAAGGGAAAAGCAGAGACAAGGAGCTGGGAGTTACATCTGCCCACCCTGCTGCCTTGCCTGGCATGGCACAGGGTTCAGTTCTGTGTGTGTGGGAGGGCAGGGGGGGCTGTCCCTGCTGGTGCAGACCCTGAGTGGTGTTTCCTTGCTGTTCCAGTCTGGAGGCAGGAGCAGTGCTGCTCTGCACTTCTCCCGAGCCGTGTGCCGCAGGGCTGAGAGGTGGTGAGTGCTGTGCTGGGATCACCCTGAGGAAGGGGCATGGGGACACCACAGTGACAGCAAACCAGGGCTGGGCTGGCCTTGGGGCTCAAGCCAAGCTTTTGTGTGTTTAGTTCAATTCCATTAGTACAGGAGGCACAAAGCTGGGCTCTGTTCTTCCTTCCCCAACCTAAACCTTTTGGGATTCTGCAGCCCCATCCAACCTGACCTTGGATGCTTCCAGGGATGGGACAGCCAAAGCTCCTCTGGGCACCCTGTGCCAGGGCCTCACCACTCTCACGGGGAGAAATTTTTCCCAGTATCCCATCCTCCCCTGCCTCTGGCAGTAGGAAGCCATTCCCTCTGTCCTGTCACTCCAGGCCCTTGTAAATAGTCTCTGTTCAGTGATTCCCATGGATGAGTATTCTGGGAGGAGCAGAGCAGGGAGCTTCCAGGACAAACACAAACATTTCTGGTATCATTTATCCCTCCCAGATCCCCCTGGGAAGCAAAGATCCTTCACTTCTGCAGGAGCCAAAGTGGGGACCCCATGGGGAGGTTTGGGGTGGTAAGGGGCTCCAGCCTTTGTGCACTTAGAGCTGGAAAATTAAACACCAGCATTTCCCTTTGCTTTTCCCAGCGTGGTCCCTTTAGTCCAAGCAGGAGAAGCAGATCCAAACGTGGCCAAGTATTTAAACAGGTAAAAAGATAAAATCCCAAACCATTCCTACTGAAGCATTCCCTTAGTTCTGGGAATAAAACTGGGGGGTTTTGCTTCTCAACAAGCTTCTCCTCTGGAATAAGATCACTGGTTTTCCTGCTTTTCCCCTGTTTTCCAGGCTCAGTGATTATCTCTTTGTCCTGGCACGTTATGCTGCAATGAAGGAAGGGAAGGAAGAGAAAATCTACATAAAACCTGAGCCCTAGCTGGGAGCTGGAATGTTTTTTTCCTTGATCATGGAAAACTAAATCCAGTTGGCTGCTTTTGTCCATCAAGGAAGGGAGAGAGAACAAGCCTGGACTGGAAATGGGAGCTGCCAAGGATTTCCATGTGAAATAACCAGGACCTTGTTGATAAATCCCGAGAGGAACAGAATCACAGAATATCCTGAGTTGGAAGGGACCCAAGCACACCTGTCCTGTTCCCTGGGCCTGGCCCACACATCCCATGTGGAGATGGCTCTGGAGCCATTGCTTCTCCTAGCTGGGAGTAGAGGCAGGAGAATTCCATAACATTTTGAGGTGCCTTCATTTCCCTGGGCAGCAGCAGGTGCTGTGGGAAGGCTCTGACGGGACTCTGAGGGATGATGAAGGGCAAACAATCAGGAAAACAATCAGGAAAACAATCAGCTCCTCCTTTGAAGTCACAGTGCTCGTATGGAGCAGCAGCTGGAGGCCTTTGGGAATTGTGTCCACAGCTCTGAAATAATAAATGTGAATTCCCTTGTACCAAAGGGCCACAAACTGTCACGTTTTAACAGCGAGCCCTGTGAGCTTTGCTGCTCCAAGTCCCTTCCAATCCATCAGCTCTGGCTGGAGCTGAGCTGTACAGATTGACAGGAATGCACCAAAAATTCCTTGGCTCTGGCTGCCTCTCTTTGTGCATGTGAGGAATGTCTCTGAGCTGACAATCCAGGGCACAGGGGTGAAGCAGGAAAGGCCAAATCCCAGGGTGTGTGTGCTGGGGGTGTCTCCATGTGGAGCTGTCCCTTGGAATGGTGGGACCAGCTGCAGGAACAGCTGGAGGAGCAGAGCCCAGGGTTTGGGAGCACTGAGGGTGCAGGAAAAGGGGTTGGGGTGAGGAGCAGGGCCCTGCTGGAGCTGGGTGAGAGGGGCAGCACCCCGAGGGCTCCTCCCAGGGTGTTTGTGCTGAGCCTGGAATGTTTCTCCATGGAGCCCTCAGCAGAGCTCACACCACATCACACACAGTTCCAGCTTTGCACTCATGTCCAAGCTGCTTCCAGCTTGGAAATACAGCTGGGAAGAGCCCATGTGAAGCCTGCTGGTGTCATTTTCCCCCCTGGGAATCCTGTGGGCTGCAAGGTGGTGATGCCCATCCAGGACTTGTCCTGCTTTCAGTGGGGCAGCTTTTAAATCCATCCTGCCCCTTTTTCCATTCTATTATTTGAGTAGAACCAACCTTAAACTTGTTCTCCAAGGAATCTCTGGCTCTGTGTCCCTTTTTGGGCAGTGAGGAATGCCCAGGAATGAATGAGGAGTGCCCAGCACTAACAGATCCCCCATCTCATCACTCACCTGGGTTTGAGGCAGATATTTCATGGCTCTTGTTAATGCACATTTTTCATGGAGTAATTTTCCAGGCCTCAGCCTGGAACACATCCCAGTGACAAATGCTCTGGATTTGGATGGTCCCATCAGCTGCAGTGTCACCTCAGCCATTCCCTCTGCCTGCTCCTGCCAGTTTTACGAGAGCTCTGGCTCTGGGACTGAACCTCAGGAATCAAGAGGCTTTTCAAGTTTAATTTAATAAAATCCTTTGCAATATAAATTCTTCATGAATGCTCCATAAATCAGCTTGGGGAGGGATTTATAGTATTTCCTTTTTTTTTTTTTTTTTTCCAGCTGGGGGGAAGAAATCTCACTACTGTTTTGGGACCAAAGCTGGCATTGTTTGGATTGCAAGGATGAAATAATTCAAGCTACTACACTTAACATGATGGAGAGATTAAATTTACTGGGGTGTTCCCAGCTGCCCCCTCCCTCTCCACCCACAGCAGTTGTTTCTGGAGGGCTGAGGCAGAGGGAGGTGCTGGGGTGACCCTCGGTGTGTCACTAAGCTGGGCTTGGCTTTAGGAGGGAGTTCAAACAAGGCTGCAGCTCAGCAGGGCTGGGACATTCTGCCCTGAGAGTTGTCCCCAAGGTCACAGGACAGCCATGGGCTCTTGAGCTGTGGGGGGCTCAGGGGTGCCCTTGTGGCTCTGCACAAGTCCCTGACAGGAGGGGACAGCCAGGGCGTGTCAGGCTCTGTTCCCAGGGAACAGGGACAAGAGAGAGGGAACTGCATCAAACTGTGCCAGGGGAGGGTCAGGCTGGACAGCAGGAGGAATTTCCTCATGGAAAGGGTGCTCAGGGCTTGCTCAGGGAAGTTTGGATTCCCCATCCCTGGAGGTGTCCAAGGAATTCCACGATGTGGCACTCAGTGCTCTGGGTTGGTGACAAGGTGGGGATCAGGCACAGGTTGGACTCGATCTTGGAGGGCTTTTCCAACCTGGATGATCCTGGAATTCTGTGATCCCTCAGGCTCTGGTGCACCCTCCTCACCAGGCTGGAGCAGAGGCACAGAGCAGCTGAGCTGCCCCTGCTCCTGACCCCACAAGGTCAGCAGCAACAGAGTGACCAAAACAAAACCCAGCCACTAAATCCAAATAAACCTCCCTTGCTCTGGGCTGGCAGTTGTTTTTCCAAGCTCTTTGTCTCTTCCCAGCCCTCCCAGCCATACAGCACAGGGATTCCAGTGCCTGCACCTCATTAATATCACGGGGGAAGGCAGATGCTTTGTCCAGGCTGCCCAGCTCCAGCGCCCAGCAACATTCCTGCCTCGCAGGGTGCCTGATCTGGGACTGCTCTGGAGCTGCCAGCACAGCCATATGTTGCTAAGGGTCGTTTATTCTTGTTTGTAAAATGTATGGCTGCTCCCAGCTTCCACACTGTCAAAACGAGAAGAACTGGCCCCAAAATCTCTTGCTGCATGATTGGATCAGACGCCCGTACATCTGTTAACGCTGTAGGAGCTGTAAAATGGAATAAGTTGGGCTATAACTCAAGCACCTCGATTACCACCACGATGTGGGAGCAGCAGAACGGCTGCTGCTCCGCCAGCAACGACACAAACATCCATTGTGCCAAGTCAGATGTAAATTTACACAAGGCAGCATTTCCTGGGCCAGAAGGGAGGAGAGGGATGAGAGCTCCCACCTTGTCAGGGTGTGCTGGAGCCCCAGCCCGGTGAGTTTTGGGGTGCACAGCCCTGGCAGTGGGGAGCCAACAGCTTCACTGGAGCTGCAGGAGCAGAGAGGACCACAGGGCAAGTCCTGTGGGCTCACAAGCTCCTGAAATTCCCTTTTAGCCTGGAAATGGGCAAGCAAAAACCCTCTCCACCTCGGAGCAGCCCAGGGCAGGAACCATCAGCTCTGTGCCTGACAGGAGCAGGCTGAGCCTGTCTGTGGAGGAAGGGGCTGCCTGGGACCCTCAGCTCCCCCTGTGCTGCAGCCTGGCCCAAAGTGCCCACCCCAGTGCCCACCTCACCCCAGTGCTCCATCCCTGCCTTGGCAGAGCAACACAGGGAGGGCTCAGACCACCCCAGGGAAACTGGAGAGGGTCAGGATTGAAGAACTTGACCTCAGAAACAGCCACAAAAGCAGCTTGTGAGCACCAGTTCAGTGCCACTTACCCAGGTGGTGACAGTGCCAAGTGCCATGTGGTGTGACCAGTCCAGCACCTGCTGCAGGAGCTGCTGCACCTCTTGGTAAATGGGAGCAAACACAAAAATGAGCTGCAGAGACATCAGGGATGTGGAGACCAGAGCATGGCACAGCCTCCTCTCCATCCTAACCTGGAATCCAGCATGGGGCACAGGTGCAGAACAGAGGGATCAAACAGAGGGAACACCAGCCTGGGTGTGAGCCAGGGGTTTGGGACAGCCTGTAGGAGCAGGAGAGGGGCAGCAGGAGCTGCTGTTGGCTCCTGAACACCCCGTGCCTGCAGCAGGTTGGGACACTCAGCTCTGCTCTGTGCCAGCACTGAGCAAGCACCAGGCTCCAGAGATCCCTCCCATCCTCCAGGGATCCCTCCCAGCTCCTCACCCCACAGTTCCCAGTTTTATGGGGTAGCCACAGCCACATCTCCCCTCACTGGCCCCGAGCGATGCGTGCCCAGGTCCTGGACGATGCCAGGGAAGCAGGGGCTGTGCAGGCCTGGCTGCTGCCAGCTCTGCCTTGGCAGCAGCTGCTCTGGGCTTGCTTTTTGCTGTTCCTGACAGTGCCAGATGCCTCTGTGTCAAAACAATGGCACTTGCACACTGACTGGGAGCCTCTCCCTCGCTCCCACCGTGCTCCTGCTCCCAGCAGAGCCAGAGAGGGCTGGGAATGGCCAGGGGGGCAGGAGAGCTCCAGGCAGGGATGGAGGGGCACTGAAGGGCTCCAAAGCCAAAGTCAGAGGGAAGATGGAGCAGCAGACACAGCTCTCACTCCTCCAAAGAGCTCCCAGCATCAGGCTCAGGCAGAAACACACAATATTGTGATATTGTTATTAATATCAAAGCCCGTGTCAGCTCCAGTGGCTGCTCCTTGGGGCTCCCCCACTCCTGCACTGGGGGACCCCACTTGGATTTCCAGCCTGTTTCCCTCTCCACCAATGGTTCCAGCCACCAGTCCCAGATGGGCACTGAGCATTGCTGATCCCAGCACTGCCCCTGCATCTGAGGAGCACCAACACCCTCAGGAAGGACCAAAGTCCCAGCATTGAGCAGGACCAGGCAGAGCTTCTGCAAGCATATTCCAACATGACAAATCCTGCTTCAGGCAATGCTGCCAGGTCCCTTTGGGCTCAGCAAGCCTTGTATCCCCACAATCTGGAGTACCCCACAGATCCCAGCTCCCAGGGGCACCAGGAACCAGCCTGGCAACAGGAATTCCTGTGGGAGCAGCAGGCTCCATGCCCAGCCTGGCAGACTCACAGAATCCCAGACTGGTTTTGGGTAGAAGGAACCTCAAAACTCATCCCAGTCCACCCCCTGCCATGGGCAGGGACACCTTCCACTATCCCAGGTTGTTCCAAACTCTGTCCAGCCTGACTTTGGACACTTCCAGGGATCCAGGGGCAGCCACAGCTTCTCTGGGCACCCTGTGCCAGAACCTCCTCACCTATGGAATAAAGGCAAGTGCTCTCAGAGAGGTGCCAGGGCCCCAGTGCCCTGCTCTGCTCTGCCAGGAGTATCCCACCAGCACATTCCCTGCCCTAGGAAAGGACCAGGAGACATCCAACCATCTGAACTCATTCCAGCTTTATTTTCTCTGCAGGTCAGACACACAGGGATGGAGCCAAGGTCTCCACAACTGCAACTCTTGGATAGAAAAGATCCTTGTGAATCTCCTGTGGCAAAACCATCCCTGGGCAGAATCCACAGAGCAGGCAGGGACTGACCCAGCCTCCCTAGGACACAGGAATCAGCTTCTCCACAGGAATCCCTGCCTGCATCCACTGGGAATTCCCCAGACATTTATCACATTTCCCACACCAGCTCCAGCAGGGGAGCAGTGTCTGTAGTGCAACATCTCCAGGTTTGGAGGGACCAAGCTAAGTCTGCAGTAAGATTATTTTCTAGGAATTGTACTCCTGAGGAACAAAGAGAGAAAAGGGAGCAAGGGTTTGATCTCAGTGTTCAACAACTCATTTCACTGAATGCTCATTGTGCTCTAGTCAGACACACTGCACTTCCTAGAAGGAAAAAGGAGATTTTGGGTGATATTTAAACTCTGAGAGGTCCAAGGCAGTGCCTAAACCTCCCAACTACACAGTCACCAACTGGTTAATGCCAAAATGTTCTATGTATAAAAAAAAAAAGAGAAATTTACTATCATTTTTAATTTCTATGACTCACAGCCCAGTGTCCTGAACCCTCTGGATGCAGACATTCCTGTCCGCACCAACACTTCCCATCACTCCTGTTTAATCTCACTGATATGACAGAGAAGAAGGATCCTGACATTGCTTTCCAGATGCATTTCCAGGCATTGGCTCTAAAAAAAGGGTTATTTCTCTGAAATCCATCTGAAGCACGACAGGAGGAGGATGAAGCCAAGGCCATCTCACTGCTCGGTGCCGAGGGTTTTCCGACCCCTTGGAAATCTTGTGGAATCTTCTGAAATACTGCAGTTAAGAGAGTTCTTCCAGAGCCCAGGCTGTGGAGACCTGTGCTCTGCTGAGCTCACCTGGGCACAGGAATCCCGTGGGATGGACCAGGCAGGGCAGCAGGAGAGGTGGGATATGGCTAGGGAGGGGAATGAGGATCCCCAGTGCCACAGGGAGGGAAGGAGGGAGAGAAAACCCTGGGCAGAAGCCAGCAGCCTGGAGCTTGTTTCACCAGTGAGGTGAAGAGGAGGAGGTGACTGGCTTTTAACCCCGTCCCCAAGAGGGCAATGCCATGGCTCTGCTCTGTACCAGAATCCCAGCAGGGCCAGGACAGCCCAGGAGCAGCCCAGTCTCTCCTCTCTCCAGCCTGGGCCAGGACTCACAGCAGCACAAGGGACCAAAGATGGGAAGCTGCAGAGACACTTTGTGAGTGTCTCAGAAATGGCAGGAAGGATCCACACCTTCCCAAGTCACCCCCTGCAAAAGCTGCCTGCTCCAGGCAAACACCAACTGACAGAAATAAGGCCAGAAAGAGACAAAGCAACTGAAATAAAGAGTTTGGCAACTAAGAAAATGTGGCCATTACACAGAGAGCCTGCCCTGGGTCCAAACAACTCCCTAAGAAAGGGTCTGCAAGCAAAGGGAAACTTCCATCCCAGAGGGATTCTGCCAGTGGAGGTTTCCAGAGGATTTGACACATTCCTCTGGTTCCAGAGAGGAACCTGCCCCACCTGAGCACTGTGCTGGGGAGCCAGAGTGTGTGCCAGCTCCTGTCCTCTGGAAACCAAGGAAAATGAAACCTTTCCTGCTCCTGAGAAATTGAGACATGACTCTTTCAGTCCCAAGGCTGGGTCTGGCAGGAGCCTGGCAGAGGCACAGCTGGCTGAGCCTACTCCTGCTGCTCCAGCCCTTAACCTCCAGCATTCCAAAGCCTTCCTGAGAGCCACAGGGACCATCTGCTCCTGCTGAAGCTGCTGCTTCCCTGTGATTCCTTCTCCAAGACACACCTAAGACCCTGCAGGAGCAGGGACACCTGGAATCCCCCTGTCCTGAGAGAGCTGTGCCCACCCAGGCACTTCCAACGCTGCCATCTCCTCGTGGGCTCTGCTTTTGTGCACCTTTCCAGACTCACTTCAGCCAGCCCATCTCCTGGGGAAGGAAAAAGCAGCACTCCCATGCCCAGCCTGCTGGGGGGTCTCACTGTCACTAATCTGGGTGGCACTTGGAGCATTCCTTCTATGCCCTCCCAGGGTTTGATTTTAAAGACGATTTCCGTGGGTGTCAAGTGAAGGGCTTAAAGTCAGGCCCATCCCCTCCTCCAGCCTGGAGCCGTGCCTAAGAAAAACCAGCCCTGAGCCCAGCAGCTCTTCCCTGGATCCCTGTGAACCTCCACTAGCAGCTGCCTCTCCAGGCCTCCGGCGAGCAGTCAGCTCCCGCCGAGCTGCTCCGGGCTCCACGTGGGAAGGGCTCCCCCTTCCTGCAGCAGCTCCAAGCCCCATCCCGAGCCTAGGACAGCTCGAAGCCGGTGTTCATGCTGATGGCGTAGCGCAGCTTCTCCCTCAGGATGCTCTTCTTGCTGTAGTTGGGGAGCTTGAGGAGGTTGAAGCACGTGGAGGAGGTCGGGAGGCGCCCGCCCGGCTCCTTCTTGCGGATGGTGAAGAAGCCGCGCAAAACGCTGCCCAGGGTGTCCCCCGTGTCCTGCAAGGGCACACAGCTGTCACCTCCCTCTCTGGGCACTTGGGACAGAGGTGCCAACACAAAATCTGGCACTGGGAATAGGGAGAGTCAAAGCCCAAAGTTCAGTTTCCCACCCCTCTCCAAGGAGCTTTGCTGGTAACTCAATGGCTGACACGGGCAGGGTGTGCAGGGAGACACGTGGGACACAGGGAGATCCCAAACACAGCCCTGGAGGAACCCAGGGAATCCAGGCAGGAAGAGTCTGGAGCTGCTCTGTGAGTGTGTGCAGCCACGAGCATCCTGTTGGGGTAGGGCTGTTTTCAGAATCCCAGAACAGTTTGGGTTGGAAGGGACCTTAAAGCTCACCCTGTTCCATCCTCTTGCCATAGGCAGGCACACTTTCTACTATCCCAGATTGCTCCAAGTCCCATCCAGCCTGGCTTGGGACCCCTCCAGGGTTGGGGTAGCCACAGCTCCTCTGGGCACCCTGTGCCAGGGCCTCACCAGCCTCACAGGGAAGAATTTCTCCTTGATATCTAATCCTAACATCTCATCTGCCCACATTAATGGTTTCCAGGTCAGATGGAGGGAGAAAGCCAGGCAGGGAATTCCCAAACCCTGAGAGCAGGATGCCTACCTGGTCATCAGACACTTCCACACAGCGGATGGAGAAAGGAGGCTTGAGGTAGGCAAAGCCCAGAAGTGGAGGCCTGGAGCAGCTGGTGACAAACTGCAAAGAGCCACATGGTGATGATGGGAACACAACAGCCACAGTGACACAGTCCCAGTACTGCTGGGACTGGCACTGAGCACCCACCCAGTGTGTGTCTGACAGCCTTTGGAGAGTGCCACCTCTGCAGGGCCATTCATGGTGACACCACAGCACCCACAGAGCTCTGCTGGGCACTTCCAGGAGTCAGGAATTCTGGTGCCCCTTCAGAGAGCACCCAGCTAACTGGAGAACAGCCCTGGTCCCACCACCCCAGATCCCAGCTGGGCAGGGATGGCTCCTCACTGACCTTGAGGAACATGGCTCTCTCCTCAGGGCTGAAGTCGTTGGCCAGGATGTCCCAGAGCCAGATGATGACACGGTGACTGCCATGGAAGCCCCCATAGTACACTGTGTGTTTCCTGGGGAGGGAAAGGCTCTGACAGGCCTGCCACTGCAGCAGGAGGGGCACAAGTGCTGGAAAAGTGGGATAGCTTGGAAGGGACCTTAAAGCTCATCTTGTTGCACCCCCAAATTCCAGGAGGCCAGGTTTCTCCAAGTCCTGTCCAACACCTGCCATAGGTCAGGGTTCACTGCTGACACTGAGCCCTCAGCACTTCCTGGGCACTTGATCAGAGGAAAAGGAAAAGTAGAGAGGAATTCTGCTCCCAGGAACCAATGGAAGAAAGGACCCATCCCAAATCAGCCTTAAGGAACACATTCCAAAGCTGTTCCTGTCCGCTCCTCCCATTCCAAGTAGGAGCAGCAGAAATTGTGGCCAAGTTGCTGCCCTGCCACCTCCCAGGAGCTCTGCAAACGAAAAGCTCAGCTCCCAGGCCAGATGAGGGATGCCCAGCAGCCCCAGCTGTCACTTACTTCAGGTCCTCGAGGTCGATCTCGGCGTTGTCCCCGGAGATGAGGCGCTGCAGCTCGGGCGCGGAGAACATGCGGATCCACTCGGGCTTGATGATGGCCCTGAAGCCACCGATGAGGGCAGAGGTCTGGCTCTTGATCTGGGTGTGCATCCGGAAATGAGCCATCAGGTGGATGTAGCTGATCCTGGGTGTGAAAAATGCATATTTTATTATTGGTTTTGAAGAATAAGAGAATCCACTCATGCTTGATGATGGCCCGATGAGGGCAGAGGTCTGGCTCTTGATCTGGGTGTGCACCCAGAAATAAGCCAACAGGTGGATGTAGTTGATCCTGGGTGTGAAAAATGTGTGGCTTATGATTGGCTTTTTGCAAATATTAAAATGAATATTAGATGTGTTATGTTAGAAAGTTATGCTGTATTAATTTTTTTAGTAGTGTTTTAATATATAGTTTTAGGTTGTAACAAAATGTTAAAAATAGAAACTATGCTATGTAAGATACTTGTTTTAAAGAGAGGACTCGTACTGAGATAGCAGCCACAGGACACCTAAATCTTTCAGAGAAAAGGAATTTATTGTTCTCTTATCAGAAGAAATGAACTTGTTCCCACCTTGCTCAGCCATGAAAATGCTGTTAGGATGAAGAGGAAGAAGCTGACACTGACCAGACAGAATCCTGTGTTTGAATGGAATTTATGCACCATGTATGAGGTGTGTGAATATGCAACAGGCTGTTGTTTTTAAGGGTTAATCCTCTGTTAACGTGGGTCCTTTTTCAGGCTTATTTTGCCCAGAAGAGGTACCCTGATGTCTGTAACTCTTTGTTTTTATTGTCTCATATTGTCCTAATCCAAATTGTCCAAATTATTATTACTCTAATTATATTGCTGTTTTTATAACAATTTTATTATCATTAAACTTTTAAAATTTTAAAAACCAAGTGATTGGCCTTTTCCACACTGTGGGACAGGCAGGTGCCACAGAGGACATGGAGCTGACAGGGACACCCAGCACTGAACTGGCCCTGATGTGCTTCTCCAGCCCCAAAAGGGCTGGGGCAGCCTGGACAGGGCTGTACTTCTCCCTCCAGGCCCTGCTTGTTATTTCAGCAGATGAAGATGTTTTGCTGCCTCTTTCCCCTGTCTGGGACTCTGCTCGTTTCTCAGAGTTCCTGCCCAGCTCAGGACTAATTGGCTTTAATAACTCCTTGATCAACCTTGGCTTGGACACAGCTCCAAGTCCTTTTAACAGCTCAGCTCTCCTCTAGGTCTGACCAACAGCTCACTGGGCTCTGCTGCCCCGTGGCTGGAGAAACACCATAGCAAAACCATGCAGCAGTTTCCCAACTTCCTGCAGGACGTGGGAAAAGTGAATTTTTTTGTTAGAGAGAGGCTCTTCCTCTTCTCACCTCCAGGCAAAACACCTGGACTTGCTGATTCTTCTTCAGCAGCTCCCACACAGACCCCACCTCAATTCCACTGCTGGGTTTTTGGCAAGGTCACCTCAGCATCCCCAGGCAGAGCTGTTTCCAGATTGCTGCCATTCCCAACACTTCTGCTCCCTTCCAACTCCCAATTTGGGTGCAAAAGCTTTAAATTTCTGCTATAAATTACTAGAGCAGCATCCAGGACTTTCAACTTTTTTCCCCCTGAGCTGACTTGTGACAAGCCAGAGGAAAATCCTTTCAAATGCAAACTCCCTGGCCAGAGCTGGAGAAGAGAAAAGCCTGGAAACATCAGACTGCAAAGCACATCAGATCCAGGTGGGATCCAGCTTCCATTTGTCAGGGAAAAGATAACAACCCCCAGATCACCAGTTCAAACACACATTTGCTTAATAGATATTTCATTCTGCTTTTATGAGCACTGAAGGGGATAGGGAAAGAAAAAAAAAAGGGAACAAAAAGGTGGGGTTGGTTTTCAGGCTCCGGAGTTGACATTTCTGATAACGATCTAAAAGCCGGTTATCTGTGAAAACAGCCCCGGGGCTCGGTGTCTCCTCTGATTTCCTGGCTCTAAAGAACGACTGTCGAGTACATTTGAATTCAGCACTGTCTGCTCGGAACACGGTGCTTTATACAACTGCCACATGTTATCATTCTGAGGAGATCTGTCTGCTCCAAGGTGTCTTTGAGCATCTGTGCCCTCTGTGTTCACGACTGTGTGCCTGAATTGCTTTGAATCCATCTGTCTGTATCCATCACCATCATTAAATCCTGCAAAATCTCCCTGACTGGGTGCCTTTGACCTCAGAAGTGCTGTTTCAAGAAGTAAATTGTCAATTTTTATTTTGCAAATCAAATTTAATACAATTTCTGCCGATGAACTGTAACCAGCAAATTCTATTAAGATATTTATGTGCTCCTTCTGCTCCAATCTATCTCAATTCATTCCAGATGCAAGCCCAAGGAACCAGAATAAAGTATTGTGCAGTGGTGACCTTAAAAATCTAATTGCTGTACTTACTTATTTTCATTGGTAACAGGAATGGTCTTCCCTCCAGGAACAAGTTCATGGCAAACCAGCTGAGGGAAGAAATGATTGGATTGCTAATTACTGCCTGGAACCACAATGGAAGGAAATGCCATGCTAAGCTGTTACCTCCCCATAAAACATTTATTTTTACAATAAAACAGCAGGATTTAAAATTTAAGTAATAATCCTGCTTCTGCCTTGAACCAGCTTCACTTAACTATTAACAGAGTAATTGAACAGTAGGAACTGCAGCTCTCCCACCAGTGCAGCCAGCCCTTCTCCAAGGAAGCCTCCTCTGCAGTCTGATCCATCACTGCTGAACCACACACAAATCAATTCCAAGAGCCCTGGGGGACTGTCACAATCCCAGAATCTAGAAGCTGAGCAAGCTCAGAGAGCTCAGCCTGACAGCACAACCCAAAGCTGGCTGAGCTGCAGGTCTCATGCAGGAGCTCTGTCCCTGCAGCTGGGCACTCCAGGCAGGAAGGCAGAGCCAGCAGGGATCTCCCAGTGCCTGCTGATCTCCTCCAGCTCAGGGCCAGGGCAGGACCCTCCAGGTGCTGCCTGCAGAGTCCCCACTCCTCTTTGCCCACTTTACAGAGGCCTCAGTGCCTCAGGTCCAGGTGAATTCCAAGGTGAGACTGAAGCCAGCACAGGGAATGAGCTCAGCTGTGACATGGCTGTGGCTGCAGGGACACAGAGCTCAGTCAGGGTGACCCCACCTGGCTCCTTCAGCACAACCAAAGCACTGGGGGAACAGGAGAGCCTGGGTTATTTTATTTTTAACCCCAGTGAACCACAGCCTGCAGTGTGTCATTGCTGGGCTCCACATCCTGCTCCTACCTTCATTTTTCACATGGAAGAACCCTCCAAGCTGAAACCTCAGCAATCCTGAGGCAGTAGCAGGTGTGCTCCATGGCTCCCCATGGAATTTGCAGCAAAAAGCACTTTTATCTTATCTCTCTCCAGATTTTCCAGCTCTGCACACACAACTTCACAGGGCTCAAGTGCAACCAAGTACCTCCAAGTCTTCCTAAGGGATTGCCAAACAGCTTTTCATTCTCAAGGCCAAGAGACCTCCTGACACACTTGGGAGCTTCCCTGGTAGATGGGAAGAAAAGGAATTTCTCCCTATTCACAGGCTCTTCTTTTAAGAGGGGAACACCAGTTATGCAGGGGAAGCATTAAACACTTTTTCAACCCTGGAAGTAGAAAAATTAAGGCTCAGAGGGGAACCTCTTCTTGTGGAAAAAGCTGTTTGCTGCCCACAGGTACATATTGAATCCCATGGCTGAGTTCAGACAAGCTGAGAGGACAAAGAAGAGGTAAGGTCCAAAAAATCACTGACTAAAAACCTACCTGACCCATCACATCTTCATCATAGGACAGTGTCAAGCCCAGGTCACTGATATCACCATCATAACGCTGGAGAACAACAAGGAGAAGGAAAAAGAAAAAGGGGAAAAAGGTCAGGGCTCAGCAGCAGAACCACCCGTCACTCCCAGGTTCTGACAACAGGCAGCAATCAGGGAGGTGAATGACAGGAAAATTCTTGCTCCAACCTTAATTGAAGTGAGATTCTTATAGAACTCTGAGTCCAAGGAGGGCAGTTCATCCACGGAGCTGTAGAAGACACTGTGGTGGTGCCCAAGGAGCTGACTCAAAAAGAAGGAAGCAAATGGCACATCCACAACTATTCCCTGTGGACAAGAAGAATGCACAGGTAAGGTCCTGCCACACACTTGTGGTTGTGGCATCTTTGGTTACCTGCAAGGCAGATCTTGTGATGTGGAACAAGTGCAAAGAGCACTTTGCAAGGCACCAAAATCAGCTACAAACTCCACATTCTCTTGAAACCCATTAATTAGTATGGCAGGTGCAAAAAGGCACTTGGGGAACTCCATGTGTTCTTTAAAAGAACTGTATTACATGGTTTGGACTGAAAGAGGGGAGATTTAGTGAGACACATGGAAAAATCCTTCCCTGTGAGGGAAGTGAGGCCCTGGCTGAGGGTGCTCAGAGAAGCTATTGCTGTCCCTGGATCCCTGGAAGTGTCCAAGGTCAGGCTGGATGGGGATTGGAGCAACCTGGGATAGTGGAAGGTGTCCCTGCCCACGGCAAGGATTGGATTAGAAAGTTCTCTTTCAGCCCAAATCATTCTATCAGAGTTATTCTGTTATTTCATCCTCCTTTTTGCCTCATGTCCCTTTGAGCTATTCACAAGTGGATGTTTGTAAGGTGGAATACCAAAAAACCAGGCTGGTGTCCCAACACCATGAGGAACAATCAATTCATGACCCATGTTTTACCTCCAAAATTATTTTTAATACATGCCTAAAGAAATTCCAGTCTGTTCCATCAAGAGGATCTTTATCCAAGACATTTTTCCAAACTCCATTCTTCAATAAGCACCCCCCAAGCAGGACAGGTGCCCTCAAAGGCACCACCACTGACAAGATCCCAACCTGGTGCTCCTGGCTCACCTCATACACAGCCTTCCCAAGCATCTTCCCCACAAACTCAAAGAGCTGCAGGTAGTTCTCATGGATGTAGGATGTTGGGGATGGATACAGCCTCTCATCACCACTGGTGGTCTGCACAAAGAGATAAGAGATAAGAGCCCAGTGAGGCAGAATGGCTTTGCCTGCACCAGGTCACCTCAGGTGGCACCTGTGTCCTACCTTAAACAGGTTCAGTGCAGGGTCAAACACCTTTTTAATGATTTCTTCCAGGAACTCTTTGAAGACCCCATCTTGATCAATACCAGCCTCATCAACCCCCAGGTCATTGACAAACTTCACCCTGATCACTCCCTTCATGGCGTTCTGGGAAAGCTGCCGGAGCTGCTCGTACCCATCCTACACAGAGCAGAAAACCAGAGGATAATCCCAGAGAGAGACACGTGAAACACCCACCCAGAGATGCAGCAGAGACAGCACACAGGCCCACCAAGGACATCTGAATTTGTCATTGAGTCTTGAGCTCAAAAAACCAGCATTTTCCGAGTCAAAATTCCAGGTTTGCAGCAGCCTGAGCTGAACGAGGGTCCAGCATTCTCCTGGAATGTCAGTTCTGGGAGTGGGTCCCTCAGCAGCCACGGAGAAGGTAAAATCACACCTCCCTGCCCTGTTTTTGTTAGGCCAGGCTGCTGCCCTGGGGGCTGGCTCGTGTCCCTCACCTCGAGCATGCGGGAGCGGCGGATGGTGATGTGGGTGACGTGAGGGGACGCCGAGCTCGTCTCCACCAGCCCCAGCTTCTCCTTCTCCTTGGTCACCATGTTCCGGAAAAGCAGCACCCTCTGCAAAAAAGAAAACAAATAGACAATCCATAGGGAGCCTCATCCTGCAGGGCAGCAGGGATTTAGGAGGCTCCTGACACACAGAACTGCTGCTGGTTGTCCTGATCCCAGCTGTTCCCAGTGGTGCCACTGTCACCCACTCGCTGTGTGCTGCTGCACACACAGATGAGCTCTATCACAACACAGATCAAGGCATTTGAAGGAAATGCACTAGGAAGTGGTGAGGACACAGATCAGTCCTCTCTCAGTGACAGAAATCAAGATATTTAGAGGAAATCTATTGGGGAAGGTGAGGATGAAGGAGAAGATTTTTATTCAGCTGGCATTTCAAAAGAAGCTCCATGTCACAAAATGCTCCAGGCACATGTCTCTCTTACCCCAATGGCCACCCAGGCTATTGATTCCCAGCTCCACCCTCTGCCCCCATCCCACTCACGTTCTTGTGGGGAATGACATGTGGGATGTACTGCAGGAGCAGCTGGGCTCGTTTCTTGTCCTTGTCCAGCTCCTGGAAGAGCACGCTGGGTTTGAGGTCCCTTGACAAAGAAAGGCAGAGATTCAGAGATCCCAGGTGTGGGAGAGAGGGAACAGGTAGTCATTCTAAAGATGACTGCAGTGCTCAGTGTACATTCTAAGAAGGTAAAAAGGGGCCAGGGACACCCAACCTCTGGGTGCTGAGTCAGTTTTCAAAGCACCACCTAAACCTCCCATCACAGAGAAAAGCACAACACGACGGGTGTCCTTAACTGCCAACACAGGCAGCAGTTTCACCTCAATCCCACAGGCAGAATGTCCATAAGAACCCCCAAATCAGGCTCCCCAGAGGATGTGGGGCAGTGGGACAAGCCTGGAGCTGCCCAGGATCCCTGCCCTGGGCCACTCACTTGCGCAGCCAGTGATCCTCGGGAGCGAAGCGCCGGCGACAGTCCCGCTCGTACAGCACCATGAGCCAGCCATGCACAGAATGGAACAGCTCCAGGGTCTCCCCTCGGGCATTCTCTGCACAAAAGGAACAAGGCAGCAAAGTCCAGGCACCCCTGGCACCAGCAGGAGTCACACCTTGATTATCCTCCCCACAGTAACAGCACTGGGGTGTTTTCCTGATCCGCATGTCCTCTGGAGGGAAGGATTTTGTGCCTCTGGGAAGAGAGATGGTCTCTTCTTTAAACAGAGCTAATCAAAGCCATCTCATTTCACATCAGAGCTGGACTATCTCAGCTAATTACCAGAGAGCTGAGCTCTACCCAAATTATACCAGCAGAGAGATCCACAGCAGATTCTACAGAGACCCAAGCAAGCTGCTCTGCCTGGTCACAGCACTGCCCTGCTCTTGTCCAACACATGGCCCAGCCTTGCTAAACCTCATCTCTGCCAAAAACCAACGTGCCCATCATGTCTGTTACACAAATCCTTACTGGAAATAGGGAAGTGCTCTGGATTTGGCACAAAGCATGATCGTGGCATCTGGACATCAAAAGACTGGGACATATTCCCACACTGAAGTGCTTTTTGTGCCAAGGAATAATTAGCAGAAGCTTCAAATTCCAAAATTAATGCCATTTGTGGTTCTAAGAGTAACATCAACTCAATCTACTAAAAGCACTCACCTACAATTCCATCCCAGATCATCTTAAACACAAAGGAATTCAGGAAAGAGGAGATGGTCACCAGCTCTTCCAGTTTGAATGAAATCTGCTCTTCGTAGACCTCGATGTCATCCAGAATCCTGTCAGAGCAAACAAATGCAAATGCACAAGTGTAAATTTAATTCCCTGTTGAAATTTTCATAAAGGCACATTATCCTTTAGCAGCAGCTCTCATTTCTATGACAACTGACACCCATGAGGATCCAAAGTCATAAACAACCAAACCTTATTTATGGATTTTGACTGATAGCAGATCCTAACAGAAGATTGTATGAGAGGCTGAGATACAAGCAAAGTCAGTGTTTCAGGCTTAAAAAAAACCTTTTCCATTCCAAAGAAAATTTTTATTTTTTTATTCAAGAGGAGAGAACTGTCTCTAGTGACCAGCAAGGGCAATTTTCCACCCCCTTTCCCACTTTCTGTGTTGTTTCTTTTCCTCTTCCTGCCCAGTTCTGTCACCAGCTGCAAGCAGCACATGGCTGAAGGAGAAAAGTCCTTTTGAAGCCTTTTATTTTTCAGGAATCAATCCCAAAAGCTTGCTGCTTTACCCTGCCTTCTTATCTTCATGAAAAGACATAAACCCTTAAATGTTTCTCTTGAACCTGAAGGAACACAACAGCTCCACGTCACAAATCCAGGGATCCCCATCCATGAGCTACCTACGTGATGAGGTGACGGGAGCAGTCACAGAACAGCATCAACATGGCCAGCAGCCTCTTGGATTCCTCTGTGTCGTTGTTCAAACACTCCAAAAAGAGTTTCAACCCTCCCTGTGGTCCCAGCTCACAGATGAAAGCCCACAATTTGGGCAGCAGATCATCCAGATAAGTGAGACCTAAGAAAATATAAAGTGCACCCAGTAAAGTTCATTCTGCTGCTTGTGAAAGCTCAGAGAGGTGAAGCTTGAAGCTGCAAGAGCCTTTTGCAAAGCAGAAGAGGAACATGATCATCCCATTTGGCTCCCAGGCCTGTCTGCATTAACAGGAGAGGGACAATCACCAGGAAAGCACAAACCCCCCCGCTCCCTAAGCTTTTAGTGAGGCATTGTTTGCACATCTTGAAACTTTTCCCTCTAATTCTTTTGCAGCTTTAGAAAATAATGAATTCCTGTGATCCCATATCCACCTTAGGGATGAGAACACAACAGGGCTGCACCCATAGTCACCACAAAGCACCCAAAGCTCTGGACTCACTCCCTGCTCTACCCACCAGACCAAAACAGTGATCTCCTCCTCCACCTCTTCCCAAGACAGACAATTTGTTCTCAAGATGTATGAAAGCATTCAGTGTTCCCACCACAGCAAGATTAATATTGCCAGGCTCCCCAAAAACCCTGACTCAGGGTGAAGATTGAGAGGGAGTAAGCAAGGTTTCATGAGAGGAAAACTTGCTTTAATTTGTATTCTTGAGACTTTGTGCTCGATCAAGTGGTGCTGAATGTTATTGATCCCACGGATGATTCAGGATGGAACAAGCCTTCCCCAGCCAGTCAATAACCTGTTGGCAGTGATAAAACTCCCAACAAATCAACAGAAATAAGAAAAAAAAAAGGATTTGAGCAGCAGGGAGGTGGCCTGACCTGTGAGGATCTGCAGGCGGATCTGGGTGAGGGTGGTCAGGGTGGTTTGGTACAGGACACAGATGCTGCAAACCTTCTGCACCTCGGCAGAGTCCACGCGCTTCCCTCCCACAGGCTTCAGGATGTTCCTGACTGAGGCAGACTTCTGGAAAGCTCTCTTGAACAGGTCTGGGGGCAGAAACACAGAAGGAATGCCAAAAGGCAGGGTTAGATGGGATTTTGGGAAGGAATTGTTCCCTGTGAGGGTGAGGAAGCCCTGGCACAGGGTGCCCAGAGAAGCTGTGGCTGCCCCTGGGTCCCTGAAGTGTCCAAGGCCAGGTTGGATAGAGCTTGGATCAAGGGAAGGTGTCCCTGCCCATGGCCCCAAATCCCTTCTAATTCACACCATTCCATAGTTCTATACATGCTCTACAGGACAAGGTGAAAAGAATGAGCTGTGAGTGCCCTTCCAACCCAAACCACTCATGATCCACGGTCCTGACTGCAGCAAATAATGACCACAGAATCCTGTGTTATGGGCAACAGCTAGAAAATATCAGATTTACAGTTATCCCAAATCCTTTTCTGTAGGACCACCACACCTCACAGGTGCAGGATCCAGCTTCACCTTGCTTTTCACATGGGAAGCTGAGCTCTCATCTTCCCTTGGAAGTCTTAAGTTTTGCCAAAAGCACTTCAGCTTTTTGAAAAGAAACTGCTAAAATAAGCAAATATTTTTCTAGCACTAAAGAAAGAGGCTTGCCCCAGGTCACAGAAGCATTCCAAGGAGGAATTACAAATAGGAGGCATCACAACTCTACCTAAGCAGCAGCAGCTGCTGCAAGTAATTATTCAACGCTTTTGGCATAAGTGGAAAAGTCAAAGCTCTGCAAGTCAGGGAGAGAGATCCATGTAAACACACACACAGACAAAAAGCCCCAAAACCCTCCAGAACTGACTTTTCATAGGAAGGCTGTTCTGAGGGGAGATTGGCTGGGCTGGCAGCTGAGCTATCTCCTGATTTTCCAGCAGTTTCTTGCTGAGCACATCATTGAAGAGGATGCGGATCATGTGGACCCCCCAGAGGTGCTGCAGCTGCTTGGTCAGCAGGGGCATGGACTCGTTCAGCCTGGAAGACAGAGCAGGGGACAGCTTAGAGGGCAGCTTGGAATAAAACACCAGGCACTGGTACTGATCCATTTAGCTCATAATCCAAACTGGAATATGCACCCACCCACAGAATAGTCTGTGCAGGAATGCTGCAGTTTATTGTGCAGCTAGAAGCTGAAATAGCTGAGAAATTATTCTCCCTGTTCATCTCAAAACATAAAACACTTTGCAGCATATTAAAAAAAAAATTAAAAATAAAAGGAGAGGCTTCATCATCTTTATCAGTGAGGTCCTTCCCACTCACCCATAATCCACAGTCTGTGAGAACCAGCCCAGCACAGGGTGCCAGTGGGTGAGGTTGGATTTCTTCTGGGACACATACTTCTGGCAGTAGGAGAGCATCTGGATGAGCACCCCCACAAAATGAGCTGTCTCCTCCTCCAGCACCTGGTCATTCAGGGAGCCCAGGAACACCAGATTGCCTGGAGGAAGGACAGCAAGGCTTAAGAAGGAACAGATGCTGTGGGACAGGGGTTACAGGTAAAGTGAATCCTTTCCCAGTCCCAGGAGAGGATTTGTGTCAGCAGTGATCTCAGAGGCCACCCTGCAGGAAGCCATTTCCAGCACACATCAACCCCTGAGGTGACAGGTCCCTTTGGCCACTTTCCCACCAACATCTACAAACTACTAGAAGCTACAACCCAGGGTTATCTCAGAGTCCCAACTGGTAATCTTGTTACTTTTGCAGAAATGTGAACTGAAATATGTAACAGCATTTAGGGGAGGAAGATCCAAGTCTGCCACACTCCAAGACTTGCTCAGAGTCAAGTGAAAAGCTGGCAGAGATGATGCATGACATGGATACAAGAATAAAAATCTCTGTCCCTTCTTCCCTTTGCTAAGGTCTTAAATCTTGTCTGTAACATCCCAAAATATTCTGTAGAGTTATTATGTAGAGAAAATTATCAAAATAACAATTAAAAACTATGAGTTGGAGGCACCTCTGCCCCATGAGAAAAGAAGATCTGAATCAAGACTCTTTTTCAAACCAAACAGAAGAGGTGGAGGTGCTCACCCAGCAAGCAGAGGGTGTGACTGCCCTCCAGGCACACGCACACGTCCCGGCACTGCGACTCCCGGCTCAGGAACAGGATGAACTTGCGGAAGAGACCGTGGGATTCCATCACTGCCAGGCGCTGGAACACAGCATGGAGGGGCCACTGAACCTGGGAAGCAGCACAGTCCCTCTCCTGACCTGCCAGCAGCACTGGGCACTGGCTTTTCTTCCCAAATAAAGCAGCAAATTGAGGCTGCTTTAGTGTCAAACACTCTGCCCTATAGAGTGTTTGACACAGAGCTGAGCTGGGAAATAAAACCCCTGGAAGGTGAATGGGTCATGATGGAGATGGAGCCAGACCTTTGCAATGTTCTGCAAGATCATTGGTTCTCTGCAAGAACACAGGATTAGCCCATTTGGCACAAAACCTGCACCAAACAGATTGAATTGGATTAGTGGGCAGCACACTTGTCACCCCCACAGAGCCTCTGCCACCCAAAAGGGTGATTTTGACTTTGGCTCTGTGGTTATGGAAAAGCAAGGACATGAAAAATTCAAGCTGTGGGTCATATATGCCTTTATTATGTATTTATTTAGGTATTTTAGGGCAGTTCAGCCCATCATCCCACTGGTGTTAATAACTTCTGCATTAGAAATCCAGAGTATTTGTAAGGCTTACAGAACAGAGAATTGAAACAGGCAAAGAGAAATGTCAAAGCTCTGTTCCAAGAGCTGGTAAAATGGAATAACAAGTGGCCTGGTGTGATAATCAGTCCTCTGAGATCACCCACTTACCTCAGGGGTGAGAGTAGCAAGGTGAGTCATTATGGCAGGCACAGACATGACATGGATCAGGAAGGACCTCAGCAGATTGTCTGAGAACTGTGCAGCAACCACAGGGCTACAGAAAGAGAGAGAAACACTTCAGAGCTCAACACAACCTAGGAAAGCAACACAGCCTCCAAGTGAGCCATCCAGAACTGGGAATTCCCTCAGCAAGAACCACAGACACAGGGAATGGGTTGGGCTGGAAGGGAACTTAAAGCTCAGCTCATCCCACACCCCTGCCATGGGAAAGGACCCCTTCCACTAACCCAGGTTGTTCCAAGCCCTTTCCAACCTGGCTTTGAAGCATCCCAGGGAAAAGATCAAAAGATCATTCACTCACAGCTCTGTTCTCAGAGCAAGCTCACCCTGAAGTGAACTGCACCCTCAAGTTAAGGCTCACACTAATTCCTGACTCAAAACCACTCTAATCTGAAAAAGGGTGACAGCAAAGTGAGCCATTTGCCTAAAGCAACTTCTTTCCTCAGGGTGATATTCTTAATGGCAGAAAACCACTGAAAGAATGAGAAGTCTTTTTAAAAAAAAACACTAAAAAAAGACAAGTTTGGCTGCAAATCCCCCCAGGCTGCTCCAGCTGACTCACCGCAAGGCAAGGGAGAAGATGGCAGTTAAGGAACCTTTGGACAGGGAAGGTCTGGATCTTGCCAAGCCATTAGTTAGCAAAATCTGGAATGGAAAAAATATATCAAAATATAAAAACCCTGTAGTACTCAGAAAAAAAAATACTATTACTCCTGAGAGACATTAAGGTTATTTAATGCAGAGAAAAAGAACAGCAGAGCAGCCTAAAATCCAGTTCTTACAAGTTGTTTGGCAGAACTAGAAGGGCTTTAGGTTAATAATGGCAGAAGAGAGATAATGCAATGAAATCAGACACTCTGCAAGACTTATTTCCCTAGAACCTGTGCTCACAGGCTTTAAAAATTAACAGGCAAGGCTCAGAGTTTGGTAATGTAATTCTTATTTAAAAGATTCATTACATCCGTTCCTTTTCCCAGCAGAGCAGCAAACAAACCCAACCAATACAATGTGGCAGCTGCAAAGTTTGGCAAAATTATCTAGGACTTGTCCCTGTCCATCTCATGATGAGGTGATTGAGGAGGATTTAGGTTCAGCAGCAGTGACAGAAGGGGAAGGGTGGATTTGGTCTCAGGTGGGGACACTGCTTTACTTGAGAAGCACTTGAGAGAACTTTATTTGAGAAACTTGAGAGACCTTTGCTTTGCTTGAGAAAAATATAACCATGCACAAATCACCAGCAGCTCATCCCTGAGACCCCAGCACAGACCCAAAGAGCTCCTCAGGAGAGGGGCACAGGCAGGGCTGGGGCTGGTTTGGGTGGAGCTGGGGCTGTGCAGCCCAGACTGACCTGCAGCACGGAGTAGAAGCCCTTCTGGTTCAGGTGGCCCATGATGTTGGCACAGATGTGGTTCATGGCAGGTCTCAGGGTCTCACCTTTGGGTTAAAGCACTGATGTCACTCCCACAGGAAGGTTTGTCACTGCCCAAGACCTCCTGGTACAAAGTCCTTGTCCTTCTACACAAACCCATCATTCTGGCAGCATTTCACACTGTATTGTTCAGGATCTAAGAGTCTCATTTCCTCCCACTACCTTTCTGCCTTTTCTACACCTATTTCTCACAAAACCCCAGGGCTAAGAGCACATTCCCTTATCCTCTGACCACTTCTTGTGTGGGGGTTTTTGGATTATAAAAATGCTGTAACAACTGTTGGTGTCCTAAGGGAAGCAGCCTTATCCCAAAGGGGACCAGACTAATCCCAAAGGAATCCTTGTTTTGGGCAAACACAGGAGCAGAATGAATGTTTGTGGTAACCAAGGTGCAGAAACAGAATTCCAGAATGGTTTGGGTGGAAGGAGTGTTAAGGATCATCCCATCCCAAACCCCTGCCAAGGGCAGGGACACTTCCCACTATCCCAGGTAGCTCCAAACCCTCTCCAACCTGGCCTTGGACACTTCCAGGGATGGAGCAGCCACAGTTTCTCTGAAACTTGTGTCAGAGCATTCAGCAGATTTTAACACCAAGTCCCAAATCAGTGGCCTAAAGATCTGGATGCACCAACCTTTTCCTCGGAGGATTTTCCAGGTGGAAGTGTCAGTGAAGGTGACCAGCATTGTGAGGTGCAAGTTCACCAGTCTGGAGTCCTGCAGGATGTCAGGCTGGGATAACAAACAGCAGAGTTAACAAATCCACTGAGGCTTGTGCCACCTGCCAAATGCAGGGAGAGAAAACACAAGAATAGTCCTTACCTTGAGCTGCTTGAGGAATTCGCAGCAAAACCACAGGATGTCTTTGATCTGCTTGATCCAGAGGAGTGTGAGGTCCTTGGAGAGTGCCAGTGACACGTACCACACCTGAGCAAGGGAGGGATGCACAGAGGGATCAGGGTTTGTGCTACTGCTGGGCAGAGTTTGGGGACTGAACCCAGCAGTGGGACCAAGATGCTCCTCTCCCCAAATTCCTACATCAACCAGCCCAAAACCAAGTGTCCCTTAACTCCCATGATTGCACAGAATAAAAATTCCCAGGAATACTAAAGGACTTGTCCTGACTTTCCCTGTGGAATCTCCACAGTGTTCAAGGGCTTCTGAAAGCTTAAAATTACATATTAACAAAGTGAATCCCCACACAGAGAGTGAAAAATGACCACTAAGCCCTCCCCACTCCAAACCAAACCCCCCTGCTGACCTTGGGCTCGTTCTCCACATCCATGCTGGTCAGGATACAACGGCACAGCTTTTCAAACCTCTGGGAAAATCCAAAGGTGGGATTAGTTCTAACTACAGGAAGGGCTGGAAAAGCACAAGGAACAGCTCAGCAGAGGGAGGAAGATCTCTCTGTCTCAAATCAGCAAATGTTTCCAGCACATTCCCTACAGGAATCCTGATGGCTCCTTCCCTGGAAGCACACACATCACACTGCTGCTGCTGTGCAGAATTCTCTCCTTTTTTTGGGGCTTTTTTTGGGTGCTGTACCTACAGAAAACTACATTTGAGCACAGATTTCCATGGGATAGAGATTAAAAAAATCCCTCACTGCTGCTACCATTGGAACACAGCTTTCCATCTTCCAGCTGGTTTCCTTCCAGTCAGCCCTCACAGCTTCCTGGGATCATCATTTCAGGGCTTCACTCTGAACCCACAAGTTCAGAGCATGGTGAGAAAAGCTGCTGGGGGACAAACAGCCTTCCCTGTGCCAACACAGATCTCTGGGAGCTGTCCCAATGTACCTGGGGTGTGCCAAAATCCCCAGGCACTGCTCAGCTCCTGCAGCTGGCACAGTCACCAGGAAAAACATCCATTAAAGGATGTCCCAAATTCAGAACCACTGCTGAAAAATTCAAGGCTTCTCCTGTTTCAATCCTTCAGGAAGGGCCAGGAATCAGAGAGAACATTGCTGAAGGCAAAATATATTGCAAGAACCCCCAAGATCACTGGGCAAGGAATTAAACATATTTAACCTATCCCCAAAAGCGTGGCAGGATGTCAGGGCAGTGTCCTCACCTCCTTGTCCTCCTTGGCATTGAACACAAACAGCAGCTTCCTGGCAATCCTGAACACAGACAGGGCACTTCTTTTACTTGAGCCACATTCATTTGTCCCAAAGAAATCATCCACCTCTCTCCTAGCAAAGAGGGAAAGACGAGGAGTTAAAAAGCAATCACAGAGCAAAGAATTCCTTCCCTGAAGGGGCAGACAAGGAAGATGGAGAGAGATTTTTATAAAGGTCTGGAATGACAGGAAAAAGGGGAATGGACTCAAACTGACACAGCACAGGGTTAGATGGAATATTGGGAAGAAATTCTTCCCTGTGAGGGTGGAATAAGCTGTGGCTGCCTCATCCCTGGAAATGTCCAAGCCCAGCTTGGAGCAACCTGGGCTGGTGAAAAGCAGCGAGAGCTTTGGAATGAGATGAGCTTTAAGGACCCTTCCAAACCAACATATTGCATGATGCCACAAATCCCACACACCTGATGTCCCTCTGCAGGTGGCAACGACACAGAAACCTCCTGACCAGGGCCTGGAGCTGCACTGCTGCTCTCTCCCTCTCCTTCAGCTCCCGCCGCTCCTCCCGCGCCTGCCGTGCCTTGTCCAGGAACTGTGCCCTGGAGGATTGGCTGGCACTGAACATGGCAAAGGGAGCAAAGGATCCTCACAGCAAACACCTGGAAAAACACAGCACAGTGGGAAAAACACTCAGAGAAAGGCAGTTCTTGGCTCCCTGCAGGGGAGGGGAGAATCCGACAGCAGAGGGAAATGTGGGATGAAAAAAAAAACCCAGTGATTGTCACGGGGCTGCAGCAGGGACACAAAAACACTGGCAGGGAATCCTTCCAGCACAGCCCACAGCCTGCTGCAGGCTGGGAGGTTTTAAGTGGAAAAATAAACAAATCAGTGGTTTTGAGACTGTGCTCCACCCTCCCTTCACCAGCCTCTGTTCTTTCCTTGGTAACAGATAAGAACAATTCCCCGGCCAGGGACAGGAGGCAAAGGGCATGAGGGACACTGATTTATTGCCACTCACCACATAAAACACCCGGGGCCAACCAGAGCTTTATAAACAGCAAAAAAGCGCTCACCTGAGGGGTCACTTCTTCAAGGGAAGCATGTGATGCTCATTTACACACGCACATGATCCCCATCCAGAGGCTTCGGGCAGCTCCTGCGTGGACAAGCACATTCCGTGCGGCTGATTTGGGGACTTAGACTTTCCCTCCGCAGTCCCGAGTCCTTTGGACCCGGTTTACTCCTCCCTGCACCCGCAAGGAAAACGGTAAGTGGGAGAAGAAGCAGCACCGCGGCACGGCGGCGGTCACCAGCACAGGCAGCTGAGAGGGACGGATAACTCCGTGTGTGACAGCACGGAAGGACAAAGCGACCAGGGCAGCCGGGGACCGGAGCAGGTGCCACTCCCGAGTAGAGCCACCCACAGCCCTGAAACTGGGTTACAGCTCCCGGGACTCGCCCACGGCGCAGCCACAGAGCCCCCTCAGCCCCGGTGACAGCACCCGCATCCATCCCGCAGCCCCGTTTGCACCGCAGCCTCCCCGGGCCCAGGCTCGCCCCGCCGGGCCCCGCCGCTGCCGGCAGCCTCCCCGCAGCCCCCAGGCGCTCACCCTCGTGCCGGCGGACACCGGACCGGCCGGGCCGGGCCGAGCGGCCCCGGAACCCCCCGGTCCCTCCCGGTTCCCCCGCCCAGGCCGCGGCCGCAGCCCCCTCCTCGCCCCCGTGTCCGCGCTCCCCGTCCGGCCGCCAACCCGCCCCGCCGCTGCCGTTCCGCCGGCCCGCTCACCGGCTCGGCGCGGGGAGAACAGCCGGCCCTGCGTCCCGGTGATACCGGGAAGGTCGAACCAAGCCAGGCCGAACCGGGCCGGGCCAGGCCCGTGAGGCGGCAGCGCACGGCGGCAGCGGCCGGGGGGGCCCGGCGGGCCATCGGACGGGTTTGGGGGCGCACCCGGGCGGCGCCGGAAGCGAAGCGAGGGGCGGAAGTTCCCCCGCCCGGCGCTCCCGCTCGCTCGGTCCGAGGGGCTCGGTCCGTTCATGGTGAGGGGGAAAAGGCGGCGCGGGGCCCGGGGGACGCGCCTGCAGGGCCGGGACGGGCTCTGGGCCTCGCGGGGAGGGAGGGGCTGCAGGACTGAGGGGCTGGTGGGGAACGGGGGAGTGGGGAGGGGGGTGTGAGAGGCTGTGGGGCCTCGGCAGGGCAGGGGGAGCTGAGGGGGCTCCGGCCCTCATGGGGGGTTAAGGGACTCTGGGCCGGGGGGCTTAGAGGGGTTTGGGCCATGGGAGGGGCACTGAGAGAGGCGGAGGGGCCCGGGGTTGCGGGTAGCGGTCCAGCCCGGGGGTGCGTGCGGGGGCCGCTGCCCTGGGAGGGGTCGTGGTGAGGATTTGGGGGTCCGGATGAGGATTTGGGGTTCGTTCCCCTAGAGCGGTGCGGGTGTTGAGGAGTGGCAGCCCCCAGGGATGGGCTGGGCCAGCCGTGAGGTTGGAGAGAGGTCCCGGGGGCAGTCTGACCCACGATCACGGTCCGGTTTGCGGGTGTCCCGTCCCCAGCGTGGTTTGCGCTGCGATTTGGGGTCTCTCAGTGGTGGGATCGATCCCCTCTGGAACCCCGGGCTCATTCCTGCCCAGGCTGCTGTGTTCGGTACCGGAGGGAGCTGGAACGTGAGCAGAGGTCGCTGCCGGTGCATCCCGGAGATGATGGGATCACCTCTAGGCCATCCCTGCCCCTCCTACTCCCTCTCCTGTGCCGCACAGCTCCGGCTCCTTTGGGAGTTTCATGGCGGTGAAGCAAGAATGCTTCGGTTCGGCGCATCCCGTGGGAGCTGCAGGAGCAGGGATGGAGAGGGTTAATTATCCCACCCTGTCCCATCCCGAGGAAAGGAGGCTCCAAGTGATTAACGATTTATCGGCTCTGGGGGCATTTGTGGAGCTGAGCCTCCTGTGCCAGTGTGACCTCGGTGACAGGGGGGTGACAGGAATGTGGCTGGAGGCTGCTCTGTCCGGCTGGATTTTGGTGCTATGAGCAGTGTGGGAGGGCAGGGAAGAGCAGGAAAAGCTCCTGTGTGCTCTCCCTGTTTGCTCCGAGGGAAAAAGCCTTGAAAACCTGTGGATATTCTGCATTTTAGCGCTGGGGAATCTGTTGGTTTCTGCATTTGGAGTCACAGGAATGATCTGCTCCACTTGTGTGTGTTGGGAATTGCCCAATTCCATCCCAGATTATTGATGGAGTAAGAGCTTTAAGCTGTGGAGTTGTGTAAGAAATGAAAGCAGTTGTTGTGGGAAAGCATTGGCTTTGCAGTGCAAAACCCAGCTCAGCATTCCCAGGGCTTTTCCCCGGGAAAAAAACGGGGGCTGTGCCCACGAGTGTCCTTCAGCTCCTGAGAGTGAAACATTTAAAACACTTGAGAACTTCACACAGAGAGCCAGGGGAGGAGCCGAGGTGTGAAACACCCGGTGGGAACGGGGGTGTCACAGTGCCTGGGTGGGAATTATTCCTTGGAGCTGGGAGGTCCTTCCTTGAGCAGGGAACTGCCCTCTTGAGCTGAGAGCTGCTCCTTTGGGCTGGGAACTGCTCCCTTTGAGCTGGGAAGTCCTTCCTTGAACTGGAAAGTCCTCCCTTGAGCTGGGAGCTGCTCCCTTGAGCTGGGGAGTCCTTCCTTGAGCTGGAAATTGCACTCTTGAAGTGGGACCTCCTTCCCTGAGCTGGGAAGTCCTTCCTTGAGCTGGGAGCTGCTCCCTTGAGCTGGGAAGTCCTTCCTTGAACTGGAAAATCTTTTCTTGAGCTGGGAGCTGCTCCCTTGAACTGGGAATTACATTCTTGAGCTTGGAACTCTTTTCTTGAACTGGGAAGTCCTCCCTTGAGCTGGGAGCTGCTCCCTTGAGCTGGAAAGTCCTCCCTTGAACTGGGAACTCCTCCCTTGAGCTGGAAATTGCACTCTTGAGCTAGGACCTCCTTTCCTGAGCTGGGAATTTCTTCCTTGAACTGGAAAGTCCTTCCTTTGAGCTGCGAGGTCCTTCCTTGAGCTGGAAAGTCTTTCCTCGAGCTGGGAACTTTTTCCTTGAGCTGGGACCTCCTGCCTTGAGCTGGGAATTGCTCTCTTGAGCTGGTCACCCCGTTCCTTGCAGGAAGAGATGTCGGGAGAGAGCGTGGTGAGCTCAGCAGTGCCGGCGGCCGCGACGCGCACGACGTCCTTCAAGGGGAGCAGCCCCAGCTCCAAGTACGTGAAGCTGAACGTGGGGGGAGCCCTGTACTACACCACCATGCAGACCCTGACCAAGCAGGACACCATGCTCAAGGCCATGTTCAGCGGGCGCATGGAGGTGCTCACGGACAGTGAAGGTAAGGATTGGGGTGTTCCTGGTGTCCTCTACGTCCTTCCTGGGCAGGGAAAGTCACAGGGGTCATGGGACAGTTAGAGGAACTTCTGTTGGTAGGGTGAAGGTAAGGATTGGGGTGTTCCTGGTGCTCTCCACGTCCTTCGTGGGCAGGGAGAGTCACAGGGGTCATGGCACGGTTAGAGGAACTTCTGTTCTTCTGTTGGGAGGGTGAAGGTAAGGATTGGGATGTTCCTGGTGTCCTCTGTGTCCTTCATGGGCAGGGAGAGTCACAGGGGTCATGGCATGGTTAGAGGAACTTCTGTTCTTCTGTTGGGAGGGTGAAGGTAAGGATTGGGGTGTTGCTGGTGTCCTCTACATCCTTCGTGAGCAGGGAAAGTCACAGGGGTCATGGCACGGTTAGAGGAACTTCTGTTCTTCTGTTGGTAGGGTGAAGGTAAGGATTGGGGTGTTCCTGGTGTCCTCTGTGTCCTTCGTGGGCAGGGAAAGTCACAGGGGTCATGGGACGGTTGGAGGAACTTCTGTTGGGAGGGTGAAGGTAAGGATTGGGATGTTCCTGGTGTCCTCTACATCCTTCCTGGGCAGGGAAGCCCACAGGGGTCCTGGGAAGGTCAGAAGAACTTCTGTTGGTAGGGTGAAGGTAATAATTGGGATGTTCCTGGTGCTCTCCACGTCCTTCGTGGGCAGGGAAAGCCACAGGGGTCCTGGGAAGGTCAGAGGATCTTCTGTTGGTAGGGTTGGAAGGATGGAGGATGTCTCCTGCAAGGGAGGGTTGGGATTGTTCAGCCTGGACAAAAGGCAGGTTTGGGGTGACCTAATTGAAGGAGCCACAAGAGCCACAGAGAGAATATTTATAAGGCCCTGGAGTGGCAGGACAAGAGAATAGGTTTGGATTAGATATTGGGATGAAATCTTTCCCTGTGAGGGTGCTGAGGCCCTGGCACAGGGTGCCCAGAGAAGCTGTGGCTGCCCCTGGATCCCTGGAAGTGCTCAAGGCTAGGCTAGACAGGGGCTTGGAGCAACCTGGGCTAATGGGAGGTGCCCCTGCCCATGGGAAAGAGTGGACTAAATAATCTTCAAGGACTAAATTATCTTCAAGCACTAAATAATCTTCAATCTCCCAGCCCAACCCATGCTGTTGTTCCATGATTCCGTGATTATACAGCTGGGAAAAATGTGGAACCAAAGACAAGGATGACCTGGGTGGTTGCCTGAGCAGCAGAAGGAGACTAAGAAGTCCCAAAGGTCCTGTCTGGCCCAGGTGACACCTGGAGCATCTTTTCCTTTCAGAATACTGACACTAAAGCTCTGAAGCCCATGGAAGAAGGTGGGAATAGTGATCAGGAATCTTTGAGCTGGGGCTTGTGTGTCCTCTTGGAAGCTCAGGATGCCATTCCCTCTTCTTCTCTCCTTGCTTATAAGTAAAATACAAAACATGCTGTGAACATAAGTATAAATGAGTTAAAAGCTGATTTTTTTAAATGAAACCATTTTTTTGTGGGACTATTGACAGCTGATTTCCCTAAAACAGAACCAGTTGCAAAATTTTCAGAAAATTTAGAATCTTATCTCCACATTCCCACATTGTGGGTGTGGCAGAGTTTAATTGGAAGCTCAGCTTTATTTTCACTCTGATATTTTACCCATAACAATATTTAAGAACCTTTGTCTTTAACTGCAGCCTCTGCAAAGCTGAACCTGGAGATTCAAACACCTCCCTTGGGATTAA
Source organism: Setophaga petechia (assembly GCA_024362935.1). Taxonomy (NCBI): domain Eukaryota; kingdom Metazoa; phylum Chordata; class Aves; order Passeriformes; family Parulidae; genus Setophaga; species Setophaga petechia. Next base: position 12,243,262 of record JANCRA010000021.1, read on the forward strand.
TTAGTTATTATTTGAAAATTTTGTTTGAATTTGCTGCAAATAGAGAAAATATATTACAGGGTGGACTGAGTTTTGAGTGCTTTAAAACAGTCTGTTTAGAGATTTATGATAAGCTTTCCTGAGATAAAATGAAGTGGATTTGAAGGGAAAAATGTAAAAATAGAGCCTGATTAGCTGAATATTCCTGGTTTAGCCAGAAGTCTTTCTATTTAAGCTGGGGAAAACAAAGCTATGTTGTTCCAGGTGTAATCCCAGGCCAGGATAAAGCAGGAATGTGGGTGTTGTGATTTGGATCAAAGGGTCTCTGGGATACTTATCCTGGATGCAGACCATGGGGGTTGCATTGATAAAGTCAGTCTGTGGGTCAAATTTGGGAAAAACTCAAATGGGAATCAACACTGGGTCCAGTTTGGAAAAAAACCTGACAAATGGGAATCAACACCTTGACTGGGAGCACTGCAGGAGTGGAAATGTTGTGAACATTCTCCCTTTGCTAAACTTGGGCTGGATCTTCCTGTCCCTCCCCAAAGCTGCTGTGCTGAATTTGATAATTCCAGACTTCCTGTGGTTGGAAATGGATTGGAAATTCCAAATTCATTTTGGAAACTCACCCACTGATCTCAGTGTCCTGGGCAGGTACAGGAGGGTTGGGACATCCCATCCCCAGGGCTAAGAAGCTCTGGAAGTGCTGTTTGCACCCCAAATCTGAAGATAACTGGAGTTTCTCCCACTAAAATACCACGTCTGGGATGTAAAATCCCAAGTTTGTTTTGCTGTGACTCCCACAGTGTGTGTGTGGGATTGTTCCATGGAACCAGTTTGTGTTTTAAGAGGAATTTGATACTTCCTGTATGTTGTAACACAGACACTCCCATTGCAGCAGTTCTTGCTTTATCTCCCCTTGCCTGGAAACTGGGACAATAGCACTGGGGCTGCTAAAGGAAACACTTTTTATCTGGAATTCTTCAAAATCCTCCTCATTGGTCACACCCTAAACCTGGCACCAAACAAAATGTTTCTTAGGAAAAGGAGCCAGGCTTGGGGAGCAGCTGGAAGGAGTTGGGTTTAACCAGTCTGGAATTTGGGTCCTGTTCTGTGTCTGGGATTCAGATCCCAGCTCCTCCTCCTCCCAGCTGAACAATTCCAACCTGCTGCTCCTCAGGCTGGAGGAGAACAGTCTGGGCTTCTCTGGCTGTGGGTGGCAGATGATTGTTTCCAGCTTAGAAATTATTGATGAACTGTAGCAAATCAGCATATTTGGAACATTTTCTCTGGATGGTAATGAGCAGGGAGAAGGATGTGAGTTTTCCAGGTGCATCCACCTGTTTCCAATTCTCTTGTTTCCCCTGACTCCCTGCTGCTGTTGATGGGGAAGCTGTTCCTGGTCCAGCTGCTGATAAGAGAGTGGAGCCTCAGGCAGTGTCCAGTGTCAGGCTCCTGTTTCACCTGCCAGGGCTTGCTTGGAAAATATCTGGTTTTAGCTGCAGTGTTTGGATCCTGTCCCTAAGAATTCCTGTAAGACAGAGATGAAGTTCCAAAGGTGATGTGTCCATGGACAAAGGCAGTGAGGGGAGGGGGGCTCTGCCCAGGTGAGACCCCACCTGCAGAGCTGCCCCAGCACAGGGAGGAGCTGGAGCTGCTGGAGACAGCCCAGAGGAGACACCAGGATGATCAGAGGGATGGAGCAGCTCTGCTGGGAGGAAAGGCTGGGATTGTTCAGCCTGGAGAAGGGAAGGAGCTGACAGAAATGAGGGAAAGGACTGTTTGCAGGGCCTGGAGTGGCAGGGTAGGTGGGGATGGCTTCAAATTGCTAGAGGGCAGGAATAGATGAGATATTGGGAAGAAATCCATCTTGTGAGGGTGGTGAGAGGCTGGGATGGAATTCCCAGAGATGCTGGGGCTGCCCCATCCCTGGAAGTGTCCAAGGCCAGGCATTGGAGCAGCCTGGGATAGTGGAAGGTGGCTCTGCCCAAGGCAGGGGGTTGGAACTGGATAAACTTTAGTTTCCTTTCCAACCCAAACCATTCCATGATTCCATACACCCCATGGATTCCATGCCCATGTTCCTAAATGGATCACAGGATGTTTTTGGAACACTGCAATTAAAAAAATGGCTCCAAAAGACTTCAGCCCACTTGTTGGCTCTGCTGTGGCCCAGTGGCACTGGGGTCACTTCCCTGTGACTCATCTCCTTTGGGCTGTTAGGGGGAAGCAGAAGAGTTTTTAAAGCTCTTCTAGTGGTCACTCTGATTTTGCAATGCTACTGGAAGTGTTTTCTCATCCCCACATGAAAATGAGCAACTGCTTCAGTTTCACCATCTGTAAACATGAAGTTGCAGCAGATTTTTGCAGCCTATGAGGAATCACACAGGAGTTTGGGGATGGTAATTCTGCTCTCAGCTGGCCCTTTACCTTCCTGTGTGCTCCAGTGAGCTTGGGAAGCAGCTGCATTTGTGGAATGGTTTATTACCATGGCTTGTGCTTCCTCTTTATCACAGAATCCCAGAATGGTTTGGGTAGGAAAAGACTTTAAAGCTCACCTTGTTGCACCCCTGCCATGGGCAGAGACACCTTCCACTAAATCTCTCACTAAAATGGGATTTCTTGCTTTCCATGCTCTGCACTGCCAAATGGGCTTTTTTCTGCTCTAGTTGGATTAGCCATTAGTCTGGATCAGTCCTTTCTTCCATCATTTCATTCTCTAGTTTGTTGTTCCAGCCTGTAAAATCACTCTTGGAGCACACTTTGTGTTGTCTGTGGACAGCAGGAATGAGGGAGCTGGGAAGGCTGCAGTGAGCTGCTGCAGAGTGTCTCCTTTTCCCTCAGAAAGGGCCGTGTTCCCTCTCCAGACTGAACCAAATGTTCAGACTTTCCCTCGTAATTCCATTCATGCAGAGCACACAGGGGCTGCTTTAACCTACTTTCCTTATTTGTCCAAAATATGACTCCTTCCCCACAAGAGTTTCCTCAGTGCATTCCTGAGCCTCAGCCTGTGAGAGTGGCCATCTGTTCACTCAGGGAAACTCCAGCCTTGGCACTGCCTGACTTCTCCAGGGTCCAGCCTGATCCCAGCAGTGAGAGGTGAAGTGTGGATGCTGCACCCACAGCTTTGGTTGTGGCTTTTTTCTTCCCTGGAGAAGAGAAGGCTCCAGGGAGACCTTGCAGGACTTTGCAGTGCCTAAAGGGGCTCCAGGAGAGCTGGAAGAGAGACTTTGGGCAAGGGCATGGAGGGACAAGACAAGGGGGAATGGCTTCCCACTGCCAGAGGCAGGGTTAGATGGGATATTGAGGAGAAATCCTTCCCTGTGAGAGTGCTGAGGCCCTGGCACTGGGTGCCCAGAGCAGCTGTGGCTGCCCCATCCCTGGAAGTGTCCAAGGCCAGGTTGGATGAGGCTTGGAGCAGCCTGGGATGGTGGAAGGTGTCCCTGCCCATGGATTTAAGGTCTCTTCCCACCCAGACCATTCCGGGATTTCCCTCACCCCCAGTGCCTCTCTGTGGTCAGGGCAGGGTCAGGGGTTATTTTTACTCACCCTTCACAGACTCCTCAGTAGGAACACATGAATATACTCCCAGAGACTGGATGGGCTCTAAGTTCCCTTCCAACCCAACCCATTCCATGATTCTCCTCCCACCACGGTCCCAAGCTCCAGCTATGCCGCACTCTCTGCTCACATTCCCCATTCCATCCTCCCACTCCCAGTTCCACCATGTCCTTCACCAGTTTGCTGTGCCAAGGCCTTTTCTCACATTGATCTCAGCTTGTCCTCACTGTGGCCTTCCTGTGTCCCCAGGCTGGATCCTGATCGACCGCTGTGGGAAGCACTTTGGGACAATCCTGAACTACCTGCGGGACGGGGCCGTGCCGCTCCCCGAGAGCCGCCGGGAGATCGAGGAGCTGCTGGCTGAGGCCAAGTACTACCTGGTGCAGGGGCTGGTGGATGAATGCCAGGCAGCCCTGCAGGTGGGCACGGGGCCCAGGGGCAGCTGGGGGTGGGCAGGATTTTCTCCTGGTCTTCATGTGGTGATTTTGGAGGCTGGGATGGAAATGGGAATTGTTCGTGTTGTCATCTGCTGGAGTCTGGTCACATCTAGGAGAACCAGCTTCTTTCCAGAGCTGCTGGAGCCCTGTTGTGATCTTTGTTATGCTCTGAGGTTGCCATCTTGGGTTTGATGCCACTGTCACTGATGTCCTGTTTGAGAGAGGCCCCATTCCAGATCGTGCTGTTTAACTGGGCACAGGACATTCAGTGGTGGAGCACAGGAATGGACACCTCACCTGTCCCTAGCCAGCCACAGCTCGCTCCCCAGGGACACCACAGGGACAGACTGGACACTGATCCCTCAGCAGAGGTCATTCCCAGGATATATGGCTGTGCCCTGGGAGCTGGTGTCACTCAGCTGCTGTTTGGTTCTTCTCTCATAGAACAAGGACGCCTATGAGCCCTTCTGCAAGGTCCCAGTGATCACCTCCTCCAAGGAGGAGCAGAAGCTGATTGCAACCTCCAACAAGGTGAGAGAGACTGGGATGTGCCATGGAGAGAGCTGAGGGTGTCCAGCCTGGAGAGGAGAATGTCTGGGGAGACCTCAGATCTCCTTCCAGTGCCTAAAGGGGCTCCAAGAGAGCTGGAGTGCTGAACAAGGGATGGAGTGACAGGATAAGGGGTGATGCCTTTAGGCTGAAGGAGGGCAGGGTTAGATGGGATATTAGGAAAAAATTCTTCCCTGTGAGGGTGGGCAGGCCCTGGCTCAGGGTGCCCAGAGAAGCTGTGGCTGTCCCATCCCCAGAAGTGTCCAAGGCCAGGCTGGACAGGGCTTGGAGCAACCTGGGATAGTGGAAAGTGTCCCTGTACGTAGCAGGGAGTGCTGATGAGGCAGAGGGAAGATAAGAATAGATGAGGATCCAGTCCCAGAAGGGATTGTAGCCCCATTGCCAACCTGTGCATCACAGGTTTGCAGTAACAGCAGTAACACCACTGAAATCCCACTGGGAATTTGTCATTGCATCTTCTCTGTGGGGCTCTGGGCTGAGCTGAGGTTCCAGCTCTGGCTGTGCTCCCTGGAACTCATCTGTGCTTTGCTTTTTACAGCCAGCAGTGAAGCTGCTCTATAACAGAAGCAACAACAAATATTCCTACACCAGGTGAGTGACTTCAGCTGGAATTGTTGGAAGTTTTTCATAGACTAAAATCCACTATAAAAGTTTCCTTTTTCTTCCCCCAGACCCAATGACAGATTGGTGTTGGCAGGCACTCCATTTTTTCCCAATTAATTTCAAACTGCAGCCAGAAGGGAGTCTGCTGCCATCCATGGAAGGCTGAGCCTGTGCTATTCCTGTGCCAGAGGAGTTCCTCTAATCCTTAGGTGCAGCTGGCAGAGGCTCCTGGCCAAGTGCTGTCTGCATTCCCATGGACTGCAGTGTGGTAGTTGAACACAGGGAGCTCAGTGAGTGGTGAAATCATCAAACTGGGGGCCTTGTCCTTTTTCCCTTATTCCCTTATAAGTTTCATGACATAACAGTGCCCATCCAGGGTGCTGAGCTCAGGAATGGTTTGATTTGGCTGATATGATTTTGCACCTGGGTGAAATGTCCTTGGACAGTTGTTCACAGGGCTGTTGCTGTTGCATTGGTGCTGCTTCAGGTTTTCCTGCCTGTAGTAGTGAAATAACAAGAATTAATTTCTTTGGTTTACCCCATCCCTGGAAGTGTCCAAGGCCAGGTTGGATGGGGCTTGAAGCAATCTGGGATAGTGGAAGGTGCCCCTGCCCATGTCATAGGATGGCACTGGATGGACTTTAAGGTCCCTCCAACCCAACCCATCCTGGGATTCTGTGACACAGGAATCTCAGAGCTGTCAGTGCTCACTGCTCCCACTCTTTCCACGTGCTCTGTAAATTCCTGCTGCTGCCTCCATTCCCACAGCAACTCCGATGACAACATGCTGAAGAACATTGAGCTCTTTGACAAGCTGTCCCTGAGGTTCAACGGGAGGGTGCTCTTCATCAAGGATGTCATTGGGGATGAGATCTGCTGCTGGTCGTTCTACGGGCAGGGCCGCAAGATCGCCGAGGTCTGCTGCACCTCCATCGTTTATGCCACCGAGAAGAAGCAGACCAAGGTACAGGAAAACTGGGACAGTGACAGCTGAACAGGCTGGCACTTTGTCATTGTTCAGCACCTCTGGAGGGTAATCAGTGTGTTGAGAGTGGGGCAGCAGCTGGAGCTCATCCTGGGGGTACAGCAGGAGCTGCCTGCTCTGGGAAATTGGGATATTCCATAAAGCCCTGTGGTATTCCATAATGCATTGTGGTATCCATAATGTTCAGTCCAGCTCTATCTAGAGACAAACTTATGCATTTAACTGCATTTGGGTTTGGGAGTTGCAAATATATGATCTAGAGATGGAACTAAATGATCTTTAAGGTCCCTCCCAACCCAAACCATTCCCTGGCTCTAGCCCCCCATGTAAGGAGGGATCCAGCAGTGGCACACCTTCCCTGTATTCTTCCCTTTCCCAGGAGAGATCTGCCTGGTTCTGGTAAAAACCCAACTTCTTGTTGGACTCAAAAGCTGGAAGCACAAAATGGACTAGAAAGGATTGTGCCTGAAAGGATTTCTGTGGCTGGGGTGCATTTCAGGAACAGCAACACCGGGTGTCAGGAACCCAAACCGCGGTAACCTGGCGCCTGCAGTCAGTGACCTTCAATTCCCTCCCTGCCAGGTGGAGTTCCCAGAAGCCCGAATTTACGAGGAGACCCTGAACATTCTTCTGTACGAATCCCAGGACGGGAGGGGGCCGGACAATGCCCTCCTGGAAGCCACGGGAGGGGCTGCAGGGCGCTCCCACCACCTGGAGGAGGACGAGGAGCGGGAGCGCATCGAGCGCGTGCGGAGGATCCACATCAAGCGCCCCGACGACAGGGCCCACCTGCACCAGTGAGCCAGCCTGGGGACCCCCTCAGCTCTGGGGAAGGGGCTGCCCTGCAGCAGGACCAGGCAGTGCAACTCCTGTCCAGCACAGTCTGTAAATTGGGATTTGTAACAAACTCTAGGTTATTCGGGGTATTTAAATGCGGTAGTTGTAGGGCGAGGATCCATGAGGTTACTGGGCAGCCTGGAAGGGCCTGTTGAGCAGCTGGAGAAATGCCCAGAGTTTTTAGCACTCTTGTCGTTGCTGTTTTGTGCTGGAGAGGAGGAGGACTGGCTTCCTGTGACTTTGGTAACGATCCTGCACTTTAAAACCAAAACAACAAACAAAAGGTCAGCCAGCCACCCTCCTTCCCACCAGGCACTCCCTGACCCTCCTGGGCTGGGGGGAAAGGCAGGGACCTGGACCCAGGGCTGCTGCACAGCTCCCTGGCTCCTGGGAGAGAGCTTGGGAGTGCCTTGAGTGGCTCTCCAAAGAACAAATGGCACAGGCTGATGAGATTCCTGGAGTCTGGGGGCAGAGGGATCCCTCAGAGCAGTGGGAGGGAGCAGGGGCTGCTCCCTCAGGTTCCCCACAGCTCTCAGGATCTGCTCCTCCAAGGGTTCAGTGGAGCTTCTGCAGCACTGAGCTGGGGACACCCATCCCTGTTTTATCCCTACAGTTCAAGGTTAAAATTCCTCCCAGAGGAGGAGAATCAGGAGCAAACTGTCCACGGTTGCTTTCCCTAGGAGTGGTGTTGGTACTTGTCAGTGCTTAGAGCTTCTGCCTGAGCCTGGATCTCAGCTGGGAGGTTGGTCTCCAGCAGCTCCCAGGTACCAGGAGTCACAGCAGGTTCAATCCCCCCATTTTGGGGATGCTGGTGGGGGGCAACAGCCCTGGTTTCCTTCTGGAGCTGATCCAGGAGCATTGTCCTGCTCTGAGTGAGGGGACACAGAAGCAGGCAGTGACTCAGAGGCAGATACTCCCTGTTTGACTTCACCCTGAGGCTGTTCCAAATCCTCCCAGCCTTGGCAGCTGTGTGTGGAAGGGCAGAGCATGGAGGAGGCCACTGCATTGTGGTTTTCTACGAGTGCTTTTCTCTTTCAATGAATATTTTATCTACCTCCTTGTCTCCTGTTGCCTGTTGTGGAGTCAAGTGACAGCAGTGGTGGGAGGTGGGCTGTCATTCCATAGGGCTGAGCAGAGCCACAGCTGGGACAGTTCAGGTCACCAGTCCTGGGAGGGAGAGAAACCTGAGGTAGGAAGTGTTAAATTTGCACTGCAGCAGCACCCGTGGGTGACACCAGAGCACTCTGCCCTGGGCTAGAGTTTCTTTTGACCCTTCCTCTGGAATATTTAGCACTGGCTTTAACAGCCACACTCCTCTGGAGCAGCAGCTCTGTGTTCCTGCTCCAAGGATCCCTGCTCCTGGCTCAGGGCTGCTGAGGACATGGGAACAGTGTGAGACCAAAGGTGCTGCAGCAGCACCAGCCACGTTCTTCTGTTCCACAGAGCCCGGTGGTAGAGGCTGAAACACACCAGGAAGTGGCTGTACAGTTTTGGATCATCAAGTAAAGCTCAAAGATTTCCAATTTAATCTGAGGCCATCTTTCTAGTAACCAAAGACTTCTCCACATTGCAGGCAGCTGCTGGCTGTGGCAGAGGGGGGTGTTATACCTGTCTCCTTTCCTCTTTCTCCTGCAGCTGCTGATTGTTCACTGAGAGCTCCAGAGTCTCCTTGGGGTTCAGCAGCTTCATCTCTGTCCTGACACCTCAGGGCTTCCAGTCTGAGTTGTACTTAAACCTGTTTGCAGCACCCTCTAGGGCTGGAGCAGTGCAGAGGGGGAAGGAGCCAGTGCCTCTCCCCTCGGGGCTGGGATGAGCTGAGGGTGAGGCAGGGATGTCCTGGGTTGCTGTTTCTCCAGCACTGTGTACTTTGGCACTTACTGGTGATTACTGGGCTCTCACTGGGCTTCCCAGCATCTGGAGCAGCCCTTGGGGGTGGAGGCTGTGTCCCAGCAGAGGGGGGACCAGGGACCAGCCCCAGTCCTGCAGCAGACCCTGCTCACTCCAGCTGGGAGCTGCTGTCCAGCTCATCCCTGGCCGTGCTGACCTGCAGACCCCAGACCAAATCCAGTCCTGTGGGGCAGAGCAGCTTCAGCCCCAGGAGGTGACACCAGTACCAAGCACCTGACAGGTCACAGCTACGTGATTAACTTCTCTGTAAATAGATCCTTAACTGGCTTCAGGCTTTTCCCTTTCAGGATATGCAAACTAAGTTCTTAAAAAACCAGGGGAGGGCTGTTTTTAATCTTTGTACAGCGCTTTGTAGAGCTGTTGGTTTAGCAAAGTCACTCCAGGAGAGGTAAAGTTTCCATTTCAGTTTTGTTACTGCATTTGTGGGCTGTCTTAACTCACTCCTGAGCTCACCCTCGGGGTGTGGAGTGGTGCAGCCAAGCTCTGCTGTCCTGGGGCCTGTCCTTTACCTGCTGTCCCTGTCCTTGCTCTGGCCACACCCTGGTCCTGCCCTTGCACAAATGCTCTCAGCCCTGAGCCTCGTTACTCTAAATGGTTTTACTCTGAGCTCTCAGGTGCAGCTGGGGCTCAGGGCAGGTGTCCTGGGCACAAGCAGCTCTTCAGATTATCCTTCCCTGCCTCCCAGTGCCAGGGAGAGCAGAGCTGGCTGCTTCCATCCCCCAGCACCAGCAGTGCCAGCACAGCCCAGGGCAGCTGAGCAAAGTCCCCCTGGGGACAGGGACCAGCTCTAGTGCCCCTTTCCCACCTCTCTCCCTGTAGCAGCTGCTCCTGCACTTCCCCAAGGCAGGTTTGGATCCCCTGGGCAGCACCTGGGCAAGGCTCCAAGCTCCCATCCTACCTTAGAGCAAAGCATAGGTAGAACCTGTCAGTCTTAATGGAATTGTTTCATGGACAACAGCAAATTCCTGTTCTGTACAATCATTCCCACCTGTCCAGACTTCTGCACAGAACAAGCTTCAGCTGGATTTCAGTGTATGGTTGATGTTTGCAATATGTACTTTTGTTGGTTTTTTTTTTAATATAACACAATAAATTAGAAGATATTTCATATTTACATGTGTGTCACTTTATTACGTGCTTGGAGCTCCATGGCCTCATGGGCTGTGTGACTGGAGAAACTTCTGGGATGAAATCTCAGATCTCCATCCTAATTAATGTCAGTTTGACCTCCCTGGGGTAGAGGCCCAGCTGTTGGGATTCTCTCTGCCTTGAGAAAAGTTGGTTTTAGACCTGGGTTAATACTGCTCTGCATTTCCTGCAGTGCTCCTGAGTAGTGAGTCAAAGTACAGCTAGAAAAGCCTTTTGGCTTCTGTCCTAATCCTTCCTGACCTCTCAGAGATGGAGATTTTACCTTGGAACTTTGGGGATAAATGTCCCTGTGACCATGTAACGAGCGTCTCCTACTGGGAATGTTACAGCAACATCAGGGATTTTATTTATCTATAGTTGAATCATTTTAAACTATAAAAAAAGAGCCTAAAAGATGCAAACAAACTCTCAAATCACAGCAGCCCTGTGGCATCAGAGATTCCAGGGGAGATGTGAGGGCTGGTCTCATCCTGCAGGCTCCTTTCTGTTCCCAGCCAAGGGAACAGGAACTGGTTCTCATCAAGACTTTTTTGGGGTTGACACCTGGGAGGAGAAGAGGAAGGAGCCATTAAATCAGGAATTCTCAAGGTGCCTGGGAAGAGAGGTGGTGGTGGTGTTTCTATTTGCCCATTGGTAGATAGAGACAATTCCCTCCATCTCATCTGCAGGATGGAGAACTCCACTTGGAATTCTTCCTTGGAGCTGTCAGCTCAGAGGACCTGCTTGGGTGACAAGAAGTGCCTTCCCTCCATCCACCAGCCCATTTCAGGCATAACTTGGTTGAGGGAGGTGGAAAACATCCCCTGAGGCCTCATGTTGCTGGTGCACATTGAGTTTGGGTCAGACTAAATTCTCTGAGTGCCTACACCAGGAACCAGCCTTGCTGCCCCCATCCCTGGGCCAATTCCTGCACAATCCCTGGAGCTGCAGCTCCCAGCAGTGTCATGGATCACCTCATGCAGGTGACACTGACAGGGTGGTCACCTCCCCAGGGCCAATTCCTGCACAATCCCTGGAGCTGCAGCTCCCAGCCCTGCCATGGATCACCTCATGCAGGTGACACTGACGGGGTGGTCACCTCCTGCTTTGGGAAGGGTCTCAGTCCCTCCTGCACTCCCTGGAAGGGGAGGCTGTGCTCTCTGCAGGTGGGGATCCAAAGGAGGAAGCACCAGGTGCCTCCCTGGGCTCAGCTGAGGCCTTACCACTGTCAGCTGTCCAGTTTTGTCCTTGAAAACCTGAGGCTCTGGCCCCACGGTGAACACCATGGTCCCCTCCTTGCCGGAGCCCACGCGGAACCGGAGGCTGGAAGCACAGGAGGGCCTTGTCACGGACATGTTTTATGAAAAATCCTTTTGTTAGGATCTTTTTCTCCTGAGAAGCTGAGATGCCTCAGAAATTAAATGTAAATAATAATTATCTGCTGCTGTGGAATGCAACAGGTGGATCTGTGATTGGTCTCATGTGGTTGGTTTTAATTAATGGCCAATCACAGTCCAGCTGTCCAGACTGTCTCGGTCAGTCACAAGCCTTTATTATCATTCCATTCCTTTTCTATTGCTTTTCTAGCCTTCTGATGAAATCCTTTCTTCTATTATTTTAGTATAGTTTTAATATATCATTTTAATATAATATATAATAAAATAATAAATCAGCCCTCTGAAACATGGAGTCAAGATTCTCATCTCTTCCCTCGTCCTGGGACCCCTGTGAACACCACCACAGCCCCTGGAGAGCTCTCCCCACAAGAGGCTTTACTCCAAACCCCCTTTATTTCTGTTCCCTGGGCAAATCTTGTTAGAGGAGCAGATCAGAGCCTCCAGCTTAGGTGAATTTCCTAAACAATTGCATTATCCCAGCGAGCCCAAGGGGTTGATGAATGGAACAAGGCTGCCCAGCTCAGGCTTTTGAGTGTTCTTGGTGCAATTAAGCACTGGAAGCTAAGCAGATCTGACCTGGAGGAAAGCACTGAGCACACCAAATCTAATTAGAGTTGAAATGCAAAGGCCAGGCTGAAAAGCTGGAGCAGAAGTGCAGGTTTCACCTGCCAGCTCCAATTCCCAGAGAGGTTGGAGACATGGGCTGCATCCACCTGCCAGGAGCTCGAGGCTGGCACTGGGAGGAATCACATTTTGGGCCTCCTCAATCTGTCTGGGAGAGGAGCATTTGTCCTGATGTGACCCACAGCTTCCCAGCTGGCTTTCCTGAGGCTAATGGGATCCCCTGTGGAACCACTAAAGCCATGACCTCATGGCCAGGTCACATCAGAAAACTGGGAAAAAAAAGTGGGTTTAAAGTACAATCACCTAGAAATAAATTGGGTTTTGGCAGGTGGGGCATGGGCAGCTGTCAGAGCAGAGCAGCACTCCTAGCAAGGTACAAGGACTCATTGGAATGATTTTTAATACATTTTCTCTCAGTGCATGCCATTTCATCTCCCTGTGCCTCTGGGAGTCACAAAAACAGAGATGCTGCTGCCCCAGACCTGCCCAGCTTTGGGCACTGTCTGCTGGGGTGATTTAACAGTCTTGACCTAGTCCAGGTGTCGTGGTTTGACCAGAAATGGGACATCTGTGCCAGTGTCGAACCATGACACCAGGCCTAAAAGGTTTTCCCATAAAACTGAGCCTGCCCAGTGCTACCCATCCACCTTCCTGCCTTCCTTACCTTCCCTTCACCACTTTAACTGCACTTTGCTTGTTGGCCAATATGCAGAGCTTGGTCACTGTCTCAAAGATGTGCTCACACTGCAGGATCACATCTCCCTGGAAACAAAAAAAGAGGGATAAAGTCACCTGGCATCACCCCAGCACCTGATGGTGCAGAGAAACTCCTTTGGAATGGCTACCAGGCAGAAGTGACCAATTTAAACACCCTCTCCAGGGATTATTTAGGATTTATTTGGTCTAAAAAAAGGAAGGAGCGTGTCCAGAGAAGGGGATGGAGAATCAGCCACAGCAGGAGGGGCTGAGGGAGCTGGGGGGGCTCAGCCTGGAGAAAAGGAGGCCCAGGGGGAATCTTCTCATTCTCCACCACTCCCTGGCAGGTTGGGATTACCAGTGAAAGTTTTAATGTAGAGACAGCAAGGATGTAAAGCCTGGCTGATTACACACTGAGTAACACCAGGAATTGTGTCATTCCAGGAGTTTATAGGATGCTATTAGAGGCATCAGCCCCATGACCTCACTTGAACCACCATCCCCATTTCCTACCTTCTGCTTGTTGTCTTCAGGAACATGAATGACCATGATCCCATCACTCAGGTTACTGGTGGAGATCCCTGCAAAAGAAGCCCAAATTTAGAGGGAAACCTACCAAACCCAGCTCCACACCACCCTCAGCTCCTTCTCCCAGGAGAAGCAACACCAGCCCCACATGGTTACAGGGGAAATCACATTCCTGAAGGAGGGCTCTGTCCCTCCTTAGAGTGAAGAATATTCCCATTCTTAGAGCAAAACACACAAAGCTCTTACTTTGATTGATTAATTAATCTGAATTTTCAAAATATCTTCTGCAGGTCCCTTTATGTCACCCATTGTCCATAGCACAATTCCAACAGTGGTGATTTAAACCCCTGAGCCGTTTGCCCCAACTGATTTTGGCAGCAGAAGAAGGGGAATGATTCATTCTACCCCTGAAGTGTAGTTTCAACAGTGCCAGAATTAAAAAATACCCACAAACCAGGTTAGGAAAGGTTTGGATTATTTTTTTTCCCTGTCAGCAGAAAGTGGTATCTTCCTGCATTTAAACATTTCAAGGAAATCTTACTCATAAAATCATCCTTCAAGGCTTTGTCCAGCCCTCAGAAAAAGAGGGACAGATCATTCAAATATCTTTGCAAGACAAAGTTTCAGAATTTCATCCTTCCTAAAGGATGCCTGGCAGAACAGGAATCCCCACCACAACTCACAGAACCATCATGGAGTGGTTTGGGTTGGAAGGAACTTTTAGGATCATCCCATTCCACCTGTCTCACTTGTCCAGGCTGCTCCTAGTCCCACCCAGCCTTGGACAGTGACTCCCAGAGGTACCTTTCAGGGTGGAATATTCGATTTTCTGTTTGATCTTGGCCATCTCCACCACGTAGGCCGAGCTCTGGGTGAGCACCAGGAGCCGCTCCCGCGCCTTGAACCCGTTCCTGTCGTATTTCACCACGGGGGTCACATACTGAAAACAGCGAGCTGGAATCAGCATTTCCACCCCTGCAAGCTCCTGCTCCAGGGGTTTGGATTGTCCTGACTGGAAACAGCTCAGCAAGGAGCAGGTCACAGGGATCTGGATTCCCCACACTGGGAAATTCAGGAGGTAAAATCGTGGGAATGATGGGGCCCCTGTGCCCTCTATGCCATAACCATGGGAAGTGCAGGGACACTCCAGCTCTGCCCCTGCCCTGGACAGGGCTAGGAATGTTCTTTAAGCTTTCATTAAAAGGAATCTTAAATAACTTTTAATTAGGTTTTCAATGATTTCAGTTATTTTTCTCAATTATTTTGAGACCTGTCTCAAATTTAGAAGCAAGGAAATGGTGGCTCTGCTGCTCTTCATCAGTCCTTGAGTGAGCAACCAGCTCCAGGACTCCAGTGAATGTAATTCCAAGAGTTCTGCCCTTCCCTTACCTTGATGTTCTCCCCACGGATGAGCTGCAGCACTTTGGGATTTAGGTCATTCTCTTCTGAGGAGCAAACCATAAAAACAAACTAGGTGTGGGTGCCAGAGCCACAGCCCCAGACAGACACTCCCCACCCCTCAGCAAATTCCAGAGAGCTGGTTCAGCTGTCCTCATCCCAAATGGCTTTTTCCCCCTTGGAATGCTCCCTTCCAAACTGAGGGTGGTCACCTCCAGCTGCTCCCAAACCCATTTTGGTGACTTTTCCTGCCTGACAAGTGAATTCACACTGGGAGTTTCTGCCTGGTTTTGGGTCTGCTGTTGGTTCAGACCCTCGTCCATCCATCCCAGCCAGCCCCCAGGGAATTCTGCTCAGGTTTCTGGCTTTCTGTCCCAGAGGGATCCCAGTACCCCCAGTCTGAGAACAATCCAGCAGTGATGTCATGTCACTGGATGTGACAGGGAGAACTCCCGTGGCAGGTGATGCTGCCTCTGCCAGGAAGGAATTTCTCTTGGAAAATGAGTCTGTTTGGTCAGGCAGGAATTCACAGAGCCAGGAGGATGTGGCTGAGGCCTGCAGGGGTTTTCTGCACTCACTCAGGCGGGTCTCCAGGAAGGGCTGGCTGAGGCTCTCCAGGTACCCCTCCTTCTTCCCACTGAAAACAGCACTGGTCACCACCTTCTGCTGCAGCTGATGGGAGAAGGAACAGCCTTGACACTCAGAATTCCACTACAGGGAACACCAGCAGGGACAATGCAAACACTGCCACCCCACAGCATCCTTCTGCTCACACACTGCCCGCCTGACCCATGGAATCTTGGATTTGTACTGCATTTCTCCTGAGAGCTTTGGGTTATTCTGGGAAAATCCTACCGATTTTTGGTATTTATGGATTTTTTTCCAATTCCATGGAGAGCAGATTTCATGCCATTAAATTAAGCTCCACCTCTCTGCCCTCTCCATCATGAGGGACACCTGGGTCCAGGAGTTTGCTCTCCTATGATGAGAAGTTTGCTCTTATCCCTGAGGGACTGACTGGAGCAGCAGGATCAGAAGGTGCTGCCTGTGTCCCAGGTGATCCTCAGGGATCACAGCTGTTTGAACTGCCACATTTGCATTCCAGGGGTTGTTACCTGCACTTTCCTCTCAGCAGTGAGCCCTCGGCAGTATTTCCTCACCAGGTTCCTCACGCAGATTTTCTGGAGCATCTCAGATGTCTGCAACAAAAATTCAGGAAAAAATAAAGTAGGGAAGTTGTACAAACAGCTCTGCCTGTGCCATGAGCCTAGAACCCCATGGGACTAATTTTTTTATTAGGGCTTGTGAGTTCACTCTTCTGTCAGTGCATTTTCCCTTTTTATTGTTTAAACCAACAGGGAGCTTCATCATTTCTCTTGCAAAGACCAACCACTGTGCCATCCCACCCATTCCCACCCAAACACAGCAGATCTTGGGGTTTTTCCAAAGCCTCTGAAAAGAGGATGAGCCAGCAGCAGATCATTTTCTCCCACCTGGAATGTGCACACGCATGGCCACCAAACTGGGGCCACCTGCACCTCTCCCAAAGCCTCCAGAACCCCTCACCTCTTCCAGGATGGAGGGAGGCCGGAGCCAGCTCTTGTCCAAGACGTTTTTTGGGAGGTGGTCTCGGAGCTTCATCAGGTAGTGGTACTGTGAAAGCCTCACAAAGTCCCTGTTCTCGTCACAGAGGGGTTTCTTCCGATTGATGAAGCCGTTTATGAACCTACAGAAAATATCCTGTGACCTCCAGAAATCCATGGAAATGAGGGGAGGGACAGGCTAAGGATCACTGGTGTTAACACTGAGGGTCAGCCATGGAAATCTCAAGCTTTAGAATATTCTAAATATTAACAGGTTTTTACCAAGTTCTGTTGGCCAAACCACAGCGCTCTGGAGTTCAGAAGGAATCAGCTCTGCTTCAGGGTTTAGGGGAGTGGAGAGGGAGGATGAATAGAATGGAGTGACATGAGAAAAATTAGGATGAAATCCTTCCCTGGGAGGGTGGTGAGGCCCTGGCACAGGTTCCCAGAGAAGCTGTGGCTGCCCCTGGATCCCTGGAAATGTCACAGGCCAGGCTGGATGGGGCTTGGAGCAACCTGGGACAGTGGGAGGTGTCCCCTTGGCAGGGTGGGGAGGGACTGGATGGGCTTTGAGGTCCCTTCCAACCCAAACCATTGTGGGGTTCTGTGGCTGGGCAATAGGGCTGGGACAGTTACTTCCTGATGGTCTGCACTGCCCACGTCCTCTTCTTGGCTGCCCTCCGTGCCAGGGCTCCTCTCCAGCAGGCCTCCAGCTTGATTGCTGCAAGAGGGAATCATTCCTGGGCTTTGGCCTTCCCATTCCCCCAGCAGAATCTAAAACTGGTTATTTTACAGCTCTAAAAAGCAGCTGGTGGGAACAGCAAGTTTGGAATGTTTTGTTCTCCATGGTGGATCGAGTTCCACCTGTGCTGTGGGGCTCAGCATCAAGGCCAGGCCTTGTCCCTGCTCTGCCTCCTGCTGTCCCTGCCCACAGCCCAGAAAGCTGCTCTGAGCCTGCACTTTACATCAGCCTGCTATGATAAGAGGGGTTTTTCCCCCAGCAGCTGAGGATCAACCCCCAGGTACCCCAGAATGTCCCCAGTGTGGGACAGAAGCTGCTGGTGCTGCCCAGAGCTGCTCCCACAGCTGAGCCCAAGAGCAGCTCGTGGTGTGAGGATCCAAACAGAACTAAAGGAACCTCTGGAAAAGCTCTGGGATTGCTCTGGGTGCAGCTGCCACCTCCTGTGACCCCAACAGCCCCAAGTGCTGCCCACAGCACCACGGATTTGGGACCTCCCAAAGCCCCCAGCCCTAAGAGAATCACACACTGCAGAGGCTGTACCTGCTTTCCTCTTCTTCTGGTAGGCTCTTTTCCCAAGGAATCCTTTGTATTTGGCCTGGAGTCTTGAAACTGGAAAGAAGGCAGAGACACTACTGGCACCTGCAGGGTCAGAGCTGAGCTCCTGCCCTCCATGGCACAGGGGACAGAGGGGACCAGAAGCTGCCCCGGTGGGCACCATGACCTCCAGTTCTGCTCCTCAAGGAATCCCTAGGATGAGACAGAAGTGACCCCAATCCCAAGGGAAAGGCTCTTGGTGCATCTGGGCATGGACAGGGAGGTACTCATAGGATTGAGGAGCTCCAAAGGAGCCACAAATCCACAATTCAAGGGATTTCCCCCCAGCCTGGAGCAACTTTATTGAGTTTTCCATAAATTATGAGAGGTATGCAGACCAGGGTTGGGAGAGACCTTAAATCCCATCCCATTCCACCCCTGCCATGGGCTGGGACACCTTCCACCATCCCAGGTTGCTCCAAGCCCCACCCAAGCCAGAGGCAGGAAGAAGGTCCCAGACCAAGGGAACTGGAACCTTACGCAGCAGGTGCTTTCTGTACTCAAAGGCATCTTCTGTGGCAAACAGGGTCTTTGGGAAACGGATGAATATTTTGGTTCTGAAAAAGAGACCAGGAGTAGGTTATCCATGGAGAGCCATCCTTCCTGAGCAGGCTCAGAGCCCCCCAAACAGCTGTAATGCCACCAAGCCTGAGCTGCCTTGGGCTGCCCAGGGAAGCAGGAGAAGCTGGAGCCCTCACACAGAAATGGAAGAAATGAGGTTGGAAACAGGTAAACCATGGAAACAGGTTTATTTTAAAAAAATATTATTTTTACCATGGAAACAGGTAAAAATAATGAGGAAATTTGTGCATCTGAGGGTTTTATCTCTCTTCTCACTCCTGTCACAGAAGATCCAGGACAGCAAACACTGAGCAGCCAGAGCAAGGCACTTACCTTCCTAATTTGTACTCCTCAGGCTTGTAACCAATGTGTTTGATGAGTCTCTCCACACCCTCTGCTGCTGGCCCATGCCAGTGTGGCCAGGTAGCTGGGCAGAGACTTTTGTACCTGAAACATCAGCAGGACATCAATGCAAACAACCTGAAGTTTGAAGAAATCCTTCCCGAAATCACCCCTGAAATTCCCTTTGCTTCATTCAAGGCAGAAGATGCCAACACAGATCAAAATGATGCAGGTAACAACAGGCAAAGGATATTTTTGAAGGAGAAGGGGTTCTGCTGGCAACTCTCACTACTGGGACTGGAGTTCTGCTTCTTGTGCAGCCCTCAGGAGGGCAGGATGACCTGGCCAGAGGGGAGGCAGCTCCCTCACCTTTGCAGGAAGAGCTCGTACTTGCGGCGGTAGGCGAAGCCGGCGCGCCTCACCCGCAGGTGCTCCATCAGCCCCAGGTACTTCACCTGGTGTCGGATCAGGAAATCATCAAACTTCCCTGCAGCAAGAGCACACCTCCACTGGTCAGTTCTGCCTGGGGAAGCTCACCCACATCCCCATGTGTTGGGGGAAATCAGGAAGGAACCAAATCCCCAATTACCCACAGGGACAAATTTGCTGCCAGCTTGAACAGTGTTTAAGCTATTGTTTAAGCATGGTGGCATGCTTAATCTCCAATGGTGGCATGGTTAATTTTCATTTCCAATACCTATCACCTATGTTAGACAGTGAGCTTCTACTCTTAACCAATCTGTAAGTGCCAACATCACAGCAGAAGGTGGAGGCCAAGAAGAAGAAAGAGAAAGGCTGGACATGCCCAGATCCTTCCATCTTCCATCCTGAACCCCCATTCTAAAAACCCCAAAATCTACTTTTTCACCCCATGATAAATTCACTATCATTCTACTTAAACTGTCATGGCTTGCAATCCTTCATGTAAAGGTTGGTAATTGTTTTTTCCAAGGGCTAAATCAAAGGCACAGGGGTCTTGGGCTCTGTGCCAAGGTCTCTGAGCCCCCTGACAGGGTCTCGAGTCCTCCATGGCAGCCAGAGGAATTTCCTGGGTTCCCCACACATCTCCACACACACACACTGCACCCTGCTCCAAAGAAATCCCTCTGCCCATTCCTTGGGCTCAGCAGAGCCTCCAGGCCCAGCCTCACCAGGCTCCTTGTTCTCATTGGGTTTGATGCAGCGGATGTACGAGGGCTCCTTGGACATCAGGATCTCGATCAGACTCGTCAGGCTGTTCTTGAACTGGGTTGCAACCTAGGACAGCATCAAAAGGACTTCCTGAGCTCTGGAACTCCTCCCTGCATCCAGTTTAAACCTGGAAGCAAAAGCTGATGGCAGCCTGGAGTTTTTGGGATCAGGGATTAAACCAAGGCCTGGGGAGCTGAGATGATATTCAGAATTAAGACTAAAGACAGAACTCACAGTCTCTGGTCTCCTCCTGTTGTCCAGCTCTGACAGGAGGAAACACTCCCTGATGATGCTGTTCTTGGAGTTGCACAGCACCTAAAACAGGAGGGGATAAAAGTTGCCCTATTGAGCAGCCCTTCTTCTCCTCCTGAGAACATGCACAGTTACCTAAAGATCAGTGCTAAAGAGAAAAGGATGTTTTTGTTTGCTACAGAGAGTAAACAAATCTTCTGCACCAAGCAGGTGATGTAAAAGGACAGCATCTCTTTTTTTGGTGCTTACCTCCTTCAGGTTTCTGTACAGCAGATCATTATTCTTCTCCAGAAATCCTGAAAAAAAAAATTGAATTAAAAGAAAATAAAAAAGAAAATCAGAACATTCACATCCTCAAAATTCTCACTGCAGCCACATTTAAGACTTGCAGGTCAGCGCCTGCAGAGGGCAGGTATTTTGTAATTCCTCTGCCCATCAAGTCACCATCACCCACAGCATTTCAGGAGCTCAGGAGCTCCAGCCTGGCCATTCCCACTCACCCACAGCAGCTCAGGAGCTCAGCCTGGCCATTCCCACTCACCCACAGCAGTTCAGGAGCTCAGAAACTCCAGCCTGGTCATTCCCACTCACCCACAGCAGTTTAAGAGCTGAGTAGCTCCAGCCTGGCCATTCCCACTCACCCACAGCAGTTCAGGAGCTCCAGCCTGGTCATTCCCACTCACCCACAGCAGCTCAGGAGCTCAGGAACTCCAGCCTGGCCATTCCCACTCACCCACAGCAGCTCAGGAGCTCAGCCTGGCCACTCTCACTCACCCACAGCACAGTAGGTGACCTCTCCAGCGTAGTGGAGGAGGCGGAAATCCACCCAGTCGATCGATTTCCGCGTCTTCTGATCCGCCAGCTTGCGCCTGCCGGGGGAAAACCCAACAGAACACCAGGAGAAAGAGCAGCAAAGAGATTCCCTCAGCTTGGGGACAGCTGGAAAGGTGGTGTTTGATCCTGTTGATGGGGTCTGACTGTGGAGTTACCTTGAGCAAACCATCATCTCTCCCTGCTGGCAGCCCCATAAATCCTCAGGATACCTGGGATCTACTCATGGCCATTTGGCAGTGATCACCCATTCCAGAAGCATTTCTATTTCTTCCCATAACATCCATTTAAATACATTTTTACTGCTTATGTGGGGTGAAAAAACCACCAGCTCCCTCGACCCCAAAGCAAACCCAGAGGGGAAAAGATTTCAGACACTTTTGCCCTAGAGCAAGACCCCAAATACAAAGGAGGAATCCAAATGTTCGAGAATAGCAGGAATATTTCAGAAAGCAAGGATTCCTGGGGGGAAAAAAAAGGAACCAAGCAAGAAAAAAAAGAGCAACTTCACAGCTGAATTTTCAGCTTTGTAAGCAGTCACAAACAGCAGAGCTGAGTGTCACAACAGCACGTTCATGTATCAAAGCTCCTTCCAAGAGCAGATCTCGTGGAAGCAGCTCCAGCAGTTCTATTTAAAGCTTTTAATCAGGCAGAACAGCATTAAGGCACATTGTGGTGACAAGGAAGTTGGCTACAGATTTTCCACTTGGCTGTGGTGGAGTTCAGAGCTGCAGGAACAGTGACAGCTCAGCACTGTGACTCTCAATTGATGACTTGTCACAGCCCTTCAGCAGCTCCTGCGGGGAAGTGCCAGCTCAGCCCGGCGCCAACGCGCTCAGCTGCCACCAAAATGGGATCCAAACCCCCTCCAAATGGAGTATGAACCAAAATGTCACTCATCTGGGGGAGAGGAGCACGAGCATTTTCTCTCCTCTTCATATTCCAAGCTCACACAGAACAAGATGGGTGTAAATATTTACATATCCCCCCTCAGCCTCAGGCATTTGGCTCCTTGTCACAACAACTTCAGCTTTTCCTGGAGTCCCTGGGGATCAAAGCCACCAATGGCCAAAGCCATTTAACCTTCCTGGGCTAAAATCCTGGGTTAAAATCCCCTAATTTTGGTGTGGAATGACAGACTCAAAGCTCAGCATCAGAGCAGTGAAGAGAGAGAGCCCTGCTCACACCTCCCAGCACCCCGGATCCACCAGCAGAGATTCCCAACATCAGACACTGGATGGGCTCTTTGGTTCCCTCTGGGACAAGGCAGAGATTGTTCCCTCCCCAGCCCTGGCATGGATTTGGGATGGGAAGGGTCTGGGATAGGATACAGAGGGTAAATGCATACGTCACGAAGTGGGCATGGTCTCCTACTTTCTCTTCCAGCTTTTCCAAGAAGCTCAAATCAGTGGCTTCCCCAGGCCGTAAGCACTCCTCATCCTGGAACAGCAGGCACTGGATCAGAGCTGCTCTGAGCTCATATTCCCTCCTCAACAAAATTTAGGACAACTCTGCCCCACAAACCCAAAGCTCCATTGAAGGGGAAGCAGAACATGCCCCACCTTTAACTCCCCCCAAAACCAGATCCTCTGCTCATCCTCTGGGTGTTTGTTACAGGAATCTGTGTTTATGTTCTGGATAACACAGACCCATCCCATAATTAGAGGGGGAAATGTGATTAAGAACCATTAGAGCAAGGCACAGGCCTGCATTTTAATTTAGTCCAAACTCTGTTCTTACCAGGATGGAGATTATTCCTTTGTGCTTCTGCTCAACCAAGTCACAGATGATTTTGTTGTTAAAATATGGGATTGGTTCCCACTGGAAAAGGGAAAAAGGAATAATAGTTTTAGATTAAGACCTTTTCTTTGCAATTCTTAAAATTCTTTGGTACTTAAATAAGATACAGCCTCAGATCCCACTGAAATGAGGAGTGTGAATTAGGATCCACTGAGGGAAAAGGTGACAGCACAGTGATCCATGATCCCACTCCAGAGTTCTCCTGCTCCCAGCAGCCCAAACCATCCTCTTGTTCTCTACATAAATCCTCTCCATCCTCCCATGTTTTACTCTGCTGGAATCCCTCATTCTCCAGGGACATTGTCACTGCTGAGCATCTGAGAGTTTTGGGGAAGGTCCTACTTCTTCCTTAAATAATGTCAATTAAATCTGGGCTAAATTGCACTTCAAAAGGGCTGCAGAAAGAGACCCCTGCAAATCCTGCACTTCCCATGGGAACAATAACAACCTAAAAAAGCAGGATGACTTTCACACTGGTGATCAAAAGCATTCAGTGAAATGGCAGTTCAAAGGGAAAAGGGAGGGGAAATATAATTTACCTCAATGCCTTCCAGTTCATATTCGTCTTGCTCTGCCTTCAGGGTCATCTCAATCAGCAGCTGCTGCAGCTTCTCATTGCAGTAATTAATGCAGAACTGCTCAAAACTTCAGGGAGGTTAAATGAGCAGCAGGTTTGATGTGATCCAGGGGCACTTTTGCTTCTTCCTCCACGGACTAAACCACCCATTCCCATAGAGAGACCAAACCCCCATTTCCACAGGGACCAAATTCCCCATTCCCACACAAACAAGCCCACCCCTTGCTCCCACACTGTTGCACCACAGCCCAAGGCAAAGCTTTTCCTGGGGTCCAGCAAACCCTGCACCCAGGTTTTGGTGCCCTGTACTGGGCTGAGGGCACTCTCAAAAATTCATGCAGGAATGTCCTGTACCCCCAAGTCACCCCAAACCCCAGGAACAGCCCTTACCTGTTTGTGTCCAGCACTTCAAAGCCATAAATATCCAGCAGGCCAATAACTGTTTTCTGAGTGGAGTCCTGTCAAAAACACCCCTGCTCTGCCATTGCTCCTTCCCTGCAGGTGGCTGCTCTCACCTGAACTTCAAACTTCCAGACAAATCTCAGTGGAAAAGCCACTTTAAAGCAGGTAATGAACTCCTAAAACTCTTTAACAGGGAGTAACTAAAGGGTTTTCCAGCTCAGGGCTGGGGGATGTCCCAGCAGCAATTATCCAGCATCCCAGATGTTTGGTGATGAGGGTTGTGGGGCCTCTCTGGAGAAACTGCTCAGCATTTTAGGAGCGTTCATGACCCCAGACAAGAAACCAACCTTGTTGGCAAGAGAGCCATTGATTTTGTTGACCAGCCATGTGAAAGTCCTTCCATAAATTGCTTTTGCTACGGCATCCCGGGCGTAGAATGCCAGATCCACATTCAGGGGGCTGAGCACCTGGAAATGAAGATATCCCAGAGAGGATGAACACCACGGGGGATCAGAGCAAACCTCTGCACAGCCAGGTCACATCTGTGGCTTGGAGAAGCAGCCACATTGTCCTACAGCACAGCACAGCCACCCCTGGACTGCAGCCATTCCAGCAGGGGGTTAGAATTGGATCATTTAAGGTCCTTTCCAACCCAAATCACTCTGGAATTCCCTGATTTTCCCTACAGCTTTGTTTTCCACCAGTGTTCCTTCAGTCTGGTGTATCCACACCTGCCAGCAGGTTTGGAGCACTACATTTTGGTGAGTATTAATTTAGACAAGGCAGGAAAATATTCTGACCTCATTTTACTTCTATGTTATTAAAATAAAAATATAAAATGTTCAAAGAGTGGTTTTTACCAGTATTTTCCTCTGTGCAGCCCAGTTTACCAGGAAGCACTATGGACTATCAAGGGGAAATTGTTTGGCTCAAATACAAGTCCCTGTTCCAGCTTTTTAACAGCTCCTGCCTTGTTCAGCAATAAAACTCCAATATATTTTAGTTTAACATCTCAGGCTGGAAGAAGGGGATGTGGAGAGGAGAGAGACAGCCAGAGGGATCTGGTTTACACTCAGAACTGGCTCCTCACCCACCCCCCAGCTGGGGGTCTCCCAGATTAATCTGGGACCACACAGAACTCCCTGGTACCTCCTCGGATCTGGCTTCGATCTTCCTGTTTGTGAGAGCTTCCTGCAGGATGGACAGGTGAGCACCCAGGAGCTACAGGGAGAGAAATATCTGCACTCAGAGCACAGCCACAGGTCCTTTAATCCACAGGTTAAATAAGCAGCACTGTGTGACCAGCAGGGAACAACCCTCACCCCCTCCCCAGCCACCCCCATCTTGGAGTCACAGGAGATAAGGAAATTTCAGGGAGAAAACTCAAGGTGCTTTACAACAAAAGAGTGCTTTTGGGAATAAATATTTTGTAGCAATAAGAAAATCCCAGCAAGGTTCAGGTTTTCCTCCCAGCACTGGGAATTCTGAGCCCATCTGGGCAGAGGCACCTTGGAAATCCACTTGATCTGGGAGCCGTCGCGGATGATGGCGTGGCCATTGCTGTCCTCCTCAAACTGGATGTTCCCAAGGTGCAGGACACTGGCAACGATTCCAAAGAGATGCTGATAATGGGAGATATTCCATTAGAACATGATTTCTCACAGCCCTGTGGGGTGGTGCTGATATTTCCTGCCATTAATTAACAGAATTTTGGCCAGCACCATCCCTGGAATCGTGCTCTTCACCACCCACTCCCTCAATCCCACTGAATCATGGAATCCCAGAGTGGTTTGGTGTGGAAAGGAACTTAGAGATCATTTAGTGCCACCCCTACCAGGGCAGGGACACCTTCCACTATCCCAGGTTGCTCCAAGCCCCATCCATCCTTGGACACTTCCAGGGATGGGGCAGCCACAGTTTCTCTGGGCAACCTGTGCCAGGGACCCAATTTCTTCCCAATATCTGTTCCAAACCTACTGTGTGCCAGTGGGAAGCCATTCCCCTTTGTCCTGCCACCCCAGGCCCTTGTCCAAAGTCCGTCTCCATGTTTCTTGTCAGCCCCTTCAGTCCTGACCACCCAAAGTTGTCCTGTTCCACCTTTCACCCCTTTCCAAGGCTGCTCCCATCACTTCAGGAAAAGAGCAGTGCCCTCCTCTCTGAAATCCCTTTGCTCAGTCCCTTTTTGCCAGCAGTACCTCCATATCTTTTTCAGTGAAGTCAATGATGGAAAAAGCTTTCCGCACTATTTTCCAGTCATTCTTGTCATTGATAGAAAACACTTTGGCACATCGACCCTGGGCAGCAAAAGATTAATTAATACAATTAATTGGTAAAGAACTTTTACTATCAGCAAACAGATACTTCTGAGCACACTGCTTTCATTGCCAGTTCCCTCAGTGAGTTTTTTCACTGTTATTAATCCTGACCATGGCTCCTTTGATCAAATCTTTCATTTTATACTGGAAACCCCAAATAAATCAAACCCCTGAGTGTGGAGAGCATCACCATAAATTGGCTGAAGCTGTGCAGAGCTCGATCTTCCAGCCATCCTTTATTTTTAGGGTAAGAATACCTTCTGCCCAAGCTGCATTTTCCATCCCTACAATCCCTGATGAGCTGCAGCTCCCACTGACCTGGATGAGGTACGTGTATTTCTGGGGGTTGCGCTCCAGCCCGAGCCAGCAGAGCAGATCCTTGTCTCCCCCCTCCAGCAGCTGGTAGAAAATGTGGAAATTCCTCTCTCCGTGGTTTTGGTGGACAACTCGGGATTTCTCAATCAGGTAGCTGAGGATGTGCCCTCCCACTGGAGCTCCCTGGCACAGAAAAGAAGGCAGATCAACACCAAAAATATCAATAATCCCTGTGATTGCTGTTTCTTTACTCCCAGGAATGAGGAACAGGCTCAGAAAAAGTCAAATTCTGCTGTCATTTATCTGCCACCTTTTGTTTGAGAGTGTCCAGCAACAGTACAAGGATTTGCTGTCCTGGAAAAGTAACCTGAGCTTTAAAACTCTCTATCACCTGGAGCACTGCCAGGATTGCCAGCAAGGCTGGAAGTTTTCAGGATGGATAACCAGTGACCTCACCTGTAAAATGCAAGGCCTGCAAAAACAGGGTCAGAAATGTGCAGGGTAAGAATGAATAAATCCTGGGCTGCCTGCTCAGCATCCAGGAGGTTTCTCAGGCACAGCTCCTTTCCCCAGTGCTCCACTGAGTTTGTTCTCACCTTAAAATCAAACTGGATGTCCATGTACTTCCCAAATCTGCTGGAGTTGTCGTTGCGCAGGGTTTTTGCATTCCCAAAAGCCTGGGGGCGAGCAGAGAGGGAAAGTCACTCCTCACCTCACTGGGACCAAGTGACCAAGACTTGCTGCTTCAGCCAAGTCCCTCTTTGAATTTATTGAGAGTAAAAAAAATACAAACTAATGCATTTCCATAGCTTTAAAGTAGAACTCAGGTAAACCAATTACTGATTTTTGTTATCTAGCCCTAAGGAACTGCTGCACAGGGAAATTTTCTTGTATTTTCTTGTATTTCTTCCAGCCATCCTCAAATCAAACCCCAAATTCAAATTTTCCAAACATTAAATGATACTAAATCCCAAATATTCTTTCAGAGGCTGTGCCAATATTGGCCATTCTTGCTCAGAGCTGCAGATTTGCAGGGAATCCTCGAGCAGTGAGGCCACCAACTCCAACCCCTCTGCATTTTGGGGTCTTCCTTTGATTTCTCACCTCGAGGACGGGGTTGGAGAGCAGGAGCCGGTCCCGGACAGTCTGGAGCTGCTCCGTGGTGGGACAGGTGACTGCATAGTACTGCAAGATCTTCTTGGATGCCTCTGTCTTGCCAGCCCCACTCTCCCCAGAGATGAGGATGAAGTGGTTGTTGAACTCATTGCACATCACCCTGTAGGCATTGTCAGCTATGGCATAGCTGGGACAGGCACAGGAGGGGAAACATCCATTAGGAATGGCACAGGAGGAGGAATAGCAAAGGTTTCCAAGAGTTTTTACTCCTGGTTTAATGTTGGACAGGGTCATGGAATCTCCCCAAATGGGTTGGAAGGGATGGTAGGGATCACCTCGTTCTGGGCAGGGATACCCACTGTGAAAGCTGGGCTCAAAACCTGAGCCTAACTCAAGGCCTGACAGCAAAAACCAGGCCTAGTGACTGTGGACACCCCCCGTGGTGGCAGGAGAGCATTACAGGGAAATCCCAAATTAGGAATACCCGCAGAGGTGCCAGGGGAACACTCACAGGTGTGGGGGCAGCTCAAAGAAGTTCACGCCCCGATAAAGCTGCATCTGAGACACCGTGTAAAGGTCCAGCTCCTGGTAGGGGTTCACAGACACGAGGAGAGAGCCAATGTAGGTCTGCAGGGAGAGAGAGCCTGGTGGGACACCTGCTCCACCTCAAAATCCCAAAGGAGGAGCCAAGGGCCGCCTGCTCCACCCCAAAATCCCAAAGGAGGGGCCAAGGGACACCTGCTCCATCCCAAAATCCCAAAGGAGGAGCCAAGGGACACCTGCTCCACCTCAAAATCCCAAAGGAGGAACCAAAGGACACCTGCTCCACCCCAGAATCCCAAAGGTGGAGCCAAAGGACACTGCTCCACCACAAAATCCCAAAGGAGGAGCCAAAGGACACCTGCTCCACCTCAAAATCCCAAAAGAGGAGCCAAGTACCTCAGGATATTACCCACAAATAAATGCCAAAACTGGTACAGAGCTTGTTGTGAGAGAACCATACCAACCAAGCAGAACTCTTCCCAAACAGATACCAAACTTCCTCCAAAATCCCCTTGGTTATGAGTAAAGCTGAACCATGAGAGCAAGCTCCAGAGCCTGACAATTTAAATGCAAGAATTTGGGATCTCTTGGTGTTTCCAGGACCCTTTTAAAATAAAACCCTCAGCCCTTCCCAGGCAAACCTTGTCCTGCCTTCCTTCAATCACAGTGTTCCCTTTTCCATTCCCTTCCTATTTACTGCACATCCTTTAAAGTTTTACAAGGTAACTCAGAGCAAGCTGAGATTTATTTTTATGAGTTAAAGCAGATAAAATACTCCTGGGTGATCTGGGCACTACCAACACCTTGTTAGATGCACACAGGATACTCAGCTCTTCCTCCTGGACCTGACCAGCAAAGCCACTTCAGGGACATCTCAGCAGCCTTGAGATCACCTCAGGGACATCTCAGCAGCCACATGGCCACCTCAGGGACATTTCTGCAGCCACAAGGCCACCTCAGGGACACTTACATAGATGAGGTTCTCCTGGTAGCGCTTGCGAAGGTTGTTGAGGAAAGCAGCCTCGCTGGTGTGGGAATCCAGAAGGACAAAATCCTGCACCCCGACCTTGTCCCGGGCTATCAGAGCCCCCTCCATGATGTCCTCGCCGTTCTCGTCCACTTCTTCCTTCTACAACACAAAGGTTGTGGGGTGCAAGGTCAGGAGGGGGCAGAGAGGGCCCTTCCCAGGGACAAAAATCAGCCTTGCACAGGTAATTCCAAGAGATCATTATTCCAGCTTGTCCAAGGATGGCAATTCCATCCAAGCTCTTCCCAGTCCGGACTCGCTGCTGTGAGCAGGAAGGAAGATCCCAGTTTCCATAAAAACTGAGACAAACCCAGCCCTGGAGATGCAATCAGGATCTGAACACTCAATAACTCAATCCAGACAGAATTTTCCAGGTGTAAAGTTGGAATAAACAGTGGAAGGCCCCAGAAAAACCCTTAGTTTTTCTCCTTTATACAGATCTAGGCATGAAAATGGAGAATCCCTGGAAAAGGCTGTGAGGGGTTTGACTTGTAGGCAAAAAAGATGAATCCCACAGCACCACCCAGCACAAGAATGTGATTCCCAGCAGCAGCTCCAAGTCAGCTTTCAGTGCTGGCAGCAGATGTCCCCACACGCCAGCAAGAGGCATGGCCACTGCTGATAAAACTGATCAGAGAGGGACCTGGGGATGTTAAACCCTGCCCAGCATCCCCCATCCTTCCCCAAAGACTGAGAGGTGCAAAAAATGCTGTCCCTGACACACCCAAATCCTCTTGCACCCTCCATTTCTGATCCTTCGTGGTAGAAATTGAATTTATCTGGGGAATTCTCACTGCTGAGGGTCGAGCTCGGTTCCCAGGCTATAAAAACAAACTGTGCTTTTTATTTACTTAAAGCGAGCTGCTAATTTCATGCTAGCAAATAAAAAAAAACATTTTTGTCCACATATTTCACACATATTGTGGTATGACAAATTATGGTATGACAAATTATGCCTCCATTACACATATCATGGTAATATTCTGCTAAAGTTGGATTTTCAGGGTTTCCTTCTGTTTTTACAGACACCAGGATTACCCAGTTCAGAGGCAAATTCCCATCCTAAGGCATAAATGGACAGAAATGAATTCAGTACATTTGGAGCAGCTTACCTTGGAGTAAATTGCCTTGGAGTGAGCTCCCCTTGGAGGGTTCCAGGGTTGGAAAATTAAAGGAGGAACGTGGCTGAGCAGCCAGAGCAGCTCCAGGCTGTGCTCACCAGCCCAGCACCTTTGCTGTTCTCCTCCTGCCCTTGGGGACATTGCCTTGTCCCGTTTTGCTGCTCCACTGCTCAAGGGGACCTTGTGGCTGTGTGTGAGGTTTTCACCAAGCACTAAGAGGATGGTGATGCTCTGTTTGTGCAGGGCCACATCAGGTTCTGCCCCCATTTTTTAAATTTAACTTTGATTTTTCCAAAGCAGAAGCTTTGCAAATTGGAAATAGGCACCAAATTGAATGTTCCTGCTGAGCTCTGGCAAGCCCTGACTCTGGAGGGAGGATTTTGGGATGAGCCTGCAGGCACTGGTGGATATTGGGGCTCGGTGGATTTGGGAGCAGGGTTGCAAAAAATGAAGAGCAAAGGACCCAACCACACAATATCCTTTATGACTGTGGCAAACTCAGGAAAATCAGTTCTTAAACAGGAATTTTAAGGTTATTCTCATTTTAATCCAACCTGTTCTTTGCATCTGTCTCTAAGAGTGAGCTGAGTTTGGAGATTTATGCTCAGCAGCAACAAGACCACAACAGTCCAGAGAGAAAGATCCACTGAAAGCAGGTTATTTAAATAAAAAATGAATAAATCAGACCTGTACTCACTTCACACACAAGAAATGCCATTTTTCGTTTTGCTGACTGTCCCCAGACCCAGGATTCAGAATTCCCCATTTTTCCTTAGCCAGGGCATGACCTGATTGTGATCCCTTTTCTGTCAGAAAGTTCCCTACTTCTTCCTTTTAATATTAATACCCTTTTTTCCCCCTTCCCCTGCACGTGACCACTCTCATCCATTTGTTGTGCCTGTCCTTAGCTCAGGCTCCATTGGTTTGGAAGACAAAATAAAGGATGATTTTTGTTTCTCAAACCAACACTGGACAGACCTCACTGCCTGTTCAGGGAGGAACATGGAAGGGGGAGAGAGAAAATATTATTATTATTATTATTATTAATAATAATAATAATAATAATAATAATAGTCATTATTATTAATTTTTTTATCATTTTGCTTCTGACAGAGCTCTCAGGAAAAGCCACTTTTCCTTTCTCTCCCAGCTGGGAAACAGGAAAGGATCAGCCTGACTCCCCCTCAGCATCTGCCCTGCTCAGGTTTCCTTAACCCACTTCTCTCACGTGTATGTTAATTTGTAAATGACACTGCTCCCCACCAGACAAAACTCCTGAACTCTTTTCTGGGCTGTTTTTTGCCCAGATTTTCTCAGTATTTTGCTGGTGCTGGTAATTTTATGATGCCAGCACTCTTTAGTGCCCTGTTCCCAGCCATTTCTGGAAGTTCACTGCAAGTTTTGTGTTTGAATAAGAGATGCCCCAGGACTCATCAGTGCACGTGAGCTCAGCAAGACACAGCTCTTTTAAAGGATTATTTCCTTTCCCTCATCACTCAGGAGCCAGGAGATTTCTTTTTCTCCTAAAGACACGAGCTTGATCAGAAAACCTCTCCCCCACCACAATGAAGGGTTTTGCTTTTCCCACAGGGATTTGTCTGTCAACAGGGAAACTGCAAGGAGCTCTGTGGGATCACAGCACAAATTCCTGAGCTCTGCAGCTCCTAAGAAAGAGTCAGACAGAGCAGGCAAGCTCCTTTGACAAAGTTTGCACCACTTTGAAGCAAGATCTGTCAAGAAAACAACTTAAAAAAAAAAACAAACAGAAAGAAACTTTGCAAAATTATTATTTATCTTCACCAGAGGATCAAAACTTCATTTTTCAATCGATGCTCCATGGATGCTTCTTTGGTTTAATGCCATAGAACAGAAGAAATGAGAGTGCAGGGGGGAGGAGGATCACTTATGAGGCCACAGCTATTTTGGAAGCACTGGAAAAGCCCAAACCATGCAGGTGAGAGCCTCAGGTGGGCACCAGCTCACCCCATGGACCTTTGAAAGCTTCATAGCTCCCACCCACGCAGGGAGCTGCACCAAAAGGTCCAAACCCAGCTTTATTGGGGCCACCAACAGCAGAAAATCTCCTCAAGGATCCTCCACACCCCAAACCATCCCAGAGCTGCCGGATTCCCCTTCCACCACCCTGCAAATCCCGAGGTGGTTTTTATGTCGCACCTGAGTCCTGCTTTACCTCCACCCTCCCCTCACCTCCTTGTCCAGCCCGTGCTGCTTCCACAGGGTTCCCGGGGCTGGAATTGAGTCCCACGGACACCCAGGATCGTGTGTCGGGCTCTCTGCTGCTCCCTCCTTGGGCAGGGATGCGCCATCCTCCCTCTTTAATGAATTATCCAAGAGCTGTCAGCACCCAGCCCCGGGAGCTGCCGGCAGCAGCTCCAGGAGGTTTTGCCTCCCATCAAAACACCCACGGCTGCCTCTGGGGATGAACCGATGGGTTCTGACCTTCCTGATGGGCAATTTGGGCAAATTCGGGCACAAAATACATCCCATCGCTGCTCAGCCCCTTCCCACAGCTCCCGGCTCTGCTCCCACTAGAGGTCACTGCAAAACCCAGTTTAAGTCGCAGTTTCCATGGATTTTCCTTCTTTTTTATATATGCAACAGGCAGTTTTCTCCACTCAAAAATTATTTTCCTGCTGGACACCGACTCCCACTTGGTGCCAGCTCTTCCTGCTTCTGCCCACCTGTCAAATTCAGCAACAACCGAGATTTCCCCAATTTCCAACAGGATAAAACCCATCCATCTGGGAAATGAGCAGCTCCAAGTGACCTCTCCATTCTCCAGATGATCCTTCCATTAATTGTGAGCTCTGTATTTAAGGAGTTTCCCATCCAAGCCCCACATCGCTGGATGAGGAGCTCCTAAAGGGACTCATGGCAGGATCAGGTTCTCCAGAAATGGGAGAGCCCTTCCTGTGCCACAGGACACCTTGGTCTTACAGCTGCACTCAGGAATTAATCTCTTCCCTCATGCCTCAGAGCACGGGCCAGGCAAAGGCATTTCTGACTTATCCTCAGCTAATAAATACTGGGGATGAACAAAACCATTCAAAACTTAAAATGAAAAAGCCTCCAGTAAGGCACATTTTCACAGAGAAGTGGGAAAAGCACGTGTTTATCAGCCAGGTTGTTTTAGCCCCTTTGTTTCCCAACAGAACCAGGGTTTGGTACCAGAAACAGGTTTTGGTAACAGAAAGTTAATTTTTCCCACCCAGAGCACATTTCTATTCTGATCTCTGCAGAACTTCTCCTTCCCATCCCCTTCAACACTTCAAGCATTATCTAGGACTGGACACAGAAATCCTAAAGCCCAGTTTGGCCTGTTTGTTCTACTCTGTCTCCACCTAACACCACAGAATCATGGAATATCCAGAGCTGGAAGGGACCACAGGGATCATCATCCACTCCTGGCCCTGCACAGACACCCCAACAATCCCACGCTGTGCATCCCTGGGAGTGGTGTCCAAATTCTGGAGCTCTGGCAGCCTCAGGGCTGTGTCCATTCCCTGGGCAACCTGGTCAGTGCCCATCACCCTCTGGGGGAAGAACCTTTCCCTGATATCCAACCTAAACCCCACTGACACAGTTCCAGCACCCTGGAAATTTCTGTGACACCAAACTTCTCATTTTTGCCTTTTCTCTGCAGTTACAGCCCTGAGATAAAAGCATATAAAAGTGGTGCCACAGGAAAGTGCAGCAAGTGAACACCCCTGGAGTCATCTGGTTCAAAAGAGACATGAGATAAAAAATAGACATGAGATTTAAAATAGACACAAGATTCAAAATGGACACAAGATCCAAAATGGACAAAAGATGTAATAGAGAGTATCAGGCTGGCCCAGCACAGCTGAGCTGGGAGCAGCACTGCTAACACACATTCCCTCAGGAACGTGGGAGCTCTGTTTTGGAAATACTCCTTTACTGAGAGAGGCAGCAGCTCCCTGACCCATCCTGCTCCCCTCGTGTGCTCCAGGAATTCGCTCATTAGGAGTCCTGGCCTGCAGGGATCACAACAAGGAACCCCCCAGCTCTGCTCCACCCTCGGCTCTCGGGAGGAATTGGCCCAAGGGGCCGTGACCACGGAGAATGGAAAAGGAAGATGTTCTGCCAGAGGCATTGGCAGGGTCAGCGGGGGAGCACGGCCACGTCCCGGCAATCCTGGATCTTCCCCTGGCCGTGACCTCGGGGTCAGGACAGCAGCACTCTGTAGGGATGCCCTGTGTCTGCTCCAGGAGCAGTCAGGACTCATCCAATTGTCCCCAAAGGAAATTCAGAGTGTCAGATCTTGGCAGCAGGACTTGGGGTGACACGTCCCCACCCAGGATGAACAGCCAGCACAGGGCAATGGGAATATTTTCCCTCTCCTGAGGAAACCTTGGTGTGGCTCCTGAGAATTCAACTGCTCGGCTTAGTTTTCGGATAAATGAGAAGCCCATAAAAAAGGGATTAAAGCTGAGCAGATTCCACCACAGGACCAAGTTACGCTCGTCCCGTCACAGCAAAGCCAGCAAAACAAGATGATTTTTAGATATTTCACTGAGACTTTTCACAGATCTCTGGAAACCTCGTTCAGATTTCCAACAGAACCGGAATGCTGGACATGGACCATGCTTGGGAATGCAGCAGCCATGGAAAAGGGATATTTTGTGTGTGCAGGGAGGCACTTGGACTGTCTGGCACTACTGTACACGCTCCTCTAGGCAGGAGAATTCATAAATACAATTATACTGTGGAAAAATTTACACATTGTAACCTAATTTCTTTTCAAAAGAATACAGAATAAGAGGGTTTTAAGGTTAATCAACAGCCCAGGGAAACGCCAAGAGTTCTTAAGGCCTCTTGTCTGTCTCCAGGGCATGGTCTGCTATAGACTTGTTAAAGGGTGACTGTCTGTCTTTCTCAATAGAGGAGAGGTCGAGGTGAACCACTTCACTTTCATAAATCAAAAGAAAGAAAAAAAGTGAGAAAATCTCCCGAGTTCAAACATTTCTTTAAACCCCAAACTTTAAATACTAAATGGGCTTCATGGCTGCCATTTTGAAAAACATTAGTTTGCCAAAGGACCCTTTTGATTCCTATTGGAAAAGCGAGCGCTCACAGATAATCCATTGAGAATCCAAACCCCCACAAAAGGCTCCCTGAAACAATCGCGGCGCTGCTGAAGGACAACATTTTTGTGCCCAAAAGAAAACATTTTAACGCGCTACAATCCATGACACATATATTCCTCCATTTCCTTTCAGTAATTATTCATTAGAAAACATTTAACGTCACTGCGGATTTCACACTGGGCAGTCTGCACACAAAGGAGAAGAGTTGGCCCATTTAGAAGGGGCTGAGGCCGCCTTTTCTCATCCCAGGAGCTCCAAGGCGGAGGGGGCTGCCGGACACAAGGGGCCGGCTAAATTGTGCGGTTAACGGTCAAAGCCCCCCTGCCTACTTTGACACTCATTTAAAGATGACGGGGAACAATAGAGATTTGTTCTTAGCAACTCTTTCTTGTGCCACGGGGTCCCCGTCGGCCGCGCCGGGCGCTCCGAGGCCTGCGAGCGGGGCCTAGGCCCGGGCCCACCTGCCCCCGGCGCTCCCCACTTTAACACAACGAGACAGGTAAAGAATATCAGCAAAAAAAGAGCCCCATTCAGCACGTCAGCTTCAATAAAACAATGGCCTGTCAGGTTCATGCCAGCAGCTCGGAGGTTGGGTGGGTGCCAGCAAGCCCGGCCCAGGTTAGGTAAATGCTTCAGAATTCCCAGTTTGGATCTGTGCTCCCAGGTTACAGCAGGCAGCCAAGCGTTCAGGCACCTGACTTAGAGCATAAAACATTTTTTTAGAGGTTTTTTCACTCATAGGAAGGGCGCTTTTGCTGTCTCAGCTTGTTTCACAGGCGCAGAGATGCTGCCCAAAACTCCCTGCTCATCCCTGCACCCCAGACACGCTGGATGAGAGAGGAAGGCAGCAGCAATTCCACCTCCCTTGGGAAATTTAGGAAAAATCAGGTAAAATGCAGCTCAAGTCCTGTCAGGCCAGAGCACAGACACTGAAGTGCTCATTCTCTCAGTTGTTGGCTTTTAGATCTGAATTTTGGAGTTTTCTTTGTGCTTAGATTTACTGACCAGAGACAGCTTCTTAATGAATCCTGAATCCTTATTAATTGCAGAACAGAATAATTTATTAGAAAACGTCAATTACCGATAAATCCATATCTAGCCTCCTTATGCTCCAGAGCATTCCCCAGCTGACAGAACACAGGATTCCCAGCTGCAAAACTAAAATTCAGAGTTAAAAATCCTGGGAATACAGCAAGGCAGATTGATTCAATTTCTTGGAAAAAGAAGGATGGTCCTGACAGTCCCTAAGGTACAGGGAGATGAATATTTAACCACAGTAAATTCATGTATTCCAAGTTGAAGACACCTAGGATGTTTACAAGCCTTCAAGACAGAACAAAGAACTGTCCCAAAATCACATTTATGGCCACAGCAAGAAGGGCACTGATAAAGCAGGGATTGGGATCTTATCTCCCATAGGAATGTTCCAACACCTCCCAAACACCAAACCCTTTGGGCACCAGGCAGCAGAAAGGAGCTCCCTGTATGAGCCAGCATCAGAACTGAGAGCAGATGAGACAAATGACACCTGGGACAACAAATCCAAGCCCAAACCAAGACTACCACTCCAGTTCCCACAGCAAAATCCAGTTTTTATCACTCCATAAGAGCTCCCCAAAAGTCAGGAGCTGCTTCCATAACATCAACACACCAGAGACTTGCAGAGGCTGCAACACAATGTCTGATTGAGGAGCTGCAGCCAAGGTCACCCAAAGCTCTCTGTGATTTAGGACAGGCCTTGCTCTGGCTCTGCTCTGTCAGGGTTGAGAGGACAGCAGTGCCAGGGCTGCAGTTTTGGGTGGGAGGAGCTGGAGGGGCAGTGAAGAGGCTGGAAGGGATCATGGTCAGGCTGAGGATTGACTGGCAGGGCAGGATTTCAGCTGAGCCTGGAGATGCAGCCACGATGGGAATAAAGAGCAAAAAACTCCTGCAAACTCCTCCAGGAAACACCTTCATCTGCGTTTCCCTGGACCCCTGGCACACAAAGCACTTTGGTACAAGATTTTAAATCCAGGATTCAGGCACAGAGACATTGTCATTCTCTGCAAAATGTCCCCAAACTCCTTCTCCCTCTGTTTCTTGGAGAAGGACAACAACCATTGCTCCCAGTCAGGTCCCAGCTTGCCATTATCCAGAAATTCCCATAAAACCTAAGGAAGAGCTCTGAACTTACCACACTTTTCCACAGTGCTACAAAAAGGCAGCTTAAGGCAAGCCAAGAAGGAAAGAGGAAAAATTAATCCCCCCCACAGCTTCTGAAGCACAAAATTACTCATTTCATGTGGGGTGGAGGGCAGGGCAGAGCAGGTGGAGGCACAGGGGACTCAGCTGGTTCCTAAATGGCTTCTGGATGGCTGACAGAGGGAAAGGTAATCCTCTGAAACAGGGAAAACCTGTAAATGGGTCAGAATAGCCACATTTTATTGGATTTTGGTGCATGTTTGAATCAGAAAGTGTTCCTATTCCTTGTCTTGAAAGTTAAATGTACTGAAGACTAACAAGTTTCTTTTAAAGGGTCTCATAATTCTTTATGAATTATTTATTTTTTTTTTTATACTTACAGCTAAATGTTATTTGAGGAACTAGAAATAACTGCAGTGATTTAGATGGAAATGTTTTACCTATTAAAAATAATACAGGAGCACTTTAGAGGAAAGGGATGAAACTTCCCTGGAAGAATTCCTCACTGAGGACTATTTACAGGGAATGGAAATTATCCTGGCAGTCAGGCTGAGAATTTCCCTGCTGCTGGATGAGGAGCAAAGAGAGGATGTGGGAGAAAAGCAGGGAAGAGAAAGGAGAAGGCAGATCCTGCAGCCAATGCTCTGCCCATGTCCCAGCTCTGCAGCAGAACAATTATCCCAGTAATTATCCCAAATTATCCCAGTAATGAATGTGCTCATCCTGTTTGCTGGAATTCTGCCTCGTGTCATTAATACAGTAAATAGCCAGACAGGGAATCCCATCTGAGGGGGAAAAGGCCCCTCCAAGCCTTCCTGAGGAGGAATTATTCTTGAGCCTCCTGCAACCATGAGTGAAAAGAAATTCCCTTGTTCCTCTATCAGCTCCAAAGTGGCAAAGTCTTTATCCCAATGGATGGACCCTTCTGCTGCTGAATTTTGGGTCATGGAGCAGGGGGATCCACCAGCCCTGACTCAGCCAGACCATGCCCAGAG
Organism: Setophaga petechia; assembly: GCA_024362935.1. NCBI lineage: Eukaryota > Metazoa > Chordata > Aves > Passeriformes > Parulidae > Setophaga > Setophaga petechia. The sequence goes on from JANCRA010000021.1 coordinate 12,281,533, forward strand.
CAGCTCAACATGCAGAGTAAAAAATCCCATCCGTGCTGCAGCAAGGAAAACTCCAGGGATTTCCCAGGATTGTCCCACAGCCAGACACCCCCAGCAGCTCCCAACTCAACCCTCAGGACTTCAGGTCCCTGAGAGACCCCTTTGCCTCCCTCTCTGCTGGGACCCACCAAAGCAAACCCACCTCTCACTCCGTGTTCTCACCAGACTTCAGATGTGGAAGGAATTCATTGTGGCTGATTAAAAATTAAATCCTCCCTTGCCTTCGGTCACTGTATTTCTCTCTCTCTCTGCCTCAGCCTGTCACGCTCTGCCTCTGCCACCTTCTCTCTGGGAATAATTTCCTTCCTTCTCCTTGGCCTCTGCATCCAGCTCTGCCATCTGCCCTGCGGAGCCTGGCTCCTGCTCTGCTCCCAGCTGACCACCTTGGCTGCAGCTCCTCTGCCAGTGCCTCAGAGTCACTCCTTCCTTCCTTCCTTCCCTCCAGCCCCCCCAGCTGCAGGGCCTCCCCTCCTCCTGCCTCTTTCCAGCCCAGGGAGCAGCTCCCTGGGAAGCTTTTCCAGCACATTTGGAGCTCCCAGTGCTGCTGCAGGACTGACCTTCCTGGGCTGAGCCTGGGCTCTGTGTCCCACTGGTTTTCCAGGGGAGCAGGAGGACAGGAGATGCCCAGCGAGGCTCTTGCCTCTGAGCAGGTCTCACCACACCAGTGCTCAATAAATAAGCCAAGGATTAACCAGGTTATTTGCAGCAGGTGGAACGTTTGCCAAGGAGACCACAGGAATTTCAGCCTCATCCAGTTCTTCAGGAGGCAGCTCTGGACAGAGAATGCCAAGGTTATGGATGCTTGTCCTGCAAAAGCCATGCCCAGGTTTTGTGATGGGATTTGATGCAGATTGCAGAGCACCACACCAAAACTGTGCCTCTGTCCAAAGAGCCCAGCTCCAGAAGCTTGGGAGCATTTAGGAAAATTGGATTTAAGAAATCAGCCTGCACCCATGTTAGAGGTGCAGCACTGCAGAATTTTCCCTGGAAGTTTCCCTAAAGTAGAGAGAAACTCATCAGCAGAAACCAAGAAACCTGTAACCTAATTATAATTTGTTATAAACCATCCCATTTCAGCATCTTCTTGGAAAAAATAAAAATGTAGCTGGATTGATCCTGGAGTTCCATCTGTCATCTCCTCTGTCAAGACTTCATTACCATGCAAGTGAGATGTCATCCCAGTCCCAGCTTCCAAGATATTTCTCTGCTGAAGTCCAAAAATGCCATTAGCCAGCAGAGAAGGAAAGGGAGCCTTTAGGAGCACACAGGAATCAAGGAGAAAAGTTCTTCTTACCCCACATTGTCCAGGATAAACTCAACTATATTTCTGCACCAGGAAGTTTGGGGAAAAGTCCTGATATTTGTTACTGAATTGCATCAGTTGTGTGCTTTATAAAAACATAATTTTCAGATGATTACCCCATCATTTAACCTATAGAAATGCACCACTCAAATACACAGTAATACAGACAACAGAAATCTTAAAATCCCAGAGTGATTGGGTTGGAAAAGACCTAAAAAACCCTCCAGCTCCAACCCCCTGCAGGACATACCCCATGGAATAAATCTCTCTGTTAATACATCTCCCCCTAGAGCCATGATAATTTAAGTTACCTGGGCGTCCATCCTGGCTGCTGTTACCAATTATTCCAGGGAAACCATTCACCAGGGGCTTTGAACCTGGGTAAGGTCCCTCAGAGCTCTGGGCAGCTGGGCAGGGACAACGTCCTCACCCCAATTGAGCACCTTTAATAATTTACTGGGACCAGGGACTTGGACCTATGGCACTTGCATCCACTTAGTGGCCACTTTTCCAAGATAAGAACTAGAAACTGTATCTTCCATCAGATTAGGTTGCACCTGGGATCCTTGAGGAGTCAGGGTGAGCGTTCTGTGTTAATTACAAACTGCCCAAATTAGGGAGGGCATCCTTTGGGTGTGTTGAGCTGGGGCCATCCCAATTTGATGCCACTGCATTGCAGGTGGTGGGTGCTCAGCTGCTCCTTCAGAACCCACAGTGGCTGAGGCTGCAGGAGCTTCCTGGAGCTGGGAGCTTTAAGGTTAATAATGTATATTCTCTTGGTTATAGGATCTCCCTTCCCCAGGCTAAGACATGCTTAAAAATTAACAGTGCAGATATCCCACAAAGGAGGAGCAGGTGCTAAGACTCCACATGAATCTTTCATGTGATTCCAACTCACAGAGGCAATTTTAGCAGCTTCCCTGCAATGCTGCAGCCTTTGGGATCTCCCCACCTCACTGGGACAGGGCTCAGGGTGGGTACAGATGACCCTGAAGGAATTGGAATAAAACTCTTGTGGAGGATGAGAGCCCCACTCTCACATGCAGATATTGAATTCTGCCTTTTTTCCTCCCCGGGGTCCTGACGTGGTGTAACCAGATCTGGGGAGAGGCTGCTCCTCCTGCACCTTGCCAGCCTCACTCAGCATCAGCTGCTGAAAAACTACACCCCGAGCTCTGAGCCATTCCTACTGCTGCTTCTACAGGGAAAATATTCATTAAATTCTCTCAGGATTTATCCCATTCATTCCTCTGAGGCATGGGGACACATTGCTGTGGGTGTTTGAACTCGGAACAGGGGGTAGGGAGCACTTACAGGACTGAGCAGCACCAAAGTTTTAGGGTAAAAATCCCAGGGATGAACTGGGAAATGCATGTTAACACTGCCAAGCCACTCAGTTTAGATCCTGGGCACCTTCCAGGAAAAGGGAGAGGAAAATAGAGAAATTAATATAATATGAGATGGTGGAACACAGAGATGGAAAGCACATAAATGTGTGTTATTGACTTTGGGGCAGAAACACTGAGGAAAACTCATTAATTCATTTAGGGATGTGCTAGAGCAGAGCTGAGGGTGTCACTGAGTGTTACAAGAAATGGAAAACAAAGGATGCTCGTGGCCACTCAGACTCTCCAGGCAGGTCCAATTTATCCCCCCCAATCCCTTCTTTTGCTGACAGAAAATCCCAAAGACAAGGAGAATTTTTTCAGTGAGCTGGCCTGGACTCCTGGATGTGCCATGGACATCCCTTGTCCATCTGGGCTGTTGGACATGCCAAGAAGGTGTTACCCTGTCCACCAGAACAGCTCTGCTCTCTCTCACACATTATTTCTCACAAATTACAACTGGAAGTTGCCACAGCTAAAATAAAATCTCAAAGAGATCTTTCCATGCCATGAGTGAAATGGGGATTACTCAGGGAATTGCAGAATCATTTGGGTTGGGAAAGACATCCAGGATTGAGTCCAACCTGAACCTGACCTTGTCCCCAGCCCAGAGCACTGGGTGCCACATCCAGTCCTCCCTTGGGCACCTCCAGGGATGGGGGCTCCAAACCTCCCTGGGCAGCCCCTTCCAGTCCCTGAGCACCCTTTCCACGAGGAAAGCACAGAAAAACTAAATTGAAAGGAATTAAAAGTGACAGAAATGTTGTTCTTTGCAGACAAATGCAAAATGACAACTTTGTAGCTGGAGCCAGGGTGCTGTGATGGACACATGGAGCTCTTCAAACACTCCTTCAACTCAGAATCCTGCTTTCCTCCAGCAAAATCTTTTGTTTCTAACCCACATTTGTTCTCCAGCTGGTTGAGAGGAAACAAAACCAAAGCAGACAAAAAAAAACCTCAAAAAACCAACACCCCAAAAGAGCACAGAGGAAACAGAAGATCATTTGATCCTGGTAAAATCCATAAAAACCACAACGTGCTCATTCCTATGGACAGCTCATGGGATGGCTCCCAGGAAATCATTTCCCTGTGTCCTGCTCTCCCTGGCCCTCACTCCAGCACAGCCCCAGCTCCTGCCCTGCTGGCACAGGGACATTTCAGCAGCTGGCAGTGGCTCCCTGTCCCAGCTCCTTTGTGTGCAGAGATCACCCTCAGCGATTATTTATTGCAGGAGTTCAGATTCCTGCCTTCCTGTGACATGATGAATGACTTTTAAGTAACATAATATCTGGTTTCCTCCTCTTTCACACACCCATTTCATTGCCAGGTGTCTTCAGTGACCAGATCCAAAGGGATTGGTTGCAGTCAAAAGGGAAAGAGAAATCCTTTACCACGTGTCCAGCCTCCTCTTGTTCATATTTAATGGAATTCTTGCTTGGGTTAAAATGATTATCAATTATTCACCCCCCATCTCAGTCATTCCAAACATCCCAACTAATAAATAGCACTCCTCTACTGCTGGTAAAAAATTCCAAATATTTTTGTTTTCATTTTTTAAGCTCTTCTCCAGCAAGCTGGCCAGTGAATTACAGAATATAAATGTATATATTAATTAAAGGATAAAGCAGGTTAGCAGGCCAGGAGTGTCAGGAGGCAGATCCATGCTCAGGATCCGAGTGTCTCCCATCACTGCTGGGAACAGCACTGGGAACAAAGTCCTGTCCTTTCAAAGCAGCCCTCAGACCTCTCTTTCAGCCTGTTTTAACATTTGAAAAGAGTATTTTTTGTCTGGCTAAATTAAATCCTCGACATCTTTTGTTTCTAACCCACATTCTTTCTCAAGCTGGTTGAGAGGAAACAAAAACAAAGCAGACAAAAAAAAACCCAAAAAACACCCCAAAATAGCACAGAGGGAACAGGAGATAATTTGATCCTGGTAAAATCCATGAAAACCACAACCTGCTCTCCATGAGCCTCTCAAACCCTGCTGCACCTCTGGAACAGAGCAGCCACATATGAGGAAATTCTGCCATTGTAAGGTTGGAATTTGAGATTTTTGCATTGTATTTAAAGCCCAGAGAAGGTGGGGAACAATCACAGGTTGGACTGGATGGTCTGGGAGGTCTTTTCCACCCTCAGTGATTCTGGGATTAATCCAGCACAGCCAGAGTAATCCATGAGCTTCATGCAGCACCAAGGTGGTGTTGCACACGTAAAATCAGGAATTTATCCCATTAAAAGTTCATATTCATGAGGCAAATGAGGAATCAGGGAAACGTGAACTTCTCTTCAAATGAACAAATCGTTCTCTGCCCTTGAAATTGGGATGAATTTCTCAGGATGAGGATTTAAAGTTTCTTCCTCTTTTCTAACAGGAAAACTTCATGGAGCCAGCAATGCTGTGTCCATGCAACTTACAGAAATTAATTACTACAACAAATATGAGAGTAATATTTTTGCTAACTCAGCAACAGAAGGGGGGGGACACTGAAACCCTTTATCTCTGGTGTGAATTTTCCCAAAAAATGCTGTGGAGAACAAGTACAGGCATAAAACCCAGCATCCAAACCACTCCAGTTCCCTCACCACAACCTTCCCACAAAAACACACCCCCAAAACTTCAGCTCCACACCCACAACGTGGCTGACCATTGAAGGATGACAATCCTTCCTCTCCCTGGTGTGGCTGCAGGGAATAATCCCAGCAAAGCCTAAATCCTGATGTGCAAGGGGCATGAAAATCCCAAATTTAGACCCATGGGATCATGGAAAGCTGTGATAAATCTCAAATACTGATACACAGAGGTGTGGAAAGCTGTGATTAATCCCAAATACTGATACACAGAGGTGTGGAAATCTGTGATAAATCCCAAATACTGATACACAGAGGTGTGGAAAGCTGTGATAAATCCCTTTCAGGCTCACTCCTCACACAGGTCACTAAATCTGGGCTGTATTTTTGGGAGTGTGCTGCTTGCTGGACAAAGGCCTTTTCTCTCCAAGTGCAGTCAAAAGGACAAGAGCACATGACAGAGCCCTTGGATCTGCTGGGATTTTAGGGTCACAGCAGGGACCTCCTGCAGGGCCAGGGAAGGAGGGGGGTTCTTAGCCAGGATAAAGCAAAATAAAAAAAAACAATGAGTTGAAAAGCTGGGAAGTTCATGCAGTTGGTGCTGTCTGGCTGGAATAGCATTTCCAGGCTGGCTATGGGCATGGAAAATCATCCCCAGAGGTGCCATCACATCAACTCTCAAGTGAGTGGTTGGGCTGAAAAAAAAAGCAATTTTGGAGCTATTTTTGGAGCTATTTTTGCTCTCCCAGCAGAAGTGACAGCCTCTGTGTGCAGCAAAAGCAATGCCAGGAGAAAAGCTGGAGATCCAGCATGGACAGGCAGCAAAGGGCTCACCCAGGAGCTTCTCCAGGCTGCAGGAATTCCCTGCTGCAGAAAAGGTGCCAGAGGCAGCAGGAGAAGGGAGGCAGGACTGAGCTTGGGCTGGGAAGGGTGGCTGACACCAAGGAGAGCAGCTGGGAAAGAGCAGGGACTGGACATTGGGTAATCCTTGCTCATTTTCTCCAGGACAATCCCAGCCTCCAGGCCTGGTGTCATAGATTTCCATGATTAACTGTCTGTTAATTAAACACACAATATATAATTACTAATTCAAAGTGCTCAAACTCCCAAGAGCAGAGATCTCACTGTTCCAAACTGAAGGATTCTTGTCTTGGATTCCTCAAGACATTTTGGATGTTTTACTTCTCATGGGAGAAGTGCTGTAGTTTGTTTATTTGACCTTCAAGCAAAGCTGAAGAGGAAGGTACAGAAAATATAAACATATTAAAGGAAATGTCCTTTGAAACGAGTGTTTAACCTCACCTGTGCAAAGGAAAATCTACTATTTAATCAAAGCCTTGGTTCCATGAGTAATCCAAAGAGTTTTGTGAGGGATTAACTGCATTGAGAACTCTGGCAAAGTTAAATCTTCAATAACAAATGACTTGGTCTTGCATCTGACTCAAAGAAAGAGCACAGGGAATGATTTACCAAACTGATTTTTATGGCTGAAAACCACCAGAAGAGTGAGACAACTCCTTCCTCAGCACGGACTGGAATGTTCCTTCCCTAAGAAAATCCAAGACATGAACATTTATAATATTTACAGCAACAAGATGGTTCAATTCCATCTTTATCCAGAGGTGTCTTCGCAGAAAAGCCCCACCTGATAGTGATAAAAATGTTGCTTTGTGACAGACAAAAGCTGTGAATGGAGCAGCAAAAATGCCCATGTTGAGATATTGAGAGGACTCTTCCCTTTAAATTCTCAGTAAAACTTCCCACAGGAATTTGGGGGAAACTTTCAGCAGTTTCTCTGTTTGCATGACACCCCTGCAAATCTGTTTAAAGCTACCTGAACCATGTGAAGCTCTCACAGGCAGCCTGGGCTGATTAAAGAGATTTTCATCACCACCCTGGGCCCACGTTTGGATTTTTGGTATAAAAGTGTAGAGAAAAGGTCCAACAGGTGCAGGGCCAGGTCAGGTTCTAATTAACAGGAGTGTCCTCACACCCCAGGCAGGTTTTACACAACACAGAGCTCAAAGCAGCAACACTCTGCAAAAAGCAAAGCCTGCAAACAAACCCTGTTGTTCCATGAAACTTAAAATACAATTTGACTCTGTCATAGCCATGTAGATGAGCTATCTGCATTAAATTGTGTTTAATTTAACTCTAGAACTATAGGGCCCAATTAAAAATAATGAGGCCTGTCTCCAACTGTCAGGCTTAATTAGAGATAATGGGAAGTGATAGTTCCTGGAATAGATTCATTTTTGTCTGATAGACGAACTGGGGCAGGGGTCTTGGCAGGGGTCAGTGGAATAGACCTGCCAACAAAACACGGGTCAGTCAAGCTTAAGGAGTCTTAAGGAACCTGGTTATTAAATAAGGAAGTAGGAAGTAAATCAAATCCAAAAGCACATGAATAACCCCAACAGATTCTCTTTTTTTTGTTGTTGTTGTTTTTCCTGTTACATGCCCGTATATCGAAATTCATCTGAGCATTGAAGTGCCCATTCTGAAACCAAATATAGGAAAAATAAAGGTTAAAGCTGTTTGGCAGGGCTGATGGGGAACTCAAAAAAGAAGGGCTCAACTTCATATCCCAAGGCAAAAAAACAGTAGAAAAACCACTGAGCTTTTATCTATAAAAAACAACCATCAGCAATGATGATTTGCATGTAGAAAGAAACCAAGGTGTTGAAGTAAGAATGTCATAAGAAACCAAGCAAGGCATTCTGTGAGAAGTGGATTTGTAGAGAGCTCTTAGGGTTTGATATAAAATCCTAAAAACTCTCTACAAATCCATTTTAAGGTTTGATAGAAAACCCTAAAAACTCTCTAGAAATCCATTTTAGAGTTTGATAGACAACCCTCAAAACTCTCTATAAATACATTTTAGGGTTTAATAGAAAACCCTAAAAACTCTGTACAAGTCCATTTTAGGGTTTTATAGAAAACCCTGAAAACTCTACAAATCCGTTTTAGGGTTTTATAGAAAATCCTAAAAACTCTCTACAAATCCATTTCCCACAGTGTTCTGTGTGATGAATTGATTGCTTCGGGCAACAAAAACTGGAAAAATTTGCCAACTTCTCCTTCCAAAAACGCAGCAGAGCAGTCAGAGCAGCTCAGAAGCAAAACCATTCACCCTTGAGGAAGCTCAAATGGGTGACAACTCTTGGTCACCAGACAGTGGCTGTCATTTTGGATGAGTAATTGATCCTGAGTGGGGAGGGAGCCACAAGCCCAGGGCCCGTGTGGGACATTCCGTGTGTGTCCACACTCCAGGCACTGCAGGAACAGAACCCTGTCCTTGTCCTCGTCCCAGCAGTGCCTCTGGGGCTCGTGTTGGATAATCCTGATGCTCCCAGCCAGCCTCTCCTTTTGTTTGTGTGGGAAGACACTTTTTTAATCTAATGATATCTCTCTCTCTCCATGTCCAAGGCCGCTCGTGCACCGTGCCCGCGGCTCCTCATCCCTGCTCCCCTCCCCCCTGTGCAGCCCAGCCTGCAAAGTCATGCTTTGAATTTAAATCTCTGCTCTGGGGCTTCTGAGGAGGGAAGGAACAGCTCAGGGACTGAGCTTCTCCCCAGCTGTTCTGAAAAAAAATGGTTAAATTTCTAATTAGAGCCGTTGTTTCTCCTCGTCCTTCCCTTCTCGCTCACCAAGAACTTCAGGAGGGGACACAGAATGACAAATGTGTCACTGCTGAAATACAGCAAAGGGTCACTGGCAATACACAGGATCAATGTTATTCCCTTCCTGCAGGGTTTTATCAGGTTTGAAGGCTCTGACAGACCCTCACCCCAGGTCTGGGGGAAAACCTTCCTGAGCTGCCCCCATGGGAATCACCACAGGCTTGGGAGCCTGAGCCACGACTCTGCAGCTGTGCAAAACTCAGAAAAACAGGGAGTCAGCTTCAATCACCACCCTTTGGTGTGATCTAGTTTTAAAAATCCCTGTAGAGATGTCTCAATTTTCTCTGAAGGATAGCCAGCACCTGTCATGCAGCATTTGGGATTTGGAGAATTCTGGTGTTTGAGCTCAGCACAGAAACTGCTCCTGGGATTCAGGGCTGAGCTCCTGGTGGGAATTCAGGTGTGTGAGTACAAGGCCCAACCCCTGGAAGTGTCCAAGGCCAGGTTGGATGGGGCTTGGAGCAAACTGGGATATTGGAAGGTGTCCCTGCCCATGGCAGGAGGTGGAATTGGAGGAGATTTAAGATTCCATCCAACACAAACCATTCTGGGATTATCCAAGTACAAGGATGTGTGTCCTTAAGAAAACCCTCCTGATCACATCATATCCTAAAACCTTAAGCTTGGAGCACTACATAAAATCAACTGAAATGTTTTAAACTGTGCTAGAGACAGTTCTAGACCTTGACCTTGTGTGCCATGGGTGTGGCAAAAGGAGAAAAGCCAGGAAAATCAGATTTAATGTAGGGACTTGTAAGGTTGGCCAGAGAAAATGCTTTCATGATGAGTAGAAGAAAATAAAATAAATTTTTTCCATGCAGCTTCTGAAATGGTAGTAAACCCCTGTGCTTACAGAGTGAATAAAGTGTTTTTACTGTTTTTATTGAAGCAAAAGCAAAGCCAAAGATTTGAATTTCCAACTATCAAATCCTACATAAAAGAGCATTTTATTTATGGCTAATTCTGCCTCCCTCATGAAGCCAGGGATTGTTTTACCTTCAATGGCCAGAAGCAGACTCTTGTTTCCTTTGGAATCTCACAATAAAATCAACTTCATGGCGAGACCTCTCCAGAAGGCTCAGAAGGTTCCTCCAGCAGGTGCATCCCACTGCTCCACAGAAAACCCTTAATTTGCTATACAGGCTGAGATGTTGCTATCACTTAAATCTGAAGACTGTCACCACCACAATAATCAGACGTTTATCTTGCAGGGAATTCCAAATACAAAGAAACCCAGCGGGCAGCCAAGGAATCCCCACCCCCGGGGCTCCTCTGATTAAAAAAGAACCTTATGGGGAGGAAGGGAAAGAGACACATCATTCATCCTGAGGGTACCAGGGGGCTTTTCCTGCTGAGTGGGCCTGGTTTTGCCCAGGAGCCCAGGGAAGCACCAAGGTCGTTCAGTCGCCCCTTGGTCACTTGTTACTGTAGCAGAAAAATCAGTTTATTCTCTTGTGACAGTAACCCAGGGAACAAATCCATGATGACACCGTTCCATGCATTGGTGAACTTCGTGGCCTCGTAGGTCACTGGACAAATCTCTCTAAACTGAACTGTTGACAGTTCTTTGCAGGGTTCCCCCCAGGAAACTGAAGGTTAATTGACCATTCTTTCAAACCATGAAATGCTTTTGAAAATGTTAGTTTTAAGTCTCGTAGCCTAAAAGCTGATGAAGCAGCGTGTTCTGTACTGGGGTGTCTTCTAATTACTGGAATGAAGAGTTATGGCCAGGGAAGGTGCAGAAATGGTTTAATTAGACTTGTGTGTCATGGAAGCAGGAAACAATATTCCCTAAATCATGGGGCTGCTCAGGGCAGAGCTGCTGAGGGAGCAGGAGAAGCTGCTCAAAATGGAGCTGAGGATTTCTTGGGTATATTAATTTGGTGATGGTCTTATTAAGAGAAAGGATCTTAACTTTTCACTCTTAAAAAAACTCAGAATAATACAGGCTTCTCTTTGCTCACTGGCTCCATAGGAATGGTCACTGCTGGATTCTGATGGATGCTTCCACCAGGAATAGTGACACAAATCCTCAGAAACTGGGATCCCTGAAAACATCCAATACTCTGGAACACCTGGCAGGAAAGCAGGGGTGATATCCCTCTTTTCTGAGGGATGATGCATGGATAGAACCAATATTCACCCAAGATTTACAGGAACCAGGAAGAAAATGGAAATCAAACTTTCTGTCCCTCCTGAAAGGATTTGGGCTGAGTTTGGGCTGTGCACACTTGGATGTTACTCTGACATCCTGTGGGTGTTCTTTTTAATTTGAGATAAAATGTGTCTGTGATACACTGAAAATATTGAAGAAATAAAAACAAAGGAAAAAAACCTGTGTGTTTGTTATTAACACTTCTCCACAAACCTTGAAGATGCTGCTTGAGCATTTCCAGTCATGGTTGACAACCCTGATGCCATCAGGAGTTTTGAGCTCTGCAACATTTCCAGTCCCAAACCAGACTTTGGCATTCTCTGTCATCTCTGGGGTTTTGTGTAAGAAGTATCAATTTAACCATGGCCAGACTGGGATGCTCAGACCACCCCTGTCCCTGTGCCAATGGAATTCCCTTGCTGGGCAGCAGAATGGGCTCTCTGAAAGTTGGGCTCCAGCTCTGGGTGGTTTTTCATGAGCTGTGCCTGCAGCTGAGGCCACCTGAGCCCTCAGGGATGAATTTCCCAAAATATTTCTGTAGTCACTCGACATTCATTGCTTCCATTTGCCCAAAGATGGAGCAAAGAGCTCCAAAGAAGAAAAAAATCTCCTTTTTTCTTCTTTCCTTTTCACCTGCTATGACAAAAAGCTTCATGTGAGCACAGAGACAGAAAAAACTCTGATTGCCATTATCTGCATGACACAATCCATGGGGATTTGCTGAAACAATGAGGGATATTAATTAAGGAAAAGCTCATTACTATGAAGAAGGAATAGGTGAGACCTACACAGGATTCTCAGTTCCTCGGCTGTAAATAAACCACAGGCTACAAAAGAGCAATAAAGAGATCAAAAGTGACAATTTTGTGTGCTCTGGGGCTGAAGTTGTCTCTTCCAATGACAAACTAAATTAGGAATTACATCCATCAGCCAACAGTATATCGATAGCCCTCTGTTTTGGGGGAAAAAATATTGTTTCAGAAGTATTTATTTCATCTCCTAAATGAAAAATAAAAGTATTGATTCTATGCTGACATAATACACAGATTTGTTCTAATTTTATTGCTTTATATTATTGTACACAATAACCACTGCACAATTATAGCACCTATAAACCCATTTTGCCCCAGACATAAATCAGGGCAAAATATTCTTGTAGTGCACTCACAGAGGTAAAAATTGTGCTAAGCTTAGGTTTAACTGGCTAAATAATAAATATATTGTCAGACTTTGAATGTCTTTGTGGGTTGGGTTTGGGGTTCTGCCAGCTCTTACAGCACAAAAAATTCTGGCTCTGCAGGATTTCTGTTGCAGGGGCATTTAGAAGCCCCAGGCCCTTTTTTCCAGGTAAATCATGGAATCCAAGAGAGGTTTGGGTTGGAAGAGACTTAAATCTCCTCTTGCTCCACTCCTGCCATGGCCAGGGACACGTCCCAGTATCCCAGAGCCCCATCCAGCCTGGCCTGGGGCACTTCCAGGGATGGGGAATTGCACTCACACACCTGAATCCCCACCAGGAACAAGCAGCACGATGGATTCTGTTCCTAAATAAGAACAATTTCACACTAAAATCAGGCAGTAGCTCAGCTGGCAGTTGGAATTTCAGGGCTGTGCAGGGCAGCAATGCCATTTCACAAGGATAAAGATTAATTTCTTCCAGGCCAGACTTCCAGCACTTCACAACATTTTCCCTGTGGGATAGACAGAATTAATTTTGGGAACAAGAAGCTGCCAGACTTTGAAAGGAATCCCCATTTGTTGGTGTTTGCCACCTAAAGATGCAATAAAACAAAACGACGAGGGGGAAAAAAAAGGAATATGAAAAGTAGCAACAGCATTAGCAAGCAAAAATGGGATTTTAAAGGGAGTCAGAGCAGGTTTCCCTTTGTTTGGGAAAACTTTTCCAGGGCAGATTTTCCAGGACAGCTCTCCCAGCAGGAGGCAGGCTCCAGCACCTCCGGTGTTTTCCTCACCTTGGCCATGAGGAAAAGCTTTCTGTCCGTTACATCCATGCATCTCATCAGGGATTGTGCCTTTTGTCACACTCCCAGGCACCATCTGTGTGCTCCCAAGTGGCCAGACGAGGGCTGAACCCCCACCCCGGTGGGATTAATCTGCAATTTCACACCAAATGATTTTTAAGGATAATTTGTTAGGATACAGTATCCCGAAATAAAACAAACGGTCGGTGCTTTCGCAGGGGGATGAAAGGAGGGAGCTTGTGGAGTTTCCTGTTTCCAGTGGCTTGGACAGAATCCATTTGCACATTTTTATTCCCATATGAATGCACAAATCCTGGGAAAAGAGCCTGTGGGTAATGGGAAGAGCTGCTTTTGATTTCTGGGGGTGAGGGTGGAACCCCAAATCTGGGCACTGGAAAGGGGATGAAGTGTAACCAAATTCCCATCTCCATCAGGGACTGAGAATCTGAGCCTTATCTGAATATAAGATCTTGATCTATAAGATCTGAATCTTATTTCAGTTCTCCAGAAGTGCCTGATAAAGGCATTGATTCATAGAAGTATTGATTATTCTTCACTTCTAATGACAGCAATTAACAGAGGGAGATTTGATGCTCATCAAAGTGAACAGTTGCTGCTTAAAATGTGAATAGAATATTTCACTTCTGTAGGGAGGGGACTGGAAGGATAAATTAAATTTGGTAAATAAAGAAGAAGCTTAAAAATCCAACCTTTCCCATAAAAAAAGCTGGCTTGAAGTGTGCAAGGAAATTATTCCTCTCTGAGAAGCACTAAATGCTTCCAGAGCTGAATTCACATCAGGATTTCCCCCACATGTTTTAGGTACTCTGGAGGAAAGAGTGAAAACCACAATCAGAAAATAAAAAAAGCCAAGGGAGGAGCAGGAAGATCCAGGGTTGGGACACCCCAATGTCCTTTCACAAAAAACAACAATGAATAAACATGAAGCTGCTTTTCAGCCATTCTGGGTTCACCACACAAACCACAGGTCCCAGTCCAAACTGCCTGAGGTGGGGGAAATATTTTGATTTTCCAGCCTGAGGTCACCAAAATCTTCCTATTTTCTCATCAATTTCTGCTTTTGAAGGTTTCTCAGCTCTCTCTTGCTTTTTAAATTTTTTTCCCCTACTTTTCTCATAAAGCAGTGGAGAGTGTGGAAAACAAACCAAACTTGTTTTATGATGACCTCAGCTGGTAGCAAAATGAATTCAGTTTGTCATCCAAAAGAAATTGCTACAGTTTAAAAGTACATCTGTAGAAATTAAAGATATTTCAGGGGAAATTCATACAAAAGAAAGTGGATGCCTTTGAAAAACAAATCCCTATTTTACTTCTGTTGTTTATTGCATGGTTTGTTTACTACAAAGCTGTTAGTGCAAATAAAGGAAGAAGTTAATTGCTGAACAATGTTAATTTAAAGGCTATATGTGAATTTTCATGCCACCAAATAAATCAGACAGAAATTGGATCAATAGAAAAACCTAATGCACATTTCTCTGCTAATATTCACTGTAAAAATAACTTCAATTGTGACAGGTGAATTTGAGCCATTCCTTAACTGAGATAAGGATAAATACAAATACAATCAGAAATTGTCCTTATCTCATGTTCTTACATTTTAAATCACAGAAAGAAACAGAGCTGATGGATACCAGGAGAAAATACACCCCAATATTCCTTTCCATGCCATTCCCATGGACAGCATCTTCTCCAGCCTGACAGGAACTGGTGAGAAAAAAAAAAAACAAAGGGAAAAAAAAAAACATTTTTTTTTAAAAGTCCAACCATCAGCCTGCAGTTCTGCAACTCCAGATGGAACATGGAACAGCTGGAGCTCTCTGGGCTGTGGAAGGGACTGAAACTAGAGGAGTTTTTAAGGTCCCTCCCAACCCAAACCATTTTGTGACTCCATGAACTCCTCAGAGCTCTGCCCTGTGCAATCCCAGCACCTCCAAGGGCAGGGACCCAAAACCTCCCCAGTGCCCGTTGCAGCGTTGGACTTCCCCCCATTGTGAAAAAGCTCCTTGCACCAATTAACTGGAATTTTCCTTGTTGGAACTTGCTCCTGCAGGTTTTGGACAGCTAAGCCCTTGATCCCTCCCCGTGGCAGGTGAGCAAACGGGGCAGGAGCCACCCTTGGCTCCTCACCTGCTGCAACCCTGCCCTTCCAAGGCTTGCAAATCACCCGAGAGGGGAAACCAGCTCGGGCATGGAATGTGCTCCTGCAGGAAAGCAGCCAGGGGGAAAGCTCAGAACAATGTCTTGAACAGGCTCCAAGGAGACCTGGAGGGAACCTTGTGTTTCATCCTCACCCCTCCTGCAAATATTCAGGCACAGGAACACATTCTTTAAAGTGTTTTTTGAGTTACCAGGTAAGGATGTGAGATGAGCTTTTAATAAGTTGCAGCCCAACGTTAATTAATGCAGCCTGTAATTAAGGGAACCCTTGCAACTGTGCAAATTCCACGCCTGAGGCTCTGCCAGTACTGTGACTTCTCCTCTTATTTCAGTTCTCCAGAACTGCCTGATAAAGGCATTGATTCATAGAGGTATTGATTAATCTCCCCTTCTATTGACAGCAATTAACGAGAGAGATTTGATGCTCACCAAAGTGAACAGATTCTCATTAAAAGCAGAAAAAAAAGATCTGTCTTCACATTTCATCCCCTCCATACTCTGTGGTAAACTGGCAAGCACAAGGAAATACATTTATCATGGATCTCGTGGGTTTTCCTTGTGCAAGGATATTGGGAGTATTTCCACATTTCAGCTTTGCTGTGCAAAGGACCCAGTGTCATCACAGACTTCAAACTCTTTCCTGACAGAGAATGTTGGTCCCTGTTTTGATGATGGGTTTATAGGAAATACAATCTGGTCTCAAGAAAAGACCTGGACAGTCCAAGTCAGTATTTCCCGGGGCTGGATCTGTGCTGGTGTGGGATTTGACCTTGGCTCAGATGTTTGATCCATGTCTTTCTGGTCCTTGGAGGTAACACTGTCCCAAATTCATGCCATTATCATCAGACTTCACTCTCTGATGGCTGAACCACGCTTTAAAAACCTCTGGTGAAAGAGGAGGCAGAATTATGATGCTTAGAATGAATGATTCTCTTTACAGATTGCTCCAAACCCTGTCTAGCCTGGCCTTGGACACTTCCAGGGATCCAGGGGCAGCCACAGCTTCTCTGGGCATCCTGTGCCAGGGTCTCAGCATCCTCCCATCCTCATCCCTCCCATCCTCATCCCTCCCATCCTCGTCCCGTCCACCCTCATCCCTTCCATCCTCATCCCTTCTTTCCTCATCCCTCACCTCCCGCAGCGCTCAGGCTCAGGCCGGGCGCTGCCTGCCCGGGGCTGTCCCGGCTCCGTTCCCGCTCCCGCGCCCTTTCCCGCGGCCATCCCGGCACCGGGGACAGCCGGGGACACCGGGGACAGTCGGGGACAGCCGGGGACAGCCGGGGACAAGCGTCTCCGGCCGCTGCCTCCGCTCCGCTTCCCGCAGCACCGAGCGGAGCACCGGGTACCGGGTACCGAGCATCCCCTGAGCATCGGGCACTGAGCACCGGTACCGGGCATCGCGTACCGGGCACTGAGCACCGGTACCGGGCACCGGGCGTTGAGCACCGACTCCCCCGAGCCACCCCCCCGCTCCCAGCTCCGCTCCCCTCCCGCCGGTGCCCGTTTGAGCGGGCGGATCCCTCCCCCTCCTCCCTGCGGAAAGTTGCACAAAGTTGGGTCAATCCGGGCTTTTCCCCCTTTTCCATTCGCCGCTCTCCGCTGGGACGCGCCGCCCGCCCGCGCTGCCCGGTGCGGCGGGGCGGGGGCACCGGGGGCGGGGGCGGCTCTGCCCGGCCCTGCCCCGGCGCTGACCCCGGGCCGGGCCGCGCATGCTCGGGGCTGGACAGCTCCGGAGAGGGAAATTTAAACCGGGGCCGGAGCGCGGCCCCGCCGCCGGCCCCGCGCACCGAGCGCCCGCCGAGCTCCGGGCGGCCCCGGGGCCCCGCCCGACAGGTTGGTGCACGGAGCGGCGGCAGCGCCGGCTGAGGGGTGGGAGATCGGGGATGGGGACCCCCGGGCTCCCCCCATGCCGGGGCAGCGGGGATGGGGACCCCCGGGCTCCCTGCATCCATCCATGCCCGGGGCAGCGGGGTGGGAATGCCGGGGTTCGCTCCATCCTGAGGCACAGGGGCTCGTCCATCCCCGGGTTTGGGGAGCCGGTGTCCTGACCCCCTCCACGAGGCTGCGGGTCTGGGGTTTTTCCGGGCTCACTCCATCCCCGCGGGTGCGGGGCTCGGGTTTTCTCTGCCTCCCTCCATCCCTGGGGCAGTGGTTTGGGGATTCTCCCGGATTTGGGATTCCCCTTCCATCCGCGGGGCTGGGAACCACCAGGCTCCCTCCATCCGTGGGGCAGCGGTGCTGGGATTCCCCCGGGCTCCCCTTCCATGGCTGGGAGTCCAGGGCTGAGGTCTCCCCTCATCCCCGCGCTCGGGCTGCTGCAGCTCCCGCAGCTTTTTCCCCCAAAATGCGACGGATGCTGTTCGGGGGATAAGAGCGGGAGCGCTCCCGGCTGGCTCGGTGCTCCCGGTCCCCTCACCCTGTCGGTAGCTGTCCCTCCCTCAGGGGTCCCTCTCCGGGATGGGATCATCCCCGGGAAGTGTTTTCCTGCCTTTCCCAGTGCCAGCAGCGCACCTGGCGGTGCCGGTGCCCGGGCCGTGCCCGGTGCCCGGTGCCGGGGCTCGGGCGGGGTCGGTGGCTCCCGCCGCTGCTGAAGTGCTGGATAGCTACTGCTGCTGACCGCTGCCTTCTGCTGCTTCCCCAGGAGATGATAGAGAGCGATATCCCGTCCATAATGTCAGGAATCATTAGGAATTCAGGGCAAAACCACCACCCCTCGCAGGAGTACAGGTGAGGTTTTACCCGTCTCAAAAACGTGCCCTGCACTGGCACAGCTGCCAACTCCTGCTGCCTCCTCCTTGCTTCCTAAAAAATCCTTTTAGTATGTAGAAATCCACTTTTCTTCTTCTTCCTTCTTTTTTTTAAAGCTATCTGAATTATTTCTCCGCTCTAAATAAGATTTGTAAAGCCGATGACCAGTTACAATGCATTCCTTATTCAGAAACATTCCTGTTTAAAGAATTCACATTTGGATGAAGGCTGGACTTGATAATCTTGGAGGTCTTCTACATCCATAATCATCCTGTAATTCTGTGATTCTCTGATTTTGATACTAACCTATATAACTCCAAAACCTTGGGCTGACCTCTCTCTAAATTCTCTGTCCTGTGTGAGCCTTGCCACAGAAGGAGATTCTCGTTAAAATATAATTTAAAAGTTCCCTTGCAGATCACTTTTTGCATTGTTGTGGAGCAGTCATGGAGAGACTAAACAAGGGACACTGGAGGAGTTTTTAATTAAAACAAGCACTTGTGTAGCCCTCCAAAGCACTGACAACCTGTCAAAGGGCTTTTAATATGGGTGGGAACAAACCTGGCTTTGCCAAAGAGCCTTTCATAATTTAATTTACCTGCACCACCGTGCTTCCATTTATCATTTCAGAGCATTGTTGGAGGTTACAGGAGGGTTCTGCATGAGTTACAGAGCCCTGGGTTATGTTAGGTTACATTTTGTCACATGATGCAAAGCTCCAACAAATACAGAACACACACAACATGTCCCGGTTCTCACAACAAAACAGAAAAGCAAACCAGAAGAAAATCAATTCCTTTTTAAAAAAATATATAAAATGAGCATTGAGAGACTCCTTCCTCCCAGCCTGAGGGGTTTGCAACCTTTCCTGGGGCTGCTGCAGGTATTCTGCTCCTGGCCTCTCTCTATTCAAAATGCAAAGGCTGCAGCTCAGCCTCTTGCAGCTCAACAAGGGATTTGTTTTAGTCCCTGCAGCCTCTGGGGAAAAGGTTTGTGCCTCTGCTTTTGCTCTGTGCTCAGGCACTGTTTGCTCGGGGCATTTTTCTTGGCTACGTAAATATTGGTGAAGAAATTATTGGGGATTTAAGGAAGGGTGTGGGTGAGAGGGACTTCTGGGGACGTGGATTTAAGGCTGGATCTTCAGTGCCCTGCAGAATTCACCACCTTAACAAAGCCCCTTTTTAAGGGAGAGAACTGTTCTTTAACTTAGAGCCGCAGGGAAAAAAATTGCTTTTTGGGGGAGAAAGATAGGATTTCTCTTACTTCAGTAAAAAAAAATCATAACTTTCTTCTTTTTAAAACCAGCTTTGGGTCCTCTTTGAAACGTTTTTAACTCAGTTCTCTGAAGTTTTTCACCCACTTGTGATTTTTTTTTACCACGGCTTTAAAACAAATTATTTGACCTCGTTTAATAGTGGCAAATTCTGATAAAAATGCATAAAATCTGAACTGCACCATAAATGCAGAGCAGTATTTGTCCTACTTCATGAGAAAACACTTTGGATTATGTAAAAGAAAATCTTTTAGACTGAATGATTTTAAGAAAAGAATAGACCTGTCAAATTCTATCAGCTCTGTTTACTCTCCTGCTGTCACCACAGTCCAAGACTGGAACCCACAGTCCTGAGTTCTCCATGGGGGAGCATCAAGGCTCCACAAAATGGGGAATGGCCTCCAATTAGCGAGTGGGAGGCTGGGGCTGTGCTGAGAATACTCTTCTGTCTCATTTGGAATCTTTCAATGGGACAGTTGGACTCGGAGGAGCCCCGGCTCCGCTGGGAAGGGAGGGGATCAAACCCCCAGACACACATCAGTCTGCAGGCAGATTATGCTTACAGCTGGAAAAATTGGGATTTTAGATTTTTTTTTAATTTTTTTTTGTATTTTTGTAAAAGGAATGT
The DNA here is from genome assembly GCA_024362935.1 of Setophaga petechia. NCBI lineage: Eukaryota > Metazoa > Chordata > Aves > Passeriformes > Parulidae > Setophaga > Setophaga petechia. Next base: position 12,301,478 of record JANCRA010000021.1, read on the forward strand.
GGGAAAAATCTGATTTTAACAGATCTTTGAATTGTGCAGCTCCAAAGCAGCTGCAGTGGGTTTGCTGTGGCTCAGGGTGGTGATGAGGTTTTGGCTGATTTTGGCTGCTGTGTGAAATCCCAGGACTTTTTGCACCCCAGTAAAATGATTTTAGGCAAATATCTCTCCCAGCAGTGCAGCTCTGGGATATAAAACAGCACAGGGATGATTAAGGGCCATCAGATCTCCTCCACTGCCTGTTTTTATGGTGCTATCACTGCCTGGCTGTAATGCAAAGTAATTCTTTATTTTAACAGCTGCCTCTCTTAGTTTCCTACAGAAAATACCACCATATTCAATATATTTACCCTTGTAGGGCTGACAAATATTTCTAATAATTCCATAGAGCATTTAAGGGAATGAAAATAGAGAGTTGTAACACACTGAGATTTTTTAACCCTTAACTTCATCCTTGTTAATCATAATTAATAATTAACATGTTTTAGTGCCACTATTTTGATTTAAATCACAGCATAGGCAGACCATTTTCTATACAGTGGTGGCTCATGGTAGCTCCAGCACAAAGCTGTGCAAATTATAGGAACCAGCTCCAGGCTTTTCCCAAGGAATTGATGGGCTGATTCCTGAGAATCCAGGTTCTTCAGCTCCTGGGTGCTGTGGTCTTCAAGCAATATTTTGAATTGAAATATGAAATCTGTTGTTTTGATTTTAAGATCTGATTCAACAGTATTTGGTGTAAGGACCACATTTCTATTTTTTGTTTTATTATGTATTTCCAGTTGACAGAATCCTTGTGGAGAGTTTTGAAGGCCTTGCAATGCATTTTCTATATGTTAAATGGGAATTTAGCTTTAAATTTTTGATCAAAAGGTGTTAATCATTCATAATTCAAAATATTAGTGGATTATATTGTCCTTTACCCCATTTTAATTATCTCTTTGATTCTTTAAAAATTGTCTATATCCATTACCTCATTAGTCTGATCAATTTTTTCCTTAATTACTTTATGTTGCCGTAGTTTTGTGTAAAATCAGATTAAGAAGCACAGGACTGCTGTACTCCCTAAATTCCAGATGTGACAGCATCCCAGTGTGGAAAAAGATGACAAATCTCTAATTTGAGCACATTTGTTGTGCTCTGGTGTCTGGGGTTTCTGGAGAGGAAGTGACACCTCTGTCCCGATGGATGGATGGATGGATGGATGGATGGATGGATGGATGGATGGATGGGAGTGTGCACACAAAAGGTCACAAATGCATCACTAACAACACCCTAATTGTTAATTGTTCCTGGAGAAAATGCCAGTGTCCATTCCTGTGACATTCCTGTGCTGTCTGACAGGCAGTGAGATAATGACTCCGAGTGCCCCAGGAATTCCAGCACGGGAGTGGCTTCATTCTTTCCCAAAAAAAAAAAAAAAAGAAAAAAAAAAAAGTGAGAAACCTCCAAGGAATCAGTCAAACTGGATTGATTTAAGTGGATTAGCACAACTGTTTCCTCAGCACTCCTGAAATGTGCTGATCTGGAGGAATAAAATTTGTGGCCTTTTGCTTCTCCCGGAGCTGGAGGGGCTGGATTGGGGCAGCACCTCAGGGTCCTGTGAGAGCAGAAAGGGCTCATCCCTTACCTCAGAAAGGCCAAAGCAGGGATAGAGAAAGGGAATTGGGATTTTTCCAGCATTCCTGGGGCATCCCAGAGGTTCATGTGCAGGAAGAGGAGCTGCTGCAGGCCCAGAGACTGAGGGGGTTCTGAGAGCCCTGCCCAGGGACAGGTTGGAGAGCTGATATCCCCTCCACGCTGCTCTGACACCTACACAAGGCTCCAGTGCTAATGAAGAGCAATTCCCAAGGAAAAATCAGCTTCCCAGTCTGACCATGGTCCTGGTTTTAATGTAAAACATTCCTGTAGTGCCTGGTGCTTCAGCTCATTTTCCTTGTTCAGATGTCAGTCAAAGGGCTGATTTTTAAGTTGTTTGGTTTGGGATTTTTTACCAAACAGGTTCCAGAGTCAGATCCCAGCTGTATTTGGCAAATCCCAGCCTAGGGATGGTTAGGGAAGAGCAGGGGGTGCAGTGCTGCCATCACCTCTCATTTCCTCTTGTGTTTAAGCATTACACATTTCACTGTAATTCAGTTTCCACTGATCCCGCAGCAAACTGGTGTAATGGGGGCTGTGAAATGGGGAGCTGGGATGGATAAAAGGCTCCAGGTGTGCAGCTGTAGCCTGTTCTTAGTGCCAAGTACCTTTGCAGGTGTATTTAGAGAGTCCAGCATGGTGCAAAGATAAGAGACCATCACCACCTGCCAGGTTAATGATGATATTTGCTTTTTCCTCACTAGTTTTTGTTCTGATAATACAATGTTTCTTGAGTTATAGATAAGGAGGGGCCCTCTTTATCCCTGGAAAGCTGCTTAATTTCTGTTCCAATTTCCAACAAGGCCAGAAATAACTCAGAGATTTTGAAGACAGAGAGAGGGGTGGGATGATGATGTGGGACTGAGTGTGTGTTGTTCCTTCAGGGAGGAATCACAGACTAAAAACTCTGGGAGCTGCTGGTAAAGCAGGAGAGGAGCTGGGGCAGAATCAAGTTGGAAGGGCCAGCTGGTTGTGAGTGTGAAAACCAGAAAATAGTGGGAGGAAAAGCACCTGGAAGGCAGGAAAATGGGAGGGGAAGGGCATAAAGGGAATGAGGAACTGAAGGAAATGGGAAATTGGATCCTTCAGTAAAACAGAGGATACTTCTCACCATGGACACAGCTGGAGAGTCACAATCCAAATTTTTTCCTTGTCCTGCCCATAAGAACTCCCTGTGCTTGCCCTGAGGATTTTGTGTAACCCCAGAAAAAGGAAAACACCAATTCTAGAAGAGGTTTTCTTTGGACTCTTCCTGTCCAGTTGTCTCTGACTGGAAAAACCATTGCAAACAGTTAATTACGAACTCATCACTCAGTTGCTCCTGCCTGTTGAGCAGTTCTGGCACCCAAGCCTGGGCTAAAAGCTCAGGTTGCAATGCTGAAAATGGGGAAAAACCTCTGTCCATTGAGTGAGACTCAAACCCCTGGAATATCCCAAATGCAGCTGCAGGGTTTTGGCCTGGCTCTGTCTCAGGTGGGGGTGATGAGTTGTTGAGATGATCCTTACAATCTCCAGGCCTCAGTTCACCATCCCATGCAATGTGGAGGTGGATAATTCATGGATAATTTCCCTGGCAGTGGTTCCCAAGGGGAGGAACCACCTTGAGCTCAGCCTGAGGGAAGGTGGCAAAGCCCCACTGGTGAGTTCAGGCTCAGATCCAGCTCTGGTGTTAAACTCCTGCAAGGCCAGGCCAGGAATGACCTCAGTTCCACCTTGTGCCAGCAGGATGCCCTTGATGGTGGGGAGAAAAAGCTGAAAATACCTTTAGGTAGCTGTGAGTGGGGATTTTGTGGTGCTGGCAGGCTCTGGTGAACTTTGCCAGGATCAGATCTGGAAAGGGGTCTCATTCCAAGGTGTTCCTGATGGGATAAATATTTGGGGCAGATAACTCCAGAGCAGATTGTAAAGACTGACAGTGCCAAGGAGCATTTCTATATCAGTTTTCCAGGCACTTTTCCCAGGATCAGCATCCTGGGAGACACAGGAGAACTGGGCTTTAAACCCTTAGCACCCTCTGGATTCTCATCCTTGCAGGAGAGAAACAGAAGCAAGGGGAATTTTACTGCAGAGAGTTGAAAGCAGAGGGGTAAAAGTGGAGTTGCATCATTTTACACACCCTGAAAAAACAACACCACCTTTGCAACACCTCTGGTGGGGCTGCAGCCTCCCCTTGCTGGGGTTCAGTGGCTGTTCCAGGAGCCCTGGGAATGAGCAGGGGAGGCTCAGCAGTGCATTAATTACAGCCTATCACTATTTATCTCATTTACATGCACTGAAAGGCTGCTTTTACCACAGTGCCCCATTGTGCCAGGGGCTGTGTACACCCAGCCAAAGGCAGGAGCTCTGACTCCTGGAGTTTGTCCTCCTGGAATTTACCCTCCTGGAGTTTTATCCTCCAAAGTGAGATGAGCAGGGTTGTGGTGGGGAACTGAATCCAATCCCACCTAATATTCCAACTTATGGATCTGTAGCTGTCTTGGCACAGGTGATTTTCAGGTCAGGAAGATGGAAGCCCAGGAGATGACAGTGTTGGTTATTCCTGTGCTTGGCTCTCTCTTTTTTTGCAGTTTAATTAGAATTTCTTCACTGGAAGCAGGGCACACATTGAGCCTGTGGTCTGGAAGATGTGCTAGGTTTATGCTACAGAATATCCCTAGACTTTTAAAACTCCTCAGCCAGGCAGCAATGGGAATTCTTTAAAATTTCACCTTCTTTAAGACATGAGAGATCTCAACATTGGTTTTGAAGGCAGCCTGAGGAATGATCCTTAAACTCGAAATCATGGAATCATAAAATTATCAAATAATGGAATTACAAAATCATCAGATCATGGAATCACAGAATCCCAGAATCGTTTGAGTTGGAAGGGACCTTAAATATCTTGTTTCAACCCTCTGCCAAGGGCAGGGATGTAATTCTGATTGAATTTGCCTTTTCTCCTCATTTTTAACAGAATGTTAATCTGGTAACTAGCAAATTCATTTCTTTTAAAAAAGCGTAGTGAACAGGCTGAGGTGGTTTTAAAAGAATTACTGTAAACTCAAGGGAAGGGAAGGGAAGGGAAGGGAAGGGAAGGGAAGGGAAGGGAAGGGAAGGGAAGGGAAGGGAAGGGAAGGGAAGGGAAGGGAAGGGAAGGGAAGGGAAGGGAAGGGAAGGGAAGGGAAGGGAAGGGAAGGGAAGGGAAGGGAAGGGAAGGGAAGGGAAGGGAAGGGAAGGGAAGGGAAGGGAAGGGAAGGGAAGACCATTGACTTGGAGAAAGAGCCATCTTGCACACTTCTCTAGTTACTAAATACCATTACATCTTCACATCCATTTAAAACAGAGCCTCATACACTAACAGCAATTTCCCATCCTACACCAGAGCCTTTCCTCGGCCCTATCCGTGTCCCTGGCGCGGATGCTGAGCGGGACACGCAGTCCCACCTTCCCAGGGCTGGGAGCATCCCGGGTGAGGGCTGGGCAGGAGCCGTGGCTGGCCGGGAATGCGGCCCGGGAGGGCTGATCCGGCCCGGGGGAAGGGCTGATCGCGCAGAATTTGGCGATTCTGCGTTTCCACGATGCGGAGCGCTGACCCCGTTAGTGCCGGCGGGGCGCGGGGTGCCAGATGGCGAGGGGACGTGTGTTGTGTGTCGCCTGTCACTCGGGGCAGATTAATGGGAGGTTTGTAAAGAGGGAGCGGGTGGTGGGGGGGTGGGACAATTAAGCGGGGTCCCCAAAGACAAAGGGGACACGTGCCAAGGGCGGCGGGCGTTGGGCGCACAAAGGGCCCGCGGCTCCCCCTGCACCGAACCAACTGTTGCGAGCGACCCCCGAGCCTGCCCGGTTTTCAAATCATTTCATGCCCCTGTTTTCTTCCAATCCAGCCAATCTCCGAGCCGGGAGAGCCGTCACCTGATGGGGTTTGCCTTTTTTTTTGTTGTTGATTTTTTTTTTTTAGTGGATGGAAGTCCCCAAGCCTCGCGAAATAACGGCGTAACCATGGCAATGCTAATTATTGCCCTATAACTACAGTAGGAGAGAGAACGCGGGGTAGGCTGAGAGGGAGATTTGAAGAGGGTTTTTTTTTTTTCCTTTGGCTCTTGGTCCTGTGTTGATTTTTTCCCCTTTTCTCCTATACAAAATCTTTTTGCAAACAAGTGGCATTTTGCTTTAAAGCCCTCCCCAAGAGCGGTTCAGGGAGCCTTGATAGGTGTTTCTGGAATTCCTGAATAGAGGAGCTGAAAGCTCCAGGGCAGGCAGGCACTGGAGTTCTGCCTTGCTCTTTTAAGCTGATTTAGAGTCGTGTAAAACATAAAAGATGCTTCAGCAAGAGACCAGATTTATTTAAGGTTCCTGCAGCATCACTTGGCAGCCAACACGCATCAGCAGCAGACACCACTTTAACACATCTCTGAGAGCTCTTGAAAGCAAAAGGGTTTGAAAGCAAAATCAATTGCATCCAACTAAATTATGTTCTTCTGAGAGATAAAGATGTTTTCCTGGATCTGAATCCCTTTAGGTTTACCCTGGGTGTCGAGTGACAACTCCCTGATATGTCCTAATTACTGCTTCACTCCTCAAGGTATCAGTGACTCCTGTAATACTGTTCCACATAAATTAATTAATTTAGCTTTTCATTTGCAAGAGTTCTTTTATCAGCTTTAACGGGGAGTTTGGACCACACAGGAAATTTTGAGTATTGTAAATATATTCCAATATTCTCGTTTTGTACCACATGCTTTATCAGAAGCAAAGCAAAACAGGTGATCTGGAGCATGTAAAAGGTGTCAAAAGCAGAGCTTTAAACCAAAAGCAGCCTGTCACAGCTGTGCCTGCTGTTGTTGCTGGTGCCTGTCTGAAACCTTTCATTCTGCTCCTTTACTCTGTCAAAAACTGCCTAAAAATTGTTTTTTTAAGTATCAATAACTTCATGTATCTGAATGGAAGATATCAGCAACTCAGCCTGTGAAGTTCTTTTTATGCAGCTGTTGATCTGTCACCACTGACAGGATCCAGGGGCTGGGAAAAGTTCTTCCAGGTGTTCCGGCAGCAGCTGGGCACAGAGCTCCTCCCAAGGCTCTGGATTGCAGGGTTAATACAGAATGATCAGGTTCTAAGTCCTGGTTTCTCCCCCATCAAAGCCAAACAAGTGCAAATTTCTGACAGATGTGAAAAAATGGAATCAGTCTGGGTTTGTTTCCAGACAGTTTCTCTGCTGGGTTCCTGGGCCTGCTTCCCCTACAAATGCTTCACAAGAGATTTTCTCAACCAAAATGTTCCAGACTGGACAAAGGAACACAAGACCAGGTAAAGGGTGTCAGTAACCAGCTGTGAAACCACAGGGCACATCTGGATTTGGATACAGAATTCCAGCCTGGTGGTTCTTTGCCCTGACCTGCAGGAGCTTTAGCACCCCATCCATCTCCTTCCAGGGCCAATGCAGCAATTCCTGCTCCCTGTTAACCTCCCCTGCTGCTTTGCAGGCTCCTGGCCTCAGACCCATCCCAGCTGAGTGAGGACGAGCTCCCGGGGGATTTGCAGTCCCTGTCCTGGCTGACATCCGTGGACGTGCCTCGGCTCCAGCAGATGGCCAGTGGGAGAATGGATTTCAGCCTGGGGGCCCAGAGTGCCATGCTCCAGCAGACAGGTACTGTGGGATGGGAAATGGGAAATGGGAATAACTGCTCCTCAAACAGAACAACCTGCCCTGCCACTCCTCCTGAGGCTCTCTTTTCCTATCCTGTTACACTTTGCTTCGTGTCCAAAGACCTGGAGCCTGTTGGCTTCTCATGAGGGCTCTGCTGGTGCCTTCCCCCCATTCCAAGAGGGAGAGAGCTCCAGCACTGGCAACACTCAGATCCCATGGGAATTTCTGCTCAGTGCAGCTGCTGGTGCCCTGTTGGGCTGAGGTATTTTAAGTCCTGGGTTTCAGAGGTTTTCAACACCTCTGAAATGAAATAATTAATCTTTTTGCTTTGTTTCAACACTGTTAAAACAAAGGGCAGCCCATTTACCTCACACCTCTCTGCTTCTTGCAGCCTTGCAGCGTGTGTTGGCTGAACTCCTTTCTTTCCCTTGTGAACATCCTTTAGGTAAACACACATCACAGAGCTCAGAGTATCACCCTGCCTGCCTGAGAGCACAAATCCAGCTGATGCTGAAAGTGTTGTTTCTCTTTTGAAAGACACAGTGTCTGTGTCACCACCGTGGGCTGTTAAACAGCTGCCGCCTCTCATTCCCTGCCTAACGAGTTTTGGGAGCAGCTGATGTCATCTGGGCAAGCTGGGAAAAGCCAGAGAGGTTGGATTCTCCACTCCAGAGCTTCCCTGCGCTCAGCTGCATCCATTAAGCCCCTTCCTTCCCTGAGCTGTGCTTCCATGGGAGCATCCCTTGCCTTCCTCTCTCCACGCCAGGTGCTGTGGGGAATGCGATGCACTCGACGCCCGGAGCGATGATCCACGTCCAGGCCAGCCTCCCCCAGGGAATCCTGGGCCTCAATTCCATTTCCACACATGGAGCCAATGTAAGAGCAGGCCTTGGTGGCTCTTTATTGCCCCAGCTCCTTGGATAAGGTGGTGGTAATTCCTTGACTGTTGTGTTTCTCTCGGCAGATGAGCCCCTACTCCGTGGGTGGGCAGCTGTCCCCTGGTTTGCAAACACAGCAACAGCTCTTCCCTCCTCCTCCTCACCCTCCTCCTCATCCTCCTCCTCCTCACTCCCAGCAGGTGTTTGCCCTGGCCCAGAACCCCCAGCAGGTACTGGTATGTGCTTGTTGTCTGTCTTGAAGTACCTGCCAAGATCAAATCTAGATGTCTTTTAAAAAAAACCCAAAATATCCCTAAACCCACACACCCACTGGACATTTTGCATCTGTCACTTCCCTTCTTTTCCCTGTGCACACAGTGTAACCCAGCAGCAATCTACAACACATCCTATGGGACACAGCCACACTATTCCCAGCCACGCCTGGCTCCCCACTCTGCCCAGGAACTGCACCCAAAGCATTATCCCAAGCCCATCTACTCCTACAGGTGAGTGGGGAGCAGGAGGCACATTGCCCACAGCCTGTCCTGGGATGGCTGTGACACTGCAGGGGTGTCTCAGTCCTTTGGAAGGGAACAAAAATCCCCTTGTCCATGCAGGAGTTGTGTGGAAGCTGCCTCCGAGGGGTGGCAAGAGTGAACAAGCAAAGTAATCCCTGGAGAGCAGCACAGTGAGGGTGTAACAGCACAGAGGAGTAAAATTTGAGGATCACGGGGAAGTGGTCACAGCACCAGGCCTGGCAGAGCCCAAGAAGAAGGGTTTGGACAATCCTTTTGGGAATGTGGTGGGACTCTTGGGGATGTGCTGTGCAGGGGCAGGAGCTGGACTCAGTGATCTTTGTAGGTTCCTTCTAAATCAGCTCATCCTGTGATTCTGTGACTTCTGAGCCCTTGGGAGCAGAAATCCCAGGATCCCAGCTGTCTGTGTCTGCAGAGGTGGGTCCAAGGGTGCTAGACCAGAAGGAGGTATGGAGTGACAGGACAAGAGGAATGAGTTCCCACTGGCAGAGGCAGGGTTAGATGGGATATTGGGAAGGAATTCCTCCCTGTGAGGATGGTGAGACCCTGGCAGTGGCTGCCCAGAGAAGCTGTGGAAGTGCCCAGGGCCAGGCTGGACATGACTTGGAGCAACCTGGGCTAGTGGAAGGTGGCAGGGGGTGGAACTGGGTGAGCTTTAAGGTCCCTTCCCACCCAAGCCACTCCATGATTCCAAGCCATTCCTGGGTTTCCTGCCCACAGCTGTTTGATTGCCATGGCCCTGAAGAACAGCAAGACTGGGAGCCTGCCTGTGAGCGAGATCTACAGCTTCATGAAGGAGCACTTCCCCTACTTCAAGGTATCTGTGCATTCCCCAGCTTGGAAATGCCACATCCCAGCCCCCTTTCCCCCGTGGTGTGGTGTTGTTGGGTCCCCAGGGTGAGGTGAGAGATGAGAATTTGACTCCAAGTTCTCAGAAGCCTGATATTATATATTATATTGTATTACATTATATATTATATTATATTATATTATATTATATTATATTATATTATATTATATTATATTATATTACTTATAGTATAGTAATAGTATATTATATTATTTATAGTATAGTAATAGTATAGTATATTAATTATATTTTATTAATCATATTTTCTATATTAAGTATAGTATAGTATAGTATAGTATAGTATTATATCATATCATTCTATATAATACTATACATTATATTATATTATATTATATTATATTATATTATATTATATTATATTATATTATATTATATTATATTATATTATATTATATTATATTATATTATATTATATTATATCCTATCCTATCCTATCCTATCTTATCCTATCCTATCCTATCCTATCCTATCCTACCCTACCCTACCCTACCCTATCCTATCATATATTAAAAGTAATGATATACTAAAACTATACTAAAGAAAAAGAAAGGATACATGAGAAGGTTAGACAAGAATGACAATAAAAACCCGTGACTGACCAGAGAGTCTGACACAGCTGGACTGAGATTGGTCATGAAGTAAAAACAATTCACATGGAACCAATCAAAGATGCACCTGCCACATCCCAAAGCAGCAAAACACAGGGAGGAGCGATCAGATAATTATTGTTTACATTTCTTTTCCTGAGGCTTCTCAGCTTCTCAGGAGAAAAAACCCTGGCGAAGGGATTTTTCAGGAAATATCCTGGTGACACCCGTGGCTGTTCCCATTAACCCCTTCCTGCCCCTCGCAGACTGCCCCTGATGGGTGGAAGAATTCCGTGCGCCACAACCTGTCCCTGAACAAGTGCTTTGAGAAGGTGGAGAACAAACTGAGCGGGACGTCCCGCAAGGGCTGCCTGTGGGCCCTCAACCCCGCCAAGATCGACAAGATGGAGGAGGAGATGCAGAAGTGGAAGAGGAAGGATCTGGCTGCTATTCACAGGAGCATGGCTAACCCAGGTAGGGCCCGCATTCCCCATCCTGCACATCCATGGCATTCCCTGCATGGCTCTGCTGCCTCTGGCGTTACTGTTTGGGGGAATATTTTGAGTCACATTTAATGCACTTTTCATAGAGAAGAATTTAAATGCTGTTTTTTGCCTGTTCTTCTGCAAAACTCTCCCTTTCCTAAGACATTTTCTTATTTATAAAATAGAATTCAGTATTATTTACACTATATTATTATAAATATTAGGTGGTTATATCTATTATCTATATTATCTGATATATATAGATCTATATAGATATATATCAAATATTATATCTATCTATAAAGATATTGTATTATATTATAATATATTTAAAATCTATAATATTATAGATCTATATCTATATCTCTATATCTATATATATATATTATATATAATATTCTCTATAATATATTTATTATTTAAATCTTATTTATTTATAATTCCCTCCCTTATTTATAAAATTTACTATTTATAAAGAAACACGTTTTCGAAGATTTCGGGGGCTCAGTATTGACAAAATCAACTGGAATTTTTTTGCTACAAAATCAGTAACATGCACTCAGTGATAAATTACATGTTATTTGTTTAAAAGCAAAAGGGTCACTGCAACAGTCAGGAGTTTTTTGTAGTTATTTGGGAGATAAGCAGAATTCTTTTGTACTTATAGATAAGCAGAATTCTGAGCGTTTCTCCAAGCACAGAGTTCTGCAGCTGAGGGTGAGCTGCCATCAGAGGTGGCTGGGCTGCTCTGCAGTTTCAGGATCATTCCTTTAGCTCAGTCAGGGATAACCATGGAAGTGGTTATCCTTCATTGAGCTAAAGAAATGATCCTAAAAGCTAAAGAAATTATCCTTGGGGAAGGAATTAGGTGACATTTCTTTGCTCCCTGCACGGTCACAGCCTGTGCTGGGTCTCACACAGTGACAATCAGTCCACGCCACAAACGCAGTTGTTCTTCGGGCAGTCCCTGCTCAAACAAACGTGTTAAAGCATCTCTTTTCCTCCTTTGAATGGGCAGAGGAGCTGGACAAGCTGATCACCGACAGACCCGAGAGCTGCAGGCGGCCCAACAAGCAGGCAGAGCCCGAGGGGCCCCCCCTGGGCCGGATCTCCGTGTCCCAGCTCCAGCCCCAGCCCATCATGACGCTGTCCCTGCAGCCCCTCCCGCTGCACCACCAGCTCCAGACCCAGGCTCGCCTCGCCCCCAACTCGCCAGCACCTGCACAAACCCCTCCTCTGCACACCCTGCCTGACATGAGCCACAGCCCCCTGCCCCACCACCCCATGGGACGCGCCCCGGACTTCCCCAATGTGGCGGTGGACATGAGCACGGAGGTGGATGCTCTGGATCCCAGCATCATGGATTTCGCACTGCAAGGTACGGGGCAAGGCACTGGGGGAGGGCACAGCTGGGGTGTGTGGATGTGTTGACGCTGAATATCCAGCCAGGATCCTCAGTGGGATGTTCTGGAATGGGGTTGGGTGGTGGCATCTGCAAGGTGACTTCCCAGGTCACCCTCAGTGGATTTTTGTCCCTTGTCCCTGTGCCAGGTGGGACAGCAAAGCACCTTCCTGGCTCCAGTAAGGGGAAGCAGGGGTGTCCAACCAGCTGGATGTGGGACACCACATCTCTCTGCCCCTGGGAAAACAGAGCTCTGCTTGTGCTTTGGGGTTCTCCTTCTGTGCAAGTAGAACTTGTCTGGTTTGTGGCAATGCCTGACATGGTCCTGGGTAGAGCACAGGTAGAGAGGCGCTGTCTGGAAAGGTCTGGAAGCAGAGGATCTGGGAGATAGACACACTTGCTTCCCAGAAAGACACGGAATCCCAGGAATTGGGGGGGATCAGACACAGAAAATCTGGAATCACAGGATTTGGGGGATCTGACTTGCTGCCCAGAAAGGTCTGGAATCACAGGATTTGGGGGATCAGACTTGCTGCCCCTTGCACCACCGTGGTCCCACCCTCGAGCAATGAATGAAGCCCTTTAGCCCCGGCCCCGGGGGACCTGGGGATTTGCTGCTGTGAGCAGGATTCCATCTTTTCCAGGGAACATTTGGGAGGAGATGAAAGACGACAGCTTCAGCCTGGACACCCTGGGTGCCTTCAGCAACTCCCCCCTGCATCTCTCCGACTGCGAGCTGGGCACGCCCGGCCTCACGCCCGTGTCCAGCGGCAGCGACCGCTCCTTCTCCGACCTGCAGGTCACTGGCCTTTACACCACCTACACCACCCTGGACAATGTGGCAGCTGCTCAGTACATGAACCCCCAAGGCAACAAACCCATCCCTCTGCTCTGAGCTTGGCACCGTTCCACGGATCCCGAGGGACGGTTCTTCCCCGTGGTTAAAATCCGACCGGGAAGCTCCAAGGGCTCGTCCGGCTTTGGGATGTGTTGGCTGCTCCCACAGCGTGTGAGGCCAAAATAAATCAAGCTGGGACTTGTAAAACCACTTTCCCCCATGGCAGGGGCGTGGACATTTGTGTTGTGGGACTGGGGAGCTCTCCAGAAGGACCTGGAAGGCAGCAGGAACTTTCACTGGAATGTAACTGAGCTAAAAATCATCTAGTTAAGGGAATTAAATTTATTCCACACCGTGGTGGAGCTGCTGTGTCACCACCGTCACAGAAGCCACCACAAGCCAAGGGGCTGGCCAGCCCCAAGTTGGTTGATTGTGTCCCTGGTGTGTCATTTTTTCTTAATTTTCCAAATTGGACAAAGACCTCCCCCTGTTCCCGGAGATGTTTGCACCACTAACGCTTTTCTGATGTAACTGTTGTTAATTTATTGTTAGGAGGTAGGAAAAAGGAGCAAAACCACTAAAAAAGGAAAACTCACCTCCCTAGCAGACCACTGTTATATCTAGATTTGTAAAAGTCCTCACCCCTGAAGGAAGTGGTACTACTGAACTATTAAACTGAACACTGGCTAGAGGATTTTAGGAATTATGCCAATTTTTAGAATTTTTTAAAAAAATAGATTTATAGTCTTGTGTATTGTGCTTCTGTCTATTCTTGTGCTAGGCAGTATTACTATTTGTAAATTTATTTATATTTATTGTTATGAAAAGAAATTATGAGAACTGAGCACTGTTCAATTTGTATAATGCTGCAGTAACCTGTTTTACAGCCACTAAATTATTCATCATCAGAACCACAACCATCTTATCAGTTTTTACACTACATTTCTTTAATAAGCACTTTTGATACTGTGAAACTCATGCTTTTTAAAAAATTCAGAGACCAAATATTGTCACTGTACCTTTCATAATAATCTTTGCTAACTAACTAAAAAACCTGATTCTAATGTAGCTTTTAAAAAAAGAATTTCAAACCCTGCTTTGTACTTGTTAACATACATTGAAAATAATGTGATGAAACATCTGAAATATGTTGGAATTTAGCATTTAGTCTACTTATACCTCTGTGAGCAAAAAGTGATATTTATATCTTGGGTTTTGTCTGTTCCTGTGCATTCAGAGAATTTCCCGGTGCCGTACCCAGGTGCTCCCAGGCTTTTCTCTCCCACACCCATCCATGGATTAAAGCTGGAGGGTGCAGGATGCTGGACTGGCCCCACAGGGCACTTTCTTGCTTGAAAAATATGAAGATCAGGGGGCTTGGAAACATCTTGTGCCTGTATTCTCCTAGTGCATCCCTCCATGGCAACCTCTTCCAAAGGGCACCATGATGCTCCACGTCATAATTTATTGTCCAAGGACAAATGTGATGAATGATCCTTTGCTGTGACTGGTGTCACCTACAATGTCTTTGCTTTTTTAAATAAACATTTCTTAGCACTATGCCTGGGGGATTCTGGATGTGCTGTGTGGTGCCTGCTCTGGTGTCATGCTGGGTTTTCCCCAAGCTTCATTCCCTTTACAGACCCTATGGCCAAGTTGAAGGTGGATCCTTGGCTCAAATCTTCCAGGAGAGTAAGAGTTTACAGATATTTTCTGTAAGAGTTTACAGGTATTTACTGTAAGAATTTACAGGTTTTTACTCTAAGAGTTTACAGGTATTTACTGTAAGAATTTACAGGTATTTACTGTAAGAGTGTACAGGTATTTACTGTAAGAGTTTGCAGGTATTCACTGTAAGAGTTCTTCCTATGTGGTGTCACCCTGTTCCTGAAACCCTCTGAAATGCCTGGAAAAGCTCTGGAGTGGGGACAGGGGCTGGCAGGAGGGATGCTCAGAGCTGCCCCACCCCAAACAGGTCCTGTGCCACAGAAAAGGGGCTGCCCAGTGCCAGAGACACCAGGCCCTGCTCAGGACAATGACACAGAGATCAGGGAGTTCTTTGGGAGCTGAGCTCACTTTATTGCCTGTCAGCAGTGACACCTTCCAGCCAGGAAGGGACCCACAAGACCCTTCCCATTCCCATCCCAGGACAGGGAGACCTCCTACAGACTCTGTGGGATCCCCCAGCCCCAGGAGGTGTCCAACACCTTCACCCCAGGGCAATACCAGCACTGCACTTGAGCCAGGTGTCCCACCTTCCATTGCCATCCCACCTCCTCCTTTTGAGCCCAAGGTAAATCTGTGCTGGGGAAACGACACACCCAGAGGCACTGGAGAACTTCAAATTTCCCCTCCACAACCAAGATGATCAAAGGCTACCTGAGCAGCAGGGTACAGGTCCCAGCAGGTGACAGCTCCCCCTGGCTCTGCTGCTTCCAAGGAGGAATCAGGTCACTGGGGCAGGAGCACCTGGAGCCATCCTCCCTCCTCTCCATGCTCTGCAGGAGCCAGAAAGGACACGAGGTGGGCGAGAGGCACAGCCAGGTCAGCCAAAGCCTGGTGGATCCTTGGACATTCCCATGGGAGCAGCTCCCAGATTTGCTCACTAAGGTCTTTCCTGGACCATCATGGCCACATTTACTCTCTGCCCCCCCAGAAGGATGACAGAAATTGCTCCTCACAGTTTATAAAGCATCACTTGGAGGCTGCTTCACATTTCCTGGTCTTGATGCCTGGTCAGCTTGAACCCAGCCAGCTGGACACTGGCCCTGGCCAGGGGTCTGTGCCTCCAGCTCTGTCCAGTCTCATGAGACGTGTCTGACCTGGTGTTTGTTTGAAAGACCAAAGGTTGGCAACTAAAACAGGAAAATATTTTGGATTCTTTTTAAAATCAAGTTCTGCACCAGGTCCAGATTCCAGGCTTGGCTTGGGACAAGTTCATCTTCTGCCAATCTGCCCCTCTGACAGCACCCCCAGTGCCAGAGGGGACTCTGCATGGATGGCAAGACCATCTCCATGGCTTAAAATACTTAAAAGCACTGGTGTCCTTTATTTAGGCACATGAGCAAGAGTCCAAGGCTTCAGTTCAAGGGCTGAAGAGCCAGATGGGCAGGTGAGGTCTGGCTGTGTCCTGGTGCTTCTCCTACCCTGTGGTGATTGTCCAGCTCAGGAGGGATCATCAGTGTCCACCCTGGACAGGAGATGGGCAACCTGGGCCTTCTGTGGACCAGTGATGTGCTGAGCCATCTGCACGATGCAGTCCATGGTCAGCTCGGGGTTGGCCTGGAGCAAGCTGCAAGGAACAGGGCAGAGAGAGGCTGCAGTGAGAACTGCCTGGGCTCCACCAGCTGCTGTTCCCATCCCAGGGAGCCCCTTCTCATCCCAGCTCCCACAGGCTCTCACCTCCGGATGTGTTTGAGGATGTAATCCCGCTTGAGGTACTTGATGTTCTCCCTGATGGCTGAGTGGGTGCCATCCTCCTCCTGCATGTGCTTCTCCAGCCACTCCACCACCACCTGGTTGTTGTCCCAGAGGTAGCCCTGGAGAAAGCAGCACTGTGGGCAGGGGATTCTGCTGCCTGCACAGCCCAAGCCCCTCCCTTCCTCCTGGATCCTCCAATCCAGGCCATGGGATTTTTCTTCCCTGACCTGCATCAATTTGCAAAACATTTAAAAAGCAAAAAGGTAAAACATGGTTCCTTTGCATGTCCTGCTTCCTGAGGCAGGCACAGCAACATGTGTGTCATTTGAGAGCAGCTAAAATGCTAAAAACCCCATTTTTGCTCTGGGAAGTAAAAAATGTTTATCTGGGGACTATTTTGCCATCACTGAGCACCAGCACCCAACTGGAGTCACCAGATTTGAAGAGCCAGCCCCAGGCCAGGGCTACTTCACTGCCCATCCTCACACATTCCCATCACACTCTGAAACCTCAGAATGGTGGCAGAGCGAGGTGAGATCCCTCGGGATGCCCTGGCTGGAGGTGCCTCAGGGAGCCGGGCTGGGGGTACCTTCTCAGCTCCTTCTGTCTCCATGAACCAGCGCCGCAGCATGGACTGGATGTGGATGTGGCTGAGCTCGCTGTTGGCCTTCAGCACCTCCCCCTTCACCATCTCCTCCAGCAGCAGCCGCCGCAGCCGCCAGTAGAGGAAGGAGCGGGCGCTCTTCCACTCCAGGATGTCCTGCGGAAACCGGAGCACAGCCCGGGATTGCCTGCTGGCTCCCGGCTCCGGCGGGATGGAGGGCAGAGGGCAGGGATGTCACAGGGAAGGGATTTTAACCCCCCACCTTTGCCTGTCACCTCGGAGCCCCTCCCCGGTGCCCAGCTCACCGTGATGACCCCTTTCTCCTGCATGCGGCCCGGGGTGTCGTGCAGGTCTGCGAAGCGCACGGCCACCTGGTGGTACACGGGCAGCAGCAGCTCCTCCCGCGCCTTCAGCTGCTTCTCCAGCTGCTTGCGCTGCGCCTCCGACAGCTCGGGGCAGCCTGCGGGACACGGCGGGCTGAGCAGCACCCTGGTGATGCCACCAGGGCGTCCCCTCTGTGCTCCCACATCAGCCACCACCAGCACGGCTCTTTCCTTGGCACACTGACACCAGAGCCACACACGGCCACAAAGAGGTCACACCACACTCAGTGCCTGCTACATGAGAGGGGAAATGGCATTTGCAAGGACTTTGTGGGACCATGTTGTAGCAGGCTGGAGGGACATAGGGGCAAGGAGCTCCTGATGCATCCAGGAACCAATTCAACGTGGCCATGGCCATCCTTCATCTCAAAGCATGGAAGAAGATCCCAGCCCCATGTAACCCATTGACAGAGCTCCCAGGAGATACCAGGTGTTCTAAAGTACCACCACATCCCTCTCAGCTCCACCAACAGAAAAGACAAAAAGAGTTTTCCCAGGACACTGGTGGTTGCCACCAAAGTGTTTGAGCCTCATGTTTTAACTTACTACCACCAATGTCCACAACCCCAAACCCCCTTTCCTTACCCAGCTGTTCAACAAGCTTGGCATAAACTGTATCAATCCTTCTCATGGTCTTCACCAAATCCTTCTTTCTGAACTTGATCTCCACTGTTCCTTCAGGCTCCAAAATGCCTCCCCTGGAAGGGAAGTTTGGTAAAGCAAGGACTGGTGTGATGGGAGAATAAATCCCAGGACAAGATGTCCAGGCAGCTGACACACACGGGTATTTTGGATGACACACACAGGTGTTCAGGATGCTGACCTGCTCTCCTTGTCAGCGTAGAGCTCCACGTGCAGGGGGTTGATGGTGGAGTCGATGACCACCCAGGAGCCGCCGCGCAGCTCGGCGTGAGGGGGGATGTACACCAGCACCGGCTGCTTGAAGTCCCGCAGGCTGTCCACGATGAAGGCACCAAACTTCAGCATCTGGTCGTACATGTCTGAAAGCCAAAGGGACTCAGAGGCTGGGTGTCCCAATTGCCACTGTCCCAGTCTCCTCCCAGCTGCCCAAAGCCACCTTGTCTATTGGAGAGACAAAGCAGCCTGCAAAACCAGCCAGCAGGAAGCCACCAACCCCTGGGACCTCTGCCCTGTGATCCTCCATGACCTCCCCAGTCCAACCCAACCCCACATCCCAGAGTGGTGTATACCCTGGTAGGCTGGGCCATCTCAGGGCCCTGTGGGGTGGCAGGGGTGACAGAGTTTTGTCACACACCACAGGAATGTGTGTATCCCAAGCACAGGTACCTTTCATGCCACTGGAGAAGCCTCTCCAGTTGGCAAAGATCATCAGCGGGAGGTGCTCCCGGTTGAAGTCCCGAATGGCCTGGGCTGTTTTAAAAGCAGAGTCTGGGAACCAGACCTGTCCAGCCTGCTGGATTATCTGGAAAAGACAGTGAGCAGCTGAGACTGTGCCAGTTCTTCCTGGCATGCTGCATGAAACAGCTGCAAGAAAACAAACTGCCCCAGCACCCTTGATTTCACCTGAATTAAGGAAAATTATGCCCAAGGATCATGTTGAGCTATCACTCCCCTCTTACCCCCAGTTCCTCTCAGATGCCACCTGGCCCCAGCTGTACCCCACTCACCTTTGCCTCTGAGTCCAGGTTGGCAGGGTCAGCAGGTATTGTCACCTCCACGGTGCGGGTCTCAACAGCGATGACACCCACGGGGAGACCTCCCAGCCTGTGGCAGGGCAGGGTGGGCTCAGCAAGGCCAGTTCCCCTCCAACCCAGCCCCGCCAGAGAGCTGCTCCCTCTCCTCCATCCCAAAATCAGTGCCACAGACAGGGATTGAAGGTGAGGGGCCACACATGCAGGATCCCTGCTCCTGGCAGTACCTTGCTCTGCCAACCACCACGGTCTGAGCCCACGGCTTCATGATCTCCATGAAGCTGCCCTGGTCGAAGAAGCCGCTCTGCCAGGTCCCTTTGAGAGCTGCAGAGCACAGGAAAACATGGAGAGGTGCAAGGGCAAGCCCTGAAGGGTTCCTGAGCACCAACCCACAGCCAAGAGCATCTTCTGCGCCTACAGGATGCATCTGGGAGCAGTGCTGCACAGGCCTTGGGTTGTTCTCACTTACTTGGATGGGGTCTCCCTGCCAGCATCCACCTGGGGTCATAGGGGACTTTGGAAGGGACAAAACCAATTTCTCTTTCAACAGGGTCAACTACAGCAGTGACAGGCACTGGGCTCTGGTTATCCTGTAAGGGAGACCCCGAGGGCAGGTCACCAGCCAGGTATGAGTGACATCCCCCTCCTTCCCCCCTGCAGCACCCTCCTACCTTGGGTATGTATGAGAGCCACTGCAGGATGGTGTAGACCCCCTCAAAGTCATCTGGGACAGTGACATGAGAAACACCATTGTTGTGCATGATCTGCACTCCTCCCAGCTGGTTGTTGGATGTGTAAACCTCCCGTCCCAGCACCTAGGGAAACACATGGGGCTCTGCTGACACAGGAGCTGCTCCCTTGCTCTGCTTGTCAGCCCAAACCTCTGCACAGGCAAATTCCCTCTAGGCTGAGGCTGAATTTCCACCTCTGTCCAGGCTGATGTTCCAGGGGACAGGGACGGAGCACACACAGGTAGTGTGAGAAGGACAGTGCCATGGAAGACATGCAGCCAGAGCTTGGTACCTTGTTGAGAGCTGTGACACCTGTGAGGATGATGTGGGAGTTCTCCACCTGGATGACACGCTGGCCCAGCCTCACCAGGTAGGCACCGATCCCGATGGCACGACAAGTCACCTGGGCACACACAAAGGGACACCTGGGGTCACTGGGGCTGCAGCACAGACCATGAGCACCTGCAGAAGGATGCTGTGAAGGGCTCAGCCTCCTTGTTGCATCCTGTTACCCCTCCCATGGTGACTTTAAGAGCCAGCAGGAGAGAGGGGAGGAGCAGAGAGGGCCCCACTGTACCATGCTGATGGTCACTATTTCATCATAGGCACGGGAGGACTCCCCAGCAATGGTACCAGCAGCTCTCAGGTTTTCCACCCCAAATCCATTGTCCTTCCCAATGATGTCCAGTAGGACATACCTGCAGGGAAAGTGGAGCTGTGGTGTGGGAAGCACTCACCTGCATGATGTGCCTGGCAGGATGCTGAGGTGGAAGCTGCATCCTGGTGGGGTGTAGGGCAGAGCTTGGGGTGGCTCAGTGTGTCTCATGGGATATGGGACTTACCTGGACTCTCCACCTTCCTCCACATGCTCACAGTGCACTGAGTTCATGGCGCTGATCCTCGTGTAGTCCTGGGGAGTCAGGTACAGGTACCTGAACCCCTGCAAGGAAAGGGGAGAAGGATGACTTGTGGAGCCCCCCACACACATGCTCACATGGGACATGGCCCTTTCCCAAACCTATCCCAAACCATGCTGTCCAGCAGCTCAGGGACCAGAGCTGGACAGAGCAGCCATGCCAGCACTGGCACCTTCACCTCCACCACCTGGGAGAAGCCAAAGGAACCATCCCCATGGTGCTGGCTGCAGGTATGGCCTCACTCCTGCTCTAATCCCACAACTTGACATCCCAGTTTAACTCTGCTCATCCCTTCCCCAGCTAGACCCTCTGTTGTTTCCTGTGCTGCAGGAGGGGAGGTGCCCACACACCTTGTAGGGCTCGGCTGGGTCCACCCAGGCCACCTGGAACATGTGCTTGATCTCGTCAGCGAAGCCGATGCGGGCGCCGCTGTTGGCGGCGATGTAGATGCGGGGGATGCCCTCAGCCCGTGCCAGCTCTGATGCCCTCAGGAACACCAGGTCCTCCTCAGGCCCAAAGGAGCCAATCTTGTGTGTGATGTCGTTGCAGATGAGCACAATGTCCCGGCCTTTGGGGTACTCGGGGGTCTTCAGCTTCATTTTGAAAGCAACCATCCCCACCTGCCTCGAAATGGCACAAGGTTACAGGGAAGAATCTCCAGAAAGTCACAGAGCCATTTACAGAATCACAGGATTAACCAGGTTGGAAAAGACCTCCAAGATCATTGACTCCTATGCTTGACTGATCACCACCTTGTCAACTAGACCAGAGTACTGAGTGCCATGTTTAAGAGACACAGGGGCTGAACTGCAGGTGGCATCTACCAACAGACAAAATGGTTGAGGAGCATCTCCCAAGCTTTAAACATAGCCAGAATAAGCCACCAGCCTTTCCCACCTGCTTCCTCTGCCCAATTCCAAATAATTCCCTGCTACCTCGTTCCCTCCAGGGACTCTGTTCATCTGCACAAGGTGCCCCTGAGAGTCCAGGACCAGCTCAGTGTAGGTCATGATGTCCTTGGGATACACATCCGAGGACCCCCACAGCTTGAAGAGAGCCTGTGGAGACACAGTACATTGCTTGGAATGGTTTAGCTTGAAAGAGACCTTAAAGACCATCTAGTTTCAGGAATTCCAAGACCTAGGAATTGGTTTAGAAATGTTTCATATAACCAAAAATGCTGGAGCCTAGGCTCTTTTTGTTTTCTCAATCAACAGCCCGAGGAGAGGGACCTTTTCCTCAGGTGGGAATATTTGGGGAGGGTGGGGATAAAGAGCAAATGCAGAAATTTGGAGCCTCTTTCTGCTCAGCCAGACTCACCTGCCTGATCATCTCTGGGAAGTCGTACACGTAGGTGGTGCCCAAGGACTGTGCCTGGAAACGCTTGGCCTGAAGCAGGTCCTTGGTGACATAGGGGGTGTTGATGAGCATCCCATGCTGTGGCCCCTGCTTGTCCCCATACGACTGGAACATGATCTGGAAAGAAAAGCAACGCATTGGTTGCCTTCCCTGGATGTCATGGTGACTTTTTCTGGAACACTGCTGAGCCCTGCTTGGTCAAGGTGATTTTCCACCCATTTTTTTACTAATGAGGGGACTGTCACACTGATGTGCTGCTAGTACTAGCGACACCCTAAGACTGACCATCACCTCCAGCATTCAAAACTGCCCAGCTCCACACCAGCATCAACCCAAGGAACCCAACTGGATGAAGCTCAGCACATTTTGAATAAAGCACCACCCCAACTGGACACAGACAGATGGATGAAACCAATCCAGCTGTAGGAATGCTGTTGGAAGTTTGGGGCCTCTGGGCAGACCAGCACTGTGGGTTCACAAGGAGTTTTGCAGAAGCACCCCCAAAGCTCTGTTGGAGCTGGCAGCACTCAGGCAGCCATGGCTGGGTTCCTGCAGTCACCGCTGGGGTTACTCACGCTGCCAGTGCCAGGGTCCCTCACTTCCTTGTAGAGGCTGATGTCCAGGTAATACCCGGACTCGTTGGTGAGGAAGAGGCGGATGGGGATGGCGGTGGCAGTGGGCGTCAGGCGGATGTTGATCTTCACCTCAGCCTGCAGCACCCGCAGCTTCCAGAGGCGGCTGCCGTAGCGCATCACCATGGAGCGCACCGACTCCTCGATCTGCATGGGGATGGCACAAAGAGAGGTTGGTGACCTCAGGGACAACACTGAGCACACAATGCCAAGGCTGGAGCAGCCCTGTTGCATGTCCACCCCAAACTGCCATTTTGTATTTGCTTTGGGTGAGCCCATTCCATCTCTCCAACCTCTCCAGGTTGGGCCTGGTACTGATATCCACCCTGTCCACTGGGGACAGGGAAAGATGGTGGGGGCTGGCTGCCCATCTGTGCAGTGGTTCTGAGCACAGGAGATGACAGAGCAACTTTTCCAGGACAGAGGAAGCAGGACCCCCAAGAAACACACCTTGGACGGGTCCATGATGACGGTGGGCACGAAGTTGAGGAAGATGTGGTTGCAGTCAGTGCGCACGATGGTGTTGTTGAAAGCCACCTCCAGCTCATCCATGGCCTCCAGGAGCAGCCGCTCACCCTCGTTTTGCAGGTACTCGAAGGAAGCCTCCTGTGATGGAGCAGGTGGCTCAGCAGAGGCCAGGCCACCCCTGCACCCTCACTGTGCCCCCGGGGTGCCACCCTGCCTTGGTGATGAGGTCGGAGTGGCGCACGATGGCGCGGATGAAGAAGCGGTAGTCGGTGGCCTCGGTGCCCGCCTGAACCTTGGCAGCCCCCAGGTACAGGTGCATCTTGTGGTTGGCACAGGGGATGGCCGTCAGGTCGAAGTTGCGCATGCGGCTCAGCTCCAGCTGGAAGGCGAGCGCTGGCTCCAGGTGCCGGTAGATCCGATCCTCTGCGAACTGCCGGGCACAGCCATGAGCCAGGGGCAGGCTGGCACCGCGCCGGCACCGCTCCCACGGGATCTTACCTCGTCCCTGGCTCTGAACGTGAAGAACTTTGGGAATTCTCTCTGCAGCAAAAGGGAGAGAGAAGCAATGTGAATAGGCCTGGCCCACAGAGGATTGTTGATTCTCCACTGATTGATTCTCCATTAAAAAAGACTTTGCAGGCTTTGTTCTCTCCCCCAAAGGGAAGAGGGCTGGGAGGGATTGATTAGATTGGATTTTAGGAAGAAATTGCTCCCTGTGAGGGAGGTGAGCCCTTGGCACAGGCTGCCCAGAGAAGCTGTGGCTGCCTCATCCCTGGAAGTGTCCCAGGCCAGGTTGGAAAGGGCTGGAGAAACCTGGGAAAGTGGAGAGTTCCACCCCATGGCAGGGAGTGGAACAGGATGAACTCTAAGGTCTCTTTCCACCCAAACCACTCTGGCCTTCTATTCTGTGATGGCTTCTAAAGGCAGCTTAAAGCTATGGAGTGGCTCTGCAGGACCACGTTACTGGAAACATGAGCAGGATGAAGGATGATATAGGAGATGAATCACTCATTGAATTGCTCATTAATTAATTCACAGCTCCTGAAGCACACTCATCACTCAGTGCTGTGTCTGTAAGGTATTTATAGATGTCAGACTCTGAACTGCACTCACCTGCTGGGCAATGAGGAACGTGATTCTCCGGAGACCATGTTCAACGAGGATCTTTTTCTACACAGAAACAGAAGATGCCACCAGTTAAGAGAGCTTAAACCAAGGCTCTCCACCAAGGGAGCAAACAAAACCTAAACTGCAGCATTTTGGGGTGCACTGCGTGGAGAGGAGGCAGTGTCTTGGGGTACAGCGTTCTGGCTTGCAGCGTTTACAAAAAGAGGGTCCAGCCCCAGCAACAGACCTTGGACTGGGCAAAGGCTCTGAAGATGGGCACCAGCTTCTCATCTTCCACGTGATCAGCTGAGCAGAGCGCAATGTTGAGGATGTGGATTGGCTCCTCACGGATGTTCTGGCAACAAAACTCTACAGTCAAGCCTGGCCAGCAGCATCAGTGCTGTCCCAACCCCACCTGGGGGTACCAGAGCAGCTTCATGCCCACCTTGGTGTCCTCCTCATCGTAGGTAGCGGCCTTTGCTTCACTGAGGAGCCCGCTGTCCAATGAGGAGTTGGAGAAGCACGAGATCACTTCATCAAAGTTCCTGCCCAAACAGCAGAGGTGGGGTCACAAGCCAGCACATTGTGCCCACCTCCTGCCTGAAGGGACAGCGCCAGGGACCCACTGTGACAGTGTGACAGGGACACAGGTACCAGCACAATGGCCCCACCATCCCACAGCAAACCCACAGCTTAAGAAATGCAGCTCTGAGCTTTGCTGCAATAATGTTCAAATGTAAGCTATGCCATGTAAGCTTTCCCCACGTTCCTCATGTCCCTACAAGATAAGTGTTGTACTGAGAATACCCAGTCTGCAGCTATGCTGGGAACTGGAGCTGCCTCTAACACCACCCAGCTGCCCCCAGCTGTGGCTCTTCCACTCCATTTTGCTCTCCAATGACCCAAAATGCACAAACTCTAGCCAGGTATGTCCCTGCACCCCCACCTTGTGAAGTCCTCAAATCTGCGGAAGGCCACCATGACTCCCATCCTCTGGCTCCCGGGGGAGAAGCCGCTGTCCATGAAGAGCTCAGTGCTGTGCCGGGCCAGGTCAGGGTTGGAGATGCTGATAGGGACGGATATCCTGCCACGGGGAGCAAGTGTCAGCTCTGGGGAAGGCACCATGTGGGACCACACAGCTCCCATAGGGGACCCTGACCCGGAGAGGGCTCATTCTGCTCCACTGGCAACGGGACAGTGTGGTGGCAGCATCCACTTTGCACAGAAGGGATGATACAAACCCCACAGCTTTGTGGAAGGAAAAGCTTTGTGTCCAGGGGAGCAGGACAGGTGTTTGGGAGGGACCCCTGTACCTGTTGGGGTGGGAGGAGGGCAGCATGAACTGGAACTCCACAAGGCAGGTGCCATCAGAGATCTGCTGGTGCTGCAGGCTGTGCAGCTCGTAGGCGATGTACCCCCGCCGCACATACACCTGTGAGGGGACACAGGAGGTACCTCCTTGCCCCTGCCACCCCTGGGCCCCCCATGCCACCCTCAGGCCCCCTCTGTGCCCCCCAGGCCTCACCTCCAGTGCTGCCATGCGCACCACCTTGTTGGTGTGGTAGAAGAACACGGGGAGCACATCAAAGATGGAGGTTTCTGACAGGATCAGTTTCTGCAGGAAGAAAGCAAAATTTAGGGCAAGGATGAAGTTAGATTTCCCTGTTCTATTTAGAGGGTTCATCAATGTGGAGCTGTGCAGGACTGGTCACCAGGGTGCCATGGAACACTAAGCCCACCATGGGGAAACCAAAAGAGTCAGACATGGATCCATCCACACATCTGTTCCCTCCCAAATGGAACATGGAGCAATGGATAGGGACTGGCAGCACCGGGGTGCATCCCCTCCTCTGCTCCACACAGCCACTACAGCAAGGTTTTGAATGATTTTTAGCTGTTTTTAAGATTAAACCACTTGCAGCCAGACCCCCTCCTGAAGCCACCCAAATTCCCTCTGGAAAAATGTGCAATTCCCAACCTTCAGGTTCTCAGGGCAGTACTCATGTCCATACATGTCAATAGCAGAGATGAAGATGGACTCAACCTGGTTGTGCCGCAGCTCATAGGAGGGCATGTGAGAGGCAATGAGCACCTGCCAGGGAAGAGAGGAGCTGGGAGCATGGGGGACAGGGATGGGGACAGGAATGGGATGGCACTGCATGGTGCTGGCTGACCTGCCGGGCTCTCAGAGCCACTTTGGAGTGCTCGGTCTTGCTGAGCTGTGTCAGCTCATGGAGGATGGTTGTCAGCTCATCTGTCAGCGTGGGGTCACGGCCACACAGCTGGTCCTGCAAGGTCACAACCACCATGGCTCAGCTCAGGCTCATCACTGTGTGGGATGACTTCATCTTGCACCCCCAGCCCCATGCAGCCAAAGGGGACAAGACCCAAGGCACTAAAATAGGCTCTCTCTGACCCAAGCATAGTCACACAACACCACAGAGGGAAGATAATTAAAATAAAGTGATAACGAGGCAGGAATGGACACTTCAAGCAATGCAGAGCTGCCTTGACTCTTCCCTGCCACCAGCCTTTGCTCCTGGGGTCTCAGGCACGAGTTGTACTCACAATTAACATGATCACCAGCTGGTTCTTCTTGGCCACCTGGGCATGGGAGAAGATGCTCTCCAGCACAGGGGTCATGTTGGGTTTGCATTGTTCCCGCAGACTGATGACACACTTGTCGTAGTGAGCTGTGGGGCAGAGTCTGGTGAGCCCTGCAGCTCCTCCAGAGAGCCCTGCAGCTTCCCCAGAGAGCCCAAAGCCCTCACCATGCTGGAACTGTGTCTCCACTTGCAGGTAGCGCCTGAGCAGGTCCAGCACCACTGCCTTCATGTAACCCCGGATGCCGCTGCGGTACCTGGGGAGCAAAGAGCCCATCACGCTGTGAGGAGGTGGCTGTAGGGGGGACATGGGGGTCACAGACAGTATGGGGCTCACCTCTGCACCAGCTGCACCAGGCTCTGGGTGTTCATGAAGAAGACTTCCCGCTCAGCCTTCCTCTGCAGCGTGGCTGCGTGGGTGTCCAGCACGTTGGCGATCTGTGGGGAGAGGGGACAAGGTCCAGGGTGGCTCAAGGGCACGAGGCTGCCATCACTCCCTTTGCTTACTCCACCCAGAGCCTTTCCCTTGTTTGTTATTTTTTTTCCCCCCAAAGTGAAAAATGCAAAGTGACAAATGAATATAAAAAAGAAAGGCACACAGAGAAGCAAATACACATACAAAACCAAACAGACATACAAAATATAAACCTCCACATATTTCCCTCACTCATTTCATTTGTTATAAAATCTTGGCAGCACAAATTGAGGCAGGAGCTCCCAGCTGGCTCCACTGAAGAGGATGTGAGCCCCCTTTGGCACTCACCTGCTGGCTGGGGAAGCGGCAGAGCACGGAGGTGATGTTGCTGGCGTACTGCGCCATCACCTTCCGGATGGACTTCTCCACAGCCAGCGGGATCCGTCCCGAAATGCTCGTCATGATCTCCTGCAGCTCCAGCAGGGGCAGGGCAGGGTCCCGCAGGGTCTTCATCAGCTGTGCCACCCACTCCTTCACCTGCAGGAGCAGAAGCTGGTGCTGCTGGATTTGCCCTCGTGGCAACTGGGTGGAAGCCACAGTGCCTGGCACCCACCTTGGTCTTGAAGTAGGGCTCGGGCAGGCAGTAGCCATTCATGACGTTGGTCAGGTTGTCCAGAACGTTGCGCAGAACCTGGTGCTGCTTCTCACCAGTGATGGGGAGGGTCTGCTGGGCTGGGAGCCCCCCTGTGAATGGCTGTGCCTGGAGAGGGCAGAGGGAGGTGGGCTGAACTGTTGTTGGGAGGAACAGAGCTCCCGAGAGCTGCAGCTGCCCCAGAAACCCAGCACAACCCATGCTTTGGGTCAGATATGAGGAAGCACCTGACATTGAGCATAGTGGATCTGCCAGTGTCTCATGATGAAAATAACATGGAAAAATTGGGAGATTTTAGGGCTATAAATGCACTTTTTTAATGCATGTGAGCTCCTG
Source organism: Setophaga petechia (assembly GCA_024362935.1). Classification (NCBI taxonomy): domain Eukaryota; kingdom Metazoa; phylum Chordata; class Aves; order Passeriformes; family Parulidae; genus Setophaga; species Setophaga petechia. Next base: position 12,329,636 of record JANCRA010000021.1, read on the forward strand.
CACATCGAGGAAGCAGAGCAATCCATGTGGAGCAGCACTTGAACCCAAAGACAACCCAAGGACATGGCACGGTCTTCACTGTGATGCCCCATTAGAGCAGCTCCTCCATTTTGTCCCTTAGGGACCATTCTCAGGATGCCAACTGGGAACTGGCAGGAGGGGATGGCATCCCCAAGGAGACTCACAGGCTTCACTTTGGAGGGATCATCCAGCTCGAGGCGGGCGATGATACAGCCGGCCTCCAGCAGCGCTCCCGGCCGCTTGACGTAGTGCAGCTTCCCCGCCTCCTCCACCACCAGCGTCATGATGATCTTCATCACCTGGCAAGGAAAGGACATGGTCACCGAGCCAGCAGCACCAAAAACGTTGCTCCTCCAGCTCTTCTGCAAAGCTCACCTCGATCTCTGCATAAACCTTCCCCTCGTCCACGTGGCCGCCATCCTCCACCATGTACTGCAGCAGCTTCCCCGCGCAGGGCGAGCGCAGCACCGTCGGGTCCTTCTCCTTCTCGAAGGTGCACGTTTTGTTGCCGATGGTGATTCGGTACCTAAGGGACACCTTAGGTCACCAGCCAGCTGGTGGCCTTTGGGGAGGGGAGATGGCAGCCCTGGCAGGGGGTACCTGTCGATCTCCTCTTTCATGTAGGTGGTGTAGCTGCAGCCGTCGTAGGAGAGCAGCAGCCCCCCGTCGTTGAGGCGGTGCACGTCGATCTCGATGTGCGTGTGGTTCATGATGACCACGTAGGTGGTCAGCGACTGGCGGGCCACCTGTGGGCAGGGGACACTCTCAGTGTAACCCCAAAACACACTGGACAGCAAGGCTGGAGGCTGGGGGGCACCTCCCTATGCTCAGTGCAATGACTGCTGCCATGGGATGGGGATGTGTTGGGAAGGCAGGAGGCACAACCTCAGGCTGCACCCAGGAGCTGTTCAACTCTGCCCAGAGCTGGTTTAACTCACAGCCCAGAACTGGTTTAACTCACAGCCCAGAACTAGTGAAACACATGGCTCATCTGCCACTTTCATTATGAGTAAGGAGTTTTGCATGAAGTCCAACTAATTTGGTTTAAAAGCAAGAAAATTAAGTCTCTTCATAAATTCAGGGCAACAGGGTGTATGAAAATGTCTGTCAGGTTAAAAGGAGGTTATTAAGGTTATGAGGTTATTAAGCTCATTTTTATGTTGCCCATTTTTAAAGGACAGCTTTGTATTTATTTCAGTTTTCTCCCCTGGGACAGAAGCATGTCCCTGACCCTTTGAGAAGCTTTGTGGCTGGTTTGGGGGGAGCACAGCCCTGCCCTCACCTGCAGAATGTACTTCACACCCTCATAGAGGAGCTCCACATCAACAATGTTCAGCAGAGAGGCTGCTGGCAGCACCTGGCCCCTGAAACACAATGGAGGGATCAGGCCCCAGGGCATTCCCAGCCTCTCCAAGCGTGTGGGATGGCAGCAGTGCTCCCAGTCCTGGTGGGAGGGCACAATGGTGACCAGAGGGGACAAGTGTCAGCTTTAAGTGACCCACATGAGCACCATGCACAGCCAGATCTGGAGGGAGGCCAGGCACTGGGAAAACACTCAGATAAGGCACATGGGAGAGCCCTGGGAGTCCTCCAAGGCTGGAGGAATAACCTTGATATTCAACAACAAAAGCAAACTGCACAGCCAAGCCACTTACCCTTGAAAACTGTTTTCCCAGCCATGGGAAGCCTTTCCTAGCTGAGGATCCAGATACCCCTGTCCCTGCCTGTCACAGCACTACTGTCATTCAATTTGTAAAGCAAAACTGGAAGGAAGAAGGCCCAGAAGAACAACACTCAGGTGTCCATTGTGGCTGCCCCAGTCCTGGAATTCCTCAAGGAATCCAGGTTGGATGAGGTTTGGAGCAACCTGATCTGGTGGAAAGTGCCTCCCACATGACTGAGCCCCCCCAGGCAGCCCCCACTCCGCACCTCTCCAGCGTGTGCAGGAAGTCACTCATGCATGTTCTGAAAGCAGCATCTGCCACGTTCAGGGCACCACAGACAACCCCCAGCATTGTGTCTGGCTTCTCTGCCTGTGGGGGAAAAACCAACAGGGTTTGGGTTTACCCCAAGGAACGGGAGCAGTGACCCCAGGGCATCATCCCCACCTGCACTTTCTCAGCAATCAGGTGGTCCAGCCAGCCTGTGTGGATCTCGTTGTTCTGGAAGCTCTCTGTCTCCAGCAGCTTGATCAGGTACTCCACCGTGGTCCGGAAATCCCCACGGATAGACAGCTCCTTCAGGGCCACCACCATGTTCCTTTCAGGGAGAAAAGTCCTTCATTAATGACTGAGAAGGTGGCACTTGTCTCCCAGCAGAGGGAACTGTGGAGCTTCAGGGCCTAGGCTGATGAGCTGCTGAGCCCCCAGCACCTTTACAACCACTGCATGGTTTGGGTTGAAAGGGACCTTAAAAATTCTCTTGTTCCACCCCCTGCCATGGACAGGGACACCTTCCACTAGATCATGTTACTCCAAGCCCCATCAGCTTGTCCATGAAACTGCTGCTCAGTTCCTGATGGACACTGCTGTTCATGGGCATTAAGCAATGCTCAGCAGATGACTTCAACATGTCCTTGAAGACCAGGTGGATGAATTGGGGCTGTAGCACCACCACAGTCCAAAACATTCTGACTTTGGTGCTTAGCACAGCAGCACCATTCTGGTCCTGTCAGATAAAAACCACTTTTCCCAGCTCACACACCAACTGTGACTCCTCCCAAGGACACACGCTCTCCAACTCATCCCACCACACTCACGAGGTGGCCTCCTCCCGGTTCTCTCCCCATGAGAAGCAGTGTCCAAACTGGGAATCAGCAAACTCGTGCAGCCCCCCAGCTGCTGCCACGCTGAAGTACCCCCAGACGTTCTTGCTGCTGCGGAAGTTCAGCTCCTGCACCGTCCCCGAGCTGGGCTTGAAACCCTGAGCCAAAACAGAGCAGAGATGGAGGAACCAGGATTGAGATTCATGCAGCAAGACAGGGAAGGGGAACCCCCATGGACTGCAATGATCCCATGAACATGGTCTGGCTGGGGAGGACCATGCCCAGCTCAACCCCACAGGTGGCAGAGTCCCCTTGTCACCACCCTGAGCCCAGCTCACCTCCTCGGGGTTCTCGCTGGTGATCCGGGCAGCAATGACGTGGCCCCTGGGCACGGGGGGGTTGGAGGGGCTGTGGAAGGAGATGGGGGTGTCCCCCCAGGGGCTCTCCCCATACAGCACCCGGATGTCTTTTATCCTGTGCAAGGGGATGCCCATTGCAATCTGCAGAGAGACAAAGGCCTGAGCTGCCAGGGAGACACTGCCAGAGAGTCTGAATGGAGAATTCCCAGTGGGAAGCCAGAGTAGAAGGAAAGCTGTCACACCTCTTTCACCAGCACCCTCCGTGCTGGGATATGGGGCAGCTTCCCCCTGCCAGGTTCCAGCCCAGTGCCCCTCCCTAAATGCCCAAACTGCCTCCTCTAACACCCCTGGAGTGAGCCATGCGTGCAGGTACCTGCAGCTGGGCAGCCGGGAGGTTCACGTCCGCCACCATCTCCGTGCACGGGTGCTCCACCTGCAGCCGGGGGTTCAGCTCCAGGAAGTGGAAGCTCCCGTCCTCTCCGTACAGATACTCCACCGTGCCTGCACTGACGTACCCAACCATCTGCGCCAGGCGGACAGCGCACTGCGGGAGAGGGAAAGCCCTGGGTCATGGAACCCTGGCTGGGAAGGGACCCGCAGGATCGGCATCCAGCTCCTGCTTGTGCACAGGACACCCCCAAAACCCCACCGTGTGTCTGGAAGTCCAAACGCTCCCTGGACTCTGGCACGCTTAGGGCTGTGATCACTTCTGTGGGGAGGCTGCTCCTCCGCCCGACCACCCTGGACAGGGAGTCCTGCTCAGCCCAGGGGTCCCTCCCTTCCTTAAAACCCCAATAAACCCAGCCCAGTTTCCCACTAAAACCTCGTGCTGCCCTTAGATCAGGCCACCCACCTTCTCCATCATCTCGGTGACAGCGGGGGCAGCGATGGTGGCGGGTGCCTCCTCAATGATCTTCTGGTGGCGGCGCTGGATGGAGCAGTCCCGGCTGAAGAGAGAGATGGCGTTGCCGTACTCATCTGCCAGGACCTGCACCTCCAGGTGCCGAGCGTGCTGCGCCAGCTGCATCAGGAAAATGGGGGATCCGGGCGCCTCCGCCTGCACCTGCGGCGGGGGAGAGGGTCCTGCTCTGGCATCACCGCCCGAAATTCATCCCAGGATGGAGGCAGAGCTGCGGCAGGAAGTGGGAGGTGCCCCGGGTGGGAGCAGGACCCTGCCGGGATGGGACGGAACAGGGATGGGGGTTCCAGGCACCTCTCACCTGCCGGAAAGAGGCACTAAATTCCTCTGCTGCCTCCACTTTTCTGATGCCTTTTCCCCCGCCTCCTTCTGCTGCCTTGATCATCAGGGGGTAGCCGATCCTCATGGCCACCTGAGAGGGTCAGGGCTGGGGTGACTGTAGTGTTCTGGACGCCAGCACACCACCCTGACGGCTCACACAATTCCAGGCATCCCTGAGCAGGATTATCCCGAGTGACATTCATTCAGTGGGACAAACTGCTGCTGGCACAGCCTTGTGTCATTGTGGTGTGTGCTGGGAGGCCAGAAGGGCCAGGACAGGCAGGCTCTGAGGAGGAATCATGGTGGGCAAGAGAGAAGGAGCTGCCTACAGGCTCAGCTTTACCTCCAGGCCTTCCTCCACGTCCTTCACGCAGCCCTGTGCATACGTCTCCAGGGGGATGCTGATGGCCTGCTGCTGATTCTGGTCCTCCTCAGACCACTGAGCCACCAGACCTGCAGATAGGGCCAGGGCTGTGGTCACCACCAGGGTGACACAGCTGGGGTGGCATGCTGGGTGTGCCCAGGGAGCTGAGGGTTCCATCATTTCCCTTGTTTCCTTGCACTCCATCTCCAAAATCCCTCTCCCCAAATCAGGTCCCCAATATGTGTGGCCAGATGGAGCAAAGACCCCAATCCTGATGCTTGTTTTGGGGGGAAGGAGAGGCAGGGAGGAGGGAAGAGAGGAGAAGGGAGAGTGTGGGGGCTATGAGGAGGCACTCACCACTCCCACTCCATGGCAGTGTGGGGATCTCCAGGGTCTGAGCCACGATGGTGGAGGCGACTTTGTCCCCCAGCGCCCACATGGCATCACTGGGGGGACCTTTGGAGAGGGAGAGAAGAGCTGAGGGGGTGCCCAACCCACCAGCCCATCCCCACATCACTGAGTTGGCTCCACCAGCCTTCTGCAAGGACTGGGGATGCAGGAAAGGAATGTCCCCAAACCCACTGCCCAGCTCAGGACTGGGAATCCCACAAGGTTTGCTCCCACCCAATGTTCCTCTGTGAACACTGCATTAGCCTGAACATTACAGGGAAAACCCAGAAAACAGCAGGATTCCTGGGAATGCCCCAGGAAACCAGCCTGAGGACTGCATGCCAGAGGCACCAAAGGGGCATTCCCAGTGCAGTGTCCCTGGCAGTGACTGTGAGTGCACATACTAGCCCAACAGCCAGCACAGAGAAGCAGTGAGACCTTACCTAGGAAAGCTATCCCATTTTTCTGCAGCAGCTCTGGCAGCTTGTGGTTCTCTGAGGCGTGTCCCCAGCCAGCCCACACCGCCTGGAAAAGCAGCAGTGGGTGGCATCTCCCACCTTGCCCCACTCCTCAGCACACAGGGACATCACTCCCTTTTGGGGTGTCCCTTTTGCCCAGGAACTGCCCTTGGCAAGGAGGTGGGAGACACACAAATGGCCTCTACCTGGACTGGGATCCGTTTGGAAATGTCCACGATCAGCTCCACGTTGGCGTAGTTGTTGTTGTTTGTCCCTCCAGGGACTGGCACGTAGTGATCTGCCATCTTGATGTACTCTGCAAGAGAGCACGGGGAGTGGTGAGAGCCAGATCCCTGAGCCAGATCCCTGAGCCAGATCCCCCTCCCAAATCCTCCATCCCGGGGAGGATGGAGCAGGGAAAAATTATTTACTCCTGGATTTGTCTGTGCGGGAGTAAACTGTGCGACTCCAGGCTGTGCAGAACCCTCATGTGCCAGGCAGGAAAAGGCTGCCCCAGCTCAGCCCCAGGTAGGGAACTTCCTTTTTGGGGACATTTTCAGGAATTACCTGCGTTGGCCTTGAGGTCCTCGGGGGTGACCATGACCACGAAGCGAATGGCGCGCTCGTTGCGGAACATCTCGTAGGCCCAGCGGCGGATGGAGCGCATGCACTTCACAGCAGCGATGCCATTGTTGGCAATGAGGACCTGGGGACACAGGGACAGCGGGTGGCAGGGTGAACCCTGGCCTTGTTACCCCAAAATGGCAGTGTGTGGTAATGTTTCTCATTCAAGGTCACCAAATCTGGTAATGTTCCTCACTTGTGGTCACCAAATGTAGGAATTGCAGGCATCCCCGACATGGGAAGAGATGAGAATGTTGACTTCACGTTTCAGAAGGCTGATTTATTATTTTATGATATATATTATATTAAAAGAAAATGATATATTAAAACTATACTAAAGAATAGATGAAAGGATTTCATCAGAATGCTTGAAAGGAATAGAAAAGAATGATTATAAAATCTTGTGACTGCTCACAGCCTCGACACAGGTGGCTGTCATTGGTCATCAAGTAAAAACAATTTCACATGCTGGGTAAACAATTCTCCAAATCACATTCCAAAGCAGCAAAACATGGAGAAGCTGAAGCTTCTCAGCTTCTCAGGAGAAAAGATCCTAACAAAAGGATTTTTCATAAAATATGTCTGTGACAGCAGTGCAGGGGCAAGGGGTAAGTGTGGAGCAAGGCAGGGGGGTTGTGCTAATCAGGAGATTTCCAACAGCTGGTTGTACATCCCAGCAGAGCATGAGACTCCTCAACAACACTGCTGATGTCTGGCACTGGGGATAACCAAGGATGGGATTTTGGCCATTGTTTGTGCCAAGCTGCTGCCTGGGGTTCCCTCTCCCAGCCCATGAGAGCAAGTGAAGCCATGGAATGAACAGTTCTGGGCTGCCATTGCTCCAAGCCTGGCAGACACAGGACATTTGGGCAGCGCTCAAAGATGTCCCTGTGAAAAGCAGTGACCCCCTAGCCAGGCACAAGCAGGGATGTTTGGGGACAGACCTTCTCGATGACACGGTTGCCCCCAAAGCGGGTGACGAACTCGGCTGGGGAGGCAACGGAAAAATCCCTCTGCAGGTCCATCTTCCTGTGGCTCCTCTTCGCCAGGTTCAGCCCTGACATGCTGGGCCTGTGGTGAGATGTGGTGGCTGTCACTGAGCCTAGGGCCACCCCAGAGAGCCCAGAGCCACTCCAGTGAGCCCTCCCCCAGCCCCAAACCCCCTGCAAAGCTTGTCCTGCAAAGGTCACCAACCATATCTACAATGTGACTCAGGCAGGACATAAGGAAATTCTTTATTTGTGGAAGGATGGAAGAGCAGCACAGATACTGCTGGCAGCACCACCTCAAACCCAGCGTGGCAAGAGCCACCGTCGGGCTGTCAAGTGTCACAACATGTCCCTGCAGCTAAAGGTTCGTTATTTTTAGCCAGAGCAGAGCAGCTGGAGGAGGCAGGCAGCAGCATTTGGCTTCCAAGTTGTTTCTTCTGGATATATCAGCTGTGCTCCCATGGGAGCTTCTCTGTGCAGCCAGCAGGGAGTGAGCTGCCTCACATCAATACTAGAGATTTTGGAGGGCACCCCCTGCCCTGCTTCTTGCAGGTGGCACTGCTGTCACACAGCCAAGGACACTGGATCTCCTTCCTCAAAGGGAGCAGGATTGGGGGCATCACCTCGTGGTTCCGATGAGCACCAGCACATGTGCACCCCAATTTTACCAGCAATGCACCCACCACAAGCACCCGCCCTCCCTAACCGGACATCCCTACCCGACCACGTACCGGCCATTGGGGGTTGCCATCCATACCTGATGCCGGCGTTGGGCTCCAGAATGTCGCTCACGGTGGGCGGCTCGGGGACGGTACCCGCCACCCCGGCCAGGCTGCTGCGCCGCCGGCCCACCCTGAAGGCCGTGGCCATCAGCTCATCGTCGGAGGAGTTGTCGTCGAAGGAGCCCAGCACGAACTTGGCGAGGGCCGGGCGGCGCAGCGCCGCGGGGTTGTACACGGCGAGCTGCTCCTGCTCCGAGCCCGCCCGCCCGGCCCGCGGCGGCTGCTGCCGGCCCGGGGGGCTCTGCCGGCCCGGGAGGCTCGGGCCAGTGGGGCTGTCCTCCGGCTCCTTCTGCTCGCACCGAGAGTTGGACATTTTGGCCCAAAGGAGCAGCAGCAAAGCGAGCAGAAGCAGCGCAGCCGGCAGCATTCACGGGCCCTGGGGGACACGGAGCACGGCGGTCACGGCTGTGCCGCTGAAACCACGGCCCCGTCCCGCAGCGCCCGGTGCCGGCCGCCCTCAGCCGGAGCGGAGCTCCGTGAGGAGCCGGGGGGTGACACGGCCTGGCCTGCCCGGCCCTCACAGCACCCTCAGGATGGCGGCTCCTCACACGGGGGGGGGCGTTGAACGGGACCCCCGAAGCGCGGTGAGTGCGGTCGATTATCCCCGTCAGAGCTGGGCATGGGGGTGAGGGAAAAGCGCCTCACTTTCCTCTCAGCCCCTCGCCTTCCCCTCAGCCCCCCATCTTCCCCTCAGCCCCCCATCTTCCTCTCAGCCCTCGCCCCCTCACCATGGCTACCAGCCCCGTGCGCCCTCCGCGCCGGACCCCGCCGGGCTCCCGGGTCACTGCGGTGTCAGCGGTCAGTCCGTGTGTCCATCTGTCCCTCCCCACTCTCCCCGGGCCGGAGCCCACACGGTGCCAGGGCCGCCCCCAAGGGAAGCACGGGCCCCCCCCCGAAGCTGCCCGGCTGTTCCAGTTTGGTCTCACACGTGACGGTCACGTCAAGCAGAAATATTTCCCTGCTAACGTGTCTGGAAAACTTCTGCTGGAGATGAGGGTGGAGGGAGGGAGGGGGACACCCGATCCTTGGGGGACAAAGGTGCCCTGGCCCTGTGCCTGGTCACGGGGACGAGGACAAGGACATGCTCATGGGTTTGGCTCCCTGGGGGGAACAGGGACTCCCCATTCCACCCCTCCTTCCCTCCCCGAGTTAAAATACCAATGCAAGATCATGTAAACAAAATAATTTTTATTTAAAAAACACATTGGGGAAAAAAAAAACCAAGCAAACATATACAGCAAGGCCACAGACAGTGTAAATTCACTGGTGATAGTGTTAGCTCAGAGAGAACACCAGAGGAAGAGTTACAAGGATATTCTAGAAAAACTGGTGTGATTTCCAAAAAAACAAAAAAAAAGGACTCTTATTTCCATTAAAGGAATTACAATGTCAAAGATAGGCTGGAAACCCAGGAGTATGAAGTCAACACCGCTCCCTCCTGGAAATCCTAACAGTTATTGCCAACAGTAGGTGGAAACTTTAATTTGCTCCCAAGGTGGCAAAACACAAAGTTCCCTCTTTTTAAGATCTTAAAAAGATCTGAAGTGATTTGCAGCTATCAGTCCCTGAACTGGGAGATGTCAAAGAACAAACCGCTGCTGCCATCAGCAAATACCCCCTGGTCCTTGGTCAGCACAGCTCACCTGTCATTCAGATGATTCCACAGCCAGCAAGAAACTAAAACCTTCTGATTTTCCTGTCTAAATGCCAACAAAAATTTCAAAAGCATTACCAAGGGTCTCGGTCACAGAAGGGAGGATTTATCCCAAAATCTTGACATCATGGATACACCAAGCAACGCTCCTGACCCTGTATTTTCTTTACAGCCTTGAGAAGCCATTTTTGTAACAAATCTGTAGCAAAAGCTAAAACCAAAAGCCTTTTCCTCCCATGGAGACAGCTCCGTTCCCCCTAAATAGGCAAACTGGATTTTTGTGGGTTGGAGGAAGCAGAGCATGCACAAAAGCTGAGCAGCTCAGTAAGAACTGACATCCCTTCACCAGAGTCTGAAAATAAATTCCCATTGCCACAAAGACCACAAATTAATACAGAACTCTGGTGTTTGGGATCTTTTTTTTGCTTCAAACCAGGCTAAGATCTATTCCAGCAGCAGAGCCGTCCAGCAAACACTCCAACACGCTCTCAAAAAATAAAACAGTTAAAACAAAAATATAAATGTCTCTGAAAGTTCAGAAATTGATCAACACTCGAAGAGCAATTCTCAGGTCAGCAGGAGTTTCTCAGAAATGGCCCAGGGGCTGCTCCCAAGCCCCAGCCCCAGCTCAGAGTGCTTTCCAGTCAATGGGCTTCTTCCCAGATTTCTTGAGGAATTCATTGGTCTTGGAGAAGTGCCGGCAGCCAAAGAACCCTCTGTTGACAGAGAGGGGTGAGGGATGAACCGTCTGCAGGACGTGGTGACGCTTCTGGGGACAGCAGAGGAAAACACTTGTTAGATTTGCAGGGTTTGGGCTGTTCCTGCTCCAGGGCGGGTGATTTACTCTCATTCCTGCTCTGGGGCAGATGATTTACCCCATTCCTCCTCCTCCTCCTGGGCAGGTGATTTACCCTCATTCCTCCTTTTCCTGCTCCAGGGCAGGTGTGATTTACCCCCATTCCTGCTCCAGGGCAGGTGTGATCTCCCCTTACACCCCCTCCTGCACCAGCCTGAGACCCAAAGTACCAGCCACAAGGACCAAGACTTCTGTCCCACTAAGCAAAGCCATAAATGCCCTGGCATTTCCCAATTGCTGTCAAGCCACCAGCAGATTTCATATTGATTCATGAGCGCTCAGCTAGGACAAAACAGCTCTGTCCTTGTGAGACACTGCTGACAACAGGAGATTACACTTGCTCCACTTTTCTTGCTCAATTCTGGCAAAGGCGAAGCTGGAGCAGGAGCAGAGCTCGATCTGACAGAGTTCAGGCAGGGAAAATTCCCAATTCTGTAAGGGAAGTGCCCTCTAGTGTCCACCAAACTGAGTGGGGAGGAGAGGGAAGGGCTGAGGAGAAGCAGGTGTACCCACCCTGTCGATGGAGCTGCCTTTCCTCTGGGCATAGGCTCCCCAGAGCATGAAGACGAGCCCGTGCAGGTTCTTGTTGAGCCAGGACACCACAGCATCTGTGAACTGCTCCCAGCCCCTCTCCTTGTGGGACGTGGCCTGGTGAGCCCGAACCGTCAGCACCGCGTTCAGCAGGAGCACCCCTGGCAAACAGAGCACACCCAGAGGGTCAAACAAGGGAGAATCCATCCCTGCACTGCCCAAGGCTGGGCTGGATGGAGCTCTGAGCAACCTGGCATAGTGGAGGGTGTCCCTTGGATAAGCTTTAAGCTCCTTTTCAACCCAAACCATTCTGGGATCCAAATTTCTTTTTTTTCCGCTGAAGCAAATTTTCATTTTAAGGCGCTCAGAAGTGATTTTCTCTCCTACAGGTGGATTATTTCCAACCACAGGGCTGGGTTTTAGACAAGCTTCTTTCCTGCTCCACAGGGGGCACATCACTGAGTGTCTCTGAGCTCACCTTGCTTGGCCCAGCCCGTCAGGTCCCCATGGCCAGGGTGGGTGAAGCCCTCAATGTCCTCAGAGAGCTCCTTGTAAATATTCTCCAAGCTGAAAGCCAAACCAGCAGAAGATTCTTAATATGACAAGAGCAAGCAGCACCACTTACAGCTCTAAGCAGGTAAGAAGAGCATTGATTTTCATCTTATTATTTAAGATAATAAAGCCATTTGCAGAGGCAGGGCAGCAAGGACTCTGTATGTCTGCCTGGAAGCTTTAATGAGACTGGAAATGAAAATTTACATCCAGAATATCACCCAAACTGCACAGAATTATCCTTCCAGGAGATGCCCAAGTCAGATTTAAGTAGCTGCAAACCACTTCACATCAATGTGCCCAGCCCTGAGCACCACAGAACTGCAAATAATCTAATAACAAAAGGGATTTTGTACATTTTCATACCTGGGGGGAGGTGGAACAGGTTTCTGGACACTGAAGCAGAGCCCATGAGCTTGCTTAGGTCCATGGTATGGATCTTGTCCCAAAATAACAACCTTTACCTGAAAGCAGACCTTGGTTAGCACTGAATTGTAATCAGTATTATTCCCCAGAGAGTGAGGAAAAAAAGGCTTGTAAATGAGCTTTATCCTAAAATAGAGACAAAAAGGTGCCACAAACCAATCCCTCCAAGAAAGTGAAGTTAAACCCCAGATATCTCATTGCTAAAGAGCACAGAGCCCACCTAACACTAAGGATCAATATCCCTATGGCTTTGCTGCCAAAATAAAGACTATAACTAATATCATTTGAGAGCAGAAGACCAACATTTTCACAAAAAATCACCTTATTATTTTCCAAGTAAGTTTCATTCCGTTTCAGCTTTATGCCACACTTGCTGTGATATTTTTGACAGCTTTTATTAGAAATAACATTACAGTGTGTTTCTTATTTTCTTTAACAGTCCTTTACTGATCAATGAAAAGAACAAGAAATGTGCAAGATCAAAAAACAATGAGCTAGGTTAAGCTGTTAACACCAGAAAAAAGATCAAAAGGACCAGAGGAAGTTCAGTGGCTTGTGAGGGTAATAAAACCATAAAATCACGGTTTGTTATCAAACATGAAAGGGAAGGCTGGATTTATGAGTTAGGTGAGCCAAACAACAGCATCCCCATCCCATGGCATCCAAGTTTAAGGGACCAAACACTAAAGGAACGAGTCAGTGCACCCACCCCGCACTTTCAGGGTTTTACACTCCCCGGAGCAGCTCAGAGGCCCGCACAGCACGGCTCTACTCACATCCCAGATGTCGCACATCTGCGTCCAGGTGAAGACCTGCTCGGGGGGCGGATACACCGTGTAGCGCTTCCTCTCTTCGGCCACGAACGCCATCAGCTGCGGGGACAGCGGGGGCTCAGGGGGGCTCAGCGGCCGCTCGGGGCGGTGCGGGGGGATCGGGGAATGCCGCTCACCTCCACGAAGTAGGGCTTGGAGAACTCCCCGGCCAGCTGCCGCCGCCAGCTGTCGCCGAAGCCCGGGGGCACGTTCCGCTCCGCCAGCAGCTGCCGCGCCGCCTCCTTGTTCTTGCGGATGCGCTCCTGCTGCTCCGCGCTCAGCGTCTGGTTCGTTTTGTCGCCGGCTTCCTTCGCCTTCTTGGCTGCGCTCACCTGGAAGCAGCGGGCAGGGGGGTGGCTGCGGAGGGTGCGGGAGGGCAGCGGGCACAGCCTGAATCGGGAGTGCAGCCTGGGGCGGAGGAGCGGCCCGGGGCGGGAGAGCGGCGCGGCCACGGCGGCACCGGCCGCGGCTGCACAACGCGCGGCCACGGTGGCACCTGCCACGGCTGCACAACGCGCGGCCATGGCGGGACAAACCCCGCCCAAGGGGCGGCCCCGCCGCACGCGGCGGTTGCGCGGCAAAACACAAAATGCGCTCCCATTGGTAGCGCGCAGCAGCGAGCACAAACGCTCGCTCGCTATTGGTCAGCGGGAAACAAGCTCGCGTTTCCCCATTGGCTCGCCGCGGATGGGGGGGAGGTTTTTCACCTAGTAACTGTGACGTCTAGAAGAGCTCAGTGCCCATTGGGCGGCAGCGGAGCGTGGCCGCTTGATTGGCAGCTCAGCCACGCGTGGAGCGGCGTGGCAGTTAGGAAATTGTGCCCCCCACACACAATTCCCCTCAGAAAAGGCCGGCAGTGCCCCCAGGCCCCCTCAGAGCGCCACACAGAGCCAGGCACGGATATGCCGCCACCAGACCCCTCTCCTCCCGCCCTCTCCCCTCCCCCGGAGCCCCCCGACCGCTACCTCAGAATCGCCGCCCGGCTCCGGAGAGCGCCCGCGCTTCTTGGCCGGCACGGGGCTGAAGAAGGAGTGCAGCGTCCTCTGCCCGATCATGGCTGCGGCGGAGCGGGGCAGGCAGCGAGCGAGGGCGGCCGGGGCTGAGTGAGGGGCGGCAGCGGCGCGGAACGGAGCGGGGCGGGACTCGGATTTGGCGCCAAAACTGCGCGAGCGCTGGTGGGCGTGGCCAGGTGAAGAGGGGCGGGGCTTCTCGTGTTCCCGTTTCCCGCGGGATCGCGGCTCCCGTTCCTTCCCTCCCGGGCATCGCTCCCGGTCCCGGGTCCGCCCATGGACGCCTTCGTGGTTAAACTGCCCCGCGGGCCGGCGGGGGATGGCGGCGGCAGCAAGAGGCCGCAGCTGGAGAAGCCTGCTGGACAGTACTACAGAGTAATTTTGAAATATAAGCTTAGCAAAGTTTGAATTGACTTGTCTAGAGAAAAAAACTAAAAGTGAACACCTACACCTGCCTAGAAAGACCTAACAAGCCCTGGCAGCTACCAGCATCAAAGCACAGTGGATGTTAATACAGGATAAGGATAACAATATCACCTTTTGCTCTCTCCAGTTTGTTTTCTCTGCAGTCATATTTACTTCTTATGATTTTTTTAGTCTCTGTATCTTCTTGGACAGCACTGAGTCTGAAGACAAGGCCTCGAGAGTCTTTCTCTGCAGTATGGAGAGAATCAGGAAAAAAGTTAAAAAAAGAACATGGTAGTTTGAAATTAATACTTCCAATGAGATGCAGCTCCTAACAAACAGAACAAAAGTAAACAAAGCATAGTACCTCTCTGGGGACAGAAGACTTACAAACTCCCCAGTGTCTCTTTTTGGGTCGAGAAATCTTTTCCAAACACTGCGGGGGACTCTATTTGGGAACAGTTCTTTTTCGAAATTCTTTAGTGTCGGGATCAAAGGGTTGGCATTTGCTGAGACAAAATAATTCTCTGTCTGTCGTGTATTTATTAAAGCAGCTGTCATATTCCAGCCCCCCCCCCCCCCCCCCCGTCGCACGGTTGGTGTGCGTGGATGTGGCTATGCGGTCGAATCGGGACACAAAATAGTCCCACTCGGTGCTAGGAGTGCGGAAGGCGAAAACGCGGAGGCACATTAGGCATCGGTTGTGAAGGGTTACGCGTTGCGGAGGGATCTCAGGGATGCGGCCGTGCCACATCAAGGTCCGGCAGAGGGAGAGACGCGGAAGGATACATGCGAGACGCTGCAATATTCGCTTGTTGCGATGCCGAGTATAGGCTCGGTGGCGGCGGAAGCGGCGTGACAGGGCACAGGGATTCCGGCTGGCCAGCGGCATGGAGCGGCTCGGAACCGGGACGGGGCTGTACCAAAGCTGCGGCGAAAACAGTGGGGGTTGGCTGCGGTCCATGCAGATAAAACTGCGCATGCGTGCGGCTGATCCCGGAAAGCAGCGCTGTGGTTGGATGAACCGGCGCGGACTGATATTGCCGGTGCGGCGGTTGTAGCAACCGCGCATGCGTGGGGCAGGCATGATGGCGATCGGCCGCATGGCGGTCGGCCGCATGGCGGGTCGGCAGTGCGGGAGGTGGGGGAGCTGCGGAAACGGGAGATGGGGCTGCGGCTGCCATCGTGGAAGGGAACGACGGGACGGCCGTGGTTGCAGGAGGCGGCGGAGGGCGCAATCCAGCAGTAATAAAGCGGGAGGCTGCGGCGGGCAAGGCGTGCCGCGGCCCGCCGTGCAGCGGCGGCGGCAAGGAGCGGGAAAGCGGCCGCGGGCGGCGGCGGGGCGGCCTCGTCCGCGGGAGATGGTCCCGGGGTGGCGGGAGGCAGGAGGAGGTGACGGGACTCTGCTGTGGGGGGGGGGGGGGGCATGGCGGGCCATGGGCTGGTCGGCGGCTGGAGCGCGGCGTGCGGCCGCTGGGAGCTGGGGTGGCTGCTGGCCCGGACGGCAGGGGCGGCGCTGACGGGAGGCTGGGCTGGAGCTGGGGCAACGCGGCAAAAGCTGCAGCCGCCGGTGTAACACGCCGCGGCACCGGCACGGGGTGGCTGGGCTGACGGGCCCATCCTCTGTGTTCTATAGGATAGAGAACAGCTCCGTCATGGTTTACTCCTAATGCAGTAACAGGAAAAACTGGATGTACAGAGGCATTTTGTATGGTTAGGACAAAAGCAGTAGCTGTGTTTGAAATAGCGTTATAGGTAAAATTCACCAATTTCCACCAGGATTGGAATTCTCTTTCAAATTCAGTGGCATTGTCCCAGATTATTTTCCGAATTTCTGTGGGGAAAGTGCCTTCCTCGCCTTCTCTTATAATCGAGGCAGAGACCGACTGCATCCACAGTTGTGCCTGGATACAGCTGAGGGCTAAGGAAACATTATTTTGTGTAGCACTAAGTGCATCAATCACCAATTTATGATCGTTCACATTTACTTTTTCCCAATTTGGCAAAATATTTGACAGCATGCACTGGTGTGTCCCCAAGGCTAATAGAGATGACTTCAGTGCTTGCTGTAGTTTGGACAGATCTCTAGTCATAGCAGCCAATTTGCTCATTAGTACTTCCGAGTCAATACTATTCAGAATTCCCAATCCTGTACCTAGAACACCGGTCACGTCTCTAAGTTTCCTTGTTTTAAAAGAGTTGCATTTCCGGAGCCAAGTGGTCCAGCCTTCAAAGGATGTTTGCAAAAACGGAGAACATGCTGGCTGGATGTCTGAACATTGGTTTGCATCAGCAGTTCGACCTGTTTGAGGGACCATGCTGGATTGAATAATATTTGTTGTTGACCAATTTTCCTAATTATGTAATGTCCTATTTTGAAAATTTTTGGGGTGAGTATGACTGGTGGTGTAGGTGGAGTGGTGATAGTGTGAGGTTCAATAGTGGTAGAGTGTGTTTTAGCAGCTATTATAAATTTAAAAGAAAGTCCCTGTGTATCATTTGACCAGAGGCAGACTATCTCTGCTGTGTGAGTTAATGTGAAGTTTTGCCAGCAGTCTCATGCAATTGTGTATTTACACTCTATTTGTTTATCCTCCTGACTCATGGAAACACTGATTGTAATTGTGTTAGTATAATCAGACCCATTAACCATTCGACATCCAATATTAATTTGTTCTCCCACTACTCCTTGGAGCTGCCAGGTTTTCTGCTTCTTCCATTCGTGTCTAGCGTACGGCAGACCATCACACAGTACTAATGTTAATAAATTTAAACCTGTGGTATCCCCCATAGATCTGGTAGATTGCAAGAAGGCCTGAGGCCAGTCAGGGATCAGGTTCCCTTTGTAAGTCTGAAGGGGGTTTCCCATGAGAGGCTCAGAATTATAATAATTAAGGTAGCTCGCCAATCCAGACAGGTTCCTAGCAACAAATTTCTTTCA
This sequence comes from Setophaga petechia, assembly GCA_024362935.1. Lineage (NCBI taxonomy): Eukaryota > Metazoa > Chordata > Aves > Passeriformes > Parulidae > Setophaga > Setophaga petechia. The sequence continues at coordinate 12,346,814 of JANCRA010000021.1, forward strand.
CCTTTCGTAATCATACCTCTTTTATCTGGAGCTTTCCTGTGCTCCGTTTCTGTTCCTGTGGCCCATTGCTCTCCCCCACTATCCCTTACCCCTCTGCCTCGCCTGCCACCCCGGGTGCATCGGTCTGCAGGGATCATTATCTTCTTGGCAGCAGGGGTAGTCTTCAGGGGGTGCATTATTTGGGCTATTTCCTTAACTCCTGCCTCCACTCCTAAGGGCAGGCTGTCTGGCCTCCAGGCAAAGGATCTCCTTGGTTTTATGATGAACTCTGCCGTCCCTAGCGAGCTTTACAGGACCTAAGTCTCACACCTACTTAGGGTTCACCCTCTGTCTTTATTCCCTTTCTCTCGATTTCCTAGAGTTGCGTTGCTCTTCCCTACGTTCTTTACGTTTTTGTTGTTTATGAACTCGGGAATAGCGGCGAATCGTGGTATTCCACTCGTCAGGCCTCACTTGCCACACCAGAGGAACGTGGATTCCCTTCTTACACAAGGTAGTTAATACGACTGTCTGGTTTTGGCTTGTAATCCTATGCAATTGGTGTTGGGGTTCCCATGCTAGGCCCCAATTCCTTCTCTGTTCTAGATTTTCAACTAGTGAAGCTACCTCTCTGTCGGGGATCTCCCGCCCTCCAGGGATCTTTATAAATTCTCTTAAGGCTCTTAATGGATTTGCTCTTCTCCAATGCCAGTCACAAGTAAGACACCATGTGCTTCCCATCAGCTGTGACTGGAAAATCCACCATTTGTTTTTACAGCCCCCACAAAAGATTTTTACCCACGCCTGGCAAGAAGATTCCCGACATTTAAGACACTCGGTGTAATCGAATAATTCTCGCCTCACTTCAGCCACTACTGAAAGAGCAAGTGTCAGTTCATTCCAGGTTTTCCACGGTAGAGGACACTCTAACTCCCGTTCCAGTTCCTGTAGGGGTTTTCTTACCAAGAGTCTCAGTCGGTATAGCTCTCTGTCCCCTAATTCAGTCATTCACATTACCCGTGGGCGCAGGCTTCTGTGCCTTCCGAGGAGTTAACCGTAGATCTCCAGGGCAAGTGGTCACCTCCCAAGGGGTGTCTGCAGTGATGGGTCCTTTCACTCGACTGGCATGTGTCCAGCCTTTTTCAGCAGTTCGGATGGCTGTTTCTGTGGTAAACAGAGCAACATAGGGACCTTCCCATTGGGGTGTTAGGGTTGTTTCTTTCCAAGTCTTAATTAAAACTCTATCTCTGGGTTTAAGTTTATGCATCATTACATCCAAGGGGGGTCTTTGTACCAATAGCCCTTTTCGTTTTAATTCTTCCCTCCGTTTCATTAACTGTTGTATATAACTCTGAATTTGACTATCTTGTATACAAGGATGGTTTCCCGGGAGTTCTAAGTCATAAGGCATTCCATAAAGCATTTCAAAAGGAGAGATTCCTACATCCGTCCTGGGTTGGGTTCTAATGTTTAGCAGTGCCATGGGTAAACATCTGACCCAAGACATTTTAGTTTCTACCATGAGTTTGGTGAGTTGCTTCTTGATTTCTCCATTTGCCCTTTCCACCCTCCCTGAGCTTTGAGGATGCCAAGGGGTGTGATACTGTCATTTAGTGCCTAAGGCCATGGTTACCTCTCTCATTACCTTGTTTGCAAAATGGGGGCCTCTATCAGAGTCTAGTATTTCTACTATTCCATACCTGGGGATTATTTCTTCTAACAAGGTTTTAATCACTACATTTGCAGTAGCCCACGATGTAGGGTGTGCTTCTACAAAGTGGGTTAGATGATCTACCAATACCAATAAGTACTTGTATCTCCCTACTTTTGGTAGTTCGGTAAAATCTATTTGTACATGTGAAAAGGGCCGGTGTGCTAATTCCCTTCCTCCTGGAATCCTTTCCCTAACTTGATGTCTATTAACTCTTTGGCATGTTATACATCCCCTAACTACTTGTTTTGCTATATCATAAATTCCTATACACATATACTTAATGGTAAATTGATCTACTAAGGCTTGGGTTCTCCAATGAGTCTGGTCATGCAGTTGCTGCATTATTCTTCGGGCCATAGATTTTGGCAGTACCTCCCTATCGTCTGGCAATTTCCAAATACCCCCAGTGTCTTTTATTCCCATTTTGTGAATTTTCTCATTATCTAGTGGTTTTTTTATTCCCTGAGCCTGGAATTTTCTGAGGGCAGCTTCCTTCGCTTCTCTGTCTGCTGTGTTGTTTCCTCTAGTCAGATGGGAGAGGCCCTTTTGATGTCCTTTAACATGTACTATTGCTATTTTCTTTGGGCCTCTTAAAGCTTGTAGTACCTGAGTAATTAGTTCCTGATGTATTAATTCTCTTCCTTGGGAGTTTATTAACCCTCTTTCTTCCCAAATTTTCCCAAAAGTATCTACCACTCCAAAGGCATACTTTGAGTCCATATAGATGGTCCCAACTTTAGCTCCCAAAAGTTTCAAGGCCCGCAATACTGCATATAACTCACAGGCCTGGGCTGACCAACTATGACTCAGAGGTCCAGATTCTATTGTTTAAATTTTTTTTTTTTTTTTTTTTTTTTTTACCTCCCACAACCGCATATCCAGAGATTCACTTTCCCTTGACAACCCTAGAGGACCCATCCACAAATAGCCTTTCTCCCTCTTCCAGTTCTTCTTCTTTGAGGTCTGGCCTAATTTTTGTTTGTTTTTCTATACTATGTAGGCAGTCATGAGTTAAATTTTCCTGTGGATCTCCAAACAGGAATTCTGTGGGGTTTTGCAGAGAGGTGGTTTCAAGTTTCAACCGAGAAGACGAGAGCAAAATGCTCTCATATTTCAGAAGCCTTGTGTCTGTTATACCAGACTTCTGGGTTGATTTTCTCTTCGTCAGTGACCCGTAAGGGGCGCAACTTGACTTTCAACTGTTTTTTTGGGGTTTTTTTTTTGTTTTTTTGGTTTTTTTTTCAATATTTACATTTATCCCTAATTCCACCATTAAATCTCTTCCTCATAAATTGTAATCAGCTTCGGGGACTAATAACAGTGATCCCACCCCCATTTTCTTCTCTGATTCTATTAAAACATCTTCAATTACAGGAATCTTGAAAGGTTCTCCCCTTGCCCCAATAACCTGTACTGTGGAAGATGAGATCTTGCATCCTGGGGGCAAAGATTGAACTGTTGATCTCTTGGCCCCTGTATCTACAAGGAAGGTTATGGGGGTGTGCTGAGGACCCACTCTGAGTTTTACCAAGGGCTCCGATGACATTTGGGTCCCCAATAGATAGAGCCCTTGATCTCCCTAATCCTTTTTACTCATTTTCTCATCCCTGAGCCTCTTTCGACATTCCCTCTTCATATGTCCTTTCCCAACACAATAGTAGCACACTGCTCCTTCTTTCCCTCCAGTTGGGGCCCTCCTAAATCCCAGGGACTTCTCCTCATGCCATTTCTTTCCCGTGGTGGAGGGTTGTTTCGCTGTCCCTCCCTGACTGCCGCCACCATCATCCGAACTTGCCTTTTATGTGCCTCCTCCTCCCGTCTAACATATACCTTCTGAGCTTCCCTAAGCAATTCATCAAGTCCTCTGTCCTGCCAATCCTCTAGCTTTTCTAGTTTCTTTCTAATGTCTTCCCATGATTTAGCTACAAACTGTGTTTTCAGGAGTGCTTGCCCCATTGGCGTGTCCGGATCCACCCCTGAGTATAACTGAAAGCTTTTCCTTAATCTTTCCAACCAATCAGTGGGGGTCTCGTCTTTTCCTTGGCACTCTCTGAATGCCTTGCTTATATTTTGTCCCTGGGGCACAGCCTCTCGTATGCCCTGGATTATGATAGCTCTTAAGTCCTGCATATGACCACGATGGTTGGGGTCCTGATTGTTCCCATTGGGATTTTGTAAGGGCCATTTCACATCAGCCGCAGGACCTTGAACATGCTGGGTGTCCCAAATCCTCATCCCAGCTCTTCTGATCATCCCTCTTTCCTCTGTTGTAAATAGGATGCCTAAAATGGACTGCATTTCCACCCAAGTATATATGTTTGGCCCTAGGAACTGATCCACCCTTTCTGCCACTCCTATAGGGTCTTCTAATAATTTTCCCATCTCTTTCTTAAACTCGCGCACATCTCCCGAGTTTAACGGGACAGTGACAGACCCCATCCCAGCTTGGCGTCCTCCTAATGCTATTTCCCTGAGAGGGAACAACCCACTGCTCTCTCCTTCCTCAATTACTGTCCTCATCTGACTCCGAGTACGCCTCCTGCAATCCAGGGAGTTCGTGACCTGCTGTTGATTAGGAGCAGATGCCGGAGGTACGTTTGGAAGGGGTACGGGGGGGGCTGGTGGTGGTACATAGGGGGGAGGGTAAATAGGAATATCTTCCTCTAGTTGAGACTTTTTCTTTCTGTCTTCCTCCCCTTGACTTCCCTTAAGGGGGAACAATCTAGTCTTTTTTTTTTTTTTTCTTCATTTTCATTACTTTCTACCAACCATAATTTAGCATAAGCACTCTCTTCCAGGTTCACTGGCTCTTTAGAATTCACATTGTTTCATTGACAGACCCCATCCTCAGAGGATCCGAAAACGGGCCAATAAACATTTCCTGACTCCAGCTTCTTACCATCCCATACTACCATACAATAATTAATCATTTTTGCCTTATCTTTCCCCTTTCTGGAGGAAAAATCATCCCAACACTTAAGCATTAATCCTAATGGATTATCCTTTGGTATTGAGGGTAACCGGGGGCCCTCCCCCATGAGATCAGAAGGCTTGCTTTCCTTCTGCCCCATCTTCCAAGGCACCTCCACACACACACACATACACAACCCCTCGGTCGTGGCTCGCTCCCTCGCGGGCTATGAGAACCGCACACCTGGAGGGTCCCTTTCACTTCGTCCGCAGTTGGACGTCTCATTCCCGTGCCCTGGGATCCCAACCCCAACCGAGCGGTTCACCCATATACTCACACGTCCTGCATCTTCGCTCGGATCTTCGTGCACAAAGTTTACAGGGTTACCGGTATACTCTTTTGCTTGCTCACCGAATTTAGGTTCGTCAGGTCCAGGTTACCGGGTGGCCCAAGGATCTCCGGAGCCCACCAAAAGGGGTGGGGGCGCCTCCCCGAAGTCTCTGGGTCCCGTTTCCTGGATCCGAGTCACGGCACCATTTGTTGTAAAGAAGAATCTTACCATGTAAATTTCTTTTTCCAATCAGAATTTATTTGATTATAAAGCAAGCAGTGACAAGCAAAAGTTCAGCGCTGGGAGACTGAGAGAACTCTGCTCTCGAAAGTCCGCAACCCCCCTTTCTGGGGCTGGCCTTTTATTTCTTCTCCTCTCGGGATGACGTATCCTGTTCTGGTGGTCTTGAAGGAGGGGGGGGGCCCGCTTTGTTCACTGGGTGGACTTTGTCTTATAGGACTTAACGATAACCACATGTTTCCAAAGCACTTTACATTTTCTGCAAGCTAAGCAATTCTAAGCACTATACGTTTCTGCAAGCTCAGCAGTTCTTGCCAGGTCGGCTATTGTTACAGTCACGAGCAGTCTTAACTATTTAGCTATTGCTTATATATTGTAAGAATTATTCAGCTATTAATTTAATTAATGAACAGACATATTGCTACTTATTACAACGGGACGTGGGCTGCCGCCGGCGCTGTACGGGCAAAGGGGGCAAGGGGAACTTGGGGGAGCAGGAGGAACGGCCACACTCGTGGGTGGCGGGGGGGAGTGGGGCCGCAGTGACGCCAGTGGGCGGGATCGGAGAGGCGGAATTGAGGGGCGCGGCCGCGAGGATGGCCAAACCGGGGGTTGGAACTGCAGTAGCAGGGACAGCATGGACCAACGAGATGTCAAAGGCAGGGAGAGTGGTGGGAGGGGCCAGGGGTTTGGCTGGGGACAGAAGGCAAAACCCCAAGGGGGCGGAGCGGGCAGGACTGCGGGTACCTCAGCTGTGGGGTCCGACGGGGGGGGGGGTAGGGGACGTGTCCGGTTATAGACTCACGGCGGCGAGCGGAGGACTCGCAGCACGAGCTGAGCTCAGTGGGGCGACTGCTGCAGGCATCCCCCTGCAGAAAACAGCTCAAGCAGTGCCCTGCAAGCTGGGACCCCCTCCGTGGCAGCCATCTCCCGGCAATGGATACTAATAAAATGCTTCCACCAACTGTGTCCAAAAGTCTCTGGTACAGACGGCTGAACGGTCAGCATCTGGGAAATTCATTTAAGTCCATTCTAAGAGGTTTTTAAACTCCCGTTTAGGTAACTGACTTGGCATGGAACTTAAGAAAGGCTTTAGTTTATGGAGATCTCTGTCGTGAAGAGAGTCACTTTGTCCCATTATGAGACCAGTGTGTTAGGAACCTCGATATTGCACAAGCAGTGTCCTCAATCGGAGCACTACGACACCGCTTTTACGACAGTCGCGCTTTATGGCACCTTTTGCGACAGCCGCGCTTTACGGCAGTTTTACGACATTTTACGACAGTCGCGATTTACGGCAGTTTTACGACATTTTACGACAGTCGCGCTTTACGGCACCTTTTGGGACAGTCGCGCATTACGGCAGTTTTACGACAGTCGCGCTTTACGACAGTTTTACGACATTTTACGACAGTCGCGCTTTACGACAGTTTTTTACGACAGTCGCGCTTTACGGCAGTTTTACGACATTTTACGGCAGTTTTTACGACAGTCGCGCTTTACGGCAGTTTTACGACAGTCGTGCTTTACGGCAGTTTTACGACATTTTACGACAGTCGCGCTTTACGGCAGTTTTTACGACAGTCGCGCTTTACGGCAGTTTTTGCGACAGTCGCGCTTTACGGCAGTTTTACGACAGTCGCGCTTTACGGCAGTTTTACGACATTTTACGACAGTCGCGCTTTACGACAGTTTTTACGACAGTCGCGCTTTACGGCACCTTTTACGACAGTCGCGCTTTACGGCAGATTTACGACATTTTACGACAGTCGCGCTTTACGACAATTTTTACGACAGTCGCGCTTTACGGCAGATTTACGACATTTTACGACAGTCACTCTTTACGGCAGTTTTACGACATTTTACGACAGTCGCGCTTTACGGCAGTTTTACGACAGTCGTGCTTTACGACAGTTTTACGACAGTGGTGCTTTACGGCACCTTTTGCGACAGTCGCGCTTTACGGCAGTTTTACGACAGTCGCGCTTTACGGCAATTTTACGACATTTTACGACAGTCGCGCTTTACGGCAGTTTTTACGACAGTCGCGCTTTACGACACCGTTTACGACAGTCGCGATTTACGGCAGTTTTACGACATTTTACGACAGTCGCGATTTACGGCAGTTTTACGACAGTCGCGCTTTACGGCAGTTTTACGACATTTTACGACAGTCGCGCTTTACGGCACCTTTTGGGACAGTCGCGCTTTACGGCAGTTTTACGACATTTTACGACAGTGGCGCTTTACGGCAGTTTTTACGACAGTCGTGCTTTACGGCAGTTTTACGACATTTTACGACAGTCGCGATTTACGGCAGTTTTACGACAGTCGCGCTTTACGGCAGTTTTACGACATTTTACGACAGTCGCGCTTTACGGCACCTTTTGGGACAGTCGCGCTTTACGGCAGTTTTACGACATTTTACGACAGTGGCGCTTTACGGCAGTTTTTACGACAGTCGTGCTTTACGGCAGTTTTACGACATTTTACGACAGTCGCGCTTTACGGCAGTTTTACGACAGTCGCGCTTTACGGCAGTTTACGACATTTTACGACAGTCGCGCTTTACGGCAGTTTTTACGGCAGTCGCGATTTACGGCAGTTTTTGCGACAGTCGCGCTTTACGGCCGCTTTTACGACATTTTACGACAGTCGCGCTTTACGGCACTTTTTACGACAGTCGCGCTTTACGGCAGTTTTACGACATTTTACGACAGTCGCGCTTTACGGCACCTTTTACGACAGTCACTCTTTACGGCAGTTTTACGACATTTTACGACAGTCGCGCTTTACGGCAGTTTTACGACAGTCGTGCTTTACGGCAGTTTTACGACATTTTACGACAGTGGCGCTTTACGGCAGTTTTTACGACAGTCGTGCTTTACGGCAGTTTTACGACATTTTACGACAGTGGCGCTTTACGGCAGTTTTACGACAGTCGTGCTTTACGGCAGTTTTACGACAGTGGTGCTTTACGGCACCTTTTGCGACAGTCGCGCTTTACGGCAGTTTTACGACAGTCGCGCTTTACGGCAGATTTACGACATTTTACGACAGTCGCGCTTTACGGCAGTTTTTACGACAGTCGCGCTTTACGACACCGTTTACGACAGTCGCGATTTACGGCAGTTTTACGACATTTTACGACAGTCGCGCTTTACGGCAGTTTTACGACAGTCGCGCTTTACGGCAGCTTACGACATTTTACGACAGTCGCGCTTTACGGCAGTTTTTACGACAGTCGCGATTTACGGCAGTTTTACGACATTTTACGACAGTCGCGATTTACGGCAGTTTTACGACAGTCGCGCTTTACGGCACTTTTTGCGACAGTCGCGCTTTACGGCAGATTTACGACATTTTACGACAGTCGCGCTTTACGACAATTTTTACGACAGTCGCGCTTTACGGCAGTTTTACGACATTTTACGACAGTCGCGCTTTACGGCACCTTTTACGACAGTCACTCTTTACGGCAGTTTTACGACATTTTACGACAGTCGCGCTTTACGGCAGTTTTACGACAGTCGTGCTTTACGGCAGTTTTACGACAGTGGTGCTTTACGGCACCTTTTGCGACAGTCGCGCTTTACGGCAGTTTTACGACAGTCGTGCTTTACGGCAGTTTTACGACATTTTACGACAGTCGCGCTGTACGGCAGTTTTTACGACAGTCGCGCTTTACGGCAGTTTTTGCGATAGTCGCGCTTTACGGCAGTTTTACGACAGTCGCGCTTTACGGCAGTTTTACGACATTTTACGACAGTCGCGCTTTACGGCAGTTTTTACGACAGTCGCGCTTTACGACACCGTTTACGACAGTCGCGATTTACGGCAGTTTTACGACAGTCGCGCTTTACGGCAGTTTTACGACATTTTACGACAGTGGTGCTTTACGGCAGTTTTTACGACAGTCGCGATTTACGGCAGTTTTACGACATTTTACGACAGTGGTGCTTTACGGCAGTTTTTACGACAGTCGCGATTTACGGCAGTTTTACGACATTTTACGACAGTCGCGCTTTACGACAGTTTTTACGACAGTCGCGCTTTACGGCATTTTACGACAGTCGCGCTTTACGGCAGTTTTACGACATTTTACGACAGTCGCGCTTTACGGCAGTTTTACGACAGTCGTGCTTTACGGCAGTTTTACGACATTTTACGACAGTCGCGCTTTACGGCAGTTTTAACGACAGTCGCGCTTTACGGCACCTTTTGCGACAGTCGCGCTTTACGACACCGTTTACGACAGTCGCGCTTTACGGCAGTTTTACGACATTTTACGACAGTCGCGCTTTACGGCACCTTTTACGACAGTCGCGCTTCACGGCAGTTTTACAACAGTGCTGCTTTATGGCACCTTTTATGACAGTCGCGCTTTACGGCAGTTTTACGACATTTTACGACAGTCGCGCTTTACGGCAGTTTTACGACATTTTACGACAGTCGTGCTTTACGGCAGTTTTACGAAAGTCGCGCTTTACGGCACCTTTTACAACAGTGCTGCTTTACGGCACCTTTTACGACATTGTTCTAAATCCGTGCTTCACGACAGTTTTGCAACAGTTGCGCAAAAATATTTCCCTGCTAACATGTCTGGAAAACTTCTGCTGGAGATGAGGGTGGAGGGAGGGAGGGGGACACCCGATCCTTGGGGGACAAAGGTGCCCTGGCCCTGTGCCTGGTCACGGGGACGAGGACAAGGACATGCTCATGGGTTTGGCTCTCTGGGGGGAACAAGGACTCCCCATTCCACCCCCTCTTCCCTTCCTTAGTTACAAGATCATGTAAACAAAATAATTTTTATTTAAAAAAACGCACTGGGGAAAAAAAATAAACCCAAGCAAACAAAATATACAGCAAGGCCACAGACAGTGTAAATTCACAGGTGATAGTTTTAGCTCAGAGAGGAAGGGTTACAAGGATATTCTAGAAAAACTGGGTGATTTCCAAAAAAAAAAAAAAAAAAGGGCTCTTCATTTCCATTAAAGGAATTACAAAGTCAAAGATAGGCTGGAAACCCAGGAGTATGAAGTCAACACTGCTCCCTCCTGGAAATCCCAACAGTTATTGCCAACAGTAGGTGGAAACTTTAATTTGCTCCCAAGGTGGCAAAACAAAAAGTTCCCTCTTTTAAGATCTTAAAAAGATCTGAAGTGATTTGCAGCTATCAGTCCCTGAACTGGGAGATGTCAAAGAACAAACCTTCACTGCTGCCATCAGCAAATACCCCCTGGTCCTTGGTCAGCACAGCTCACCTGTCATCCAGGTGATTCCACACCCAGCAAGAAACTAAAACCTTTTGATTTTCTTGTCTAAATGCCAACAAAAAATTCAAAAGCATTACTATGGGTCTCGGTCACAGAAGGGAGGATTTATCCCAAAATCTTGACATCGTGGATACACCAAGCAACGCTCCTGACCCTGTATTTTCTTTACAGCCTTGAGAAGCCATTTTTGTAACAAATCTGTAGCAAAAAGCTAAAACCAAAAGCCTTTTCCTCCCATGGAGACAGCTCCGTTCCCCCTAAATAGGCAAACTGGATTTGTGTGAGATGGAGGAAGCAGAGCATGCACAAAAGCTGAGCAGCTCAGTAAGAACTGACATCCCTTCACCAGAGTCTGAAAATAAATTCCCATTGCCACAAAGACCACAAATTAATACAGAACTCTGGTGTTTGGGATCTTTTTTTTGCTTCAAACCAGGCTAAGATCTATTCCAGCAGCAGAGCCGTCCAGCAAACAATCCAACACGCTCTCGAAAAATAAAACATTTAAACCAAAAATATAAATGTCTCTGAAAGTTCAGAAATTGATCAACACCTGAAGAGCAATTCTCAGGTCAGCAGGAGTTTCTCAGAAATGGCCCAGGGGCTGCTCCCAAGCCCCAGCCCCAGCTCAGAGTGCTTTCCAGTCAATGGGCTTCTTCCCAGATTTCTTGAGGAATTCGTTGGTCTTGGAGAAGTGCCGGCAGCCAAAGAACCCTCTGTTGACAGAGAGGGGTGAGGGATGAACCGTCTGCAGGACGTGGTGACGCTTCTGGGGACAGCAGAGGAAAACACTTGTTAGATTTGCAGGGTTTGGGCTGTTCCTGCTCCAGGGCGGGTGATTTACTCTCATTCCTGCTCTGGGGCAGATGATTTACCCCATTCCTCCTCCTCCTCCAAGGCAGGTGATTTACCCCATTCCTCCTCCTGGGCAGGTGATTTACCCTCATTCCTCCTTTTCCTGCTCCAGGGCAGGTGTGATTTACCCTCATTCCTGCCCCAGGGCAGGTGTGATTTACCCCTATTCCCCTCCTGCTTCAGAGCAGGTGTGATCTCCCCTTACACCCCCTCCTGCACCAGCCTGAGACCCAAAGTACCAGCCACAAGCACCAAGACTTCTGTCCCACTAAGCAAAGCCATAAATGCCCTGGCATTTCCCAATTGCTGTCAAGCCACCAGCAGATTTCATATTGATTCATGAGCCCTCAGCTAGGACAAAACAGCTCTGTCCTTGTGAGACACTGCTGACAACAGGAGATTACACTTGCTCCACTTTTCTTGCTCAATTCTGGCAAAGGCAAAGCTGGAGCAGGAGCAGAGCTCGATCTGACAGAGTTCAGGCAGGGAAAATTCCCAATTCTGTTAGGGAAGTGCCCTCTAGTGTCCACCAAACTGAGTGGGGAGGAGAGGGAAGGGCTGAGGAGAAGCAGGTGTACCCACCCTGTCGATGGAGCTGCCTTTCCTCTGGGCATAGGCTCCCCAGAGCATGAAGACGAGCCCGTGCAGGTTCTTGTTGAGCCAGGACACCACAGCATCTGTGAACTGCTCCCAGCCCCTCTCCTTGTGGGACGTGGCCTGGTGAGCCCGAACCGTCAGCACCGCGTTCAGCAGGAGCACCCCTGGCAAACAGAGCACACCCAGAGGGTCAAACAAGGGAGAATCCATCCCTGCTCTGCCCAAGGCTGGGCTGGATGGAGCTCTGAGCAACCTGGCATAGTGGAGGGTGTCCCTTGGATAAGCTTTAAGCTCCTTTTCAACCCAAACCATTCTGGGATCCAAATTTCTTTTTTTTCCGCTGAAGCAAATTTTCATTTTAAGGCGCTCAGAAGTGATTTTCTCTCCTACAGGTGGATTATTTCCAACCACAGGGCTGGGTTTTAGACAAGCTTCTTTCCTGCTCCACAGGGGGCACATCACTGAGTGTCTCTGAGCTCACCTTGCTTGGCCCAGCCCGTCAGGTCCCCATGGCCAGGGTGGGTGAAGCCCTCAATGTCCTCAGAGAGCTCCTTGTAAATATTCTCCAAGCTGAAAGCCAAACCAGCAGAAGATTCTTAATATGACAAGAGTAAGCAGCACCACTTACAGCTCTAAGCAGGTAAGAAGAGCATTGATTTTCATCTTATTATTTAAGATAATAAAGCCATTTGCAGAGGCAGGGCAGCAAGGACTCTGTATACAGTCTGCCTGGAAGCTTTAATGAGACTGGAAATGAAAATTTACATCCAGAATATCACCAAAACTGCACAGAATTATCCTTCCAGGAGATGCCCAAGTCAGATTTAAGTAGCTGCAAACCACTTCACATCAATGTGCCCAGCCCTGAGCACCACAGAACTGCAAATAATCTAATAACAAAAGGGATTTTGTACATTTTCATACCTGGGGGGAGGTGGAACAGGTTTCTGGACACTGAAGCAGAGCCCATGAGCTTGCTTAGGTCCGTGGTATGGATCTTGTCCCAAAATAACAACTTTTACCTGAAAAAGACCTTGGTTAGCACTGAATTGTAATCAGTATTATTCCCCAGAGAGTGAGAAAAAAAAATGCTTGTAAATGAGCTTTATCCTAAAATAGAGACAAAAAAACCAATCCCTCCAAGAAACTGAAGTTAAACTCCAGATACCTCATTGCTAAAGAGCACAGAGCCCACCTAACACTAAGGATCAATATCCCTATGGCTTTGCTGCCAAAATAATGAATATAACTAATATCATTTCAGTGCAGAAGACCAACATTTTCACAAAAAATCACCTTGTTATTTTCCAAGTAAGTTTCATTCTGTTTCACACTTGCTGTGATATTTTTGACAGCTTTTATTAGAAATAACATTACACTGTGTTTCTTATTTTCTTTAACAGTCCTTTACTGATCAATGAAAAGAACAAGAGATATGCAAGATCAAAAAACAATGAGCTAGGTTAAGCTGTTAACACCAGAAAAAAAGATCAAAAGGACCAGAGGAAGTTCAGTGGCTTGTGAGGGTAATAAAACCATAAAATCACAGTTTGTTATCAAACATGAAAGGGAAGGCTGGATTTATGAGTTAGGTGAGCCAAACAACAACATCCCCATCCCATGGCATCCAAGTTTAAGGGACCAAACACTAAAGGAACGAGTCTGTGCACCCACCCCGCACTTTCAGGGTTTTAAACTCCCCGGAGCAGCTCAGAGGCCCGCACAGCACGGCTCTACTCACATCCCAGATGTCGCACATCTGCGTCCAGGTGAAGACCTGCTCGGGGGGCGGATACACCGTGTAGCGCTTCCTCTCCTCGGCCACGAACGCCATCAGCTGCGGGGACAGCGGGGGCTCAGGGGGGCTCAGCGGCCGCTCGGGGCGGTGCGGGGGCATCGGGGAATGCCGCTCACCTCCACGAAGTAGGGCTTGGAGAACTCCCCGGCCAGCTGCCGCCGCCAGCTGTCGCCGAAGCCCGGGGGCACGTTCCGCTCCGCCAGCAGCTGCCGCGCCGCCTCCTTGTTCTTGCGGATGCGCTCCTGCTGCTCCGCGCTCAGCGCTTGGTTCGTTTTATCGCCGGCTTCCTTCGCCTTCTTGGCTGCGCTCACCTGGAAGCAGCGGGCGGGGGGGTGGCTGCGGAGGGTGCGGGAGGGCAGCGGGCACAGCCTGAATCGGGAGTGCAGCCTGGGGCGGAGGAGCGGCCCGGGGCGGGAGAGCGGCGCGGCCACGGCGGCACCGGCCGCGGCTGCACAACGCGCGGCCACGGTGGCACCGGCCGCGGCTGCACAACGCGCGGCCACGGGGAGACCAGCCACGGCTGCAGAACGCGCGGCCACGGTAGCACCGGCCACGCCTACACAACGCGCGGCCACGGCGGCTGCGGCACCGGCCATGGCTGCACAACGCGCGGCCATGGCAGGACAAGCCCCGCCCAAGGGGCCGCCCCGCCGCACGCGGCGGTTGCGCGGCAAAACACAAAATGCGCTCCCATTGGTAGCGCGCAGCAGCGAGCACAAACGCTCGTTCGCTATTGGTCAGCGGGAAAACAAGCTCGCGTCTCCCCATTGGCTCGCGGTGGATGGGGGGAGGTTTCACCTAGTAACTGTGACGTCACGGAGGGACTCAGCGCCCATTGGGCAGCAGCGGAGCGTGGCCGCTTGATTGGCAGCTCAGCCACGCGTGGAGCGGCGCGGCAGTTTGGAAATTGTGCCCCCCCCCCACTCCCCTCAGTAAAGGCCGGCAGTGCCCCCAGGCCCCCTCAGAGCGCCACACAGAGCCAGGCACGGATATGCCGCCATCAGACCCCTCTCCTCCCGTCCCTCTCCCCTCCCCCGGAGCCGCGGGCCCCCTCAGCCCCCCGACCGCTACCTCAGAATCGCCGCCCGGCTCCGGGGAGCGCCCGCGCTTCTTGGCCGGCACGGGGCTGAAGAAGGAGTGCAGCGTCCTCTGCCCGATCATGGCTGCGGCGGAGCGGGGCAGGCAGCGAGCGAGGGCGGCCGGGGCTGAGTGAGGGGCGGCAGCGGCGCGGAACGGAGCGGGGCGGGACTCGGATTTGGCGCGAAAACTGCGCGCGTGCGCTGGGGGCGTGGCCAGGTGAAGGAGGGGCGGGGCTTCGCGTGCTCCCGTTTCCCGCGGGATCGCGGCTCCCGTTCCTTCCCTCCCGGGCATCGCTCCCGGTCCCGGGTCCGCGCATGGACGCGTTCGTGGTTAAACTGCCCCGCGGGCCGGCGGGGGATGGCGGCGGCAGCGGTGGGAAGAGGCCGCGGCTGGAGAAACCTGCCCCGGAGCGGCCCCCGCCGCGGGAGATCCGCGCCGAGGGGCTCAGCTGTGATTACCGCATCCTCTTCGGCAAGGCCGAGGCGGACGAGATCTTCCAGGAGCTGGAGAAGGAGGTGGAGTATTTCGAAGGTATATTCCTGCCCTGTGAGCGTGCTGCAGCACGGGCTGTCCAGGGAGGCCTCCCGAAGGGCCTGGACAGTGCTCTTGGAGACCCTGCTTGAGCAGGAGAGTGGCCTGGATGACCCCCCCTGGTCCCTCCCAACCTCATCATTTCTATGTCCAGCTGTATTCCCTTCCATATCCCCCTTCCTAGTGAAGCATTTCCATGCCCAGCCCACCCAGGTGGCTCCCAGGGCCTGGGCACAGCTGGTGGGCACTGGGAGGTTCCTGCAGCCACCTGGTGTTGGCACAAGGTGGCCCTGAGAAGCCAAGGGACACAGGTCTGACCCTGCATGGTTGGTTTTGCTGAGCTAGAAGCGTTTGTCAAGGGATAATTACCTGGAGTGGTGACTGAAATTTGTAGGAGATGCAGTGTGTGAGGGATGTGATGGGGGAGGACAAGACAGAGTCCAGCTTTGCTGGGATACAAACCCTGGGAGCAGGGGTGACAGCTTTTGGGTTGTCAATGAGCACCCTCATTCCTGTTTGGAGATTCCCAGAAGCTGCAGATCCAGGAGAATATTGGAGTGTGCAGAGATTCCCAGAAGCTGCAGATCCAGGAGAATACTGGAGTGTGCAGACACAATACAAACCCAGGTTTGATCCCTCCCGCAGATGAGATGACAAAGCTGCAGGTGTTCGGCACGTGGCACAAGATTCCCAGGAAGAAGGTGACCTATGGGGACCCTGGCCTGTCCTACACTTACTCAGGGGTCACGTTCCACCCCAAGCCCTGGATCCCGGTGCTGACCCGGATCCGGGAGCGCGTCACCTCGGAGACAGGACACACCTTCAACTTCGTCCTCATCAACAGGTACAGCCCCTTCCCTCCCAGCAGCTTTTTCTTCAAATATAACAAAATAACCCCCAAATTTATGTTAGAAACTGAAATGCAGGCAAATCTCAGGGCTTTAGGCCTCTAAGCTAAAGCTTGGAATTAAACACAGGATTTAAGACCTTAGGAAAGCTTCCAAACTTAAGTGCTAGAAGCAAGAATGCAGATTTGTGGTTTAAAGCAGAGACACTGATAAAACTAAGTAAAACTAAGTTTAAATTAAGGAAAAGAAAGTTGAGAATTTTAGAGTTTAAAATATAAAAGTTAGAAAGATAAACAAGAAGTTTAGAATGCAGCACTCTAAGCTCATTATTATTAAATTAATTAATTTAATAATTTGATAATTATTAATGAAATTATTAAAGTATTAATTTAATTAATTTAATTATATATAATATATTTATTTTTATATAATATATTTGTATTTTATATAATTAAGTATTAAATATAAAATGTAAAATTAACATATAGTTATAATGCATAAATATAAAATATAAATATAAAATATAAATATATAAAAAATAAATAATTAAGTATAAAATCAAATATAAAATATATAATTTATATATTTATAATATATAAATATATAAATATAGAATATAAATATATAACTATAAATTTATAACATATGAATATATTAGGAATAACTAGATAAGTAAGTGTAAAATTAAATATGAAGTTAATATATTCATATTACCTTATGAAATTATCTTTTAATACAATATTTATAAATATTTTATAAAGTATACAAATATAGAATTATGAAACACACACATATTCATATAAAATTAAATATAACATTAGTACATATTATGAACTATAATTAAATATTAATTTAATTATAATTATTAAATTAATTAATGATTAAAATTAAATTAATGACAAACCCAGAGTTAATTCCCAGGTACAAAGATGGCCTGGACCACATCGGGGAGCACCGTGACGACGAGAAGGAGCTGGTTCCCCTCAGCCCCATCGCCTCCGTGTCCTTCGGAGCCTGCCGGGATTTCGTGTTCCGGCGCCGGGAGCGGCGGGGCCGGGGAGGAGCTCGGGGCCCGGGGAGGATCTGCCTGCAGCTGGCCCACGGCAGCCTGCTCCTCATGAAACACCCCACCAACGTGCACTGGTACCACAGCCTGCCCCCCCGCAGGAGGGTGCTGGCCCCCAGGGTCAACCTCACCTTCAGGAATGTCCTGCCCGTGTCCAGCAGGGGAAATGTTCAGCCAGGGGGGCCTTCGGGCTCTGAGAAGTGAATTTAGTTCCTGCTGGAACTGTGGACGCACCTGATCTGAAGTTTCAGTTCCTGCTGGAACTGTGGAGTCATCTGTTCCAGCAGGTGGATTCTGGATTCACCTCCTGGTTAATGGACAAAATTTGATAATTTGCTGCTGAAGCCTGTGACCATGATCTCAGTGGCAAGGTTCTTCCCTCTGGGAAATGTTGCTCTGGTCCTGCTGATCCCTGGTTTTGCTCGGGGAGAAGTTTGTTCTCAGCTGATCTTTCTCTAAGCAGCGTTCCAAGATGAAAATGCTCCATAGCTCTGAAAAGTGAATTTAGTTCCGGCTGCAACTGTGGAGTCATCTGTTCCAGCAGGTGAATTCTGGATTCACCCCTGGTCCATCACCTAGTGGACAAAATTTAATAATTTTGCTGCTGAAGCCTGTGACCATGATCTCAATGGCAAGGTTTTACCCTCTGGGAATTGCTGCTCTGGTCCTGCTGATCCCTGGTTTTTGCTGATTGCTCCCCTTGTTTTGCTCGGGGAGAAGTTTGCTCTCAGCTGATCTTTCTCTAAGCAGTGTTCCAAGAAGATGAAAATGCTTCATGGCCTGGAGGCAGCAGTTTATAAACACTGTGAGCCACAAGCTGTGATTGTTTAAAGCTGATATTCTACAGGTGGCACTTTCTGTCAACGAGCTCCGGTTTGCTTGGGGTTTTTTAATTAAAATAAAGCAAAATGGGCCTGACATGGAGAAGGGGAGTGCTGAGGTGTGAGGACAGGGTGCGGCTGGATGAGTGTTTCATTCCTGTCTGCTTGAATTCCTCTGCTCCTGAGGGAGGCTCCTCTTGCAGAAGAAGCACAAGACTTTTCCTCTCTCAGGTCCTTCAAAAACCAGGCAGCAAAAAATGCCCTTGTGGGGAAGAACTGGGTTGTCCCATTTCCATTGGAAGGCTGTCACTCTGAGAGTTTATTTTCCTAAATAATTATCCCTAGGGATCCCCTCCTGACTGCCTGAAAGCCTTCACCTCCCACACCCACAGGGAATCCTGCTAGAAATGAGGGAATTCTGTCCAGTCCCCAAGAGATCTTGAACCATCAAGGAATGGTAAATTCTGGGTGAGAATGGGAACCAAATCCTGTGTAACCTGGGTGTTAGTGCTGGGCTCTGGCCTTCAGTGGTGGGTCCATTATTCCTGTGGAATTAAGGCCTGGTACTTCCCACCCTCTGCCACTCTTGCGATGCTCTGTGGAGCTTGGAAATCCTTCTTATCCAGGGCTTGTGAAGTGTTGTTTCAACCCCTTTGGCTCCCAGTTTGGTGTTTTTTTCCAAGACATTCCCACAATGATTTTTCTACCAAGTTTGTTCTTTTATTATTGCTACTGTACAGTTACAAAAATACCCTGAAGTGGAAAAAAAGCAACTTCAAACAGCAGTGCAGTGCTTGGACTGGAACAGACATTTTTAAATTAACACACAAAATAAGACAAGTATAATCCAAACACAGAAATGTCATCTTGGACTTCTTAATTCTTTACAATTTATTAACATCTTCTCCACCATGGCAGCTTGGGAGGGACGAGTACCAGAGTTTGAGCCTTGTGGATACACAGAGCCCTCCCAGAGGGGAGGTTTGGATCCCAGTGACCTCCAGAGGGGAGGTTTAGCTGGAAAACACAGAATTCTGTGACCTCTGGAAAGACAGATCCCAGTGATCTCCAAAGGGGAGGCTGGGCTGGCAAACACAGAGCCCTGGGACCTGCAAAAGGGAGGGCTGGTTCCCAAACACCTGCACAAATTCCAGTGATCTCCACAGGTGTGGTTGGCTGGAAAACAGATCCCAGTGACCTCCAGAGGGGAGGATGAGCTCCCAAAGCCCTGCACAGATCCCCAGCTCACAGGGGGCTGGCAGGATCTGGCACAGCTCAGGGCCAGGACTGAGATGCTGGGCTTTGCTCCCTTGCTCACCTGAGCCAAACCCATTTACTCTGCCCCACCAAGCAAAGCCAAAAAAAAATGCTCAACCCTCCCCTTGATAGCCCTTGAGGGAGATCCAGAGTCAATCCACAGCCCAGGGAAACAGCTCTTGGCAAAGAAAACCTGCTGGTCCCAGCTGCCAGATTCAGGTTTCAGTCCATAGTGTGCGTGTCCTCTGCCCCTCCTCCAGCACAACCAAGGGGCTGCTCAGCTGAACCCCCAAATCCAAGGAAAACCCCCCAAAATCCAGGAAAAAAACCCCAAGCAGAGCATTGAGACTGGGGAATGCAGGACAGCCACTGCTGGCACTGGAAATGGTTTCAGTTCTGAGGTGCAGGGGCAGATCTGCTGGAGGGAGATGTTGGGGTGATGGTTTTAGATGGCTCCCAATAGGGAGGGGCTGGCTCCTTCTCCAGCTCTCTCAGCTCCCCCTTCAATGGCCAGAGCAAATTTTTGGCATTTTGTATCCTTTTTGTTTTTTTTCTTGGTTTTCTGTAAATTAAAGCAGGTTAAAACCAAGCTACTGCTCATGCAGCACAGCCAGGAACCAGGCCCCAGTGCAGCAGTGGATTTATCAATATTTATGTACTATGAGCATTACCTGGGCCAGGAATTGTGCTCCAGACTCTGGAATGATGAGTTGTGTAAATAATTTTACCACTCCTGCTTTGGCTGGTTTGGAGCCTCTCCTGAGGAAGTGAGAACACCCCCGAGCTTTGGGCAGCACTATGAATTCATGAGGTACAAAGTTGCCCTAAAAAAACTATTTAAGACAGTTGTTATTTGAAAACTTCACACTGAAAAAAAAAAGCTTGTCTGATGAGGGCTTTTTCTCCTCCAAGCTTACAAGGACAGAAAAGAGCTAAAAAACAACCTACATATTTTATTCCTGGTCATTTAAAAGCAGGTTTTTAAAGGAGGATTTTTGCTGCTTTTCCCTCTGTGCTTTGGGATTTTTTTTTTTTTTTTTTGCACATCAAACAATCCAGAGCAGCAGAATTCTCCTTATTTCTATTTACAGGGCAGCCTGGAGCTGATGCAGGATTCCCAGATTTCTTCATGAGCCCACTAAGTGCCCACCAGTTCTGGCCCTATTGTTTATATTCCATTTAACAAGACCAGGGGCTGCTCTACAGCTGAGCTGCAAGCCAGGAGCATGGATCCCCATGCTGGGAATAGCAGATTCCAGCAATAAAATGGGGAGGGCAAGTCTAGAACAGTTACAGCAGCTTGGAAATCACAGCATTAAAAGTTGTAGTTGATGCTACAAAAACAACTGGATTCGACAGTGCTGAAGGAAATGACAACACTGAGCACTAGCAAACACTTCCATGTGCTGATTCCAGCTAGATTCCAAAGGTATGGAGCAATAAATTAAGGTTTCAGCTCTTAATAGATACAAAATTATCTCCTGGATAAAGCAATTTAAATCAGGAAAAGGACTTTATAATATAAAGAAGTAAAGTAGGAGGGAAATTGTGTGACATCCTTTGGATGGGGGCAGTTTGTGGAGAAGCCTTGACTTGATGGGTCAGGAGAAATGGGATTCCATGGGTTCATCCCATGGGTGTGAGGCATTCCCAGGACACAGTGGGCATGCAGAGGGCTGGGCCAGTGGCAATGCAGCTGCTCAGGGAAGCTCAAGGCACTTTTGTGTCTTAAATCACTGCCAACAGCAGCTTCCCATCAGCCCCTGCAGGGCTCCCCACTGGGAAAAGAGCCTTGGGACAAAATCCCTGCCTGACAGACAAAGGCTGCTCAACACGTGGGGCTGGAACAGCTCTGGGAATTTTGGTACAAAACACAATTCCCAGCCATTGCCACAGGGAAGGGAACCTGGAGGGGCTGGTGCATCGTGGAGAGGTGCCAGGGGAGGGGCTGGGATGGGCAGGGGCTCCTCAACAGCAGCTTGACATCAACCCTTTCCAGGGCTCCCCCTTGGGAAGTGAAATGTGTGGGATGGGATAAAGCATCTCCCTGGGAAAAGTGCAGTGTCAGGACATGGAACAGAGCCTTGGGACAGGCAGAAAACACTTCTCAAACACACACCTGGGGCTGCACGGAACAGCAGGATCTGGGTACAAACCACAACTCACAGCTGCTCCCACCGGGAAGGGAGCCTGGAGAGGGGGAGGTTTGCATAATGGAGAGGCTCCATCTGAGGGCTGGGACCATCCCAGGGGCTGGGGCCATCCCAAGGTCTGGGACCATCCCAAGGGCTGGGACCATCCCAAGGGCTGGGACCATCCCAAGGGCTGGGATAATCCCGAGGACTGGGATGGTCCCGAGGGCTGGGATGATCCCGAGGGCTGGGATGACCCCGAGGGCTGGGATGACCCCGAGGGCTGGGATGACCCCGAGGGCTGGGATCATCCAGAGGGCTGGGGCCATCCCAGGGGCTTGGATAATCCCAAGGGCTGGGATGATCCCGAGGGCTGGGACCATCCCAAGGGCTGGGATGACTCTGAGGGCTGGAACCATCCCAAGGGCTGGGACAGTCCTGAGAGCTGGGTTGGCCCTAACGGCTGTGACTGTCCCAGGGGCTGGGACCATCCCAAGGGCTGGGACCATCCCAAGGGCTGGGACCATCCCGAGGGCTGGGACCATCCCGAGGGCTGAGATGACCCCAAGGGCTGGGACCATCCCGAGGGCTGGGATGACCCCAAGGGCTGGGACCATCCCGAGGGCTGGGATGACCCCGAGGGCTGGGATGACCCCGAGGGCTGGGACCATCCCGAGGGCTGGGATGACCCCGAGGGCTGGGATGACCCCGAGGGCTGGGATGACCCCGAGGGCCGGGACCATCCCAGCAGCGCTGGCTCAGCTCTGGGCCGGGCTCTGGGGCTGGCCCCGGCCGTGCACACGCTCGTAGAACAGCAGGTAGGCGCTGGCTGCCAGCACCTCGTGCAGGCTGGCCCTGCGCACGGACTCGTCCGAGATCCAGAGCCACTGGCTGCCGCGGGCGCCCGGCGCGCGCCGGAAGGTGACGAAGTGTCCCGAGTGCATGTCCCCGTGGTGAACCACCACGGCCATCAGGCGGTACAGGTACAGCGGGGCCCTGCGGGGACACGGGTCAGCCTGGCCACACACACACACGAACACCAGAGCAGCCACAGTTCCTGCCTGGAGCAACAGCGTGGCTCCCTGTGTGGCTGCTGTGTCCCTGGTCTAATGGAAGGTGTCCCTTGCTGCCCATGGTAAGAGGTGGGATGGGAATGATCTCCAAGTTCCCTTCCAACCCAAACAATTCTGTGATCCAAACTGCTTTTTCCTGCTGCTCCATCCCTGGAAGTGTCTAAGGCCAGGATGGACAGGGTTTGGAGCAACCTGGGACAGTGGAAGGTGTCCCTGCCCATGGCATCTCCAAGTTTTCTTTCAACTCAAACCATTCTAGGATTATGGGATTCAAACCTGCTGCTCCATTCCTGGAAGTACTCAAGGACTGGCTGGATAGGGTTTGGAGCAACCTGGGATAGTGGAAGGTGTCCCTGCCCATGGTAAGTGATGGGATGGGATGATCTCCAAGTTCCCTTCCAACCCAAATCATTTTGTGATCCAAACTGCTTTTTCCTGCTGCTCCATCCCTGGAAGTACTCAAGGACAGGCTGGATAGGGTTTGCAGCAACCTGGGATAGTGGAAGGTGTCCCTGCCCATGGCATCTCCAAGTTTCCTTTCAACCCAAACCATTCTGGGATTATGGGATTCAAACCTGCTGCTCCATTCCTGGAAGTACTCAAGGACAGGCTGGATAGGGTTTGGAGCAACCTGGGATAGTGGAAGGTGTCCCTGCCCATGGCATCTCCAAGATTCCTTTCAACCCAAACCATTCTGGGATTATGGGATTCAAACCTGCTGCTCCATCCCTGGCAGGCTGGATGGAGTTTGGAGTGACCTGGGATAGTGGAAGGGTGTCACTGCCCATGCAAAAGGGACTGCACTGGATGGTCCCCAAGTTCCCTACCAACCTAAACCATTCTGGAATTCTATGGAAAAGGATTATCAGCAGAAAGACAAGGACAAAACAAAGAGAGACAATTTGAAGGACAGAAATGAATGGAGAGGGTACAAATCTCTAACTTACCTGCACTCAGGGAATGCAGCAAGTGGGAAAGTTCCTGGGGACATTAAAAATGAGGGAGAGGAGGAGGAGGAAGAGGAGGCACCATTCATGAAGAAAGGTTTGGTACCAGCTGGTTGTTCTGCATCTGCCAGAGGAAGGAGAAATTCAGGGATTTAATTGGAATGCTGTTGCTAAGAACAGAATCCCTGCTCCTCAACATGGGATATGAAGGTATTTTATTGATTTTTATATCCAAAGGCAATGGATATTTTATTCAAATTCATTTTACATGACAAATATGGAAATTGCCATGTGTCCAAAATCCCAATTAAAGGAATATTCAGCTGCCTAAGGACAGACTTCTACTGCTGGATTTTCCAACTGTTTTTCAAGAATTCACCATTCCCAGCATTCCCTCTCTGTTTTGTCCTGAGGCCTTGGAAGAGATCTCTAACAAGAAAAACCCTGGGACATCCCAAGTTCAACACCCCTTTGGACATAATTTTTTTTTAAATATTTATATTTAGCAGGATCAAAATGAAATTTTCCAAACTGAACTGTAAATTTGGGAATGGCAAAGGGATTTCTGTCCTCTTTGCAGAGCCCCACATCACGATGCTGCTCATGGCTTTGATCCTGCAGAGATCCCTGACATGCAGAAAGAGCTGAACTATTTTATGGGCAAAAAAAATGGTACCTGAAGGTTTCCCTGCTCTCCCATCCTTTACTCCAGGGGTTGTCTCCTCGGGGTTTTTCTGGCTGAGCTGCTCCTGGCAGGATTTGGGACCAGGAACTCGATATTTGTAGATGTCCATGACCAGGAACTCGTTGAACTGGACGTGCTCGTGTCTCTTCAGGGGAGTGCCTTGGTTTGACCAGCTCAGCCTTTGCAGGTGGATGCACAAACACTGGGGCAGCTTCAGGAAAGGAAAATCCACATTTTTCATGGAAAGAAACAGCTGGTAAGTCCAGGGAATAAGGAAATGCATTTCCCTTATCTCTATGTAAACTCAGTGGCAAAGTGTCCTTAAAATGTGACACTAATTCTTGTGATATTCCTGGTAACTCCTAATCCCCAAAAATTAATGGTTTTGCATAGGGGAAAACCAAAATCATTAAGTGTTATAAAGAGCTGAAATTCAAAATCATTGCTGTAGCAAGAAGTACATCATTATCATTATTATTATCATTATTATTATTATTATTATTATTATTGGCACCTGAGCCTCCTAATTACACTCCAGTGCCCTGCTGGCCTCTGCATGACAGGGTTACAGAGAAAAAAAAAAGTTTTCTCTTAGAAATCACACCTGATGTTTACTCACCAGATGTATTCAGAATATTTAAATTTCTCTGAAATGAGGAATTGCTAAAGATGCTACAAACCCTGTAAATATAAAGCAATTTGCTCACTGAAGAGCAAATGTTAAATTAATGTAAAATCTAAGACATGACACTGAGCCAAATTCACATTTAAGTGTTTTTCTAAATAACAAGAGAATATTCACATCCTGTATGTGTTTAATGTTTGATGTTTTGCTGAGTTGAAGCCTCAATGCCCACATTTATTTGCCAGGTGAGTTTACTTTGAAAAATAAAATATTTGTGGTCCAATAGCAAAAAATGGGCACAACCAGCTCCAAGAGAGAAGTTACTGTGACAGGATTTAGGAGATTTGGGGTTTATTTTTTGCCTCACCTTTCCTAACTTTAATTGCTTAACAAATGTTGTTTTCTGGTTTTCTATGCTCTGTCCATTCAGAATTCCTTGTGCCTGGATCTGGAATGAAAAGGGAAAAAAAATGAAGGCACCTGCAGACAAGAGCAATTAATTGTCTGGTTTATGCTCAGTGCATTAATCACACCTGGAAATGCTCTTCAGAATTCCTAAAGGGTCAAAATTCTAAACCAAAATCAAGCAGGAATGAGCATTTAGAGAATTTCATTCGTTCAGAACTGCACTCATTTGCCTCTTCTGTTGATTTTTAAACAGAATTGATTTTTAATACCAAAGCAAAAAAATTATCCCTGGTGATACCTGGCAAGTACAGAATGAAGTATTTGTAGATTTTTGTAACAGCAGTAGCAAGTAAAGCCTCAAATACTTCATGAAGTAAGAACTGCTTGTTAAATATCTGAAATCACAGAGGCTTTTCCCAGGTCCTGAAGAAAAAGGAGGTGGAAAGTGAAGCCAGGATTGTGTCAGCAGGCTCAAAACTGAGCAGGGAGGTGACAGGAATTAAAGTGACAGGAATCAAAGGGACCTACTTTGGTGCAGTTGTCACACACAACATCCTTGACAGACTCTGAGGAGATGAAGTGATGGAGGCAGTGGTCCAGTGTCATGGGACGACCCTGAGTGCCAAGAAAAGCCAGAATTATTTGCAGGAATTTTAGGGTGCATTCCACTGGATTTTGGGAAGGGATTTTTAATAATTCCTTCCATAGAAAAAAACTACAGAACTGCAGATTTATTTCATGAAAGAACTGACTAAATGGCTTTGGGTGATCATGGAGCTGTGGGGATTCTCCTTTAGCCTGGATTAAACATGGAAAACTCTGCAGCCTTTTGATAACAGCAGCAGTGATTCCCTGTGTGAGCCCTTCAGTGGGTTTTAAACCTCAGATTTCTGTCCTGTTCCTTTTTATCTCTCATTCCAGCACTTCAGGGATCACTTTATGCTCTCTGGCCCTCTCCATAGCAGAAATACAGCTTTTAATGGAATTTAGGCCTCCTTGCTGCCCTTCCTCATATCCTGCCCTGCCAAGGATTGGATAAAACAAAACACAAAGAGCAGAAGATGTGCCCAGATTTCAATCCTGGCTGTCCAGGAGGGCACTCTGCAAACAGCAATCACAATTTCCATGAGTTGTGGAAAGAAATCACTACCAGACATGAAGTAACAAACTCTTACAGTCCAAAAATATCCTGCAGATGTTGCCCTGAAAATCCACAATGTTTTGTCATTTTGAAGTTTTTTCAGAGCCAGAAGGAAATGGAAACAATTCCCAGTTGAATTCACCCCCAGGAAAAGCCTGGAAGGGGTAAGGTGTGAACTGCCAGCTGAAGGTCACCTTCCCAGCCCTTGGGATATGATCTGGGCTCTTCAAATTTGTGGAAATTTGTGGAAAAGACCAAAATGTTGTGAAATTTGTGGAAAAGACCAAATCCTCCACCAGGAGAAACAGAAAGCTCTGCTGGCAGCACCAAGTTCTGCTTGCTGGGCTCATCAGAACCTCTCACCACCCATGAGGGAGAAGGTCCTGCAGCAGCACAGGATTGTGACAGAGCAGGAAAATCAACTCCTGAAGGAGCTCTGAGTGTTTTCTGCACCTGAGGAAGGGCTGGGAAGGGCAGGGAGGATCAGGAGCAGGGGGATACATACCCACACAGCTGCTGGAATGCTCAGGGAGAGGCTGTCAAAAGTGTCAAACCTCACAGGGCTCTGCAAGAGAACATTCCATTTATTGTCAGTGATGCCCTCAGTTTTAGCTTTCATATTTTTCACATTCTGCACTGCACTAGGATATAACTCTGAAATTCACATAAAGTATTAGCAAGTTCTCCTCAGAGTTCAGTCACACAAAATCCTTCTGCAGCCCCAGAGCCAACAACACTGCTGCAGCTTCTAAAAAGTGTAAACAAAACAAGGCCCAAAAAGTGCAAAAAGTGTAAATTGAGGAGAGCAAACTGGGAGGATGGGACTTCATAACCTGAAGCTGTAATTGGACAATTGACCCCAATATGGAAATGGACCAAAACTTATAAAAAAGTGTGAAAACTCGTGACCATCTTGGGTGTAGCCCTGGCCAGGCTCTTGTACTGCCCAAGGTGTATCCTGTGAAGGCCTTTTTAATAAATATCTATTTTATTCTTTAACACTGTGTAGCCTCTGTTCTAGGGAGCCTTCAAGGCATCATCAGTCCCCAAAAAATCCCCAAAAAATCCAACCCAGCTCTCCCAAGGTGAGCCTGTGCCCTGTGCTGTCCATAATTCCCTGCAGGAACAGGATCCTCAGGTTTCCCAGCTGGGCCAAGGAACATCAGGAATGTTCTGCTCAGCCTCCTCCTCCTCCTCACTCCAATTTGTTTGCAAGGCTTTGGGAAATAAAATGCAAATGTTTTCTTGGTTTGGGCTATAATTGAGGTTTATTTTCTGTATTTTTTTCCATTGTTCAGGTTATCTTCATCTCCTTGTTTGGGATAACTGGACTTGGCAAAATGAGCAGTGAGTCCTAAACTCACCCAGATGAGTGGTTTTCAAATAATATTATTAATTAATTAATTATTAATTCATTATTAGAATAAAACAACCATTATTCTGGTTGATGAGGCAGCTGTTACCCCCACAAGGTGCATCACATGGATTTATTTTAGTTTATTTAGGGATAAATCCTTGCACATCACCAAGGGATGATGGTTCCAGGAAGAACTCTGAGAGCTGGAAACCCCTCCTCACATGACACAGATATTAATAATAATAATATTAAAAAATATTATCTATTTCCATACCTGGTGCTCACAGTGTTTGCAGACCATGTTGCTGGTCAGCCTTCCATGGAAAGGGTGCTGAGATTTCCAGTGGTTGGACACAGGGGGAAGACATCCTGCAACACAAAAATTGTCCTTGGATTTTCCATTCATCCACTTTCCTCACTCCAGTTACAAAATTTTGTCCTTCAGTTACAAAATTTTGCCCTTCAGTTACAAAATTATTGCCTCCAAAGCACACTTTTGTCTCAGTGATTAATAATTAATTGAGGTTTATTTATATTTTTGATTTCTATTTCAGTTCAGTACAAAGATCAATTAATATTATCCCTTTAATAAACAAAACTACCCTATGAATATTCAGAATATCCAGAAGGGATAAAATCCTACCTCTTGTTCTGCAGCTTATTTGCTTTTGGATTATTTCTGGTTGCTACAGAGGGAGATAAAAACATTTCATTAACCCTACCTCAGCAACATAGAAAAGACTTAGAAATTTAATACATGAAGTATTAAATGTGCTCCTATTTAATCCCTAATTGTCTTTTCTGCCATTAGAAATATTGTGGCTCTTTATATTTGTAAGAACAAAAAAAACTTGGTAAAAAACAAATTTATAATCGACAACTGCTCATAAAAGGAATCATTAATCTGCAGAACTCTCTGCCTCAGAACACTAAAATAGGAGATTTTCTCTTTTTTTTTGTCTGTATTTTAGGCATAACCAGATATTTTCCATCTGCATCAAGTTCATCAGCAAGCTGGAGGTTAAGATCAATTTAACCTCCATAAAACTCTTCCAGAAATGCCCTTTTTGCAGTTTTCAACCCTTTTTCAGGTAGGAACTACAGATCAGAGTAACTAAATTAAATCCCTACATCCCATGGACTTAGGGATGCAAAACCCTCAGGAAAGCAGGAACACTGAAAATTCAAAGATATTTCATTTGGAAAACCTGATGACTCTTTAAATTTGACTTATTGATGAGTCCCTATCAAAGGATTAAAGAACAGCTTTGGGAAGAGAATCAAAATATTGTAAATATACATTTTCTACTTGGGAATGTGGGCAGAGGACAGGGATTTCTGATAAGGATGAAGTGGGATCACCTCCAGGGAATGCACATCAAACAGATGGGTCACACGGGGCTGCCGATCCCGCTCGTCCTCCAGGGAAGAGGTCAGGACATGGAACAGCTCATGGGCATCCTGGAAATGGAATCAGGGAAAAAAGACATCAAAAAATCACCCCAGGAGGGCTGGAATTCCACAGGAAATTCAGGAAAAATTACAGCTCAGAGCCTGGATTTATATTTGTATTTATACCTATATTTATGCCTATATATATTTATAATTTTATATGTATATGTATATTTACATACAACTAAAATATATAATATAGATCATATCATGTCTAATATTATATATAAATATAAGTAAGTACACACTAAATATAAATAATAATGAAAAATTAAGTTTCTAAATAAATATATTGAATATGCTTATTCAATTATATATATTAAGTATATATTTTATGTAAGTTTTATATAACTATTATATACAATGACTATTATATACAACTTCTATATAGATATATGTATTATAATATATTGTAATTATATATATTATAATTATATGTATTATTATATACAATTATATACAATATAATATGTATTATTATATACAATAATTATATACAATTATAATTATTACAATTATATGTATTATTATATACAATTATATAATACATATATTATATACAATATATGTATTATTATATAATTGTATATAATAATACATATATCACTTTCATCACTATTATCTCATTACTATTAGTAGTATTAGTATTATATTTGTGTTTATATTGAATATATTTTGTTATGCCCAAAAGCTTCCTAACAGCACAAGGAACTCAAGACATTTTGGGCCATATAAACTCACAAAAAACTAAAACCCTTGGGAGGAAAAAATACCCCCAAATGAATTCCCAAATCCCTGTTTTCCTGGATTCTGAGGGAAGCATCATTGAAATCTATCCTTGGAATATATTTTAGGAGTGGGATAATTGATGGAGTACATTGGAAATACTGACAAAAATTGCAAATAATTAGGATTACTGAAAAGATGGGAACAGATCCGTTATCCAGAGGGAAATCAGGGATCTGCTCTGCTTTAATATCCCTGGCCCTGTTGGTAAGGACAAGGTTTGGAATATCCCAGCCCACGGAAAGCCCCATTCCCATTGCCATTCCCAAGCTGGGGATGTTTCCCATCAGTTTTTGGAGCAGGATCCAGCTCTGACTCTCCAGCCCTGGGGGTTTTCCTGCTGCACTCACCTGCTCCTCAAAGGAGGAGATCTGCCACCTGTGCATCCTGAGCACCTCCAGCAGGCAGCTGGCATCCAGGACATCGTCCTCTGGCACCTCCTGGCACGACAGAGCTGCGGAGGGGAAGGCAGGAGTGTCAGGAGGAGCCAAAAATGGGGGAAAATCAGCGTTTTATGGGGTTAAAGCACCACCAGCCTCACACCACTTGCACGTCCCAAGGCAGAAATTTCCTTTAAAATAACCTGTGAGGGAAGCCAGGGGGTCACTTGAGGGTGTCAAGAGATGAATTTAGCCCAAATTAATCACCTTGAGCTTAAAATCTTAAATATTTTATAATAATATTTTGTGTTTTACATAATATGTATTACATAAATTTATTTATACAGTTATTTATTAGTTTATTTATCTATTCATTACTATAATTTGTTCATTATATAAAATAACATTATTTATTTTATAAGAAAACTTTATTTTTATATATTATAAGAAAACTTTATATTTATATATTATTCTATATTTTATGTTATATGATATATATTATATAAATTAATTTATATCGTTTATTTATCAATTCATTTCTATAATTTATTTATTATATACATTTGTTATATAGAATTATATTATTTATTTTATACTTTATATTTTATATTTTATAGTTTATAGTTCATATTTTATAATAGTATTTTGTATGTTATATAATACCTATTATATAAACAGGTATTAATATAAATAATATTGATATATATAATTAATACATTTAAATTTACTTATATAGTTTGCTTATTTATTTACTAATTTATCTATTTATAGAATTTATGTCTTATATGAATTTATTATACAAAAGTATATTCTTTCTTTTTTAATAGTATTTTATATTTATATAATATTTTTATCTTTTATAATAATATTTTTATTTAATTTTTAATATCCAAAACCTTGCAAAGTGAGGTCGAATAGCCATAGGTTTTTAGGAAAATAGTAAGCTTGGGGAAAACAAAAACCCCTAAATAACTGCTAATAATTTTTAATAGAATTCTAAATTTCTTGAATCCTTTGGAATTCAACCCTTCTGTGAAAGGTGCCTGAGCTTTGCCCAAGGCGTTTCAATTAATCTGAAAATTAGAGAGGGAAATAAAACAGAGAACACAAACCCCACGAGCTTCTTTCTTTGGGAAAAGAGCCTAAAAATGACAACACTTCTCCTTAAACATTTAACCCTTGGTTTGCCACGAGAGGAAATGTGCTGGTACCTCTGAGGAGCTGCAGCAGAGTCACCGAGAGGTGCTGGGGCTGCTCCTGGGGCTGCTCCTGCTCCGCCCTGTACTGGGCTGTGAACTCCTCCAGCCACCTGATGAACGAGGGGCAGGAGGACAAGCCCTGCAGCAGGGAATTCATGAAACACGTGTTGCCCAGGTTCAGGAGGCCTGGCACAAGCCCTGCAAAGAGAATTGTAAGAGTTTCCACCACAAAATCCGGGGCAAATATCCTGGTTTGCAGTAGGAACGCTGTGTGATTACAGAAAAACGGATTTTAGTTTGTGGTGTTTTAGTTGATTTTTGGTCTTTGAAAAATTTCACAAATTTTTTCAGTATCCATATAATTAATATATGGTGTATACATAATTAATATGCTGTATATGTGTATAATATGGTGCCTATGTGTAGTATGTGAATAATTCATATGGTGTACATATAATTAGTACATGGTACATACATAACTAATATGTGGCAGTATTATATACTAATTATTATATAGAATGAATATATATAATAATATATGTAATTAATATATGGCGTATAATAATTTAATAAGGTGTATATATGTATAATATGGTGCATATGTGTAATATGTGTATAATTAATATGATGCATATATAATTAATATATGGCGTAGATATAATATAAATATATGGTGTATACATAACTAATTTATGGTGGCATTACATATTAATTTATATATATAATTAATATTCACAAAATAATATGTATAATTATATATGGTGTATATATAATTAATAGAAGGTGTATATATAGGTAATATATGGTGGTAATATATATTAATTTATATATACAATTAATATACATATAAAATAATTGTATAATTAATGTGGTGTATATATAATTAATATGGTATATACGTGTATAATATGGTGTATATGTGTAATATGTGTATAATTAATATGGTGTATATATAATTAATAGATGGTGTATATATAGGTAATATATGGTGATAATATATATTAATTCATAGAAATAATTAATATATACAATAATATAGATAAGTAATATATGGTGGTATTATATATTAGTATAATTAATGTATAAAATTGTTATATAATATATATTACATGCAATAATATTATATATTATATAATCGATAAATTAATAATAATAACAACAGCATATTAATTAATAATTAATTAATTAATTAATTAGTGTAATATAATTTAGTTTAACAAAGCAGTTGTTCAGCATTCTGAATCTATGGACTCAGATCCCGAAGAAGGATCATTCCCTTCCTCGGGGGTCGCACTGCATCCTATGGAATTCCTCCCCAAAATCCCACCCAGCCCGCTGGAAAATCGGGATCAATCCCGTGCCGGGGTGGTTCCCGGTACCCCCAGACCCCAACCCCGGTACCGGCAGCCCCCCCGGTACCCGCAGCCCCCCCGGTACCTCTCCGCCGCCGTTTCCTGCCGCTGATGGGGCCCCACAGGACATAAATCCCGGCTGCCAGCGCCGCCGCCGCGCCCCCCAGCACCCCCCAGCTCCGCATGGCTCGGTGCCTGCCTCGGGAAAAACGGGAATAGGGTCAGGAGCTGCGGGAATAACGGGAATAGGGTCAGGGGCTGCGGGAATAACGGGAATAGGGTCAGGAGCTGCGGGAAAAATGGGAATAGGGATCAGGAGCTGCGGGAACAGCGGGTCAGGCTCAGGAGCTGCGGGAACACCCAGAGCCCTCAGTCCCCCGGGCCTGCCCCGGGAACCGGAGCGCAAACAGAATGCGGATATGGGAAAGGGGAAATGGAGCAGGAAAAGGGAAGGGGAGAAGGGAAGAAGGAAAGGAAAGGGAGAAAAGAAGGGGAAAGGGAAATGAAGGAGGTCAGGGAAGAAAGGAGGCGCTCGGCCGAGGCTTCGCCCCGATCAGCCCGAGCCCTCCCCCGCCAGCCCTGCCCTCGGACCCGGCCCCCTCCTGGCTCATTCCGAGCCCCTTCCCGCTCCGTCCCGACCCTCTCCGGTGGCAGCCGCCCCCTCCCCTCGGACCTGGCCCCCTCCCCCGCCCGCAGCAGCCGCCGCACCGGCCCGTCCGCCAGCATGGCCGTGCCGGAACGCGGGCGCGCGGCCGGGCGGAGCCGGGGGGACGGCAGCAGCGCGCGGACCGGCCGGGCGGCGGTGCCGGAAGTGGTGCGGGGGGGGCCGGTTATGGCCGGGACCGGCCATGGCGGCGGGCGGGCCCGGGGGCGGGCCCGGGGGCGGGCCCGGAGCGGTGTGGGCGGCCCGGAGCGGGAGTAACCGGCCTGTTCCCGGTGTGACAGCGGCTGTGCTGGGCAGCCCCACGGGGCTCAGGTCGGTCCCGGTGTGACCGGCCGGATCCCCGCGCTGTCCGGCCCTCACGGGGTGTCCCGGTGCCGGGGCTCAGCGCTCGGAGAGAACAGCGGGACAACACCGCAGTCCCGCCGCTCCCGTGGCTCTCTGGTTGGGGTACTGAGGGCAAACCCTCCTGGAAGGGTTGTGCAGCCCTGGCAGCGCTGGGTGTCCCGGTGCCGCTGGATGTGACCCCCGGGGACACGGCCCGGGGCGGCCCCGGCAGCGCTGGCAGCGCCCGGGCTCGGGGATTTACCCGGTACAGCCCCGCTGGGGCCATGGGGGAACCGCGGCTGAGCCGAGCTCAGGCAAACGCTGCGAGCCGAGCCGAGCTGTGCTGAGCTGAGCTGAGCCCGGCCGTGCCAAACCCCGCTGAGCTGAGCTAAGCCAGGCCCAGCCATGGCCAGGGCGGGAACCGAGCCGAGCCGCGCTGAGCTAAACCGAGCCGCGCTAAATTAAACCGAGCCGTGACAAACCGAGCCGAACCAAGCTGAGCTAAACCGAGCTGAGCCGTGCCAGCCAAGCCGAGCCACGCTGACCCGAGCTGAGCCAAACCATGCCGAGCTGAGCTGAGCTGTGCCAAAGCAGCCGAGCCGCGCCGTGCCAGGCTGAGCCCAGCTAAGCCGAGCCCAGGCGCGGCGGTTCCTGCGGAGCTGTCCAGCCCTTCCAGCCTCTCCAGCCCTTCCAGGCGCTCCATCCCGCAGCCCGAGCCCGCCATGCGGGAGCGATGAGCGCAGCCGCCGCCCGGCCATGGAGGAGGATTTGTTCCAGCTGAAGCAGCTGCCGTGAGTAGCTCCGGGGGGGCTCCTGCCCCTCCGGCCGCGGGGATCCCGCCGGGGAGCGGCCGATTCCGCCGGGGAGCCGCTCACAGCCCGGCGGGCAAGGCCATTTTCCCGCTGGAGCTGCCCCGGGTGGAGCATCCCGAGGGATGCAGGAGCTGTTTGTTACATAAATTCACTCGTCTCGTTTGGTTTTTTGTAAATTTTTTTTCTGTTTGTTTTGTGGTTTGGTTTGTTGTTTTTTTGTTTTTTTTCTCGGCGTGGTTTTTACCACCATTTTTTTGATGGCGGTAAAAAAAATCAGCAGGGCTTGGGATAAAATCGTGGGGATTTTGGGAGAGGAGACGACGGGATCGCCTTTGCAGGGGGGTTTGGCTGTAAATAACGTTGTGCTTCCTCGCCATCCTCCTCCTCCTCCTCCTCCTCGCCAGGGAGGAATCGCAGAGCAGAACCTGCCCAGCCAAGATGGGGTGGGGGGGACCCCAAAATCCCCCTTGGGATTGGCATTTCTGGAAAGCTGCACGAGGAAAATGCTGATTTTGGGGATGTGGTTGCTGGATCCGTGCAAAAAAATTAAAAAAAAAAAAAAAAAGGGAAAAACCCAACCCCAAACCTGATAAAATCTCTTTAACCCCAGGAATTCCTTCCTTTCCCCTCAATTCCTTCCTTTAAAACCAACCTGCTTTTTCCTAATGCTCCATTCTCAGGTGTTTTGCAACATATTTCCTATTTATAAATCATGGGCTCTGCCAGGCAGGGAAGGAATGTTTCAAGTTGGTGTTAAATATTCATGAGCTCGTGTCAATGACAGAGCACCCTGTCCCAAAACATTCCTGCTAACTTGGACAGGAGCTCCAGCTCTTTTCCAGCCCTTGGTTAGGATTGAGCTTGTCAGGGAAAAGAATCTGAGGTTATTTTATCAGAGGTTATTATTTTATCAAGCTTTTTTCCCCCTATTTTTAAGACCAAAACCTGGGAATGCATTCCAAAGTACCTTCCAGTGCAGCTGTTTTGGTGCTGTGAGATTTTGCAAATAAATGCAGCAGCTCCCTGAGATGTCCCAGATGTTAAAAATTTGGCAAATATGGAACAGAAATGATCCCTGTGGAGTTTTTTCCTTTGTTTGTATCAGTTTTTTTCATCTATCCCTAAATATACACCTGTATTTTTATTTTCTGTGCTGAGGAATATGGAAATTTGTGATTCTCAGATTTTGTTGAATCCATCACCTCCAAAGCTGGAATGTTTTTAAGGTCTCTCCTTGGGATTCTGGGATAATTTTATTTATTCCCAAAGCTATTTAACTTAAATCCAAGGGATTTTCACTTTCCAAAGGGGGAAAGTTCTGCTGTGTTGGATAAAGTGAAGGAACTTTGAGGATCTGTTCCCAAATCTTTGGCCACAGAAAACTTCATAAATGGGAAAAGAAGGGAGCAAATCCCTCTGACCAAAACATCAAAGCTGTGTCAATTAAGTAAATTCTGGTCTCAAAATACAGATATTTCATTAATGACATGATATTAAATAATTCTGTTTAAGGTGCAAGCAGAGTCACAGAATCATCATCCTGCTGGAAAAAAAAATCATCTATTCAGCTCAATTGTATTTCACTAAATAACATTTCAAATTCTGGTGCATTTCTGGAGTTTCTAATCACAAAAACAACTCAGGAAATGGAATTTGGGCTCTTCCTGCCTGAAAACCCCTGAAATTCAATGACACAGCAATGGCTAATTCCAATTAAATCCAGTTCAATGACACAGCAATGCCTAATTCCAATTAAACCCAGGCACACCAAACATGGATCTCATTAAATATGCATCATTCCATCATATTTTTATGACCTCTGTGGTTTTATAACTTTGTGGATAGCACAATAACAAACCCAAGGATGAGATCCCATCCCAGGCTAGGACACCTCAAACCAGACCCAAACCCAAATCCCAGCGTTCCCAGCAGAGAATGGAGACAGGGATTGAGGAGAAACATTGATGAAAAAGGGGTTTCAATCCTCCCCAGCTGGAAAATCCCTCCTGGAAGGATCCATCCCGGTTTTTTGTGCTTCCAGGGTGGTGAAGTTCCGCCGCACGGGGGAGAGCTCGAGGTCGGAGGAGGATGGGATTTCGGGAGAGCACGAGGTGCAGATCGAGGGGGTGAGGACGGAGCTGGAGCCCGTGGAGCTGGAGGATGGAGCTGCGGTGCCCAAGGAATTCGCCAACCCCACGGATGGTGAGCAGGGCTCGTTTTCCTGCAGGAAAAGCCTTGTGGGATCCCTTCATCCCATTCAGGCTGGGTACAGGAGGTTTGGAATTTTCTAACCCCACGAACAGTGAGCAGGGCTCGTTTTCCAGCAGGGAGAGCATTATGGGATCCCTTCATCCCATTCAGGCTGGGTACAGGAGGTTTGGATTTTTCTAACCCCACGAACGGTGAGCAGGGCTCGTTTTCCTGCTGGGAGAGCCTTGTGGGATCTTTTCTTCCCAGTCAGGCTGTGTGCAGGAGGTTTGAATTTGCCAACCCCATGGATGGTGAGCAGGGCTCGTTTTCCTGCTGGGAGAGCCTTGTGGGATCCCTTCATCCCATTCAGGCTGGGTACAGGAGGTTTGGAATTTGCCAACCCCATGGATGGTGAGCAGGGCTCATTTTCCAGCAGGAAGAGCCTTGTGGGATCCCTTCTTTCCAGTCAGGCTGGGTACAGGAGGTTTGGAATTTTCTAACCCCACGAATGGTGAGCAGGGCTCGTTTTCCTGCTGGAAGAACCTTGTGGGATCCCTTCATCCCATTCAGGCTGGTGCAGGAAGTTTGGAGAAGTTAAGGAATGCTCAGATATAAATAATAACTCAGGGAAATTGTGTTAGACATTAAAATGGTGGTTTGATCAGCCCATTGCCTGTGGGGTGCTCTCCGTGCTCCTTTTTGTGTCCCCAGTGCTGGATGCTCCTGTCAGGGAGTTGTGGATGCAGCTGCCACACTGGAATTTGAATTCTGAGCTCCCTCTGGAGCTGCTCACACCTGGCTCTCCTTCAAGGCTGAGATGAATCTGCAGAGTTCCTGGCTCCTCTTTTCCTAGAGGACATCAGGAATGTCCATCTCAGCCTCTGCTTCCTGCCTGGAAGGAGAGAGGAGAAATTTCTTC
This sequence comes from Setophaga petechia, assembly GCA_024362935.1. Lineage (NCBI taxonomy): Eukaryota > Metazoa > Chordata > Aves > Passeriformes > Parulidae > Setophaga > Setophaga petechia. The sequence goes on from JANCRA010000021.1 coordinate 12,384,564, forward strand.
TCTCTCACTGCTTTAGGAGAGAGGAGAAATTTGAGTTTGTCTTAGCACAGTGGGAAAAATTGGTGTTAATCTTGTTTTTGTGCTTTATCCCTTGGATTTTGTTTGATTTCCTCCTGGTTTGTGGTGTTGTGGGGATCTCTCAGCTCTGAGCCAAAGCTTTTCCTGAGGAATGTCCTTTCCAAGCTGATGCAAGTGTTAGAACTGTGAGACTTCAATTGATTTAAACAACTCAAATATCAAAATGTGCTTTTCTTGTCATTTCATTTTGCATTTGAGCAAAGAAATGTGAGATATCTCAAATTTGAGACATCTTTGAGCACCTTCAGCTGGAACAAACTAAAGATGTCATGGGAAACAACCAGCAGCATTTTGAACAGAAGCTAGCTTTAAGATTTGTGTGTTTTGGAGAAATTATTGATTTAAATAATGAGAGGTTGCACTGAAATATCCCCTGCAGCTCCCAGCACTACTATGGGCTGGGGCAGAACTGTTTCTCCCCACAGAAAATTGCATTTCAGTGGCTGCAGGAGGAAGAGGCTGAACATGGGCTGGATTTGTGGGTGCCACACAGATTTACCTCCATGTGATTAAAATATTCTAGGAATAATTCCAATTATTTTGGCTTTGGAAGAACACAGAGATTTTTCTGAGTAGGGATTGTATAATTACACCTAAGTAGCTCTGTTATAGATTTGAGATCTCAGCAGATTAGCCCAATTAATTAGTAATTAAACCAGAAAATTCTCTCTCAAGGGCTGGCTTTTCTCAGGAAGGAATCCACTGGAATTGTTTTCTTTGCAGATACATTCATGGTGGAGGATGCAGTGGAAGCCATTGGATTTGGGAAGTTCCAGTGGAAGCTCTCTGTCATTACTGGATTGGCATGGGCAAGTAATTGGGATCAGGATCAATTCATGATCATCACTTAGAGAATCTCAGGGATTTCCAATAATTTTCAAATAAATGCACAATAAAGCAGAAATTTGACTGGCAATTCCAAACCAACAGCAGCACTCAGCCTCGTGGTGAGGGCTAATGATGGATTTCTTTGTCTCTGAAGTTCTTAGAAATCAGGGTTTGGAAAACTGTTTAAATTCTTCACTTCAGTTTGGTTTCAAATGAAAAGGTTCCAGGCTGCTCCTGCAGTGATTTTGCCACATTCCTCCCATCAGCTGCCACCTCTATTGTCTGTAGCAGTCAGGATTGCTGTAATCTCAATTTCAGAGGAGCAGCAACCCAGCACTTCCACTTTTAACTTTGATATCAACAACAAAAAAGTCTTGGTTTGCATTTTTCTGCTCTCTCTGAAGCTCTGTGTTCCACCTCCCGTGGTGTATTTCAGCATCCTGATAGCTGGAGCTGTATTTACTGGCTTTTATCCATGTAAAAAGCTGGAATCTGCCATGGTTTGGATCCTAAATCACCTGTGGAATTTGGTTTCCAGGAGATCAATGCAAATCCAGGAGTGTTTAAGTGTTACAAGATATTAAACACTCCTGACTGAACCCATGTGGGAAGGAGCTGAAATCTGGAATTTGCACTATGGAAGTGACTGAGCTGTGTCACTGACCAGCCAAACCTCCTCAAAACCTTTCCATTCAGCTCTTTAAATCCTCTCTGCCAGAGTTACTAAAAGTGCTGACAATCAGAAATGAGTTTAAATGTAAAATATTCAACATTTACTTCGACCACAAGGTGGGAACGTCACGGAAATGTCACCAAGGCCTATTATTGACTCCTAAATCCACCTGATTTGCAGGCACTTGTTGATTTTTGCTTTCTCTTCCCCCTGCAGATGGCAGATGCCATGGAAATGATGATTTTAAGTATCCTTGCTCCTCAGCTGCACTGTGAGTGGCGCTTACCCAGCTGGCAGGTTGCATTGCTCACCTCGGTAGGAAAAATACCTGACAGCTCCTGTCTTCCCTGAGCTTTTGCCATCATTGTTACCCAGACATTTTGCTTTGTATCCCCCAAAATTAAATCTCCTCGTGGCCTTTGCAGGTTGCTTTCAGCTTGGGAGTTTATAGGAGGTTTTAAAAAATTATTTATAAGAGTTTTTTTAAAGATTGACGTAATAAAATTCAGTGAGAACTGAGGGCAGGTTTCAGGCTCAAAGTTTCATGTAATTTCCAGGAAAACCTATGGATTCACTCAGATTCATCCTAAAATTCAAACCATTTGATTAATTTTTTTAAAAAGAATGAATTTTGATTGTCTTGCTTGCAAATCTTCCTCTCTCCCCACATCTAAGCTCTCTGACAAGCTGAGAACCCTGAGAGGGAACAAACAGTTGATTTTTGAGGTTGGACTCAATGATAGCAGAAGTCTCCAGCCTAAATAATTCTGGGATTATCCACTGATCTTTGGCAGCAGAGATCTTACAACACCACCTCCAAGGATGGAGCTGTGATGTTGGAATCCTGCAGTACCTTTAGGGATAAGAAAACAAATTTGGGAACCCTTCTCCCAGCATAGGCCACTGCTGAATGCAGGCACTTTATTCCCTGAATTTCTTTTTCCTTTAGTTGTTATTGCCCTTTTTTTGATTGTGTAAAATGCTTCAAATGCTCAGCAGATTGAAATAGTATCCTCAAATCCCATGAATGTCCCATCCCTGAGTGCAGCTCACAAGAGTGTCACCTCTGAAAAGCCTTCAGGGGTATTTTCTTTCACACTTCAGACTTTTGTAAACTTTTAAGGTGTAATTTTATCTCCATTTAAACCTGGGAGCTGCTGAGGATGGTGGTAGGAGGCTGGAGGAGAAAATACTCAATGAGATCCTGCAGATCTCAACCAACAGCTCCTCAGCTTTTATTCAGGAATATTTTCCTTGGAGATCTCTGTGTCTTCCAGGGCTGGACTCACAATGGGTCAATACCAGTGTGCCCAGTCCAGCCAAACTGGGATTTTCTGTGTTGTCACTGATGGGTTTTTTAATGCAAAGCTGACTTGAGGAGGAACCTTGTTACTTCCCTGCTCCAACCCAGAGAGAACTGGATGATTTTTAAGGCCATTTCCAACCCAACCCATTCTCTGACCTCCTGCACATCTCCCTCTGTTTTGGGCTGAAATGTTCTGGTTTCATTGGAAATTTGTGTTCTGTGTTTGTCACACTGGAATTTTCACTTGTTAAGGGAAAGATTTTTTTTTTTCCTGTTGTTCCACAGGTGGTGTTTGTGGGAATGATGTCCAGCTCCACACTCTGGGGAAACATTTCAGACCAGTATGGGAGGAAAACAGTAAGTCTGCAGCTCCTGTTGGGGTCTATCCCAATATTTCTGCAGCATGGACATTTCAGTGCAGCTGGCCCAGAGAAGCTGTGGCTGCCTCATCCCTGGCAGTGTTTGAGGCCAGGTTGGAGCACCCTGGGATAGTAGAAGTTGTTCCTACACCTGGAATGGGATGAGCTTTAAGGTCCCTTCCAACCCAAACCCTTCCAGGATTCCATATTCCCAATGTGCACTTGTACAGAGCAGCACTAAGCACATCCAGAACTGAGCCCCTGTGAAACAGAAGGCATCTGAAGCTCTGTTTTACACTTTAATTTAATTAAATTAATTTGTGTTACAGTGATTTTTAACTCTTGCTGAACACAGGGCCTGAAGATCAGCGTGTTGTGGACACTCTACTATGGGATCCTCAGTGGATTTGCTCCCATTTACAGCTGGATCCTGGTGCTGAGGGGCCTGGTGGGCTTTGGGATTGGAGGAGTGCCTCAGTCGTAAGTAAATACTCACAACTCCAAACTCCCTCATTTCTCTTTCTTTTTTATGAGATTCTCCTGTAGGACTGAAGTCTTGTTTCTCTTCAGCCACCCCAAACCTTGGTCTTGTTGCAGGGCAGGTCATGCCTTGAACAAAGCAGGATTTAGAGGCAGAGCTGAGCCCTGAGTCTGATTGTAAAACCCCAGATTATTGCTCAGTCAGAGCCTGAGCTTCCCCATCTCACCCTGAGCTGGAATTTCAAACCCACCCAGCCCAGACCTGAGCACTGGAGATGCTGGGATGCCTCAGAAGGAAAAGGAAGTGCCAGGATATTTCTCTTATCATTGTGTGGTTCCTTTCACTGAAGAGAGGGATCCATAAATTTTCCACCTGCAATAAATAACCCTGCTCTAGGCTTTTAATTATAAATGCAAAGGGAAGGGTACAGCCATTCTCTCTCTCTGTAGTCATTTATCCTTACCAATAATTGATTTTTTTTGCCTTCTGGAGGTGCTATTTTGGAGCAGGCAGAGCCTGGCTTGCACTGATGGCTCACAGATTCCTTCCCAGTGGCTTTTCCATGGCCAATCCCAAATAAAAACCCAGAGCTGCAGGTGCAGCCCAGCCAGGACCACTGGACTGGGCTCACTGAGGTTCTGTGGCCTCATGAGAGAAAAACCAGAGGCAGTTACAGATCCCCAGGTGGATCCCATCCTCCCTGAGTCTGTTTCCTGTTCTGACTATAAAAGGGTTTATTTGACAGGGGGGTAAACATGGATGAAGCAGGAAAAGAAGCTCCTTTCTAATATCCTTGAGCTGTGTGATTTTGGAGGTGAGTGCCTGGATCTCCATGGAGTCATTTCCTCCTCTGGATTGGCTCCAACAATTCCATGTCCTTCTTTTGCTGGGGTCATTCACCAGCTCCTGTTTTCTCTGCACTGCAGAGGGACCTGAGCTACACTTGAAGATGTGATTTGAGTTCTCTAAATCTCTGCTTGAATGAAATATTGTGTGAAACTTCCTGCTTTCCACAAACTGGGCAGCTCCTCAGAGATCAATCCACTCTTTAAGTTAGGAGGAATTTTGTCCCAAACCTCAAAGGAGGCAGGAACAGACTGAGTCAATGGAATACAAACAGAGCAAAGCCAAACCTTTCCAGTTTGAGAGAGATGACAGAGCCTGGACTTGCTGCTGCCTGAATTCCTCCTCAGGAATTCCTCCTGGAGAAGCTTTGCCATCACTCCTTGGCACAGGCATGAAACAAAGCTTCAGTGGTTGCTCTTTGAATCCCACAATAAAAGAATGCAAATTATTTTATATCAGTGACATGAAAGTATTCCCCTCTTGGAGAATTGAACCCTGGCACAGGAGATGGATGGGAATTCTCTGAGCCAGTTGTAAAACCCTGAAGAAATTCTTTATCCAGCAAGAGTTTGTGTTGAATTCTGATGGGCCACCCTGAAAATACCAGATAAAATGGAATTTCCAATGGGCTATGAAAACATGAGCATCAAGATCTGCATTTAACTGATGACCATGGGGTCACAAAACCACACAAAAAGAGCAAACTGTGTCCTCTCTTGCAATGTTGAAGGGTTTGTTCTGGGGTGGAAGGGGAATGTGACCCAGTGTCACAGCCTGGCTGGCTCTGGGGACAGGGGGAGCTTTGAGTTGCTGCTCTGAGTTTGGCAGCTTTATTAAAAGGCAAAAGGGATGTTTGAACCTGTGGCATTTCCCTCTCTGTGCTGACATTTTCCTCTCTGTTCCCTCTTTTAGGGTAACTTTATATGCTGAGTTCCTTCCAATGAAAGCCAGAGCAAAATGCATTTTATTAATAGAGGTGAGTGGGTGCATTCAAATCCTCTGGTGGTCACATCCCTTCCATCCTCCTGCCTGGAAATCCCCTCAGAGCTGCACCAGTCCACCCTGGTGTGGAGCTGAGTCACTCCTGAGCTCTGGAACCAGCCCAGCTCCAAAAGCAGCAAAACCTTTTCCTGTCACACTCCACTCTTGGTGTTGAATTTTCCTTTTTCCAAATTATTTTGCACCCAGGGCTGCAGAGTGAGCACAAGAGGGGCATTGGGTGTCCATGATTTTGTAGTAAAATCCATCTCAGTGATGGATTTGGAGAGCTGACAGCTCCACAAATTCAGTGCTAAATTCAGCTCCACATCTTCATCCAAACCTGTCAAAGTCACTCAGGGCAGAATTTTGGCCTTGGAATATTTTAAGGCAGAATTCGCACCCCTGGAATTTTTCTCTCCAGCCATCCCTGCTGAGCAAGGCCTGGAATGTTCCAAAGAAGAGGCCTTGGGAACACTTCATTCCTCATTTTTTTCTGTTGGTTTTCCCTCTTGCAGGTGTTCTGGGCCCTTGGGACAGTGTTTGAAGTGCTCCTGGCAGTGGTGGTGATGCCCACGCTCGGCTGGCGCTGGCTCCTCATCCTCTCTGCCCTCCCTCTGCTGCTCTTTGCTGGCCTGTGTTTTGTAGGTATTCCTCATGGATTCATGTGAATTCCTGCAGTTTCCATTCCCCTACCCCGTTCTGTGACCCAGCTGAAGGAAATCAGGGCAGTTTTGAGCTCTCTGGTGGTGTCTTCTGTGAAATAACTGAAATAATGACCAAAAAATGCAGTTTTAACAGGGTGCTGGGAAAAACATTCCAGGGAGAGTTGTGTTGATGTGACTGTAATTTCTGCAGGGCTGGAATTTGGTGAAATCAGACCTGGAGCCCTCTCCAATTTAATTGTTTCAACTAAGCTCAGTGGAGTCAACATTTTATCAAAAGCTGTTCCTATTTCCCTAAATTCTCTTCAGATTTTGTCACTTCTAGAATCAATTTCCACTTAAGAATCCTCCCAAATCAGGGATAGAATCTGCAGAGTGCAGGCCAGATTCCAAAATTAGTTAAACCTGAGCTTCAGTGATATATTTTATTATTTATTAGGTGTATCTTTGCCAGTCACTCAGTCTCCTCAAAGATAAATGTCCTTGTCAGGTGGTTTAGCAGCCTTTTTTATTCCTTAGTTTTTCAGGAATACCTGCAGTTATCCAGGAGAACACAAGCTTGTTCTAAATTAAAAGGAGCCTAAACCCATAAATTTTATTCCAAAAATTCCATAAATTTTTGGAAGGCCAGGAGCATCTTGTTATCTGATTTAGATGATTTGCCATTCCTGCAGAGAAGGGATAATGTAAAAAACCTGCAGAAATTCCCAACAGCTCTTAGGAATAAACCCAAAGGAATGGAAGGGAAAGGGTTCTGAGTGATGGGAAAAGTGGGGAGATGATTCTTGGAATTCTTCCTTGGAATTCTTCCAGCTTAGTTCTATAATCCTTTGTCATGTGGGAATCTGCTGGAGTCACTGAGATTCCCCCAAGGAAAATCCCAGATTTGTTTATTTCTGGTTGTGACACCCTCATGATTTGTTTATTTCTGGTTGTGACACCCTCCTGTGTGTGTGCCCTGCTCTGCTCCCTTAGTGGCTGCCAGAAAGTGCCAGGTATGATGTTTTATCTGGGAACCAGGAGAAGGCTCTGGCCACTTTGAAGAGGATTGCCACAGAAAATGGAGCTCCAATGCCCCTGGGAAAACTGGTGGTGTCCAGGCAGGTATGTACAGGACACAGAACAGTCAAACTGAGGGGGTTTGTGAGCAAATCATCAATGTGTTGTCAATTTTAATGTCTCAGGCAGAGAAAAAAAGAAGTTTGATCATTTAGACCTCTTTTCCACTGAGGAAGAGTTAATTTGGAAGTGAAAAGCAACTTTAAAATGGCATTTATTGTTCTTTAACCTCACTGTTACTAAAGAAAACCAAACCTTGAGGTTGTTGAAGAGCTCAGATCAGAATTCCTGGATCTGGATGCATGAGACAAGATGAAATTTGACACTTTAGCTGTCCCTCATCACTCAACTTCTGCTTGTTCCCAACAGGAGGACCGAGGCAAGATGAGGGATCTTTTCACCCCCCACTTCCGCTGGACCACGTTGTTGCTCTGGTTTATTTGGTGAGAAAAACCTAAAGGTTCAGTGCCAGCACAGCTCTAAATGGGTTTTACTGAAGGGATTTTACTCAATACAGCAACTTCCTCCTCATAAAAATACCAACCAAACAAAAAAAAAACCCAACCTGTATTGATTTGTAATTTATTCAACCACCCAAGCATTCCAAATCAAGTTTCCCTTTAATTTTCTGAATGCTGAAAGAGCTTTGATGTAGGATTTTTGATTGGTGGTGTTTCTTTTAAGTTGGACCAACTGAAACTTCCTCTCTCATTTGCTTCCTTGCAGGTTTTCCAATGCTTTTTCATATTATGGGTTAGTTTTATTAACTACAGAGCTCTTCCAAGCAGGAGATGTTTGCAGCAGTGAGTATTGATCCATCTTTTCTATTTAAATATGTCCTGGTAAAACTGCTGGAATATCTTGTATAAGATCACCTTCTGCTGGTGGTTTGGAAAAGGAACATGGCTGAGTTTTAAGTTTACTTTATTTTAAATATTTCCTCATCTCTGCCCAGTGCAGAAAGGTCCTGCAGTGGTTTTGAGCTCAAAATGTCAAACAGCAAGACAACCTTCAAGGCAGACCTGCTATCTGTTCCTCTTGATAAAAAAAAGTGATTAAATAAACAGAAGTTTGCAAATTTGACAGGTCTGATTAGTTCTGAGAGAGAGAAACTGCTGCTGTGGAGCTCCTGGGTTCTCAAGATGGGAAAACCTGCTGAGAAAAAAGATAATGGTGGGAAATCAACATCCTTTGTGTTGCAGAATTTTTTGGGGGAAAAAGAAGGTGCTTTGACTGAGTTAAGAAGGGGCTTGAACAGTTTGATTCCCCAGGGGAGGAATGATTGCATTCAGAACATTTGTAATTAGGGAAAACTGCCTGGAAGTTGGGAAATGATAAAAGGTGGATGAGGAGTGTTGGAGCAGCCCCAGAATCCAGGGCTGAGCAGCAATGATGAGCTCTGAGAGCTCTGACTCAGGTTTAGCTCCCCAGAAGAGCATACAGCCCCTAAAAACTCTTGTTTTTATAAGGACATGGGGTTTTTCAGTATTCTCAGAGTGTAGGAAGTGTTGGGATCCCAATTTGTGGTGGAAGAAAGTGAATTATTTTAGTTAATTCTGTCCTGAGCCCTGGACTGGAAAATAATTCTGGCTGTACAGCTGATAAGGAGGTGGAATTTTCACTGAGCTGAGACATCCTGTCACAGAAAATATTATAAATGTTCAGGGTTTTCAGGCAAAATCACCCAGAATTGCTCTTCAATGCCCCTCTGACTCTGAATTCCATCCCAGGTATTCAGAAGAGGAATAACAATTCAAAGGGGCAGAATCACTTGAATTTCTGTCCCTAAACAACTTCCCAGAAGTATTTTTAAGGATGCTGGGTGCAGTGAATCCATACCAGTCCTTCCAGCCCATCCCTTCCTGAATTTCAGCAGTAAAAATGAGAGACCCAGCAGAAAGGGTAAACAGGGAAGAGTTTGCTTAAAATATATTGAATATTTGTCCTTTTTTCCCTGCAGTATCCAGCAGAAGGCAGGAAGTAAAAGCCAAGTGCAGCCTGACCTGTGAGTACCTGACAGAGGAAGATTACACTGACCTGCTCTGGACAACCCTGTCAGAATTCCCTGGTAAGGAGCAATGGGAAGCTCCAGTTTTTCCTTGGAATGGTTCAGGGTGTGGAAATGAGCAGCAGTGGGACTGGGATTTCTGGCCTGATGCTTCCCACAGCACTCAGAGCTCTTTGCTGTAGCTGTGGATTCTCCCTGTCCTGGGATTACTCCAGAAAATATCAGTAATTGCTCTGGAATGGCCCCTCTGTGTGTTCCAACCCAGCAACACTTCAGGAGGAGCAAAAGCTCAATCCAAGGGGCAGAAACACTGGAATTTCTATCCATAAGTGACTTTCCAGAAGTATTTTCAAAGGATGATGGGTACAGTGAATCCATGGAGAACTTGCTCCCTAAATCCCTGTGTCCAGCCTCAGTCCTGATCCTGGGATTTTCAGGCAATTCCAGCAAATTTCAATGGACAGTCTGGCACAGGATAAACAAAAAAAAGTGAAATAGCCATTGATCCTTCAGATGGAGGGGATCTCCCCAGATGGAGGGGATCTCCCAGAGTTAATCTGATTGAAACAACACCAGAGACAGGGATCAGGATATTTTCACTCTCCTGGATCCTCATTTCAGGGCTAAAAGCTCAAGGAGAAGCAATTTAATTAATGATAATTTGCAAGTATGACTGAGAAACATGCACAGTCATTGCTAAGAGGAGTGTGCTGCCAAACTGGAATTTTGGGAAGGATACCCAGGAAAAAAGAGTGGGTGCCTGGAGTGGTGCTGTGGCTGCAAGGTCTGGTTTGATCCTCACACACACTGAGGTGGGAGTGAGAAATATTGACAGGGTTCCTCTGGATGTGATACTGATGGTGGAATAATCCCCACTCCTGCTGTGCATCAGCTTTCAAAAGGATCTGGGAAAATTGTAGTAGAGGGAAGACTTAATAGTGAGATTTACTGAGCTTGATCTATTTCCTATAGATCAATAATTTGGTGAAACATCTAAATAACAGAACAGAAAGAAAATACCACATTCTAAAGAGCCCTTAAATCCAGCAGGGAACAATGGCCAGAAGTTGTTTTCTTCCAGTGAGCCATGAGCAGGTGTTTTAGGCATTCCCATCAGTAATCCCTGGATGGGAGTGTGGATTTGTGGATTTGTGGAGCAGCTGGGACACAGAATTCCTGTTTCCACATGGCACCAGCAGCAATCCATCCCACAGTCTGCCTGGGGCCAGCAAAGGACTGGAAAGAGAAGCCAAAATTTCTAATCTAAACCACCCAGGCTGTGTTAAATCTGCTGCAACCCCTCTTTGCTTGATTCCCAAGGGTCTCGTGGTCTCTTCCCACAGGTGTGTTGGTGACCCTGTGGATCATCGACCGCATCGGCCGCAAGAAAACCATGGCCCTGTCCTTCCTTGTCTTCTCCTTCTGCAGCCTCCTGCTCTTTCTCTGTGTTGGAAGGTGAGTCCAGCACAGGGAACAAGTGGAGTAAAGGATTTCTGCATGTCCTTTCTTGGTTGTGGTGGGAGAACTGGTTTGAAAAGCTGTGGGATGGTCGTGCTCAGCTGGAGGAGGATTTAAGGCTGGGGTTGGGTTTTCTCGCCAGATTTTGGGAGGGAGGTAAAAGTGAAATCCAAGTGAACCCAAACTCTGGTCTCCTCTTTCTCCTCACAGAAATGTTCTTACTGTGCTGCTCTTCATTGCAAGAGCTTTTATTTCAGGAGGATTTCAGGCTGCCTATGTTTACACTCCTGAGGTAAGGGGGTTGTTGTGGTGATGGGAATATTCAAGGGGAGTGAGAACAGGGTGGGAAAGTCATTTTGATGACCTGTTCCCAATGGACCTCACCCCAGACTGGAGCTGTAGATCTCATTGTCATTGTCTGACAGAATGGGCTGTGGCACCATTTATTAATTCCCATTGATTTAGGAGTGGAAGGAGGAAAACTTCCCACTGGGATTGATGGGATTTTTTTTTTTCCACAGGTTTATCCCACAGCCACACGTGCTTTGGGCCTGGGAACATGCAGTGGAATGGCCAGAGTGGGAGCCCTCATAACCCCGTTCATTGCACAGGTAAATCCCTTCTCCTCTGAGACTGGACACACAGGAAGCTTGGATTGATGATTCTGGAGGTTTTTTCCAGCTTTTGCAATTCCATGATTCTATGAAGGTGATGTAGAACCTGCTTTTCTTTCACTATCCCAGGTTGCTCCAAGCTCTGTCCTTGGACATTTCCAGGGATGGAGCAGCCACAGCTTCTCTGGGCAACCTGTGCCAGGACCTCCCACCCTCACAGGGAAGAATTCCTTCCTAAAATCCAGTCTAATCCTGCCCTCTGAGAGTTTAAAACCACTGTCCATTTTCCTGGCACAATCTATAAAATCTCCTTCCTTTCCAGAAACTTCAAATTAAACTTTATTCCCAGTACTACGATTAAAATTCCTGTTGCTCCACCCATGTATTTCCATGCTGAGGTGCTGTTTTGCATTCCCTGCCTTTCTCCTGCAGGTGATGTTGGAATCTTCAGTCTATCTGACTCTGCTGGTTTACAGTGGCTGCTGCCTGCTGGCTGCCCTGGCCTCCTGCTTCCTGCCTATTGAGACCAAGGGCCGTGGCCTGCAGGAGTCCAGCCACAAGGAATGGGGCCAGGAGATGGTGGGCAGAGGATCTCATTCCCCAGGGGAATCACAGGAATGATGGGACATGGAAACCTGCTGGAAGAATGAAGGATAGGAGCAAAATGTCTCACAAAACCTCCGAGCCTGAAGCATGGAAAGCTGACCACCATCACTGCCATCCTCACGTGTCAAACTGCAGGAGTTTGGGGTTGAACCTCAGCAAATTGTGTTTTCTGCTGCTCTTTGCTCACACTCATAAAAACTTTTTTGGATGGAGAGGCCTTTGATCCAGATATCCTTGGAAGTTTAGCAGGAGGGGTTTCTCTTCAGTCTGTCATGCTTGCATGGTCAGCTCTTCAGCTTAAAATGTCCTGTGCCAAGCAAATGCCAAGTGACTGCAGCCCAGCATAAGCTGTCATTAAAACACTGAGCTCTTGATGCCTAAAACCAAGAGGTTCATCTTTAGTGTGGCCCTGGCCTGGCACAGGGTGGATTCCATCCCTGCCACTATGGATTAAATGCCTGCCTTGCACTTTTAGCCATCAAAACCATCACCAAAATGTGATTCTGTCAAACCAACCCAGGCTTTCCAGTTGGGTTTTGTTTCTGGAGAGTGGATTGCTTGGAAATTGATTCCTGACTGTTTCTCCCATCCCAGGTGGGTAGTTGGAGCAGGGAGGGTGGTGTTGCTGCAGAGCTGGGACCTTGTAGCAGAAATGTAAACCACAGAGTCATTAAGGTTGGAAAAGACCTCCAAGCTCATCGAGTCCAATGCATAAATCCTCATGTTTTGGAGAAGAATTGGACTTCTCTGGTATTGCCAGGGACCTTGAGCTCTCTGTCTGTTGCTTGGAGTGAGGAGGTTCTCACTCCTGGGGTTCTCTGTGTGGATCCAGGTGTGTCCCTGCTCCATTACCTGGGCACATCCTCATGGTGGGGTGGCCCCAGCTGCTGTTGGGATGGAGCTGCTCCCTGACAGCTGGGCAGGACCTTTCCTGCTGATTGTACTGGTGACAGAGGAATGTAGCTGGAATAAATGAACAAAACCATGGCAAGAGCCCATCTGCAGTGCCCTTGGATGAGGAACATCCCTCCTTCAGGTGTGGCTCCTCAAGGGATGATCCTGCTCTTGTCAGGGAATGTAACAGAGCTCAGGTGAGGACAAGGTGAGGACAAGGTGAGGACAAGCTCATCTGCTTTGTCACAAACCTGTCCCTGGGCACAGGTCAGGTAGCAGAGTCTGTGGGAATATGTGGAGTTCTGAGATGTACCTCAGTGGATGTTCAGGATTCCAGATCCTGAGACACACAACTCAATGTGGGTGAGATGGACTTGGTGAGGCTGTGGGAGCAGTGAGGGTTTGTGGTCTGTGTGAGCAAGTGACTCACCTGAACACAGGTAAATGTACAACACCTTTTTACACTTGAACATTTTAAGTATCCTGGGAAGCAGGTCCCATTCCTGGGATCAGGAATAGGTCTCCCAGTCCATGTTTGGTGCAGTACAAGTGAGCACTGTGGGGCACAGCTGTCACTGAGGGTCACAGCTCTGAGGTCACTCCATGCTCCACCACGTGCCAGGCTGCTTGTTTGGAGACTGAGGGGAAAACAGGAGTGGAAAATTCCTTAAAGAAAGCCAGGAATCTCAGGCTGATGGAAAAGGCCAAAGAGGTTGAAACTGTGTGAGGGGGGATGTTCTGCTGAGAACTGAGTTTGCCAAGGCACCAAGTGTCCATCCAGTCCCACTGGAGATTGGTGACTCAGTGAAGGATTCCAGGAATGGTTGGTGGAAACAGGCAAACTTGGCTTTTCCCAGCAAGATGAAAATGAATTCAGCTCCCAGGGGATCCCTGGGATCCCTGGGCTCAGCTGTGGGTGGTGGCACAGAACCCTCTGTCCCTTCCAGCTGGGTTGGATCCCTTTGTGTCCCCTGTCCCTGTGTCCTCATGCTGCACCAAAGTCAAGCTCCAGTTGATCCCAGTGAACAGACAGGGCTCTCATGGCACTGACACCAACCACAGCTCATCTGTTCCCCTCCTTCTGCCAGGCTGGACTTGGATCCTTCTCCCTGTGTGCCTGGAGCAGAGCCAGAGGGATTTGTTCCATGGAATACCAGAATTCCAGAGTGATTTGTGTTGGGAGGCACCTTAAAGCTCATCCAGACAGGGACACTTTCCACTAGACCAGGTTGCTGCAATCCTCATCCACACCTGACCTTGCACACTCCCAGGGATGGGGAACCTCTCTGCTTTCACTTGGAGTGGCCTCTGATGTGCTGGAGATGGGACACAGCAGTGAGGAAGCAGATCCTGGGTGGATTTAATCAAATATTACCCCACATGTGTGGCCAGAGAGGTGGAAAAGCTGCTGGAGCTGGGACCTGCTGGGGCTGGGGCCTGCTGGAGCTGGGACCTGCTGGCTCTGGGTGTGCCTGTGCACACTCAGGCTGTTCACCCCTCAGTGACAGCTCTGACATTCCATCCTCATCCTCACCCTGCTGCTGCTGCTGGAGGCCCTCGAGGCCATTCCAGTCCCCCCTCCAGGTGTTTCCATGCTTCCTTCCTTGGGCTTGCCATGAGCTGTGTTTGCATCCCAAAACTCTGGAACTGAGCCTGGGTAGAGGTGACAGAGAATCCAAAGGGCAGGACAGGCCTGGCCTGAAGGAATTGCCCCCACCCTGGGCCAGTTTGTCACTCATTGCCTTGAGTTAAAATTCTGCTTTCCCAGGGTAATGTTCACATCTCACTCCATTTTTTTTAGGTGAATATTCAGCAGTTTTAAGGAATTGCATTCAACGGCCTTTAGAGAGTTTTAGGTGAAGTTTCTCTGTTCATGCACACCTGGATCCTACAGATAAGCCACTTCCCAGGTAAAGATTTATAGGGAATGCAACATTTTCCATGCTGTTGAATAGATCAGTTTTAACCTGTGACATTTACAGTGTTAACCAAAAAAAATGGAAGGCGTTTTTGCTTTTCACTTTTTATGAATTCTGCACTAAAAAAAATCTATTTAAGGATAGAAATACCAAGATTGGTGTTGCTGGATCTTTGGTTTTGTTAAAGCTTGATCCAAAGCTCACTGAAATCTGGGAAAATCTCCTGTGGATTTCCATGGGCTTTGGATCAGCTGAATGAAAGGGAGAGGTAGGAGCCCACCACAGCTGATCCCACCTGGCTGAATTCAGCAGGAGCCCATTGGGCACTGCAGAAACAGAGCTGGAATTGAGGATTTGCAGGAATTTGCATATAATTAATAAGAGAAGGCCATTTTAGCTCGTTCACTGAGAACACTGGGGTTGACACACACCAGTTGTAAACCACCACCTCTA
This sequence comes from Setophaga petechia, assembly GCA_024362935.1. Lineage (NCBI taxonomy): Eukaryota > Metazoa > Chordata > Aves > Passeriformes > Parulidae > Setophaga > Setophaga petechia. Next base: position 12,399,789 of record JANCRA010000021.1, read on the forward strand.
GATTTTATCAGTAGGGCAGCACCATTTAGGTACAAAATCAACTTCCAAAGAATCCTTTTCCACACTGGGTATTTCTCACTGGTAAAGGAATTACTGCAACTGCTTTGTTTCAAACAGGAAAGTGAGATCCTTTGGAATTCAAACAGAATTGTGGGATTTGGTTTTGCCAAGCTGGTGTGGGAATGTAATTCCCCAAGTGTACTTGGATGGGATGATTTGTTATTCCCAAATACTTGCTGAAAGAGCAGTGAATGTTTCCATGTCTGAATGTACAGTTTCTAAGCTGGATTTACATTTTAATGTTGAAAAACTTGGTGTATCTCAAGCTTGTTGTAAAATACTCCTCTGGTTCCTGTTCCTGACATGGCATTGGAGAGTTGAAGTCCACATTAGATATTTTATGTTAAACAAATAAATAGTTTTTTCAGGAAATAAGTTTTTGGCTCTTCTGGGGGGTTTTTAGGAGGGGTCACAGCTTTGCTTTTTGTTTTGTTTTGTTTTGTTTTGGTGTTCAGAGGTTTGAGCTACAGGGCTCAGCACTCTGCAGGTCTGACTCATTTTCTGTCTGTTTTGTGTATTTAGATGTAAAGAAAAGTCACAGGATTCCTGTTCCCATTGTAAGTAACCTCACTACAGCAAAATATTCTGGATGCTGCATCCCTGGAAATGTTCCAGGCAAGGTTGGACAGGGCTTGGAGCAACCTGGGAGAGGGGAAGTTGTCCCTGCCCATAGCAAGGGTGGGACTGGATGAGCTTCAAGATCCCTTCTCACCCAAACCATTCTGGGATTCTATAATTTTTTAAATTCTCTTAAATCTTTAATTGATTTTCATTTTTAATTCAGTTTGGACACTAAACCCCAGCCAGTTTGGCCTCTTCCCTGGGTGTGCTGGCATCAGGTGGCTCCACATGTGTCTGGACTTTGGGGCAGGGAGGGTTCCTTCTACTCATTTCCATTTCAATATAAATCCTTCATTTCCCTATCATTTTTCTAAACCATAATTAAGTGCCCAACCCTATTTTCCTCCACCCTGTCACTGATATTCTTATTTTGATGCCCAATAATTTATAGGCAGGAGGTGGTTGAAGGATGAGTCAAAATGACTCAGGAGGGAGCTGCAAATCCTCCTCATGCCAATGCAGGGTGTTCTCATCCCAGAGTGCTTCCATCTTCCTTCTCCCAGCCTGGGATGCAGAGCCTCCTTCCTGGGAATGGGAATTATTGGGAACTGGAAGGGTTTGTGTGGCTGAAGCAGTGTTGGGGGGAATATTCTTTCATCTGTGGTTACTTTTTGGCATCCTCAGGCATTTCTAAAGCTCATCCTCAGGATTATGGAACATCCTGAGCTGGAAGGGACCACAGGGATCATCCAGTCCAACTCCCCAACAATCCCACCCTGTGCATCCCTGGGAGTGGTGTCCAAACACTCTTTGAGCTCTGGCAGGAGTTTTCCCAAATGCCAGAGCTGCTGTTTGCTGACTTCCCTGATACTTGATGTGCTTCCAGCTTTGTTCTGGGTCACAGGAGATCCTTGTGGAGTTTCTAAAATGTGCTGACACTGGATATGGGAGGTGGTGCTTTGTGTGTGTCAGAGGACATGCAGGAATTGTCCAGGTCCCATTCCCTGACTTTCCCCGGCCTCAAAATGAATTTTAATCCCTCTGATTAAAATTGATTTTGATAATTGATTAAAATTGATAAAACTGATAAAAAGTGGAGATTTGCCCAGGGAAGCTGTGGCTGCCTCATCCCTGGAAGTGTCCAAGGCCAGGTTGGAGGAGGCTTGGAGAAACCTGGGATAGTAGAAGGTGTCCCTGCCCTGGACTGGATGATCTTCAAGGTCCTCCCCATCCAAATCCACAATTCTGTGATTTCTGTGACTTCTTAATGCCCTGGGGACTGTCAGCAACCACAGATCTTCACAGGATGATATTCCAGGTTCCCTGTTCTGCTTGGAATCTGGAGTGATGACTCCTACTCCTCCAGGATGAAATGTTTAGGAAAAATGTGTGTGGAGACATGGAATGACAAACTCCTGGGACATTTCTGTGGAATCAGCACTTGAGGCCTTTCCTATGTCATCACTAAGAGGAAGAACCATCACACTCAAGAGATTTGAACATTCCCTTTAATTGGTCACACAGATTAAATTGAGGCCTTTAGAAAACAAACAGAGTTAACCTGCAAATAAAATTACAGATCAGCTCGTTCCTGTTTGCCAAGAGGCCATGTGAGATCACAGGGCTCCTGCAGGCTCTGAGATCAAAGAATCAGCTGCTTCTTGTCAGGTGTACAATGATTTCCTACACCCCTCTTTGTCCAGTGGAATTTTCCCAAAATCACCAAAGTGGGGCTGGATTTACAGCAGAGAATGTGCTCCTGAAAGTCTCATATTTGGAATAAGTGAAACCAAGGGGCTCCAGTTCCCCTGAATGGCTTTTCCTGAGGTGGGATCACAGACCCTTGAGTTTAGCATTAATCAGCAGGGAATTTCCTCCAGCCTTTGTTTTCCTGACTTTACCCAGTGACTGCAACATTTCCAGGGAAGCTGGAAATTCTTTGGACAGTGGCTCCCAATTTCCCCTGCCCAGCTGTGTCTGCTAAGCCCAGCAGGGAGATGCCCACGCTGCTGAGCTATTCCTGGCACACAGAGTCAGCAGGAGAGAGGAGCTGCACCACGGATGAGTAAGGAACACTTGGCTTATCCACACAGGAGAGTGAGCCAGGCACTGTGCTGGGCTCACCACAGCCTTTGGATCTGAGGCTTCCTCACCATCCTGTCTGGGATTGGTTTGTAAAGCAGGAAATGCACGTGGCATGGGAAGATCAGCCAGGCTGTATCTTCAGAACAGTGTGTTGGGTCCCCCACAGCATCCCTGCTCACCCCAAAAAGTCCTGCTCCTCCTCTGAGAAGCACAACCTTCCCCAAGCCAGGCCCTCTCTCTCTGAGCTGTGTCCCACAGCTGGGAGAAATGGGAAGCTGAGGGGCCCGTGGGAGTTTTAGGGACAAGAAGAGCTATTTTCTTATGCTCTCTGCTATATATAGAGTCTGGCAAGCCCACAAGGTTGGAACAAGTTGCTTTTGTTGCTAAAACATCGTTTGGAAAGGCCATTTTAGGCAAGTGCTGCTGTCTGGTGCCAGCTACACTAAGCAGGTACTGTGGCCCGAGCTTTGTCCTGGCAGGAATGTGAGGAAAACTGGAGTAAGCCAGGCACGTGCTCCCAGAGCTGCTGTTCCTTCCCTGGGAGCCTCAGAGCTTCTTCCTACTAAGGAGCTTTTGCCTCCTGGGGGGGAGCCTGTAAATCTAATTACACCCTGGGTGTTGGAGCAGCCAGCAGAGACCTCAGGTGTCCCCAGCTCCGTTTCAGATCCCGTCCCCAGCTGAACCCAGCCTGATCCCAGACAGCCCTTGGTGCACTTTGCCACGGATGATTAGTCCATATTTGAAAGCCCTTCCTCCAGGCAGGTTTTGGAGGGAGTGGAGCCATCTGGGAAATGGCAGCAACCTGGAGATGAGACTCTGAGTGCCAAAGCTGGGTCGAGCAGCCCCTGTGTGGATCCCTGAGCTGTTCCCATCCTTCTGCTGTGATTCCTAAGCCACTGTTGTCACACATTCCAGGGGAGCAGGAGCTCACAAGCGGGGCCCTGGGGGGGTGGCCAGCTGCTTCTTCTCCTGCAGGATGGTCCCAAAGAGCCGAGCTGCTGCCATGGCACAGCCCCAGTGGATGGTGAGCCCAAAGCCGCCGTGGCCGTAGTTGTGAATCACCTGGGGGAGAAGCACAGAATCCCAGCGTGGGCTGGGGGAATCTCAAAGCCCTTTTTGTCCCATCCCCTGCTGTGGGCAGGGACATCTCCTACAAGCCCAGGTTGCTCCAGCAGATCTCTGAGCACTTCCAGGGATGGGGCAGCCACATCAATCATTTGTTTCGGTGTCTCTGACATTTATCCCTGGGCTCAAAGATTCCCTCGCTGTTGGTGGGGAGATGGAGAGAGGGATGACCACAGGAACAGGGCTTGTTTATCACTGCCCCAGGCACAATTAACACGGTGATTAATTGCACGCAGCCCCGGGGCTGGGCGGGTACCTCTGCCTGGAGGTTGCCGAGCCGGATGCTCTCCCGCTCCAGGCGCACCGAGGGCCGTGCTGGTCTCAGGCCGCTCCACTCCCCGACGATCTTCGCCTTCTGGAAGCAAAAGCACACCAGCACTGCACAGCATTCCTTGGAATCCCACCAGCCAAACCTCACAGCACCAGCATGAGCAGGGACAGGGGGCTCCCATCCCGCAGCAGCTCCAGGCAGAACGGTTTGGGATGGCAGTGCCAGCCTGGAACTGAGGCAAATCCCTGTGCCAAAGCCCCACACCACCTTTCCTGCTAATCCAGGGAATAACAGCAGCACTGGGAGTGGACACAACCCAGCCTCACTCCACACAACCCTTCTCTAAAGCTGTGGGGACAATGGGCTGGCACCTCCCAAAGCTCTGGTTCTATACCTGAGTAACTATTATCCCTACAAACCTTGTCTCAGTGCCAGCCCCAGCCCTGCCTGTCCCTCAGCCAGGTGGAAGAGCCCTGGGTGTCCATGATGGACACACAGAAACCCTGACTCATGGAAACAGCTCCTGTGGTTCATCCCAGCACTCATTCCTGCATCCTGATCCCCCCAGCTCCCTGTGCCCCATGCTGGCAGTCAGGTCACCCACCTGGAGAGCTGGCAGCAGCTGGCAGCAGCTGTCCCAGATGGATTTGTGGTCCTTGGCACTGTTCTCCTCACTCCAGTTTCCATGCTGGTAAATTCCTCCCAGGACTGTGAACTCGCTCCTGCACCAGGAGCCAAAGGAGACACACGGGGTGGTGGCTTGTCCCCAGCTGTCCCCTGTGGGGCCACCACCTGGAGGGACACTGTGTGAGTGTGGTGATGGATCCTGCTACACCCTGAGCCTGCAAAATATTCCTGTGGAAGAAACTCCCACGTGGAGCAGGCAGAGAGAGGAGCCTGCATGTCTGCTTGTGAGCAAGTCACTCATTAAATCCTGTCAGCCCTTCTTTGTCTGGGTAAAGCAGACAGATAATTCCATCCTTATCAAACAGGTCTGCCCCTGCCTGGCTCAGGAAGAGCTGGAAGGAACAGGATGGCTCTGGAGGGGAACATAGAGATTGGTGCTGCTGCTGCCCCAAACTCCTGTGGAATAACAGAGGACAAGAGGCAGGTTAAGGCTGAGGGGGGCCTGGAGAGGTCTGTATGGCTGGACCCTTCCAAAACCTTGCTGGATCATTGGGAAGCACAAAAGCAAAAGGAGGGACCCTTCAGGGCTGAGCTTCCAGCAGGGTAAGGGTGCCCTCCACATGAGAATGGGATCCAGCTCTTCCTTTGGGATCAGCCTGGTGCCCAGCCCTGACAGCTCGAGCTGAAACAAGCACAGGCAGAGGAATTCATCTGGGCCTGTGATCAGGAATCACTCAGAATTTGCTGCATGGGGGCTGTGAGCCTGCAAAGCTCCTGTTTGCATCCTGGCTTACTGCCTAAGCCTGAAATGTTAGGACAATAGGAAGTGCCAGAGATGCAGCATTCAAATTCCAGCTTAAAGACCCATCTCCACTGCCAGAGCAGAGCTGCTGCAGGCCCTTGGGAGGAAGCAGAGCTGGGATGAACAGCAGATGGATTTATTTATCCCACGGTGTAGCTCCCTGGGCAGAGCCAGGAGCTGGATTCCATCCTTGTGGTCCCTTCCAGCTCAGGATATTCCATGATAAACCCAATGAGATGCCCCCAGGCTCACCAGCAGCTCAGGGGACAGCATCCCCAGGCTGAGCTTTCCCAAGGAATTTTTGTTGAAGCAAAAGAATTCCTGCCTTATTTTTATGGGAGCATGGATCAGCAGTGCCTTTCCCCACCCTGAGCTGCTGCACCACAGTTTGCTCCACACCATTGATGATAAAGATGGCTACAGATGTGAAAACAAAACATCTCCCCCAAAATATCCACTCCACTGTCAGTGTTTGGCTGTTTGGGGACTTGGCCAGGATGGAGTTTGCCTTGGTGGGGTTTGGTCCTTGGAAAAGGACAGGACATGGAAGCACCGTGGTGCTGGGTGCTCTCTGTGCTGACTGGGAGCTCCCTCGCTTTGCTGCCCACGTCCTTCTGCTCTCCTCCCACACAGCCAAGAACAGCACCAGGGATGAAGCCAGGCCTGGCAGACACAGCAGGAGCCACGTCCCAGACCAGGCTTTGGGGGCACTGACAGAGGAATGTCACTGGTGCCAGCCAGCCCTGCCTTGGCCATTGTCACCTACCCCGGGATGATGTAGGGCGAGGTGTAGATCCCGGATTTCAGGTCGTGAGTGATGATGAAATGCTTCACCCACGGGGCCAGCACCTGGGACATGAAGGGAGGAAGTCAGAGCTGGAGAGTGGGTGCCAGGCTCAGGGGACAGCAGGAGGGCCATGAGGATCCAGATATGGGACCCTCCCTTAGCTCGGTGTTCCCTGTGCTGGCTTCCCTGGGAAGATGGGAAAACAGGAGTGCAGGTGTTCCTCCAAATAATCACCATCTTCCCCAAAAGATTTTGTCTTTTTATTATCAGCATTGTGCCTCTGAGCTCCCCCAGCCCTCACCCTATGGACAAACAGGCTGGAGGCTGAGGGAATTCCCACAGCTGGACCAGGAATGGGATCTGGTTGGTTCCACATGAGCAGTGTTCACTGGGAACCAGGACCTGATCCCAGTGTGGACCCAGCCACAGGCCCGTGGTTCTTCCCAGAGGGCACAGCCACTCCTCGTGGTACAGATGGGTTTTTGGGAAGCCCCCAGGCCTGCCCCAGCTCACCCTGATGATCTGGCCCCGGCCAGGCTGCAGCTCTGGGTCGGGCTGCAGGTCCCCTGAGCGCATCCCACTGCAGTTCAGCACCACATCCACACCCTGGGAGAACAGCTGAGGAGAGAGGGAGCAGCACTCAGGGATGTTGCCACAGAGGCACAGCATTCCTGCTTCCAAACGAGCTCTTTCCAACAGTCAGGAAATGGATAAACCATAAGGGGCAGATCCAGGGCACAGCTTCTTCCCCAGCCAGCTCCTGCTGACATACCATGTGTGCCACCAAACCAGTCCAGGGAAAGCTGCCAGTCCAGGCTGGATAAATGCTCTACCCCATCCTCTGTCAGCCATCCCTCAATACCCAAAACCTTTTATCTTTCCTGGTAGAATTTATTTCCTGGATTTTGGCATAGTCTTGCTGCTGTTCCCTGTCCCATCACTCATGCCAAGGAATGTCCCAGAGCAGCCCCTGCCTGCTGGATGCTGCTTCTCCCCTCTGGGATGGGGCTGTGCCCTCTGCCCTGGCTCCACATCCCCACTCACCTCCTGGAAAGACTCAACCTTCTTATGGAAAAACTTCACTCCCCTCTGCGTCAGCCTGGGAAGCAAAAGTTCATTTGTTACTGGCAAATTAAAAGGAAATGTTCAATACCAGGACACCTGCTCAGCATTAGAAATTACAGGAATGAAACCAAGCCCAAAATTCTTCCAGAGCCAAAAGCACTTGGATGCAGCTCCAAGTATCCCAATACTTTAATTTTTGTCATGCAAAAAATACACTCCTGGGCTCACTGTTAATGTGTTACCCCAGTGGGGCATTGAACAGGAATTCCAGAGCCTCTTCCCAGGGGTGCATCTCTGCCCACCTTATCCTGATGTGCAGGATGAAAATCCACACCTGCAGCCAGAGGAAGCAGGAGCAGCTGCACTCACCTGTTGGTGAGCCAGGGCAGGTAACTCCTGCCCTCCAGCATCAGCGCCGTGTTGAACCAGCCATGGCTGAAACAGGAGGAGAGGAGGCTGTGAGGACCTGCAGGAGCCTCCTGCCCCAGCATTCCTGACAGCCACTGTGGATCTGGGACCCCAAATTCCCCTGGGACCCTCCTCACATGAGTGCATGATTTTACCTCCCTTTTTACAGCATAACACCTTATGGTTTTCTTCTCCTGTTTTGACATTGAGGTAAGGTGAGGTAAGAGAGGAGCTGGAATGGTTTCTGTGCTGGGTTGCTGCTTTTTTGGCTATTTGAGCTGTTTCTTATTCATTTGAAGGGAAGGATTTTTAAAGAAGTGAGGACATTTCTACACCTGCAGTTCCTTGTCCCACTGCCTCATGCCAGAGCTGTATATTTAGGATGTATCCAGGACTGTCCTAAAACAGACTGAAAAATACCTGTAACCAGGGAAGAGTTCGAGTTCTTTTGGTGTCAAATTCCTGAATCCCAGGACGATGTTCTTCCAGGATGGGTCCTGAAGAGAAAGAGCTGAGATCATTAATGAGCCGGGAAATAATGTCCTGAGATCATTAATGAGCCGGGAAATAATGTCTTGAGATCATTAATGAGCCGGGATCGCCGTGGGACAGGAGCTGTGGGAGTTCATGGAACACCTCCCATGGGACACAGCTCATCCCAGAGGGACACTGCCCATCCCAGAGGGACACAGCTGGATGTGCAGCTGCCAGCACAGCTGGACAGGCTCTGTCACTCCCCTATTGGATCCTCACACCAGTATAGCCTCGGGAGCACAGAAAACACCATGTCCCAAGGCAAATTTGGAAATATTGGGAAGCGCTGGCTGGAAGAAGCACAGCCCCTGGAACCCTCCCCAGCCCTGGCTGTGACCTGCTCCTTCCTTACCGGCGGTGGCTCCCTGAACAGGTTGTAGCCAGAAATGAGGAAAAGTCCCATTTCCTTGGCTGCTGGGGAGTGCAGCTGCCCCAGGAGGTGATCGAACGTCTCTTTATTCCAGAGCCTGGGGTGAGAATGGGACAGTGGTGGCTCTGCCAGCCCCATGGAGCTGTGCCAGGGCAGCTCATGGCACACAGGGAGAGGGACAGGCACCATCCTCATCCTCCTCCTCCTCCTGCTGTGCCTTACGTCTCCTGCAGGTTGCCGTGGTCACTCAGGTAGGGCTGCCACAGCCCGGCTGCCCCGTCGCTGGTGGTGTGGGGGGTGAAGTGGTCAGCATAGACCTCCAGCTCCAGGGAAGGCAGCAGGCTCTGGAACTGCTCCTGGATGCACAGGGCGCTGGAGAGCCCGATCACCCCGGCCCCGATGACGGCTACACGCATGGCTCCGGCTCCAAGGGCACGGCTGGGGCTGCTGGACAGGCTGGGGACACCACGGGGGAACATCAGCCCCTGCAGGAGCTCAGCTCCACTGCCAGAGCAGCAGGGAATGGCTGAGGTCCTCACGGTTCATTCTTGTAAAGCCTCCCAGCTCTCCTCAAGTTCTGATCCAGGAATCGTGGATGGGGGTTTGTGGTTCCTCACAGTGGCTGGGGAATGTGTCCCCACTCCTGGCTGTGCTCCAAGTGTGTCCTGCCTCAGGATCCTCCTCTGTGTCCCACCAGCCACAGGCTGAGCGACCAGGGAGATGCTGGAGCACCCACCACAGCTCCATCTCCCAAGGGACACTGAACCCTCCATTCCCAGTGACCCAACCCTGCTCTGAGCACCTCACAATCCTTCCCAGCCGCTGGCATGGAGGCATGAGGTGGGCATGGATAAAAAAGGTGGGAAGCAGCAGTTGTGTCCCAGGGAGCAATGCCAGCTGTGATGGGGGCAAGGTTGGATCCTCACATCATTGTCACCTACAGGGCTGCACGTGAGGGTGGCTGTGCCACCACCCCAAACCCTTCCAGGCACAGCTGGGAGAACGGCTGTGGGTAAATTCCAGCTGCAAATCACAGAATTCACACAATCACAGAATCACTGGGTTGGAAGAGACCTTCATTGAGTCCAACTCAGCCCCAACACCTCAACTCAACCCTGGCACCCAGTGCCACATCCAAGCTCTGTTAAACACCCCCTGGGATGGTGACTCCACCACCTCCCCGGGCAGCCATTCCAGAACTTTATCACTCTTTCCATAAAAAACTTTTTCCTAATATCCAACCTGTATTTCCCTTGGTGCAGCTTGAGGCTGTGTGCTCTGGTTCTGTCAGTTCCTGGAGAAAGAGCCCAACCCCACCATACCAAAACCACCTTTCAGCATTTGTAGAGAGTGATGAGGTCACCCCTGAGCCTCCTTTTCTCCAGGCTGAGCACCCCCAGCTCCCTCAGTCATTCCTCACAGGGTTTGTGTTCCCAGCCCCTCACCAGCCCTGCTGTTTCCTCTGGATGTGCTCAAGAGTCTCAATGTCCTCCCCAAACTGAGGGGCCAGAACTGGACACAGCTGCAGCCCCTCTCCATCCTCTGGTTCCCTGCTTTCCTGCCTTGGAAAAGCCTTGTGATCACTGCCTGTGCAGGGAGTGGACAAAAACCAGTTTGGGGAAGGGCTGGGGGTGCAGATCCTTGGCTGGTTCTGGGAGCAGGAATAAATTCCAGCCTACAGGTTTTATTTTGGACAAGGTGAAGTCCAGCATCTCTGCTGTGACAACAGGGGGATGACATTTGCCAGGATGGAGGGATGAGTCATTGGAACGGCACAGTGGGAGCTGCTTCCCATCTGCCATGGTTTTATAACCCTCAGGAACCAGGGTCAGCTCCTCCACCAGGGACAGGTGTCCCTGCAGCGCCAGCTGAGGAGGATCTGCCAAAAAATAATGGGAATACACAATTTCCACCAGTTTACCTGCGGAGTGTGGGGTGCCTGGAGCAGTCAGTGCCGTGTCCAGAGGCTTCAGAGTCAGAGTTGTTGCAGCTCAGCAGGGCAAGGTCTGAGTGTCCAGGGCAACAGGGCTAAAGTCTGCTCTCGCTCTGGGAGGTGGAGTTCCCACGTGATGCCACTGGCAGGAGGCCCCAGAGTCATGGAAAACGGGGTCACCACCATCCGTGGCAAAGTGCCACCCCTGCCTCTTGTCTCCATGGTAACCACTGGCAGACCAGGACACAGGGATGTGTTTATGGGCATGGTCCTGGAGGTCTTTTCCAGCAGCAGTGATTCTGTGACTTCCTGCGGTGTGGATTTGCAGAATCCCTTAGATTGGAAAAGACGGCTGAGGTCAACTTTGACTGATCACCATATTGTCAACTAGACCACAGCACTAATGTCACATCCAGTTGCTTCTTGAACACAAGATTCCTGTGGGATGAGGAAAAATTGAGTGCTTCTGGCTCAGGTTTTGAGTAGGAAGAGAGGCTGAGGGCATCAGGATTGTTCAGCCTGGAAAAGAGAAGGCATTGAAGGGACCTAATTGTGGCCTTCCAGTACCTGAAGGCAGCCTGATGGAAAAAGGAGAGTGATGATTTACAAGGGCCTGGAGTGACAGGACAAGCGGGAACGGCTTCCCACTGCCAGAGGGCAGGGTTAGATGGGATACTGAGAAGAAATTCCTCCCTGTGAGGCTGGGGAGGCCCTGGCTCAGGCTGCCCAGAGCAGCTGTGGCTGCCCCTGGATCCCTGGAAGTGTCCCAGGCCAGGTCGGACGGGATTTGGAACAACCTGGGACATTGGAAGGCGTCCCTGCCATGGAATGGGATATTGGGGGCGGGATTTGGGGGCGGGATGGGCCGGGAAGCCCCGCCCACCACATCAAGCCCCGCCTGCCGCGTCAAGCCCCGCCCACCACCGCAAATGAGCCACGCCCGTGCAGCGAAGCTCCTCCCATTCTAGGCCCCGCCCTTTCCCTCGCAGGCCCCGCCCCCTGCCCGCCCCTTCCCGGCGTGAGGGGGAGGCGGCCGCAGCCCCGCAGCTGCAGCCATGGCGCTGGTCACCCTGCAGCGCTCGCCGACCCCCAGCGCCGCCTCCTCGGCCAGCACGAGCGAGGTGAGCGGGGACGGCATGGGCAGGGACGGGGAGGGAAGGGGAGGGCGAGCCCCGGGAGCGGCGGCGGCGGCGGCGGATGGGGAGCGGGGAGGGGCGGGGTGAGGCCCCGCTCGGGGCCAGGCCCCTGCAGCCCCCCCAGCATCTCATAACCCAGAGCTTCTGGCTCCATCACCCTCATGGTCCCGGCCTCACAGCTCTGGCCCTTCACAGCTTTCCCCTTCCAGCCCCTGGTTCCACCCCCTCGCGGCCCCTTGGCCCTCCACAGCCACTTGTCCCCTGCCTTCATCCCCCCGCTGTCCCTATGGCCTGACTTCCGACAGTCCCCCGGCACCGGCTCAGCCCCTCACAGGCTCCCCAGCCCCTGGTTTCATGCCCTTCACAGGCGCTGGTCCCTCATGGCTCCCTGCCCTACAGCCCCCTGGTCCCCCATAGCCCCTTCCCCTCAGCCTTCCTCCCCTTACAGCCCCCATGGTCCCGAGCCTCACAACCCCCACCAGTCCCCAGCCCAGCTCAGCCCCTCACAGCCCCCACCATCCCAGTCCTCTCTCATAGCCCCCAATGCTGCCCAGCCCCAGCCTTTTGAAGCTGCCAGGCTGAGCCAGGCCCGTCTCTGTCCTGCCATCCCACCCACACACAGCCCCATTCCCTTGTGGATGTTCCCCATTCCAGCCCTGAGCTCCCTAAACCCTGGAGCAGCCTGCTTCACCTCTCTCTTGCCAGGTAAATCTCTGGGCAGAGTGCTGGGCCTGTCTTCATGGAGCAGCTGTGCTGGCCCTTGTCCCTGCTTGGCATCCCAGAGCTGCCACCACCTCCTGCCCCAGGAATGCTCTGCTTTGCCCTGTGTTATCCCTCTGTCCATGGCACCACTTTTCCCCACATCTCCTGCTCCTCTGGAAATTCACACCGGCCCTTCCCCAAGGTGACCATTGTCAATTCTCCAGGAGCAGCTCCCATCCTGCTCTACCCCATACCTGTGCCACTCCTCACACCTCCACCATGCTGCTGCCCTCTCCTTCCCCCAGCTCTGCTGCTCCAGGACCTGCACCTGCCTCTCCACCTGCCCTGTGGTGCCATCTGTGTCCTGCTGGCCTGGCTCTCTGTGTGTCCCAGCTCTGCTGCACACCCGCTCCTGTGCCTCAGAAATGCCCTCTCCTACCTCTGCCCAGCCTTGGCCTTCTGCTTCCCCCACACAGCTCCCACGTGCCATCTAAACACAGCTGCACCTCCAGCTTCTCTTTCTTCTCACTTTTTTCCCTCCTAACCCATCTCCTTTGTGACCCTCAAGGACAGGCCTGCTGTTTCCCTGCACATCCTCCCCGTGCATCCCTCTCCCCCAAGCTTCTTTCCTTTGATGTTCACTGCCCTTGGCTTCGCTCTGTCCCCACTCCTGCCAGGTAAACAATCCTATTTGTCACCTGTCAGGTCCCTGTGACTCCCCCGATTAGCTGGGCTGAGGGGGGAGCAGGAGGGGGGAGCCACAAAGCTCCCGGGTTCTCCCTGGCCCCAGGGGCTGCAGGGGGGTCCCTGGCTGCAGGGACCCTGTTTGGGCCATGCTGTGCCAACTGTGGAACTTGGAGATGTGAGCTGCACTTTTTGAAGGAGTTTTCAGAAGGAATTTTGTGGGATCTGGTTTAGACAGAGTCTTAAACAAGACCTAGTGGCCTCCCAGTCTAGAGAGATGAAAATGAGCTGTAACCCCAGAGCAGGCAGTGGAATTAGACTGGATTTAAGTGGTGCAGGTGGGAGAGGAGTCAAAGCAGGCCTTGCCATGTACATCTGTCTTAGGCATTGCTTTGTGGCAGAGTTGCTGCTAGGGATTGTATTTTCTGTGGAATGACCATACAATTCTCCTTTTTTCTCCCAAAAATGCTGCCCCAAATTTGCCACCAGGTGTTGTCCATGGCAGGGCACTTCTGCAGCACCCACAGCTCAGCTGTGCTGTGGTGGCTCCCAAAGGAAGACATTGAGTCCTGTTAGAATGATCTTTTCTGGCATGAAATAAAATTATGATTTCCAGATTCTTTTTCCAGGTTCAACACGTTGTTTTTTGTGAAGTTAATTTAAAGAAAATTCCCATCAAAAACTGCCAGCCTGCTCCTGTTCTTTAAGGATCTTTCTTGCAAGGAAAGTCAGGGTAAATTTGGGCTTTTAGCTGAGTAATTACTAGAAGATATTTTAATGGGAAATGATGGCCACACATCCTTGCTAATTGTGACTGTGCTACTGTGGCCTCTCCTAACTCAGGAGCCCAAAGGAATTTATAAAATGGATGCTGCTGCCTTGACATAGTGAGCCATAAATTCTTAGGTGAGAGTGGTTCACACACCCGTGCAAACCTGCCCTGCTTGTGCATCTCCCTCACACACAGCTCCCACTCCCCGTGCTCCTTCCACGCTCAGCACAGCCCCCAGGCAGGGACAGGCAGTGCCTGCTGGGGTCTGCCCATGGTGGGATGAGCAGCTGCAGCTCCAGGGCATCACCACAGTGTGTGGTGCACCCCAAACCCTGTCAGCTCCCAGGGGTGCTCTGAGCAGCACAGGACAGGCCGGGAGGGCTTGGCGTGGCAGCCTTGCTGCTGCCTCACTTTGGTTTTCCTGCACTTTTTTGTAGAAAATACAGGGAAAGTCAGCTTTGGGAACAGCAGCTCCAGGCCCAGCCCTGCTGCCGAGCCCCAGCTGACGACATGCAAGAGTCGTCATCCTCACGGTCACGTTTGTTTAAAAAGGAAAAAAAGTTTTTCTCCCCTTTGTTGCTACGTGACGGCCCCAAACAAACAGGAGGGTGACCCTGCAAAGGTCCCAAACCTGCCAGACCTCCAGACCTTCCCAGGGCTGGGGGATCTGCCAGCGGGGGCACTGGGACTTGGGGTGCTCTGGGGCCCTGCCTGCAGCCCAGCTCTGCACTGTAAACAGACTAAAAATAGCCATGGTATGCTCCTCACCCTCTGCTGGGTCAGTCGGGACAGCCTTGTGCATCTCCCCTCCTCCAAACGGCCACAGTTCCAATATCCGGCCTCTGCTCTTGCATTTGCAGGATTTTTTCCCCCTGGCTTTACTTGGTTCTCACAGATTGTCAGCAGAGCAGCTCCTGTGCCCTCCAGCCTCCCAAATCCTGACTTGGGAGGATGGGGAGCAATCCAGGTCCCCTCATCCCTCCAAAGCTCCGGTCTTGAACATTTGAAATGATGCAAAACTTGTACAAAACCACCTGGAAACAAGTAACTCTTAGGGGGACCTTTATTTGATGTGGGTTCTGAGCAATGCTGTAGGAAATACCAGGATGTTCCCCAAGTGTCAGCCCTGATGCAGCCTGATTCCTGCAAGGCTTGTGTCCCTCCAGCTTTGTCAGGATCGAGTGTGTTGTGAGTGTGAAGGATTTCATATAAGGTGAAGGATTTCATGCTTTGCTTTTTGGGCCCAAATCTTCTCCCAGCATAGCCCTGCTCTCCAGGGGATGCTCCCAGCCCTTTCTCCTCTGCACTCACACAGGATCAAAGCAGAACTATCTCAGAAGTTGTTTTGGTTGCTTTTTTTTGTATGCTCTGGATGCATTTAGCCTCAACTCTGCTTTTCTCTAATAAGGAATTTTGTCTAAAAGCTACTAAAGAAGCTGAAGGGGATGACTGCAAAGCATGACTCTGTGAAAATGCTTGGGTTTGGAAGCAGGCTGAGGTCAGACTTCTCTTTTGAGGAGAGTCAATAAAGGGTAGTGTCACCTGAGCAGCCAGATTTGCTTCTAAGGGGGCTTTCCCCAAGTGCCTGGTGCAGAAGTGCCCATTTTAATCCACTCCTGCCACCAAAGCAGCGTGTTCCCCTGGAAGGCAGCAGGCAGAGTGTGACAGTGTTCACAGGGGTCTCAGGCTGAGGGAAGAGACAATGATTTGACTCTATGTTTCAGAAGGCTTGATTTTTTATTTTATTATATATATTACATTAAAACTATATTAAAAGAATAGAAGAAAAATTTTCCTCAGAAAGCTAGCTAAGAATAGAATAATAAAGAATGATAATAAAAGCTTGTGGCTCAGGCTCTCTGTCCGTGCCAGCTGAGCTGTGATTAGCTATTAATTAGAAACAACTAACATAAGCTAATAAAAGATCTACTTGTTGCATTGCACAGCAACAGATAATCAATGTTTACATTTTGTTTCTGAAGCCTCTCAGCTCCCCAGGAGGAAAAATCCTAAAGAAAAGATTTTTCACAAAAGATATCTGCGACAGCAGAGGACGTGCATTGTCCCAGCCCGGGGACACGTGTGCCAGCACCAGGTGGAGGTTGAACCCTGTCCTGCCAGTGTGATCCCTGGAGCTGCACATCAGGGACAGCCCCAGGGAGCACTTTTGGCTGTGTCCTGGCACTTGGGACACCCCCAGTGCGGGTTATTTGTGGCTGCCAGCGCTGCCCTCACGTGTGCGCGCGGTGGCAGCGAGGTGTGCGCCGGTGACGTCGGGGCTGGCGCTCCTCAAAGCGCTCTGCGCTCCAGGACCAGCTTGCAGGATTAGGACCTAATAGCTTTAAAATCCCCCTGAGCCCCTTTGTCACCCGGCGCCGGGTGCTGGTGCCATACAGGACTAGGGAGTGTCATTTATCCCTGGCCCCAGGAGGAAAAACCCTGCAGAAAAGAGCCCCTCACGTCCTGATGGTGCAGGGATTTTATTTAAAGGTGTCATGTGCAAATAACCAACGTGTAACTGTTGTGTCCTTTCCTCCCCTCAGGCGGAGGCTGGCAGTGATGAGGAGCGTAGACTGAATGTGAGGTAAGCTGAACTTTGGTGCTCTAAGTTTGCACTGTTGTTAATTGTCTGCCAAGCATCCGAGTCCTGACCCTGCAGAGATCCCCTTGCCTGGAGGGGATGGCATTGTCTGCAGAGAGCTGAGCCTGGGGATGCTCTCTCCTTCATCAGTTTTAAGATAAGCATTGAACAAAATGAAAGAATAAAAGAGTTTGTGATCCTTTTTCCACTCCTAAGAAGACACTGGAAAATTCCTGCTCAGCTCTGGCCACAGCACTTCAGTGTTATCACAGCATCTCTGGCTCTGCAGCTGCTCCCTGAGGCTGGGGCTCCACTCGGGAAGGGGCTCTGCTCCTCGAGTGGGGAGAGGAGAACTCTGCTCATTCCTGGCTATTATCCACCAGGAATTTGCCTTCTTGGGGTTGTGCAGAGCCACTGTGTTCATGTGAGGGTAAGAAAGGGCTGAGCTGTCCTGCCAGAGAGGAGAGAGGCTCCTCTTGCTGACATTGTGCAGATCTAATGGTGACACAAGCTCATGTGCCGGGGCCTGGCTAATGGGCTCTGAGTAATGCTGTGGATGGCTCACTCTAAGCCTGGCTCTTGCAGGCAGCTCTTACCCTGTAACCTGTAAACCACAGCCCAGGGGAGCAGTGCAAAGGCACAGCAGTGCTTCAGCACTCAGTCTCTTCTCCTTGTCCCTCCTTCCTGCTTTTCTTATCCTGGCTTCAGGAAAAGCAAAGCTGCTCATGCTGCTGCTTGGACTGTGTTTGCTCTGCAAGTGAAGTCAGAGAGCAGAAAGCAGGGCTGCTCGTAGACAGAGAGGGAAATGGTTGGACTTTTTTGTTTCTGAGTTTTGGGATGGTGTCTCCTGGCTGCAGCCTGCCTGGGAGGCCTGGAATTCCATGGCTGTCCTGTCTGCACACACATGGATTGCAGACAGAAGTGCTGTGTGTCTGCTCTGTGTGTTCTCCTGTGTGTATGGGCATTTCATGGCTGGCTGTAATGCCATTTGAGAGCTGACCCTGTGGGGAATGGATTTTGTATTGATGAAATCAAAATTCAGGGTTCCTTGTTCTGCTCCTCATAAAATACAAGGCCCTAGCAGAAACCTGCTGAAGCCATGAACAGCCACAGAACCCTAATTCTTGTGCTTTTCCCCATGTGGTATTAAACAGTTACATGTAACCAAGCAGGATGGCAGCCTCCTCTTTTGGATATGCACTTCTGTGCTGAAAGAGAAAATACAGCTTTATCCTCTTCACTGGAAATGTTCTCACTGTACAAACAAATCCTGCTGAGACACCTTTGTTCTGTCTGGCCTCTTTGCAAGCTGGACATGTGCATCCACCACTGACCAGAGTCACCAGGAATGTGGATGCACTTAGAGCAGGCTTCAAGGCTGATACTTTCCTCCTGGCTGTTGAAAAATGCTGCAGCACTGACGTTGGACACTGAGATCCCATGAGCTTCCTCTGTCCTTCAGTCTCCTGGGGCTGCTCTTCCGTATACGATTGTCAGGATAAGAATCTGGTAATTAAATAGCCAGACAGAGCTCGAGAATCAGATGGCTCTCACGCACAGCCTCTGCTGTCCTCAGGGGGAAACACTGCCAAGAGCTGCAGGAAATATGCAGACACAACTCAGATGATGAATGGAGCTCCTCTTGGTTTGGTGGGTCCATCCTGTCCCCTTCCCTGCTCTGGTTTGATCTGCTGAGACTCTGCCCGGTGCCCAGGGGGTGGCAGAGTTGTTCAACTTCATTGTGCTCTGAAAAATCCCTGCAGGATGGCCTGTGCTGGTGTTTGTGCCTCCCTCAGTCCTGGTCTAGCCTTGGTGACAGCTGGGCTTTGTGACACATGCCCTGAGCACAGGGGTCAGCAGTCCAGCCCCTGGCTCTGCAGACTTTGGACATCTAAGGGTGAAGGGAAGGGAAGGCTTGTTGGAAAGATGTCCCCAGTGTGCTGCCAGCTCAAGCTGTGTTTCATCAGTACAGGATGGCTGTGCTAGTACACATTTATGACTTTATGTATTCATCTGCCTGCTGAACAATTATTTCTGTTCATTCCAAAACATTCCGGGATTTTAATTTGAGGTTGCATAGTTGGATCTGGTTCCATGAGCCATCTGATTGTTTTCTTGGAGGAACAGGTCTGTATCAGGGTTTTGCACCCAGCCATGTCTTGCTGCTTCCTGATCATCCTTCCTTATGGTTTCTGTCATTCCAAAATGCTTTTCTTTCTCCCTGGAACAGCTTCTACCCCAGACAGACCAAGGGGACATGCTCTAGGTTGAAAGATACTGCTGCTATCTGCATTTTCTTAGACATTAATCTGCTTTTAGCTCTGTTACCAAAAATTTTGTGGAAGCTTTGACAATATAACATCCACACTGCTCCCAGGAAGCAGCCAGGAGTTTGTATTGCTCCCTGAGGGTAAAGACTCAGAGCAGCAGGAAAAATAAGAGATCTGAGAGCCATGTAGGGCTCAGTGGAGCCAGAAGCTGCAAGTCTGAGCTGTGTTACCAGTGTCTGCTCGAACCTTCCCTCCTGGATAACCATCAGGGAGATGCTGTGGCTTGATCCCTTTTTCCCCTACTGGTGCAGAGCACCCACAGCTCACCCAAATCTTTGTAGAACTGCTGTCAGGGCTAGGCCAAGCCCATGGAGGCTGTGTTAGCCTAGGCTTAAACACAGCCCTGACTTCTCTGAGATCGAGTTCCATGTGAGCCTCGTGCTGTGGCCTTATCTGAGCCCCAGATCCTGCTGCTCCAGAGCAAACTCTGAGGAGATGCTATCAAGGAGGAGGCAGAGCAGAGCCCAGCTCTTTCCCAGCTGCCTGCTCTGACACAGGCCTGGATGTGCAGTTTTTCCTTTTTGCTGTGACCCAGTTGATTCTCACTCCTGGCCATGTGCAGGCTCTGTCACAGCAAGGCAGAGGAGTTGTTGTACAACCCAGATCGCTCTGTGAGTGTTGGCTGATTCTCAGATGTGGTTGGCAAACACAGCAAGATAATCACTGGTTTTAATTACAAATATAAGTAGGTTTGTTTAGCCAGTCATTCTGTAATCTTTGCCATTATTGGCTTCCAATCACAGCCTGAATGCAGGGCTGGGTGAATGTTTTCAGGCACCTTCTGCAGAGATAGAGGTTGAACCACTGCAGAAGGCCTGGAAGTTCGTTATCTCCAGGCTCTGATCAAGCCTGAGGATGGTTATGCAAAGAATTGTTCTTGTTTAGCTCCTCTAAACCAAATTTTAAGAACTGGCAAGAGCAGCTGTGGGAGGTAGGGGTTTACAGGGTAGGGCTTGTGTATATTTGCAGATGAGTGATCAACAGGAGGAGTCACTGGTGCAGACAAACTCCTAACAGAGCAGCAGCAGGTTTAGATTGGATATCAGGGAAAATTCCTTCATGGAAAGAGTTGTCAAGCATTGGAACGGGGTTCCCAGGACAGTGATGGACTCCTCATCCCTGGAGGAATTGAAAAGCTGCATGGATCTGGCACTTGGGGACATTGTTTAGTGGTGGCCTTGGCAGAGCTGCAGGAACAGCAGGACTTGATCTTGGAAGTCTTTTCCAACCTAAATAATTCCATGATCATCCCTCTGGCACACACCACAGGACGCCATTGTATCTTATCACATATGTATATATTTTACACTCTTGATGCATATTTAATGTTTATCATATTTTATTGCACCAAAACGATCTTTTAACACCTTGTTCCTAATTTCTTTAGGGATTTAGGAGCATGTTTTGCTGGAGCAGCACTGAGTGAACACCTTGTACCCGCTGCTGTGTCCACGGTGCCAGGCAGGCACTCAGGGCAGGGGGAACACGGGGCAGCTGCCTTGAGGATTTATCTGTGGGGACAGCAGCTCATTACAGCCTTGACAAGCCCTGCTGGCTGCAGATTGATTGTGTCCCGGGGAGCTGGTGGGAGATCTCGGGGCAGAAGTTGCTGACTTCATGAAGTGTTCAAAACAGGACGCTGAATCGCATCCTGGCCGGCGGCAGCATCCTGCCTTAGCGTGCTCCGTACAATGGGGAGGCACCGGCCCAGCCCCCGGCCCTCGGGAGCTCTCGGCCCGGAGGTGTGGCCCTGGAGGCTCAGGAAGGTGTAATTAGACCTTTACGTTTTGTGGTGGGCCGTGTGTGGATGTTCAAAGGCCACAGAGCTGGGGAAACGTTCACTTATTTGACACTTATTTAAGATCTGGCCTTTCCAGGAAATTGTTGCTGACTTGAAATTGAGCAATATGAGGAGTTTACTTGGATGTAGGTAGAGCAACAGCAGGAGAGCTGCCAATTTAAGGATGTGATGATCAGACTCTTTTGGAATTGTATCTAAATCTTTTTGGGGTTTTTTTGATTCCATGAAACCTCAGCAGTTTGGCAGAGCCCAAACCATGAGGCCCTATTATCAGAGGTGCTGGCTGTGCACTGAGCACTTGTTCCTGTAAAAGGCCAGTGTGGTCACTGTTTATTTAGGTGTTAGAGCTGGGTCAGAACAATATTTTGGTTTCAAATGCCTCTAGATTTTAAATATCTTAATCTTTGATAATTGTCTGCCAAGATCTGTGAGTCAGGCATTTCTCATACAAATCAGAGCTGTGCTCTGCCTGGCAAATTCTCCTAAGATGTTTTTGAAATGGGGAATGGACATAACACCTTCCCAGGCCTGGTTTTAGTTCTAATGAAGAATGTTGAGATTATTTCCTGAGAGGACTGATTTTTTTCCCAAACATTTACACATCCCTTTGCAGCATTTAAATCCCTGACGCAGAATCACTTAACCAGTGCACAAAAATAAGCCAAAAATAAGCCCAGATTCAAACAGATTAGGGTGCACATCACATCCATCAGTTGTTTAGGTTTATCTGGGATCAGGACTCTCCTCTGCAGGGCTTGTCTTTCCCTTCTGAAAATTTGAGTTTCTTGAAGAAATCCTTGCTGCAAGAACTGCTGGTGAAGGAAACTTCATATCAGGGACCAAGGCAGCCAGAAATGCAGGGAATGGGACAAAACGTCCCGTTCAGATTTCCCAAAAAGCTGCCAGGTTCTGTGTTTGTTCTGTCTGCCATCCAAATGGTCACATCCAACCGTGTCCAACACTTGCATCCCAGTGGAGACTGCTGCCCATGGCTTGGCATCTCCTCCCAGCCCTGCAAAACATCCTGACCTCCAGCTCTCTGCTTCCCTCTGCAACACCATCCTGCTTGGAAAAGATGGCTGTGGAGTGGAGGGGGAAAAGAAGGATGGTCCTGGGGTTTTTACCACCACTTTTCCACTGTGAGTGAGCTTTGCCCCTGCCTGGCACTCTCCAGATTTTGGGAATGCTGGCTGTGTACCCTCAGGGGGCTGCACTCCAGTCAAACACTCGAGGTGTCAGGGCTGAGCCAGAACTTTTCTCACTCTGCTCTCACCGCGCGTGATCCGCCTGGATTTATTTTGTTTTGTTTTTTTCCACATTACCAATGTGTCAAGTACTCCCTGGTCTCTGCTGCCTTTTTTGGAGCCATTCTGAAGCCTGGCAGCTCAGCTGGTTTTTGGGTTGCTGTGCCACCAAGATTCCCAGCCGTGCTTCCGATACCATTGTCTGTGTCCTGGCTGACCTTCGCTCACACCGCTCGGGAGCTGCTCCCTGAATTCTTCAAGCTGTTCCTCACCTGCCTTTTCTCTTCCAGCAGCGCCCTTGGAGAGTTTCCACTTGTTTCTCTGGGAGACACTGAGTGGGTGAAGTGGGGTGACTTAATAAAATAGTTCCAAGGATTAGAACAATGGGCTGACAGGAGGAATGCAGGAGGATGGGCCCATGTGCTGACAGCTCGGCTGGGGAGGAGGACAGGAGCAGGATCAGCTCCTGCCAGGAGCGTGGGTGGAGGCTCTGCCTCTGGTGTGCCCTCCATGGTGGGCATCATCCCACCTCTCCTTCAGCTCAGACCCTGCTCTGGGACAGCTCCAGGGCTTGTGGCCTGGCTCCCTCCTTACCTGTGGTCATGGAACAGCAATGGCAGGAACATGGCAGCACTCAGAACAGTGACTTGTAGGACAATGCAGGGAGCCAGTGTTTTGGGAATAGTCAGACCACCAGGGAAATCCATGATGCTGCTGATGCTGGGATCTTTGTGTGTTCCTCTGTGCCACCTGCTGCTTTCCCAAGCCTTGTTCTCCAAGTCCATGACTCCAGGTGAGGGTGAGCTGCTGTGTGGAGCAGCTCTGCCCAGCCCCCATGGCAGGGTGGGTGGCCCTGGGGTTGGCACAGCAGGCTGGGGACAGCCCAGGGCATGCACTGGGGACACCAGTGCTGGGAGGCTCTGTATGGTTAATATTCCTTTTCCTAGCAGCTCGTGCAGATTGGGGTTTGGAGAGGATCTGGCCTGGCCTCCTGAGACAGTGACTGTCACCCAAATTCCCCTGTGTTTCAGTGGGAATCTCAGAAATGCTCCTTGGGATCCAGAGCGAGTTCCAAGCCCATGGCGTGGCCGGGTGATGCTGGGATCAGCCTCCTGCCTTTTTGAACTCTGCGATTAATGGGATGAGCAGAAAGGATTTCTTTTTCCTTGTGAAACAATCTCTTATTTTATTTGGCTTTTCACCATCCAAGTACTAGGGATTCCTAGAATTTTCTCATTCCTGGCTCTTTGGGAGCAGTTCTGTCAATTTACTTTGCGCAAGTCTGCTGGAATGGGGAATGATCCATGATTGCTGCTCATTTGTTTGTTTCCCTCTTCCTGCCCTTTCTCTTGGAGGGTTTATCCCAGCTGTTCCAGGCTTGTCTGCAGGCACAGCCTGGATCCTGGGGTTGCCCCCAGGGTGGGACACTCAGAGCTGAGCTGGTTCTGCTCTGTGCAGATCTGGATCCGTGCTGATCACTGCTCCAGCCCAGTGCATCCCAGGAGTGGCTGGAGGGACATCATCAGCAGTCTATTTCTGCTGGGAAATTGGCTTTTGTGGGCTTCATGATTGATTTCATTTTTGTCTTTTTGCCCTTTGTGCCAGAGGAGCGTTTGTGTGTGAATGGCCTGCAGTGTCTGCAGCCCTGTCAGCATTCCTGCTGGGCTGTGGCCCACGATCCCCACGCCTCCGAGCCCAACAATGCACACTCACACTCCCCTGCTCCCTGCTCTGCTGAGAACAGCAAAGCCTGTTGAGTTTTTTGGTCTCCCCAACATCTCACTTCCTTCAAAATAGATGGGAGAGATGTTTGTTCCTGCAGGGAGGGTTTACAACCAACACCCCCCCAGCTGGAGCTGCTGCCTGGCCCCTTCCCAGCACAGAGATGCCCTGGCTGTGTCTGAGGAAGGGGAGATGTTCTCCTTGTGAACCTGCAGCTCATGTTTTGCTTTTCTTTGGGGGTGACTTGTCTTCAGCTCAGGAGGTCTGGGAATGATGAATTTGGGTGTGGAAGTCATGGGTATGGAAAGGACTTTCCTGCCTTGCATTTCTGGTAGTAAAAACACCTCAGTCCAAGTGGTCCTGAGCAGATCTCTCTGACCTTGCCAGGTGTTTTGGGCCCCTGCAGTCCTGACCACAGGTCAGTTTGTCAGCATTTCCCAAATCCTACGCATGTGCAAGAGCATTTTGTTCTCTTTGTTCTAAACCATCTTTGCAGTGTTGGAACTGGGCTTTTCCAGGTGCTGCTCCCTGTGGCAGCCCTGCTCCATGTGGGGCTGAGCTGGGGTGGCTGTGCTGATATTCCCACCTGTGTTTGTCCCTTTAATCTTTGTGTGACACAGAGCAAAGGCCAGTTGGACACACTTCATTAAGAGCAGGAGAAGGGACTTGCTGCTGCTGCTGCTGGTGTCCCTGGGGCTGTGCAGTGCCATGGGAAGGAGCAGCTTTGAATTCTCCTTTTCCCCTCTGCTGTTTTGTGTTGCTCAGGCCCCTTCCAAAGGCCCCTCTGGTGGTCAGGAAGTGTTATCAGATGTGCCTCTATCAGGCCAGAGCCAGCAGTGCCTCCACCTCAACCGTCGGCGTTTTTGGGGAGCAGGAGCCACACAGCTGCTCTCAACTCTTCCTGTTTCTCTCCTTTCTCTTTGATGTGCTCCTGCCCAGCTTGGGTTGTGCTGCTCTGGTGGTGTGGCTGTGGGACAGTGCCAGTCCCCTCTGCTCACTAAAATCCTGCCTAAAATCCACCCTGTGGAGTGTGGAGGCTCTGGCTGGGCTTTGGGAGCATCCAGCAGGGCTGGCTCACCCCTCTCCAGGGCTGGTTTTTGTTCTTTCTCAGTTGCCTTGAGGTGGCCAAGCTTGTTCCAGACCAAGCAGCAAAGGAGGGAGGAAAAAAGGGTGAAAAATCAGTTCTCTTCCTCCTTATCAACAGGGCTGCAGAAAAGGGAAGTGTGTTCCATTCTGTGGTGCTCACAAGGCCTGTTTTTCCCTCACCTTATCAGTCTGGAAATGTTTTGAGTAGAAGATGCCGTGAAACCCAAAGAACTGGGAGGCATTACCATGTTTGCCTTTGTAAAATCATGAGCAATTTTGAGAGAAGTGAATATTGCTTTTCTTGTGGGGGTTTGGGGTTTTTTTCTTCCTTAAACACAGACCTGGTTGCAAGAGGCTGCTTGCTCACCTCAAGCTTGCCTGGGTCTTCCCAGGAAAAGTGGTTTTCTTTCTCCAGACTCTGTGGATCTTTATTTTGACATCAGTTCTCTTGCTATAAGATGTGTTAATAGAGTGTTGTCTTGTGTCCTGCAAGATGATTATTGTTTATGTGAGATTCCCCTTAAAACATGAAACTCAGGCACATGAGGAGTGCAAGGATTCCTCCTGGGACACCTCACAGCTGGAGCCAGGATGGCAAAGCAAAGTGCTTGGGGAAAACTGTTGTGGGGCTGGCATCTGCCTGCCCAGGAGCATGAGCAGCTCTGTCTCTTTTCCCAAAATCCAGTGTTTTTCAGGGATTGCTTTCTGGCATTCCTGGCCCCGGGGGGTGGCAGTTTGTACCGCCGAGAAGGCGCTGCCTATTGTGTTCCTCAGCCACTCGAAATGGGGCTGATGTGTGTTGCAGCCACGCTCCTCTGGAGCTTTCCCAAAGGGGAAGAAATATTTCCTTTTCAAGTTGAGCAGCACGGAGCCAACGGATGGAGCAACAGCCTCTGGAGCCGGCTCTCAGCAGGGCTGTGGCCATGAGCACCCTGTCCTTGCCAGCCTCTGGGGGCAGCAGGCACTGTCACTGTCTGTACCCTCCTCCCGACACTCCTGGCATTTCCCAGGTGTTGGAAGTGTTGGTTTTCCCTCTTTTGGGGTAATAATTTCCTGTGTTTGGTGAGCTGAGGTCAAGGAGTGGGAGGAGAGCTGGTCTGCAGCTGTACTGGAGCATCAGGGTCCTGGGGTGTGAGTGGGCTCTGTGTTTATTCCAGAGCCTGAAGTGACTCCTTGTAGAGGAGTTGTGCTGGTCAGGATTCCTGGAAGGGCATGCAGGGACTGGGTGGTTTCTGTGGTGTGTGCCCATCAAACTGGGTGAAAACTGGCTGAGAATGCACAGAGAGCTCCTCATCCCCTGCTCAGGCTGCTGGGACCCGAGTGCCTGCAGAAAGAATTGGGGTTTGTAAGGAACAAATATTCAGGGAATTCAGTGCTCCCCATCCCCTAACACACAAACACCGAGCCCCTGAGAGACTCCTTGTCCAGCAGGAGCTCAGGAATGGCTCTGAAAATCCAACGGGGGAGCTGTGCACTGAGGGAAGGACCATTTAAATTTCCTGTATCTGTATTAAAGCATTGCATTCACTGTAAAGGAACGATCAGGCACCAGTCCATAGGATGCTTTTCCTCTAGTCTGTCCCTCCCAGGGAATATGGACAGGGGCTGTGTGGGTGCTGATAGGAGCCTCTGGAGCACGAGGGGGGAAGCAAACAAACAAACAAGTCTGGAGGAGGGAAACGATTAGCCGAGCCTCAGCTGGTTGTTTCCCCTCTTGAATGGCTCTCTTTCATCAGGATGTGTTGGGACAAGTGCTTTTTCAAGGCAGGATATCAGTGGAAGACACAGTGTTCCCTAAAAGCCATCCAGTTCCCGGGGAGCATCGGCAGCCGCGATTCCTCTGCTCCGCGCAGAAAATACGCTTGACCTTTTCTTTGCCTTCTGCTGTTTTTTATGGGTTTAGAAGCAAAAGGATGTGAGTTTTCCAGCTGGTTATGAATCTTTTCGATTTCGCTGACTTCTGTCTGACGCTGAGGCCACCACGATGCTGCCGCTGTGCAAAGAAAACCAGCCCGAATTAGTATGTATGGGTTGTGCTTCGGGGCGTCTGTCACCCCTGCCGAGGGGCAGGGGATGGGGATGTTCTTTAATGCCAGGATTTGGGTGCTCTTTAGGAGTTTTTTTCTAAAAAAAAAAAAAAGCTTGGAGTTTTAGTTGTTTACTGGGATTGCAGGATTTAAAAGGGAGTTGTGCCTTTCTCACTGAGCTGTGCCCAGAGTGGCAGAGCGCAGGCAGTTCCCGGAGCGGAGATAAGGGCCGGGCTTGGGTAACGTTGTTGTTACAATGTGGTGTAAACTGTGAGCAGAGAGGCGTTTGGGTGTGTTCCGTGTGTCTGGCACCGTGCTGGACGCACGGAAAGCGGAGCTGGCGTGGAGATGGGCAGTGCTGGGGGTACGGGAGGGTTTGTGCAGGGTAGGAACGGGATTTTCAGTGGAAATGGAAACCTTGCTCTCAGCAGGCTCCTGGCTTTGCTTTCTGCTTCATTTCCATGCACATGGATACACGGGAGCAAAAATTTTGCTCTGTGAGTTGTCCTTTTCCTGGACCACTCTGCTCCAGCAGCACAGCTTTCCCTTTAGCCTGCAGCTGGGAATATTCTGCTTTATTATCACAGATTTCCTGACTGCAGGAGAGGAGAACATCTGTCAAGATGTATCATCAGAACAGGAGAGCTTGATAACTTTGGGAAGGAGCTCTGCTTTTTCTAAGGTTTTTCCTGCTGTAGAAATCCTAGTCAGTACTTTGAGATCAAAGATCCTTTGGGGTAAAACACTGAAGTCAAATATCCTATTTCAGGATATTTTTTTCCTTTCTCAAAGAAATTTCCCCCCAAATTCTCAGGCTGGGAATGCTGTGAATTATCTCCTGGTGCATGCTCTAAGCATTCCCTGCCTCTTGTGAGTGCTGAATATCCCATACATTGTGTGGGGGTCGCTGCCTTTGTGTCACTTCTGGCCTTTTTTAACGCTTTCCTGTGAGGTCTGGGGTCAGGAGGAAACAGGGCTCTTCCTGGCTGGCTCCTGGAAGGAGCCACGTTCCCATTTGTTCCCATTTGCAGCCGTGGGTGCCGTTATCCTGAGCCAGGCTGAGCTTGGATCCTGCTCAGTCCCAGCCAGTGAGGTGAGGAGGGAGTGCTGGAATCCTGTGGGAATGGAAGTGGAGAATTGTTGGAATTAGAGTGTGCTTCTCCTGCTGTGTTTTATTGATCTTTGTGGAGCCTGAAGTTCAGGCAAAAATTTTAGCTCACTTTTTGAAAAGTGAACTCAAAATTCAAGAAATCTCGAGTTTAAATCTGATCCAGATTTTTCTGGGGAATTCTTGAAATTCAGTTGAAACAGGAGGAAGCTTTTCCTGGGAACTTGGGCTGTGTTCTTAAGAAGTTGAAAAATCTGAAATGAGGTGAATTTCATGTCTGTCCTCACAAAAATGCTGAGGTAGAACAGAGCATTGGGAGCATTACCACTCACTCCTGCCCCAAGGCAAAGACCATGGATAAAATATGGAATAGATGAGTGCAGGGAGTAGTGACTCCAGTGGGATCATTTGCTGGAGCATAAGGAGCTCCTGTGTAGCTCAGTCTCATAGTGGAGCATTTCTGTTTAGTGGGTGCAGACAGTAATTAATGGTGATCTGTGGCTGTGAGCCTGGGGTGGTGGAATATTGGGCTTTGGAGCAACAGCTGGCTCTTGTGCAGTTTGGGGAGAGACCAAACACATCCCAGGCAATTCCTGTGCAGCTGAAAGGTGCCTCAGGAGACAGGGATTTCCAGCCATGTGGGAAATGCAGCTTCACTGCTTCTGAAGGATTTCCAAGGTTCTCATGTGAAATCTGACTGTGACAGTGCTGTTCTACCTTCTCCTCCTTTATGCTCCTGGGTGTCATTTCCCTCTGGAAATGTCACTGTGTTTGCCCAGACTATCCCAGGATGCTGATCCAGCCACAGCACAGCCAGACCTCTGCTCCTGTGCTGGTTGTTTTTCCCTGAGGGTCCAGAGCTGTGTCCTTTCCCTTGGGATGTGCAGCTTCCATCTCCCTTCCCCTTGAAATCTACAGAGTTGCAGGTTCTTGTTTTTGCATTCCAGAGAAATGTCAAGAACTGCAATCAGCAGGAAGTGATGGGCTCAGAACCTGCTCTCCAGTCCATTGCAGGTCTCGGCCTGTAAAAAGTCCAACCCTTTGCTTCTTTTGAGTTGCAGAATTCTAGAATCAAGTGATAAAGTCATTTCCAGCCCATGACAGCTCAGGCAAGTATCTCCTGCAGGGGCCAAGTAATAAAACAGTGCTGGAAAATGACAGATGAATAATCCATGAATAATCCCAGAGTCATGCTGTGCAAGTGGCTGTGGCAAAATCCTACTATTTTAGTGAGGAAAGCACTTCCTTTCACATATGTGCACATTTTGCTGCTCTTTCCTTTCAGCTGACTCCTTCCTATGTGTTTTTTGATTTTTATTTTCCAGCCTCAGCGAGAGCTTTTTCATGGTGAAAGGTGCAGCTCTTTTCTTACAGCAAGGAAACAGCTCCCAGGGCCAGAGGAGCCTCCAGCATCCCCACAAACATGCAGGTAATGATTCAATCCCCTCTGGAGACCTTTTTCCCCTCCCATCCAAAGGGACAGGCTGATGGCACAGGTGGGTGACACCCCAGCTTGTCCTGGTGAGCCTTGTACAACCTGCTGAACAAACCCAGGGTTTCAAATTCCTGAGGTTTTTATTGGGATCATTGAGTTTTGGTTTAAACTTTTATCATTCTCTTGGAACTGTGACTGGAATAGAAACTCTATGAAAATCATGGCATTTTGCATGGCTTGCTTTAGGCAGGGAAGCCTGTGCAGCCAGAAGGGCTGTGTGGAATATCTCTCCCTGTTTTCCCCAGCCACAGAGGAGGAAATGTCACTTGTGCTTCACTGAGTTAATCTTTGCCTCCCCTTTGCCTTGTGGCAGGGCTGAGTCACAGAGCTCAGCACCCCTTGGGCACTTGGGCATGTCCTGGACATTTCCCCAGGGGCTCTCCCAGCCTCCAGTCATCTGAAACTTGGGGCTTTTTGCTTTGGAACTTCCTGTTGCTGGTTTTGTTTGGATGTTGCTGGTCAGAGTGAGGGATGTTTGATCAGGATTTGGCTATGATGGACATTTGATAGCTCCTCATATCCTGGTTTCAGGAAAACCCCCTTTCCTGTCAGCTCACCACAATCTGTTGGAGTTATCATGGTTTAAGAACAGACTGTTCTGCTTCCCCCAGTCCCTTCCAGTTGCCAGCTGGTGGGAAGAAATGGCAGGGAGTGGTGTGGTGAGTGTGCACAGAGATTTGGATGCAGATAAGGGCATCCAGGGAAGTTGATTCTGCATCCCCAGAGTTTACACCCTCTGCCTTTGGCACTTTGGGAATAGGTGGGTACTGGGCAAGAAGATCTGGGATTTGGGGGCATTTTGAGAGCAGGAGCCTGTGGGAAAGGCACAGTGTGGTACTGTGTGGTGCTGCTTAGCAAACACTCCAGCACAAAGGGGGTGTTTGAGTGCCAAGCTTGGCTTTGGGTTTCTTTAACTGTCAGCAATTCCACATACCCAGCAAACAGCCTACGGAAGGAATTTTATCTCCCATGGAAAGTTATGAGTGCATTACTGAGTTATTAGATGGGAACTTGGTTTGTTTTCCTGTAGATTCCTTGTTCCTTTCGTCTGCTTTGCCCAAACAGAAATGTACCCACAGGACTAGAGCTGAGGGGACTCAGTGCACAGCAGAACTTGGAGACAGAAGGGCTCCATCACCCAAACCAGCCCATTCCTGCAGCCCTTCCCTCTGGAGGTCACTTGTGCTCAGTCACACCCTCTGCAGGGCTGGTGGGGCTGATCCCACCACGCTGGGGGTGATTCACAGCTCAAAGTTGTTCTTTTCTCCTTTGTTCATGTTTTTTAATCAGAGTTTTTCCTTCTCGTCTGCCTCACCTGTTTTCATGGCCAAACCTTTCTGTCCTCTCTAGGGTGCTGTGACAGGAAGAGAAATCCTCTCTTGTGCCAGGCACAGGTGGTTTTAATTGATTTGGTTTCCAAAATATTGTAAAGTTGGGTTCTCACCCGTCCAGGGAATGCCCATCCAAGAATCTCATTGCTCTTAGTGCTCTCTGGGACAGCAAAGCTAATTGACCTCCTTAATTAGTATTTTTTTACTTAAAAACATCCAATTTCTTAAAAGGTCAAACCTCTGCTGATTCCTAGTGCAGCAGGAGCCCCTTTGTGATGATTGCTGTGCTTTCTGTGCAGGTGACTTGCCCCAGCACCTCCAGGTGATGATCAACCTCCTGCGCTGCGAGGACAGGATCAAACTGGTAAGGACAGGTGCATTTTCCTGCTCTCTTCTCTCTTGGAAGTGTTTGCAACAGACCTGTAGAGGAGCAGGAAAAGCATTGGCAAATCCTGATTTCAGAGCTGCCTTAGCTCTGTGCTGGTTTCCAGCCCTACCCCATTTTCCTGACCACTCCTTTTGTCCTGGTCCTTGTGTCCAGGTGTGAGCTGGGTCAGGGAACTGCTCTGCCTGAAATGGGTTGTTGTGTTGGATTTCATTTGCCATCCAGCTGACAAACAGTAATGCAGGAGGAGAGACAGGACCTTGCTGGTTCTCTTGGACACTTTTAAGTCAGCCTTGAAATTGCATCAGCTGGGCTGGGCTTTCTTTTGAAGAAATCTGCAGATAAAAATCTGCTGTAAAAGTCACTTCTCTGCAGAGAAGTTGATGCCAGTTGTGCCTCCTGCAGGATTGAGCTATTTCAGTGAAGGTTTGGGTGTGGGAGAAGCCTGCCTGTGTTCAGTTCAGTGCATGATCAATATTTTTACACTTCCTGCTTGAAACTTCAGAGCAAACCTTTAGTTACATTTTGTAGCATTTCCCCAAGCTGTAATCTCAGCTCATCTTCCCCTCTCCAAAACAGCAACAAGCCTTGCTGTATCTTCCATGGTGCACTAAACAGAGCTTCTGGGGGTGGTCAGACCTTGCAAAGCCTTGTGCAGCAGTGGCAGCACTCATGAGGCAGGGGTGCTTTGCAGGCCGTGCGCTTGGAGAGCGTGTGGAGCGACCGCGTGCGCTACATGGTGGTGGTGTACAGCAGCGGGCGGCAGGACACCGAGGAGAACATCCTGCTGGGAGTGGACTTCTCCAGCAAGGAGAGGTAGGTCTGAGCTGGCAGCCAGGCAGGATGGGCCCTCTGGCAGCACCAAACTGTCCCCAGGCAGTTGGGTTACCTGCAACTGCAGATTCCAGCAAGAGAAAGGACGTGGGGATTGTCACAGACACATTTTATGAAAAATCCTTTCCTTAGGATTTTTTCTCCCGAGAAGCTGAGAGGCCTCAGGAACAAAATGTAAACAATGGTTATCTGCTGCTGTGGAATGCAACAGGTGCATCTTTGATTGGTCTATGTGGTTGTTTTTAATTAATGGCCAATCACAGTCCAGCTGTCCAGACTGTCTCAGTCAGTCACAAGCCTTTGTTGTCATTCCTATTCTATTCTTAGCCAGCCTTCTGATGAAATCCTTTCTTCTTTTAGTACAGTTTTAATATAATATATATCATAAAATAATAAATCAAACCTTCTGAAACATGGAGTCACATCCTCCTCTCTTCCCTCATCGTAAGACCCCTGCAAACACCATCACAGGGGATGAGTCTCTTTCAGCCTCTGTGGAATCAAGGCTGTGGCATCCACCTCACCAGTGGGAGTTTGCTGCCTGCTCCCTGCAAAATGCTCTTGCAGACACATTTGCAAAACTGGAACTCATTCTCTCCCCCAGACTCCAGTGTGTTGATGGAATGATGCAATGGAGCTGCTTTTGTAGTAGCTTTGTTGCCAAATAACGTCAAAAAACAATACTGCAGAAGTGGCTCCAAAACCAACAAACAACTGTGTCAGCAACGAGCTGTTCCTTTTGTCTGACTGATAAGAGCACACAGTATTTGGAAAAGCAAGTGAAATATTTTGTTATTGCAGCCTCTCTCAGATTATTCCAGTTCTGGTGAGTAAACCAAGGCAGAAAAGCTCTTGGCTCAGGGAGAAGGGGCTGGTTTGGCAGAGCTGGAGTCAGAGGCTGGAGCTGCCAGGCTGCTGTGTGTGTTCTCCCAGGATTTAACAAGCTGCCCTGTCCTTGTGGTGCAGCCTCTGTGAGTTTTGTTTCATTCTGGAAAACCTTAGTGGTGGTTTCCCCTGGAAGGTGGGAAGGGGAAGCTCTGTACAGCAGAGGGATCTGTAGGGAAGCTCCCAGCTGTGCCTTCCTTGTCAGATTATTGTCATGGGCTTTGATGCTGCTCTGAAATTCCCATGTGGCATTCCCTTGGTGTGCCACAGCAGGGGAGGTTTGCCATGTCACCTCCATTCTGAAACAACCTTGCTTTAATTGGCTCCAGGTGATTATTGATGTGAGGCAAGAGGAAGGATGGATTTCTGTTGCTGTCTGCTTCCCAATTTCCTTTAAAACCTGAATATCTCAGTAGCTTAATTATTTATGGCTGGAAGTTCCTGGCCTTCATTATAGCAGGGTTTTCTTGCCAGATTGCCTGTCTGAACTGAAAGTGTTCTTTTGGGTCAGATAAAGCCCTAAAACCCATTTGCATCTGTT
Source organism: Setophaga petechia (assembly GCA_024362935.1). NCBI lineage: Eukaryota > Metazoa > Chordata > Aves > Passeriformes > Parulidae > Setophaga > Setophaga petechia. The sequence goes on from JANCRA010000021.1 coordinate 12,433,081, forward strand.
CCACCTGTTAGAGTGATCCCATGGAGCAATCACCACGAGTTATCACCTTGTCAGACCTTCAGACTGCAGCATCCAGTTTTATTTAATAGCCTGAAATATTACAAGAGATTACTAGAAGAAGGCTTGAGGATTTTAAAAATTAAAGAGTATTAATAATTTAGGCTATTGGCATGACCACATTGTGGCCTATATTTAACTTCCTGTCTCACCATCTCTCTTCCAGTAAAAGCTGCACTATAGGAATGGTTCTTCGCCTGTGGAGTGATACTAAAATCCATCTGGATGGGGATGGGTAAGAAACCACATTGAAAGGATAAATGTGAATGTCCTTCCCTACCTGGGGGCTGCTCTAGGAGAGATTCTCCATCACCTTGCAAATGAAGTGCCCATTTTGGATTCATGGCTGCAGAGTCCTGTTATTCAGACAGTGAGTTCTTGTCTTGCTGCCCTCACACTGCTCCTGTGGTTCCAGGGAATGCTCTGAAACCCCACTGAGGACTGGAGCTCCCATTCCTGGCAGCCTCTTGCCATTCATACTTGGGAGGTTGGAAAATCAGTGAGAGAAATTCTCATCCTGATTCTTTTGGCCTTTGTGTGCAGTGGCTGTTTGCAGAGGGCAGGTTGGGGTGCTGAGAAAAGCAATTTTTGACTCAATTTTCTCTCTCTCCTTCAGTGGCTTCAGCGTGAGCACTGCAGGGAGGATGCACATCTTCAAACCTGTGTCAGTGCAAGCCATGTGGTACGTGAGGGGCTGGGCTCAGGGAGACACTCTCCTTTCTGTCAGTAAATTTTAAAAACTCAGCTGCATTTTAGCCTTCTCCACAATGGGTATTCAGTGAGCTGCAGCAGAGATCTGCTTCCCTGTGTCAGCAGAGGGGCTGTGGGAACCCTGATCCCAAAGCAGGATCTGCTGCTACAGTTCAGAGCAGCTCTGTGTCCTTCAGCATGGGGGAAGTGGCACCAGGGAGATGAGTAAATATGAAAGATGAGCTCGAATTCCAGGAATTTCCTCTCTCTGCGTGTTTCTCTCACTGGCTGGCAGAGGAGGTTCAGGGCCCATTGCCAGCCTGTGGCATTCCCTGTGTCCTGCCCCATTCCTGGGGTTCCTGCAGCCCCAGGTGTCCATTCCCCTTCCAGCTCCTGCCACCCCTCCCCTGTGCAGGGATTCCAAACCCCTGAGCCAGCAAATTCCTCCCTGAAGAGGCTGCTCCACATGGAACTGCATCTCCCTCTGCCTGGGCAATGCTGTGTCCCCTTGGAGCCTGGAGAGGTCCCTGTCCCTGCAGCATCTCCTAGGGAGGAGATACAGCTGTGGAGAAACAAATAAAACAAATAAAATCAGGGGTGGTTTGGTACAGAAACAAACAAATCTCCTGTTCCTGTCAGTTTTGAATTTGGCCCCTCCTGTTGCCAGCCTTGGATGTGGTTGATGTGTTCAGTGCAACAACTTCAGAGTAGAGCCTTAAAGAAAGGAAAAATTGAGGAGGGAAGGAAGGAAAAAGTAATGTTAGGATTTGCAAAAACAAATGACCCAATCTGGGCCTTGTCCCTGGAGCCTGTCAGGGGCCAGGAATGCTGGTAAATATGCATCAGGCTCCTTGCTGGAGGTGGTTGGAAAATTGTCCCTGTTCTTTATCTTCCTTTGGCTGTACAAGTTGGTTAATGATTAGATCCCACAGTGACTTGTGCCTCCTTCTTCCCTATTAATTAGGAGAAGATTTCAGCCCCTGCCTCAGCCCTGCTGTGAGAAGCCCCCAAGGTGCAGTTTGTGCCTCTTTGAGCTCTGACACCATAAATTTCCTGCTTTCAAAGAGCAAACTGCAACAACTAATGCTGAAAATCACTTTTCCTCTGTGAAACTCGCTCAGCTCCTGCTTTATCTGCTCACAGCTGCCCAAATCTCTTTTCCCACCCTGCAGGTCTGCTTTACAGATCCTCCACAAAGCCTGTGAAGTTGCCAGGAGGTACAACTACTTCCCAGGGGGGGTGGCCCTGGTGTGGGCCACCTACTACGAGAGCTGCATCAGCTCGGACCAGAGCTGCATCAACGAGTGGAACGCCATGCAGGACCTGGAGTCCACCCGCCCCGACTCCCCTGCCCTCTTTGTTGACAAGTCAGTGCAGCATTTTATTTGGAAAAGTTTACTTGGCTCATGAAGGAAATCTCCCCTTCTCCCTGCTCTTCCTGGCTTGGTTCTTTTCTGGGGCTACAAAAGAGAATTTGCGTGAAATAATCAGACCTGAAACTTTAGCTTGTGATATAATGTATAAGCACCAACAAACTGCTTTTTTTCTTTTTTTTTTCTATTATTCCCATAAAGATTCCCTTTAAGCCAAGCCTTTCCCCTCAGTGCTGTGCAGGTGCTGCCAGCCTGGATTCATCCTCTCCTCCTCCTGTTCCTCCCCAGGCCGACGGAGAGGGAACGAACGGAGCGGCTCATTAAAGCCAAGCTCCGGAGCATCATGACCAGCAAGGACCTGGAAAATGTGACTTCCAAGGAGGTAAATAGAAAAAATTCTCACTCTTCTTCTTCCTGCCAGACTCCCTCTCTAGAGAGTAGTGAGCAGGCACCAGATGCCTGGGTGTCCCTGGCTTTGGAATGTGCATTTCAGCCGTCCTGTAAAGGCTCTGCTCTGGCTTTGCTGCACCTCCCTCCTGAGAAATCAGGATAATCCCGGCATCACAACTGTCTGTCAGGACCTCAGTAACAGGTTTTTCAAGGTTTTTTTTTCAAATTAGATTTGAAGGTTTTATTTCCTTTTTTTTTCCTGGACAAATGTCAGAGGACCTTTCAGACAGCATTTTGCTGGTGAGTTTATGGATGGAAAATCACAAATCAAGGCTAGAGCTCGTTTGGATCCATCCCCCAGGCTGGTGTAATCCATCCACCCACAGTGCAGACGTGATCAGAGTGGGAATGGTTCTTTTTGGGGTGGTTTTTGGTTTTTAAGGGAGGTTATTAACATGCAAGTGGTAGGAGGAAGCTGAGAACGTGTCTGTCTGTGGATGTGTTCCTCACTCCTCCTGCAGACAAGCTCTTGTTCTTTATCTCTCAAATTACTATTTTCAAGGAGCAGGTACCCCAAAATACTTTTTTTCCCTCAGATGTTATCTGAAGCTTTATTTACAGCTCCTTGGTTTGGGGATTTAGGATACCAGGATGCCAGGGCAAAGGACAGTGGTTTTAAACTGTCAGAGGGGAGGGATAGATGGGATATTGGGAAAGATTCCTTCCTGGTGAGGGGCTGGGATGGAATTCCCAGAGAAGCTGGAATCCCTGGAAGTGTCCAAGGTCAGGTTGGATGGGACTTGGAGCAACCTGGGATCGTGGAAGGTGTAGAATGAGATGAGCTTTAAGCTCCCTTCCCACACAAACCATTCTGGGATAATTGGAGAGATGCCACATGCTGAAATTCCTGGTCTCCAGAAGGCTGAGTCCCTGTTGCTGTTTTTAATGAAAAAGTGAAAAATGTTCTGCAGGGAAGGGCCCAGAAATGTTTCTGTTGGACACCAGGATTCCAGAGCCATCCTTTGTGTTTGCTCTGCAGATCCGAAACGAGCTGGAGAAACACATGAACTGCAACTTGAAGGAATTCAAGGAATTTATAGACAATGAAATGCTGCTGATCCTGGGTCAGATGGACAAACCATCCCTGATTTTTGATCATTTGTACCTGGTGAGTGGCAGGAGCTCCAGGAGAGCTCTGCTGTGCTGTGTCCAATCCTTTGCCACTAGATGGTACTCCAGGCAAAACCAGGCTCTGCCTCTGGAACAAAGACTTCCCAGAGATGAACACTTTGTGCCCATTGGGTCTTTTTGTTGTTATTCTGGATAGAATCAGAGGAATTGCTTGTGTTTCAGGGCAAAATCTGCTATTTAACAGTTTAAAGCTTTCCCTTGTGAATGTCTGGGGAGAATCCAAGGTGTAACTATCCCCAGAGTTTCAGGATTTGCCTCACTTCGCATGTGTGGCATGTCTGGGATCACAGGTGCATTCACTTGGTTTCCCTGAGCTATTTCTCCCTGTGTTTTAAACTGCAGAGTGAGCAGGGGCAGGGATTTGGGATGAGCTCAGTCTCACCCTGGCCTAGAACTCACTCTGTGGGTGAGTTGTGCCCTGGTCCCTCCTTCAGCAGGTCCCTGCCTGCTCAGGACAGGACATCAATGCCCTGTTCCTGTCTCAGAGGCTGTTCCAAACGTTCCAGTCAGTTCAGGAGGATGGCTGGGGCTGGGGGATTGCAGAACCTGAGGGAAGGGGGCTGTTTTGGGACCCCTGGGAAATGTGAGTTTGTGGCTGTTGCAGGGCTCCGAGTGGAACGCGTCCAACCTGGAGGAGCTGCAGGGCTCGGGGTGAGTACTGCTCCTCCAGCTCCCAACCCTCCACTGTGTGCCTGCAATTCCCCCAGGACCCTGAGAGGACATTTGCAGGCTCTAAGGATGATTTTACCCCTCAGCCACGTGGTAACTTCCCACCAGCAGCTCTGTGGAGAAATCTCTCCAACCTCAGAGAGTGAAAATAACAAAACTTGTCATTGGTGAGGTGCATCAGGATCTCCATCCCCTAGTGCTCCTGTGCCAGGTGTCAATTCCTGCAGGCTGCAGAGGGGCAAAGGTTGCAGCACTAAGGAAAAAAATGTCCATTCAGATGGAGCAGAGCTGCCTGTGGATGAGCAAACTCCTCCTCACCTGCCTGGACAGGCAGCTCCAGGTGTCTCCCCCATCCCCATGGTGCTGCTTGGCTCCATTACCTGCCACAGTTTATGGATCAGGGAGAATTCTGCCCATAAATATTTGCTGCTCGCTCAAGGCCTGCACCAACCTTGCTGTAAGGAACTGAAATTCTTCACATTTCAGCACAGCTGAAAATGTTTCATTTGGAGTCCTTGGGAGCAGATGTCTGCACATCTTGGGACAAGGAAATCAAGCAGGGTGTTAATGATTATGTCTTGCATTGGGATATGCAGTGTCCAAAGGCAAAGCTGGACAAATTCTGAGACAAATATCCTGTGTCCTTGATTTTTCTCAGTGATAGGAGGTGATAAATCAATCTGGACATTCATTCTTGGGTACATTGTTATCCCTGCTGTGATATTTGGCAAGAATCAAGCTATAACATGTGACTCCCATGGTTTTGGTCAGAAAGAAGGGGAAGGGATGGGATTGCAGCTAAAACCTGCAGCTGGAGATGGTGATTCCTGGGCTGTGTTCCCAGATGATTCACTTCTTTCTGCATCCCCAGAGCTGTGTGGCACAGCAAGGAGTTCCTGGTTGGGTTACACAAACTCAGAGACAATAAATGGGATAAAATAAATTTCTCCCTCCTGTACCCAGGGTGTTTGGACACTTGGGATGTGCTGGCAGTGAGAGGTGGCAGAACAGCCCCTGTGTGCCCTGTGTTCCAGGAGTTTAGGATTAGGGCTGTAGACAAAACCTTACAGCTCATGTTGGGTTGGATTGCATGGATTCACAGTGTCCCTCGGGGGCTGTTTGGTGACCATGGCAGCTCAGGGTGTCTCTCCTGGTCCCACAGCATTGACTACATCCTGAACGTCACCCGGGAGATCGACAACTTCTTCCCAGGCCTGTTCGCCTACCACAACATCCGCGTGTACGACGAGGAGACCACGGACCTGCTGGCGCACTGGAACGAGGCCTATCACTTCATCAACAAGGCCAAGTGAGTGCTGGGACACCTGGCCCTGGGGAGGGCACATCCCAGCTCTCTGTGCCTCATCCTGGGCCCTCACAAAGCCACAGGAACTGCAGGACCTTGGCATCATCGTTCTGTGTACCTGGAGCTCCCTCGTGCCCTGTCCCTTCCTGGACTGGCATTAACCTGTCCTAGCCCAGCATTTTTGTCACTACTTTGTTTTGCTTCCGAAAGGAAATGAGGAAGTTTCCTCTTCTGGAGACGTTCTGGAGCTGCTCCAGCTGTGTCTGCTGTCTCTGCAGACAGAGCCTGTCTGTAGCCTCTACACTCAGCCTTTTCCCAGTGATCCCAGTACCCAAAGACTTGGATGGAGGCATAGTGGTCTCTGAAATGAATGAGGCTGCCCATCTCTAACTCCCAGCTTTTCTGGAGAGGGATTCTTCTCCTGGCCCTCATCATCCCAAGCATTCTCCCCTCCAGAGCCGTGCTGCAGGGTGGGCAGAGCAGGGAGCGCTGTCCCTCCTTTAGTGAATCCATAACAAATCCATAACCAGTGACATGGGATTTATCCTCCTGTTTGTCCTGCTGCAGGAAGAACCACTCCAAGTGCCTGGTGCACTGCAAGATGGGCGTGAGCCGCTCGGCATCCACGGTCATCGCCTACGCCATGAAGGAGTTCGGCTGGTCCCTGGAGAAGGCCTACAACTACGTGAAGCAGAAGCGCAGCATCACGCGGCCCAACGCCGGCTTCATGCGGCAGCTGCTGGAGTACGAGGGCATTTTGGACGCCAGGTAAGGCTCGGGGTGAGTGGGAGGGAAAGGAGCTGGTTGTGGATAACATCACAAAGGCTCTGTTGGTGTCATGGCCACAGAAGTGTGAGGGGTGTAGCCTGAAGGGTCAATGGTGCTAATCGTGCTTTTCTTAAACCTTCCCTGTGCCAGGCTCCCTGCGTGGAAATTAGCTGGGAGAGCTGCTCTGGTGTAATTCAGGGAGGGTTTCTCCGTGCTTGGGAAGCACGTTTGGATTTCTCAGCAGTCAGTGCTGCTCAGCACAGCATTGTTCTTGTTTTATGAGGCAGAAATGAGCTCGGGCCATTCCGGAGGCAAAGTGTTTGTGGTTCTGTGCCAACCCCAGGGCTCTGTCACTGCAAGGGCTGTAGTATTTATCTTCTAAGGACAGAGGAGAGAATTCTGTCCCCTGGTTCAGCAGGACCTCTGCCAAGGGACGTGCAGAGGGGTCGGTTTGGGGTGTTGTGCTCTGAGGGAGCTTCTGTGCCCTGAGGGGTCTCCCAAAGTCTGATCCCACCACAGCTGCACTCAGGGAACTGCTCTGGAATGGGCAGGTGTGGGGAAAAATATCCTAATGCTGAAGGTGGTTTGTGCAAGTGGGATCTCAGGTCTGGGCCCAGCCCCTGGGTTCTGGGCTGTGGAGATGGAAGGAAGCTCCTGGCACTGGGCATCCTACAGGGCAGTCACTCGTGTCCTTGTCCTCTCCCCAGCAAGCAGCGCCACAATAAACTGTGGAAGCAGCAGGCAGAGAGCAACCTGCCCCAGAACACCGACGGCACCACGGGCTCGGGAGACTTCTTACTGGAGAGCTTGGACATCGACCTGGAAAACCGCCTGGCTGACCTGGACATGCCTTCCCAGTCTGCCTACCTGGACAACCGGGCCGGCTCCGAGGGCTTCGGGTACTGCTTCCGCCGCCTCTCGGACACGCTGCTGGAGAACAAAATCGCCGGGGACAGGGAGGGCTTCTTCCACATGGAGCCGCTGGAGCGGGATGCCCTGGTGGGACAGCCTCCATCTGCACCTTCCCAGGGCAGGCTGCTGGAGATGGAAAAGGCCCCAGAGAGAGCGGAGCCACTGGCAGAGCTGGGCAGCTTCTGTGAGAAAGAGGCAAAGAAGAAACTGGACTTCAGCCCCAGGAAGGGAAGGATGGTCCTTGGGGAGCCAGGGGAGGACGGTGTCAGGGAGGAAAATCCCATGGAAAAGTGGAAGCGGCGTTTGTCCATGCACAAGGAGGAGAGCAGGCTCAATAGGGAGAACTTGAATAACAACAACAGCAAAAGGAGTTGCCCAGAGGATTTTGAGGTGCGTATGGAGGTGAGATGGAGGTGATTGGCATGGCTGACTCTGCTGCAAGTGAAACTGCTCTTCTCATCCTCATAGCCCAGTTTCATTTGACTTGGATAAAGCCTTTCATTCCATGATGAGCTTCTCCCCTTTCGAGGCGCTTCTCACCAGGGCTTTGCTTGCCCGAGCTGTGGATGTAGATGCCAGAGAGTGCCCAGTGAGTGCCCTGTAAAGTGCTGTGGGCAGCTCGCTTGCATGACCCTCGCTTGGCACGGTAGGTATTCCTTGGAGACACTGTCTGCTGGGAAAGCACGTGGCTTTAATTCCTGCTGCAGGGCCTGAGGTGGAAATGGGCTTTGTTCCAGATCTCTTTGGCTGTCCCACACCTTGTGTGCGGTGCTGGTGTCTGTTCTGTGCTCGTTGATCCGTCCCTGTTTTCTCTCCTGCAGCACGATGCCGTGTTTGGGATCCTCAGCAAGGTGAAGCCTTCCTACCAGTCCTGCACTGACTGCATGTACTCCTCAGCGGGGCTGGGCCCCGACCCCTTTGGGGAGCAGTGCGAGAGGCTCAGTGCCAGCGCCGCACGGCGCAGCAGCACCATCTGCACCCAGCCCCCCCTGCTGTCCCACCTGCACTCCCACCTGATGGAGCACCTGCCCAGCCGGGCACCCCCCGAGGAGCCAGGCAGGACTAAACATAACGAGGCTCTGCTCCCTCTGGCACCAGGAGCCGGGGCTGTGGAGGTTGGCATGTGCAGGTCACTGGATCAGCACTGCGGCCTTTTGGAGAGAGGGAAAGATGCGCCAAAAACCCCCGAAAAAACTCTGCTGCCCAGAAGAAACTCCCACTGTGACAGGAGCCTCCTTCACGCAGAGGTGGTGAGGGAAGAATCTCTGGCCAGAAGGGACCCCAGACCTACCAAGGACCTGAAGTACCTGTTGTTCAGCAAAGACTTGGAAAAGCCGAGCGCCAACAGTTACTTGATGCAGCACCAGGAGTCGCTGCTCCAGCTGCAGAAAGCAGGGTTGGTCAGGAAGCACACCAAAGAGCTGGAGCGCCTCAAGAGCCTGCCCTCAGACCCCTCAGCAGTGCTCAGGGACAGCCCCCTGGGCAGGGTGGACTCCAGCATCGTGGAGGAAAGCGAGGACTTGATGGCCCATCCCAGCCTGGTGCCTCTCCTGGCCCCGGCCCAAATGGTGCCCGGAGATGCCGAGAACGACGTGGAGAAGCTGGGGGTGAAGCGTGTCCTGGAGGGGATCTCCCAGAAAACCTCCACGCCCGCCGGGTACCGCCTGGAGCACACGAGCAGCTTCACCAAGGACTTCCTGAAGACCATCTGCTACACCCCCTCCTCCTCCCGCAGCTCCAACCTGACCCGCAGCTCCAGCAGCGACAGCATCCACAGCGTGCGGGGCAAGCCCGGCCTGGTGAAGCAGCGCACGCAGGAGATCGAGACCAGGCTGCGCCTGGCCGGCCTCACCGTGTCCTCACCCCTGAAAAGGTCCAATTCCCTCGCCAAGCTGGGGTGTCTGAACCTGTCCTCCGAGGATTTGTCGAGTGATGTGGACGTGGCCACCATCACGGACTCCAAGGAGGCCGTGTCCAGCGAGTGCTCCGTGCTCTGTGAGCCCCCGCCGAGGAGCGCGGACGGCACCTCCAAACCAGGGGTGAAGCCTCTGGCTGGGAACTTGAAGAACACGCTTTGGATGGGCAAAAGTTGATGCTTTGCAGGGGGAGGAGGGGGCTGGATTTTGGGGGTTTGCAGAATTTATTCATTACACCAGTGCTGTTTTATCATCTGACTTGCAGCAGCTCGTCTGGTGCCACCTCCTCATCCCCTCTTTGTGCTCCGAGAGAGGAGGAAAGGGGCACGATGGGTCACAATGAAGGGCACAAGGGAAATGTGTTGCATGGCTTAGAGGAGGACTTGGTGTGTGACTTGCCTGTTGTCCTGCAGGATACTCTTCCTAGTACTGTTTGCCAAGTGTAATAATGTGGATTTGTGTGTGGTTATGGATAGATATTTGTATCTCTATCTATATCTAAAATGCTGAAATATTCTGTTTCAAAGACTCAAAATAATTATTCATGACTTTTTTTTACAGAACAAACGCAAGTCTCTGTTTAAACAGGGCACTTGTGGAAAATCCTTAAAATGGTGACACGCACACTACCTCTGTTCTCGCTGGCTTTTTGTCCTGTTGTTTGGGGCTTTTATCCAAAAGGCTTTTCCCAGAATTCTTGCTGTTGTTTGAAGGAATTCCTTTAGCTGTAAAGGCCTGGAGGAGTGTGGACACAGAGGCTTCCCCAGGCTTCGCTGGGAGGTGACAGAGTGCTGAGCTGTGTCTGTAGGGATGCTGTGACCTGATGTCACCCTGGCTGTTGCTGTCACAGGTGTTGTGTTTTTGGGGTGTTCTGCTGTTGTTGTGGTTGGTGTTGTCCCAGTGCTGACAGAGCCTGGCCAGTAGTTGCCTGTGGACCCTCGTGATGTGAAGCTGTGTCAGTGTCGTGGGTGCTCCGGGGACCCTCTGTCACTGGGCTGTGGGTGACATGAGGTGACTGAGGAGGGGTGGCTCTCCTGGACCCCGGTAGGTGACAGAGTGTCTTTTGTGGTTGTGCTGTTGGTTTTGTAGGATGGTCCCTGTGCCCAGGGAGCTGCTGGAGGAGTCCTGGGTGTTGTTTATGGTGGGCATCAGGAGTTTGGGTGCCACAGCCAGGCTGGGCCTGTCCCAGAGCTCACAGGGCTGAGAGAGCCACGTGAACCCTGCTGGGGGGAGCAGTCGGACAGAAACACGGACAGGTCTGAGAGAGGCGTTGGAGGAAGGATGGGCAGCCAGGGACTGTCTGTGCTCTCAGTCCAGTGTTGCCCCCTCCTGCCAGGGCTGCTGTTTGGATTCCAAAGGGAATTCACATTTTCTGTGAATATTTTTGGCAGCCAGCCTGGTCAAGAGCTGCTGCATGCGAGCCCTTGCTGAGTCCAGGGGGAAGAGCTTGGAAAGCGAGCAGGGGATGTGCTCCAAACCTCTGATCCCATCTGAGGCCTTGTGCCTTTAGGTGATGTTTTGAAGTAGATTTGAGAGGTCAAAGAGGTGGATTTGCTCACCCTGGCTGTGAGTGTGAGTATTCCCACATTTTAAAATCTCCATGGAAAGGCTTTCTTGCAACTGTCCTCTGTGGTGGGGCAGAGCCAGGCTGCAGCAGCTGCTCTGAACTGTATTGATTGAAAATCCAGTGTCTTGAGGAAGGGAGCTGTGCATTTTCCTGCCCTAAATGCCTGGAGTTCCCTTTTTCCCCTTAAGCATAAAATCCTGCATGTTTCATTTGTGTGAGAAATTGTAGGGACAGGCAATCAGTGAATAATTGTCCCTCCTGAAAGAGTCTGAATTTGATTTGCACTTGCTCCACCCGGGAGTGCTGGTGTGGAGCAAAAGCTGCTTTGGGAGGGAAGTTTTGGAAGAGCCTCTGCTTGTTTGGGCTGAGGCAGCGCTGGGTCGTGCTCAGGGCAGGATGAAACCCCACAAGCCAGGGCCGGATCCATTCCCTGTGTTTGGATCATCTTTATCCTCCTTTGCACCCAGATTCAGATTTGGGAAGGGGCGAACGGGAGGCCTGGGGCTGTTGGGTGCCGCAGGGTCAGAGCAGCACCTGGGGAACCTCCGTGTCCCCTCCCCGGGACAATTCCATTGTCACCTTTGGCTTGCCAGGGTTGCCCACAGGTTATTGTTCTGTGTGTGCTGCCGACCCTTCCCATCACTGCCTGGCTGAGGGAAGAGGTGCTGGGAACGGTTTTGAATGAGTTTGAAAAATTCCGTGAACTGATACAAGCGAACATCTGATTTCCTTCCTGTTTCTCGAGTGCCTGCCGAGTTCTGCCGCGTCCATCCTGCCGCGTTCTGGGCTCAGCTCGGCACCCTCCGCCTTCCCCTGCTGCTGCTCCCGCCTGGCTCTGGCTGGATCAGCCCCAGGCTTCCCTCCGGGCTCGGAGCTCCCTCCCTGCGTGCCCGGGGTGCAGACACGGCTTGGTGGGAGCTGCTCCGGGAGCTCCGCTGTGCCATTCCCGGGGGGTTGTAGCCAAACTCCCCCGTCCCGTCGGGTTTGTTGCATGACAAGGTTGATGTGCTTGTCCTCCCCACGTGTCGTACGTGTCCTTACGATGGAGTGCCTTACTCATAGTTTACAAACACTGTGTATCTGCTGAGCTGTTGGACTCTGCTGTTTGCTGTTCTCTAGGGAGTTTTTGGTGCTTTTGGTGTTTCCGATGGCAGTGAGGCCATCCCTCCTCCTGTCCTGCCCTCCTGTCCCCGCCAAGCTCGGCACTGCTCACCTGCTACCGCTTCCCTCTGCTCTGGGCATGGCAGAACCGAAGGGCTCCGTGACAGCCGCGGTGCCAGCGGCTGCTCCCGGTGTCCCATTTATCCCATTTTTCCCATTTATCTATGCATCGCTGCCGGAACGCGGGCGGGGTGTGCAGGGACACATCCCATCACCCACCACGCTTTGCTCGGCAGATCCAAACCCCGTCCCGTCCTGCCAGAAATCCTGAAATGCACAATCCGGCACCTCATTCCCAGTCCGGGTGGTGTCGCTCCGTGCAGCAGCAGTGCCCGACCCCCGGGAGCCCTTCCCGTGCCGGCGAGGTTTGTCCCGGCCGTGTCACCGAGCGGTGGGGACAGTCCCGGGCAGTCCCTGAGGAGGGGGTGAGTGATGTGTAGCTGTTCTGTGCATTGCTGTACTCCATAACAACGTTCCTTTATTCCATGGTATTTCTTATCCCAATTTTATATGGAAATCTGCAGGATTTTTGTACTGTATGCCCGCGGGAGGGATGCATCATGCACTTTTTTTTTTTTTTACTTTTGTTTGTAAAAATGTCCTGGATATTTTATGTTCATCTTGTGAGGAAAAACAAATAAACTTTTTTTTTCCTTTTACAAGTGAGTTTTGTAGCTTTGTTTGGAGGTGGGGAAGGAACAGACGCTGAAGGGGTGGAAAGAAAAGGAAGGAATGGGATATATCCCAGATGTCTACCCTGTGTTATTGTTGCCCATCTATCCTGGCTCTGCTTCCCTCATTTTTGGGTCCTGGCTGTTTTCTGATGCTCCTGAAGGCTGGATCCAGAGGAGCAGGATGGAAATCAGTCATTCTCACCTGGTTTCTTCAGAGACCCCAGCCTGGGTTCAGGAGCAGCCTCTCACCTTCTGGAAAGGATGCCAGCCATGGAGCAGTGGCACGTGGAGAAGTGACACCTGCACCTTGCTGAGCCTGGAAAATCCCACCTGGGAGAGGCCTTGGTGCGGCCACAGCAAGGTGGGCTGTGGGGTTCCACAGGCCTGTGCTGCTCTCCTCAGCAGAGCCTCATGCCACGTGTGCAATCCCGGGAGCTCCCACAGGGACTGGCATGGACAGCAGCTCCCTGGCTGGGGAAATCACCTGCAAACGATCGAGGGCGCTGCCCTGGGCCACCAGGGGTGGGTTTGGAGCATTTGGGCCTCCTTCCCCTGAGGATATCCCCAGGGAGGGATGGATCTGCAGGTGTGGGAGCAGCTCTGGCACAGCCTGGGCAGGTGAAGAGCAGCCTCCTGCTGTTGTTTGAGATCCTGGAGCACAGCCTGCCCCTCAGCCAGCACGGTTTTGGGGGCAGTGTTTGCCCCCAAACTCACACATCCCTTGGCTGGATGGACAGAGGCATCGCTCCCTGCTCAGCTCAGCTTCCTGAGGATGGAGCCTCCCCACGGAGCCATTCCTGGCTCTGGAGGTGGGTGTGAGTTGGGTATGGGGAAGGAACCACAAGCTGGGACTGTGGAATGGCTGGAGCGTGCCCAGGCTGCCGGTGAGTCCCTGGCTGTTTTTTTGTTCTTGTTAGGATTGGAAATTGGTCCTTTTCGGAACGGTTCCTCACGGCTGAATGTTACATCCTGTTGTGATGTTGCCATGGCAAAACCAGGCAACATCTGGAGCAACACAAATTCTCTCTGGCGACCAGGGAGGGTTTATTTATAGCCTTGCTGACCAGAGGAGATGCCTGAGCCTGGAGCTGCTGTGGGCAGGGGCAGCCTGGCACTGGGTGCCCTCCTGGCTGGGATCTGGGGTGGTGGGAAGGTGCAGGGTCCAGCTGTGCCCCTCGTCTGTCCCCCTTGGAGGAGCTGCAGGTGCTCCAAAGCTGATCTCCTCAAGGACCCTCTGATGGGAGGACAGTTCCCTGGCAGCATTTCCCAGTTCCATGTGGAGTTGGGGTGGCGAGCAGGTACTCCAATGGTGGTTTAGGGTGAGAAGATGAGGTTTAACAGGAGGATGAGGCTGATTGTAGCTGCAGGAAGGACTCTGGGGGCTGTGGCTGCATTTCCACGCTGGCAGAGGAGAAGCTGCTCTCTGGCAGTGGTTCTCCAGCTGCCTGCAGCCCCAGGATGATGCCTCTGTGCCCGTTCCTGCTGGGCTGTGGCTGAACGGCTGCTCTGGCCCCTGGAAAAGTGGAAATGTAAATATTTTTCTAAGCAGAAGCTGCAAGTCAGTGCTGCCAAGGCCAGAGGAGCTGGTTCCTGCAGCGGGCACAGGCCGAGCTGTGCTGCCAGTCAGGTTTGCTCCCGCCTCGGTGTGTATTCCCTAAAAGTCTCTTCCTCCCTCTGTTTGAAGGACAGGACAGCAGCAATGCTGCAGCAGCTGCCATTGCCTTTTATGCAGAGGGTTCAGGAACAGAACCACGTTGGTGCTGTGTCAGAGTTCTGAGCAGCTCCCTGGAACATGGGACACAATGCCCAGGGCAGGTCCCAGGACACAGCTGTGTCCCTTCCACACCAACCCTGGGCTCTGCAGTCCCCACACAGGACAAGCTCAAACCACCACAATATCCCCAAATTGTGAGGGTTTGTGAGAAGCATAGAAGGAATTTGGTTTTGTCACGAGGGCTTGAGGGGAACACCCAGAATTACTGATCGGGTCACAGTGCAAATGTTGAGTGAGTTCATCCCATGGGAGAGGTGACTTGGCTGTGAAATTCCTCACTCCTGCACCTGCCAGCACACCTTGCTCAGCATTTCTGTACCTGTCAGGACTGCTGCTGCCAGGTGCTCCTGTTACTGTTGGCGGGAGCAGCAGGAGCCCGGCCACCAGCCCTGATCCCACTGGGAGCTGGTTGTGTTTGCTCTGGACACCCTCGGCAGGGATTTAAGACTTCCAGTGGAAACAAACGGGGTTTTGTCTGTGCAGAGCAGCTCTGCAACATGCACTGATAAAGAACAGTCCCAGCGAGGGGCCTGGCTGGCTCCAGGCTGATAAGGGCTGGGATAACCCTGATCCCTCACTCCTTCCCCTCGGCAGTGGCTGGGATTCACTCCCAGCATGGGACACAGGATGAGGCAGTGGCATCGTGACCGTGGTCCAGGTGTCACCCACGCAGCTGCTGTGTGTCTGTGGTGCTCAGAGGCTGCCTGGGTCCTTGAGGTCTCTGGATGAGGCGCTGTGGGATTTTCCAGCCTCATGGAATATCAAGAGACGCCTTTGGGCTGGGGCCAGGCTCTGTTTGCCAACTCTTTAGACGACACTGGGGTAACTCAGCCCCAACAATGCAGAGGTGCCTGTGCAGGCAGCTCTTTTGGGATGATCTAGGTGTTTTCCTGCATCCTGCCTCGGGATGCTTCCCAGCTCGGGGAACCATAAAAGGCAAAGCACAGGGCAGCGGCTGGGCTGGGAGCTGAGCTGGGAGCTGCGGCTCACTGCAATGCCAGGCATCCCAGCTGTGTACAAACGGATTAGAGCCCTCCAGCTCTCCGGCTCCACCACCATCCGGAGGGTTATCCAAAGGGAGCAACGTTCTGCTTGGAGGGTTATTTAGAGAAGTGCCCAATGCATTAATAGGGATTTTTGATAAGTTGTGTTTTGGAGTTTCTGCAGGGAAAGTTGTGTCTCAGGCTGCTGTCAGGCTCCTGTGTTTATCTCAGGCAGCCGGCCTCTGTCACAGCAATTCCCTTTTCCATAACGTATTCCCGCAGATCATTCCAGCTCTCCAGCTCTGCCCCGTGCTCTCTGTGCAGGCAGCATCTCTCCCTCGAGCTCTGGGACGCAGCCCAAGGCTGAGTGCTGCTTCCAGGGAAGGAGCACTGGGGGAGCCGCTCCACGTCCCACGGGCGTAGGGAAGGGAGGAGGGAGCAGTGCCGGGGGAATGGATGCAGGTTCCCTTCTCTCCTTGGAACCCACAAGGAGCTGGCAGAGGTGATTCTGCCCAGACAGCCTGGCAGAAAATCCCTCTGGAAGCTGCAAAATTGGAGGCAAGCCGGGATTGCTGCACAGGACTGTGGGGAGCTGTTGCTGGAGTTGTTTGGGGAAAGAGGAGAATCCCTGGAGAAGGATGCAGATGGCAAGCAAGTCCTGACTGTGAAGTGACATGGACCAGCAAATTAGCAGCTGGAGGGGATTTTTCCAGTTATCCAGGTGGGATGTGTTTGGGTAGGGACCAGAGTGGCATCAGCTGTGCTAGGTGTGGTGTCAGGAGTGGCAGAGCAGGGGCTCCATCGTGCCAATGGGATGTTCCTCTCCGCTGGCCATGAGGCCAAGGAACGCCGGTTCACATGACCCAGGCTCCGACGCTTCCAAGTGCCGCCGTCTCCCAGAGCAGAGCGAGGAGGAGGCGGTGCTGAAAGCCCGCCGAGACCCAAGGTGGGAAAAATCTTGGCTGGCCAGTCCCAAAGCATTTGGAACCAGGAATTATAGTGACAGATCTCCCGGCCATGGAAGCCTCCACCTGGCAGTACCGTGGATATTTACGGGATGACACAACTAAGGCGAGGGGGAGAGACTGCCCAGCTCCCCGGGGAGACTCTGCAGGCACCTGTGAGGATTATCCACTGCTGCAGCTCAGCCAGGAGGGCCTGGGACACAGCCGGGAGCGGGGGGACCGGCCCGACCTCCGCAGCGACACCGCAGGCCCTGCCAAGAGGTCAGAGATGAGCAGCAGCGGGCAGAGAGGGCAGTGGGGGCCGGCAGGGGAGCTGTGCCTGGAAGAGCATCCCGTGTCCAAAGGGTGCAGGAGAGGGCGGGAGGGAGAAGCCCCTCCAAAGGTGTACGAGCTGGAGGTGGTGCCCAGGCGGGTGGGCACGGGCAGGACGGTGAGGCCGGTGGTCTACAGGCTGGAGGAGAGCGAGTACCGGCGCCTCATCCAGGAGGCAGAAACGGAACCTGAGGAGGAATGGGAAGAGGCAGAGGACACGCTACCCTTGATCCAGGAGGGCTACGCAGGGGATGGGAAGGTGGCAAGCCCGAGCCTCAGCAGGCTCAACTCCTTGGAAAGAGTCCTGAGGAGGCAGATGAGCCGCTCGGACTCGGAAAGCAGCGTGGAGGGCAGGCAAGTGACCAAACTGAGCCCCAAGGGCCCCTCGGAGGGGAACAAACCGACCGTGCCCGTCAGGTCCGACAGCTTCGAGCTCATGGATTACATCCTGCAAAACAAGCAGGATGCAGGCACACCTGTCCCCTACATCCCCAGGGACAGCAGCAGGGACAGCCTGAGGCAGGCACGGAGCTTTGCCCCCCAGCCCGATGGAACACTCGAGCTGTGCCAGAACGGCCAGGCCAGCGAGGAGGATCCGGCCAGGAAGCCCGAGCCAGAGCAGCAGGTAGTGAAGAGCCTCGAGAGAATGGTCCCTGCGGTCACAAATTATCATCCCTCGGTGGCCAGAGACACCGGGAAGCTTTCAAGACAGAGCAGCAGCCATCTCCCGGACAGCAGGGAGCAGCTCGGGGGTGAAGCTGATGAACTCGATTCCTACATCCCGAAAAGAACCCCCCCGGCCCCCCCTGTCAGGACCCACAGCAAGGAGTGCCTGGCTCTGAGTATGAGCAAGGCCGTGGCGCTGACGGAGGCGCTGCTGGAGCCCCTCGGCGATGAGGCCAAGGCTGGCAGGGAGCAGTGGGCAGCGGCGGGCACGGAGCTGCTCCCTGGAGGCAGGACTGCGGGAGGAGGGGGCTCGGAGGAGCCGGAGCGGAAGGGGAGGCAGAGTCAGGAGGATGAGAATGTGCTTAAAGTTGCCGATGCCAAGAAAACCTTCGAAAAGCCCAAAGCGTCGGAGGGGACGGCAGCAGCACCAGCACCCAAAAAAGGTGAGGAGTGAGGGGTCCCGGCTCTGCCGTGGGGCTGGGGGGTCCTGGAGGTCGCAGTTCCAGGGGAGGTGGGAACATTGCCGTGGGTGGGAAATAGCTGCCGGGAATAGCCGGGTGACAGACGGGATGTGCTCAGAGCACAAGGAGTCTCCTAAAGAGGCAGGATGGGAATCAGGTGTTGGTTCAAAGCCCTTCGTGCAGTGCAAGAGTTTTGGGGAAAGACTTGTTTTGTCAGACATAAGTACAATATTCTGCTTCTCACAGCAGCTACAGTGCAGCAGTGTCCATAGGGTGCATCCTCCCACTGCCGTGTGGGATTATTTGCCTCTATCTCTCCAGGCACTGGGTGAAGCAATGTAATTTTATTTTAGCTATAAAAAAAGCAGCATTATTTTCTCTAAGTTCTTTTTCTCCTGCACTGTGACTTCACTGAATGAGCCATTCAGGAGAATGACATCAACTTGGAAACCCTTTCACTGAAAAAAATATGGAGAAGTGAACTCTGTTGAAATTTTCCTGGTAAAACAGCAGTTCTGTGAAAATAGGAAGGATAGAAATGAGTGTTTGTGTGAGAGTTTGCATCCCGCAAGGAGCCAGGCGACCCACGCTGCTTAACTCCCATCTTCTGTTCAGTGACAATCTGCAATTGTGCATTTCCTTATAAGGGAAAATAAGTGTTTTAAGGCACAGGAAATCTGTGGTGGCTTTGAACTGAGTTTGCTTAAAAAAAATAGGTGTGATGTGTTACTGTCGCGACAGAGTCGGAGCGAGAACGTGGCACAGTTTGTGCGTGTCAGGGATGACAAAACCCCTGCAGGGATGACAAACAGCTCCTGTGCTCTCAGGAAGCAGCTGAGGACACACTGTAGGATGTAAGGAAAAAGAGGTGGGAGATGTTTGTCACTGCAAGCACTGCCAGGCTCAGAGCAGGGAGCAGGGTGCTGGTGTCTGTGTGGATCTCCACACCCCCGGAGGTGGAGGCTTTCTGGTGTCACTGGCACAGCTGGGCTGGAGCTTCCCCTCAGCCACACCGGGCACTGGGATGTTTGATCAGCTCATCCTCCCCGGGATGGAAGGAGCAGGTGGATGGAATAGGTCTGGCAGAAGAAGGGGTGAGAAGGGATACAAGGAATCAGCTCCCTCCCCAAGGCAATACCAGAGCCCAGTCCCTCCTGACACATTTTTACCTCCTTGCTCTCCAGAAGAAACAGGGAGGGAGGGTTGAGACAGTATTTCAGGGCTGAAGTGTAGAAATGTTGTAATGAAAAAAACACAGACTCACGGAATTGCCCTGGTTGGGAGGGACCTCAAAGCTCATCTCATTCCTCCCCCTGCCTGGGCAGGGACACCTTCCACTGGAGCAGGAACAGCTCCCATTCTGCTTTATCCATGACAGTCTGCTGGGGTTTAAAAAACTGGGTTAAACTTTGATCTTCCCAAATCTCAAACACCTCACCTGGACTTACCCTCATGTGTTTCCTTTCTTATATCTCTGATTTTTCCAGCACCTTTGGTCCAACCTGATCCTAGACAGCAGAGAGAGAAACAGAAGGAGATGGCAAAAGAATTCCAAAGTGCTTGAATAGTGAGGCTCTGTGATCAGTGCCCAGGAACCCAACACCCAGCCCTGGCTTCTTCCCTGATTTTTTCCTGTTGTTCAGGATGATAGGAACTGTCCATCCCAGCATATTCATGTTGTAAATAAAATACAGCTTGCTTTTTTTTTTTTTTCCTTTTTCTTTTTTTTTTTCTTTTTTTTTTTTTTTTTCAGTTCTGCTTTCTTGTCTCTCTCCTCCTCGTTAATCATCCGGAGACAGCAACAAAGGAAATCCCATCTGTTGCAAGCAATTGCTTTGGGTTTATTTGGTGGCCCAACATTTTAATTAGGTATTGGGACCTACCTCCTTTTCACTGCAGAAATAGAAAAGAAATGAAAATATATTTCACAATCCTCTCTAATGATGGAGAAAAATACATGGGGAAATAGATTAGCTTGAAATTAGAGGTTTCTTTTTGCTGTAAAAGCTCATTTTTTTGATGCCTTTCTTCCAGCTGAGTTGGGAGGGATGTGTCTGACACTGATATTGCTGCACAAAAGGTGTGAGAGTGGGGAGATGCAGTAATAGATGTGCTGGATGAAATCTATTGTAAATCATTAATAACAATAGCATTAATTATTAATGCACATCCTGGCCTAATGTTCACTCATTCCTTATCCATCCCCAGCATCCTGCAGCCTGTCCAGTGGCACAGGAGCGATGTCAGCACGGGCCCTGATTCACCACAGTGGATTTTATTGTCCTTTGGGGAGGGGGCTGTGAATGACCCCAGTTCTGGGGTCTGGAAGCAGCACAGTGATGGTTCCACGTCACACAGAGCTGGCAATAAAGCTCAGGGGTGGTGGCTCCCAGCCCTGTCCTTTAATCCATGATTTCCTCTTTTGTTGTTGTCACCCTCAGACACTTCTCCCTTCCTGGCTGTTGTTCCAGAGCATCTGATGGAACATTTTGCTCTCCTTACCTTCATTCCCTAATTCTACAGCTCCCCTTTCTGGCCAAGGATTGAATAAGGCCAGTCCAGAGGGATTTTGCTCTCCCTGTCTCTCCAGCCAAACCCCCTGCAGGAGCTGGGGAACACTTCCCTGGGCACTGCACATCCTCCCAGCCAGACACAGAATCGATTTTCCATTATCCAGAGCCCTTTTGTGGTGGCTCTGAGGACAATTTCATCTTAGCAGCTGCTCAGCAGTTGATGATCATGGAAATGTCTCCTAAAAACCAGGATTGGGAGTAGTTTCATAAAGCTGCCCCTGGCACTTGCTCTGTGCCCACAGACATGGAGGAATCAAGGCAGAGAAAGGAAATTAATGCTGAGAGTAAATCTAATTCCACTCAGGGAAAGTGGAGTGGGGAGGATTTGGCACTGCAATCAGTTCAGAGATTCTCAGAATGGTTTGGGTTGAATGGCACTTTAAAGACCATCTTATTCCAACCCCCTGTTATGGGCAGGGAACGTTTCCCTGCACTAAAAAAATCACTAAATCCCAATAATGTTGAGTGAAAGGTAAGATCACATTCCTGATTTCAGCAGGAGCAGCTCTTCCCAATGCTCCTGGGCCTGGCCTTGATGGGATCCCTAAATTATGGAAACCATAGAAGAGGAAATATAAAAATATTCAAATTTCATGTGAAATAACCTAGTACTTCCTGATAAATAAATATTATGATAAAGTAAATATAATAATATTAATAATAAATCAAAAGGCTTCAGAAATAAATATATAAATTAGGACATAAAAGTCCTTGAAAAGCTGTATAACTTGGATATGTGCAAACACAGGGTTCAAGACTGTCCTGCATGGCATATTTTGCTTGATTTAGAAGTTAAGCTGCAAAATAACAGGACTTTAAACTGCTGATCTCTCTAAACCCTCCCTAAGCCATTTCCCTCCATTCAGAACATATTTAGCAACGAGGATTTCAGCAAAACAAAATGTTTCAGACAAATTCAGCCCTCCAGTGACCTCACTGGTTCCAAAAATGGGGTTTGTCACCCCTTTGGGTGGCTCAGAGACACCAAACTGAAGAAATTAATCAAAATTTCTCCTTTAAAAAAGGTGCCTCAGGTGTTTCTTTTCCTCTTCCAGCTACAAACACGGTGGGGAAGGCTGTGGGACACACCTGATGTGGGCCTTGGGAAGCACATCAGGCCCATCCCAGGAGCAAAGCAGGGGGATTTATTGCAGGGATGGAATTGATGCATATTTGCAGGAGGCTAAATTTAGCAGCTGACATAAGTTTCAGAGGTGGAGTCTGTAGCCACGGTGCTGTTTCCCTATAAAGGCTGTGAGATAGTTTGCAGCAATCCTGCAGTGATGTAGCTGAGGGGAAAATATGTGGGATGGCTAAAAGTGGATTTTTAAAATAAATTCTGAATTTCTGCAATATGTGCTAACCAGGTGCTGGTAAAATGGGGTAAAAATTTGATGTGTTTCTCCTTGTAGCTGTAAGGGTTTGGTGTTTTTTTCTATAGAAAAATTAGGATTTGTGGCATATTTTGACAAGTTGTTTCACTTGCAGCACTGTGGATAACATTTAAATTGTTTGTTAGGGTGGTTTTACTCATCTGAAGTGATGAAAATTAGTGGTTACAGCAGAACCAAAGTGCACATGTAAAACCTGAGCTGTTTCTTCTGTTTGTTGGAAAATTCAGCCTAAAATTCCTGTAATTTCTGCCTCACTTTGTGATCTAAACAGCTCATTAATCCCAGACAGGATCTGGGTGTTCTTTGGAGTGTTTCCATCCAGCTGTTTTAGGAAGCTGTGGTGAAAATTCCACAGGTATTATTTCCACCTGAGTCCATCTTTAGCGACTCTTCCAGCACTGTGTCGAGCAAGGAATTTTCATCTCTGCAGGATCCACCCTTCCCAAGGCAGCTCTTGAGAGGATTAGGCTTCAATCAGATTTCTCAGGACAAATTTCACTTTTGTGTCCTCTGTGTGTCACTTTCTTTTCAGTTGGAGGCCAAAAATCTTCTTTGGTTCCCCTTCTGAGCTGGGTGGGCAGTGCTGGGTGCTGCTGCCTTCATTCCTGTTTTCCAGTCCAGGCTAAAGCATCTCTTGGTATATGATTAAAATATCAGTTTTATAAAATTTAATTCCCACACACAGTTTTGAGACTTCTAATAAATTAAGGATGGGCAAGCAGGACTCTCAGCTCTGTCACTGACTCATTCTGTGACCTTCAACACATCATGTACGTACGTGGAAAATGTGAATCACAACCTAAACTCCCTAAACTCTGGCTTACCTTCGGCTCTGCTCCAAGGATGCTTTCGTTTTCTTCTCTTTTAGCTTTAAAGGGATTGTTTGAGGGAGCAGAGTGGTGTAATTGTGCTGGGCTGGTTTTCAGAAAGAAGCTATTGATTAATTTCAGGGCAATTGTCATGGGCAAGGGTGTAGCCTTGGCACTCCAATCTCTCTGTAATTTTTTTATCAAGGTGTTACTCAGTAGGTGAGAGAGGCTTTCCCCGCTTGTTGGATCAGCAGTTACATTTAGTGTCAATGGTTAATAAATGCAGGATAACATTTGTTTAATCTGTAGCTACTGATGTTTCCATCAGCTGTGACAGTCAGACCAGGACAAATGTATCTAGGGGTTTTAACACCAGCTATCACTCACAGTGGGTAATTCATGGTCCTGTCACTGCTCCATGGGGGAAGAGCAGGGCTCTCAGCTCAGCTCATCACGACACATATTCCTCCAAATTCTGAAGGATTAGAAGAGAAATTAGCGGAGTGGTGCTCCCCTGAAACATCACCTCCCCCCTTAAGCATCAAACCACATGCAAATGAACGCGCAAACGTCGGCCCAAGCGGATGAGGAAGCTCGAGGAGTTTTGGTTTTGGCCATGTATGGTAACACTGAGGGCTGTGGGCTCTGCCCGGGTGTTGCTCTCCCGCCCCTCGGGCTCCCTGAGGCCGCGATGGCCCCGAGTATGGCAGCGTCACCTGTGTGCAGCCAGGTGTGTGTGCAAAGTGCTCATCTGAGCTGTCACAACAGATACAAACCTTACACCTTGAAGCGCAGCATCCCCAAATTGCCGCAGTACAATGGGGAGAATCTCTGGTCTCGAACCTCTGCCGTGGTGTCTTGTTGGTGTGTGGTTCTTTGCTGGGATCAAGCTCTGCAGTCTTTAGCAGGGGTTTTTGTCACTGTCCTTTTTTCACCACAGCCACTGTGATTTGGTGTGACAGCGTGAGGTGACGCGGTTGTTTTCTTGTGGAGCTCCTGGTTCTCCTCAGCGTTGCCTCTGAGGACAGCAGGCTCATCTCACCCCTCAGCGAGGACACGGCCAATCCCTCAGGGAGGACATGATCGGTCCCTCAGGGAGAACAAGATTGGTCCCGCAGGGATGTCATGACCGGTCCCTCAGGGAGGACATGACCGTTCCCTCAGGGAGGATACAATCGGCCCCTCAGGGATGAGGCGATCCGTGCCTCAGGGATGACATGATCGATCCCTCAGGGCAGACACGGCCGATCCCTCAGGCATCGGATGATTGATCCCCAGGGATGACACAACCGGTCCCTCGGAGCGGACAGGACTGGTTCACAGGGAGGACACGGTCGGTCCCCAGATCGGACACGATCGACCCCTCATGTCCCTCATGACCTCCCGCCCCCAGTCGCCGCTGAGGGGCGGCGGGGCGGAGCCCGAGAGCGCGCGACCACGCGTGGTGGCGAGAGCCGCACGGCCATTGGTTGGCTGACCCGTCACTCACTGCTTTGACCCGCCCCCCACAGAGAGCTGCTGGAGCGGGCGGGGCCAGACTGAAGGGGCGTGGTCCGTTCTGGGCGTGGTCAAGGAGGGGGCGGGACCCGCGGCCGCTCTGCCCCGCCCCACCCCGCGGCGCTCAGTCGGGCGGCGGCGGCGGGCGGAGGAGGAGGCGGAGGCGGCGGCTCCGCCGGGCTGAGGAGCGGACGCGGGAGGCGGCTCGGGATCGCGGTGCGGCTCGGGGGCGGTGAGGGCGAGCGGAGAGAGCTGGGCAGCACCAGAGCTGGGGCTGCGGCAGGGCGGGCGGCGCGGTACCCGCGGGAGGGAGCCGGGCAGGGCGGGGGTCCGGCCGGGCGGGCCCTTCCCGCGCGGGGCCGCCGAGCCCTCCGTGAGGCGGCGGCCGCTGTCAGCGCGGGGCCCGCGGCGGCAGCGCCCTCCCCGCACCGCCTCGGCCCCGGCCGCTCCCCGCTCCCTCCTTATTAGGCAGCGGCGCGGGGTCGCCGCCGCATCCGCATCCGGCCGGGGCCGCCGGGCAGGGCAAGCCCGGGGCGGGGCGGCGGCGCCGGGTGCTCCCGCCGCGCACCTGATGCCGCGGCGGGGACAGCGCTGGGGGGCTTTTGTTCGGCACGTTTTCCCTTTTTTCTTTTTTTTTTTCCCCTTCTTTTCCGCCCGGCGATGCAGCAGCCGCTCGGTGCCCCCGGCGTGTGCCGCCCCCGGAGCGCCCGTCTCCGCCGTGCTCCATGGCAGAGGACAAAAGATGAGCGCCCTGGTGGGGATTTAGTTTGGGGTTATTTTTCGGAGGCTCTTGTAGAGCGGGTCCTTGTCACGCTGTTATTGGGGGCTCTTTGGAGGCTGTGCAGGTGTGCGGACTCCTCCTGGGCTGTGTGACATGTCATTGAATCAACCAGGGCATCCCGGAATGGTTTGGGTTGGAAAGGACCTTAAGGACCATCTCATCCTATCCCTTTGCTGCGGGCAGATGTCCCTGGGCTTTGTTTTCCTATGCAGGAAGCCACGTTGTTTAACAGTGATCTGCCAAAGGCTGAAATTTAAATGCTGGTCCATACCCGTGCTTTATGAAATTCCCACTTATTCCATTAACAGCATGAGGGAAGATCTTGGACACATGGGCAGGTGTCTGACACAGAGAGAGGTTCAGCTGTAGGACATTGTGATGCCTTAACTGACTGATTGCACAGGAGACGGGTCTGAAAAAAGCAGAAAATAAAAAAAGGCAGCGAAAGGTGCCAGGAAACAAAAGTGAAGCCTATGGAAGCAGTTTTATTGTTGAAGATAAGTGAGATGTGTTAGGGTTGGGGTTTTTTTAGCAGCTGGAGTTGGTCTGAGCACGTCTGTTCGTGCAGATGTGCGTGGGGATTACTGGAGCAAGACCAAGGACGGTGGCAAAATCAGAGAGGGATGTTCTGAACACACCAGGCTGCAGCTGATTTTTCAGTCCGCTGCTGAATTTCCCGATTTTGTTTTAATTTTAGGCCAGGCTGTTCCCAAATTACCTGGTGCCATCCTCTGCCTCCGTGGCAGGCACGAGGGAAGCTCTGGAGTGTGGGAGAATGGTGTGAACTGGCACAGCATGTCCTGGGAGCAGCGTGTTTGGATGTGGGGAAAGCAGCGGGTGTCGTGTGCGGGAGGCAGGAGAGGGTTTTTATTCCATTTTCATTTGAATAACCAGCATTGAATCATCTTTTCTGCTCAAGGAGGAGGGGGGAAAAATCCAGATGGCCGTGTGCTTGCAGGAAGGTTTTATTGCAGCTAATAGTGGTGTTTGCTAAGGACTGTGTACACAAAGGTAGAAGATCAAATACTTTTGTGGCAATGTGTGTTTATTTTGGGTATATGTGTTTTGCTGTGTTTTCAGGAGCCCCAGTAAGACCTGACACACACGGGGACACGTCAGGCAGCATTTGCTTGGTGTTTGTTTCAGTGCAGCACTTCATAATAGTAATTTTTCAATGGTCACTTGTAGCCTTTTATCCAGATTGCTTTAATCAGCATTTGTGCTCTCTGTTGGCATTGCTCTGTCTTCTCCTGAGCTGTCTTTTCAAACATCATTGGATTTTTTCAAGTGAAATCTTCATGCTTATTGCATCTGTCACTTCTGGGATTCACTCCAAGCGAGAGGCAGGGATGCAGTTTAATGGCAATGAGGAGGAATGTGCAGAAGGGGGAAATATCAGCTTTTCTCTGGGTGATGCAGCACAGGGTGCCAAGCTCTGCCCTCGGTGACACTGTGGTGGCCACGTCCAACATTGGACTTAAATGGCTCATTAAACCAAAACCTTGTGTTGTGATGGGGAGGGGATTCATGCCCCTGGGTTTCATTTGGTAATCCATTCCCAGGAATATCCCTGGGATGCCAGCTTCCTATTCTGAAGACACGAGCAAAACACTTCCTGGCCTGAGTTTGCAGCTCGGTGAGGTCATCAGAGCACCACTCCCAGGGCCAGGAATGTCCTCTTGGGCAAGCTCACAGGCACATTTTCACTCGACTTTTAAAGTCTGCGTTTGTTTGTTTTGATTTTGTTTTACTGAGGTTTTTGTGATAATCTCAGCCCTTCTCCGAGGATGTGTTGGAACAGAAACTCACTGAGGATTTGAAGTGCCCCAGTTTAAAGCCTTTGCAGGGCATAGGAACAAGAATTAAATGTCTGTGTTCTCCTCTAGCTTGCTCTCTGTAGTCTCCCCCACTTAATATTTTTGGGCTGGCATATTCTGGTGGGTAACTCTGAAATTGGTGTGGTTAGAAAATGCTCAGAGCTTCATTTTAGGCAGCTCCTGGAGCCATGTGTGAAGAGTCAGGCTGCTGGTGGCTCGTGGCTGACAAGATGGGAACTGCTGAGTTTTTGTCACATTCTGCACAGTTGTTGGTGGTCGTGAACACCAAGTTAAAATGGAGCAGAAAAAGGTTTTGGGCTTAGCTGAGTGACTCAGGAAAGCAGCAGTGAAAGTTCATTTTTCTGGATGTGTTGGCTCCACCAGTATGGTTGGGAATTGTTTACTGGGCCCTTTCTTTTTATCTGTTAATGGGATTGCTTTGTTCTGCTTTTCCTCCTGTGAGTAACTGTGCAAAAAAAAAAAAAAAAAAAAAAGGATTATTTGTTTCTTTTTGAGGTTATAATTGTTCAGTACATGACTTTTTGTGGCTTTTCTCATCTCAAACCACACACAGGCATGTGAAATACCAGCGTGACACAGAACTGCTCAGCTGCTCCCAGGTTCCACTGGCAGCTTTGCAGGGCTTGTCCTTGGAGGAACAAATTGTCTGGAGAGGATCCTAATGGAATATCCCAGCCATTAGTTGTATCACCAGCCATTAGTTGTGTTCATGGGGTTGTGTAGGGAATATAAATCCAATCAGGATTAATGGCTGGAGATAATGATGTAGCTGGGAAGTAGAAGGTGGCTGTTGGTGTGGCAAGTGGATAAATTCACTTTATTCCCCTCCCATGAAATTCCTGATGCCAATAAGACAGGAGGGTTCCCTTGGAGCAGATACCTCAAATGGAAGAGGATTTTGTGATGAAACATCCTGAAAACTTTAAAATCCTGCTCTGTAGGTCAGGAAATTGACAGAGAAATATTGAAAATGGCATCTCCTGCTCCCTCCAGAGGGGAAAACCTGTGGGTTTGGAAGGTTTCTGATATGCCCACGATGGATAGAAGAGATCTCCTTGGTCTGAAAGTGACAAAATGTGGCCTTTTGGACAATTTCTCCTCTGTGCTGATGATTTAGAGAGAGAATCAAGTCAGAATCACTGCACTAGGGAAGGACAATTTCTTCAGCACGACCACTTTGCTTCTTCAACACCCCTGGCTTTGTTGGTGATAACAAGAAGTGATCTCTAATCTGCTTTTTGCTGAGCCTGTGGTGACGTTTGAGGTCTGGCTCTTGGTGGGAGAAGTTGCAGTGACTCTGACATTGAGCTGGGCCTCTCAGCCCAGCATAATTAGGTTTGTCTTGTTTTCCTTTTTTAATAATTGAATTTGAAAGAGCAATGGAAATAAACCAGTGGTGGGATCTGACTTAAAGTGATTAAAGCTCAGCCTGATGCTGAGATGAGCTCACAGCTCTCCTTGGAGTGTTGCTGAGCTGTGCTTGAGGCCAAATGTTCCCCTTAGGAAGAACCAGGGTTTCCCTGTGGTTTTCCAAATTTTGGCTGCCATCTATGTAGGAACAAGCACATAGGTAATAACTCTTCTGAGCTGAACATTAAGGCACATTTCTGCATTTTTAGCAGATGTGTCTGAGCAGGATTTCCTAAAACTCCATGGGAATGGTGTGCCTGAAACTACTCCTTGTTTGCATCTCTGTATGAACCTGGGCAGTGCTTTGCACCTGCAGTTTTTGGTTTAAGTAATCCCTGGAAAATGGAGTTCAAATCACTCAGTTCTGAGTATTTGGGAATATGGGAACTTCCCCTCCCTCCCCCCTGGTTCTGCATATAGTTGCCATGGAGACCGTGTTCCGGAGTCCTTGAAAATCCATTGTTTCTCCCAAACAAACATAAAATCTGCAGTATTAAAGCAGCACATTTTACATCATCCCATTCCTAAGCATTCCTTCATCAGGACCTGTTGTGACAGAACAAGGAGCAATGGGCTCAAACTGAAAAAGGGGAAATTTGACTTTGATTTAAGGAAGAAATTCTTCCCTGTGAGGGTGGCAAGGCCCTGGCATGGGATCCCCATCCCTGAAAGTGTCCAGGGCCAGGTTGGATGGGATTTGGAGAAACCTGGGAGCATGGAAGGTGTTCCTGCATGGCAGCAGCTGGAATGGGTTGGGCTTTAAGGTCCCTGCTAACCCAAACCAGTCTGTAAACCTGATGGGGACTTGACATTTTACAGTGTGCCAGGCCTGGATGCTGGACAAACTGATAATGGGTGTAATTAGCAGCTCCAGGGATTAGCAGGCAGTAACAACTTCAATCCTTGGGAAGCAGCATGTCCCTTGGGAACTGGGCAAACTGGCCATGCTGGGCAGATGATGCCTTGATAGGGAAGGTTGTCATCAGCAAAGCCTCAATGCTCAGGCACCTGCTCAGGGCTGGAATTACCTCCTGGAATCACTTTTTTTCCTCCTCTTTTCACTTTAAATACTTAAAAATCCCTCATGGTTTGTTGCTTCCTGCTGGAATCTGGATTCCCCAGCTGACTCAGGGTGTCTGCTTGGCATTTCCTTGGCATTTTTCATCCTACCTGTGTGAAACAGATTGGTATCCTTCCTTCCAAGCTGGGAATGTGAGGTGACACGTTTTACTCAGGGTCTGGTAGGTCCTAGGCTGGGAATACTTTTAGCATGTACTACTTGTAGCATGTACTACTAAGTGGAGTAGTTGTTTTACACTTGTTGTTTTTGTCTGCTTCAGGTATTTGCCCCAGCAGACATAGTGGGATGGGTACCTGTGGATAAGTGAGCATTGTTACACTTTTAATTTCTTAATTCCCTTCTGCAGGACTTATATAATGATACCATGTCTTGGAGGCTGGAGGCCCAAAGCTGTCTCATTCACCACAGGAGGTGTATTGCATTTTTTTTTTTTTAAGTTTTCAGTGATACTTTTTAAAGTTTATTTGAATTTTTGGATCTGCTGAGATCAATTTGCAAGGCAGGAGAGAATCCTGAGCCAACTTAGGCAAACACAAGTTGCCAGACATTCCTCTGCAATATATTCTGCTTTAGCACAGCCTTGAAGGGTGGGCACAAAACTCTTCTAGCTCAGTGTTGCTCTGCTTCCAGCATCTTTTTCTTGGCCACTGCCAGGAAAATTGCTCCTTTCTGGAACAATTTGTTCTGTGTGGTGTTTTAAGGTGCTGCTGTTTAAGGTGGGTGCCCCTGGTTAGGGTCAGGCTACCCTGGGGTTATCTCTCTGTTCTTCCCTTGGCTCCCTGATGTTTCTTTGGGGGTAAAGGTTATCTTTTTGTTCTTTGTATCCCTGCTTTGCCACGTCCATCTTCTGCTCTACTCAGGGTATTCTTAAGTGCTCTGCAAGCTCCCATAAAAACCAGCTGGGCTTATCTGGGTGTAATTGTGTTGTTTTGGCTGGGCTGCTCTGGAGCTGCTGGAAATGCCACAGGGATTCCCAGAGGACTGGAAGTGTGGGCTGCACGTGACTGTCAAACCAACAGGTGAGTAAAGCTTAAAGGTCATCAAGGCCTTTACAGGCTGTAATTCTTCACTGGAATCCAGTTCTCCAGCTGAGAGCAGCCAGCTGAAGGTCCAAGAATTCCCCAAGGAATCAGCCTTTGCCCAGTGTGGGGTGGGTGGGATTCTCCTGTCAGGGAAGCTCAGAGGTGGATGTGGGGCCCTGGAGGTGTCAAGAACATGGATAGGAATCTGAAATCTGTCTTGACAGCCTAGAATGTTTATTAAAACTCCTTAATAGACTAAATCCACTTCTCTAAGTTAATTTTTGGTTTCTTGCCTGCCCAGAAAAGTGAGAAAGGTGCTCCAGGTTGTGCCCCCTCATTGTCATCCCACGACAGGTCAGTGAGAAAGAACATCTGTAGGGCAGAGGAAATGTGTTTGAACTTGGAAGCCTCTGCTAAAACAGATGTTTGGGGGGCTGTAATTGGCACCATGAGACAGGGGTTGAAAATCAAGTGAGCAGATTGAACTATCTGGATTTGAGTTTCAGCCTCCTCCTGCCCCGTCCTCCCTCCCCCAGCCCTGATTTCAAATTGCACGTTACGGAAACAGGACGGAATGACAATGGTGCTCTTGGAATTATAGGCTGCTTGGCCAGAAGAGCTGGCAGGACAGCAAATGGAAATGTGGAGAAACACACGCCAGTTCCAACTGGGAGCACTGAGATTCATTTTGCAGCTTGTTTGTACTGCATTAAAATCTGAGATGTTGGCATTGTCCAGCCCAAACCTCCCACGTCCTGGGAGGAGGATGTTGTCTTGTCTTTGACAATTCACCGTTATTTGGGTTATTTTGAGAACATTAAAAGCAGTTCAGTGTGGGGCCTCACCTGTTGGGTGGGTGTTGTTGAGGAGTGTCACTCAGGATGTGCCAGCCAAGCTCATTGTCACTTTTTGGAGCAGAGTTTGTCCACTGGAAACTCCAGTGTGATGGACCACGCTGCTCTGTGCTGTACCTCCAATCTACCTGAGATGTTCTGCAGGACTCCAGCCCATCCTGTTTGCTGTTACAGCAGGAGATGTGGTGTTACCCATTGCACTGGGTCACCCTGCTGCTCCCAGCTCACATTCCCCAAGGCAGCTCTGGCTTCTCCCAGCTGTGCTCGGTCCAGCAGAGCTCGGAGCCGCTGTGGTCAGGCGGGGTCATGTGGAGAACGCTGCTCCTCTCTTGGTCAGTCTGACTCACTCTTGGCCAGGCTCTTTGGGAGCCTTGGTTGTGCTGATCTGTTGTTTCTGCCTTATTCCAGATTTGGGAGGAATTTTGTTAATTTGGTGTTTGGAGCAGAGGGTTCTGCAGGTCCTGGTTCCCTGATGGTGCAGTGCTCTAGGAGAATTGGGACCTGCAGCCTTTTATCTGTGAGACTGTTTATCTCTTAAAACACCTTTAATGTTTAGAATTTTTTCCTATGGATGCCAAGGGATGTTGCAATTGAGGAATAAAAAACAGCTTATCTATTCCTTTGGGGACTGGGCTGGAGCCCTTCTGCCATGGAGCCAGGCTGGGAGAGCTGGCGTTGTTCATCCAGGGAAACCTTAGGGCCCCTTCCACTGCCTAAAGGGGTTCCAGGAGAGTTGGAGAGGGACTTTGGACAAGGGACAACATCTTTTCTGTTAGAAAAAGGTGCTTGCTTGCTTGCTTGCTTGGGAATGCTGGGATCTGGTGCTGATTTGGTGAGAAATTCATGAAGCTGTGCTGGGAACAGCTCTTTTTCTGTTCATAACCACCAACCTTTGCCTAAAAAAAAGAAAAGCCTCCAATGTATCTCAGGAATATGGTCTGGAAAACGTTGGCATGTAACCTTTGAGTGAGAGAGGAATCCAGCGGGCTGGGGCAGCAGCTCTGACCAGATTGCTACTTCCCTGTTAGCTCTGATAACAGAACTAGGTCAGTGCTGGGGAGAAGCATTTTATCACTGGATTCCCTCTGCTGGAATCCTGGGAGAGCCTTGCACTCCTGCTTGTGTTTCCCTTGGGATCACAGCATGGTCTGGAGCCCTGCTCTTCCCTGCTCCCCATGGGTGTCAGGAACATCCCTGGGGCTGCTCTGGTGTCTCTGGCTGCAGCTCCCAGGGCTGTTGTTCAGGATATTGCTCTGTCTCTTGGCAGTGGATGGGATACAGGGTGCAAAGAAGCCTCTCTGGTGTTTATTCCAGTGGAAAAGGAAAGGAAGGATTTTTGCAGGGGATGATGTGAAAGGCCACGACCTTCTGTGGTCGGCCGCTGGAACGGCGGTGTCGGAGGTGGGAGTGTGTGGGAGGATTCCCTTTCCTCATCCAGTAAAAAGCTTCTGTGGTGTCCAACCACTGTGCCACTGTCTCTGCTGGCAGCAAAAGCAGAAGCTGAAATGCAGAGATCACAGAATCCCAGAATGGTTTGGGTTGGAA
This sequence comes from Setophaga petechia, assembly GCA_024362935.1. Lineage (NCBI taxonomy): Eukaryota > Metazoa > Chordata > Aves > Passeriformes > Parulidae > Setophaga > Setophaga petechia. The sequence continues at coordinate 12,465,720 of JANCRA010000021.1, forward strand.
GGGATCTTAAAGCTCATCTCCTTCCCCCCCTGGCATGGCACCTTCCATGAATGCACTGAAGCACCTGAAATGTTCAATCCCTGCTCTCTTAGCCCTGTATTTTGTATGCTACTTGCCTTTATGAGGTTTTGTCCTGAGTTTTAATCTTTTATTTTTATCTCCACTTTGCTCTCCTCTTTTCATTTTAATACCCTTTTTTGTCCAGCCTGTGGTGACATCCCCCAGCTGCCAGAGGATGCTCTAAAAAATATAAACCCAAAAGAAGAGCTTGTTTGGAGTGCAGCAAAACTCCCATTCCTGCTGGTGTCTCCCTTTGCTGGTTCCCCATCACCCTGTGGCTCCTGCTGAATTATTTTGTGTAATGATTTTTGTGTGCATTCATTGCTCTGCCTTTCTGGTAGATGACACAGATTAAATGAAGCCAGACAACGCTCTCAGTTCAGGGTAATGACTTTAACTGCAGCGTCCTTTTGTCACTGCAAATTATGGTCAATGATGTAATGCTGGATGTGGAGATACAGTGACAGAGTGTGGGAGTGGTAAGATCATCCCAGAAGGGTTTGGCTTGCAAGGGAGCTTCAAGCTCATCTCATTCCACCTCCCTGCCACAGGCAGGGACACCTTCCACAAGCAGGTGATTCCCCAGGAAGATGAATTATATATCCCTGGAAATCTTGAAGTGAAAATAGCCCCAGGGGGAAGATGTGAGACGAGCACACACAGGTAAACCCTCAGGAAATAACGAGTCCTTGGTGATCCTGGGAGAATTGAGCTCTACAGGCACTTCTGACTCAAGAGTTGTTCATATTCTGAAGGTTTTCATATGATCATTTCAGGTTACAGCTCTGAAATCCAGAGTTGTATCAAGTGTTTCACAGGTTGCAGCCAACACCTTGCTCTTCGTCCAGAACAGAAATTTCAGCTTATTCAAAGTTTGGGTTGTGTTACATTTTTGAATGTGCTGGGCTCCCCAGTTGAGATATAATCAAATTCCCTGGTAGTTTGTGGTTTAGGTTCCCATCCCAAAATAGAATCTTGCCAGTGGTAGAACAGCTGGAAATTTCAGTATTAAGTTCATATTCCAGCTTTTTGTCTTTAAAATGAAGTGAAATCAGATGGCAGGGTCTTGCTCAACCTAGGCTCAAGTAACCAAAGACTGAAAATAATCTGCACACAAATATGATGTGTTTTGGAATTGTGACCATCTGTAGTAGTGTTCACCTTTGTTTTAAATAACTCTCAACAGCTGAAAACAACAGTTCTGTCAGCAATGGACTGGATATGGATTGATAGGAAAAGGAATACACAGAGGGAACAGAATTGTGTTTAAAAGCACAGAAACTGCATCAAGGCATTTGTTGCTGTTCCCTTTTTCTGCTGAGCTTTCATGTGAAGTTGTGGGGTGAGCTGAACTTTTTGTGGCCATGTGACATTTCTTCCCCCCACTTCCTTCTTTGCCCAAGTCTTGCAAGACTTTGAATCACAAGACTGAGTTCTTTGGTTCCATGGATTCTTGGAGAGGGAGATGAAGTTTTCCAAGAGCATGGAGTGACAGGACAACAGGGAATGGGTTCAAACTGAACAAGGGTAGGTTTAGAGGAGATATTAGGAGAAATTTTTCCCTGTGAGGATGGTGAGGCCCAGGCTGCCCAGAGAAGCTGTGGCTGCTCCATCTCTGGAAATGTCCAATGCCAGGTTTGACAGGGCTTGGAGCAGCCTGGGCTAGTGGAAGGTATCCCTGCCCATGGCAGGGGGTGAAACTGGGTGAGCTTTAATGCCCTTTCCAACCCAACCCAAACCATTCTGGGATTTTATTGTACTGATTCCTCCTCCAGCCTTGCTGGTGGCAGTGGTGGTAGGATTTCCCTGGAGTAGGTGTGCAGCTGGGCTGAGCCCAGGGCAGTGTGTGTCCCTGTCCCTGGGGCTGGGCACGGCCCTGGGTCACTGAGAACCCCAGAGCTTGCACAGCCAAGGCTCTGGAGTGAAAAAATACCAGAAGGGAGGGATTAGGAAATAACCTGGAGGTGTCTGTGCCTTTTCTCAGTGGGTGCAGCTCTTGGCTCAGTCCCTGCTCCCTTGGGCCCACAGTGGTGGGACAGAGCCATCCTTGCTGTGAGGAGCACAAGGGCATGGAGGTGTTCAATGGCCTCAAACCCCCTGAATGCCTCTGCCCTCCCTCCCAGTGTGGCTCTGTGCCTTATCTTCCACAGGATGTTCAAAGTACTCCAAGGAAGGAATTGGCAGATTCCTTGTGGGCTTTTCTCTGGTGCTTATCTCCATGATGGCCAACTGCTCTGCAGATGTGGCTCAGCCCTGCTCCCAGAGGGAATTCTCTCCATGCCAGGGGTAGCTTGGAACATCATGGCCTGGTTTGGGTTTAGGATTATAATACACTTTCTAGATTTTTTGGTAAGATTTTTTGTAAGATTTTTTTGTGCTCAGAGCTGGTTTGCTGGTGAGGTTTTGCTGATGAGCCCTCACAGTTGGTATTTGGGAATCCTCTGGGCTTCCCCATGTTGCAGTTTCACCAATGGGACCATCCCCTGTCCCTGCTGACCCCAGCACCCCATCCATCCCATAACATCATTCATAACTCCTGCTGGTGCACTGCCTATAAAACCATGGAATTATTGGAAAAGACCTTTAAGATCATCAAAGTCAACCACTGACCTCTCAATTTTTATTTTTCTTAATCTGCTTCTCATTTTTTAACAATTAAGACTGGACCTTTATTCCAGAGCTCCTCAGCAAGGCTCAGACTGGGATTCACCATCAACAGCTGCAACTTTTGACTTTTTCCACTTAAGGAAGAGCTTTCCCAGTCCCAAATACCAACCTTTTATAAATGCTGCTCTCCCTATCCACTGGATTTGTATCTCCTCACCCCCCTTAACAGTAGCCTCTGGCTGTCTGACTTCAACTGGCCTTTTATTCCAATGCCTCCCTTTCCAGAAGGGATCACAATCACATGGGCTGAGCAGGATTTTGCCATTAGTGGGGGGTTTTCCTGTAAGTGTTCCCTAGCAGGATGCATTTCCTCTTGCATAAGCAGGCTGCAAACCCTCCGAAGCCACAGAAATCCATCTGTTGGATTCTTGAGACAGATAAATCCTTTATAAACAGGAAAATGGGCAAACTCATGGCAGCTCTTGTGACACATCGTGATGGGAGATCAGAAAGGAGCGGGATGAAAAGTGTCCCTGTGTGAGCATGGCCAGCAGCATCCAGCCTTTCCAGGCTCCTTTCAAAAACTGCCACAAGGGCTGGGCTCTTCAGAGGGCAGATGAACCCCGAGTTTTGGTCAAATTCAGCTGCAATTCACTCAGGGAGGGAATAAATAAGAGGTTTGCTCTGTCCCCACCAAGATGCCGTGTGTGGCCGAGCGGGATCCAGGAGCTCAGCAGCCGTAGATCTGTCAGCACTTCTATTGTGGAGGCCTTTGCAGGGTGTCCAAAGCTTCTGTTTTAATTTTGCTGAGGGTTGTAACTCTGGCAAAAATTTAAAGGCCTTTCAGCTCCCAGTCAGGAGGTTTTAAATCCTCTAATTTTGCACTTTACCCCTCCCCAAAAAATATATTCTGTCTAGCAAGTGGGTAGGGAGTTCCTTAGCCAAAGTTTAACAGCATAGATAATGATCTAATTAAGTTCTTTTTTTAATGCTCATGTTCCAAGTCCACTTCCTAAGAGAAAATCCCCAGCACAGCCCCGTTAGCCATGGATACATTTCCTTACCCACTTGGGTATTTCCAAAGTCACTTCCCAAGGTTCCCTGAACCACCCAGGTCATCCTTCTGCAAGTGTGATGGAGGCTGAATCAGCCTTTCCTTAGGGTGAATCATCTCAGGTGTTGATAATCCTAAAAGTGGCACAAAAAAAGACTTGGACCTGTTAGAGCAGGTCCAGAGGAGGTCACAGAGTTACTCTGAGGGCTGCAGCCCCTCTGCTCTGGAACCAGGCTGGGGGTGTTCACCTGGAGAAGAGAAGGCTCCAGGGAGACCTTAGAGCCCCTTGCAGTGCCTAAAGGGGCTCCAGGAGAGCTGGAGAGGGACTGGGGATAAAGGATGGAGTGACAGGACAAGGGGGAATGGCTTTAAGACAAAAGAGGGTGGATATAGATGGGATTCTGGGAAGAAATTTCTGACTATGACAGTGCTGAGGCTCTGGCTCAGGTTTCCCAGAGAAGCTGTGATGCCCCTGGATCCCTGGAAGTGTCCAGGGCCAGGTTGGAGGTGTCCCTGCCCATGGCATGGGGTGGAATGGGATGACCTTTCAGGTTCCTTCCAAACCATCCCATGAACTGGCCAAGCCTGGAGCTCCTGCCCGTGACTCTGCTGAGAGAATTTGCAGCAACCAAACTGAGCTGTGGATTTTCTTGGAGATGGATGAGGAGGAAGAGGAGATGGGAGGGCATCCTTTGCACGGCAGGATTGAGAAGCAAAAAGGAAACAAAACACTCTTCCCATGTAGGGCCAGCCTGTGGCAGGGCTAGGGACTCTTTTTGGGGTGCTCAGCTCCCCCTCCCCACGTTGGGTTTTTCACCTGCTCTCCCTGAAAGAGCCACAGTCGCTGCTCCTTCCAACCACAAGCAGCACATTCCCCCCCTCCTTCTCCTTGGAGAGCTGCCAGATCAAAATGGCTCTGATCCAACGCCAAGAATCACTCCCTTTGCTATGGAAATGAGCACTTGGAGGCTGCTCACCATGTGTTGATCAGAGAGTTCCTGCTAAGGATGACGAGCTGTAGGTGGGGAAGAGGGCAGGGAAGGTGTGTTCCAACAGATCCCTTTGGAACAAATAAGGATATTTTTGGAGGCATCTGAACTCTCTGCATTTTTAAAAGGTAATTTATAGAAAATAAATGATTACCCTTTGCATCAGAGGGTGAAAATGAGGGGAATCAAGTAGTTGGGTTTCACCATGGGGTAAAGAGTTTCTCTTCTGTGGAAGGGGTGACAGATCCCCAGCATCTGATATTTGAAATGTAATGTTTTTTCCTGCTGTTCTGGTATTGATCAAGTGAAGAAGTGATACAATTATCCAAGTGATACAAATAATCCTTTGTAACCATCACACCTGAGCTGCCAGCACTGGAGCAGCCCCATTCCCAGCCCCCTGGCTCTGTGGGATGTGATTCCGGGCAATTTGCTGTGCTGGCTCAGCACGACAAGTTCAAACCTTCTCTTTACCTTCTTCCCAGCAATCTGATTTTAATCTGGATTCACAGCAGGGTGGGAATGTTGCCAGGGGGTAAACACTCCTGGAAATCCACCGTGCACAAAGCAGGAGCCTTTTCCCTGCTCCTGGATGAGCTCTGCAGGGATGATGAGAAGGGTTTGCTGCCAGGGGTGGCCAAGGGCTGAGGTGTCACACTGGGCTGGGGAGAACATTCCCAATATCCTGGGGTCACCTGCAATGGTGGGAAGATGATGATGCTCACCTCTGGCCGTGGCCTCAGAGGTTCAGCTGAGCCTTCCCAGCTCTGGGAGGAGCCCTGGGGATGGAATTGTGTGACAGGGCTTGGAATGAGTCGACACAAATCAGTAACTGGGTGTGGAACTGCATTTTTTATCATGTGTCTTATCTGAACCTCGAGACTTCAGCATTTCTTGTCATTTGGGCATCTTGGAGTTGAAATTCACCTTTTCTTTGTGCACGGTTTGGTGAGGCTGGGGTTGTGCTGGAAGGGTCCAAGGCCAGGTTGGATAGGAGTAGTGCAAGCTGTCCCTGCCCATGGCAGGGGGTGGAACTGGATGGGTTTTAAGGTCCCTTCCAACCCAAACCATTCCATGATTTTGTTTCATGCTCTCACCTGCTGGCTGGAGCTGGAGAGCAGCTCCTGGTTTATGATTTCCCATCACTCTGTGGTGTTCTGGGGTGTGTCCAGCGTGGAACAGGCCTTAGATTTGTGCTCTGAGAGAAACAGTTGGCAGAAAGTTCATTACACAATTCCAGTAACTGATGGAAGTAGGGAGGGAGCCCAAGTTCAGCTTCAATAGGACAGAAATCATTAACAATTTCCATATAGCTCTTTTCTGTGGACATCTTAAACACCTCAGTTCTTCCCAAAATTTTACATTTAAAACCTATTTTTTCTTAAATATTCTTAATTCTCTTTAAAATATCAGTATGGCAGAGGTCCTATGGGGAACCCCTACCTGTTCTCCATGGCTGGGAGTGACCATGGAGAATGAAGGTATTTGGTGGCCTCCATCCCACAGCTGGGACAGGTGTTCCCAGCACACAGCTGACCCCAAATCTGCCTTTACTGGGCACACTGGTGGCTCCAGTGGCACTGGTACCTCCCTGTCCCAGCAGCTGAGCCACCATGGAAGTGACCAATGCCAGTTCCCAGACGGGCTCTGGTGCAAAACAAATCCTCTGCTCCTCCTCCCTTACCTCTGCAGAACTGGAGAGTTTCACAGCAGAGCTGTCTGTTTGGTTAATTGGAACATTTCCCTCCTCTTCAAACACATTCCGTGGCATTTCCCGGCTCTGATGAGCGCTTCCCTGCAGTTATCCTGCTTTTTGTCGTGGTTAATTTTTTATTTCACCTCCCAGACTACAAAACAGCCATCAGCACTCGCTCAGCTCTTCCCTGAGAAGCCTTTGCAGTGGCAGACAGCCCTGGGAGTTTTCATCACGTTTGCAGCAGACAGCCTGGGAGCAGGGATTTGGGATAGAACCACATTCCCAGTCTGGAACATTGCACTGCAATGAGGAGCTCCAGGGACTGGGCAGTTTTTCCCAGCCTCTCCATGTGCTTGGGGACCTTCTGGGAGGAGAGATAGGAGGTGGACTCTGCTTATTTTTATTTTTTTCCTTTTTTTTTTTTTTTTTTTTGCTATCCCTAGAGACTGGGACAGAAATATTTTTCCCATATGTAAAAGCAAGATGCTGTATGGAGACTTCTCTTCTGCTCCATCTTCTCTGAGGGAAAAAGTTTGGGATGATGGGAAAAGCCCTTCCCAGATGTGAGGGCTCCATAGGTTGTATCCCTATTCCAAGTGTTGTGCCTGTGTCTTCTCCCAGGTGCTGGAATTTTCCACACCAATTCCCTTTCCCTCTATTCTAACTCCAGCATTCTTGAAAATAATTTTTCTCAAGAAATGCTACAGACACACCAAGTTAATTGGAGTCATTAACTTGTTTCCATTACTCCTTTCTGCCTAGGAAACAAATTTTTTTAGGGTGATTTTGGAGTTAGAAGAAAGAACTGGAAGCTAGGGAACATGTGGAACCACTTCACAGGAACACCGGATTTTGAGAGCTTGCATTTTTATTTACATCTTCTGGACCCTGTCTGACTTGAAAGTAAACAAGTTCAATCCAAGACTAGATTTATCCCTGAAAATATGTGGAGACTTGTCTAAAAACTGCTTTTGGGATTAGGAACTTCCTTTACTGCAGTCAGGGAGCACATTTACAGTGGGGAAATTAATGCTTAACTGGCAAATTCTGTAAAAGCCCCCTGGAAATGCAGTTGGGTTGGGTTGGGTGCAAAACAACCTTAGATTTTAGTGAATAAAAGAAGGAAAAGGCAAAGCTGGCTGAGAATTTGGCAGGTCTTAAGGTGGAGGTGGAAGTGTCCAAGGGCAGGTTGGATGGGGTTTGGAAGAACCTGGGATGGTGGAGAGTGTTCCTGCTCATGGCAGGGCGTGGAATGGGATAAATTTTAAGGTCTTTGGTGCCAAGAGGACGGTGCCAGACTCTTTCCAGCAGTGCCCAACAACAGGATGAGGAGCAATGGCCATAAACTAAACCATGTGGAATTCCACCTCAACATGAGGAAGAACCTCTTCCCATGGAGGGTGGCCGAGCGCTGAACTGCCCAGGGAGGGTCTGGAGAAATCCCAAAGCCACCTGGATGCATTCCTGTGTCACCTGCTCTGGATGACCCTGCTGTGACAGGGGGGATCTCCAGAGATCCCTTCCCACCCCAACCATTCTGGGATCCTTCCAACCCAACCCATTCCACGATCCCACTAACGGCGAGCCATTCTCTATTTCCGCACCGCCGAAAGCGCGGCCGGGGCGGAGCTGCTGAGAACACCCAGCCTTGATCCTTGTCCAGGAATCTCCTGGACAAGCAGGACATTCCCTTTCCCTGGAACTGACCCTGTCTTTTTGCAGACACCATGAGGCGGGTGGTACGACAGAGCAAATTCCGGCACGTCTTCGGCCAGGCGGTGAAGAACGACCAGTGCTACGACGACATCCGCGTGTCCCGCGTCACCTGGGACAGCTCCTTCTGCGCCGTCAACCCCCGCTTCGTGGCCATCATCGTGGATGCCAGCGGAGGGGGAGCCTTCCTGGTGCTGCCTCTGCACAAGGTAAGAGCTGCTGGAGTGTTTCTGGAGTTCCCTGCTCGGCTGTGCTGTCACCCCGACAGGAGTTGCTTTGGGGATGATGAAGGTTGTGGTGACAGCGGGTGTTCGGTGGTGTCGTGTATGAATGTGTTTAATGTCTGTAATCAGCCTGATGCTTTCTGTACATTAAACACAACAAACAAGCTGTTTGCTTGACTCATCTGAGCTGATTCTGGCAGAACTTTCCATGTAGAATCGTATTTTAGAAGACTTCTTATGATCAAGTCTGGTTTTTCCACTGTCAGGGATTCAGCTTTTTTTTTTACCGCCTGAATCCAACTGCTCCTTACAGAGTTAAACCAGGAACCACCTGAGCCCAGCTTCTCCTTGAGACTTAAACCAGGAACTATCTGAATCCAGCTGCTCTTGCAGAATTTATTCAGGAACTGTCTGAACCCAACTGCTCCTTGCAGAATTCATTCAGGAACTATCTGAACCCAACTGCTCCTTGCAGATTTAATTCAGGAATACACCTGAGCCCAATTGCTCCTTGCAGCCCCACACTGGAGGGATGCAAAGGAATGAGCTGGTTCCAAGAAGGGCATTCCTGTTGGCCATGGTCCTGCATGGAAAAGTCACATCCATCCTCTGGAGGAGATTCTTCTCATCTCTTTCTGTAATGCTTAACCAGCATTATTGTGATCAAAAGACTTTTTTTGCAGCATTCTTTTCTCTGTGACCCTCAAACTCCTCTCTTAAGCCTGTGGTTAAGTTGTCCTCAGTCTGTCATCAGTTCCCAGCTCCACTTCCAGCTCTGCCCTGTGGAACACAGAATTAGTGCCCAGGATTCAGCACCACTTCCCTCCCAGCCAGGGCAGAGCAGAGGCAGCGACATCTCTGTCGTGTTCAGCAAAGCCAAACCCCAACCTCCCAAAATAGCTCAGTTTGCTGCTCTGATGAGCAGCCCTTCCCTGCTTAGGGCTCATCCTCAGGCCACGTGTCCTCCTCCTGCCTGGACCACGCGTGGTGGCACTTGGTGGCACTGCCCTGGGTTAGGAATTCCTCCTTCAGCTGCATCACGGCACAGATGTTGACAGCTGGGGATGTGCATCCCTCTTTTCTCTTAAATCCCAGTGTTTGGAGCACAAATCTGATGAGGGAGACTGTGGGGGTCAGCCTGGAGAAAAGGAGGCTCGGGGGGACCCTGTGGTTCTCCACAACTCCCTGACAGGAGGGGGCAGCCAGAGGGGTCAGGCTCTGATCCCAGGGAACAGGGACAGATCCAGAGGGAACGGCCTCAAGCTGTGCAAAGGGAGGTTTAGATTGGATATTGTGGAAAATTTTTTCATGGAAAAGGTTGTCAGGCATTGGAACAGGCTGCCTTGAGCAGTGATGGAGTCCCCATCCCTGGAGAGATTTAAAAGCTGTGTGGATGTGGCACTTGGGGACATGATGGCCTTGGCAGTGCTGGGGGAACAGTTGGACTCAGTGGTCTCAAAGGGCTTTTCCAACATTAATGATTCCATGATTCTGTGTGTTCTCAGTCCCTGGCAGAAATTCCTGTTATTTCTGAGTGCCCTTTTGTATTTTTAAGTGCCATCTTTGGCGTTATGTTCACATCCATTCTGTTCTTCCTCCCACCCTCTTATTTATCACTGCCTTGGTGCCCTCAGCTCCATTCCTGCCTTCCAAAGGCATTTAATATCCACATCTGAGGAGGTTCCATGGGAAGCTGGAGGAGCTGTGGCCCTCACCCCCAGCCTGACACGTTCTTTTGCAATGCAGTGCTTTGCTGGCTCTGCTCTAACCAGTTCCTGTGTTCCGCATTTATTTTTATAGCCTGGGCTGATGAAATTGTTCCTTTAGTTCCTTCAACACCCTAAATAACATTTGGATTTCTCTTTGAGCCTGTTTAGCATAGATACTTATTAAGTTCCCCGCAGCAAAATCTTTGTTGTTATAGTCAAAAAAAAAAAAAAAGGCAATTTTCAACCATGGGATTGGGCTGATTTTAAAATTGAACCATAAAAATACACTTGCTGCATTTCTGCAGGGGAAAAATCCCATAACGACATCGTGGCTGCTCAAACCCAGCGCTGTGCAGCTCACTGGGAATCACCTGGGATGTGGCTGACCCTTGGTGCGGGGTGAGCACAGAAAAGGGGCGATTTTACGCCTTTTAATGTGCTTTTCTTGCCAATTCTCAGTGACATTACAGGGTTTTGTTGTGGCTCGGGTTTGTCGCTGCCGGGCTGGAGGCTCCCGGCGCTGAGCGGGAGCTCTGGGGGTGTTTTGGGGGCATTTTTGGGGCGGGATGAGCCCCCCGGGACCCCGCTCCATGTGCTCGGGAGGGGAGGGGGGGGGAGGACACCGGCGGGAGGGGGAGGCCCCGCCCCTCGCCGCAAGCCCCGCCCCTCCGCGCGCGCGCACCCGCGCTCGCCGCAGCGGCACTGCGGCGGCCGCGGCTTTTTACCTTATATGGTCATGGCAGCGCTCGCGGCCGCCGCGCTGATTGGCGGGGGCGGGGGCGCGGCGCGGCAAGTGCGCGGGAATTAACCCGTGAGCGCGGGAATGAATTAACCCGTGAGCGTGAGATTTAACCCGTCTGTGAGCGCGGGAATGAATTAACCCGTGAGCGCAGGATTTAACCAGTGTGTGTGCGCAGGAATTCATTAACCCATGTGCGGGAATTAACGCGTCTGTGTGCGCGAATTCACCCCTGTCACCCACGTCCCCTCCGCGTCCCCAGCTCCCCCGTGCTGCCGGGGGTCTCTCCGCCCCCCCGCGCCAATGGCAGACGCTGGGGCTGCATCCTCTTTCCTCCCTGCATCCTCTTTCCATCCCCGCAGCTCCCGGAGCAGCGTGGCCGAGCCGGCTTTGCTGCCTGTGGAAATGCTTTGTCTGAACTTCCTGTTTTCTTGCACGCACATGTGCAGGGGCTTTGCCAGGAACTCGCCATTCCCATGCTCCGGCAGGAGCTGCTGAGCATCGGACAATCTGATTCCCACAGGTTGCTCGGTCAGGGGGTTTGGCCTCTGCTGGAATGAGCCGCATAGTTTGGAAAAGCTGTAATTCCTCCCGGTCAGGGTTGTGGAGGTGATAAGAGCCAGGGTAATCAGCGTTAACTCTGCTCACCAGGGAAGGAGCTGGAAACTGCACTGCTTTGTCTGGGCTGTGGTTGTAGAGTTGGTTTTCTCTGAGGCTTATCCCAGAGAAAGCTCTGGGTACACAGGGAAGGTACCAGATAAAAATTCCCTGGGGTTCCTGATGTGTTGGGCAGGGTGACTTGGAAACACCTGGATTCAGGGGGTGGTTCTGGTGCTGGATGTGTGCTCCAGCAGAACTAGAGAAAAAATTTCTTTTTTTCCCTCCTCCAAAACTCTTTGCAGTTTTTATCTGCACAGAAAAACCTGCTGCAAATGTTCCTTTTTGTTTGAGTTCATGCAGAAAGATCATTCAGCCACGAGTTGTGTTACATAAGGTCTTTACCAGAGGTTTATTCAGTCCCTTTTGGATATAGCTTTTATTAGATTTTTCCATTTTCCTGATCCCTTCTTCCTGCACCCCCTTCACAGCAGGATCTGGGATCAGATGGTGCCCTCAGAGGCAATTAGCATGTGGGTGGGGGCGTGCACACCTCGGGAATGATCTTCTCCAAGGAATATGTTGTTCTGCAAGTGACAGGCCTTGGTGTTCATCCATGGCATATGAGAGCTGTTAAGCAGCTCTTCCCAATTCCTATTCCACCAGGAAGGATTTGGGAGAAAGAAAATTATCATTTTCTGAACTGTGTGTAGAATAAAACCAGGAGGTTTTTGCTGTGATGGGTTTATTGAGCCTTTCCTGCCTTTTTAGGGGGAGTGTGATGGATTTTGTCCTTTTATTTCACCTTGGATTTTTCTCTATAAAAAGAAGTTTATATTTATCACTGTCAGCTTGATTCCAATGGATCATCAGGTTCTAATGCAGTAGGGAAGAGAGGGCAGCAGAGGGGCTAATGGATCTCATTCCTCCAGGGAAAAAAGCAGCAAATTCCATCCCCTGTCTTACAGCCAGAGGTTTGTACAAATATCTCTGCAATTTTAAGGTTAAATAATGAAAATTAAAGTTGTACTTGGTGGAACCCTGGATTATCTGTCCCCAGCTCATGGGGATGATCCCTGTGGATCCTTGTGGATCCCTGTGGATCCTTGTGTCCTTGCCCAGCAGCTCTGCTCTCTCTGGGTGGATGCTCATCCTCTGAACAGCAGCAGGGTTTTACACTTTATCCAGAGCCCTCAGCTTCTGGGATACCCATTGGCTTTCCTGCAGGAGCAGGAGGATGAACTGCTTTGGAAATCATATTTTAGAGAGGGGAAAAAAGCACTACCTGTGTCCCTTTATAATTGTAATGTCATTTCTGGGACAGATATCCATGGAAATGCTGGAGCTGTGCTGCACTCACAGCTCCTGGTGATGGGATTTTGCAGGTTGGGTTGGTTGTGAGGGCTATTTGTGTTGTTTTTTGGAGGTTTTTTAAACTTTTTAAAGCCAGCATGTGGCAGCCTGGGATAGAATCACAGAATCATGGAATCCTTGAGGCTGGAAAAGCCCTCCAAGCTCATCAAGTCCAAACTTTGAGCAAGTGAACCACATCACAAAGTGCCCCAGCTGCTTGTGCTTTAACATTTCCAGGGATGGTGACTCCCCCACTTCCCTGGGGAGCCTCTTCCATGCTTGCCCACCCTTCCAGTGTGGAAATTTTCCCCAATATCCAATGTCACAGCCCTGCAGCTGCCAAAGTGACAGCAGCAGCACTGCTGGGGGATTCTTGGAGAGCACAGTGGCCTCTTATTGCCTGACTTTCCAGCAGATCTTTAGGGAATAACACTTCCTAAGCTTCCAGATTAGTTCAGGATGCCTGGTCTGGGCTGTGGGGTGGCTGTGGGGTCTGGGCATGGGCAGGAATTTCCATTTCAGCCCAGTTTTCTCCCAGTTGCCTCCTCCAGGCCCAGCTGCTGCAGCCAGAGATGGAGGCTCAGTGCTCAGAAGTTCCCTGGATGAAATTCAGGAGGTTTTTAAAGGAAAATCCACAATTTAAAGAAAAGAGGAGTGTTTTCTGTAGCAGAGGAAAGGTGCAGTCGGTTGGGGTTTCAAACTTTGCAGTTGTGACCTGATTTCCTTCCTCAAACTTGTGCAGAGTGAGGGGGGGGAGCTGCTTTGGCTTGTGCAACTCGATGCCACTTCCCTAATTGAAATGGAGATTTCAAGGAGCACAGCCATGGGCTGGGGAAGCAGCTGTTCTCCCTGATATTTTTACCATAATCCATGAGCTGTTTCCTGCCACCAAATGCCCTTTTCTGGCAGAGAAACGATCACAAGACACTCAAATTAATTCATAAAACTCCCACTTTTAGGAACAGTTTTCTTGTGGTGCTTATCCATCCCTTTTGGATTTGATCATATTTTTTTTCTTCTCATCTGTCACTTTTCTTTTTCTGGTCTGGGTTTAATATTTCTGATGATTTAACTTTTTTTTTCTGATCTGGAATACATGAAATACGTTACAAATTAATTTTAACAATTACAATTAATTTAATAAGGCAAATTCACCCCTTGCTGAAATACCTGAATATTGAGTGTGTATTCAGACAACACCAACTTTATAAAAAAATCCTCAAATTCCAATACTTTATAAAATACAACTCCAGATTTCAAAAGTTATCAGGGATAATTTCTGTTGTCAAACCACAACCCCAGCGGATTATGAGAAGGATTGAATTTCTTGAAGTTAATTTTAATCTGTGTATCAGCACTTGAGATTTATTTTAAATCCTCTCCTAATTATAAGATTACATTTTCCAAATAAATAAATAAATCCCTAAACCTGGGAGCATTAGAGTAGCATGGGAGCACACCCAGCTGCCAAACCTCCTGGTGTCCTGCTTGCAGAGGAATTGTGTTGAAAACCATGGGATTGGTGATTTTGCAGCCTGGTGGGTTTTTATAACCCTTTTGGCAAATCCCTTAAAATACTGATTTTTCTGAGCACAGTGCAGTGCTGGCAATTGGGGTTCCCTGCTCCAGGGGGCTGAATCTGATGGAGGAATCTCCATGAGGAGGAATTCGATGGATGGAATTTGCAGAAGTGATGCTGAGAGGAGGTAAAACACAGCCCTGAGTTCAAAGCTGCTCCTTGCTCACTCTTGCTCCAAGCTGCTCCTTGCTCCTGGGCTGGTGCTGGGGGTGGCTGTCCTGTGCTGTCCCCTGTGGGGGTGGCAGGGTCCCTGCTGGAGGTGTTGGTGACGAGGGGCGGATGCAGCACTGAGCTCTCGGGACGTGCTCAGGAAGGCACCGTGGTTTCCTCTGCTCTGCAGAGATCGTTTGGTGCCTCTGACCACAAGGCAGGAGCTTCTCTCCAGGGCTTGGGGCTGGTGCTCGCCCTGCTGGGGCCTCCTGCAGCACTTTTATGTCCTTATTTAGTCTCGTTTTGGTGTTTGCTGCTCATTTTTGTGCATCCCCAGAGGCGGCCAAGGGACGGCCGGACGTGGCGCTCGGGGCTCTGGGTGGGGTGGCAAGGTGGGGATTGGTCACAGGTTGGATCATCTTGGGGTTCTTTCCAACCTGAATGATTCTGGGATTATTCCTGAATGATTCTGGGATTATTTCCAACCTGAATGATTCTGGGATTATTCCTGAATGATTCTGGGATTATTCCTGAATGATTCTGGGATTATTCCTGAATGATTCTGGGATTATTTCCAACCTGAATGTTTCTGAGATTATTTCCAACCTGAATGATTCTGGAATTATTCCTGAATGATTCTGGGATTATTTCCAACCTGAATGATTCTGGGATTATTCCTGAATGATTCTGGGATTATTTCCAACCTGAATGATTCTGAGATTATTTCCAACCTGAATGATTCTGGGATTATTCCTGAATGATTCTGGGATTATTCCTGAATGATTCTGAGATTGTTCCTGGTGAGCAGCAGAGTCTCTCCTCTCATGCCCAAGTGAAGATGTTGATGCCCCTGGGCTCTTCCATCTCCCTGGGATTGTCTTCCTCTGCCAGATCCCAGGGAGCTGCTGTGTGGGGCATCTCCTGCTCTGCTTTGTCCTCTCTTCCTTGGATTGATAATTCTTTGTGGATAAACAGCCTCGAGGTTGCTGCCTCTCCCACACTGTTGCTAAATAACATCTCCTTTCCCTGTTGTCCCTGTCTGTTCCCTGTTGGAAATGGGGTTTGGTGTCACTCTCCTGGTGCAGGTGGGGACAGGGGGTGTCTGTAGGTGATGCACAGGGAATTCTGTTCCTCTGCCCTGCTCAGGTGAGACCCCACCTGCAGCACCTTTGGATTTCCAGCACAGGAAGGATGTGGAATTCTTGGAGAGAGTCCAGAGGAGGCCATGGAGCTGCTCTGAGGAACCAGGCTGGGGGAGCTGGGGGTGTTCACCTGGAGAAGAGAAGGCTCCAGGGACACCTTGGAGCCTCTTCCAGTGCCTAAAGGGGCTCCAGGAGAGCTGGAGAAGGACTTAGGATAAAGGATGGAGTGACAGGACATGGTGGAATGGCTTTAGGATAAAAGAGGGTAGATTTAGATGGGATTCTGGGAAGAAATTCCTGACTATGAAGGTGGTGGGGCCCTGGCTCAGGTTTCCCAGAGAAGCTGGGGCTGCCCAGGGCTGCCCCTGGAAGTGCCCAAGGCCAGGTTGGATGGGGCTTGGAGCACCCTGGGATGGTGGAAGGTGTCCCTGCCCATGACAGGGACTGGATGATATTTAAGGTCCTTCCATGATTCTGGAAGTTCTGCTCCTTGTGGAAGTGCAGGATCCTGGTTTAAGATCCAAACTCCATCACAGGTGGTGGGAAGCAGCTCCTGGGTGTCACTGCTGTCACAGGCTCTTGGCTGCTCCTTCAGGTTCATCGTGATCAAAACTGAAAGGTGAAGTTTGGAGTTTAATTTGCTGAATTTTTTTTTTTTGCCTCCCCACAGTAATAAATGACTGTAAAAACCCAAAACTGACCTGACAAGTGCTTGTGCAGCCTGGAAATAGTTACCAGGAGCTCCTCCTGGAGGATCCCACTGATTCCTGCCAGGGAGCCAGAACAGGCAGTCCCTGACATTTTGCATTATTATCATTATTCCTATTTTTCCTTTTTGGTTCAGGCCTGTATTTGTCTGTGGCCTGTCATGTGCCTTCTGCAGTTCATGTGCTCTGCATGGTTCTCCTTTTAATTGGGTAAATTAAAATGGATGAATTCTACATGGCAGTTGGGTGTATTAATTTTTTAAATCCTATTTCACATTATGGCATCCAAGAGGGATTACACAGGCTTTAATTTTTGAATGGCAGGTTTATGGCTTTTCATCTACAACTCTTCCCCTTTTAATAATTCCAAAAGCAGCTGAATCACTGAGTCTTTTTTTAATTTTGAAGCCTAAATTTGGCCTTTTAAGAGCTAGTGGGATTTCTTTGGGATCAATATCTTGTTTTTCTGTTTGTGGAGGGCTTCAGGTCAATCATCCTCTAAAACCAATGTCCAGCATTATTCTGCTTATCAGCCTTGAATAGGAGCAGCCTCCCACATGAAGCAGGGTGGGAGGCATAAATTAAGGAATGTCACCTCCAAGGTTGGGGAATGTTCCCATCCAATGGCACAAGTGAAATTCCAACCATTTCTTCTGCATGTTTAAACACAAAAGGAGACGACCCCATCCCAGACCTCTCCCTGCTGTGTCTCTTCTCCCATCATTCATCCTGAAAAGGTCATTCCCTGGAAACAAAACCCCATGGAGCAGGACCAGGGCTGTGGCTGTGGAAGTGGAGGAGTTTCCTCCTCACCCTGCTGTTACTGCTGTGCATCTTCAGTACTGTAAATATTGCTTCCCTTGTGGCCAAGAGAGAGGAGGGTGATGAGGGTGATTTTCCTTTTCCTTCTTTGTGGCATCAGGTCCTTCAGGAGTCCTCAGCAAAACAGAGAGCCAGGGGGAGAATTGGTGTTCCAGCATCACTGGATTTGGGCCAGTTGAGGTTTAAGTGGCTCATTAGCTCATTTTCTTGGAAGTGTTATCCCTGTAGGGAGCTTGGCATTGGTGGCTTCATTCCTCTGGCCATGGAGAGGTTGGTGTGGAGCAGGTGTGGCTGTCACAGTCCCTGTTGGCTGTTTTTATTCTTCAAAACAATATTTTCTTCTGCTCAACTGCATCCTACAATCTTCCCATCCAAGCAAAATCCTTCTGTTTTAAGAAACCAAGCAGACCTGGTGAATTCAGTGACCAGCAGTGCCCTCTAATGACATTTTTAGCTTGGTCGTCTTCACCTCTCTCTGTTGGAAAGCACAGATGAAACCAGAACTTTGCTCTTCCCAAAAAGTTGGGGTGGAAAAGGGATGGTGTGGCAGCAGGTGCTGAGATGTGGGATCACAGCCCTGCTGTGCTGGATCTCTGAACCCTTTCCTTTGCTCCATGGGGAGTTTCCAGCTCATTGATGCTGGAGAAGAGCTGCTGGTCCTGTTCCTCTGCTGATCCTTGAGCTCAAATCTCATGGAATTGTGGATATGAAAGAGCAAACAGAGGGTTGGGAAGCACCTTCCTTCAGGATATCACAGCTCTCTTTCCTCTTCTTCCCTCCAGACAGGCAGGATTGACAAGTCCTACCCCACAGTGTGTGGGCACACGGGGCCGGTGCTGGACATCGACTGGTGTCCCCACAATGACCAGGTCATCGCCAGCGGCTCCGAGGACTGCACTGTCATGGTGAGTGTCCCTGTGGGCTGGGCTCTGCTCCCTGCTGCAGCTCCTGCTCCAAAGGACTCTGCAATTCCTGGAGGTGTCTCCAGGAACCTTCTGTTCCAAGGTGAGGTGAGGGCAGAGTCATCATAGAAGGGTTTGGGTTGGAAGGACCTTAAAGCCCATCCCATTCCAGCAACTTCCATGGACCAGGTTGCTCCAAGCCCTGTCCAACCTGGCCTTGGACACATCCAACCTGTGCCAGGGCCTCACCACTCTCACAGGGAATAATTTTTTTTCCATTTTTCCTCCCCCTGGGCATTTGTTTGATGTTTGGGAAGAGGAATGAGAGTGCCAGTCTGTGGTGAGGTGCTCTGGTTTGTTGAGCTTTGAGAAGACAGGTGGTTCCTTACCTCAGAGATCCCAATGGATGCAGAGGTGTGTGTTGGGAGAAGGAAAGGATTGGAAGGGAATGAGCCCAGCTCATTGGTAGGAGCAGGGCATGGATGTGAGGAGCCCAGGGATCCAGGGTTGGAAGGTTCCAAGATTCCTTCAACCCTTGATTTAAGGAAGTGAAATTTTTCCTGTATCTCCAAGTTTTGAGCAGGTGTCAAAAGGTCTTTTTTAAAAATAAACAAATAAAAATAATTTCACAAATTCTGCACCTGCAGAATTATTTTTATTTGTTTATTTTTTAAAAATAAACAAATAAAAATAATTTCACAAATTCTGCACCTGCCAACCTTGAATTGAGACCTGTTTTAAGTCAGTGATGGCCCAGCCGGGCTCGCTCCGTGACGGATGTGGAATCCCACGTATGCAAACACAGCAGAATAAGTGAAAGAAAACCCTTGGAAGATGAAATAATGCCAAATAACTCCAGGGATCTTTGGCCATATTTAGAAATGCTGTAGGCTGAATGTTATATTGAAATCTTATTATAGATCATGTCAGATAAATTCCTTTGCTTCTGTTCATCGTTAAAATGTTTGGGAGGGGATTCATCCCAAGAGGCTTTTCCTGGGACAGCTCTTGCCTGTGATCTCTCAGTCTTGGAAGCTAAAACATGTTAACAAAATGGGCTATATTTAATATTAAACAAAACAACAACTTCTGTGTTAGCAACTCTCACTACTGGGCTGGAGCTGAGCTTTGGAAGGATGCAGGAATGTTTCTCCAACCAGAATGCAGAAGGGCTGCACATTGGGAATGTTTGTAAAATGTGAGCATCAGTGAAGGGCCAGAGCTGCCTCCTTGGAGGCAAAATAACTCTGTAATGCAAGTGCAATGAGAAATATGTTGGGAGGCTCCAGAGGGACTGAATTGTGGAGAAAAACTGACAGAGTTCAGTTACAAGTTGTCCAAGTGGACAAGCTCTCTCCCTCACACCATCCCAAACCCACTGTGTCCCTCACACCTTCCTGATGTGGACACAAACTGCAGGAATCTGCACCTCCTGCTGGACTCTGGGGATTCTCCACACTTCCCAAGGTGGGGATGAGCTTCCCATCCATCCCTGGAAACAAGAACTGTGTGGGAAAGAGGGTGGAGCAGGGTGGGGTGGAGCTCTCTGGGGGTTTTGTGTTTGATGTGACCTGTCTGGAGTGGAAGGGGAAATAGGTGAGTCCTTGCTGCACTTCCAGGATCAGGGATGTGCAGGTTTGGGAGATGCTGGGGTGTGTTAGCTGGAGGTTTGCAATGGGAGATGATGGATCCCAAGTCATTCAGGACAGCTGGGAACTGCAGGTGTGTAAAGAACACCCCTGGGTTGGACTTTTGGGAATGAGTTAATGAACTTGCCCAATTTTAATTGCTTTTCTGGCCTGGCATGGACAGTTCAGTGTCCTTTTTTCCTGGAGGAAGGATTTGGGTCCTGCTTCCTGAGCAGAATAAACCCAGGGAGCTTTACAGGACACGTGGCTGCTCGTGGGCTCTGAGCTCTGCCAGGGGGGAGGCACAGGAAACTGACGTGGGGGATTCTGTGCAATTCCAGCTGCTGGAGAAAAAACCTTGTTCTTAAAGACCATCTGTGCCCTGGCACTCGGGGATTTAGGATCTCACCCTCTGCCACAAGAAATCTCAGCTACGTCAGCCAGACGTGTATTGAGGGAGAGAGTGTGGATTTGGGATGGTGTGAGGGAGAAAATGTGGATTTGGGATGGTATTGAGGGGGAAATGTGGATTTGGAATGGTATTAAGGGGGAAAATGTGGATTTGGGATGATGTGAGGGAAGGAAGGTAGATTTGGGACTGTGTGAGGAAGAGAGTGGATTTGGGATGATATTGAGGGGGGAGAGCATGGATTTGGGATGGTATTGAGGGGGAAATGTGGATTTGGAATGGTATTAAGGGGGAAAATGTGGATTTGGGATGATGTGAGGGAAGGAAGGTAGATTTGGGACTGTGTGAGGAAGAGAGTGGATTTGGGATGATATTGAGGGGGGAGAGCATGGATTTGGGATGGTATTAAGGGGGAAAATGAGCATTTGGGATGGTATTGAGGGGGAGAATGTAGATTTGGGATGATCTGAGGGAAGGAACATGGATTTGGGATGGTGTTGAGGGAGAGAGTGTGGATTTGAGATTGTATTCAGGGAGAGAACGTGGATTTTGAATAGTACCGAGGGATAGAATATGGATTTGGGATGGTATTGAGGGATAGAATATGGATTTGGGATGGTATTGAGGGATAGAACATGGATTTGGGATGGTATTGAGGGATAGAACATGGATTTGAGGTACAGAAGGGTCTCCAGGTGGACAGGGCTGATTCCCTGCAGCCATAACTCTGCAGCCCCCCTGTGGCACAAGGAAGCTTCACTTGGCCCTATCCAAAGCCAGAAACCTTTTCCTCTAAAGAAATTCCCAGATTTTTACAAAACCTGCCCATGAACCTTGAACAGGTTTGGTGTTAGGAATACCAGACAGCCTTGGAGAGGAGACTGGGAAAGAGAGGACTTGACATCCCTCTCCAAAGGCTTCCTTGCAAATACCTTCTGTGGCCTCTTCCCTTGGAGGAATTGTTTCCTTGTGCCAGCAAATGAGGAATTGCTTAAATATTCCTGCTTGATGTTGTGCTGAATGGCTCTGATGTACTGCAGGCTTTTGGTTCAGCTGGAAAATGTTTTAGTGGATAAAGATTTCTAGATGGTATCAAGTCCCTTCTTCAGATACGGAAAATTTTCTTCATCAGAAGGTGGATTTTAAGGAATTTGTGTGCAAAGGCCAGAGCAGAGCTCATGTGATGGAGCAAATTCCTTTAAAAGTCAAAGAGAGCCCTTGCAGTGACCTGAGCCACCAAGCAGGACAGGGGGAATGGGGAGAAGGTCTGACCCTGCAAAAATGATGCACCAAGAGCCTCTTCCTGCAGGGCCATGGATAAATCCAGGCCCCAAATTCAGTTGCTTCCTCACTTAAAGTGATAAAAATTGATATGTATGATGTAGGAAGTAATGCTTTTTATAGACATGGATTTAATCTTGTTTTCAACTTGTGCAGAGCCAGAGGAGGCTGGTTTTGCTTCTCTTTCAAGGGGGTGAAAGAAAAGTTTGCTTTGTTTTCTTTCTCATGTGCTGTTTGTGCAAAACCTTCCCCTCCTGCCCTTCCTGCAGCCCCAAACCTCTCCCTCAGCTGTGCCACCACTCCACTTCCTCCTGCACAAACAAACAGCCTTGATAACATCAAACCCCCCAAAAAACACTCAGACACCCACGGGAGGGAGAGCTGACAAACCCTTCCTAAAGCCCAGGCAATCCTGCAGCAATTTAAGGTTTCCTTGGAGTCATCCTGAGTCCTCCCCCTCAGCAGGGTAAGTCCTGCATCTAGAATTGTGTAATTTCCCTGTGAACCTGATTTGATCCCAGGCTGAGGCCAGACCTCCACCCTGTGCAGGAACGAGGGGCTGGGACCATGCCCTGACCTTCCACATTTATTTTTTTTATTATTTTTGGGAATAGAAGGCAGGATTATTGGATCAGTAGTCTGAAATCTGCCCAGGATTGCACTGCTCTGCAGCTGCTCCCAGCTACCAGGGCTTTACCTGACAGAAAATTCCATCTATCTCATCTGTCTCCAAGGGTTTTTAAAACCCTTTTTCACTGGGATTTTTCCTCCTTTCCCATTCCCACCCCCTGCACTTGCTGTCTTGGGTTTAAATTTGGTTCTGGAGTTTTCTGGCTCCTTTGCACTTGCTCAGAGGGATCTCAGGATCCTTCCTGGCTGAGATGGTGCAGAACAGAACCGAGTCCTCCCCTTTAGCAGGTTAAGTCCTGCATCCAAAGGTCCCAAATTTCCCTGTGAACCTGGTTTGATCCAGGCCCTGCACAGACACCCCAAAAGTCCCACCCTGGGCCTGACAGCCTTGTCCAAAGGCTCTGGAGCTCTGGCAGCCTTGGGGCTTGTGGCCATTTTCACCCTTTGTAGAGGAATCCTCTCCTGGGGAAGTGTTCCCATTGTGGTCATTCCTCCTGGGACACTGAGGGTGCTGGAAAGGAGGGCACTGGGAGCTGTGTCCAAGAAAAACAAAATCAGTTTTGGGTTATTTAGAGGTGAGCTGGTACCCACTGAGAATCTCTGTATCTTACTGGGTTTTCTTCCAGTGCCTGTCATTCCTTTGAGAAGGGAAAAACTGGGATTAGCTCAGAAATCCACGTGTCCATCTCAGTCTGCCTCACTTCCTAAATCCACTCCCTCACATCCCACAGCTTGTTGGGCATCGTGGGCAGGGGCTGGCAAGCCCCATTCTCCCAACTCCAGGAAAAGCAAACAATGGGAAGCAAAGCAAACGTGCTCTAATGCTGCCACCTACCTACAGCAGCTCCAACTGCTCCCCGAGGAGCTCTCCCTGGAATTCCATGGCATTTTTTAATACCCTCTATGTAGGTCAAATTCAATTCCAAGGTGATTGTCCAGTGCTGAATTGCAGGAATAGTTTTGGTGGGGCTGGTCCTGCCCTGGGGCTTTGGGGTGATGGGTTTGTCTGTCCCATCCCTGGTTGCTGCCAGCTGCAAAAGCCACCTCCCTCCTGCTGGAATTCCAGTGCTCTGGCATCCTTGGGGGGCTGTTCCTCCTCCTGGTGGCCCTTCCCTGAGGAAGTTTGCAACAGAAGGGTTGTGTAACCAGGCAAGAAGTGAACGGGCAGTGCTGATTTGGGCTGCTCTGGCTTCTTCCAGGACGAAACCCCTCTTCCCTGATTAGATGGGATCTGGAAGGATCCTGAATCTAACAGGAAAATGAATTGCTGGTGTTCTTAAAGTAATCAAGAAGTAGGCAGTGGTAGAGCTGCAGCAGGACAGGCATAGTTTGGAAAGACAGCAGCTCTTTCCATGGAATTGGAGCTGCAGGGGAGATTTTCCAGACTCCTTGGGGAGCAGGAATGGAGTGGGTCCATGGGCATGGAAATACAGGGGCTGCACCATGAGGAGCTGTGGGTTTGTGCTGGCACATGAGTGAGGAAAGATGTTCCTCATGGATCAGCCAAGGGTTTATTGACAGCTGGGAGTGATTCCCTCCCTGATTCCCTCTCTGATTCCCTCTCTTATTCCCTCTCTGATTCCCTTCCTGTTTACACAAGAATTGACAGCTCTGGTGGCTGCGGGACGCGGGAAGCAGCTGAGCCACGCGCTCTGCAGAGGGACTGCCCTTGCCTGAGCAGCTTTCCTTTCCTTTCCTGTCCATCCCAGGTGTGGCAGATTCCTGAGAACGGGCTCACCCTGTCCCTGACAGAGCCTGTGGTAGTGCTAGAAGGCCATTCCAAGAGAGTTGGCATCGTGGCCTGGCATCCGACGGCGCGGAACGTGCTGCTCAGCGCAGGTAGGAGCACGGGAATGGGCAGCGGCTCCTCTCCCTGCCTTCCTTCCCCTCCAGGTTTTCCTTCTTCCCTCTCCCAGCTGCTCAGATCTCTGGGAATCACAAGACCTGTGGCAGTAGCTGGGAGCACTGGGACACGTGGCTCACAGCCCCCTCTGTATCTCAGCCTTTTTTATCTTCAGTTTACAGGGATAAGCACCAAGGAATTGTCTGGAACTGAAGTATGAAAGTTGTTCCAGACTTTATTTAATCTTCAAGAACAATTTACATCTGCATTCCCCACATCCCTGTTCTCATATGCTTTTAGAACAGGTCCAAGTGTTTCTCTTTTCCCTTGATTCCTGCAAGGTATCCCAGAGTCCAGCTGTTCCTCCCACAAGCTCTCATGGTCAGCATTTTCCAAATTGTCTCCTTGGCCGGTACAGTCCACGGAATGAGATTCTTTTGACCACTAAAAATCAATCACATCATTATGGAAATAAACTGGATAATTCATTATCCATTGGTACCATCTGGGACTTCCATGGGTTGGGTCCCAAGGAAAGAGTTGAGTCCTTTCAGCTGGATTGTTGGATGAGCTGGGTGTTTTCCACTGATAAAAATCCCTCCTAAGCTCCCAGTCTGCATTTTGGTTTCCCCAAAAAACCTTTGGAGCTGCAGGGGGTTTATCCCTTGTTCCCCACCTCTGGCTTTGCCCCTGTGTCCCCAGTGCTGTGACTGGAGCTGTTATTTCCTATTTTAGGCTGTGATAATGCCATCATCATCTGGAATGTGGGAACAGGAGAAGCCCTCATCAACCTGGATGACATGCACGTGGATATGATCTACAACGTGAGCTGGAATCGCAATGGCAGCCTCATCTGCACAGCTTCCAAAGACAAAAAAGTCCGAGTTATTGACCCCAGGAAACAAGAAATTGTTGCTGTAAGTTTGCTTAATCATTAAAGAAACAACTAGATTCACTCCAGCAGGGAGTGAAGAAAATATGGAAGAAATATGTGGGTTTTACACACCACGTTCAGTCGCTTTCTTCAGAAATTACAGGAGGAATAGTAGGAGTTGGAGGATTTGTCTGGGTTTATTGGGATTAGTGTTTGAACTGGGATTTTAGGGCTCAGTTTTAAACCTGCAGGAGTGTAATTCCACATCTAATCCTTTTGTATAATTACAGTTCCAGAGTTGTGCATGCAAAGCAGAGCTTTGGTTGTAGCTTACAAAGAGGTTTTCCTTCAGCCTTGCAAGAGGCCGATTGGCAAAGCTGGAATGAGCCAGGAATGTCCCCTTCTCCCGTGGCTCAGTGTTCGGGCTCTTCCCTCAGGCAGCAGGGGAGGAGAGCTGGATGTTGGAGAGGATCGGTGTGACCAGAGAGGAGCCACCACTCCAAGGGTTTTTCTGTTCACTGCTGATCCTGAGCTGCTCCTCTCTTCCAGGAGAAGGAGAAAACCCATGAGGGAGCCCGGCCCATGCGAGCCATCTTCCTGGCAGACGGGAACATCTTCACCACCGGCTTCAGCCGCATGAGCGAGCGGCAGCTGGCCCTGTGGAACCCGGTACGAGCCCAGCCCGGATCCCTGGGCTCCTCACAGCCATGCCCTGCTCCTGCCAACCCAGCCCTGCAGCCATGGAATCGTGGAATGGGTTAGGTTGGGTTGGATGGGGCACTAAAGCAAATCCCTTTTCAATTTGTGGGCAGGGACACTTTCCACTAGCCCAGCCCTGTCCAAACTGGCCTTGGGATGGAGCAGCCACAGCTTCTTTAGGGTCTTCTTCTTCAGGGTTTCACCACCCTCACAGAGAAGAATTCCTTCCAAAATTCATAGTTATATACTTGAGGTTATTCCTACTCCATCTGCTGCCTGCTCCTGCTTCCCTGATTTTGGCTGTGTGGTCACTCAGTGAAGGAACTGAGCAGGAGCAGCAGGTTGGAAGTGCCTGGGAAGATGCACAGGGAGCAGAGGGGCTGTGGGAAGGTCACTTCTCTCTGTGCATTGTGGAGAGCAGGCCAGCAGCAATCCCAGGAGGGTTCAGGGTAGAAGGGACACCTGGATTGTGTCCAGGTGGCTTTTGAGTGTCTCCAGGGAAGGAGGCTCTGTCCCATCTCCCATCCTACTGACACTAACTCACTGTGTCACATATTTCCCTTGACTTGGTGAATTTTCCTGGCTCCTATTTTTATTTAATTTAGTGATTAAAATGCCCTTGGGGAATGAATCAGTTCACGAACATTCCCAGCATTTGTTGTAACACACAGATCCTTCTGGGTGGTGCAGACACCACTGGGAGCTCACTGCCTACAGAGTGTTAATAATTTAGACCCTCCCTCTATGAACAGAAGCTTTTCCAGTCTTTATTAACATCCCTGGCATTTTTATTTCCAGAAAAACATGGAGGAGCCAATAGCCCTTCACGAGATGGACACCAGCAACGGGGTCCTGCTGCCCTTCTACGACCCAGACACCAACATCATTTACCTGTGTGGGAAGGTAAGGAGAGGCTTTGGAGGCACCTGGAGGGAGTGGGGCCTGTGAAATGTTCCCCAAAATATCAGTGCTGCAGTGAATGTGGGGCTGCAGAGAGACCAGGCTGCTCTGGAAGGGGTTTGATGCTCACTGCAGAACCTGGGAAGGACCTGGATGTTTCTTGGAGATGGATTAGGTAAAGCTACAATGCAACAAGTCCCACACTGTTGCCAAAACATTTCTTGCTGCTGTTGATCTGGATGATTTTACACTGGCATGGGAGGAAGGTGCATTTTGGGTGTTGTCCTTGGAGATGCTGGAGCATGTGGTGACTCTCTGTAATTTTATGGGGTTAAAGAATAGAAAACTGGAATTACGTGCTCCTTTCTAAAAGCAATTTGTAGGAATTTGGTGCCCACATGTGATGGACTCCTACAAATAGGAACCCAAGCCAAGATGAGCAAGGAATTACAAAGGAAGATCCATACAAGTACGTTCATAAATCCCATCTTTGTAGCAGCTGATGAGGAACACTTGGTTTCCATCTGCCAACCCTCCTGCAGTTTCAGAGACAGCAGTGTGATGGAATTGCTTGGAATTAAGGATAAACTGGTTTATAGCCTTTCTGCCTGGTTGTGGCAGGAGGTTTTTCCACAAGAGGTGAGGAAGGGGCCACTCCCAGCCTGGAAGCAGAGCTCAATCCCTGTCCCACAGTGTTTGGAACAGGAATTGTTCAGTTGATGGACTCAGAAACAGCTTTGAGCTGTCCACGGCAGCATTCCTGGAAGGAAATGGGAGCAGCAGTGTGGGCACAGGGAACACAGTGCTGCAGCTTCTGCTGGGGTTCCTTGCAGGGTGACAGCAGCATCCGCTACTTCGAGATCACGGATGAGTCCCCGTACGTTCACTACCTCAACACCTTCAGCAGCAAGGAGCCGCAGAGGGGCATGGGGTTCATGCCAAAGAGGGGCCTTGACGTCAACAAGTGTGAGATTGCCAGGTGAGGAGAGCTCATCCCAGGGCTGGGCATTTCAGCAGTGGTTAAAGCAGCAGAGCAGTGAGCACAGGGCAGCCGTGGTTTAGAAAACCTGGGGAGGGCAGGAAACATCTCAGGATGTGCTGTAGTGGCTCCAGGAGGGAATGTCACTGCTGGTTGGGAACATGAGCCATCTCTTCTCCCGGGAAACAAGTGATAGGACAAGGGGAAATGTCCTCAAATATTAGGGACAATTTCTTCATGGAAAGGGGGTTCAGGCATTGGAAGGGGCTGCCCACGGCAGGGGTGGAGTCCCCATCCAGGAGGGATTTAACAGCCATGTCCATGTGGCATTTGGGGACATGGATTATGGTGGCCTTGGCAGTGCTGGGGGAATGGTTGGACTTGATGGTCTCAGGGATTTCTGTGGTTCCTTGGGGTTGCTTCTTTCCCATCTCCTCCATCTCCCTGATCCTCACTCCCTGTCCCACCTCTCCTTTTCCACCAGGTTCTTCAAGCTCCACGAGAGGAAGTGTGAGCCCATCATCATGACGGTTCCCCGCAAGGTGAGCTCTGTCCTGGGGCCGGGCTTTGGAGCCAGCTCCTGCCTCCCAGAGCTCCTGACTGATCCATGTCTCCTGCCTTGCAGTCTGACCTCTTCCAGGACGACCTGTACCCGGACACAGCCGGCCCAGAAGCAGCTCTGGAAGCAGAGGAGTGGTTTGAGGGGAAGAACGCTGATCCTCTCCTCATCTCCTTGAAGCACGGGTACATTCCAGGCAAGAACAGGGATCTCAAGGTGGTCAAGAAGAACATACTGGACAACAAACCTGCTGGGAACAAGAAGACTGATCTCATAAACGCTCCAAAGAAAGCAGCGGATGCCTCAAACTCCGTGAGTAAACTCCAGGAATCGTGGGGGTGGTGGCCTCAGGTGGGAATGCCAGGGTGGGACCAGTGACAGGGCCTGAGGGAGTGGCTGGAGCTCTGTCAGGGGAAGCTTAGGTTGGATCAGAGGGTACTGAGGCACTGACCAGGCTCCCCATGAGATGTCACAGCCCCAAGACTGCCAGAGCTCCAGGAGCATTTGGAGGGGACAGCCTGGGATTGTTGGGGTGTCCTGGGCAGGGCCAGGAGTTGGACTTGTTGATCCCTGTGGGTCCTTCCCAACTTGGGATATTGCGTGATTCTGTGATTCTAATGCTTCTGTAGATTGGAAGATTACTTGGAATTGTTTTTTCCAAATCACAGAAGCACTAAATGTTCGAAAAGATTTTCAAGATCCCCAAGTCCAACCCTAATTCAAGATCCCCCAGTCCAACCCTAACTCAAGATCTCCAAGTCCAACCCTAACCCAACACCAGCACCTTGTTCACCACTAATCCCTGTCCTTTGGGACAGAGAGGAAAGTATGGCTTAAAGAACAGGTACTGGTCCTGGATGGTGCTGCTGGAGATGCTGCTCCATGTCCTGAGCATCCCGACTGCTCCAGAGTCACACCCTCATCCCTCCAGCAATCCCACTGGGAGGAGCCCTTTCCTTGGAGAACCCCAGAGCTCTCCTCACTCATCCTTTCTGATCTTCCAGCAAAACGACGCCAAATTGGACGAGATTTTGAAGGAGCTGAAATCCATCAAGGACACGATCTCCAGCCAGGACGAGCGCATCTCCAAGCTGGAGCAGCAGATGGCCAAGATCGCGGACTGACGGGGCCCCAGCCCAGGCACATCCCAGCTCCCAGTTCAGCCAGCAGCAGCCTGCAGCATTCCAGTACGAGCTTTCCTGTTCTCCTAAATCCACGTCAAGAGAGCCGATGATTTCAAGCCAAGCTTTTTAGTGAAAGATCTTTTTCGTTCCCCGATGTTCCAATGAATTTCTGTGACTGTGTCAAAAACAAGAAGTGCTACTTTTACAGGTTTTTTTGGGGTTTTTTTTTTCCCAGATGTTATTATGAATCCTTGAAAAACGAATCCATTCTTGACTTCCAATGTCATGCCCAAATATCTTTTTCTAGATTTAGGGACCAACGCCACATTGTTCTTAAACCTTTTTTTTTTTTAAGTTGCCAAAAAATAGAAAAAAAATTGCTTTTATTTTTCTTATTTGCCACTTTTGCAGTATTTGTGTTTCCATTCCAAGGGACAGGGGGTGTGGGGGCTGTTTACACTGTGCAGAGAACAAAGCTGAAGCTATTTTGTATAAATCCTCCATTTGGAACAATCAGGTGGGTTCCCTTCCTTTCTCTTCCCTGTGGAATCCCCTTGGAGATGGGATCAGCTGCCTTTCCTGCTCCACAACGTGTCCCCAGCCCTGTTGGCTGACAGAAAAATACAGATATATCATTCTGAATGAGGGGATTTATTTCCTACTGAAGTTTTAAGCCAGCACCATGTTCCCATTTTCCTACAATCCCAAGGTTTGTTTCCATGACCAAACTCACTCGTTTTACTTGCTCATTTTTATTCCCATTTCAAGGCAGAAGTGACTTCCATGCTGGAATGTTTTTATCCATGGAGCATGGAGTTCCAGGTGAGCTGTGGGATGCCAGCAGTCATTGCTGTAAATCCTTGTTCTTGCCCCCCAACACTCCTGAGCTCATGGATTTTAAGGGGCTTTTGGAATCCATCAGCCCTTCACACCAGTGCTGATAATAGGAATTTTCTGTGCTTCCAAAGCAGCATTAGCAGCAGAAAGGTGATTTTTTTCCATGATAATTCTCCACAAACAAAATGCCTCTGTTGTTACTTTTTTATCATTTGTTTTCTCCTGTCCATCATTCCCATTCCTGCCTCCCACCCTTCCATGCAGGAAAGGATTTGTTCCCAGACCAGATGAGCGACCTCCAACCCCAAACCCCACCCCTGCCCTCCCAGCCCTTCAGAGCAGAAGGAACTGGGAGGGTGGATTTGATCCCAGTTTGGAGAACTGGTTTCTCACACAGCTCCTTTGGGATCCTGCAGGGAGAGAGGCCCTGTGAGTGCTCTAGGCTGGCGAGCTCCTCCTGGAATTCCATGGAAGCTCAGCTCAGCAAAGCTCTGCTCAGGCAGGCTGTGCCCTGTGGAGGAGCTGTCAGGGATGATGGGGCAGGCTGGCTCCCTGCTCCCAGGCTGTGTCCTTGTGCTGGGAATGGGATCCAGGACACCCCATGGAGCTGTGCCAAGCAGGGTTGGTGCTGCCATTCCTGGCACAGCCCATCCCTGCAGTGCCAGGGAGTGCTGATAACCCATCCTGAATCCAAAGGTGGGCAGAGACCATCAGGTGTCTGAGAGCTCTGGATCCTTATCCCAGCTGGACTCTGTCCCAGTGGACACGAGTCCCTCATCCAGGCTGAAGTGATTGATTTTTTTTTTTATTTTCCATTAGTTTAGCTAGGAATTCTCTGATTTTCCATTTTCCCCAGTGTTTGCATGTTCAGAATTCCAGGTTAAGCATTCCCTGTTGTGGAGGGATGTGTGTGTGGAGGCAGAATCGGCCGGGGGACGTAGCTGGAGAGGCATGAGGATGGGATGGAGGAGACAGAGGATGTGGTGGGATTGCAGAGCAGGAAAGCTTCAGAAAAGTGGGATTTCTGTGTTTTAGGGACACGTGGCATCCCCTGCCCTGTGCCCGTGGATCCACAATCCGGCTGCTCCAGGTTCTTTGGCTGTTTGGTGACGTTTCTGTATTGCAGTAAATGCCTGAGATGTGTATTTTTATGGATTTTTTTTTTTTTTTAATTTTGGATCCCAAACCCGAAGGTTGTTCTCCCCACAGTGGTGATTTCTGTGTTGATTTGTACGTGTGACTTCAGGGTTGTGTGCTCGGGGACCTCGGGTTTGTTCCTAACATTTGGAGGGAAATCAGTTTTGGGAGCCGCTGGATTGAGGTGCCCGGGGGTGGGGGTGTGGGAGATTTTAGTTCCTAGCCTGTATTTTATTTAAATGAACTGATGCCTCGCCAGGCTCAACCGGAGTCAGTGCCTGAAGCTTTTTGTAGCCGTGATATCCCGGGAGAGAACCAGCCCAGTCCGGAAAGACGCGCTCTTATAGAGCGGCCAGAGTATCTGTCCAAATATTTGCTTCCATTTTCAAAAGATAAAAAGTCATTGATTATAAACTGCCTCTGCTTGGCTTTTCCTTTGCCTCTCGGCATTCCAGGTCTGATTGATAACTGGGATATGGAATGATGGATGCTTCACTGGGGGGCTGTGGATGAGGGGATCCTTGAGGACCTTCTGCTCTTGTCGCAGGAGGGCCAGGGCCCATTCCTGGGGTCACACGTGGAATCTCCCTGGTGATTCCCAGTGACGAACCCAAGAGCTTGGCTGGATGTGGGATGTGATGGGATCTCGGGGTGGATGGAGGTGATGTGTTCCCAGGAAGGAACAGCCCTGCGTGGGAGCTACCCTGGATCTGGTGGGGGGCTCATTCTGCTCTTCCCCAGGTGAAATTTGTTTGCAGGCTGCAGGAAGTCTGAAATGACACAGAGCCGGGGCTGGAAGCAGCATCTTTTACTCCACCCAGGTTTGAGCTTTCTCAGGGCTGAGGCATTTCAGGGGATGTTGCACAACCAGAGCCAGCACACCCTGACCCCGGCACCGCCCCAAAGCCGGGCAGGGATGCTCCCAGAGAATCAGTGCTCCCTGGGCACCATGGATCCATCCCAGGGATGCTCATCCCACATCCTGAGCTCCTTTTCTTCCCTTTTCCAGCTCCCTGGTCAGGTGTTTCGGAGCGGGGACGGGCCGGGGTTTCCGAGGGCGGGGGGTTGTTGACACCCCGAGCCCGTTCCTGCGGATGTGCCTCTTGCAGCACCTTCCTGCGGCTGCGGCTGCGCCTCCCGCCCGAGCCTGCGGTTGGGGCGGGGGGTTTCCTGTCGTGCCAATGCCACGAGGCCGGGACAACACCCAGGACAATACCAGGCAGCCCCCCCGAGAGCCCCTCCGAGCATCCTGGGGATGGTGCAGAGAGAAGGAGCCCGGCACAAGGGCCGTGCAAAAACATCGAGTCAGGCCCTCACCCTCCTCCACCTCGTTTCCCGGTGCTGAGGTATCTCAGGGCACCCGGGCCCCCTCCCTGGCCATGCCCACACCGTGCCCGCGGGGGTGGCATCCCTGGCACCAGGTTTGCCGTCACTTCTGCTTTCGGAGCGACGCGAGCCCCGGCGCGCAGCTGCTCCGCTGGGGCCGAGCCCTCCGAGGAAGCCCCTTTGTGGGGTGCAGCCCACACCCTGCCACCCTCCCCGGGGGTGCCCGCAGCCCCCAGCCCTCGCTGGCCCCGCTCTCCGAGTGACGTCCTTCCACCCCGGCTCTCGAAACCGCAGCCGCTTTTCCGCGCTCCCTCCCATCCCCGCCCGGCCGGAGGTGCAGGCGGAGGGTGGCCCACGACACCCCGCGGGTGCCGGTGCTGGGGCTGCCCTCGCCCCTCCGTGCCAGCCCTCGCCGGTGATTGCTGCAGTTGGGATCCATCAGCTCAGGTGAGCCCTGCTGGGAAGGGGCTGGATCGCGGCTCGGCCCCGGCGATGCTCTGGGTGCAAAGGGGATGCTCAGGGTCCCTGAGGGTGCCGCGCTCCGTGCTGGTCCCTGGGGGTCTGGGGAGGCGGGTGGGTGCTTTGGGGGTGTCGGAGCCTCCTGGGGATGCTCGGAGCGTTCAGCCGTGTCTGGATGCTGGTGGGTGCGGATCCTCGGGGACCGCAGTGGCCGCCGCCCACCGGGGCTGCCGAGGGAGCTGGAGGGGGGGATTGGTGATGGAGCAGGGGGATTTGGGGTGAGTTTGGGGTGGATTTGCCTCTCCTGCTCCAGCACAGAGACACAGGCTTATGGCGGCGGCCTCAGCCCTGGAGCCCTGTGCCAGACTGGCGGGTGGAGGGGGTTTGGGCACCCTGGCAAGGGGTGTCTGTCACAACGAGGGTGACATCCCTGTGCTTTCATTTCCACACGGGGACTCATCCTGCAACTGCCCCGTCCCGCAGCAGCCACCTCCATCACGGCTGATTTCCCATTTCCAGACACTCAACTTCCTTATCAAAACTTGCTCCTAGAGCAGAGCCGGGCTGAGCTCCTGCAGGTGGGGGCTGTGGCAGGATACTGGGTGCCTCCTCCATCCCCCAAACCCGAGGGGGAAAGGAGGATCCTCGGTTGGGGTGTGATCCCACACTGGGGTTCAGCATTCTCCCGTGGAGAGCAGGACCCCGATGTCACCTGCCCTTTCTGTCCCCTGCAGGTCCCATGGCGCTGGGCCGGGCCCTGCTGGTGCTGCTGGTGCTGAGCCCCCTGTGGGCGTGTGGGGCTGAGCTGCTGGAGCCAGGGCTGCCCTGGGGAGGGCAGTGGGTCTGGGGGGAGGCCAAGCCCCTGCCCCTCTCCCGTGGGAAGAGGGATGACAGTGGGCAGGAGCCCGGTGCCACCGCAATGATCAGCAGTGACGAGAGCGATGGCATCTCTGTGCCACCGCCAGCACCCGGCACCAAGGACATCCTGCTCCAGGTGCCAACCACAGCCGATCCCATGGATGATTCCCCCGAGCCTGAGCTGCTCCTGAGCTCTGCAGCACCAGAGCCCAGCACCAACTCCAGCCTGCTCCAGGTGCTTGCAGTGTCCACCACAGCCGAGCCTACGGATGAGACAGATTCCCCTGCTCCTGACTTACTCGAGGACTCTGTGGCACCAGCAGTGACCAGTGCCAGCACCAGCCTGCTCCAGGTGCTCACTACAGCTGATCCCATGGATGAATCAGATCCCCCTGATCCCGACCTGCTCCCGAGCTCTGCCCCACCACCAGCACCCAGCACTGAGGCCAGCCGGGCAGTCGTGGTGCCAACCACAGCTGATCCCATGGATGAGACTGATTCCCCTGCTCCCGATCTGCTGCCAGGCTCAGAGCCTGGCACACCATCAGCAGCCCAAAAGAGCATCGCCACCACCACCCCCAGCTGGCTCACGACACTCATCGAGGAGGACACAGTGACTGATGACCTGGACAGCAGCTCCTCCGCGGGGCCACGCTCAACAGCCCCCCCAGCCTTTGTCCTCACCAGCACGGGCTATAGGAAACCCAAGAAATCCGGAGCTCCGCCTGCATCGACCCTCCCGGCCACTTGGGACACGACGCCGGTGGGCACCGCGGTGCCCTGGGAGCCCAGCGGGGTGATGAGCAAGTGCCTGCTGGCCATCCTGCTGCTGGGGCTGGTGGCCGCCACCTTCCTGGTGAGCACGGGGGTGCTGGGGACGCTGCTGTGGCGGCGGGCGCGGACGGGGGAGCGCCGCTTCAGCCGCACCGAGATGGTTTGTATCTCCTCGCTGCTGCCCGACGCCGAGGCGGCCGCCGGCCCCCGTCCTGTTCCCGCCCGGCGGCACAAACTGCTGCTGCCCGACGGCAGCTCCGAGCCCGATGGAGACAACCTGACTCTCAGCAGCTTCCTGCCGGAGCACTCCTGAGCTCCAGGGGATGGCTCCTGCATCCCACAGCACTGCGGAGCTGCGTGCCCGGTCCCCGATGGAGCCGCGGGCAGGGTGCCCCTGTCCCCTGATGTTGTCGCTTGGACCAGTGTGACAGAGCTGCTCCCCCGCGGCCAGCTCAGCCCTCGAGGCCCGTCCCATTAAAGAGTTATCCGGACATGGTGGTCTCTTCCTGACAGGGACCCGCCAGCCCCCTCCCGGCCCCGCCGCCTGCCCACATCCTGCTGCCAAAATTTCGCTTCTCCATCCTCCCCCTTAAGCCCCTGGGGGAGCAGAAACGAAACCCGCGGCCAGGCAGGGACCAGAGCCCGGGACCTTGGGGATGGGACCGCAGCCCCCGGGACCTCCTGCTCGGCCTCGTGGGAGCTGGAAGGGCGGGGGGGACGGGGCGGAAACGGGGGGGACGGGGACAGGGACAGGACGGGTGCGCTCGTGGCACAACGTGTTCCTGCCTGCGGTCGCTGCAGCGAGGCGGGGACGCCTCCGGGGCCGCCGCTGCCTGTCAGGTGCTCGGCCCCGGGGGCGAACGGTGGCCGCAGGGGCTCGGCAGCATCCAGCTGGGACTGGGAGGGATGGGGAGAGCAAATCCATGAGAGGCTAGCAAAGGTCCCAGCGTTTCACCCACTCAGGCAGGAGTCAGCCACCCCTCAGGCCACCAGCTGATTCCTTCCTTGGGGCAGTGTAAATAGCCCGGACTCTCCTTGTCCTGCCAGGCTCAATGTCGCCATTTTCCATTTTGCTCCACCCAGGCTCCCCATCCCCACATCCCCATCCCTGCTGTGACCAGCTTCAATGTCCCCATCTCTCCATCCTCCCCCCTGCCCCTCCAGATTCAGCATCCCCATTCCCACATCCCTATTCCCACATCCCCATATCCCCTTCCCCACATCCCCAAGCTTGCAGCCTCCTCGAAGGCCACTCTGGGCTGGTTATCCAGGAGGAATTGCCAGTGGGGTCATTCACCTGCATCCCAGCCCTGCTGCCTGTTTACATTCACCCTGAGCTTGGGATATTTTCCATCTGGATCCTGGCAGCTGCACAGCCCCGCTCCGGCTGTGAATGTAAATGTTTATGGCTGAGTCAGCCGGGCCAGGGACCCGCAGCTGGTGGCCATGGCCGGTCCCCATGCAGGACACCCTGGCCATGGGCTCCTTGCTGATGCCACCCTGCTCTGTCCCACTGTGTCCCCCCGCCAGCCAAAGCAGCCATGGGGGAAGAAGGATGCTCCCATCCTCTGGATTCACCCCACAGCAGCTCATCCAGCCTCTGCCCCCATGGGGAGGAGGCCGATGAGTCCTGAGGAATAGGATGGGGCAGATCCGAGGGATTGCTCCCACTCTCCCAGCCCTGTGCCGGCTGCTCTCCAGCAGGAGCCCAGCGAGGAGAAACTTTCCTCCACTACAGGAGCCGGGAATCGCCCTATTTGGCGCAGTCAGCAGCTCCTGTCTGGCTGCCTCACGGCACAGGAATTCACGGGAAGCCTGCGCGGTGTCACAGCAGCATCCTCAGGGCAGGGTGTGGTGGGGTGGCACCGGGCTATGATGGGTGACCGCGGACCGAGGGTGGCACCGGGTTGCGGAGGGTGACAGGGGGCCGGGGGTGGCACCGGGCTGTGGTGGGTGACAGGGGGCCGGGGGTGGCACCGGGCTGTGGAGGGTGACAGGGGGCCGGGGGTGGCACAATCCCACGCCGCACATGGAGCTCCACACGCCCCGTGCAGCTCTCTGCAGGACGGGCGCCCTCCGGGTATTTTGCTGGCACAGCAAAGCGCAGCCCAGGGAAGCAAATTAGAAGCAGAGCAAGGCTGCAATGCCTCAAATTGCCGGTTCCCCGGGCGGGCTGTGCCGCCGAGCCCAGCCCTGCGCGGCCGCGCGTTCCTGCTGCCCCAAATTACACGGCGGGGCCCGGGCGGTCCCGGCCCTGCCCAGCTCCGAGGGGGCGGGCCCGCGGCCGCTGCAGGCAAAAACGGCATCGTAATGGGATGGTGGGAGCTGGCACCGGGAACTGGGCCGGGGATCCCGGCTGCGAGGGTGGGGACACCGGGCAGGGAGGGATGAGGACTGTGAGCAATGAAGGGTGGGAAGCGAGGGCAGGGTGGGATGCAGATCCTGGACTAGGAGGGATGGAGACTATGGGTGAAGCAGGATGGGGATCCTGGCTGGGGTGGGATGGAGACCCTGGACAAGGGAATTGAGCCCAACACCGGCATTACTGGGTGCGTGGGGGGAACTCAGCCCCATCCCCACCTGGGCTGC
The DNA here is from genome assembly GCA_024362935.1 of Setophaga petechia. Classification (NCBI taxonomy): domain Eukaryota; kingdom Metazoa; phylum Chordata; class Aves; order Passeriformes; family Parulidae; genus Setophaga; species Setophaga petechia. The sequence goes on from JANCRA010000021.1 coordinate 12,502,669, forward strand.
AGGAGCAGGGCCGGATGCTGCTGGAACTCCTCGGCCCCGGCCTCCCCTCGCCTGTCCCCCTTGCCCTCTAAGATTTCATCACTGAGCACTTAAGGCCGGGAAAAGCCGCCCGAGCAGCTGCAGGGAGCCGCCGGGGCAGACAGACGGACGGAGCCTTTATTTCGGGGAGCGGCGGCGACGCCGGAGAAACCCCAGCGGCGCCAGCCCCGCTCCGGCCGAGGGGACAGAATCCCGGCCCCCCACCCCGAGGGGGTCACGGTCCCCAAGCACTGGCCGCGGATTTTTGGGGGTCTGGCAGGTCCCCAGAGAGGAGTGGAGGAAAATAGCAACGGGATGAGGTCACACAGCGGCTGCAGCCTCTTGAGCAACCTCAGGCCAGGCCGAGGGGACCAGGGCAGGGGGAGAGAAACATTGGGGGGGCTCAAGAGATGCCCCCAGACTCCAAGACTGGAGATCAGGACCCGGGGAGCTGAGCAGCTGCTGTGTTTGTCTGGGGAACCAGGGGGGCCCCTGCCTGCACCCCAAGGCAGAGGTGCCCAGGCCGGAGCATTTCCAGGCTGGGATTTTAGGAAATGTTCTTCTGAAATTGTAGGGATGGTCCCAAGCCATGTTTGCCCCACCGCCTCAATAAAAGCAGGGCACTGAACCCACATCCCTCACTGTCCCCTGTGGACACTTGGATGAGCTTTACCTCCACCTTTGTGGATAAAAAAATTAAAGACAACCCCCTGTGTGTGATCCTAATCCCCACTTGCCCCCTAAAATGTGGCCCCTTCCGGGGTTGGTGATGGGGGACACCGTGGCTCCTTTGCTGATGGGTAAGCCAGGAAACACCCCCAGCCCCAGCTGGATTTCATCTGGGAGGGGGCTGGGGGCTGCCTGCTTTTCCCTGGCCTCCCACACCCCCTCCCCATCCCGCCCGTAATGAGAACAAGCTGGTCCCGGGCTGCGACGCAGGAGGAGGAGGAGGAGGAGGAGAAGGAGGAGGAGAGGAGGGAGAAGGAGGAGGCTCCATCCCAGCAAGCTGCAGAAAGGGGCTCGAGGTGTGTGGGACAGATCCCGTCTTCCCGGCTGCCTCCCGCCGGCCGCGGGCAAGGTGAGGATCCCACTGGATGTGCCAAGCTGCTCCCCAATTTTCAGGGGGCTCTGGAGCAGGGCACAGGCTGTCCCACAGCCAGGGGTGCTGCAGTGAGGGCTGGGCATGGTCCCCATGGCGGGACACGGGACGGAGTCGGCCACATGGCTGCATTCCCAGGCGGGAATTGGAGCGTGCTGCCTCTGGACAACACCAAAATCCTGAATTTCGGGAGCGGTTGGGAAGCAGAGCTCGGAACGAGCTGTGAGTCTGGGGGTGGGCAAGGAAGGGGCTGGAATGGGATTGGGATGGGGTGGAGGGTTGGCAATGCCCGTGGTGCCAGGCCCTGCTATTGGCACTGCTTTGGGCTTTGCTCAGCCCCTGCATGGCCACGGCTGCTCCTCAGCTCTGATGGCTGCCGGGGAATTGGTGCCGTCCCCATCCCGGGACCCCTTTGCAGCCGAGGGGCCCCTGTCTGGGGTGGAGAGGAGGATGAAGGGGCTCATCCCAGCCCCTCAAAGCCTTCATTCTCCAGGTGCTGGTCAGTGCTGTGACCCCACAGCCACAGCGGTGCCCATGGGGAGCCGGGAGGGTTGGGGGTCGGGGCACCTCCCACCTCTGCTGCCGTTTTTTTGCACTGGATTAATGGAAACCAGATTGTGCAGCCAGGAGAGAGCCTGGAAGCCAAATCCTGTTGCTGGAGTCCCTCTTGTTCTGCAAAGCTGCTGACTTGGGTTTGTTTGGGGGGAAAATGGGATGCGGGTTGGGATTTGGGGAGCCTGAGGTTGGGGAATTGTCATGGGGGGGTCCCTGCTGATGTACCTGGGGAGCTGTTTCCTGAGAGCTCCCTGTGGAGCTGTGTGGAGGGGAAGAGCCCTGGGAATGGCTCGATGGCGTTACGTGGCGCGGCACGCGTGGATCCCTCGGGAATGTCTCGTGGTGGAGATGGTCACGTCCCTCTCCCAAATCCCAAATCCCGTGGGGTGCAGAGCCCAGCCAGGGGCTCAACCCAGTCATGGCTCCGGGCTGGGAAGCGCGTGTCCGTGTCCTGCAGCACACTGAGGGCTGTGGGATGGGGCAGATCCAGCCCCATCTGGGTGAGGAGCACGGCACAGGGACAAAGCCAGGCTTCCCCTTCACAGGGACGCTCAGGCAGCCGGGACCCCATTCCCTGTGCCCCAGCTCTGGGGCTGCCCCTTTGTCCCACACCCCATCCCGGCTCCACTCAAGCACATGGTGGCACCAGGCTGAAATCCTGCCCCAAACTATTTTTAGCCGTGTTCCAGCTGGGAATTAACGGTCTGGGACGGCGGTTGGGAAATGCCTCTTGCGCCGGGCCCAACCCCTTTGTAGCGTCGCCTGTGTCAAAGTTTCCACTGCAAACCTCCATTTTTCAGGAATTCTCTAATCAGCCAAATGACCGTTGTCTGGAGCCGGGTGCTGGCAGCAGCCCCGGTCCCCAGCCTTGAGCAATCCCACCCAGCTGGCTTCCAGCTGTGCCCTTGGAAAACAAACAGAGCCCCCTGCCCTGTCAGAACGAGAAAACCGGAGCTGCCTTTCCACTTCCATAAGGAAATTCAGGCGGGTGAGGGCTGGCTTGGGAGGCTCACCCTGTTGGGGTATTAACGTGTCCCTCACCTCTCTGCATCCCACAGGTTTCCTGCAGGGATCCTGGGAATGGGCTCAGCCATGGGCACGTGGTTGCTGCTCTTGGTGCTGCTGGTGGCAGCCCCGGCCGAGGCGGCGGCGCCCCGGCACCGCCCGGTGCTGCCGGACACGGTGGGCAGCGGGGACGGGGACGAGGCCTCAGCCACGCTGCCCGCCCAGCCCGTGACCCCCCGGATCAGCCCCACCGTGGGGGAAGCACCGGGAACCACGGTGACCAACAGCTCGGCGCCGGGCGTGCTGGACGGGCTGGTGGACTTCTTCAAGGAGTACCTGCTGCTGGTGGTGGTGGTGGGCTCGCTGTCCTTCGTCCTCCTCTTCATCATCTGTGCCGCTGTCATCGTGCGGCAGAAGCACAAGGCCTCTGCCTACTATCCCTCCTCCTTTCCCAAGAAGAAATACGTGGATGAGAGGGACAAGACGGGGGGAGCGCGGGACTTCAGCGAGGTGCCTGACAAAGCCCCCGAGGCTGGCGCGGAGGAGCCGCTGGACGGCGGCCGACAGCTCCAGGCCGACATCCTGGCTGCTGCCCAGAACCTCAAATCCCCCCACAAGGCACCGCTGGCCAACGGGGCCCAGGCCGAGCAGAATTCCCCTCAGGAGAAGGAGGAAGAGGAGGAAGGAAAGAAGAAGTCGGGGGATGAGCAACCCAAGCCCCCCACCCAAAATCCGGGCGCAGAGGAAGCGGCGAGCGCAGGAAGCAAGGATGGAGGATGCAGCCCTGATGTGTGCCAGGATGGCTCCCAGGCTCCCTCTGGAATCTGAGGCAGGGACACGGTCCCGGGCAAGCCTGAGGAGCTGCTGCCCTGGGACACACAATGGACAGGGTGGATCAGGCTCCGTTCGTACGTGGTGGCTCAAGGAAGCCCCGATGAAGATCCCGTTCCCTCCCAGCTCCCCCGACCCTGGTGCTGATGGGATGCTCATGGGGGGGATTTTCCAGCTGGTGGTTTTCCCCAGCACTGGAACGCTGTCAGCCCCAGCTCCTGCTGCCCAAGGGGCTTCTCCCACCCCAGGCACTGGGTGGGTGCTTCACCCCAGCTGCAGCTCTGCCCCCCCTGTGCCAACAGCTTCCTCCCAAATGTTATTTTAATCATCAGCAGCAGCCTGGTCCGTGCCGGGTTCCTGGCTGGGAGCTGTGTCCCTCTGGGAGAAGGGATGGGATCAGGGCTGGAGGTCTGTAGGACACGAGTCAACTTTGCCCATGGCCACCCAAGGGAAAGAGGGATGAGAATTTAGGGACAAGGACTCTCCTTTCCTTCTTCCACCCCAGAGCCCAGCTGGATCTTTGTCTCACTTCCTGAACTCCTTCAGCTAGAAATAAACATTTCCTCCGCACAGCTCCTCTCCCGTGTGTGTCTGCAGCCGTGGGGTGGCCAGGGGACAGTCCCTGTGTCCCTGTGCTCCTCCAGGGGCACAGCTGGATTGGATTCCAAGGCCAGTGGAACCCTGGGCAGGGTGTTATCAGTCCCCACATCAGCACATCACGTGCCCTTCCAGGAAACCTTTATCTTGTACCCACAGCTGTGGGGCTGAGGAGGGGCTGTGGGGACTCAGCCACGGCCGTGGGGTGCAGCTGCTGCAGTGGGGACAGCAGGGAACCGTGGAAGGTGAGTGAGGCTGTTCTGCCCCAAAAGCAGCACATCCCTGTACCCCTGAACCTCCTGTATCCCTGTGTTTTATCCCATTATGTCCTTGCCTCAGGACAACCTTCCCTTGGGAAGCGTGTGCCACCACAAAGAGCTGGTTTTGCCCCAAAGCAGATGTGAGTGGGTGAAGCTTCCCTGATTTTTTTAAACCAGGAAATAGCAGGATGGTTCCATGAGGGAGAGGTACGTTCCTCACTGCTGGAGGGTGCCAGGAGCTGAGGAACCACAAGAGGGACCCTGTGAGTGACAAACTCGCAGAAACGTGTGACCTCTGTGTTAAAAATTACAAATATTGTGCCCGGATGGAGCAAGATGAGACAATTATTTTTTTTTAAATGTGGTTTTAAATGTTTAACAACACCCTCAGTATGAAAAATAGGAAGTGATATGTCTTGTGGGGGGTTAGAAGGTTAAAAAGTGAAGTCTGCCAATGTGTTGTCTGTTTGGTTTAGAAATACTCCTCCAGAAAAGAGGAACTCTGGGAGCTCCCCCTCAGCTCTGCATTCCAGCTCTGCTATTCCCCACTGGGGCTCCAGTCTGAGGGTGTACTTTAGAGAATCTTGGAGTGGGGCTTGGGTATGAAGGGATCTTAAAGGCCACCCAGTTGCAAACCCCTTCCTTGGGCAGGGACACCTTCCTCTAGCCCAGGATTAACAGCTCTAAGAGAGCACCTGGTGAGTGAAGAAGTGAAATCTTTAGAGAAAACACCCTAAAATTCAGGCTGTTCCTCAAACAAGAGCTTCAAAACTTAAGTAGTGACAGGATGGGAGCAGAAATCACCAGTGTCTCCTGGTCACTTTTCCCTTTGGCACCAGCAAAAGGTTCCCAGAATTCCAAGAGCAGGAATTTGCCCCCGGATTGTGAAACCAACCCTGACACAGCCAGGGCCAGGGCCGGGCCCACATCTCTCACACACACACATCCAAACCAGGGCAACACTTCCCACTAAATTCCATAAGATATTAGGCAAAACTAGACATCTTCCCAAAAATAAAAATGAAAAGTGCAGCCCTTCCAGTACCGGACAGCGGGGTTTGGCCTCCGGAGCGGAGTCTTCCCGCGGCATTCCCGAGGGGACAGCAGCCCCCGGCCAGGTGAGCACTAGGGGGTGGCTGGACACCACAGGGACACGTTGTGCGTAACTTGTGCGTATCTTACAGCTTGAGTAGTGCACAGGGTCCTACAACAGCTCGGGAATTGCACTGCAGAGTGAGGAGGGAGTGAGGAGGGGAAGCTGCGCAGGCAGTTCAGGCATTGTCGGCTTTTTTGTCGTCTTTTTTGTCGGCTTCTCTGTTTGGATCCTGCTTCAGTTTGTAATCGGCCAAGGCGGCCTTGATGGCATCTTCAGCCAGCACTGCAAAGCAAAAAAAAAAAAAAAAGGATTTAAGGACAATTCAAGGGGTTTTAGGGCAAAAGATGGAAGTAAAAACAAAAGCAGGCAGCAGTGAGCAAACAAGACCAGCATGGACTGGTATTAGGAGTAGAATCTGAATGGAATTCCTAAAATATTGAATTCCTACAATGCTGATTTCATGTAATATAACTTCAGATAATAACAGAATTCAGAATCTGATTGTTTATTATCAGTCTGCTGAGCTACAGGCTCCAAAATATTGAAGCGATCTGATAATTCTTGAATTAACCCTGAAATCTGAACATGTTTTCTCTTAAGGACAAGGTCGTGCAGAAATTGTTTGGAAAACAGCATCCAGAAGCATCTGTGCTATTTCCAGAGTATGTGAGAACCAGGGTTTTTTACTTACTGGAGCAGTGCAGTTTGACAGGGGGAAGGCAGAGTTCCTTGGCAATATCTGTGTTCTTGATTTTCAGTGCTTCGTCAACCTGAAACACAGGCAGAGGTGGTCAAGGGCCCTGCTGTTTGTGTTTGCTAAGAAGGTTTAACGCCCCAGAGCCAGCAGAATCCACAGGGGAGATCCTCTCAGCTGCCCAAGGCAGTGAGGAATGTGGGAATTAAGGATTGTCTGACTGACATATCAGTGTCACGCACTGTCCCTACCTGGCCTGTTCCTGTTCATCCTCTATCACAACACTGAGGTGCATTTGCTGCTGGCAGAAATGACCTAAAAGTTCTCTACAACTAAAATTTCTGCCATCAGCCTGGTTTTGCTCATTGCATAAGACACAAAGAAATTTCATGGTGGAATTGTTCCACGTAGATGTGACACATGGGAACACGGTCAGCTGCCAGTGCTGGGGGATTAGCTGGACTTGATGTTCTTAGAGGGCTCTTCCAACCTGAATGATTCTCTGATGGTTGTTGAAAAAAACAATTATTGCCCTACAAGTGAAACCCTGGCAGTGCTGGCAGTCACTCCTACAGCACAGAGCAGTGCAGGGACTCCCTGGAGAGCATTTCCTCCATGATCCCAACAGAGAACACAGGCACGTGGCAAGCCCTGCAGCATTCCCGGAGCTCCCTCACCGTTTTCCCTTTGACCCACTCCGTGGCCAGCGAGCTGGAGGCGATGGCTGAGCCGCAGCCGAACGTTTTGAAGCGAGCGTCCACGATCTTGCCGTTCTCATCCACTTCCACCTGCGGGAACATTTTGAGGACACATTTAAATGCCCGGTTCAGCTCATCCAGGTGCCCCCAGCCGGGCCCGCGGGGAGCGGGCCTGGCCCTGCCCCAGCCACAGGACACGGGCAGGGCGGGCATGAGGGAAGCCCGTGAGGGGACACGGGCAGCTTTAACCCTGGCAACATCCCCGTGTGACCCCGCCCAGGTGCCAACGGGTCCCCAAGGTCACCTGCAGCTTCATGACGTCGCCGCAGGCCGGGGCGCCCACCAGGCCGGTGCCCACGTTCTTGGAATTGCGGTCGAGGGAGCCGACGTTCCGCGGGTTCTCGTAGTGATCCACCACCTGCCAAGACACGGCGTCAGCAAGAGCCACCCCGCCCTCCCCCGTCCCTCCCCGCGTCACGCTCGCCCCTCACCTTCTTGTGGTACCCCAGCACGGCTGGGGCCGGCCCGGCCCGGGGCCGCAGCAGCGCCGCCCCCGCCGCCCTCATGGCCGCCATTTTGACTGAGGGGAGGGGCGGTGTCTGCCTCCCTTTTATAACCTCGGCTTTGGCCACGCCCCCTAGCACGCCCCGACCATGCCCCTTCGTCTCCGGAGCTCGCGTCTCGCCCCGGACATTCGTTGGCGGCGCAGACCGCGCGACCGCTGGAGGCCGCGGTGCGGCTGAAACGATCAGTAAATAAACAAACGATGGGAACGGCCTTTCGGTCGCGCCAGGCTTTCCATCGCGACACACGGTGCGTGTGCGGCACGCGGCGCCACACTCAACATGGCGGGCGAGCGGCGCCGCGCACGCCGCGGACCCTCTCGGAGGCCCCCTGATGGCCACACAGCGGGGTGCCCGCGGTGCTGCCTGCGCCACGGACCAGAATACAAAGGGTCGTGTCGCGGCCGCACGCGGCGCAGCGCGGTCCCGGTTCGCGGGCGAGCGCGGGGCGGGGCGGGCTGAGGATCCCGGTTCTTCCCGCCCGGTTCGGCCGGCGGTGGGGCGGAGCTGCGGGACGGGCGGCGCGGGGGCAGCCGCGGCGGCCGGCGGAGCGCGGCGGCCGGCGAGCGGAGCTGCATAAGATGGCGGCGGCGGGAGCTGAGGCGGCGGCCGAGGAGGAGAAGCGGCTGCCGGAGGGAGACCCCGAGTCGGGCGGGGATTCGGACGACGAGGGCGACTCGGACTCGTCTGGGGACGGCGAGGATGAGGAGAAGGAGAACGAGGCCGAGATCCAGCGGCTGGAGGAGCAGGTGGGCCCAGCGGGTGTGGCGGGAACGGGGATAATCCGTGTCTGCCCCGGCAGTTCGGTGCTGCGACTGTCAGGGTGTGAATTTCCCGGCTCCTTGTGAGTTTCCTCTAGCTCGGGATATTCATTGATTTTATGCCGTGAATGTTTGGAGTCTGAGATGGAAATTAACCAGCTTGGGATTGTTTTGAGAGGAGGGAAGTCCTCATAAGCAGTTGGTGTTCATTGAGAAATCTGAGCCGGCTGCCCGCGGGTTTTATTGCCTTTAAAAAAAATTGAGCGTAATTCTGTGGCTAGACCGAGGGAGCGGCCGGGGCTGTGTCAGGGGTTTTATTAAATCTGAGAAAACTCTGCGTGGTCTGGTTCTGTGATCACACCACGAGAATTGTGTGATTTGTTTTGTGACTTCACTCAACACGGCTTTTAAAATGAATTTATTTTTGTTTTTTAAGCTCTCCATCAATGCTTTTGATTACAACTGTCACTTGGATCTGATCAAGCTGCTCCGGCAGGAGGGAGAGCTGGTGAAGCTCCGCAGAGCTCGGCAGAAGATGAGCGAGCTGTTCCCCCTCACCGAAGGTACGGAGCATCCTCTGCTCTCCACAGGTGCAGGATGTTTCAGCAGTGAAATGAAATATTTAGGCCAATTTTCAGCACTTTCAATCAGGGAGTGTGATCCAGAGCTCAGCAAAATCTTGCTAAAAATTTTGTAGGCAGGCAGCAAAGAAAATGCCCTGTTGGTGGAATTGTGGGTGCTTGAAGTGGGGATTTCTCTTTTTGCTCATAACTCGGAGGTGATGGAAATATTGCAGAGGCTGTGGGGTTTTATTCGTGGAAAGGGATGGCACAGGGTGCCCAGAGAAGCTGTGGCTGCCCCTGGATCCCTGGAAGTATTCAAGGCCAGGCTGGACAGGGCTTGGAGCAGCTTGGGGTAGTGGAAGGTGTCCCTGCCATGGCAGGAGGTGGAATGGGATGATTTTCAAAGTCCTGAGAAATTCCAACTTCTCCCTTTAGTAAAAAGGTGCTTGTTTAGCACCAATTTAAGAGGTCTCTGCCCAACTTTTATTTGAAATTTATTAGAAATTGTGGAGGTTATTAGAAATTGTGGAGGTTAAAATTCCTGTCTTTGCCTTGCTCTCTCTCCTTTGTTTTAAGTCTGTTGCTAAAAACTCACCAAGTGGACATAACTTATTATTTCTGAATATTAATGATGTGTTCTAAATGTTTTTCTTTCAGAAATCTGGCTAGACTGGTTGAAGGATGAGATAAAAATGGCTTCAGAGATCTCAGAGAGAGAGAAGGTTTATGAGCTGTTTGAAAGAGCTGTCAAAGATTACATCTGTAAGTCATCAAAAAACGCTCTAAAATGGGTTTTGTTGCATCCAGATTTGGCTTTGTAGGGAAGTATCTTGCTTCTGTTTGTAGTGAAGAAGTTGGGGGGAAATTTCAAATTAATTTCTAAAGTCTGAATGTGAAGTGATGCAAGGAAAGGCTGTGGTGTCTGGTCTCTCCATTCCTCAGGAGATGCTGTAGCTGTAGCTTAAAATTTTGAGGATAAATCCCTGTGTTCTTTGGGGTTTGGGGTAAAGAGCTGGAAAAACAAAGCCTGAGGAAGTGGAGGGAATATGGAGGTAAATCCCCCTCAAAAGCTGTGTACAAAATATCACATCAGTGGCATTACCAGGTGTTGGTGATCCCTCAGGGAGAAGGAATGGAGGTGAAGAAGTGAGGAATTATCCTTTGGATCTGCTGTATTGTATTTGGGGTTTGGAGGCACCTCTGGAACCCAGGGCAGTCCCAACCTGGGGGTCCCTAAATGGAATTTGGTGTTGGTGGGGATGGTGCCAGGCAGCCAGTGCTGTTCTCCCACCTCCCCTTCACCTGCAGGATTCAGCTGCTTCAGGAATTGCTGATCAGGGAAGTTCAGGAGTTTGGAAAGAGGAGGAGGAGCAGCTGCTTTAATCTGAATTATTCCAGAACGTGACAGCTCTGTGGTCCCAGCTCAGGAAATGGGAATCTGCTGTTCAGGCATCTTGGTGTGGTTTGTGTGGCAGAGGTGACAGCCAGGGCCATTCCCTGTCAGCAAAACCACGGGAGTGACACCACTCAGAAGGACACTGGGGCTGCTGCTGCTGAACCAACAGCATAAATACAATTCCCAAATATTTTAACTTTTTAGGATAAAAAAGAACATCGCTACTTGTTTTTCTATTTATATGCAACACATCAACCATTTGGGGAAGCAGAGCTACACTTCCTCCTTAATTATTTTTGAAAAAAATCAAATCACCTGGTTCTCCTCACCTTGTTTAGGTCCTGAAATTTGGCTGGAATATGCCCAGTATTCCATAGGGGGCATTGGGCAGGAGGGAGGCATCGAGAGGGTCCGGTCCATCTTCGAGCGGGCTCTGACGGCCGTGGGGCTGCACGTGACCAAGGGCACGGCCCTGTGGGAAGCCTACAGGGAGTTTGAGAATGCCATCCTGGAAACAGCACAGGTGAGCCCATTCCCCTTTGCTCCCATCCCAAAAAAAGCTGTGGTGCAGCTCCTGGAGTCACCTGGAGCTGTGTCCTCCCTGTCACGTTCCAGTTGTTTCTTCCCAGCTGTGGAAAACAGCCCTGTTCTCCAGGAAAACCATTCTGTGGATTTGGCTGATAAAATAAAGGATTTGTGTTTCAGTAAAATCCTAAAATCATCTCGAATCCAGGAGCAAAGTTTGGCTCTGCTGCTGACTGAGGTGCCAAAAACAGCTTTAAGTTGAAATATTCCCTTATTAAATAGAGTTCTGTGGCTGTTTCTGCACAGAGTCAACCAAGTTTAATTCCTTGATTGTTCAGCTTTTAACTCGTTTATTATTCCACATTTTGTGGATGAGGGTATTTTATCCCTGGAAAGTACAATTTCATATCTGCAAAAGTCACCTTTCCAAGATGGCCAGAATGGGAATATTTCTTTATTTTTGATAATTTGCTTTATAAGAGGTGGAAGTTTAAAGATATCCCTGCTCATGGTGGCAGTGGGAACTATTTGGTCTTTAGAGGTCCTTTTCAACCCCAAACAAGGGAGTAACAGAAGGATGTTCTTTCATTCCCAAACACAATTAAGGCTGGAAGTTTTAGATCCTCTTCCCCTCACCCCAGGGATTTACTGAAACCCTCTGAAATGGCACAGTCACCTGCTGCTTCCTTGTTCTCAGGTGATCATTTCCCTGTGCTTGTGTCAGCTTTCAGTCAGGAATGCTTTTCCCATTCATCCACCTTCCAAAGGCAGCAATTCCCAAGTTTTAACTTTCCCGAGATGCAGCTTGGCCCTGTGTGCCCTTCAAGGATCACATATTCACTTGGATCTCAGTTCCCTCAGCTCATAAACAATTCCCTCTCATGTCCATCAGCTGTGGCTGGAGGATGGATTGAATTTCCCTGGTTTTTTTTTTGCTTGTAGCCAGCTCCTGGCAGCATTCCATCCCCGGAGCAGCAGCAGGTGCTGTGCAGCCAGCTCGAGAAGATCCACACGCTCTTCCGGCGCCAGCTGGGGATCCCACTGCTGGGTAAGGGCTGCACTGCTGGGACAGAGGGCCTGGAGCAGCTGGGGGATGCTCCAGGCATCAGGATTCTCCTGGCACAGCCTCACCGAGTGCAGCTGGAGGTCTTGTGCTCTCTTGGATGAGGCACGGATCCCTCCGGGTCAGGAGGGTTCGGATCCCTCCAGGTTGGGAGTTCTCAGATCCCTCCACGTCAGGAATGTTCTGAGTTGTTGGGACTTGGCTCAACAGGTTGAGAGTTTGAGGATGTTCAAAGTGCAAGCAAGGAGCACAAAATGTGACTTAAAAATGAGAAGTCCAGCTGTGATTGCTGCATAAAACCCTTGGTAGGGAGTATCTGATTGGAATTCTGCTTTCTCTAGTTCCTGCTTTAAACTCCTTGAGTCCCTTTTCTTGTTCATGGGAGAAAGTTAAGCACAGTTCTTTTGACTTTGTTTCCATCTGGAAGGAATTTGGGTTCTCTTGTCTCCAAAGCCTTGGGGAAAATTTTGCCACTTTTGCAATTCCATTTGAGCAGCTTTAATACAACTTGCCCTGAGTTTGTTGTAGGTCACTGTGTGAGATGAAATGTCTGAATCCTTTAAGAATGCAGCAGTGTGACAGTAAGGACCAAAAGAGAATAAATATTTAAATATTTGTTCCAAATAAATTATAAATATTATAAAAATAGGAATTTGTCTTAGAACCGAACATAGGTTGAAATCTGAATTTTTAGTTTCATAAGTGCATTATTGATGGGATTTCATGTTTTAATAGACATGGAAGCTTCATATGCTGAATATGAGGAGTGGTCAGAAGAGCCTATTCCAGAAGCAACAGTAAAGAACTACAAAAAAGCTCTACAGCAGCTGGAGAAGTGTAAACCCTACGAGGAGGCACTGGTAATGCTGGCACTTACACCTTCCTTCAAAACTAAGAGGGAATTGCTTTGGGGGGATTTAATTTTTTCCTAATTTAGTATTTTCCTAATCCCCAGCTGGGGGACTTTGTCAGCAATGGGAATACTGACAATTATATACTGGGAATACTGGAAATTACGAGGTGCATTGAGTGTGCCAGACCACCCTGAGGTGCACATGAGGACTCTGGGTGTGTTTTTGGATTAAAGGGAATAAACCCAGAATCTGATTGATTTGAGGCTCATTCAGAGGTGTATGAAAATCAACAGCTTCTCATAGAGAGACAAATTTCTTGTGTGAAATCTTGCACAAGAGCTGCTCTGAGGAGCAGCTGAACTGTTGGAGTCTTGCTTTGTTGAAGAGTTTGATGTTGTGTCTCCCTGGTTGTTTTCCAGCTGGGTGCTGAAACCCCAAAGCTGGCAGAATACCAAGCTTACATTGATTTTGAAATGAAAGCAGGTGACCCAGCTCGGATTCAGTTGATCTATGAGAGAGCTTTGGCTGAGAACTGTCTTGTCCCAGACCTCTGGGCACGCTACAACCAGTATTTGGTAAGGAAATAAACCCAGGAATGTTTGCAGATTCGTGTTCCTGTCTTTACTTTTGTTTATTTTTAATCTCAGTTGCTGATAAACAGCCATTAAGTTCTACCTCAGTCCTGTCCTTTAATCTGTAAATCTTCTAGAAAACTGATTTTCACCTCACCTTTGGTTTCCTGCTGTTTTCAGGGCTGTATTTATTCCTCTTGTGAGCATTTCTCACTTTTTTCTGCCCTAGCTGTGTTTTCTCTGCAGAATAGCAGAGTGTGGGCACTGCAGGAAACCCAGATGTTCAGCCCCTGTTTCCAGGGGGGTTTGTTAGTGCACTTTGAGCTCCAGAGGCAGGACAGAAGGTGGCTGGATTAAGGGATCAGGGTTGACTCCCTGCAGGAGCTTATCCAGGCTCAGTTTTTCCATCATCTCTTTCTCTTCCCAGCTGGACACAGCAGGTTGCAGGTGGAACAACACCTGCACAAATAGGCTAAGTGTGCTCCTCCTTTGTATCCTTGACATTCTAGGAACAGTTGGGAATTCACTCAGTGCCTTTATTATATTTATTTCTTTGGCAGAAAACACCTCACTGGCCTGGTAGTTCTTTTCCTGAGCATGCTCTTCCTCATGGGAAGGTGTTCACAGAGTTTTTAGGAACACAGAATTTAAAATACACATCTGAGCTTTTTAACTATAAAATGAAAATGCTGGGTTTTAGGTGTTGACTCTTTATAAGAAGAGGTTTGTCTTGGTGGTCTCTGTGGCTGACAGGAGCTTCACTTTTCTTGTGTGATTCTCTCAGGACAGGCAGCTGAAGGTGAAGGAATTGGTTTTATCCGCTCACGACCGCGCTGTCAGGAACTGCCCCTGGACTGTTGGGCTGTGGATTCGGTACCTGCTGGCCATGGAGAGGCACAGGGTTGAGCACAGCATCATTTCTGGTGAGGGAAGAGCCAACAATTGCAGTTCAGAGCTGCTCTCTGCCCCCAAACAACCTGGGACAAAAATGGGATTTGCAGGTTCTGTTCTCAGCCTGCAGTTGAGCAGCTTCACCCTGAGCAAGCAATGAACAGCTTGGAATGAACATTCCTCAATTCAGCTGCCTTTAAATTCACTTCCTATACCAATTTATTGTGTAGGATTTATTTTCCTGTCTTCTTAGAAACCAGTGGTGTTTGTGCAGGTATTTCTTCGTGCTATCACTGCAGCTTGCTAATTTTGACAGTATATGGGAAGTGACTGGTTTTTTCCCCATTTTTCTTTCAGAAATGTTTGAAAAAGCTCTGAATGCAGGTTTTATTCAAGCAACAGACTATGTAGAGATCTGGCAGGCCTACCTGGATTACCTGAGGAGAAGGGTGGATTTTTCACAAGGTCTGTATGATAAGTACAGAATAATTATCTATATAATTTTTTTTAATTCTTGGATGTTACTTTTTTAAAGAAAACTATCAGGATTTTAATAATTCTCAAAAATTACTTTGTGACCAGTTAATGTCTATAAAAAGTAGGAATTTGGTTTGCTATTGCAAAAATGCCCTGCCTTATATTTTTGATAATTTAAAAAATTATTCATGTACTGAGTTTTACTCATTATAAAATCATAAATTTAAGCAATAATAACAATGAGGAGTAATGAATTTAACGTCCCCCTGCTACCCAATAAATTCATTGTGGATGCTAAGGAGAAGGTTTTATTGGGTGGGAAATAAAAACTGAATTGTTATTTTAGGATGTTTCTTTTTTTTCCTGCAGACTCCAGTAAGGAGCTGGAGGAGCTGCGCTCTGCATTTGCACGAGCTGTGGAGTACTTGAAACAAGAAGTAGAAGAAAGTAAGTGAAATCATCCCATGTAGTGTTTTCTCCTCTTCAAAATCATTTTTATAAGATCAGTTCTCCACACAGTATTTGTCTTCAAGAATCTTGAACATTTCAGAAAGCTGCAGATAAAGATTTCATCTCCTTGTGGGACCTGTTTAATAAACACTTTTGTTTCTGAGAGCCAAGTGCAACAAACAGCCCTTGTTTTTCTTCCTAGGGTTCAGTGAAAGTGGAGATCCATCCTGCACCATCATGCAGAACTGGGCAAGAGTTGAGGTGATGTTTCTCTCTGCTGTATTTAAATTGCTGAACCTGATAAAATGGACTTAAAATAAAGTATTTTAACATTCCAACAGTGGAATGCATTCCTTTCCCAATCCATTTCCCCTCTTCCTAAACACAAGCCAAGTTCTCAGTCTGAGACGTTATTAGGTACATTAATCAAAAACAAAAGGAAGAAATTCAGAAACAGCTCTGTAATTTATTTTATAATCACCAAAATCAAATGGATGTGGGAGCCAGAACCAAGACTAATGGGAGAGGTGGGCAGGGAAGGATTATTCAGTAGTAAGATTGTGTCAGGTGTTTATTTTGACCACTGCAAGGCTCAGATGTGTCTTGCTGGGTCTATCTGCAGCATCTGTGGGGTGTTTTTGGTTTGGGGTTCAGTGATGTTGAACAAATAATCCTGAAGGATATTTTGGATGCTCCCTTGCAGGCCCGCTTGTGTAACAACATGCAGAAAGCCAGGGAGCTCTGGGACAACATCATGACTAAAGGAAATGCCAAATATGCCAATATGTGGCTGGAATATTACAACCTGGAAAGGTAACAATTCATTTTTTAGTTTTCTCATCTGTGGGAGAAAACAGTTTAGAACAAATGTGTTTTGTTTGGGTTTACAAAACACCTTTGAGCTTCTTGTGATGGCTCTGCTGTGGCTTCCAGGAGTGTCACAGCAGCTGGGGAAGGAGGGGAGTGTTTGCATGGCTGGAATTGTGTGTGGTTTGTCCCCTCAGTGTGTGTCCCCTCCTGCAGGGCCCACGGGGACACCCAGCACTGCAGGAAGGCCCTGCACCGGGCAGTGCAGTGCACCAGCGACTACCCCGAGCACGTCTGCGAGGTGCTGCTCACCCTGGAGAGGATAGAAGGTACCTGGGCACTGCCAGGGGGTGACTGAGTGACAGAAGGTCACTGAGTGACAGGCAGGGGGTAATTAATTACAGAAGGTAACTCAGTGACTGGCAGAAGGTAATTAATGACTGCATCTCTTAGTCTGGTTAGGCAGAGGTGGCACACAGGCTTTTGATCCTGTGTTTTGTGCTCCAGTGAAGTCTGACTTTTCACTGCTGTCAAATCCACAGACAGCTCTTTTCTTCCTTGCTTTTCTGAAATCACTGGATTTTTCCATGCCTTTTTGGAGTCTTGCATTATTAATGAGAGGTTTCTGCTCTGCTTGGCTCTTGGGTTTTTTTTTTTACCTTGCAGGCTAGTTGTTATAATTAGAATTTTCATGTGGAATGTTAAATATGAACAGCAAGTGCCATGAACTCAGTGACTCTTATTTTTCCAGAATTGTATGTTTGAATTACGAGGAAGCTAAATAAAAGGCTTTTTAAAATTATTTTAATTTTATCCTTTAGGAACACTGGAAGACTGGGATGCAGCTGTTCAGAAAACTGAGAACAGATTGGCTCGAGTGAATGAACAAAGAGCAAAGGTCAGAACTTTCTGTGAGCTACCAAAGCATTTTATACCCCTAAATTAAGTCCATGCTTCTCTGAATGTCCCATTTTTAATGTGGCTTCCCCCCAGATATGCCTGAAATGCCTTCAAGCCCTAGAACTATTGATTTTTACTTTAAAACTATGATTAACAACCTCTTGCTGCTTTTCATCTTTCTCCTTTTGCCTCTTGGATGCCCACAAGAGTGATGTGCCCTCCAGGAAGGCTGTGAGAGCAAAGAATTGGGATGAGCTTTAAATGATGTCCCCGTTAGTGCTGGGGTTAGGAGAAAACCCTCTGGGCTCAGTGCTCTGGAAAATGCTCTGCCATCTGCAGCCAGTGGGAGAAAAAAAAGAAATAAATCTTCTGTGTTTTAGGCTGCTGAGAAAGAAGCTGCTCTGGCAAAGCAGGAGGAGGAGAGAGCTGAGCAGAGGAAGCAAGCAAGGGCAGAGAAGAAAGCTTCCAAAAAAGCCAAAAAAACCAGGACTGGGGACAAGCGCAAAGCAGATGAGGATGATGAGGGCGAATGGGGACAAGAAGAAGGTAAAAATAAAATTAAATTGAAACTTCAGAGCTCTGGCAACAGGGTTATTGGTTGTCTTGTGGTAGAGGGAGCTGAGGAATTGCCAGCATTGGTGTCTTTCCAGGGCTGCTTTCTCCTGGGAAGTGTTCAGTGTGGGAGTGAAATGCAAACAAGGCTAATGGTTTTATACCAAGAGAAAAACAGGTTTATAGGAGCTTCCAGAGTTTTCTTGGGGTTTCTTATTTTGGATATTGTGATTTTTGGTTTTTTCTTCCTTAATTTTCCTTTAAAGTAATTTTTCTGACTCATCCTATGATACTGAGCCATGTGTCTAAATTGGGTTGTTCAGAATTGTAGCAGCTTCTTGGAGGTGGGAACAGAAGACTTTAATAGGTTGTTTCCCCTGGGATTTTGGTGAGCTTTTAGATTTCTTTTTTTTTTTTTCTTTAAATAAAGAACCATTAGACAAAGAAAAGAACATGAATCAGCGACTGTCAGTTACGACTGGCTGAAAAAAGGAACAAATATTCCAGTTGCTTTCATCTAAAGCTGTCTTGGTGGAATAATCTGTTGTTATTTGTTCTTTAAAACCTGAGGGAGTTTTTTTTGTGGTGTCTTTAAGACCTGTCATTGTATTTGTGCTTCCATGTGCCATTTCCAAGCTCCACAGTGGGAATGGAGGGCAGAGGAGTTTCAATGGGAAGGAAATGGGGAGGAAAGGAGGATAAAGTGAGGTGTTCCTGTAGTTAAATCTTGTAAAAATGGTTTTTCAGGTCATAGATCTCAGAGGGAGGCCGAGTAGGAATTTATGATAGAATTTGTTTTGTTTTTAGGGTTGTGTTTTGCTCTGGAGGGTTTGGCAGTTGCATCTAACCTGTCTCCTTATTATGGGGTGTTAGGGTTGGTTGTGGTGGCTGTTGCAGAGTGTGATTGGTGAGTTTGGGGGTTTCTTTTGTGTCTTTGGTGCTTGTTATGATTTATTTAAGGGGGATGTTGGTAGTGTTTGTTTATTCAGTGTCGTTGGTGGCGGATCCTTATCCTGAGGCTTGAGCTAGTTGGGGGGTTGTTGGGATTTTCTAACAAGGGATTTTCTAACAATTCCATCCATCAGAGCTGCCCAGCAAGAGGCACAGGGGAGACAGTGATGGAGTGCTCCCTGAGGAGGACATGGAAGTGGAGACAGGGCTCTTTGGGAGGAGTGAGAAGCCCGATGGCCCCGCAGCCCCGAAGGAAAAGGCGTCCACCAGCCGCAAGGACATCCCCAAAGTGTTCCACGACAGCAGCAAGGATAAAGTCACTGTGTTTGTCAGCAACCTCTCCTACACCATGGCAGAGCCCGAAGCCAAGCTGAGGGAGCTCTTTGGGAGCTGTGGGGAGGTCGTGGAGGTCCGAGCAGTGTTCAACAACAAGGGCACCTTCCGGGGCTACTGCTACGTGCAGTTCAGGGAGGAGGAGGCTGCTCGGCAGGCCCTGGCCTTGGACCGCACGGCCGTGGAGGGCAGGCCCATGTTTGTGTCCCCTTGTGTTGACAAGAACAAGAATCCTGACTTCAAGGTAAAAGTTTTGGTGGTTCCTGTTGGACAGTGGATGTGGGGAAGGGAGTTGGTGGAATCTGTTGTGTCCAATCAGTTCATGTTGTGCTTCTTTAAACTTTTTTTTTGGGACTTTTTGCATCTTGTTACTCTGCCAGACACCAGGATTTTCATAATTTACTCAAGATTTGCAGAAATCTGCTGATCTGAGCAGTTAGTGATGGGACCTACCCAGGTTCAACCTCTGAAGAGCTTTCTTGGTCAGCATTTGTTACCCAATCCCCTGGCTGGGGATGTTCTGTACCAGAACTCAGTTGTGTAATTAGGAGATTTCTGCATTCTGGAGTTCCTGCACAGGAAAATTCTATGTTCCCATAGTGATAGCTGAGTAAGAAGGCAATATTATAAATACATTATTATAGGAACTGGGCTCTGATCCTTCTGGATGCCTTCTAGCTCAGGATATTCTATGTTTCTCAGTGTCTTTCCTCATTGGGAAGGGGTTTAGTGGCATTTAGTTGCAAGTCTTTGGTATTTATATGCAAAAATCTTCCAAAGCATTATTCGTGGCTTTGAGGCAGATTTGGATCCCACAAACAGGAATTACTTTTGGGGTGTGGAATTGAAATCCTTGGAATTTCTGGCTGGTTTGTGAACCAACATCCTTTTTGTTCCTCCAGGTGTTCAGGTACAGCACTACCCTGGAGAAACATAAACTCTTTATATCTGGTTTGCCATTTTCCTGCACTAAGGAGGAGCTGGAGGAGGTGTGTAAAGCCCATGGGAATGTGAAGGACATTCGACTGGTCACCAACAGAGCTGGAAAACCCAAGGTAGGCATCCTTAACACACTCCTGGATTCAAGGAATCCTTCAAAAAGAAGCTTGTCATGGAGTCTGGAGACAAAAAAGTTGGGTTTGTTAAGTTGCCACTGTGGTGTTGTATTAATACTTGTGGAAGAGCTTGGATTTATACAGTGTGACTTTGTGCAGAAAACCAAAAGGAATTTTTCCAAAATACTTCATAAAATGGATAAGAAAAATGGGATGGAGGGGAAATTGTTTACAGCACTTTCAATATAGTAAAAACAGGCAACTCTGTAAAAGATTAGTTTTTAAATAACTGGCTAAATGGGGTTTACCTGTTGCAACCAATTCCCATCCTCCTTTCTTCAATTTCCTGAGGCTTTTGTTCCTAACATCTGCTGCAGGAAGGGATTTGCCAGTAAGAAATGATCCCCCTCTCTGAGAGGGCTCATTATTTCCATCCCTGAATAAATGACTCCTTGTTAAATAAGGGATTCTGAACCAGCTGCTGCTCTGCCAAAACTCTATCTGACACCTGGGCTGTGTCTGTGTGGTGGGTCCTGTCCACAGGGACATCCTGGGAATGGTGGACATGGATTTAAATTGAATTTTCTTACCCTCAGGTTAAGTTCCTGTTGCGTGCACACCGTGTAATGAGTGCTCTTGGGAACCCCAACTCTTGTTCTGAGCTTAGTTGGAGCTGGGATTGTGTGTAAACCACAAATAAATGTATTTTGGGAAAGTTATGTAAAACCTGATGCCTCTCCTGTGAAACTGGATAATCCAAAAAGTGCAGCTTAAGGCTTTGAATGTCATTTAAAAGAGTAACAGCAGGCAGAGGTGATGCCCTTCTCTGTGACAGCCTGCTGTGATACTTCATTGTATTTAGTTAATAGCAGTTTTGGAGTGGTTCTTTCCTTTTTTAATGCTTTTTCTGTACATGAGGGCATCAGGAGTGAGAGACAAGAAATACAGGTTGTAAGGAGAAGGATGATTGGAGTGAGCCATGTTGAGTTTCCCTCATTTACGAATTCCTCATCAGCTGTTACAGAAGCACTAAAACCTCATGTTGGTTCTTTCTTTCCTTAATTTAGGGCCTGGCTTATGTGGAATATGAGAATGAAGCCCAGGCCTCTCAGGCTGTGCTCAAGATGGATGGGCTGACAGTGAAGGACCACGTCATCAAGGTGATGATCAGCAACCCCCCTCTGCGGAAGCTTCCGGAACCCAGCAAGGCCTCCCTGGTACCACCACGGCAGATCTATGGAGCGTGAGTCAGGGAGGGGTGCCTGAAACTGCCTGGAAAGGAAATACTGTGTTTCTTTATGTGCTGAAGTTGAGGAATCTTAGCTGGAATATGGGGGTTTAGAAAAAGGAGGGAGAGAGATTTTGTATATGGGCAAGGGGGAAGAGCTTCCCACTGCCAGAGGGCAGGGTTAGGTGGGATATTGGGAAGGAATTCCTGTGAGGGTGAGGAGGGCCTGGCATAGGTTGTCCAGAGAAGCTGTGGCTGCCCCTGGATCCCTGGAAGTGTCCAAGGCTGGGTTGGATTGGACTGGAGCAGCTTGGGTAGTGGAAGGGGCCCCTGCCCATGGCAGGAAGAGTAACTGGGTGATCTTCAAGGCCTCTCCAACCCAAATCAGTGCAGGATCCTGTGAATCTGAAAGAACATACAAAAAGTACTGCACCATAAAAAATTGGTCGTTGGATTGATGAGGAAAAGCAAATTTTTCCTCTTTACCCACAGAAACAGCTCTGTAGCAACAAGAGGATGAGGCAGTGGCCATCCCCTTGGATCTGATGTTGGCACTGATCCCTGATAACCTCCACATCCTCTCCCTCTGGAGAAGCAGCCATTGTTCCTAGTGAACATTACAGCTGCTCCTTCATCTTTTTAGTGTTCCTGTGTGGAATGAGCCCCTGTGGATAAACAGAGCTTCAGCCCAGGGGACTGTGGGGCCGTTGTTGTCTCCCAGAACCCAGGGGTGCTTCAAAGACCCCCATGGAAAGCTTTATCCCTGAAACAAATGACAGGAATGGTATTGAAATGTGCATTCCTCATAGCAAACAAGTCCTTGTTGTTCCCCCAAGCTAAAAGAGTGGTTTTTAATGGGAATTTTTTCCCTTCCAGGCGAGGGAAGGGAAGGACACAGCTCTCCATGATGCCCCGGGCGCTGCAGCGTCAGAGCAACCCCGTGGCCAAGGCTGAGAATGGGATGGTCCAGAACTCACCAGCAGCATCCTCTGAGCCCCCTGCAGAGCCTAAAAAGATGTCCAATGCTGATTTTGCCAAGATGCTCCTGAAAAAGTGAGCGAGGAGCATGCACTCAGCGGGTCTGGTCCAATGTGAAATGCCTTTCTGGAAGCCATGTTGTGTCCTTAAGCTTTGCAAGGAGAGAACGCCCGTCCCAATCCCGTGTAAATACTGGACTGCTGCATTCCTCGGGATCAGTGGAGGATGGCACAAATCCAGGTGGTGGTTTTATGGTTTTTTTGGTTGTTTTTTTTTCCTCTAAGAGCAAAGAGTTACGCTTTTGTTCTGTTGAAATGGCGTTAATGTGATCCCTCATATTGAGGGTAACGAGGGGGGAAATATTTCCTGCACAGCTCGGATGCCACATGGAGTTTTTTGGAGTACTTTCCAACAATTTTCTCTTTCATTAACGAATGAGATGCCATGGGAGGACCTCAGCAAGCTCCACTGGTCAGCTCAGATTGGGATTGCAGACATTCTCTCTGCCAGCAGCCCCATTCTTCACCCAAACCCACGCACGCAGGGACTGTCATCTCCTTCCATGCAGAATCCAACAGCAGATGCTCCAACTTCACCACAATGGCCTCTTTTAGTATTGGGAAGTTTCTATACATATGTGTGTATATGTAGATACACAGATATACATATATATGTATCCAGTTCCTGTTCTGTTCCAGTTGACCTGTTTTTTATATGGTGTATTTGTAAAGGACATTGAGATGATTCTTTTTAAGTGTCAGGAGCTGATCCTTAGGTGGTAATTTCTGTTTCCCACGAAGCTGGACGTGCTGTTGCTGAGGACCAGGTTTTTTGGTTGTTTTTTTTTTTTTGGTTGTTTTACCTAGCTAGCTCATGTCTTTTTGCAGGTGGTTTCTGTATGGTTTTGTACAACTGTGAAGTGCAAGCTGACGTTTCTCAGTTTATTAAACTCAAGTTCTCAAAGGTTTTCTATAAATACTGTTGCTTTTGTTTAAATGTGGGTGTTGGAACTGCACTTCTCCTCTGGCAGCTGGGTGATAGTGATGTACCTCACCTCTCAGGTGTGCTCAGTGTCCCTCAGGCCTTGAAGCAGCTCATTCCATCTGCTCTGAATATCCTGAAATCACTTCAGTCATCACCTCAGACTTTCCAACAGTGGTGTGTGACCTTGGCTAGAAACATCCCTGCTTGTCAACTACCCTGGAAGTCACCCCCCAGAAGAGGGGTGGGTGTGAGGGGGGACCCCAGTGCTGAGTTCACTTGGACCACACAAACACTGCTGCAAATAAACACTATTTTCTGTGCTGATTTCACTTGGCTTTACTTTGAAATGATGACTCTGCTCATGTTGTCACGTGGCTGAGGGAACCAGGATCTCTCCCATGGCTTCTCCTCCTCCACAGCCTCTTAGTTCACTGCAGCCAAGTGTGCTCTGAGAACAGCCTCTTCCAAACCAGGACTTTCATATTAAAATAGTTTATTAATCTGTTACTAAAATAACATTTTTCCCCCCCCCACAGAGCTCTAAAGTGCATTATTTATAGTCAGGTTGCACTACAAAAATAACATGCTTTGTAAGGACAGGACACCTTTCCTCCTGTATTGTCTGCTTTCCCTGGCAGCAGTGCTCAGGAACTCCCAGTCTCATCCTGGTTTCTGCTTCTCTAAAACATGTCCTAAGCTCCCTGTCAGGTAAGAGAGAGTTAAAAGGGAAGAAAACTAAGCCTAGGACAACCTGGCAGCTTTTGTCAAGGGGTTAAATGCTCTAAACTGGGATTTTAAATGGAAGTTTTGTGAGCTTGGAGGTGGTGGGGTCAATGACACTGTTACAGACCTGGCAGGTTTGGGGTAGGGAGATCTGTGGGTACTTTTACCCTAAAAACCAAGGAAAAAGGGATTCTTTGAACTGCTCAGCAGCTCCAGGCACGGCATGGCCCCTGCAGCACACAGAGGCCTCGAGTGATTCTTGACATATTTACCAGAGTAATAACATGACCAGTGATTAATTGTGGAAGTTCCCTTACCTAGACAAAAAAAATGGAAGTTTTTGGCAAACTTCCTGTACACATTCTTCCCAAACTGGCACAACTGCTGTCTCCTGGCTCTGCCTGATGACCTTTTCTGCCTACAGTTCTGCAGACAAGCTCCTTCCTACCCCTCCACTGAAATGTCTTAAGGACAATTGTGCTTTCCCAGGGCTCCTCTTGGCCGAGATTTTCTGAGTCCTCCCTCAAGTAAGTCAGAGCTTTTCTCTTCTTGTTCCACTCCTATCACCTGCAATCCCAAACCAAACACTTCCCACTTGTACAAAACTCACCCCAGGAAAGGCAGCTGAAAGTAAACATGCAAAGTGCCACAGAAACAGAAATGGGAGGGGAGAGATGCCTTTGGGCTGGAGTTCAGCCTCCTTTCTGGTCACTACCTGTGTGACTGACACCAAAGTGTCTGGTGGACACAGCTGGGAGCGGGCTGTTCCTTCAGGGATGTGTTTTGGAGTTACAGGGAAGAGGCCACACAGAACCAACTCGGTTTAGACTTTGCTGAGGTCAGACAGTACAGCTGACTGCCTGGGTGGAGGGTTGTGATTGAAGCAGCTCCTCAAAGCTTTGTTCTAAGGAGAAATTCAATTTCTGTTCATCTTTTTGAGCCCTCTGACATCTCTCCCCACCTCCTTCCAGTGCACAGCCACCATCCCCCAGCTCCATTTGGCATCACGTATATAAATAAATTATATTAATTTAATCAAATTTAAATAAACAAAACGCTCAAGTGACACCTCCCATCCAGTCCTTTCCCAGCAGGAACAGCTTGGAATTCTGCTCTCCCACAGCTCCTGAATTCGCCCAAAACCCTCAAGTCTTGACAGGGATGGTTTGTTTGCAGCCAGCCTCGGGCAGCCCCACGGAGTACTCGGTGGTGGCGATGAGCAGCATGTCCAGCGTGGTCTCGGCGCACTTGGCGATGAAGCGGATGAAGGGCCGCACGTCGCCCTCGTTGGCCACCTCCAGCACGTGGTAATACTCAGCCCTCTGCTCCTTGCGGATGGTGATGGGCGGGTAGCCTGCCTGCATCAGGATCAGGTTCATCAGCAGCCGCGAGGTGCGGCCGTTGCCGTCCACGAAGGGGTGGATGTAAACCAGCTTGTAGTGCGCCAGCGCCGCGAACTCCACGGGGTGCAGGCTGCTGGCGTCCTCCGAGTTCATCCACTGCACGAACTCCTCCATCTGCTTCTCCACGTCCTGCGGGTGCGGCGGGATGTGGTGGCCCACGAAGACCTGCGTGGCTCGGAAGCGCCCGGCCTCCACGGGGTCGGCGTAGCCCAGCACGCGCCGGTGGATGTCCAGGATGTCCCTGCTGGTGACGGAGCCGATGCGCGACACCAGCGTGGTGTTGACGAACTTGAGGGCAGCGTGCATGCCCAGCACCTCGTTCTGCTCCGCCAGGCTCTTCCCGGGAACGGCGTACCTGTGGCACAGATGGGTTTTATTAAAAATCCTTTTGTTAAGATTTTTTTTCTCCTGAGAAGCTGTTGGAGTTTTCAGGAAGTCCTGACATGGGAAGAGATGAGAATCCTGACTCCATGTTTCAGAAGGCTGATTTATTAATATAATTTTATTATATTGTTAAATTTATTATTATATAATATTATATTATTATATTATATTATTATAATATTATTTATATTATATTATTATAATTCAGTTTATTATATGTTTATATTGGATTATTATATTATTATAATATATTATTTATTTACATTATTTCATTATATTATTTATTTGTTTATATTAATTTATTCCATTGTTATAATATATTATTTGTTTATATAATTTTATGATAGGATTATAATAATACATTATTTATGTTATTATAACATGTATTTTATTATTTGTTTATATTGGTCTATTATATTATTATAATATTATATTATAAATTTATATTATATTATTATATGATGCATTTTATTATTTGTTTATATCGGTTTGTTATATTATTACAATAGTATATTATTTATATTTATTATATTATTTATTATTTATTATATTATTTTAATATATTATTATATTATTTATTTTATTATTTTTATATATATTATATTAAAACTGTACTAAAATAATAGAAGAACGGATTTCATCAGAAGTCTAGCAAAGAAAAGGAAGGAATGGAATGATAACAAAAGCTTGTGACTCTCACAGAGTCTGAGACAGCTGGACTGTGATTGGCCATTAATTAAAAACAACCACAAGACCAATCACAGATGCACCTGTTGCATTCCACAGCAGCAGATAATTATTTTCTTTTCCTCTCAGGCTTCTCAGCTTCTCAGGAGAAAAATCTTGACAAAGGGATTTTTTAGAAAATATCATGGCTACAAGAGGCCTCAGAAATGAAATGTAGACAATAATTATCTGCTGCTGTGGGATGCAGCAGGTGCATCTTTGCTCTCATGTGGTTGTTTTTAATTAATGGCCAATAACAGTCCAGCTGTCTCAGACTCTCTGGTCAGTCACAAGATTTTATTATCATTCCATTTTCCTTTCTATTCCTTGCTAGCCTTCTGATGAAATCCTTTCTTCTATTCTTTTAGTATAGTTTAAATATATAATTTTCTTTTAATATAATAAATATAATAAGATAACAAATCAGCCTTCTGAAACACAGAATCAAGATTCTCATCTCTTCCCTCTTCCTGGGACCCCTGTGAACACCCCCATGTACCTGGTCTCGATGATGTGCCGGATCTCGGACAGCGTCAGCGTGTTCCCCTCGATGGCCACCGTGTGGTAGATGTGGTGGTAGTAGGATTCCTCCATCACCCTGCGCAGGGCAGAATTCCCTTTGGGAATGGCCATCACCTTCTTGACCTTGCTGTCGATGATGCTGAAATACCTCTGGTCGATCTCCTCCACCAAGGGCAGCGTCCGGCCGCGGTTGCTCAGAGCCTTCTCGTTGTGGGGGGAGATGGTCAGAGCTTTGGAGTACAGGTAGTCGGCCTGCAGGATGTCCTTCTCCTCCTCTGAAAAGATCCCAAACTCGTTCAGGGCATCCACGTAATCCGGGTCCATTTTGAGGGCGTACAGGAAGAGTTTGTGAGCCTTCTCCCGCTTCCCTTGGCGCTTCATCTCCAGGGCTTGATTCAGAGCTGCTCTGGCTTCCAGCTTCACCTCTGGAATGAAGTGGTAAAAGGACTGGATGGGAGGTGTCACTTGAGCGTTTTGTTTATTTAAAAATAACAGATAAAGGGTGGTGAGTTTTACTGGAAACCTCTGGAATTCCACCATCCTGTTGCCTCCCTCTCCAGTCAGGATATTCTGTGAATGGCTGTTCACTAATATAAAAATTTCACAAAAACTGGAACAGAATTTGTGTTCCAGAGGTTTATGCCACGTTTCCAGGCTGAGTATGAGGCAGCAGAGCCATTCCTGGCAGCAAGTGTAGGAGGGCAGGACCTGTGGGCAGCAGGCTCAACGTGGCCACAGGTGGCCACCAAACTGCCTCATGTGGGAGGAAACAGTGTTTTAACAGTGTTCCCTTGGCTTTCTTTTAGGTGAAATTATAATGTTAACATTATTATCTTGGCTGCCAACAGCACTTCTGTTTTTCCACTGAACTATCCAACATTTTCCCAGCAGTAAGAGCTTTAATGCAAACAAAGATACAGTGCTGGAATTGTAATAATTCCTTTAAGTGTTTTCCAAATTAATGTCCTGGCTGATACTGGCCATGGCTACAGCCTGACATTGCCTGAAAGGCTGTTCTGTGCCAGGATTTTGAGATTAACGCTGTGTAGCCCAGATTTCTGTGCATTAAACCACCTCTCTGTGTTCCAGTTGCTTCCACTGAAGTTTTTAGTAATGAAAACACGAGGAAAAACTCTGGAGAGATGGAGCAATGCCAGCACAGGACACTGGAATGCAGTCAAGGAGCTGGTGAGGGCCTGCCTGACCTCGGGGGCATTTACAGCCGGTGTTAATTGCAGTTAATTACAGTTTGTTACCATCAGGGTACAGTGTCACTCCCATCAGGGGTACAGGACATGGTCAGGAAGGGGGTGAAGATCTCTGGGTTGGTGTCAGGGTTGGAAGGGCCCTCTGGAAATCACCCACTCCAAGGCAGGGTCACCTGGAGCAGGAAGGTGTCCAGGTGGGTTTGGAATGTCTCCATGATGGAGGGAGATTCCACCACTCCATGGGCAGCTGTCCCTCGTGGAAAGAGCAATGAGGAGCTCCCATTACTCCTCATGTTGAGGTGGAACTTGTGTTATAATTTACTGCTCCTGGTCACCACTGAACAGAGCCTGGCACCATCCTCTGGAGATGTTTGTGTGGATTGCTGAGATTCTCTCCAGCTTTCCCTTCTCCAGACTGACCAAGCCCAGCTCCCACAGTGTCCCCTCATCACAAAGATTCTCCAGACCCCCAATCATCTCTGTGCCCTCTGCTGGACCTTCTCCAGCACCTCCTTAACCCGAGGAGCTCAGCCATGCCCACCCAGCACCACTCACCTGGGGATGCTTTTCCCTTCAGCACCAGCAGCTCCAGCCCCCGGGAGGTGACGCTCAGCTCGGTGCTCTGTCCCATGATCCTGCTGATTCCCGAGGAGGAGCCCAGCCTGTTCCTCAGCAGGGACAGGCCCTTGAGCACAGCCTGGCACTGGTTGTCCAGCGGCAGCAGCAGCATCACCAGGGAGCTGAGCAGCAGCACCAGCACGGCCGCCCAGCGCACACGGAGCCACAGGGACACCCACTGGAGCTCGGGGTCGGTCGCCATCGCCACGAGGTTCATCCTGAGTCCAGCACCGACACCTGGAGCATCTCCCCTGGCACTGCTCCCACCTGGGAATGCACAGCTTTAGCCACAGCTCTGTGCTGGGTAAGAGTGGGTCTGAGTGATGTGCTCTGGGTCTGGGTGGTGTGCTCGGGGTCTGAGCGATGTGCTCTGGGTTTGTCACAGCTGTCTCTGCCACCCCCTTCCCTGCCACCCCCAGCCCCGTATGGGATCCGCTCTCGCATCCACTCCCACGGATGCCCGGGAGCAGCGTGGGCACGGGGCTCTGCCAGCTGGTTCCGCGGCCATCACGGAGCTTCCCGTCCCTTCCCTACCCTCCTCCAGGCTTGTGCCCCCCGCCAAGCCAAGGGTCCCTGCAGTCCCTCCCCGTGCTCCGCTTCTCCTTCAGCGACCGCTCCTTCCTCGAGCCCGAACCAGCCGGAATCCCCCCCAGCACCGCGGCTCCTCTCTACCCGGTGCACCCCAGGCTTTCCCCCCGATTCCCTCTGCCCAAGACTCTCCGGTGCTGTCCCGGCCCCCTGCCCGGTGTCTCCCCGGTCCCCCCTCACCTTTGCCGCCTCCCGGAGCCGCCCGCTGCCGGCTCCCGCAGCCCCGCCCCCGCGCGCTGCCATTGGCTGAGCCGCCCTCAAGTTCCTCTCCCATTGGCTGCTGCAGCGGAGGCGTCCCTCGCGCTCCTCCCCTCCGCTTCCTGCACCGGCTTCCGGGTAGCGCCGCGCCCTGGGCGCGGGAGAGGCTCGTGGAGGGTGGGGATTGGCGAGCATGCACATCAATCACGCGGCGCACAGCCAATGAGAAGGGAGGATGGGGAGTGGGCGGGCGCGGTTGCCATATAAGGGCATGGCGTGCTGTTGCTAGGCGATGGGAGCGCGGCGGGGCTCACAAAGGGTTAATTTCCATTGCCTTCAGTTTCTGGCCATTTCCATGGAAAATTAATATAATATAATATAATATAATATAATATAATATAATATAATATAATATAATATAATATAATATAATATAATATAATATAATATAATATAATATAATATAATAGTGTAAAATATATAAATATTAGAAATTTTATATAATATATAAAATCGTATAAATACAATATATAAAAATATATAATATATATAAATATATAAACTATTATATTATATTATATTATATTATATTATATTATATTATATTATTATGGTATCTGTATATAACATTATTATAATAGAATTTTATTATATTATATAATACTATATAATTATATATAACATAATAGAATAGAATAGAAATAATAATAATATATAGTATATATTATATATATTAGAATATATAGTATAATATTATACATAATATAATATATAATAATATAATAAATATTATTATATATTAATTTATAAATCAATTATTTCTTGATTTATAAAAGGGATACTTGAAAATTATTCAGAATCATCAAGCTGTGACATTACTAACCTATGTAATGACCAGGAGCCCACTGTTCCTGTGCACCCGGTGGATTTGGGAGCAGCGGGGTCGCTGCAGCCGGCAGATGGCACTGACTCCTCTCGCTGCTCCACGGGAACATCCCAGCCTGCTGCATTCCCCCGCCAGGACCTGCCCAGCGCCGATCCTGGAAAACATATTTGGAGGTTGAGTAAGGCCCTGGCTGCCTTCTGGAACTGTTTGTGCTGGGATAAAATTCCCTTGTATGTGCTCTCAGAGATTCCTGGGTGTACCAGCAGCTTGGAGCTTGTGCTTCCCAAAGCTTGCCCAGTGAGGCTGATCCCTGGGATAAACTTCCCTGGCCTCCATGTGGAGGATGTGATCAGGCAGACACATCAGTGCTGCTTCTTTCTGGCTGGGTTGGAGCATCCTGGAGCAGGGAAGGTGCCCTGGGATGATCTGGTCTCTGGATCTCTAGCTGGTCACAGTGACCCCAAAATGTGTTAGAAAGTCTCTTTTTCCCGCCTGGCAGTTGAAGAAGGAGTCAGGGCTCTTCATTTTTTGGTCTCAAGGTTGTTTACTGTTTCTTATCTATAAAATTTTTTCTCCTGACCTGCCGAGGTCCGCTCAGCAAGACAGTCAGAGGCACTCTGCCTGCCCCCGGGGCGGTGTTATCTTTTTATACTAAAAACAACATTATTTACATTAACTTCCCAATGCCTATCACCTATGTTAGACAGTGAGCTTCTACTCTAAACCAATCTAAAAGTGCCACCATCACAGCAGGAGATGGAGGCCAAGGAGGAGAAAGGCTGGACATACCCAGATTCCTCCATCTTGCCCCCTGAACCCCTAATCTAAAAACCTCAAAAAATGTATTTTTCACTCTATGACAAAATCACTATCATTCTACTTAAACTTTCATGACTTGGTAATTCTTCATATAAAGGTTGGTAATTGCTTTTTCCAAGGGCCAAATCAAAGGCACGGGGGTCTTGGGTGCTGTGCCAGGGTCTCTGAGCCCCCTGGGCAGGGGCTGGAGCCCTCCAGGGCAGCCAGAGGAATTTCCTGGGTTCTGACTCCAGAGGAGCAGTGGGAGCAGGGTGGGCACCTCTCCTGCCACAGCCACAGGCAGAGGGGACATCACCGAGTGCTGCATCCCTGAACAGCCACAATCCCTCCCATTTCCCACCTCCAGGGCTCCAATGTGGGGCAGGCAGGGCTAAAACGGGCAGGGGGGTGGGAGTGCTGCAGGAGCAGATCACAAAAGGAGCTATTTTTCCTTTCAGCTTCTCAGCTCGCCCCTGCTTAGGTCCTGGCAGCTGTCAGAGCTCAGCAGGTGCCAGGGGAGATTTTAGGGTGGCACAGAAGCAGCTTGGCACACTCAGGGGTGGCACTGCTGGTGGCTTCCCTGGTGCTGCCAGTGCCACCAGCCATGCTGGCCCCAAGCTTTTCTATGCTCAAAGATCCTCTGCTGGCCTTGGATGGCCTCAAGCTCTTCCCTGCTTGGATTTCACTTCAAACCCCCCCTGTTGAGGTGTGGATTATCCTGTTTTTTTTTTTTTTTTTCCTTGGTGATGGTCAGCTCCAGGCTGGAGCCGGTAGGGAATTCCTCATGGGCTGCAGGTGCTGTCCTGGGGGGTGTCCTGGGTGCAGGATGGGGCTGAGGCCACCTGGGACTGCTCTGGGGACAGCCCTGTGCTGTAGAGGGACATTTTTTCCTTAAAGGTGGCAGGAGAGGGGACAATGCTCAGTCACCATGGCAACAGCAGTGCAGGGATGCTGGGGACAGAGCTGTGCCCTGGCAGAGGCGCTGGGGAGCTGCTGGAGCTCTCCTGTCCTGATCCTGGGCTGAATTCCAACATTTCAGGCACTGTTGGCTACCTGGGAGGGGCTGTGCTCAGCCAGGATATCCCAAGAAGGATTTGCAAACAGGAATAATTTTTGATATATATATATAAAATTTATATATCTTTAATTTATTGTATATATATGTAGGTGTATATATATATATGTATATATATATATATATAATTTATATATATATAAATATATAAAATTATATATATAATTATCTATTATGTAATTATATATATAATTTATATATAGATAATATTTATATAGTATATATACACACTATATATACGATATATGCTGTATTTATATATATATTTATATTGTATATATATTTTATATATATGTATGTGTGTATATATACAATATATAAATTATATATATATTATATTAAAAATATATGGTGTATTTATTTATTTATTTATTTATTTATTTATTTATTTATAGTATAATAATAAAATTCCTGAGATTCAAGAGCTATTAAATTTTTAAATCCCAGGAAAAGAAACAGAACGTCTGGAGCAGAGGAGGCCTCAGGAGCCACCTTCCACTCACATTTTGCTCCTCCATGGATCCAAGTTTCCAAAGGCTCCCAGAGCCTGGGATATTCAAATGACTCTTGATAAGTGCTGGTTGTGATAAACAGGAACCAGAGCAGGTGGGTGATCCTTTAGGAATCATAAATCCCCTCTGTGGTTGGTGCCATTGGCCTTGGAATTCTGCACCACTCTTTCCTCAGCACGTTCACTCAGGAACAGGGCAGGAGCTGGGAAAAAATGGGTTTGCAAGTGGAAGAAATGGATTTGCAAATGGAAGAAATGGGTTTGCAAATGGAAGAAATGGATTTGCAAACCTGTGCTGTTCAGCAGAGCTCAGAGAGCATCCTTGGAAATAAGGAGACAGAGCCTGTGTCATTCCCAGCTTTCCTGGGTGCTGTGTTCATTTTCCTGCTGGATAAAATGGATCCTCTGAAATTCCTCTAAATTGAAATCTCCCCTCTCCCTCTGCCAGCAGGGAGCAGCCCCTGTTTGTGGAACTCTGTGGTCACCAGGTGCCTCCAGCACTCTGCAAAACCTCAGAGCAGGGAAATATTTCCCTTTTTAAGGCTGGGTTTAATTCCTTGGGAGCTGGAATGTTGAATTCCCCGGGCTGGGCTTTGCTTCCCACAGGAAGAGGCTGAGCAGGAGCTGGGAGTGAACCTCCCTGAGCACTGGGAGGGGGCAGTGCCAGGCTCCCTGTCCCTTCCCAAAAGGAATGCCACTGGCAGCTCCCTGCTGCTGCTTGGCACCTGAATTTGGGAATAAACCCAGCAGATTTGGGGTGGGAACCCCAGGATCTAAAGCAAGCAAGAGAAATCTCATTTTCTCCTGGAATTTCAGGGTTCTGAGCAGCAAACAAACAACGATTTCCCTGTGCCTTTGCTGGGTAGATCCATAATTCCTGAGAGACAGGGGAGCAGTGCTCCAAACGTGAGCTGCTGGCTGGTGGAAAACTGGGAAAATGGCCCAGATAAGTTGGGAAAATGGCCCAGATCAATCAGGAGAGACCTGCAGGGCCTCCAGAGGTGCCTCCAGCCCTGCTCTGGGAGCCTTGGGAGAGCAGGGGTGAGGTCTGGCAAGGCAGGAAGGAGCAAAGCTGGGAATGGAAGGAGAAGAAATTCCCTGTTGTGCTCCCTTGATATGAAATATGATATGTTGGGGTACAGGAACTGGAATTTTGGCTGGTATTTGGGCAGGGCAGTGCTGCTGAAGAGGAATCAAAAGGAATTGCTGTTTCTTTCCAGCATATCTTGGATTTCTCCCTATTCCCATGGCACACAGGAATTCAGATGTTCTCCTGTTGGGTAGGAAAATTCCCTTTCCTTCACCTCTCACAGTCATTTTACAAATTGGAGATCAACCAAGTGATTCCAGGAGGCTGCTGGGGGTGGGAAAGGGCTCAGACCTCCCAGGGAATGGCTCCAGCTCCTGCCTCCAGCAGCCTGTGGCAATTTCAATTTCCATGGAAAACCAGCCCAAGCCCTCCCAGCTCAGCTGGCATTTTTCTGGTATCCCAGTGATGTTCAAATCAATTCTCTGCCTAATTAGCTCGTAAATATTATTCCAAGGGAGGATTTTTTCCCTTTCTTTTTAGGTGTGTTAGGCTGTGGAAGGAAAAAAGCACAAGGGAAAGGTATGTGCATCCCTCTCTTCCATTTCCAGCAAAACCTGCTGCTGAAATGGGATAAAGACACAGCTCTGGAATTGCCTGTTCTTGTGGGGAGGGCAGAGAGACTCTTGGGGGTGTTGAAACTGAAACTTTTCTGAAGGATTGGAGCACCAAAATTGTTGGGAATGAGAGGCAGAGGGTGGGAATGGATCCCTTGTGGCAGCAGGGAGGCTTTGGATGCACAGGGCAGGACTGGGAGATGCATCAGCCTTGGGAAAAGTGGGAAAAGTGTCTGAGGGTCTCATTCCAGCAGGAATCAGGGAATTCCTTGTGCCTGGCATTCCTGGAGAATGGATCAGGACCCAGAGCCAGAGCACAACTTTTCTGGAAAAGGCACCCAAATAAGGGCAGCTTTGACAGCAGCATTATTTTTTTTTTGGCCAAGTGTTTGTGGAAAATCCATCAGGAATTTGCCTTTCACTGCGATTTTTTATTGCACCTTTGGGCTCTGAGTGAGCTGTGCCCTCTCTCCAGGACCTGCCTGGGTGGGATAAGATCCAGGGAAAGCTGGAAACTTGGCAAACTCCAGTGGCAGAAAGTGAACCTGCTGTTGCTTTTTAAAGGCTGAGGGTAAACACATCCCAGGAACTGCCAGTCCATGGAAAACTGAGATAAGGGAGTCTCTGGGTGCCTCTCCTGGTTTCCCATATTTATTTGATAACTGGTGAATGCAGCAGGCAATGGTGGATAAAAATAAATGAGGGAGCTGCTCCATGGGATCTGGGACAGGCTGGATTGGGAATGCTCCTTGGTGCCAGCTCAGGAATCACATTCCTGGTTTTTAGTGTGGATTTGCAGCAGGATCTTATCCCAGGTCAGTGTGGGTGTGCCCCACCATGCTGGTCTTACTGGTGTTACTGGTCCAGCCCTTACTGGTGTTACTGGTCCAGCTCTCCTTTTGGGATCCCTGTCCTGGGATTGCTGTGATCCCTCTTTCCCTGGCACCCTTTGGAGCAGCTCATGGAGCCCGCCCAGCCTCAGCACCATCCTGGCACTGGTTTGTACTGGGAGCACTGGGAGGGGGTGGCTGTGGCCACCTGGGATGGGGCAAGGGCTGATCCATGGACTGGATGGACCTGGGGGATTTGTGTTCCCTGTGGGAGTGATCTGGGTGCTGGGGACACCCAGGAATCCTTGGATCTGCCAGGATGAGCTCTGGATCCTCTACCCACAGCACTGATTCCCTCCCATCACAGATCCCTGCATGGGGCCAGAAGCTTTTTTCCCATTTTTTATCAATTTCTTTCCCTCTTTCCATCCTGGAGCAGCTCTGGGCTCCGTTTGGCCGCAGGATCCCGCGCTTTTCCTTGGCAAGGGATGGAAATTTTCCCAAAGGAAGGGGAATACACTGCTGCCATAAATCCCAGGAATGCCAGGAGCCATGCCAGGAGCTCTCCCATGGCAAATCCACTGCCAGGGCTGTTCCCAGTCTGAGCCCAGGGCTCCTGAAGGAGGAGCTGCACTTTGGATGTGCCAATGTCTAATGAAGGAAGAGCCTCCAGGCTTCCATTAATTAACAAATTAGCTCATCAAGAGGCTCCCTAATTTGTCGAATATAAAGCTGCCCTATTAATTAAACAAGAGGACAGATTTTAATTTGCCAGAGCACACATTTAATTGATAAATGACTCGTTTAAATCCTTCATGGTGGAATTTTCCAGGAGCAACGATGGGAGAGGAGCAGGTGGGGTCCTCAGAGCAAAGGAGGGATTTGGGATCTCCAGTATCCCATCACCTCTCTCTTAATTGACCCATCCACTAATTGGCTCTGCTTACATCCAGCCTCTCATTCCTCCTCCCCTAAATCCCATTAGCTCCCTGATTTCCACAGGGGAATTGTTTTGCAGGAATTCCTCACCAGTGGTGCCAGGGATTTGCTGGGTTGGGAAGATGCCAGGGTGAGGGTGAGGGATACCCCACATTCCAGGTGGGATATCCAGGGAAATGCTTTAGTTTTAATTAATTTTTATTTTTAATTCCCTTGGGACTTATGGCTCCTTGGAGGCAGCTTCTGCTGGTGTTGGGAGTGACCAGAATTCCATGGCCAGAATTAATTCCTGCACTTGAAGGCCAGGGATAAATCAGAGGTCCTCTGACATTCCAATGATCTCCACACTGAATTAATTCCTTGGACATCCTCTCCGCAGCCAGGTGTGCCAGGGAAGCCACATCCCACCATTTGGGAATCCCAAATTCCCTTTTCCCAACCTGTTTTTTCCCCAAAATGTCTTAAGGGAGAGTGGGTGAATTATGTGAAGTCCTGCCAGAATTTTCAATTTATCCCAATTGATTTATAAGGTATTCCCAAGGTGTGAATCCTTCTGGGAGCAGCTGGATGTGAGCTCCATTCTCCATCAGCCAGGAACTGTGCTGGGGACTTTCTGTACCCACCCCAGGCCATGGATAACAGGGATTCTCTCTGCACTGTTTAGGGAATAAAAATCAGGAATTCATTGGTGTTAGTGGATCTGGCTTCCATCAGCAGCACCCTCTGGGTAGATCCCTACATTTCTGGATCTATTTAAATAATTCTGAGATAACAGCTGGGTTTGGGACTGTGCTCCTGTGTGGGACAGGGTTGTGTCCAGCACTGGGCTGAGCTCTGGATATTGGGATCAGTGATCCAGATCCACCCAAGGGAGATGCTGTGGGGAACCCCAATGAGGGCACAGGTGCCCCCACATCTCCCTGGCACCACCGAGTGCTCCCTCATTGCAGAAATAATCCCAGCCTGGCAAAGGCTCAGGAATAAAACTTATTTTGCTGTTATTTTTACAAATTCCAGGGCAATTGGAGCCCAGGGAACCTGCACCAAGGCCACCCCCAGCCAAAAAATCCCCGAAAAAGGCATGGATTGCTCAGAGCTGGCAGCAATGCTGGACCTTCCCACAAGGAGCTGCTTCCCAGCCCAGAGCTGGGCAGTCCCTGTGCCCATCCCAGTGATGGGAAGCAGGATGGGGCCATTGGCAAAGCCAACTTCAAAAATACTTGTCCCTGCAAAGCTCTGCTCCATGGAATGGTGAGCTCCCAGATGTTGATTGCAAGGAAAACTGGGTTTATTAATTAAAAAAAAAAACAAAACAACATAAACAAAGCAGGTTTCCTTATGGATGTTTGGAAATTTGAAGGAATCTGTTGTTATTAAGTCCTTTTTATTAAGACAAATCCAGCTGATGCCTTAAAGGATTGAGAGTTTCCTGAGGGGTTTCATCAGCCAGATCCCACTGATTTTTTCTTTTTTTTGCTAGGAGATTTCATGAATACTCCCCTCTATCCATGTTTGGTGTCTTCACTCAGCACACCAGCAGCAGGAAAAGCACATCCAGAGGATTTTAGGATGATACTGAAGGAGTAGAGAGTGAAAGGTGAGCCTGAATTCAGCTCCAGCAGTTCCCAGCACAAGGGATTGAAACCTGGAGCCCTGTAGGCATTTTAATGGAATTTCTTATTTTTTTAATGGAATTTCTCATTTTTTAAAATGGAATTTCTCATTTTTTAAAATGGAATTTCTCATTTTTTTAATGGAATTTCTTATTCCAAGGCCAGGTTGGATGGGGCTTGGAGCAACCTGGTCTGTGCAAGGTGTCCCTGTCCATGGCAGGTAATGGAATGGGATGAGTTTAAGGTTTTTCCAAATCAAACCACTTTGGGATTTGATGCCACCTCTGCTCATAAATCCCTGGGCAGGTGACATCCTGTCTGTCACCTTCTGAGTGGCTCCAAGCCAACAACAAAGTGTCCATGCCTGGCAATTCCTCATCCCTGCTCCAGGAGCTGTCAGTGGGCTTTGACAGCTCCAGCAGGAATTGGAAATCATGGATAAATCTCCTGATGTGGCACTTCCATCACTCCTGGGGAGCAGGATGGGGATGGGAGCAGGTGGGTGATGCCACAGGTGGGGAATCCATGGAACAGGGCCCAGCTGTGCCCTGGGAACGTTCCCATCAATCCTCCTCTGCCAAGGGTGGGGTTTGGGAGCCCAGAACTGGGAATTCTCCCCTGGCCCGTGGGTGTGCATCACTCAGATCCAGCTCCTGGCACAGCTCTGAGGGAAGTGGAAAAATGAGGGAAATTGTGCAAGATTGGAGGTAAAGAGAGGCTCTGTGAGGGTGTTTGGGATCTGAACCATGTGGAGATCCCTGACCTGCCCACCCCAGGGCTGGGATGCAGTGGGATAAGGTGCCAGCCTTAGGAGCACAGCGGGGTTTGGCTGCCCTGTGCCAGCCCCGCTGTGTTTCTGGGGCTATTTATAAACTCGAGTTGCACAAGGTCGGGACTGGGTAATTTTTTTTTTTTTCCGTGGTTGTATCAAATCAGCGAAAAAAGGGAACGGGAGCCGTCTCCTGAACATCCTGTCTGTGGCTTCTCTATTTGTGCAGGGAGTTTGTGCCCGGATCGGGAGGCGGTGACGGGATCCGGAGCTCGGGACCGCAGCGGGTGTGGAGCCAGGGATGAGCTCCCTGGGGAAAGGCAGGGCAGAGTTATCCCTGGGCACAAACCCAGCTCTAAAACCCGCGATTTGGAGCTGGGATACGCAGTGGGAACCTCCTGTCTTGTCCTCGTAGCTGAGCTCAACTCCTTTTCCAGCCATTCCCATTTATCCCCACGGCTCTGCCCGGGGCGAGGGAAAGTGCTGCTGGATGCTTGAGAAAGCTCCCCCGGAGAGGGAAAACTTCCAAACTTCCTCGGATTTCTTCCCCGTTGACTGCCACATCTGTTTCGGGATGAGTCAGGCGGGCTCCCAGCGCCTGTGTGGGAGGGAAGAAGGGCGAGAACCGGAGGGGTCGGGTCGGACCTGCCGGGCTCCGGCCGCGCGTCCCAGCCCGATCTTCGCATCCCATTCGCGCATCCCGGCCTGATCCTCGCATCCCATCCGCGTATCCCGGCTCCATCCGCTTATCCCAACCCCATCCGCGCATCCCGGCTCCATCCACTAATCCCGGCCCCATCCGCGCATCCCATCCGCTCACCCCGGCCCGATCCTCGCATCCCCGCTCGACACGCGCATCCCGGCCCGATCCTCGCATCCCATCCGCGCATCCCAACCCCGTCCGCGCATCCCGACCCCACTCGCGCACCCCGGCTCGGCAGGGAGCTGCTCCAGGGCGTTTAATCAGCCCAAATCGATTTAGAGCTTTAATTGCTTTGCTCGGTGTGGGTGGCACTCGGCGCTTGCCAAGGACATCACAACTGCCAAAGGCTGCGGCGCCTGGAATTGCCGTTCCCGACGGTTGCTCCTGCCCGGATCCTGCTCCATCCCCAGCCCTGGGAACGGGGATTTGTCCTTCCGCGGGCGCTGTGCTGGCAGGGCTTTGCTGAGCAGGCCCGGAGGGAAACCCCAACCCACAAAGGCTCGAGATGGGAAATCACATCCCAAGTCAGCGTGTTTTCCTTTCATCTTGCTAAACACGGGGGTGAGACCAGGATCCTGTATCCTGCCTGGATGTGGGGAAGCAGCAGGTGCCTGGGAAAGGGGGCAGTGCCAAGGGATGGGTTGGTTCTGTGGAGCTGCAGAGCTCAGCCTTGCTGGGAACACTGGGATTGTGCTGGACCTTGGCTCTGGACCCCTTGGATCTGCCGGGATTTTGGTCATTGCTCGATGTCCTGAGCTCAGCCCTTGGCAAAGCCACGTGCAGGAGCACCCATGGCCGAGCATCCCCAGCCCCAGCAGGCCCTGGGGTGATTTTGGGAAACCCAAAGATCCCCACCAGGTCCCAGCTGGTGCCACCAGGAGCTGCCTGGGCTGAGCATCTCTTGGTGGCAGCGTTGGACTCCGGACACACAAAAGGAAATTCCATCAGTTTGTGGTTAGTTTTGTCCCTTGCTGGTTGGATTCAGGATGTTTTTTGCTCTGTCTTTACAGCTGAGGGTAATTAATTAGCCTTAATTAGTATCCTGTGGTAGACAAACTTCCTTTCTGCTGGGGAATGGCTGGTGACAAACTCAGGGCTGTGTTGCTGGTGCTGGGGTGTCCCAGTGGGGCAAATCCTGCTCCTTTTCCAGGCTGGAGGAGTGTGAGGGGCATCCCTTCCCAATTTTCTTGTGTTTCCTTGTGCTGCCTTTGCTCCCAGCCCCTGCACTGGCTCTTATCCCACTGGGAAGGATGCTGGGCCTGGGATGTATTCTGAGACTGGGATTGGGATGGATGCTGGGATTGGGATGCGTGAGGTTTGGGAGCATGGGATCTGCGTGGGGAGGGAAGGAATTTTCCCAGTGCCACATCAAGCCCGGGGTTATCCAAACCTCCTGCTCTGTGTGGGTGGGGGCTGTGCTGCTCAGTGCTCCCAATCTGGAGGGGCTGCCCCAAAAACCTCTTATTTATCCCCCTGAACCCCATCCCTGCATCCAGCCTTTCCCATCCCTCCCACCCAGGAGACCCTGGAGCCTCTCCCAGCCCCTCTGTGACCCCCAAAGAACTTTTCTTGCAGGTGTCAAAGGGGCTGTGGGTGACAGAGCTGCCACCACAGATCCTCTGCGGGCTGGGGGGCGCTGCCTGGAAGCAGCTGCAGCATCCTGGTGGTAATGAAATCCATCGGGAAAAATCAGCCCCTGAGCAGCAGGAGCGGCGTTTGGGAGCCAGATTTTGCCTGAAGGGGAAGTGACTCAACGTCTTGGAAGGAGTTGGGGGCGGCGAGGGGAGCAGAGGACAGCGGTTGACCCAGGGTGGGGACAGCACAGCCAGGGGGGGCTGGCAGCCACCTGCCTCCCGTTGTGCTCCCGGCTGGAGCAGCATCCCCGCGGGGCGCTCCGGGCTCCGTTATCCCTCCGTGGGACGGCCCGGGGGGCGGCACAGGAAAGGAGGCCCCTCGGGAAGCAGCTTTGTTGCTTCCTCACGCTGGGTTGTGATCCAGGCCAGCGTTCCCAGCTCCCGGCTTGGTCACACCCTCTCCCAGCTGTTGCCTCGCCGAGCATCGCGGGCGCTGCCAAGAAAACCTTTGGTGATGGATGCAGCTCCCGCCCCGCTCCCTTAAAACCGGCGGGGAGCGGCACCGTGCCTGTGTCTGTCCCGGCACGCCGGGATCCGCCTGGGAATGGGATCCCGCTGGCACCCAGGGCACCCCCAGCTCGTCCTGCCCAGCGCGGAGCAGCGGGACAGCGTTGGCACCGCACGAGGTATCGGGAAATGTCACCTGGTGGGGACACTGGGGGAGCAGAAGGGGCGGGATGTGGTGGCAGAGCGATGGGGCAGATCCAGCCTGTGCTGGGTCTCTGTTCCTCATGGTTTTTATAACTTTGGGCCGCATTTCCCA
The DNA here is from genome assembly GCA_024362935.1 of Setophaga petechia. Classification (NCBI taxonomy): domain Eukaryota; kingdom Metazoa; phylum Chordata; class Aves; order Passeriformes; family Parulidae; genus Setophaga; species Setophaga petechia. Next base: position 12,543,960 of record JANCRA010000021.1, read on the forward strand.
CTCTCCTGAGGCAGCTGCTCTGCACCTGGGGACGCACCACAGGTGCCACAAGTGTGGAATATCCCAGAGCTGCCACCCCATTCTGGGGGTCCTGGGAGAGAGGGACACAGGGGAGCCGGTCATGAGTCCCCAGCCTTGTTCCACAGTGGGATTGGCACATCCCTGCCCGGTTCACACTTCTGGGGCTTCTCCTTTCCCCGTAGCAGCCCCACGAACCGGCACATCAGCATTTTTTCAGCCCTGATTCAGCTCGGGGATGTTGCAACACCGAGTTGTGCAAAGCTGGCAGTGCCTCCGATTCCTCTTTTTGGGCTCTCACGGGAGCTGCTCCGCGTGGGACGGGGTCAATGTCCCCACCCCACGGGACCTGGGGGCCTCGAGCTCCCTCCCACCTGCCACCACTCCCTGCTGGCATCACCTCCTGTCCCCTGGTCACACGTGGGTGGTGCTTTTCCAGCTTTGAGGGGGCTGGGATTTGTCCCCTGGAAAACTCGTGGATCTTGGTGACACAGAGCAGGTGGGGGCTCTGGTGATGTTCTTTCACAGCACAGTGCAGCTTTTGCTCCAGGTGTTTTGTGTCTCCCTCTGGATGAGCTATCCTGGCTCAGAGCAGGGATTTGTGTCCAGGGATTTGTGTCCATCCAGGCCCAGCTGGTTCTGAGCTGCACCGTGGATGCCACGGGCAATTTCCAGCTGCTGAGGTCAGGATGGTTGGGCACAACCCTTGGCTGGTGACTTTCCCTTTAGGGGTACAAACCAGGCCAGGCTGATTTCCTCACTGGGGATGCTCTGTGGGATGGGCAGGACCTGATGAGCAGCTTCTCTTCTTCCCTGCACCCCAGGAATGGCTTTGGGCTCCCCCTCTTCTGTGTGTGTGAGGCCAGGAGCCTCCCAGGAGCAGAGCATGGATTTGGGGTGCCTGGGGAGCAGGGATGGGGGGCAGCCAGGGTGGAGGAGCCCGAGGGGACCCTCTGGCTGTGCTCACAATGAGGGACACCCAAACCCTTCCCAAAGGGGAGATTCCCAAGCCCCTGTGGGCAGCCGTGGTGGATGGGGCATGTCACTGCTGCCACATCCCCTTCTGTGTCCAACCAAACTCTGCAAACTCAACATCCTCCCCCAGAGCTTCCCCCTTCCCCCTGCAGCTCTGCTGAGGCCAGCAGCTGGTTTATTCCACGGGCTGCATTTATTTTCCTCGTCCTCCCATCCCATGTGCTTCTCCTCGGGATGAGAGGGCTCGGCAATATCCGTGTCAGCTCCAGCTGGATGCCAAAGCCACGAGCCCAGGGTGGTTCCCATGCCAGCCCCAAGCAGAGATGTCTGATCCAGCCTCTAAATGCTGAAAATTCCTTGGGGATTTATCCGGCTCAGGTAAACACCTCTGGGTTTATATAGATTTGTTAATTTGTATTTTTTATAGGGATTTGGGAGGAAGGGTTTGCTGGAGATTTGCAACCAGTTGAGGTTTTTTGCTGCCCTGTTGTTATACAGTGGGTTTGGGATTTCTGGGATCCCCACTGTCCTTCACCCCAAACCCTCCTAATTTTCCCTAAAATCCCAACCTCTTTTGGAAGCTGGGCTTTGCAGCCTGCAGGGTGGGAGAAAGCACAGAAGGGAGAGGAGCTGGCAGTGAATTTGGGGGGGTTGGTGCCCTGACAGTGTGGCAGTGTCCCCTGCCTGGGGACAGGGAGAACAGGGTGGCTTTTCTTTGCTGTGCTGATCAGCATTCAGCTGGGGACACAGAGCACAGCTGGGAGGATGCTCCCATGGATCCAGGGTGACTTCCTCACTCGGGGGGGGGGCTGAGCCTGCTGTCCCCAGCCATGCCACATCCCCTGAGGGGTCACGTCCCTCCTGCAGCCCTGTTTCTGTTTTCTTGGGTTTCTTTCCCTTTGTACGCCCCAAATCCACAGTGATGTCCCCAAGGTTTTGTCCCCTGACCAAGCCCAAGCCATGGTTAGGGACAGCATCGCTGCACTGCTGGGGTGTAGCAGGGAGGATGCTCTGAAAAAGGGAGGTTTTATTGTCTTTTTATTGCCTGAGAAGTGCCAGGAGAAAACCTTGGATTATTAGAGGAGAGCAGAGGAGATGAAAGAACTTTCATTATCTTTGAAGCCAAGTCATTTTAGGCAGCTCAGAAGCACAAACTGCCCTTCTTCAAGGAAATCTTTGCCTGTGGAGGTGCAAACGCCCAAAATTTTCCCCTTTAATCCTCAAACCTTCCCAAGAACAGAAGGGATGGAGCAAAAGGCCGGGATTTTATGAACAGGGTGGCTCTTTCAGCACTTGGTGCCAGGGAAGGCCGAGTTCCTCTGCCAGAGTTTCACCCTGGGAGGAGCCTTTCCTGACCCAAATTTTGAGGTTAAACCCCTTTTTCTGACAGGATTGGGGCGCTTTCCCCATGGGGGTGACCCCACACTGTGGCCAGGAGGATTTGTGGGATCCATCCCATCCTATCCTGACCCGTCCTGCTCAGCCTGGCTGGCTGTGCCCAGATAAACACTGACTCATGTTTTTCTGTCCCACCCTGGGCACAGCAGCTTTTTTAAGGCTGCCTTTTCCAGCTATTCCCTTTTTCCTGTGCCGTTCACACGGGTGTGGTGCAGCTCAGGGATGAAGGATCAGGCTGGGGATGCCCAAGGCTGCTGGGTAGGGGGATCCTGGATCCAGGATGGAGAACTGGGATGTGTCTGAGTGGATGCAGGTAGGGATTAAACTTCCCACTGCTCTCTGTGCCTCAGTTTCCCCCTTAGCTGTGCCTCCTCCCTTTGTTCTGGGGGTCTCCAGGTATTGGGGGAGGTTTGGGAGAATTTCCAGCCTGGATCCTCGCTGGCAGGAGCTCATTCTCAGCCTGATGCTGCTGCTCCCATGGTGTCCCACATCCCTGTGCCCTTCCCAGCCTGCTGGAGTGGGACACAGGGGTCAGGGGTGGTGGCAGGGCTGGAATCACAGCCAGGAGCAGCTTTTGGGCAGGCTGGAGCTCAGGGTTTGGAGGTCTGAGCTCCCTTTTGATGGGGTGGTGGTCGATTTAGACCCAGGAATGGGGGCTTCATCCCGGGTATCCTGGTGGGGAGTGGGATGCTGGGCAGCCTCATCCCTGTGGCATCTGTTGCCATGGCAATCACCTGCTAAAATAAAGGGGAATTGGAGCTGGGTACCCAGAGCTGCTTTGCCATTTGGTGCCTTGCTTGCTCCCTGAGATTCCTGGGAGCTGGATCCCTGCAGGGAGTTCCCTCCTGTGTGTAACCCTGGGCTGGAAATTCGTGGGGATTGATGGGGTGGCCTCGGGTGCCCCAGGGAAAGTGAATGGAAACCCCATTCCTCGAGCTTGGAATGGGGTTTCCATCCACCCTCCCTGGGGCATGGGATGCCATGGAATTCTCAGGGATGCTGGGATCCAACCCACAGGGTGGGGCTCATCCAGAACTGTGAACCCCCAAAGAACTGGGACCAGCACCTGCCACGTGTCCCCAAGGACATCCCAGCCCTCCAGGGACATCCCAGCCCTCCAGGGACACCCAGGACTGTGGCAGGGCTCGGTGGGGGCTGGTCCCAGCAGCTCCAGAGGGATGTGGTGATCCCGTTTTGCCCCCAGCCCTTCCCACAGCTGAGCTCCGAACATCTGCCGGCAATTCCCCTCTCCCCGGCTGTGCCGGAGCTGCCCGCGCCTCCCACGCCCGCAGGAAGCGGGTTTGGGGTTTGGGGTGCGCTGGGAGCTCGGAAACCTCGGTGGGAAGAGGAGAGGGAAGCGCTCCAAGGAAGGAAAGGCAGAGAGGCTGCCGGGGAGGAGGCGGCAGCAGAGCGGGCACGGACCCGGCTGCTCCCTGGGGATTTGTTTGTCCCGTGATGGGGACGGGAATTTTCTAGAGGGGACAAACACCCACCGAAGGGCTCCCCCAATTTCCCCAGAGCTGCAGAGCCAGCCCTGGCAGGTCCCAGCCCGGATTCATTTCATGATATCCATCAAAGCGTGATGCGCTTTGACAGCTCAGGCAGGATCTGATGTACTCAAAAGGCTGCTCTGCTGGTTTGATTTAATTTAATTTGATTTGATTTGATTAGGTTCTATCAGTTCTCCTCAACCTGCCCCACTAAAAGCCTTGCCCGGCGGGCAGGAGGCGGCGCTGGCAGCCTGCCCATCCCTATAAACTCCTGGAGCGGGGCTCTGGCACCGCCCTGCCCGCCGGGATCCGCTGCCCGAGCATCCCCTGCCCTCCCCGGGTCCGATCCCGCCGCCTTTCCCCGCTCACATCCGTCCCCCGCCCGTCTGCCTTGGCCAGGGCAGGGTTTTTTCGCCCAGAAAAAGCTGGATTTGAACATTTTCTGCTGTTCTCTCGGTTTCCTGTTGCCTTCCCAAGAACAACACCCCTGACCTCATCCTCCCCCGGTATGTGCCGGGATGCTGCCGGTGCTCGAGCCGCCCCGTCGGGAATCCCACCCGGCCTTCCCTGGGTACCAAGACAAACACAGCTGCGGGAATGACGGAGAAAAGGCTATTTTGGGTAAACCCTCTGCTCCTTTTTGTTGAGGTAGGAGGACAAAGATGAATGGATTGAAGGGAGAACAGTGGTTTTGGCTTGAGCAGGGAATTTTCAGCCCCGGAGAGGAGCGATGAAACACTCTTAGTATTATGTGGCTTTTTTTTTTTTTTTTTTCCTCCCAGACTTTGGAGTTTTTTTGCTGTGAGAAATGAGGAGGTTTCAGGCAGCTGCTCCTGATATTCTCCATTTTTGGGAGAATTTTGGAGAGGCAGGTGGGAGTTTGCTGGGTGATTTTCTAGCAGGTCTGGGCTCCTGGTGCCCATCCTGCCCCATCTGGAATGTTCATGGTGGGATTGTCCTGCTGCTCCTGTGGAGTTGGGATTGCTCCTCACGAGCCCTGGAAATAAACTCATCCTCTGCCAAATCCCAAAGGGAAGCAGAGTCCTGGTGTTCCCATTGCTCTCTGCCATCTTCATCCTAGCTGGGAACAGAGACCAATCCCTGCCCAACCTGGCAGGGCAAAATTATCAGAGAATTCAGATAAATAATCCAATACAATGAGCTTTAGAATGAGCTGAAAGTCATCAGGCCCAGCAATTAAAAATAATACTAAAGCGAGGGTTTTACATTAAAAACATGGGAGTGGACACAGTGGGAGGAGGAGTGGGAATTTCTCCCCCTGTTCCTCTGGAGCAGGGGCTGAATGTGGGGCAGGAGTGAGGGGTGGGAGTGTCTCACTTGCCCCATGGGTGACACCACAGTGGAAAAGGTGAAAAGGGGGCTGTGGAGCAATTCCAGGGAGCCTTGGGGTTCTCTGGGTGGTGGGAGGTGGGGATGGGATGGGATTGGGATATGATGCAATGGGGTGTGGTGCAATGGGAGGCAATGAAGTGGGATGGGATATGAGGCAATGGGGTGGGGTGGGATGGAGATGGGGTTCTGGTCTCCCCCACCTTTCTGGAGCTCTGCCTTTGGGAAGGGGATGGCCTGAAATCCCTGTTCCATAAAGCAACCCTCATTAATCACCATTAACATCTCTGGGAGAGTCAGTTCTGCTGATTCTGTTCCTTCCACCGGATCGTTGACTTCAATTCATCTCTGTGACCATCGAGCTTTTCCTGGGACGAGGCCTCTCCCCAGCTCCAGCTCATTCCCAAACTCTGCTCTCGACCCTCATTTGTTCTGGCTGCTTATCGTGCCCAGGAGCTCGGCCAGGGGGAGGTGACAGGGTGGGAATTCACCCCTGGCTGGGGACTCTGCAGCAGCAATGGCAGGAAGGAACAGCAGGAAAAGCCCAGGGAGAAACAATAGCTCCCAGCAGGAACACCATGGGAATTTCAAAGCCGGGCTGGTGGGAGGGTGAGGCTCAGGGACCTTTGGGGTGAAATTCCTCGGGAACAGGGAGGGTCCTTGGGCGTCCCCACGTCCCTCCTGTGAGGACACGTCTGGGTGGGATGCTCCGTGCTTCTTGTCAGGCTTTGGAGGGGTTTTAACCCCCTGATCCGGGTAGGGGGTTTTATATCCTGGATTCTCACAGGGGAGAGGTTGAACCCCTTCAGTCCAGGCCCTGGAGCCTGGAGCCAGACAATGGCAGGTGATGCTGTTGGTTTGCCATAATTAACATATTTAAACATACAGGGCATCAATTGAATTGGGAAAACAACCCTGTGGGAGTGCAGGATATAAGATAGACAATGTGCACCTCATTTATACCTTGAATTAATTATTATTTAATTATTAGTAACCTGTGGTTGATTGTTTGGTTCTTTGTGTGCACCTGAGGATGCTGCTCGTGTTGGGTGCTTGTACAGAGAGGACAGGCTGGGATTTCTGTCCTGGGTTATCCCAAAAGCTGCTGGGATCATGGCAGGACCCCACCTTCCTCAGGCTGGAGGCGAGGAGGGTCCCCAGGCCAGCCCAGTCCCCCGAGGGAGGCTACACAGGGTTAATTATTGCCACACCCTGATTGGGTTTCCTCTCTTAACCCCACATCCGGAGGTGAGTGGCCTTTCTTTGATCCTGGCTTTAATGTTACAGCTCATGCCTTAGGCCGGTGTGGAGGGACCTGCCGCTGTGCCCTGGGACACTGAAGTGCCACCTGTCCCCATCCCGACAGAGAGGAGAGAGGTGAGAGGGGGCCTGGTGTCACTGGGGTGTGTGGGGAGCTTCCCTTTGGGTTTTCAGTGCATAAAAAAAAATAGAGGAGCCATAATATGTTGCAGATTGGAAAGTCAGAGCTGCTGATGAGCTGTTAATGAGCATTATCCCGGTTTTCCCTCTGGAAGTAGGCGGGCAATCAACGTTTTCTGCAGGATGAGGCTGCAGCCACATCCTGGTGGAGCTGAGGGACTGAATCACGTCCTGATGTCTCACGGATGGGGGTGGAAATCAGGGAGGAGCCGCGGGAACATCTTGTTCGGGACCAGTGGGGTTCTCACGGGGTCCCCCATTCCTGAGTTTGTCCCCTCTCTCCCTGTCCCCAATTCCCACACATGTTGGGGGCCATTGTCCCTCCTGCTCTCCTCACTGCGATTAACACCAAGTGTTTGCTCAGCAGGAGCAGATCCCTGGCTGCAGATCCCAGCATCCCAGCTCCCCAGGATCACACGGATCAGCTGCTGCTCCCACGGACAATGGCGCTTCCCAACCTGTCCGATTACCTGGACGGCCTCAACAATAACTACAGCGACTACCCCGACTACACCTACGAGGACACGGGCAGCGTGTGGGCAGACCCGGCCCACGACCCCAAGGACATCACCAGGATCCTGTCCGTCATCATCTACAGCGTGTCCTGCGTGCTGGGCATCCTGGGCAACGGCCTCGTCATCGCCATCATCACCCTCAAGATGAAGAAGTCGGTGAATGCCGTCTGGTTTCTCAACCTGGCCGTGGCCGACTTCCTCTTCAACATCTTCCTGCCCATCAACATCGCCTACACGGCCATGAGCTACCACTGGATCTTCGGCACGGTCATGTGCAAGCTCAACTCCTTCCTCCTCATCCTCAACATGTACACCAGCGTCCTGCTGCTCACCACCATCAGCTTCGACCGCTACGTGTCCGTGGTGTTCCCGGTGTGGTCGCAGAACCACCGCTCCACCAACCTGGCCTACGGGGTCTGCGTGGTCATCTGGACCCTGGGCATCGTCATGAGCTGCCCCTCGCTCGTCTTCCGGGACACGGCGCAGACCAGGAGCTCGGTGATTTGTTTCAGCAACTTCTCCCTCTCCAGGAATAAATCCTACGAAGGGCTGGCTCTGGTGAGGCACCGCACGGTGAACATCACCAGGTTCCTGGCTGGGTACATCCTCCCCATCACCATCATCACCTTCTGCTACGTCGCCATCGTCTTCAACCTGCGCCGCAACCGCCTGGCCAAGTCCAAGAAGCCCTTCAAGATCATTGTCACCATCATTGTCACCTTCTTCCTGTGCTGGAGCCCCTACCACCTGCTGAACCTGCTGGAGACGGTGCCCGGCGCGGTGCCCTGGTCTGTGTTTGAGATCTTCATCCCGCTCACCACGGCTCTGGCAGCCTCCAACAGCTGCATGAACCCCGTCCTCTACGTCTTCATGGGCCAGGACTTCAAGAAGTTCAAGGTGACCCTCCTTTCCAGGCTGGTGAACGCCCTCAGTGAGGAGACAGGACACTCCAGCATCGTGCACAGGAGCTTCTCCAAGGTCTCCTCCATGACTGAGAAAGAGACAACAGTTGTGTAAACTCAGCCTGCAGGAGGGACAGAATCCCCTGGTGATGGCACTGTGATGGTGACCAGCCCTGGTGTGATCAAGCATTGTCCTGCACTGTCCTTACAGCCCATTTTTGACTGGTGTTGCTGCCTGGGGGCTGGCAGGGGATGGAGATCCCCAAGGTATGGAGAAGACACAACCGCCCTTGATCCTGTGTGGGATTGCAAAAATCCTTGTGCCAAACTAAGAACATATTTTTGGGCATTCCCATCCAAACTGTGCATTGTCTGACCTGGGAAGGGCTTTCCTGGTGTTTCCAGAGGCACCATGGTGGGGTGAGGATATCAGGAAGGCATCTCCTGTGCCATGGCTAAATTGGTGACACTGCTCTGTCCCATGTCTGTGTGTGGCTCCTCATGGTAAATTCCTGAGGTATTTTGGCACCAGAACAAGGTGTTTGTGACTTTTTTGAGGAAGTGTCCTTGTGAGGGATTGGATTATCCCACCTCAAAGAACTGGGAAGTCTCAAATGTCTTCTAAGTGATCCAGACCCAGGGCCACCTTCCAGTGTGGGGATTGGGCTCACTCACAGGGTCACCAGCATGGAAAACTGGGAGAAGAAAGAGGGAAAAGTCAACTTGAAACGTGTTTTAACCCTCCTTTTGATGGGCACATTCCACACGGTACATCCTGCAGAAGAAGTGAGTGTTTGGGACAGGAACAGGCCCATGAGATGGGAATGATCTTCTGGGGAGGATCTGCTCTCCCCTCGTGTACATCTTGGGACATTGGGAATCTTCTGGGAGACTCTGCTGCCACACACCGATCTCTGCAGCCAAGGATGAGCCATCACCTTGATCCAATTTCACAACCAGTTAATTTGGGAGCTCCTTCTCCATTAGAGCTCCTTCACCACAGCCCTGGTGTCACCCTCATTTATGTGTCACTCCATGGAGCTGGAATTAGGCAGCCCCCAGTGCCCACAGGGACATTTCAGGAGGTCCCTCAGGGGGCTTTGTGCAGGCTTTGGCAGTTGAGAATCTGCTCCCAGATGCCCGCAGAGGCCAAAATATTTATTTATGGCTTTCTTTGGAAATCAGAAAATGGAAAATAAAATGGAGAGACATCTCCCATGAAAAGGCAGGGAGCTATTTCCAGGCAGCAGATATCCTGAAATCCTGTGGCAGGAGAAGGATGTCAGGATTTCAGATTTCAGGACGCCAGGATTTCAGGATATCAGGATTTCAGGATTTCAGATTTCAGGATGCCAGGATTTCAGGATTTAAGGATGCCAGGATTTCAGGATTTCAGGATCTCAGGATTTCAGATGGATTATCCAGCATCCTCTCCGCCCCAGCGCTCCTTGCTGCTCCACCTCGATCTCATCACCTCCTCCATGTGATGGCACACTCAGCACCTGGATTGTCCCTGTGTCTCCTGGGTTTGGGATGCACCCACTTCCCTGGGGAGCACTGCCAAGCCCAGGGCTACTTCCACAGAGATTGTTCCCCCAAAATCCGTGCTGGATCCATACCCATGGAAGATGCATTGCCTGAGGAGGCAGCAGGGCCTCTCTGGTGGTGGGAGGAGGCTCCTCTTGCTCATTTTCCCCAGTATTTAATTAATATTGCTGGAATGTTGCCAGGATCCTATTAGGAGTGGGATAGGACAGATGGAATGGACGGGACAGATGGACACACAGGGACACACAGAAGTTGCTGAGGATCTGTTTAGTGGGAATGGGATGTGCCCAGAGCCAGCAGCCTCTGGAGCTTTTTGGGCTCAGGGTTTGGAGAAGGCCTGGATGTGGGAGCAGTGGGATGAAGCCTCAAGGACTGGATGCCATCCCACAGCCCCTCAGGCTGGTGCTGGGATGTTCATAATGGATTCAGGATGCTCCTCACTAATTCTGGTGTCTGTTTTTTTCCAAGCCCATCTGTTATTGCTCCAAACAGCTTTCAAAAAAAAGAAAAAATTAAATAAAAGCAGTGCCTTGGTACTCACCCTTACCCTGGGGTTAAATCATCCCTGTAATGGCAGTCTCCCAAATATTTGGGTGCATCTTTGTAGCTGTTTGCTTATTTAATAAAACCTCTGTTTTCCAGACAAACACCTCGATGTGTGGAGTGGGAAGGATCCCAGGGTTTTTCACTAAGAAGTCCCTTCCCTGTGTGTATTCCTGAGCTCTGGCATCCAATTTGGAATTGTGGAAAGAGGGATGGGGCTTGAGTGGCTGAGGTGGGATCTGAGCCTCTTGGGTGGGCTTTGGATCCAAGTGCTCCACCCCAACATCCATCCAGACACCAGTGCTGCTGCTCTGTCCCCTCCTCTTCCTGATTCTCCTCATCCTGACAGAATTTGGGAAGAAAAGGGAAAAATCCACTGAGTTTTTTCTTGCTGGACCCTGTTGGCTTTGAATGAAGCTCCCCAAGGAATATCAGTGATTTCTGTTCCTGTGTCACCCACTGAGACAGGCAGCAAACAGCTCACCCAGGCAGCATTAAAAAAGCACATTTTTATATGTCTATAAAAACCATTCCTCAGAAAACTTCAGCCTCCTCAGCCAGGTTTTTCTTCCCTTTTTGGCAGAGTGGCAGAGAAATGCAGCTCAGTATTCCTCTGATATTCCCAAAATACTGCAGGAGCTGCAGCTCTGGAATCTCCCAGGGTGCTGAGGATGGATCCTGTCAGCATTCCTCGGGTTTTTTGCAGTGCTGGATGTTTTGTTCATGGAGGGGAGGGGGCTGCACTCCCCCAGAGCATTGGGAAGCTCCAACATATTAAATCAAGAATCCTTGGATGCATCCAGGTGACCCCAATCCCACCCCTGCGCTGCTCAGCTGGAGACATCCTTAGCTGTTAATTAACGAAGTCCTCTTGATTAACGGCAGCAGGAGGTTAATGACCACGGGCAGCTCCAGGGGAACGTGCACAAACTGGAATCAGCATCCAGGGAAAGGGCTGGGGGGGAGCTGCAGCTCCAGGGCTGGTGGTGCTGGGATCTGCTGCTCTTTTTGGGGCAGAAATCGGTGAAATTGGGGCGCAGCTGGATTCAGCACCACCACCACCCCATGAAATCTGGAATTAGGGCAGTCATGGGGATTTTAGGATTTTAGGGTCAGTCAAGGCTCGTGATAAAGAAGAACAGCAGGTTTTGGAGCTGGAGCACAAATCCCCTATCCCAGAACCCCCATCCCCAGCTTTGGAGCACCAACCCCTGTCCAGGACCTTTATCCCAAATTCTGGAATCTCAACCTTCAGCCCAGGATCTACATCCCACAGCCTTGGGACCCCTAATCCCCACCTCCCAAATCCTTATCCAAGCCATCCTGCTCTCCCTCCCCCAGTTCCCCATTGTGCTGTGGGGTTCAGCTCCCCCAGACCCCAGGGATGGGAGCTGTGGCAGGCCTGCTCCTCACCCAGCTCATCCCAAACCTGCCCCATTCCCTCTGCTGCTTCCCTGGATTTACCCAAACCCAAGGCTGGGTCTCATTTCCTGGGAGAAATTACCCTGGAATACGGCAAACCCTGCTCCTGTGGAATGTGTTACCATCCTCAATGACAGCTCTTTTTCACTTGCCTGTCACGGCCCTAAAATAAAGCTGTGCTTCCCCTCTCCCATAAATCACTGCCTTTATTCCGAATTGGAATGAAATTTAAAATTAAGGGATAAAAAAAAGGACTAAACGTGTTCCCCTCTCCCTTTTCTGGGAGCCAGGCAGGTTGGAGCCAGGTTTAAATTATCCCTGCTGTGTTCAGGCACGTTGTCAGCTGTAAATTTTAGGGGAAACAGCCAAGCTGATACATAAACCTGTTGGTTTTGTCAGGGATGGAGATGGCTGCTCTCAGATTTATGGCCCATCTCCCCATTCTGGGCTTTTTATGGGAGTGCTGCTGCTGAGGGGTGTTGGGGGTATTTCCCTTTCTTTTGAGCACAGCTTTATGGGATTTAATTTGGAAAGAAGGGGAACTCCTTCTCTCTGAGCCCCCCACCGTTGTTTGCATCACATTGGGGGATTCCTGGATTCAGGAATTCCTGGATTCAGGAGGATCCAAAGGAGCATCCACTCCCTTTGCCAGGAAGGGATCCCACACTCGGCATCCCCTCCATCATCACGAAACCCAGGAGCACAAACCCCACCCGGAATTGGGGGAAATGCGGGAGTTTTTGGTGCAGACGCTGTTGCCACGGCAACAGCTGAGCAACCCCTGCAGCCCCGGAGGCTGGAACGCTGCAGCAGGACCAGGAGGCAGGAAAACGCTCCCGGGGATGCGAGATTGCCAAAAATAGATGATTTTTCCAGCAGGAATCCAGGGAGGAAGGGGGGGTCACGGTCCTGCCAGCAGGGCAGGGCGGGCTGTGCCCACCCAGGGATGCTCAGGCTGAGTCAAGAGGAAAAATTTCAGCTTTTCAGCTTTTCAAATCCTCATGGAAAGGCTGAGTGCTGCCTCCCCCAGGCAGCCGGGCGGGCTCTTAAATGTCAAGAGGTTTTCCCAGGAAAATGATGCGGGAGGGGTGGCTGGCTCCTTTTTTCCAGCGGGGAATAGGAATTTTATCCTTAAGTGCCAGTTCCACGTGGTTAAAATACAGCTCAGCGTTTAATAAATAAATTTTAAAAAATCAGAGTATGAAGCTCTGGGATGAGGAAGCTGTTCCTGCATCAGTGGGATGAGGGGAAGGAGGATCCCAGAATCCAGAGGTGCAGCCAGATGTGCTGAGGTGGTCATAACATCTTCCAACTGCTCTATTTTGGTGAAATTTAAATGTGTAAAAAAAATTTAAAAGAACAAAAGAAGCAATTGTGGTGCAATAAAAGGGAAAATAAAAAATAAAAGAAGATGTAAATTGGTACTGGGGAGATTCCCAAGGGTTTTTTGTGGGGTTTGTGGAGGTGCAGATGTGAGGTCCCCTCCCTCCTCCCGAGCTGCAGCCCAGGCTCCGAGCCCTGCACGCGATTTCATCCCTTAATTGTTTTATCTGGGCGATTAATTGGCTTTGAGGGGTTAATTACTGCCGAGGGCAGGGAGGGAGCGCTGCCCCTTTGGCGGCCGGGGTCTGTCAGAACAGATCAAGGCCGAGGTTGAGGCTTCATCCCTGCTTAAATAAAAAATAAAAATAGGAATTTCACCAACTCCAGATTAGAAATAAGGGATAAATTGCACCCAGCTCTGGCTCTGGTGCTGAGGAAGGTCAGGAATAAATCCTGCAGTGAATTTCCCCCTTCCTAGCATGCATCCCATTAAATCTGTCTGTAAGGACACTCTCAAGGTATAGAAGATCCCAAAAAGGAGCAGCTTTGGTTGTGTTGTCAGCGCAGAAATGACATTAATGGGATTTAAATACCTGTTAATGGGTTTAAATACAGAAATGGATTAATGGGATTAAAGGGGAGAGGAGCTGTTCTTCCTTTGCTCCCACAGCCCTTGTCTGGGGTGGGTTGGGAGTGCTCAGGTGGCCCCACAAACACACAGGGAGGCAGAGCAGCAACAAAACCTCTCCTTTAATTGCTGGGTTACCCTGAGGGTTTGTTCTGACATGACAACCCCGGGGCTGCCGTGAGCAAAGGAGTGTGGGCTCAGCTCCAATCCCACTGCCATGAATCCCAAAAAAAACCTCCAGCTGTTTGTCAAGGGAAGAGTTGAAGAGCTAAAAAAGAGTTAAAAAGAGTTTAAAAGCTCCCTCTGATCGCAGTCCCCCACCTCCTTCAAAAAAAAAAAAAAAAAAAAAAAAACAACAAGGAGCAGCCCAGCTCTGCTCCACACACACGTTAGAAAAATAGATTTTTATTGAAATTCTCCTTTTTTTCTCCAGGGATTTTTCTTCTCACTTGGAATAGAGACCAAGCAGTGTCTCTGGATTCAACCTGTGCCTGCATTTCTATCAGGATCAAGAGTTAAAAGCCAACTGGTGAATCTCTAACTCTAGAAAAGGCTGCGTACAATATATGGCTTTTGCACCTACATCCAAGGGGTTCTGCGGGTTGGGAGCCTTGGGGAGCTCGTTTGGGACAAAGCCAGGATGGGGAGGGTGGCGTGGGATGAGGGGACAGCCAGGGGCCACATGCAGCTGTGCACAAAGCCAGCCGGGAAATCGGCACATTCCCGGCCTGTGGGATCCTTTGGTTTGGCTTCGGGACACCCCAAAGCTCAGCCCCAGGGTTTGCTCCCCACGGGGGTTGGGTGCAGTGTGGACCCTGCTTTTAGTCCTCCAAACTGCTCCTGGCTCCCCAAAAATGCTCCTGAGGGGATGCTGTGGCTCGTGGGCTCTGAAACGAGGCCTGGATGAGCTCCTGGGTCCCAGAAGCTCCAGGGAAATTTTCCCCCTCTGGAGCTGCATCCACAGGGAAGGGGAGCTTCCAGCTGTAGCCACACTGGGAGGGGGGAAAATGGGCCCCTCCAAGGGCTGGAGCAGCAACTTTGCCTGGGGCTGTGGCTGGGGAATTCCAGGGAATTCTCAGGGAGCCACAGGATGGCTCAATGGGCCACAGCCACCAGGTTTGGGGACATTGCAGAGCACGGCTTTGCCATCCCATAACCTCAGGCAGGACACAGGAGAGTGCCACACCCTCGGTCCATCCTCCCTCGGGAAGGCTGAAGATTCCATCCAAGGACAAGTGGAATCCTTGCAGGGCTGGGATTTTGGGGACACCCACCCCAAGGAGCTCAGCTCCGAGTACACCAGAGCCTGAGCAGCTTGATGTCCCCAGGAGAGCCTGAGGGGACACAAACATCCCACTGCCCTTCCCAGGAGGGCTGGGGCAGCCAGAACAGGAGCAGGGGACCCTGGAGTGGAGCAGGGAAGGCACCCATGTCCCCAGGTTGGCCAGAAAAAAAGCTCAGCAGTGGCTGGGGACCTGTGGCGGCTCATGCAGGAAGTGACCGACAGCTACAGCAGCACATGGAGGGTTAAAAGAGGAGCCACCCACTGGGTGGAATTAGGCAGAATCTGGGAGGACAGAGCCACCCCTGGGCACCATCCCCCCTCTGTGGTCACCATCATCTGGGGTAATAATCCTCGGGGACCCCCGAGAGGTTGCGGAGCTTCAGGGCGGCGTCCACGGTGCGGATGTAGCCGCTGATGGCCTTCCTCATCTCGGCCGTGTAGGGGTCGTACTCCAGCTTCCTCAGCCCCGAGCGCTTGAAGTTGCCATCCTTCTGTCCCTCCACGCACAGCAGCCTGTCCTCACAGGCCGTGACACCCAGCAGGGCCACCATCCTCTGCAGCTGCACGAAGAGGTCGCGTTTGAGGTCCTCGAAGTGCACCACCAGCACCTTCTTGCCGTAGCGCAGCCAGTCCAGAGTGTGGGTTGCCCACCACGGGGCGTAATTGGCCACAAATTCCGGCCATTCTGGGGGGAAAAAAAAAGGAGCAGGGGATGTGTGTTGGGATTTCAGCCAGTTAGAGAAAATGTTGGAAGCCAGGATAATCCTCTGGCTGCCCTAGAGGACTTGGGACCCTGGCAGGGAGCTTGGAGACCTTGGCACAGAGTCAAAGACATCTGTGCCCTTGATTTTAACCCAGGGAAAAAACGACCAGCTTTGTATGAAGATGTACAAGCCGCAGGAATTTGAGTAGAATGATAGTGAATTTATCACAAGGTGAAAAATGTAGAATTTTGAGGTTTTAGAATGGGAGTTCAGGAGGCAAGATGAAGGAATCTGGGCGTGTTCTGTCTTTCTCCTTCTTCTTCTTAGTCTCCATTTTCTGCTGTGATGGTGGCACTTTTGGATTGGTTTAGAGGAGAGACAAACTGTCTAACATAGGTGATAGGTATTGGAAAATTATTGTAAATAATGTACAGGTAGTTTTTAGTATAAAAAGATAACATCACCCTGAGGGCGGTCAGTGTGTCATGGACTGACTTGCTAGACAGACCTCAGCAGGTCAGAAAAGGAATGTTATGGAAAACAGAAACTAAACAAACTTAAAAACCACAGCTGAAGAATCCTGACTCCTTCTTCAATCTCAGGGCTGGGAAAAGAGACTTTCTAACACCTCGGGGTCATCTTGACCACAGAGACTCTGAGAAGAAAACTACCCAGATTCGTGAAGAAGGAGGTGCAAAAAAGACACCTAACCCATGCCCAAAATTCTCCATCTTGGCTCCATATATCACCATATACTAAAACCCCAAATCTATGGTTTTTCACACACTTTTAACCAACTCCACACCCATAATCCCAGTGCTGTTAATCAATTTTGGAAGCCTTGTCCATAGCCTCAGGTCAAATGCAGTGTTCTCTTGGGGGTCTGTGCCTTTCAGCACGGAAAGTTTAAAATTCTCAGCATCCAAGGTTCCAATGGATATGAGTGGATGTTCCCTGTGTCCTCTCCCATTCCTGCTGGAACATCTCAATTAACCTTCTGGCTAATTGATCCTGCCATTCAAATCAGGTGGTGAGAGGGATGATGAGACACCGATAATCGGCCGCCTCTCTCCTGGCAGCGCTGCATTAAAGCTCCAGGCATCTCCCTCTTCCTCGTGTCCTCCCCACAAAACCAAGGCCTGATTAACAGCTGGACTGGGTTAAATTCCCTGAGGAATCGTTAACCACAGGATGTGTTCCATTAAACAGATCCAGGACAATTCACCTTGTGTAATCACAGCACATAAAACTTTGCTTTGGAGCCACTCCAGGGACGTCGTAAAATTAATGCCATGGAACCAAACAGGGGTTTGGCCTCTGCTGGGCTGGGAATGGGCTGGGAGAAATGGGAAAACACCCCCTCAGCACTGGGGGTGAGGCTGGAGAGAGGGCCCAGGGATTTTTTTCCCAAATTTGCCCCAAAATTAATTCTTGGGAGAAGAAAATAATTTGGAGAGCTGGGCTGCAGGGAAGGCTGGGAAGGGGATCCTCATGCTCCATGCTCAGGGGCCTCTCCAGCTGGGAATGGAGTCCCCAACCATGCAATGGAAAATCTCCATCTTTCCCAGTAGTGGTTAATTAACCTGACAATTAACCCCAATTACTCCACACATCCTCTGGAATGAATTTAGTGATGTATTTGAGGTGCATCCAAACAAGGCTGTGCTGGCATGGTCCCCTCTGGATCTCCCTCCCCTCAGAGACATGAAGCCTGGGATACTCTGGGCAGGGGGTTAGGATTGGGAAGGCTCAGGAGGCTCCTTGTGCTCCCTGGACAGGGATTGGGAAGGCTCAGGAGGCTCCTTGTGCTCCCTGGACAGGGATTGGGAAGGCTCAGGAGGCTCCTTGTGCTCCCTGGACAGGGATTGGGAAGGCTCGGGAGGCTCCTTGTGGTGCTGGGAGACCAATCCTGGCTCCATCCACAAATGGATGGGGAAAAAATCAACCAACAGGCCCCTGGCCACCACAGTGGGGACAGTGCCAGCCCAGGGACACAAGGCTGAGGAAGTGGGGGACACCACACCCCGCTGGTTTTATGGGATGAGCAGGGCTGGGCTGTGCCCAGCACTGTGAGCGCATGGAGATAACGAAATCCAGGCACATCCCAGCCACAAGCAGCCAAAGCTCCCCTTAAATAAACTCGGAATTAAGGGTAGCAGATGTTCAATCAAGCTAAACATTTTAACTCTTTCCAATGAAGTCAATCCCACAACAGCAATTTGGAAATTGCTGTAATTAAGCAGCCTCTGGCACGCGCCTGTGCGTGGGAAAGGTGGTGGCTGGGGAGCAGCTGGACACGTGGAAATAACACCTGGAAACCACAGGCATGGGCTGGGGACTGCCACCACTCCCTGGGGACAGGAGATGCCCATCCCTGTCTGCTCCTGCTGTCCTGTTCCATCCCTTCCCATCCTATCCCACCCAACACGGGAACCCACGACCAAGAGATGACGGTCACACCAAGAAATGTCCCCAAAATGGTGGCACAACCCAAAATTTCCCCCCATGCACACCCAACTCCAGCTCTGCTGGGCTTTCCCAACCAATTCCCAGCCCCAGCAGCTGGGCTGGAGCTCTCCCAGAGGGTTTCCTGTCCTACCTTTGCCCTTCCAGTGGGCGTGGGCAGCGAAGCCGATGTGCCCCCCGTACTTGCGGTTGAACTCGGCCATCAGGGCCTTGTAGGGGTTGCGGATGAGCAGGATGGCAGAGTCAAAGGACTCGATCTCCTTCTGCCCACTCTCGTGGGTCTTGATGCAAATGGTCCTCCCACTCCTCCAGTGGTCCCGCTCGCCCTTGAATCCTGCCCGGATAGAGCTGGGATTAGTGGGAGTAAGGGGAGTTGGGAAAGGGGCTCAGCTTGGGGAAAAGGAGGCTCAGGAGGGACCTTCTGGATCTGCACAAATCCCTGACAGCAGGGGACAGCCAGGGGGAGTTGGGCTCTGCTCCCAGGGGAAACCAGACTGGATTAAAGGAAATGGTCTCAGGCTGTGCTGGTGAGGTTTAGATGGGATATAAAAGAAAATATCCCCACCCAAAAGGTGATCAATCCCTGGCGCAGCTGCCCAGGGCAGTGATGGAGCTCCCATCCCTGGAGGGATTTAAAACCTGTGTGGATGTGGCACTTGGGGACTGGGGGCCTTGGCAGAGCTGGGGGAACAGTTGGATTTGGTCTCAGAGGGCTTTTCCAACCCAAAGGATCCCACGGTTCCATGAAAGGGAACATCACAGGGATATCAGGTTGCAAAATCCAGTTGGATGATGAAAGCAGCTGGGGCGTGAAGGAGGATTTGCATCCCTCTCCCAGATGGAAATCATTTATTTTCCCATGTTATGAGTCTCATAAAATTGATGAGTGGGTGGCTCACAGGAACAGGGGCCTCTCAGGGTGACATCTCCCTGGCCACACTTGGCTCTTGTGCCTGTTCTGAGGGGTCAAGGGCAGATTTAATGGCTATAACCTCCCTGAGCACAGCTGAAACTCTCCCAGTAATCACAGAATCACAGAATAATGAGGCTGGAAGAGATCTCTAATAAATAAAGAAAGGGAAATCCTTGTGTCTGTGGGGCAGTGGATCAGCACAAGGTGGGGGTGATGCCATGGGGCGTCCTAGAGGGGACCCTGCACTGAGCATGGGGCTGAGCCAGCATCAATCCCAATCCCTGGAATGCACCTGGAGTGGGGGATAAGCTGGAAGGAGCCGTATTCCATCAATTAGAGAGGTGTAATGGGCTCTCAGCAGTGGATAAATCTGCTGGTTGCCTGGATACCTCCCGGCCCCTCCGACAGGGAACGAGCACGGAGCCCACGCTCGTGTGGCTCAGCAGAACCCAGCCAAGGCTTTTCCCACTGCTGCTGCCTTCCCCGGGATGCTGCTGCACCCTGGGGGCTGGGACAGTGCTCCCTCAGTGAGCATCTCCCTCCTGCAAGGCTGGATTTGGCAGGAATTGGGAAGGAATGTCAGGAAAATGGGGATTTAGGGAATAGCCTGGGTACAGACCTGTACCAACCACATGGCACAGATACAGATCCCATCTCCACCACAGCTGAGGAGGAACAGAGAATTTCCTCTCAAAGCCACAAAAAGTGAAGGAATACCAGGAGAAACCTTCAAGGTGTCTGGATGAAACTGTTGTGAGTGGTTCTAAACTGAGGGAGCTGGGAATGGGGTGGGTTATTAGAGCCAGAATCCCCAAATGCTTTGGGTTGGAGGGCATCTTACAGCTCATCTCATTCCAACCCTCCTGGAAAGGGACATCTTCCACTACCCCAGCTTGCTCCAAGCCCTGTCCAGCCTGGCCTTGGACACTCCCAGGGATGGAGCAGCCCCAGCTTCTCTGGGCAGCCCCTGCCAGAACCTCCCCACCCTCCCAGGCAGGAATTCCCTCACCAGGACACTCCACCCCAAACCACCCCATGGAGCAGCAGCGCTCACACCCAGCCCTGCTCCGCCCTTCCTGCAGCCCCTGGGATGTCACCAGGGCTGTCCCCAGCTGGGGTGGCACCCCAGGAGTGCCCTCCCCTCACCTTTGTTGTACAGGGAGCCATCAAAGTAGTAGCTGCCGGTGTAGAAGCCGGTGGCCAGCTCGATGAGGTGCCGGGCCCAGGTGTTCCCAGCTCCAGGAAAACTGGCCAGGGCCACCAACTGCTTGGCACGGCTGGGCAGGAACCTCCTGTCCATGCAGCGGTTGTCTGCAGGGAGACACGTCAGGAATGTGTCATGGAAAGCTGCTGGTCCCACTGGGATGTCTGAGGAAATGCTGTCTCTCCCGGGAAAACGCTGGGGAAGGGGCTGGGCAGGGAAAAGGGCCCTGTCTAAGGCTTAGAGGGACATCCCAGAGGGTCCTGGGCATCTCAAAGAGTCCCAAACACCCAAAAAGTCCTGAGAGGATTTTTCCCCAGAGTTCTCTGTCATTCCCAGCTGTGTGTTCTTAGGGAAGGGTGACTAACAGGGATTCTTGTGCCAAGAAACACTCCTGCTTTTTTTGATGAATCAATGAACAGCATTTCCAGCACAACCCCAAACACCAAAGGATTGTGACAGGACTGACCCAAAACCACTCGAATTTGGGTCTTCGGATGTTCCCTTCTGCCTTTTCCTCCCCCAGGAACAGTTTTCCTTTCTTCCCGTGCTTCCCTGGTTCCCTGCTCTCTTGGGAATGTTCTGCATGGTCACAGCCTTTTTCCACCCCACATTTTTCCCTGGAGCTTGTCTGGATAGCAGACTCCCATGGGACCACAGAGAGGTGGGAAAACCCTGGGAAGGAGGAATCCTGCCAGAGGCAGAGTCTGCTGTGCCCTGCAGCTGAGCCAGACACAAACCACAGCTCACCAGGGGAGCGCTGATTTCCCAGGGGAATTAAAAACCGCTCATTTTTAACGGGATCCTCACACTGAGGTTGTTGGCAATGATTAGGATGAGTATTGCCATTAGGGAAAATAGTAGGCAAGTGAGGAATTTGGTGATGTAAGGGTCTGAGGCAAATCATGTTGCAAATTGTCGGATAGGTCATGATATGAACGGTGCCATAGGGAAGAAGGTGAGTGAGTAGAAGTCTCCCTTCTGTCACAGACATCTTTTATGAAAAATCCTTTCTTTAGGATTTTTCCTCCTGAGAAGCTGAGAGGCCTCAGGAACAAAATATAAACAATGGTTATCTGCTGCTGTGGAATGCAACAGGTGCATCTGTGATTGGTCTCATGTGGTTGTTTCTAATTAATGACCAATCACAGTCAGCTGGATAGGACTCTGTTATAATTCCTTTTTTTTCTATTCTTAGCTAGCCTTCTGATGAAAACCTTTCTTCTGTTCTTTTAGTATAGTTTTAATATAATATATATAATAAAATAATAAATCAAGCCTTCTGAAACATGGAGTCTCTTCCCTCATCCTCAGACCCCTGTGAACACCGTCACACCCTTCTACTCACTCAAAATTCCCATCATTTTTAACCCGATGGCAATTTTGACGTTTATATTGAATTTTCATCCTCGTAAGGAGAATGAAAATTCATTTTTTGGTGGGAAAGGTCGGGGGAGAAGCTCACCCTGCACTTGTGTCTGGTAGACCAGCAGGAAGTCGGCGGAGCCGCAGCTCTCGAACTCCTCGGCGGCGCATTTGTGCGCACAGAGCTGCTCGTCCTCGCGCTCGTGCAGCGGGAACAGCGTGCTGGGGAAGCCGCAGCGGCACGTGGTGCCCGCCAGCGCTGCCAGCGGGAATTCCTGCCGGGATGGGCAGAGGGAATGACGCTGGCACCGACCCCCAGCCGCGGCAGAGCCTTCGCGCCCCGCGCTCACCATTGCTGGGCGGCGCGGGGTGGTTTGTAACAGCCTTCCAGAACGTTCCAGAACATTCCAGCATCCTTCCAGAACATTCCAGCATCATTCCAAACCATTCCAGCATCATTCCAAACCATTCCAGCATCATTCCAATCCCAGCATCATTCTAGACCATTCCACCATCATTCTAATTCCAACATCGTTCCAGACCATTCCACCATCATTCCAGAACATTCCAGTATCATTCCAGACAATTTCCAGCATTCTTCCAAACCCAGCATCATTCTAGACCCTTCCAGCATCATTCCAGATCATTTCCAGCATCATTCCAATCCCAGCACCATTCCAGAAAATTTTCAGCATCCTTCCAATTGCAGCACCATTCTAGACCATTCCAGCATCATTCCAGACCATTCCAGCATCCTTCCAGTTTCAACATCCTTCCAGACCATTCCAGAATCCTTCCAGAACATTCCAGCATCATTCCACAACATTTTCAGCATCTTCCCAATCCCAGTATCATTCCAGAACATTCCAGCATCATTCCAGACCATTTCCAGCATCCTTCCAATCCCAGCACCACTCCAGGCCACCCCTACATCCTCCCAACTCCAGCATCTTTACACCTTATGTCTAACATCGTTCCAGCCCATTTCCAGCGCCCTTCCAGGCCATTCCATCATCCTTCCAATTCCAGCATCCTTCCAGACAATTCTAGTGTTGTTCTAGCCCATTCCATCCCATTCCAGCCTCCTTCCAGCCCTTTCCAGGATCCTTCCAATTCCAGCATCTTCTGCCGTATTCTGCATAAATCCTTCCAATCTATTTCAAGCATCATTCCAGACCATTTCCAGCATCCTTCCAATCCCAGCATCATTCCAGACCATTTCCAGCATCCTTACAGCCCATTCCAGCATCCACCCTCCATCAGTTCCCACTGCCAACCTTTCCCCTCCCTGCTTGGAGACACCGTGCCCCAGGATGAGACCCCTGGACCAGTGCAGGACCCCATGAGGCTCTTTTAAATGTCCCTTCAAACCTAAACTCTAATTCTGGGATGCTCCATCCCAAACTTTCCCAGGGTTGCTGCTGGCTCCACTCCCTCCCATGGCAGGGACACAAATCCATTTATCCCTTTTTTGGATACACAAAAATGATGTCCCTAAACTGGGTTCAGCTCTCCCAGTGTGACTCTGATGATGATGATGGAAACAAAGATGAAGAGGAGTTTATCCCAGTACCTTTTCTGTGCAGAAATCCACACATTTATCCACGGACATGTTGAGCATGAGCTGGCTGGCGGGCAGAGCAATGGAGACGTTTTCCGGCCGGCGGAAGCACCCCCGGAATATCGCGCTTCCATCTGGGACAGAGAGACAGACAGAGGCCCCAGTGACACTCCAAAAATGGCACTGCTGCCACTCTGTGTGACACGGCATTCCCAACTGCTCCAGTGGCTCCTGGCCCCTCCAGCAGTGCAGCCACAATCAGAGCAAAACCTCAGCAGCAAAGTCAGGGATAATTTTTTTTTCCTGCTGTTTTTATCAGCTCTGTGATCCCAGGGATGGAGCAGGGCCAGGTTTGGTCAGGCCTGGAATCCCATCCCTGGGTACCCTCGAGCCCCTCATGCATTCCTGGTTGTTGCCATTCCCTTTCCCATTCCTTGGATATGAAGGAAGGTGAGCAGGGAATGTGGGTAATTATAGAGCTGCCTAATTGGGAGCCAAACGAGGGAGCACCCTCAGCTCTGCCTGGAATTCCCACACATCCTTCATCCTGCAGCACACACAGGAGACACTGATGGTCCTGTTTGGCCATGGGGAAAGAAACCTCCACCCAAAGTCTTCCAAAATTCCCAGCAGGAATCCTTGAGGCTCCTCATTCCACCCAACCCCAGCCAGCAGCATCCCCAGAAGGACACTCCTGATGTTTGCACCAGCAAAACGACCCCAGACTCAAGAACCACTCTCCAAAAACCTCCATGGGGCCACGACCCGACTCGGGAATGCCAGGATCACCCCTCCAGCACCAAGATAAATCCCCTCCATCCCAGAACTGAGCTGGGGTCAGCCCCCAACTTACACCTGCGTGCGGATTCCTGGGCCAGCTCCAGGCGGTAGATGGAGAGCCGGTTGATGCCGCCGCAGGTGTTGCTCCGCTCTCCCTTGCACTCCATGTTGCACTCGGACTCGCTGGCGTTGGACGCCTGGATCTTGTGCCCGCAGTAGCACTCGGCCCCGAATTCCAGCCCCGCGTACAGGTACCCCCTGCCCAGGGAAAACGGGGTCTCAGCACATCCCCCCCGGCTCCAGGGGGGTTGGAAGGAGTATTGCTGCTTATCTGGGATCAGCAGTGCATCCCAGGGATTCGTTTTTGGGTTAGTGATTCTTTTAGGGCACTTCCAACAGAAAATATCGGATCTTGTCCTATCCTTTCCATTATTCCATCCCATTCTGCAAGTCTTTCCTAGCCTATCCTTATTGTTTCCTAGTCTGTTCTATCCTATTATTCCACTCCATTCTATTCCACTCCATTCCATCCTATCCCATCCTACTTCCTATCCTACCCTATTTTCTTATCACATCCTAATCCATATATAATATAATATAATATAATATAATATAATATAATATAATATAATATAATATAATATAATATGATATAACATAATTCCATTTCATCCTATCCTATCCTTTCCATTATTCTATCCCATTCTGCAATTCTTTCCTATCCTATCCTTATTTTTTCTAGTCTATTCTATCCTATTACTCCATTGCATTCTATTCCATCCTATCCCATACTACCCTATTTTCCTATCGTATCCTAATCCATCATACAATATCATATAATTTAATTCCATTTCATTCCATCCTATCCTATCCTATCCTATCCTATCCTATCCTATCCAACATTCCATCCCATTCTGCAATTCTTTCCTATCCTTACTGTTCCCTAGTCTGTTCTATGCTACTACTCCACTCCATTCCATTCTATCTCCTATCCTACCCTATTTTCCTATCATATCCTAATCCATCATATAATATAATATCATACAATTTAATTCCATTCCATTCCATTCATCATTCCTGCTTATGGCCAGTGTTGGGATCAGCAGTTCCTCCCAGTTAATGGGAGGTTTTTGGGTTAATGATCCCTTTAAGGCACTTCCCACTGAAAATGTCCTATCCTATCCTATCCTATCCTATCCTATCCTATCCTATCCTATCCTATCCTATCCCATCCCATCCCATCCCATGAAAGGATTGATGGAGCCAGTGCACAGGGATTCATGGAGATGGTGGGAAAAGATTGGCGGAGCTGGTACGCAGGAATTGAGAGGGACAGTGTACAGGGATTCATGGAGATGCTGGGAAAGGGTTGATGGAGATGGTGTGCTGGGATCCATGGAGGCCCTGTCCCTGTCCCCACCTCTCGGCACAGTTGTCCTGGCAGCGGAACACCGTCATCTTCTTGTAGTCGAAGAAGGACATCCCGCGCAGGGTCCTCTGCCGGGTGTTGTCCTCGTAGCAGCCGACGTACCGGGCTGGGGACACACAGGGGACAGCGTCACAACCCTCTGAGCCCACCCCTCTTGGATTTTCCCTAAATAGGGAAGTGCAGGAGCATTCCCTGCTTGTTTGCTTTGGGAATTCTGAGTCCAAACCAGGCAGGGACATCTTCTACTACCCCAGGGTGCTCCAAGCCCCATCCAACCTGGCCTTGGACAATTTCAGCCCCAGCTTCTCTGGGTACCCTGTGCCAGGGCCTGCCCATCCTCACAGGAAGGAATTTCTTTCACTGTGCCATTCCAATTCCAAGCCACACTCTGGGATAACACTTCTCACCTCCCCCCTGCTTTCCACACCTCCGTGGGGTCCCTGAGCCAGCTCATCCCATCCATGGTGTGCCCCAAGCACAGATCCCACCATTCCCAATTTTCCCAGCACAGCACAGACCCCACCAGTGCTGGAGCCACCTTCCCAAGCCAGCCTGGAGGCCAAAGAGGAGGAAGATGGAGGGAAATGTCCCAGATAACTCCAACCAGCAGAGCCATCACTCCCAGTTATTCCACACAGCATTCCCACAGGGATGAGCAGGTCCTGGCAGGTCAGAGGATTGCAGTGGGTGTGGATGGCTCCAGACACTTGCACAGAGCCAGTGACTGATGTGCATTACCTTCAACCCAGTGCTCCTGACATATGCATGCTGCCATTTATTAGGAAGCCAGCTGGAATAATTAGGGACAGACAAGGACACAAGAGAAGGGGGAGGGTGGGGCTGGCAGTTTGCAGGGAGAGGTGGACATCTCCAGGAGGAATTTTGGAGCCTGTTGGAAACACAGCTGTGAGCAGACACACACATCCACCCAGTGATTGTCATTAAATTCCCCAAGCACCCCGTTTTTCCCAGATCTGGGGATACAGGGGTGGCTCCAGCTCCCTGCCTGGGGTGGCTGCTCCCTCCATCCTCATGGAATTGCATGGTTGTGTATCACAGGTGGGAATGGCTGGGCTTGTCCAGGAAGGCACCAGAGATGGATGTGGCTGAGGGTTGGAGTCTGCTCCTGCTTCCCTTGGCTTCACTGCCTACAAATCCTCCCTGGCTGGAGGCAGGAGATGCCCCTTCCCACAGGGATTTTCATTTCCATGGGGATGAGACCATTCCCTGGCACACAGGGCTGCTCCCCACCCACACCTTCACCTGACACTGCCAGGAGAGGGAGGAGGAGGAGGAAGAGGAGGAAGAGGGAGCTGCACATCACTCCCTAAACCTGATTTTGGGAGCAGTATTCCCTCTGGGATGATTTCACGTGGCAGAGCCTCCGCAGCCACCTCATTAAGCTGTCCCCACTTAATTACCAACACCATTAAATCCACCTGTTCCTGCCAGATATCCCAGTGCTCCAGAGGAGCAGGGAAGCGAGGGGGAGCTCTGCCAGCCACACCAGGAACACCGGGCACGTGGGATTTCTCAGGCTGCTGAATTTCTCTCCACACCATCCCACTCAAGAGCTGCTAAGATGCTCCAAGGGGAAAAAAATATTCCCAGAGCAGCTGGGAGCAGATAAACCCAGGAATCCCAAGCCCAGCATCCCATCCCTGCTGGCAGTGCTGGATGAGGTTAATCTTGGAGCACTTGGACATATGGCCTGGGACACGGGCACTGCTTGGGGTCTTTATAGGGACAGACAGCCTGGCCTCAGGCACCATCTGCTGAGGCTGCACTGAAGTCACTTTGCATTAAGAGAGACACCAAAACACCCCAGAGACCCCTCAGAGCGGGGTCACAATGGGGGAACCCCTTCAGCTCCTTTTAGCAGGACAAAATCCCAGGAGCATCACTTTTCCTGGACCATGCATCATTCCTGGAATGAACAAACCATGTCCTGCTGGAGGAGGAGGAGGACGAGGAGCCCTCCATGCCCTGGGAGCAGCCCAGGTTGGGGGGATCAAGCCTGGACCCCTGGGAAAGCCCCAGTATGCCGTGGGGTTGGGGGTTCCACTCAAATCCCACAGAATGTGCAGCTCTGGCTACCCTCAGGATAAGTAAATGCAATTTTAAAAATCAGTGGGAATTATTCCATTTTCTTATGCTTGATCATTAATAATGGGCCCACTTGAGAAGACCCCAGCCAGGCAGGGATCTCCTGGCTCCAGAGGCCACAGCCCAGCCCTGTGTGCACTTCCATGGGAATCACAGCCAGCCCCTGCCTCGACACAACACCCACACAAACCTGGATTTTGGGTTGATTCAGGCCAACAGAATGAACACTGAATTTGGCCCCTGGCAGAGCCAAAGGGTAGGAGGAAAATGGGGCACAGCTTCTCCCCAAAATCACCTGCAACAACAAGGGGGGTCTCAGAGCTCAGTGATGCTCCAGGGGGAAAGAGTGAAGACAGTAAAATAAAAGCACATTATTGGCACTTGAGGAGGGAGGAGAGGAAAGAGGGAAAAAGGAGGGAGAAGATCCTTCTGGAAATATTCTCTGGACTGATGTTCTCCACAGCAGGGTGCTGCTCACCAGAGCATCCCCGTGGGATGGGGGAAGAAAACCTCGATGCTCCAGCAGTGCGTGCACGTGGTTTATAAATTAATAAAGAAACAAATAAATAATTACACATTTCCTGGGGGAAATTGCGGTCCTGTCTAGCTCAGACACCACTTCCCCAACTCATGGTGCCCCCCTGGGAGAGACAAAAAGCAGAGACCCCCTCTGCCCTCACCTCTGTCCTCCTCCTTCTCGCGGCCGCTCCTGCCCCGGACCGCCCGGCTCCGGGGGCCGCCGTTATCCCGGGATTTTCCCCTGTCCGACGGCTCCTTGGAGGTGCTTTTGAACCAGGGCCCGTGTCGTCGGGCCCCCGCCGGCATCGTGGCCGCCGCCTTGAAGCCTCGGCTGAGCTGCATCACCCCCAGGTAGGGCAGCCCCGGCCCCTCGGCGGCCGCGGGGCTGCGAGGGCTCCCCGGCACCGTGGGCTCCCCGGAGAAACCGGAGTGCAGGAAAACCAAGCTGCCCGCCGCCAGGTACAGAGCCAGCAGAGTGAAGAAACGCACGGGTTTGCGCCGAAAATACCGCTGGAGTTTCAGCAAAAGCTTGGCCATAGCGTCTTCATCCCTTCCCCGGCAGCCGGCGCCGCGGGGAAGATGCTCTGCGGCTCCAGGGATGCTCCGAGGATGGGATTATCCGGCCTGGCTTAGAGGGGAATCCCGGCGAGTAAACAGGGTGAGGACTGCAGGGCGAGGTCGTGCAGAGCTGTTGCCCGACCCTAAAAAAAGTCTTGGAGCGCTGGGGAAGGTGGATTTGGAGTCCCCGCGTGGTGGCCGGGGTGCTCCAGCGCTGGCTGTCACCTCCAGCCCCCGGGTTATTCTCCTGCCCGGCTGTGCCCCGGGGACTGCGCTGATGGAGGGATCATGTTAAGGAAATCGAGGTTTGAAGGTGATTTGAAAGCCGATCAGCTGCCGCAGCTCCTCGCTCCCGGCGGCAGCGGCTCCGTCAGGCATCGCTGGGATGGGAACGGCCCCGCTGCCCTTTCAGACAAAGAATGGAAGGTGCCTGGACGCGCCTGGAGCCTGGAATGCTGCCTGGGACCCTTTGTGTAAGGAAACCCCTTTCAGCTCACTCCCAGGGCAAGAAATCTCCACCTGCAAGTCAAAGAGAGAGGAACACTCAGGAAAGTCCCAGGACACGGGAGGATGGTGGCCCTGCTCCTCCAGGGGATGAGGAAGGCCACCTGTGGTCTTCATCAGCTTACAGCCCTGGGGAGGGGCAGCTCCACCTCTCCCAGGTGGGTAACTGGGTGCAGTGGGAGCAGTGCTGGTGGGGTGAGCCCAAATCCCAGAGCCTGCACGTCTCTGCCTCGTTGTGCAGGAGAGGTGCTCCAGGATGGCTCTGGGATATTGAAAATTTCCAGTTTCACCCCCAGGAGGATGAGCTGTGCACACACACATTGCACCCCGAGATCCAAGCATCTCTGCAGCAGCAGATCCCAAGGGAAATCCATGCACGGGCAGTGCATGGATACCCCAGTCAATATTCCAGCATCCCACAGGGGCAGGAGCACAACATCCCTGAGTGTCCCTCCAGTTCCTCATGGCCCCAGGGACTGGAGATCTCCATGACATCCTCTACCTCCATCCAAAGCATCCCCTGGTGGCATTCCCACCCTGCCACCAGCATGGTGCTGTCCCAGGAGCACCAGGACCATCCCTGGTGGCCCTTGGCACGGGAAGGGCAGAGATGGGACAGTCCCCTCCAGCCCCACCAGGATGGATTTCCCTATAAGTCCAGCTGGATTTCTCTCCTTCCAAACCCCCCCAGCTATGGAAGATTTGCTCCAGCCTTTCCTGGGAAAATGCCACGTGGGAAATGCCCCTGCTGACACATCCGAGTGCCCGGGGTGTGCTGCCTGTCACGGTCTCCTCTTATTTTAGGAAAGGAGACGGAAATAAATGGAAAGACAAAGTGCCATTAGTTTAATGGCCTCTATGTTCCTGCCATCTGTCTTCAGTTGATTAAATAAAAAATATTGGTGGAACATATGGCATGAATTATACATCAATATTTTAATTTGGTTTCCCAGAGTGGTTATTCAGATACCTCCGGCTCTGCCGCGGGAATTTCGTGCAGCTCAGGGCTGGAGAGGCTGGGGCAGAACATTGGAGGGGCACAACCCCAAACACAGCCCGAGTAAAGGCTGAGTAACCTCGGAGTAGCAGCGGTTTGGGTTTTCCATGTGCAGGATGTGGCACCACCGTGGCCATGCTGGGAGAGCAGCCCCCAGCCCGGTGGTCCCGGGGGTGTTTTGCTGCTCTCCTGCACTCCCTGACCAGGAATTCTGGCTCTCCCCTATCCAGAACAAACCCACCTTCCCCGGGTTGGGATGGGAGCTGGATTCGGGGTGGTTTGGGGAGCAAAGGGAGCGTCCCCAGGGCTGTCCCTGCTCCCCAGTGTCCCCAGTGCCACCTCCCCTCCTCCCCTCCCGGCTGGGCGCTGCCAGGCTCTGGCACAGAATATAAAGAAGGGGCTTAAATTACTCTCATTAAGCCATCTGGAGCTCATCCTTCTCCATCATGAACTGCGGAGTCACAGGTCAATTACTGCGCATTTGCATATATTCCATTAATGCTTCTGCTAATTGTCTGGAGCGGATAATGGGCTCTGCTCCGGGCTCCCGGCTGCCGGGGGCGGCAGGGAGGGCTCCCAGTGCGGACACCAGCGCTCCCAGTATCAGCCTGGGGGTACCGGGAGCTGAGGGATGCAGGAACCACCCGAGAGCGCCATTCCCTGCATCCCAACAGTGCTCCCTGGGTTTTAAGGATGGATCCACCCCGTGCAGCGGCGCTGGGGTGAAGGAGCGGCCACCGCTGGTCCTGCCCGCCACTGTCACCGCCACGGTGTCCCCAGGGGTCCCATCCTGTCCCCGACCCCGCTGTGCTCGGTGCCAGCCCAGCCCGCGGCGTGGCCGGGGGACAGTGGTGACACACTTTGTCATCCAGACTAATGAAGCAAACGGGGACAGTCCCCAGCCAGCGCAATGCAGCGGCCTCAGCCTGGCCCTCCCGGCGGCTGCTTGGATGGAAAACTGCTGGGGCAGCAGGGAACGGAGGGAATTATCCAGCAGGGAATGATCTGTCTGCCCTCGCTCGGGTACGACCCGCTGTGATCCAGCCCCCTGCTGCATCCTATGGGAGAGATCCAGCCCTGGGAGCTGCAGCGTTGGGAAAATCCCAAATCCCCCCCAGCTGGCAGTGCCAGGGTTGGGGAATCCCTCCCTGCTCCCCCAGAGCCACAGCTCAGCGGTTTCCCAGGATGTGGGGCCAGCTGGGATCGGGGAATGATTCCCTGCCTACATCCATCATCACACTCCCACCAGGAGCCAAAACCCTCATCCATCAATGGGATACACGGCTCTGCCTCAGTAAAATCCCAACAGCAGCCAAAATCCTCATCCCATCGATGGGACACCCAGCTCTGCCTCACTATAAACCCACCAAGAGCTGAAATCCTTATCCCAGCCCTGGGGTACCTGGCTCTGCCTCAGAATAATCCCACCAGGAGCCAAAACCCTCATCCATCAATGGGACACCCAGCTCTGTCTCAGTATAATCCCACCAGGAGCCGAATTCCTCATCCCAGTCCTGGGATATCCAGCTCTGCCTCAGAATAATCCCACCAGCAGCCAAAATTCTCATCCCATCAATGGGACACCCAGCTCTGCCTCAGTAGAATCCACCGGAAGCTAAAATCCTCCTCCATCAATGGGACACCCAGCCCTGCCTCAATATAATCCCACCAGCAGCCAAAATCCTTATCCATCAATGGGACACCCAGCTCTGTCTCAGAATAATCCCACCAGCAGCCAAAATTCTCATCCCAGCCCCGGGATACCCGGCTCAGCATCACTCCACACCCAACCCACCTCCCTGAACGGTGTCAGCTGTCCCCAGGGTGAGGAAATCCTCGATAATTTGCCAGCTTTACCCAGGTTTGTCCATCCCTCTGTGCCTGGAGAGGTGAGAACAGGTCCGGGAGTGGTGGGAGCAGGATGGATGAAGGGCCCATCAATTATGGATTTGGGGCTTGTCTTCAAATTGCTCGGCAATTATTGAGCCCCAAGGTTCACTG
Organism: Setophaga petechia; assembly: GCA_024362935.1. Classification (NCBI taxonomy): domain Eukaryota; kingdom Metazoa; phylum Chordata; class Aves; order Passeriformes; family Parulidae; genus Setophaga; species Setophaga petechia. The sequence goes on from JANCRA010000021.1 coordinate 12,575,901, forward strand.
CTCTTCAGGCACCACCTCCCAAACACCCTCACGTGGCTCCCGCAGCCCGCGAGAACAAAGGGCCCATTAAAACCAGCAAATTAACCACCACCAGAATTCCATTAGGAGGAGGAGAAGGCCGCGGGAAGATCCAATTTCACCCCCTCATTAACATTTCTTATCACAGGGACGGCGAGAGAATAGGGCTGGCAAGCAGAGGGGTGGGTGACATCAGCGGGGTGACCCCACGGGAGGGCTGTGACGCAGGGACTGACCCCGGTCCCACGCCACAGGACGTGGGGACAGCAGGTTCTGGGCACCCTGGGAATGCTGGAATGGCTCTGCCTGGAATTGCAGTGAAGGATGGGGTAAAAGAGCCCAGTCCATGGGGTGCAGGATTTATGGGACACAGAACCAACCATGGAGGTTGCCTGGACGTGCTGTCACCCAAAGCCACCCGCCTGGGTGCAGGGACCACCAGAAATCCCCGTGTCCCTCCATCCCAGAGCAGTTCCTGCAGCTCCACATCCTCCCCAGCACCAGACAGGGACACCAGTCCAACCCCAGTGACACCAGCACAAACCCCCAGTGACACTGGGCACCCTGGGCTCTGCCATCCCTCAAACCTTCAGCCTTCATCCCCAGGAGTGTCCTGGAATTGCTGCCCAGGCAGAGCTTGGGCAGCCCAAATTCCAGGTGGAGTTGCCAGTCCTCTTTTCCAGCCCCATGGAAATGGATTTTCACCCTTTTCCACTCGTTAAGGAAGCATCATATGAGATGCATGGGGCTGAATTTAAACCCCATTGTGGCTGGGAATGAAGCTGAGGTAAACCAGGATTATTCCATCCCAGCAGGGCTGACCTGGAGCATCCAGAACCTTCCAGTGCCTCTCCCAGGGGCCAGCCGAGCACAGGGAGCTGTCAGTCGCCCTCAAATCAAATCTAAGTTTATTTGTTCAGCTTCTCTCTGCCTTCATTTTGCTGAGAAATGGATTTGTGCCTCCTCTCCACTGGGGAAAGCCTTAAAAGCAGCTGAGTCAGCAGCTTCCAGGCTCATCCCATGGAGCTGCACAGGATCAGATCCTCATCCTCGAGGGTGAGACACTTCCCAGGCCTGGGCTTCCCTGTGGAGCCACCAAATCCCCTCCACAGGCCAAACCAGCCAGGGATGCAAAGGAAAAACCTCTCATTAGGGAATTATTGGCTCAATTTGAAGAATCCCAGGGCAGGATTTGCCCATCTGCTGGAGGATTCTTGTGGGGGATTTCCATTTTGTGGGATTTGCAAGTCCTCCTCCTTGCTGGGAGTCCATGGAGGAGTTTGAACTGGAATTAAGGAGCTGGTTTTGCTTATGGATAAAAACTGATTTTGAAATATTTTGGGGATTTATTGGTGGCCTCAGCACTTTCCCAGGGTATGAGGCACCAAGATCCAGAGGGATCCAGATCCAGGAGGATCCAGGATCCATTCGGGGCTGCCCCAGACTAATTGATTAAGGTCTCTAAAAGGCTCCTCTGAAATGAGGTCGTGCTAATTGCACAACCTCCTCTCCGTGCTCCCTGTGCTCTCCAGAGGACAGAGCCCACAGGGCACCAGCCCCGTTTCTGCCAGGGCTGAGCTATAAATAAACCCAGGAACATCAGGATGGATCCTGCCCTGGCTTATTCCAATCACTGGACAGAGCTGCACGAGCCCAGGGCCTGCAGCCTGGCCCAGAAAGGCAATTTTTGTTTAATCAAGTTATTTAAGGAAGTTTAACCCCGTTTTTAATTATGACATTGAGCTGCCTGGCATTGCAAATTCCCAGAGCTCGACATAAAGGATGCTGATTCCTGCCCAAGGGATGCTGATCCCCACCCTGAGGATGCTGATTCCTGCCCAAGGGATGCCAATTCCTGCCCAAGGGATGCTGATTTCTGCCCAAGGGATGCTGATCCCCACCCTGAGGATGCCGATTCCTGCCCAAGGAATGCCCATTTCTACCCAAGGGATGCCAATTCCTGCCCAAACCCCACATCCATGGGCTGGCACAAGGTGGGATCACCATGATGGTGGTGGGAATTTGCTGTAGGACAGGAGAGATTCTCCTCAAACCAATCCCAGCTGGGATGAGCAGGCTGCTCCAGCCCCCAAAAGCAAAGATCTGTGTTCCCTCCAGGCCACTTAATTCCCAGGTAATCCCATCTCCATGGCTCTGCTCCTTTCCCTGGGTATTCTCCTCCACAATGGCCCAAGTGGAGCTGAAAATGGGGAGTTTTTCCTTCACTGTTCTGCTCCTCCACCCACAATTCCATCAAAGCCCGTTCCAGGTTCTTGGAGGCTGAATTCCCCTCACAAGTGTGAAAAGCAGCTCATAAAGAAAAATGGTTTAAGTCATGAATCATTTAAAAAGCACCCGGCGCTGCCGAAGGCAGGGAAGGAAATAGGGGAGGAAATCGCCGTGGATTGCAGAGATTTGGGCAGGGAGAGAGGCCAGGGAACTGTGGGATGATGGAAATGAGGTGGCACAGCCTGGATCCAGCTGTGGGACTCGCTGTTCCCCTCCCAGCATCGTTATGATTTTCATTAATTAATTAATCTGCAGCAACCCCGGGGGTCTGGGTGATCCAGTTCTCCCCAGCAGTGTTATCCCATCTGCCCCGGATGTTTGGGGCTGTGGAAGGAGCAGGAAGCTCCCTCCTTTGGGATCAGGGTCATTAAATTTGTGTGCAGGGGAGCAGGATCCCAACCTTCCCCCTCCACATCCCTGCCAGCTTCCAGCATCCCTCCCTGGGCATTCCTGCTGCCGGCATCAGCCCCATCCCTACATCCAAGGCTGAGAAACCTCCATTTCCCCGTTAATTCACAATTTTGGGGAGGTATTTGGGAGAGGCCACCCCGGATTGCGGGGTCTCAGGGATGCTCCCAGACTCCCTCGCCCGTTCCTTCCCACCCTCCCGACACTCAAGCCCTTGGAAAAGGTGATGTAATTCCTTCGGAGGACGCTGAGTGCCTGTGACAGGCTTTAACCTAAGCAGTTTTCATGTCTCACATTCGGGGGGTTTCATGCCCAGCCTGCAAGATCCAGGCACGGTTTTCAATCAGGCTTGGGGAGCCGGGATGCGCATCCCAGGGAATGCACCCGGAGCTGGAGGAGGGGGAGGAGGGGGGCGGGAGGAAGGCCGGGGCTGTTCCCTAGGGAAGCACAGCTGGATCCCAGCCAGCTGCTGGCTCAGCAAAGCTCCCCCCAGACGGAGCTGCCTGAATCCCGGAGGAGAAGGAGGTTTAGGACACACGGGATGGACTTTTCCAGAGGCAGCGCCGGGGCTGGAGACACTCCCGGGGGATGCACGGCCCTCCCTGCCCTGCTCATCCTCTCCAAATCCTCTGGCCACTCCATCCATGACACCTGCACGTCCCTGTAGCTGTGGGAAAGCATTCCCGAGCTGCAGCTGACAGCTCCGGATTCCAGGGAAAGCCAGGACGCTGCTGTTCCCCTCCTTGTGCTTAACGAACAGGAACAAACCCCGCAGCAGCCAAAGGGCTTCATCCCGAGGTTTGGAGCACCAGAGCCCAGTCCTTGCTCCAGGATTCACGGGGAGGTGATGAGAAACACCAAAAGGAGATTGTCCCGAGGAAATCCAGCTGGACCTGCCTAAATCCCATCCCAACGGGATCCATGGGGAGCATCAGGGGGGATTTGGGAAGTGTGACCCCTCATGGTGCAGCTCAGCTTCACAAAAACCTCTTCCCATGGGAGCACCCAGCACACCCAGCCCAGGATGGAGCCCCCAAGGACTCCCCAGGTAGGGAAGAGCAGAATCCAATCTCCCCACAAATCCCACGCTCATGGAGATTTGCCTCAGCCCTCGTTAATCTGGGATTACAGCAGCACTGGGGCAATTAACTAACGAGCTTTTCCAGCAGCAGACAATGCCTTGCACAGCCCACAGACATTAATGGAGTGAGAAGGAGGATTTCGTGCAACACTTCCCTCAAAACCTCCTTCCCCAGGAGAGCTGATTCCTTTCTTTCCCCTCATCCAGGGAGGGATCTGCCATTCCCATGGATGCTGCAGGCTCATCCCTCAGCAGCTCCTGTCCCTCACTCCTTCCTGAGCTCCAGAGAGAGCCAACACACTGGGAAGGACAAATTCCCACCCCAGAGCTGCCTGCTCTGCTCAGTGAGTCCCTGCTGGTCCAAGGGGGTGGGAGGAGATTTTCCCAGGATCTGGACTGAGCTGGGGATGGTGCTGAACCCTCCTGGATCCTGCCTCAGCCATGGGAATTGTGACTCTGGATGGGAGCCTGGAGCTGCTGAGGCTTGGCCCAGCTTCCCATGGGGAAAAAATCCCCCAGGAAGAGTGGAGGGAAAATCCATCCCCAAATCTCCTTGGGGAACCAGGGTTCCATGAAGGGGTTCCCATCTACCAGGATCCCAGACATGAAGGACCCTAAAATGCAGGGACATTCACATGGATGAGCCCCACTGGACCTAGGCACCTGCAGCCCTGATGCTGCAGCTGGGTTTGAGTCTTTGAGCACCAGGATTTGGGGAAGCCATCCCAAAAACCAGAGCAAAGCCCCCTGGGGAATTCTCCCTGAGCCTAATAACTGATAATAATATGTGGAATATTATAATATAATGTATATAAAAACCATAGTAGGGGCTAATAATATAGATAATAGAATAATAAATATCAAATCATAGCATCTGCTAGTAGTATATTAAATAGATGTAATATAATCTATATAAAACCACAATAATTGCTAATAATATCTATAATATAATAATATACATTAAAAAACCTAACAAATCCTGTCTTGGAGGAGCCCCTGGAGCTCAACAGCTTTGGATATTCCAAGGAAGAGCTCTTTGCCAAGCCCAGGGAAGGGACAGCCCCTCATGAAGGATAACTCCCAGCTAAATTCCCAGAGGAAGGAAGGGTACAGCACTCACCAGATGAGCAGGTGCAGTGGGCCAGGGCCAGGCTGGGTGGGGGCACCCCGGGGCTGTAATTCCCAGGGCCAGGCCGGGATTCCCAGCTCTGGATTGCCAGGAAAGTTTCTTTAATCCTGCCTTGACGGAGGCCGGGGTTTATAGGGCTCAGCTCAAGGTTACCTTCACGCCGTTCTGCAACTGCCTCTGCTCTCCCTGCTCATCTTTATGTTAAATTATTCCCCCAAGTTGCCAGCATGGATGTGGGGAGAGGAAAATAAACAGGGGAGAGGCTTCTGGCAGGATTACGTTCCCTTATGTTCCTTATTTCCCCGGCGGAGATGTTCCTGCACAAAGTCTGGGAAGGAGGATGAGGATGAGGATGAGGATGAGGGGAGCTCTCTCTTGCCTGGCTCCCTCAGCGAAGCAAAACCCGTCTCGAACCAGCGGAAACCAGCGAAAAATCCCTGCCGGGATGAGGCGGGAATCATCAACTCCCGCAGAGCCGGGGGGGGACCCGGTGCCCCCCAAGTTCCCGCACCCGCAGCCGCCGCTTCCCAAACGCAATTCCCGGCGGACCGGGCTCCTACCGACCCCCGCTCGAGGAGCTCCCTGGTCCTTTTTTCTCCTATTTTTTAATATTTTATTTTGCGCAGGGGAGCAGGGGAGGGGGGGTGGTGTTGTTTGTTTTCTCCTCTTATTTTTCGGTTGTTAATTTGGGCTTTTTTTTTTTTTTGCTTTTTTTCCCCCTTAACCCCGGTTTCAATGCTCTCCCCGCACCGGCAGCTCCTCAGCCCCCTCCCCCGAGCCCTTTTTCCTCCCCCGCCTCCTCCTCCTCACCGTCCCCGGGCCCTGCTCCCGGCCGCTCCAGCCGCTCCATCCCTCGCTCCATCCATCCCTCGGTGCCTCCATCCGGGAGCGGCGGGGCCGGGGGGGCTCCGGGCGCTGCCCGCGGCCCGGCCCCGCTGCCGGGGGGGCTCTGACGGTGCCGGTACCGCCCGGGGAAGGTTCCGGTGATGCCGGTGGGGCCGAGGAGAGCCCGGCCCGGCCCGGCCCGGCGGCTGCCGCTCGGCTCTGCCCGCAGCCGCTGCCGGGCGCCGCTTCTTAACGTCTCCATCCAGCGGCTCCGCTCCCTCCGCCGGCTGCCGGCCTTAACCCCTTCCCTCCCGCCGCCCCGGTGGGATATATATATTTTTTTAAATTTTATTTCTTGTTTTCCCTGTTTTTCAGGGATGCGGCAGTGCCGGGAAGCAGCTCTCGGGTGGCCCCGGCCGCGCTGCTGCGCCCAAAGCGAGGGATGCTGAGGATCGGGATCCCCCACGGGAATGCGGTTCCATCCTCGCCGGCACTCGGGACCGGCCCGAGGATTATTGAATGGAGGCAGCAAGGATTAAAACTACATTTAAAACAGAAATAAACAAATAAATATAAAAATAAAAATAAAAATAAAAATAAATATAAATATAAATAATATAAATATAAATAATATATAAATATGAATACAATATAAATATAAATACATTATAAATATAAATATACGTGTACATTCCATATACGGCTAATTATATAAATGTAAACACACATAAGTTATGTAAATATGTATATATTTATTATTAATATAAAAATAATAAATAATATATAAAATATAAATAATATATAAACATATTTATTCTAAATAAATATATCATAGCTAACTATATCAAAATAAATGATCATATAAGTATATCACGGGTTATATATGTGGGTATATTTATTTGCGTATGTGGATTTTAATTTTTTTTTGGTGCTGTCAGATCAATTAAAAATTAATTCCAAAACTTCCCGAGCCTGGGAATAAAAAAATTGCGGCTCAAAAGGGATTAAATTGAGAGGGATTTTTTTCCACACCCCTTTTATTGCCAGCTTTAATCGCTGGAGGGAATTTTAGGGGGTACTGATGGCAGCTGGGACCTGCATCCCCTTCCCGGTGCTGGCTGTGCTGTGATCCCAATCCCTCAGCATTCCCAGCTGTGATCCCAATCCCTCAGAATTCCCGGCTGTGATCCCAATCCCTCAGAATTCCCGGCTGTGATCCCAATCCCTCAGCATTCCCAGCTGTGATCCCAATCCCTCAGCATTCCCGGCTGTGGCACACAACGAGTCCCTCCAGGTGAGGAGAGGATTCCAAAGGGCTCCAGAGGAAACTCCTGACGCTGTTTAGGGCAGCACCTCCTCCCAGATTTTTTGGAATCTCCTCTCCCGAAGCCACATCCAGGGATACGGGCTGGGAGCGCGGATTTCCCCCGGTGCCAGGAGAACGGGGGGGTGTCCAGCACATCCATGGGGGTTCCTTCATCCCGCGGGGATCCCCATTCCCGGAGGGCTGGATCCTGCCCAGGGATCGGCGGATCCATGCGGGATTCACATCCCTGCGCCCGGAGCCACCCGCGGCTGGACCGCGGCGCTCGTTTCCATAGGAAACCAGGCTGGGAATGCTCAGGGAATGCTGCCTCAGTGCCAGCCTGGGGGCTGAGGAGCTGGTTTGTGCTATTTTAATCCTGCCGGGATTGTGTTCGGCCACGCAGCGCTCCCTCCCTCCGGCTAAACTCTGGGAATTGCGGGAATGGGGGGAGATGAGACCTCCCACGGGCTGGGCCGGTGGATCCCATTGCCCAAGGGCTTTGCAAACTCGCCCAAATCCCCCCCAAACCCAGCGATTCTTCCTTGTAATTCCTAAAAACAGGGATATCCCCTCCCTCCTCAGCTCCTCAGGGGGTGTTTGCAATTCCAGATGCAATTCCAGCTCCCTCTCCTGATGGGATCACCATCTGTTGGAATAAAGTTTGGCTTCCCAGGGCCCTCCTGGGACATCAAATCTATTTTCCTTATGGGCCATGGTGCAATGGAAGCGATTCCCAATCCCTGCTCCCAGAGATGCTGCACCAGAAGGACCCAATCCCGCAGGGTTTTCAGGGTTTTTTTAATCCCAAAAACATCGAGGTTATTGACAAGGGACTTTTGACATTGGCCTGAAGTGTCCCCAGATAAATCCCTACGTCAGGGACGCTGGGTTTTGAGCCAAAAGTGATTGTGGAGGTTCCTGGCACCAACCTTGTCCAGAGAAACAGAGCCAGGGGCTCCCAGTGCCCAGCACCGGGGTGGATTTCACTGGAAAAGGGCAAATTCTGGGTCCCCACCCCTGTGGGGACACTGGAGTGACAGTCCCCTCCTCCCCACCCCTGCATCCCTCGTTTATGGGCATTTAAAAACCTTCTAATTACCTGAGGGCTCGGGGAAAAAAAAAGAGGATGCAGTGCATTTTAATATTGAAAAAGCTGCATCCAATCTCATTTAGAGGATTAGGCAGTGCCAGCACACACACACACACACAAAATAATAAAAAAAAATCTGGAAACAGGATGGCTGGAAAGATCCTCAGCAGAAAGGTCAGAATCTCCAATTTAAATGGGATGCCTGGTGCTGTTGTGCTCTGCTCCATAACGAGCAGGGGTGTGGGAAAACTAATTTTGGGATTGGAGCCACATTTGGGGCCTTTTGGGAGTGGAAATTCAACTTTTTTTTCAGCTGGGGGGTGCAGGGTACAGCTGGAAGGGAGTTCCTGTCCTGCTGGTCCCTGCCTTTCCCGTGGCAGATGCTGGAGCAGCATCCCAGGGCTTTTCCAGAGGTTTTTACCTTCCCAAGGATGAGGTCTGGGTTATGAGTGAGGTGACATCCAGAGAAGGGCAGGATAAGGAGCCTCATTTCATTTCTTGATGGATTTATATCCCTGCTGACCTTCCAGGGTGGAAAATGCAGGTGGAATACCCTTGCAATCCTGATTTTCCCAGACTGGGGAACTGATCTGAGTTATCAGAGATTAAAAGTCAATTTATCAGTTGATTAAAAGTCAATAATTAGCAAACCTTGCACTCTCCTCCACCTGAGCTGTGTGGGGCAGGAAAGGGAATAAGAAATCAGGAAAATTGTGGAATAAGGAGCTCCTGCTGGCCTTTCCTGCTCTTCCTTTCCAAATTCATTTTCCAGCAGTAGAGCCTGGGCAGGAACAAGCTGGAATCACTGAAAAGGGGCTGAGCTGAGTTTCCCCGATGGGTTTGAATTGCTTTTTAGGGACAAATTTTGGGATCTGGAGGGGATGGAGGCAGGAGATCCATGCGGGGAAAGGACAGACCAGCCCCTGGCAGCGGCGGGGGAATTTTGGGAATCCTCTCTTTGGAACGGGAAAATCCAACACCCTGTGATGCCCCTGGAGCTGCTGAAGGCTTTTCCTCACTTCTAGTGTTTCTCTGCTCCCCCGGGAATCAGCCACGGTTCCCTGGGAATTCCATGAGCCTCTCCCAGGAATTCCCGGAGGGCTCGCACCTCTCCTGCCCTGCTTTTCCTTAATTAACTCATTAGGATGCCAGGGACACCTCCCAGGGGGGAGCGGCTCTCCCGGCGCTGCCAGTGATGGATTTCCAATTCCCGCTGCCTGCAATTCCAAGAAAAGCCCCGGGGCTGCAAATCCGGGGTCATTCTAGGGTAAAAAGAGGGAAAAAAAATAGGAATTGGGATGATGTAATGCTCAGGCTTTTGTGGATGCTCACGGAGCCGGGAGTTTGGACACGGAGCTCTGGAGTCTTGGTGTTGGTTTTGTGATTATTTGGAGTGGGGGGAATTAATAAAAAACCAAACAAGAAAGAGGCAACCGTGTGGATTAAGGCTGGAAAGAAGAGGATTAAGGGATTGAAGGGGAAAGAAGTGCTGGGAATGCAGATGGAGGGGATATTTCCCCTTTCAGCCACTGTGCCTGTGGGAAAAGGGGGAAAAAAATAGGTTTTGATAAGCTCTTTAAAAAATTCATGAGGTTTCCAGCGCTGTGTTTGTTTATTTCTTCCCCAGGGATGAACTCCTGGAAGACAACATCCCATTTGTCAGCAGGGCCTAAATCAGATTGTCCTGCTAATAAATTATAAAAACCAACACGTTGGGATTGTGCTGCTGGCACAGGGCAGGGAGGAGCATTTTGGGTCAGGAAAGAAAGATTTAGGGCAGGAGGGGATGCTCCATCCAACCTGGCCCTGGACACTTCCAGGGATCCAGGGGCAGCCACAGCTTCTCTGGGCACCCTGTGCCAGGGCCTCAGCACCCTCACAGGGAAGAATTTCTTCCTGAAATCCAACCTAAATCTCTCCTTTTTTTGTGTAAATCCATCCCCCCTAGTCCCCAGCAGCACAATTCTCTCCCCAAACACAAAGCATTCCTTCAGGCAGGCAGGAATTCCCAAGCAATGAGCATTTTGCAATCCATGCCCCTGCCTCCGGCTGATTTTGGGCTCAGGGCTTTGTTTTCCAGAGCTGGTGAAATTCAAAATGTGATGGAGATTCCTATCAGGAGTGTCCTGAGTATTCCAGGTGCTCCATGACAAGGGGAGGCACATCCCATTCCCCCAGCCCCCCTCAGGCTCGGCACCTTCCCTTTAAACCTCAAAAAAAGGATCAAATTTCCATTTTTTCCCAGTAATTCATGGATCTGGGTTTGTCTCTCACGTGTTGTTGTTCCGAGCTGCCCTGGGAGTGCAGCAGGCACTGGGATGAGACTGTGCCAGGCCCTGCCAGGAGAATCCATGGATGGCATCACCAAATTGGAATTTCTTCCTGCCCTGCAAACTTGGGGCTTTTGGAGGAAAAATATTTAAGGAGGGAATTTTTGGAGGGATGAGGGGTTTGGATCAATGAGGGGTTCCCCAGCTGCACCCACCCTGGAAGGGCAGCACGTCCTGGGTGCAGGGAAATAAATCCTCCAGCAGTTCCTGGGAGCCTCAGGGATGATGAAATCCCTGGGATAAAGGTGATGGATGTGGGGAAGGGCTGCAGCAGAGGCAGGGATGATGATCTGCCCTGACCTGGGCAAGAGGCAGCTCCATAAATCCTCAGCCATGGATGGACAGGACACAAGGCAGAGCTGGAAGTTTTCCAGTGCACATTTGGAGTTTTGGAGGCTGTGGCTGCTCCTGCCCATGGCCTTGGTGGTGCTTTTGGTGTGGATCAGGACGTTCCCAGCTGGAGCAGGTGCCCAGACCCTGGTGGCAGCGCAGGTGTTTGGCTGGGGGGGAGCAGAGGAACCATCTGTGTGCACAGGGATCATCCTCACGCTTCCATGGAGCTGTGAATCCAGAGGCAAAGCTGCTTCCCGTGGCTTTGCCACAGGATTTTGGCTCTTCCCTCAGCTCTGGCTGATAAATGAGCTGTGAGCTGCTCCTCGCCCTCCCTGGGCCAGGTTTGCACTGCAGAGGGGGAAAAGGTGGAGAGCAGAGAGGCAAATCCAGATTTCTTCCGATGTGGAATGGGGAAACTCAGGGAAACCTTCCAAAATCTTCATTTTTGCCTCATTTTGCCATCCTCCCTTGGCAGCTCCTGGCAGAGGGATTTGCTCTGAGGATGAGGAGCATCCCAGGGCCAGGATGAGGGAAGTGGGAAGGAGGAAGTGTCACATCTCTGTGTGATGGTCCCCAGGCAGGGGTGACATAATCCCACAAAACAGGAGGAGGTCCCAGGGGTTCCTGGGGGGATCCATCCCCTCCAACCTCTCCTCCCTGGATCTGGAGCCCTGGAGCACCTGGAAAGCTGCTCCTGGCCAGAGAGCTCCCAGCACAATGATTCCCCAGCCTGGCCAAAGGCAGGAGATTATGGAGCTTTGGAGCAGGCACGTGGAATGGCTGTGTCCTACTTTTGGAGAGCAGAATCCAGTATTTAAAAGACAAAAAAAAAAAAAAGAGAGAAAAAGCCACGGTTGTGGTGAGAGCAAATATAGCAACGGGCTCTTCTGGAGTGCTACGAGTGACAGAGCCCTGCCAGGGTGACATCCTCACCACAGTGACATCCCCACAGCCTGGCACATCCCCTGGCAATATGGAAAAGGGCTCATTTGTCCCCCAGAGTCTCCTCTCCCCACTGGGGAAGCATCTCCAGACACATTTCAGGCTGACACGAGCAGGGACTCCTCTCTCTTCCCTGGGGATGAGCAGCCAAGCAGCTCCTTGGCAGTGTCCTCCTCTTTGTCCTTGTGTTCCCATCCCTGTTCCTGCCCCTGTTCCTATTTATGGTCTCATCCCTATCCCCACCCCATTCTCATCTCTCATTCCCCATTTAATCCCATCCCATCCCAGCCCCATTTCTCACCCCCATCCCATTCCTCATTCACCATTCCCCATCCCATTTCATCCCACCCTAATCCCCATCCCATTTCTCCATTCTCATCCCCACGCTAATCCCCATTCTATCCCATTCCTCATTTCTCATTCCTCATCCCATCCTATTTCATCCCATCCTAATCCCCACCCCATTCCCATTCACCATTCCCCATTCCCCATCCCATTTCCATTCACCATTCCCCGTCCCATTTCTCCATTCTCATCCCCACGCTAATCCCCATTCTATCCCATTCCTCATCCCATCCTAATCCCCACCCCATTCCCATTCCCCATTCCCCATCCCATTCCCATTCACCATTCCCCCTATTTCTCTATTCTCCTATTTCTCCATTCTCATCCCCATCCTAATCCCCATCCCATCCTTCATTTCTCATTTCCCATCCCATCCCATTCCATCCCATCCCATCCCATTTCTCCATTCTCATCCCCATCCTAATCTCCATCCCATCTCACTCCTCATTTACCATTCCCCATCCCATCCCATCCCATCCCATCCCATCCCATCCCATCCCATCCCATCCCATCCCATCCCAATTCCCCATCCCACCCCATTTTATCTCATCCCCTCCAGGGAATTGGTGACTCCATTCCCTGACTGGGAGCCCTCCCTCACCAATCCATGCCCAAACTGGAACCAATTAACCCGTTAATCACCGGGTGGGGGCAGAGGGAGCTGGAGCAGCTGGGGCACATTCCCAACCTTCCCCTGGGAATTCTGTGACTCAGCCATGGATTTACTGCCTGTGCTCCATTATCCCTGATCAATAGAACAGTTATTACTTAATGGGCTAAAATTGTCATTCTGAGGGCCCAGATCTGCCTGTTCTGGCACTGCTAATTGAGGGGGGGCTTAATGAAAATGTAAATCCAGGCCCATTAATCAAACAATTATTTGGGAACCATGAGACAGCCGGCGCTGAACCTAATTAAGAAATAAACAAAGTTAATCAGCGAGCAGAAAACATTTACTAATCAGAGAGGTAGCTTGTGAGCAAGAAATATCAGGCAATCATTTATTAAACATTCCCAAACCTGCTCCTCTCCATAATAACCTGAAATTCTGGCTTTCAGGAAGGCTCATCCTGGGTTTATTAAAGCATTTGTTCTGCTTTAGGGTCCACTGGGTACTGCAGAACAGAACCTTATTACTCTGCCAGAAGAATAAAATTGCATCCATTTCAAATAATAGGGCCAGGGCCCCATTGGGGACAGGGGGTGGCACCTGATCCTGGGGCTGTTTGGGTTTAATTATTGGCATTTAGAGCTCGCCCAGCTCCAAAGTTAATTCTGATAAAAACAGGATTGCAACGACACCTAAAGATGGAGATGGTGACATTTCCTTTCCTGGAAAACCTGCTTGTCTGGGATAAATGGGAATATTCACTCTGAACTTCCTCCTGCCCAGTGCCACTTCCCATCATCTCAAATATTTCCAAAAATAGGAAAAGCTTCAGGTCCCTAAGCTGCTTTGCAGTTTCCCCTTTGACCCTGCAGCAGGGCTGGGATGTTCCTGGGGTTTTATCCATAAATCCATGGCTGGGCAGGATTCTGGTGCTCCCATCCTGTTCCTGCTCCTTTCCACCTCCAGGATGGAGAGGGGTGGGACTGAAAGCCCCTGGAATTGGGGGCTGGGAGAAGACCCCGATTTTGATACCCCCAAACCCCCCAGCACTCATCCTAATCCCTTTTCCCTGTCTTTTTTCCAGAGCCACAATTAAGCTCATTTTCCCCCCAGCCAGGCTTAGCAGCTGTTTATCCAAAACCTCCATCATTAGGTTAATGATTCTCAGCAAATTATTTTATCCACAGCCAGGCTCATCTCGAAAATGGAGCAGGAATGTCAGCAGCTCCATCAGGAGAGGTGGACACCAGAACCACAGGATAGTCAGTCCATTATCCCCCCCTGGATGTCCCTTAAATAAATGTGCAGCATTCTAGGTGCTGCTCAGGGCCCCAATCCCAGCTCCATTGGTGCAGGAAGAGATCCACCAAGGAGTAGAGATGGTTTTGGTCTCCATCCATCCATCCATCCATCCATCCATCCATCCATCCATCCATCCATCCATCCATCCATCCCATCCCTCCATCCATGGATTCCCACCCCATCATCCCCCAGCCAGGGGAATCAAAATGTGGAGAGAGCGACTGGCCCCAAGTGCCCCTGGCAGCCTAAAGAGGTGTCAAATCCCCTTCCAAAATCCAGAATATCTGGGGTGTAAATGCTCCCCATCCCAGGGACAGACCAGCACTCCCCAGCCACAGCTGTCCCAAGATCTTGGCTGCAGCTGGTTGGCACAAGGAAAGGAATTTTAAACTCCATTTCAACATAAATCCTTAAATCCTCGCCTGAACTAAATGTCAGCACACCCCACCTCCCTGTGCCTTTCTCCCCAGCCCCTGCGTGGGATCCTGACGAGGGTTTCAAGTTAATTAGGGAAAAAACACATGGAAAACAACCCGGGATGGATGAACATTGTGCTGCCACCATCAGCAGCTGTTCCATGGATGGGTGGCCCTGTTGCCACCTGTAAAAAATGCATGGATTTTATGATTGGCTTTTTGCAAATATTAAAATGAATATTATATATGTTGTGTTAGAAAGTGATGCTGTTCCAATTCTCTTAAGTACTGTGTTAAATATAGTTTTAGGTTATAAAAAATGTTAAAATAGAAACGATGCTATGTAAGATACTTTTTTTTAAAGAAAGGACTCGCAGCGAGATAACAGCCACAGGACACCTGAATCTTTCAGAGAAAAAGAATTTATTGCCCTCTTATCAGAAGAAACGAACTTCTTCCCACCTCAAAGGCGCTGTTAGGATTCAGAGGAAGAAGTTGATGCTGACCAGACAAAATCCTGTATTTGAATGGAATTTATGCATCGTGTATGAGGTGTATGAATATGCAACAGGCTGTTGCTTTTAAGGGTTAATCCTTTGTTAACTGTGTCCTTTTTCGGACTCGTGCTGCCCAGTAAAAGGTACCCGGACTTCCATAACACTTTGTATTTATTGTCTCATATTGTCCTAATTCAATTTGTCCAAATTACTATTACTCTAATTGTGTTACTATTTTTAATAACCATTTTATGACTATTAAACTTATAAAATTTTAAAAACAAGTGACCGGCGTGTTTCACACCACCTCCTCCTGTCACACCCTGCCTTGGGGACAGCAGCCAGTGGCCACTTCCATGAGCACATCCCAGCCGCCTCTGCAGGACCAGGAGATTCCAGGGGCTGGGAAAAGGTGGAATGACCCCCACTTGTGTCACACCAGCTGGATTCAGTGAGAAGTTGCATCTGACTTTTCCCATTGTTGTAACAATGTTCTGGAATTGATGCTTTAATAAATCTCTCAGGACACTGATCAGAGTGTCCCGTTCCGTTCGTGCAATTGTAAATAGTTATTATCGGGGCACCCAACCTGTGCTCCAGCACCTCCCCCGCAGCCCCGGGATGATTTCCAGGGCACCAACGCCGTGCCCGGGTCATTTTTCAAACAATTAAAGATAACGAGGCCCGAGCGCAGCTCATGTTTCAGCGCTAACGCTGCTGCCAAATATCATCACGTCAGCGGCGCTTGTAAAACAAAGGAGATCGATAAGATTCCCCCTGCTCCGGGAAAGCAGCTCTGCCTCGGGGTTATCCTGGTGCACCGGAGCCTGCCAGCTCCTCTGAGCCCTTCCCAGGGACCTGCTGGGCTTTATTTTCCATTTTCCCGGGGTTTTAATTCAGCACCTCTTTAACGGGCTTTGCTTTGTTCTTCTGCTCCCTCCGTGAATCCCAGAAAAAATTTGGGTTGGAAGGGAATTTAAAATTCACCCCGTTCCACCCCCACTGTTGTTTTCCACTGTCCCAGGTTGCTCCAAGCTCCATCCAACCTCACCTTGAGCCGGGTTTTAAATTCAGCACCTGCTCAGCGGGCTTTGCTTTGTTCTTCTGCTCCCTCCGTGAATCCCAGAACAAATTGGGGTTGGAAGGGAATTTAAAATTCACCCCGTTCCACCCCCACTGTTGTTTTCCACTGTGCCAGGTTGCTCCAAGCCCCATCCAGCCTCACCCTGAGCCCTCAGGGATGGAGGAATGCATTTTTCAACCTACCTTGATTACACCTGGCAGAGCAGCTTTCCCTCAGGCAGGTTTTCATTCCCGGTCTCCCAAGCCTTGCTCCCCTGAAAAACTTTCCAGCTGCTCGATCACAGCCAATTTGCAAGGCCAAGACATTTAAAACGCCCTGAGAGCAGCTGGGGATGAAAGGTGTGAGCTCCAGCAAGGTGAGAGCTCCTGGAAACTCATCCTTTGGGAGAGTTTTGGAGATAAGGCAGGGCCTGAATTCCCCCTCTGGAAGTGCCACCTGCCTTTACAAAGGAGCAGGAGTCACACGGAGCTGAATAACTCGGATTTTAAAAGGAAAATACTCTTTGTTAGAGGCTGAATAAAGCCCTGATTTGCCGAGGCTCTGGAGATCTTGGCTGCGGCACTCAGGGTTTCCATGACAGGGCTCTTATCAGGGAGATACCGATCAGCTCCTGGGCTCTGCCCAGCTGGCCCCTAATTAATGATGCTGACCCTCATCAGGGGACAAAGAGGAATGACAGAGACACCCGCGAATTTCTCAGGCTCCTTCCCTCTCAAATTCGGCCCATCCTGTTTACAAACACCCCCAAGGCTTCTCAGTGGCAATTCCCTTTGACCTGAACTAAATGAATTTTTTTTCCCTCCTTTTTGTCTGTCACAGCTTTTATTCCCTTTTTGTTCAGACAGCTTTTGAAAGGAGTTTGTGGGAATTTTCCCCAGCAAACCTGAGAAATCCGTTATCTCTGCAGCCCTAATGGATTCAGGGAGCTGCCCAGATCTCTGAAGGCAGAAAACTGCAGTTTTCCAGCCTCATTCCAGCTGCTCCACCCAGCTTGGAAGGCAGGTGCTGCCATCCCACTGCTTGATCTTCCCAATCCATCCTTGTGTTCATTGCCCAGCATTCCCAAAATGTCCCCAGAGGAGCTGTGGCTGTGTCCCCACACTGAGGGTGCAGCTCCTGCTGCTCCCCTGCTCCCATCCTGCTCCTGCCAGGCCCATTTTCCACTCCCAGTTGATCAGAACCCTCCTGGATTCCAGGAAAATGCAGTTTTCCAGCTCGTGGTGCAGCAGCAGGATGGGAAGGGCTGGGGGAGGCAGTGATCCCCTTCCCAGCCCTGCTGGGAATAACATCCCAGCTAAACCCACCCTCTCCCAGTTCAAACCCATTCCCTGTGTCCTGCTCTCTGAAATGCAGCCCCCAGGAACAGCTGAGGTGAGCTCAGCACCACAGCCAGGCTGGGATGGAGTGGGGTTGGCTGGAAAACAGCAAAGCCATGGAAGCAAAGCCAGGGGATGATGGGAGCAGGGTGGAAAATGTTGGATTTTTGTGCTTGTTTCTAATGAAATGCCACTTTCAATGGAAGTGTTTCTGATGAAATGCCACCTTCCACACTGGGCAGCACAGGCAGGTGCACAAATTATCCCAGCTGAGCCTGGCGTTGAGACAGTTCCTGTGTGCTGGAGATCCCATCCCATCCCATCCCATCCCAACACCCCCACACAGGGTGCATCCCTCACTCTCCTGGGCTCTCTCCCAGTACTAACCAGTCACCACTGTGCCCAGTTAATATTTAAGCTGGGCTTAATCAGTCTTCCTTTCCTTTTCCAGTTCCCTTTCCATTATCCCACGCTACTTTTCTTGGGGTGTGGAGTCTGTTGGAATCTGGGATTTATGGCAGCTGCTGACCACTCCTCTCTCCAATTGCTGTAAGTTACACTCCCATTCTGCTGCCTGCAATAAAAAAAAAAGCTGATATTTACTGTCTGGATTCTCCTTCCCCAAAAAAGTCAGGGAATTCTCAAAGCACTCAAACACAGCTCCATAAATCACTGGCACGGGAAGAGCTGAGCATCCCCTGAGGGTCTCCACTGGCCTCTCCCACTCAAGATCCAACATTCCCCTGTGGAATAAACATCTCCAAACTCAGATTTTCCCCCCAGGAAAATCTTCATGGCCTCTCCAGATGGCAGCAAGACCCTCAGCACGGCAGTGGCCAGCAGCCCAGAGGAGGGGTGGGAACAGAACCATTTATTTGAGGCTGAGGGCTGATGAGATGAGAGCCATTGATCCCAGCTCCTAATTACATTGTTATCTCTGCCCTGGGAGATAAAGAGATTTCTCCCTGCTGGCTTTTGGAAAAGCTGGGCTGGAAAGCGGATAGAGGAGGGATTTATTTGTTTGAGCTCCTCTGTTTTTTAAGTGAAATGTTAAAGAGGAAAAGCTTGGTTTATTTATTTTATTTTTTCCCCCCCCAGGAGCTGGGAAGCCAGGGAAGGCTTCTGTCCTGCTCCTGATGCAGGAGATGAGGAGAGCTGCATAAAATGGAATTTTTAATGAATTATCCCACAGGAGATAATCAGAAAACAGCACTGCAGGGCATGAGCTGGGTCACTGGGTGCTGCTGTGACCTCCTGCAGCCACTTGGCCACACTGGGTTTCACAGGAGTGGAACAAGAGCCCAAGACTTTGCCAACACCTCCATCCCATGGCTTTTCCCCAGGGATGGCCCTGGCCCCTCTCCCAGAGCAGCCAAGGACCTGCCTCAGGTCCTGGCAGCTGCTAAAGGAGCTGCTGCCATCCCCATTTCCCAGCCCCTGGATGAAGGACAAACTGGAATTGATTTCCCAACCACTGTAAATTCCTGCTCCTGCCAGGATGAGAATCCAAATTTTGATTTCTCCAAAGGGGCAAATCCAATCAGCACAGGAGGAAAGGGCTGGGAGAGCAGAATGGTTCAGATGTGCTGAGCTGGGATTAAAACTGGGGAGCCACCTACAGATTGGGAGATTCAAAAGATGGTCCTGAATGAACCCAATTTGCAATTCCTTCTGGAGAGGCTGAGAAGAAAATGAGAGGAGAAACAGGAATTAGAGGGAATAAATGTTCCTCTCTTATCCCCAAGGATTTGAGCAGAATCCCTCTTTGGAAGAATTTTCCATTCAGGAATTCATAATCATGGCTGGTTCTGCTTTATCCACAAACACCACAGCACCTTCATCCCAGAGAATCCTCACCCCAGTCTTCATCTGGAGCAGGATGGTCTCTGCTGGGACCTCCTGGGGTGGATTTCTTGGCTGGGAAGTCTTGGATGGGACTGGAATTCCTCCCCTGGGATTTCTCTGCTGGAAATGGAAAAGAGGAGGGAAAAGCAATGAGAAGAACACAACAAAAACATCAAAAAGAAGGTAAAGCTTAATTTTAAGGCTGCTGGGAAGGGTTTTGCCAGAGGACAAAGCCTCAACTCTTCCCGGCCGCTGAAGGTTTGAGAGGCGGGAGGAGCGATTGCCCCAAAAATTCCCAAATTCCTGGAAATATCGGGACATCCTTGCGGCGCCTCGTCCCTGCTCCATGCCTGGAGCTCCAGTGACATCTGCTGCTGTCTCCGGGCATCGCCACCGGCCCCGCCACCGCCGGGGGACACCGAGGGGCGATGTCCCACCTGTGATGGTTTTTGCAGGGGTCCCAGGACGAGGGAAGAGACAAGAATAGTCCTGACTCCGTGTTTCAGAAGGCTGATTTATTTTTTTAAATATATATTAAAAATTATTTAATATATAGATCTATTTATATATCTATTTATATTTATGTATATTGTTATATATTTTTCTTTTATTATTATAATATTTATATATTTTATTATTATAATATTTATATATTTTATTATTATAATATTTATATTATTATAATATTTATATATTATTTATATATTCAATTATATTATATTCAATAATATTCAATTATATTATATTCAATTATATTTAATTATATTATATTATATTATATTATATTATATTATATTATATTATATTATATTATATTATATTATATTTATAATATAATATTATATTTATTCTATTCGATTCTATTCTATTCTATTTATTATATTATTTTTATTGAATTTATTATATTTATTATATTTATTATTATGTTATAATTATAATTATATACTAAAACTATACTAAAGAAAGAGAAAGGATTTCATCACAAGGCTAGCAAGGAAAATAATAGAATAATAATAAATTCTTGTGACTGACCAGAGTCCTGATACAGCTCGACCGTGATTGTTCATTAATTACAAACAACCACATGAGACCAATCAAAGATGCACCTGTTGCATTTCACAGCTGCAGATAATTATTGTTTACATTTCCTTTCTGAGGCCTCTTGGCTTCTCAGGAGAAAAAAATCCCTGCAAAAGGATTTTTTATAAAATATGTCCGTGACACCCACCAGCCCTGCCCTGGGAA
The DNA here is from genome assembly GCA_024362935.1 of Setophaga petechia. Classification (NCBI taxonomy): domain Eukaryota; kingdom Metazoa; phylum Chordata; class Aves; order Passeriformes; family Parulidae; genus Setophaga; species Setophaga petechia. The sequence goes on from JANCRA010000021.1 coordinate 12,596,312, forward strand.
TTGAGCCTAAAAACGCCCCAATAAAAGGAAAGAAATTAGAGGAAATAAAAGGATATAAATAAAAGGAAAGAAATAAAAGGAAATCCTTTCTTGGTTGGAGCTGCCATCCTCCAAGGAAGTGGCACCTGCTCCCCAAACTGGGGGTGAGAGGGAACTGGGAAGGAAAAAATTCTCCCACCACCACTCCTGCTTTTCCTCAGGGCTTTCACTCCCAGGCACCAAGCAAGAGGAGCCTGTGGATGATTTAAACCTGGACTATTTTTCCAGGATATTCCCAAACCCAGGAATTCCTGTTACCCCAAGCCAGGATCTCTCCCTCCCAACCACCCCAAACTTCTCAACACCTCCAGCCCATCCCAATCCCAGCAGTCCCAACCCACCAGGAATTCCCAGAACCAGGCCCTTTGTCCACCCCATGAGGTTCCTGTTCTCACAGGGAATGAAAGAAGCCAAAAACCTGTATTATTTTTTTTTTTGTTCTTTTCCAATAGTCTCACTTTATTAGATACCACATCAAGAGAGGATGTTGTGCTGCATGCAGCGGAAGACTGGAGGATTTCTAATTCCTGTGTAAGGTTTTCTTTTTCTCTTTAACAGTTGTAAACTGATATTTGGCTGTAAAATCACTGCATGCGAGTCTGAATGCAAACAGCAGTAGAAGAGGCTTTTAATTTTTTTTTTTTTTTTGCTTTTTTGTCTGTTAGTTTGTTTGTTTTTCACCATTCCCAATCCATAGGTGCATGCTTTATTTACAACAAAAAGAAGTCATTCAGGGCAGGAATTACCATCAGAAAAACTGAGAAGAGGTGGGGACAGAGACCAGGGCTGTGGTTTTGCACATTACTGAGGAGATTGCCAAGTTGCACTTGATTTTTGGAGGTGCAAAGAGATGATCTGAGTATCCTTTTCCCAAAGAAAGCAGGCTGAACAGGGAATGGGAATACAGGATGGGAAAAGGGTAACCTTAAGTGAGTTGTTCTGCACATACAAAGGAGGCTGGGCTGCTGCAGGACTGGGAGAAATTAAGGAATTGCTTAAATAATGATTTAAAAGGTTTTTTTACCCTCAGCCACACATTTCTCCACAGCTCTGTGCCCAAGGGCTGCTCTGGGTATGAACAGGAATTTTTTGGGCCAGGTCCATCCCTCTGGAAAGGGTGGTGGCAGCTTGGAGTCATCAAGGTTGACAAAGGGAGAGTCCAACCATTGATCCTGGATCCCACCATCCCACAGCTCAGCTGGGCCTGGAGCAGGGAGGTTTCAGCACAGGATGCAGAGGGGAACAGTCCAAAAAAATGGAATTGTTTCAGTCTGGTCCTGTCCAGAGTGGCTCAGGGATGCCACCCTGACTGGCACAAGAATTCCATGAAAAAGGGGAAAATTTCCAGGTGTTTTCTTCCTTTTCACCCCAAGCCAAGCCACAAGCACCATCATCACATCACTTGGGGGTGATGGAAGAGGATTCCCAGCTCTGGCTGGGCCCTCTGGGGTGGGTTGGGATGGCTTTTCCCACCTGGAGATCCAAGGAGGGGAGAAACCTGTGCCAGGCTGGGCCAGCTCAGCACAGAGGGGTTTGTGGCACCCAGGGCTGGGGACACTCAGGGCACCTCAGCAAGTCCTGCTGGGGCTGGGGGGAGATAAAGAAAATACCAGGAAAACAGAACCCATCCAACTCAAAGAGAGGGCAGCAGCAGCAGAGGGTGCAGGGGGCTCAGGGGGAGGTTTCACACACCATGCTCAGTGTGACAAAAAATTCCATATAGTCCATAGTGCTTAGTGTGCTCCTATCCACAGGCCCTGGGGTGTTCCAGAGCCAGGGAATGGTTCCAGAGCCAGGGAATGGTTCCAGAGCCAGGGAATGGTTCCAGAGCCCAGCAGCAGCAGCTGCAGAGAGTCTGTGCTCTCCTGCTGTCCAGACCAGATCCAACAGCTCCAGGCCATCCTTAAAGTGCAGGCTGAGGGGTTCTTGTGCAGAAAACTGGGAAAAATGAAAGAAAACCAAACCAAAACAACCCAAGTTTGGAAGCTCTCAGATTGTTCCAGCTAATTCCAGGAGCTGTGGTGGTTTAAAGCAATAATCCTTGCACACATCAGGGAAGCAGCAGCTCCCTCAGCTTCCCTCCTGAGGAACAGAAAATCCTTGGGAGCAGGAGGGGTCTGAGGGGACCTAGAACCCCTTCAGGGCTCGGCCAGTCACTACTACACAGCTCAGAGGTGAGGAGGAGGTAGTCACAACCCTAAAACACAGCTGGGCTCCTACAGCAGCGGAGCCCCCGAATTCCTCGGGCGAAAGGACAAAAACCAACCCAAAACCTGCTCCCCTGCGAGCACAGAGCTCCCTAAACCCTCCTTGTCGCTGTTATGGTGTTGGTGGTGGATCTTCTCAGCAAAGGATGTGCCACAACATTGCTCAGGTGGGCCAGAGCAGAGGTGAAGCTCAAGCAGGACTCGCAGGATGACACCGGTGACACCGGATTTTTGGCCTAACCACGACGACACGGACACCAGGCGACGGTGACACCCACACCAAAGCCAAGGAGCTTTTTCCTTATTGCAACTGAGGTATTGAGATCACACAAGCAAGGACAGGCTGATGCTCCCGAGCCCAGCACTCCCATCTCCCCCGAGGAGCGGAGGCTGGAGGGACACAGAGCGTCAGAAACGCGACGGGAACGGAGAGAGAGGGGCGAACAGTCAGGAGGGAACTATTGCTTGCCAAAATTACACACCAGGGGAACTCAGCAGCCTCCCTCCCCCAGCTGAAAATAAATTAAGGAGAATAGAAAAGAGTTTTGGGGGAGTTTCCAGCGGAGGGGAGGATGGAGGGGGCTTGGAGGAGGAGGACCCTGGGATCAGAGGCTGTAGCAAGGCGTGGCTGCGCTGGAAGACGGGACACCAGGGACATCAGGGACATCAGGGACCTACAGGGGAGTGGCAGAGGGCAGGGAGGGCTGGGCAGAGGCTCCCTTTAATCACTGGCCACGTGGTTCTCGTTCTGCAGGGTGTGCCAGCGCTCGATCTTCTTGTCCTTGTTCTTCAAACACTCGTACCAGTGTTTCAAGCGCTCGCCCTTGGCCGTGATTCCCAGCTGGCAACCGCCTGGGGAGAGGGGAGAAGAGCAGAGTTTGTATCCAGAGGTGGTGCTGTCATGGACATGTTTTATGAAAAAATCTTTTTGCTGAGATTTTTTTCTCTTCAGAAGCTGAGAGGCTTTAGAAATGAAATGTAAATAATAAATTATCTGCTGTTGTGGAACGTAACAGGTGCATTTTGGATTGGTCTCATGTGGTTGTTTTTAATTAATGGCCAATCACAGTCTAGCTGTCTCAGACTCTCTGGTTAGTTAGAAGATTTTATTATTATTTTTTCTTTTCTTTTCTAGCCTTCTGATGAAATCTTTCTTTCTATTCTTTTAGTGTGTATATATATATATTTATATATTTTTATATATCTATACTAATAATAGTGTATATATAATACATATACATATATATAGTGCATATATATACACATATATATATATACATATATATAGTGTATATATATACACATATATATATATACATATATATAGTGTATATATATATACACACTATTAATATAGATATATATAAATAATATATATCATTTTCTTTTAATATAATATAATCATAAAATAATAAATCAGCCTTCTGAAACATGGAGTCAAGATTCTCATCTCTTCCCATGTCAAGACTGCCTTGCAAATTCAACATTTAGTGAACCCCGAGTGAAGAACATTGCCACATTTGGTGACCTCGAGTAAGTTGCATTGATTATCCTTTCATGGAGTCATAACCACAGTGGTGCTGATGTCCAGGAAATCCTGCCATGGGCACACACCTCACACCCTGCAATGCTTTTTCCACCTCCTGGATGAAAAATCTAATGGAATTTCCTGGAGATGCTTTTCCTGCCCAAAAGACGCTGGAGGTGGGGCAGTGTCGGGGGTGCACCCACCAGATTCCATCATCCCACGTGGGCATGTGACCCAGGGCCCCCCTCCCATCCAGCAAACCCCATTCCAGGCACCAAACCCTGCCCCAGAGGGCAGGGCCTCCCAGCTCGTGGCTCACCGATGTAGTCGTTGGATTTCCCGATGTCGTAATCCCAGACAGAAATGTCCAGGGATTTCTTGGCCAGGTCGCTGTGTTTGATGTCATAGAAGAACTCCTGCAGAAAGCAAAACACACCCTAAAAGCTGCAGTTAAGGGGTTGGGCCTGATCTCTGCACAACCTGGATTCAAAACCCAAGGAGAGGATGGTTAAAATGTAATTAATGATGGAAAAACGCTCCTTCCCTGTGGAACCTCTTTTTCCAGGAGCTGAGCTCACCCCTTGCACCTACATGAGCCCTTTCCAGCTGTCCCATCAAAGCAGCACCAGTGGAGAATTTCCAGTTTCCACCCCCAGGAATGCTGATCCCACCCACATCCCCAGCTGGGATGCAGGGAGCTTTCAGGGTGTGTGGTGCTGCCATGGCAAAGTCATTCCCAAAAATATTCTTGGGCACAGGAGTGGGAAAGGAGCTTGAGCAAAGAGCCAAAGCTTGGGGAGTTTGTCTTCCACCTCCTCCACTCAACACAGCACTCAGTGAATTGATTTAATAATATAAAAAAATATCCATCCATACCTCGTTAAATTCAGGATTCAACGTTTTCTTCTTAATCTGTGTCTTGTGCTTGGCCTTTTTTCCCATGTCAGGTTTCAGCCAACTGGGGGCAACAGAAAACAGCTCAAAATTCAAGTGTAAGAACAGTGGGAGTTTATAAGCTTAAAAAGTGAGCTTCTGGGCTGGAAGAGATTTATTTAGAGCCAGTCTCTCTTCCCACCTTCCAGAGGATGTGGGAAAAGTGTGGGGCTGGGGCTGTGCAGCCTGGCTGCAGATCCAGAACTCAATTTAGAGCTGGGATTAATTAGATCACTGATTCAAAAATGTAAAGCCACCATCTTCTGTTTCTGGAAATGGAAAATGCAACAAATAGAGACTGGGAAAGGAACCTGCTCAGCTTCACTGAGCTACAAAACGAGGAGCAGAATATGTTCAACATGAGAGTCACTGAATGAGTTTTAGGGAGAACAGAGGTTTTTTCTGAAGGCAAAGGAAAAAAACAGAAGCAAAACCCCCACCAGGAATGGCTGCAGGGATTTCTCTGTGGCGCAGCTCACATGGCTGAGATAAAAACCCCACAGGATTCCAAGGAGCCATGTGGGTTTATGGGACAGCAAGCAGGGCACGGAGAGACACGGAGCCACCTCTGTCCTGCAGCCAGGGTGGGTCAGAGGTGGAGAGAAGAACTCCCTGTCCTCCAGCTTCCACTGCCCCTGGAGTCTCACCATGCCCTTGGTGAGTCACGGGTGGGAATCCCACTCCCATGGATCCCAGGGAAGTTGGTAGTTGGAAGTTGGTAGTTGGTAGTTGGAAGTTGGACACCAGCCCCAAACCCACCCCTGGTAGTTGGTAGTTGGAAGTTGGTAGTTGGAAGTTGGTAGTTGGTAGTTGGAAGTTGGTAGTTGTTGGAAGTTGGTAGTTGGAAGTTGGACACCAGCCCCAAACCCACCCCACATCCCCCACGTGCCCTCTGCTTGCAGACACAAGGTGATCAGTCAAAGCTTGGACTCCTCAAGTCCTTTCCAGCCTTTAACAACTCTGGGATTCTCCATGAGGCAACCACAGGGATTTGGGCACTGGGGAGTGACAGACCCAAGGGCTGGCTCAACACCACCCACACTGGGGACACCACCAGAGGTTAAGCTCAAGCAGGACCCGCAGGATGACTCCAGTGACACTGGATTTGCCCTGAATTCCCTTCATTGGCTCCAGAGGAAGGAGAGCAGGCGGCTCCAGCCCGGAGCCAGCCCTGGCTCACTCACAGCTTGACAAAGGGATCCGAGTATCCGTTGGCGTCCATGGCCGCCAGGTGCACGCAGCGCACGATGCCCACGATGAGCCCGCCCTGCTGGGTGCTGTACATCAGCGACACCAGGATCTTCCCGCGCTCCTCCACGTCCCCACCGCGATCCACCTGCGGGAGGAGCCGCCAAAAGCGCGTCACGGAGGTGTTTTATGGAAAAAATCCTTTCACTAGGAGCTTTTTCGCCTGAGAAGCTGGCAGGTGTCAGAAATTAAATGCAAACAATGGTTATCTGCTGCTGTGGAATGCAACAGGTGGATCTGTGATTGGTCTCGTGTGGTTGCTTTTAATTAATGGCCAATAACAGTTCAGCTGTCTTGGACTCTCTGGTCGGTCACAAGATTTTATTATCATCCCATTTCTATTCCTTGCTAGCCTTCTGATGAAATCCTTTCTTCTATTCTTTTAGTATAGTTTTAGTATATAATTTTCTTTTAATATAATATATATCATAAAATAATAAATCAGCCTTCTGAAACATGGAGTCAAGATTCTCATCTCTTCCCTCGTCCTGGGACCACTGCAAACACCACCACAGAGGTGGGTGTCAAATGTGGTAATAATATTTCCTTCCTCACACTTCTCCTCTGGCTCATCTGCTTGCCTTAATTTTTCCTTCTCGTAGCCAAGCTTCTGTCAGATCAGAGTGCAGTTTTCAGAGTCAAATTTTCAGTCTTTTTTTTTTGTTTGTTTGAAATTAATTTTTTGCTCTATGAGACAGAGCAGACTGTGTTTTAATTATAATTTATGTCACCTATGTGTGTGTATATATATAATTATTTATTATTTCTTTTTATTGTGGGTTATTATTGCCTATCTGATAATTCCATTCAGAACGAAAGTGCAGCAAACAAAACATTAAGATCAGAGCTGGCTTTGAACATTATATTTTTCTAATTTTTCTCTTTCTCCCTTGGTCTCTTTCAGTTACTTCCTTCCAAAGCCGTCTCTTGTGCCAAGGAACCTCTCTTGCATCAGGAGGGAAAACTCAGCGTGGAGGAAGAGGGATGGGATGGACACCAGGGAATGTGGGATCTCCAGGACAGGGGGACAATGGGGTTGTACACAAGGGATGGTGGAAAGGACGTGGATGGAGCTTGCCCTGCTCCAAGGACTCACCTCCTCCTCGTACAGAGCCATCCCACGGGATGCGCCGGTTGTCCCAGCCCGCTTCGTCTGGGATGGGAAAGGGACAAGGAGAATGCCATGAATGACTGGGAGAGGAACCATCCCACAGCAAAAAAAAAAAAAAAAAACCCTGGGAATTTTTTTGTGGAGATAGCCAAAAACTCCACAACTTTGTTAAAGTTGTAAAGCCGGTGTGTTTATTACAGCGCCAGATGCATGTGGAGATTACTGTCCTTAAAAGACATGTGTACCTCTGGGAGCTTCAGGTCCCTTTTTATCCCCCTCTCAAATACATATGCATACAATTTCACAATAGGTTCACACATATTCATTTTTACGAATGTCTCTGTCTCAGAATGCACACAGCCCACCTCCTGCCCTGAACTCCAAAGTGGGAGAGCCTCAGGAATCTCCATCTTCTCCATCAACCCCCGTCCCAGTGGATTCCATGGGGGACAAAGCAACCTGTCCCCTCCTCCATGGTGGCACCCATCCACAGGGGCTGGCAAAGCCAACAGGAGCAGGCCCTGGAGTCACTTCCCATGGATTCCCACCAGGCTCTTATCTCCTGCCCTTGGGATGTCACATCATCCCAGGCACAGGCGGGAATACAACTCTTAAAGGTGCCAGGGAAGCCAGGCACCTCCAGCCCACCCCTGCATCCCTCAGGTGCCATTTCCAAAGGGAACAGAAGGAATTTTCATGGACACTCACTGGTATTACTCTCTCCAGGCAGATGTTGAAGTTCTTTTTCTGGTTGGCTTTGAGTTTTTTCAAGGCAACTCTGGTTTCTCCAATAAACTCGTTGTGGCCAAATTTGTCCTCATCACACACTGAGATCCTGGAGGGAAGAGGGAAAAGGGAACATCACCAGGCTGGAGCAGTGCCTGACTGCAGAGCCAAACCCATCCCTAGAGGGGCACTGCTGGGGCAGGGGGAAACAAAACAAATCCCCCAAACCCACCCTGGATGTGGATTTCGTCTGACCAAAAGCCATCAACCCTCAAATTTCTATCTTGGCCAAAAAAAATTTAAAAAATAAATCAATATCTTTAATATTTGCTTTGTGATGGGCAAAAAATCAAGAGGTGGAAGTTTTCTGAGGGAGGAAAGAGCCATAAATTTTAAGAGAAGTTTATATGGACTTCTTTTTCTGGGCTATTGTCAAATCAGCAGAGATGCACATCTCTATGATGGTAAAAATCATAGCATAATCAATAATCTACTATTAAATGACAAGGTCAAAATGCCAGTTCTCCTCTCTTCAAACAACCATCCAGATGACCAAAGTCATGTTGATTTTAACCCAAAACTGCATTTCTCACAGCCCTAACCCCCCCTGCACTCCTGGGGGTGGTGCTGTGAGTCAGGACACCCCGAACCCAACCCCGTGGCACCCCTGGGCTCCTGCTGGCCTTGCCTGAGGGTTTTCCTCTGCATGTCCTCGTCGGTGATGCCGTGGTACACCAGGGTCTCGTTCCACACCGGGTTCCGAGTGTTGCGCAGCGTCTTCGTCCTCAGTTTGTTCGACTGTGGGGTCACACAAACACAGGGGAATCGGTGTGACTTCATGGTTTACCCCAGAACCCCGGGTTTCTCCCCTGATGATTCCCTCCCAGGTGCATCCATCACCTCTCCTTTCCCCTCCCAGCACTGTCTGTCAGTCCTGGCATTCCAGAAGGGCATCCAGTGATTGGCAGATTCAAAGGATGCCCTCCACCCCTGGGGACATTGGGCCATCCAGGTGTCTTTTGAACCTTGAGACCTCCCCTCCTGTCCCTGGTTGGTGGCTCCCTACCCCTTCCCTGCCCCTCTCCCCGGGGTTCAAAGGAGCAGCAGCCATGGGCTCAGGGAGTTCTGTTGGAGCTGGTGCTGCATTCAGAGGCCTGTGGGCCAGAATAAAACTCTGGATCCAAACCCTCCATCAGAACTGACTCCTCTTCTTCACCATCACCTTAAAGCTTCTCTGGCAGAGGGAAACCTGAGGAGCAGCCCCTGTTATGGGGGAAGCTCCATCCCAGAACCATCAGAGCTCCTGCAGGCCTGGCCTTGTCCCCACGTGCCCAGCTGCAGCATCCAGCCAGGCAAAAGTGTCTGTGGGGTGAAACACCACACACCCAGCCAGCAAAAAGTGTCTGTGGGGTGAAACACCACACACCCAGCCAGCAAAAAGTGTCTGGGGTGACACACCACACATCCAGCCAGCCAAAAGTGTCTGTGGGGTGAAACACCACACACCCAGCCAGCAAAAAGTGTCTGGGGTGACACACCACACATCCAGCCAGGCTTAAGTGTCTGGGATGAAACACCACACACTCAGCCAACCAAAAGGGTCTCTGGGGTGAAACACCACACACCCAGCCAGCCAAAAGTGTCTGTGGGGTGAAAGACCAACATCCAACCAGCCAAAAGTGTCTCTGGGGTGAAACACCACAGTTGCCACCATTTGGTTCAGCACCAAGGGTCAGACAAGCCAAGGCACATCCTGTTTGCAATATTGGTGATACCAATAGCCCAGGATTCCTCTCTGCCCAAATCCCAGCTCCTGGAAGGGGTGCCCCATCACAGCTGGCACAGGTAAGCTCTCAGGGAGGATCAAGGTGGAATTTTCACAAGCACCAGGGATTTGGTGACATGTGGTGGCCAGAGAGACTGGATTTTGTCACTCCCTGAAGTTTATTCCCTCAAGGAGAGGGGAAAAGGTGCTCAGTGCTCAGGTTGGGGCTCAGGTCACAGCTCTTATGGTCTAAAGGAGGTAACAGTGGGGTATTGAGAAGCTGTCACTTGCTTGTGTGTCTTTCACAACCACACATTCAAAATTTAAACCAAAATAATTACAATAAATATCAGCAAATGAGAGCTGCAGAAATCAAAGCAATTCCCAACATCACACCTGGATTTCCTCAGAACGATACCAATACCCCATGCATAAAGCAAAGCTGTAAAATCAATCCAATGATTTTATTATGGGTTTTCCCCTGGTTTTACTCCTGGTTCCTCTGAGCAAAACTCTGATGCACCCTCTAAGCAAAGAACCAGCACTGCTGGTGATCATTCCTTCCTCAAGATTTGCCCATCCAGATCAGCTCAGCTGGGCTGGGGAGGGAGATTTCCAGGAATTTCCATGATGAAGCCAGAGTTTTTCCCCACAATTCTCTCCCCACATTTCCAACAAGAATGTGCTGCAGCTTTCAAGCAAATGGATAATTCCAACCCTGAGCATAATTAGATTTTTGGGCAGATGTTTTGTGATGCATTAACAGCAATGCCTCCTCTGGAGCTTCCCTCCATCCCTGAGCAGATTCCTGCCTGCAGGATGAGCTGTTCCTCGGGTCTGGGAGAGCATCTGGGAGCATCCTCCCTGTTCAGAGACACCCCCAGGGAAAACAGCAGCGAGCAGAGAAATCAACAGGGAAAATCTGATCTGAGGGGGATTTGAGAAACCTCTGCTCCATCCCCAGCACCAAAGCTGGCAGAGCCTCACCTTGCTGGCTCCGGGCAGGAGGTGCAGCTTCACATAGGGATCAGCCAGGCCATTGGAATCCATTGGTTTTAAGCCCTAAAAAAAGATAATGGAAATATAGGATGTGAATTCTCCTTCAGCAAAGAGAAAAATCTGCCCATGAAAATCGCAAAGAGAAAACGTGTTCAGTGACCCAAGAGCCTCTGCCCTGAGCAGCTGTGGTTGCCAGGATGTGCTGAACCAACCCATCCCAGGAAAAATCAGCACTGTAGAATCACAGGATGGTTTGGGTTGGAAGAGACCTCAAATACCACCAAATTCCACCCCCTGCCACAAGCAGTGACATCTTCCATGATCCCAGGCTGCTCCAAACCCTGTCCAACCCAGCATGGGACACTTCCAATGGGGCAGCCACATCTTCTCTGGGAGGACAGTTCCAGGGCATCACCACTCCCACAGATCTCTTGGATCCACACAAGGAAAAGCCCCCCAGCCCTCCCCAGCCAGGAGCAGCTGTGCCTGGAGCCTCCCAAGGGAGCAGCCTCTGCCAGCAGCCACATGGCTTCCTTCCCATTGCACCAGAGAAACTGGGAGCCAGATGGATTTAAATCAGAGGAAAAAGAGGTGAAAAAGAGGAGCTCTTGCCTTGGCCTTGATGAGGGTGCAGTGCAGGGAGCTGTTGTCCTGGTCGTAGAGCAGGCTGAACTCCAGAGCTCCCAGCGTGGCTGACAGTGAGGGAAGAGGAGGAAACAACCTCGTTAAAACCCCAGCCAATAACTGCATTTAATCATCCCCGATTAGTAATAATTAGAAAGATTTGCGGGTCAAATGTAAAAGCTGTTTAATGCAGTGACACTGTGCCAGCAGCGGCCAAACCGCCGCAAATCCAGGCGGATTCAGGAGCTCTGCACAGCCCAGGGAGAGCAGGGACTGCCCAGGGAGAGCAGGCTGGGGCTCTGGAGCTGACTCCAGGTGAAGGAGGAGTAACCCAACCACCCCTTCCCACAGCAATTCCACCCTGGACCACCCTGAGGAGATGCTCCGGCTTGGGACACCAGCTCCTCCCAAGGCTGGGCTCAGCACCTGGCTCCTGTCTTGGTTCTTTGGAAACCAGTTCACACTCACGCTCCTTCATCCCAGGGATGAAGAGCAGGCATAGAGGGCATCAGTTGCTCCAATCCAAGCACCTGATCCTGACTCCCAGCAGCTCTTCCCACCCAGGATGTTCTACCACACATCCTCCCCCTCAAACCCCCATCCATCATTCCCCAAGGACTTTCCCTGCTGGACACCCACCACCCTCCAATGCGAGTCACACCCACCCAGCAACCTCCTCCAAATCCCACACTTCCCAAAAAACTCCCTCCCTCCCCGGGTACGTACTGCCTTCATCTGAGTCGTAGCTGTTGGCATCCTCCTCCTCCTCCTCTCGGGGCTGCTGCTGCCTCTGTGGAGCCGCAGCTGCGGGCGGGGGCTGGCTGGGGGCAGGGGGCTGCCAGCCCGGCCTGTCCTCCCTGCCGGGGGGCGCAGCCAAGCCCCCTCCCCGCTCCTCCCTGGCAGCTCCACGGGCCGGCTCCGGGGGGCTCGCTGTGGAGAGGGGACCCCGTTAGCCCCCGGCCCGCTGTGCCCCCAGCCCCCCACAGCCAGCCCGGGGTTACCTTGTCTGTCCGGGAAGCGGGCGGGACCCCCGGGACCTGGCCTTGCTGCTGCAGCTGCTGGGGACAGAGGTGGCATCAGCACTTGGGACATCCCCTGGTGGCTTCAGCCCGTGGGGTGCCCCCAGGCACAGAACCTTTGGCCACACTCCCATCCCATCCCATCCCATCCCATCCCATCCCATCCCATCCCATCCCATCCCATCCCACCTGCGGGTGCTGCTGCTGCCGGGGCAGAGCCAGCAGTGGCTGCAGCGGTGGCCGGCGGGGGTGGCCGCTGTCCTTGCACGGAGTTGGTTCTCTTCACACCTGCGAGGACAGGGGACAATCAGCAGAGAGCACCCGCAGAGGGCTCCCGGCGTTGTGTCCCCCCGTCTGTCCGTCCAGGGATGCAGGAGCAGCTCTGCTCTCACCGGGGCTCCGGCTGACGCCGCTCTCAGCGTAGTCCCGGCTGTCGCTGTCCCCAGCGGTGTCCTCGCTGCCGCACGGACCCGGCCGGCCCTCGGCTGCTTTGCGGCTCCCCCGGGTGGCCGCTGTGCCCTCGGTGCCTGCAGGGAGAGGGAGGAAGGAGCAGTGAGGCTGGAAAAGCGAGCTGCCATCCCTGGCCTGGGTGCCAGCAGCAGGGGGATGTCATAGATATCTTTTATGAAAAATCCTTTCTTTAGGATTTTTCCTCCTGAGAAGCTGAGAGGCCTCAGAAACAAAATGTAAACATTGATTATCTGCTGCTGTGGAATCAACAGGTGGATCTTTGATTGGCCCATGTTGGATGTTTGTAATTAATGGCCAATCACAGCCCAGCTGGCTCAGACATAGAACCGAGCCACAATCCTTTGTTACCATTCTTTCTTATTCAATTCTTAGCTAGCCTTCTTATGAAATCCTTTCTTCTATTCTTTTAGTATAGTTTTAATGTAATATATATAATAAAATAATAAATCAAGCCTTCTGAAACATGGAGTCAGATCTTCATCTCTTCCCTCATCCTCAGACCCCTGTGAACATGGTCACAGGGGGACAATGGGTACGGCCACTGCAGCAGCATCTCCCGAGCTGAGCTCCGGGCACTGCGGCAGGAGGGCTCTGCACCATCAAACCTGCACACAGGAAATCCCCAAGGACACGGAAAAACAACGCCTGAGTTATCCATCACCCAATCCTCAGCACCCATCAGACCCCTGATAGCATCCAAGGACACGGAAGAACAACGCCTGAGTTATCCATCACCCGATCCTCAGCACCCATTAGACCCCTGATAGCACCCAAGGACACGGAAGAACAACGCCTGAGTTATCCATCACCCGATCCTCAGCACCCATTAGACCCCTGATAGCACCCAAGGACACGGAAGAACAACGCCTGAGTTATCCATCACCCGATCCTCAGCACCCATCAGACCCCTGATGGTACCACAGCTCCACATTCCTGGGATTCGGCGGGGGGGTGGGAATCCTATTTTCCTTCAGCTGATCATCTCCCATTTATTAAGGAGACAGCCGTGGCAGCTGCCTCTGCCTCTCCCCTCCATCACCCAGCGGTCCCAGTGGATGGATCCATCCCAGCCCGGCGCTCCGGGGTGATGGATGGCGACCCCGCGGACGTGACGGAAAAGGTCCCGGCGCTCACCTGGCTGCTGCTGGAGACGCCAGGGATAAATCTTTGCCGTGACATAAATGGGCTGTTTCTCCTTGGCTGGGCTCTCAGGGTCACCGGGCATGAGGACAAAGCAACAGATTGTGGCGGGGAAAGGAGGAGGGAGAGAGGGAAAAACACCGGGAATGCTGAAGAGCAGGGAGAGGGGGGGAAATGAGCAGCCAGGAGCAGGAGCCCCATGGTGCAGAGAGAGCCGTGCAATAAATAATTTTCCAAGGGAGCTGTAGGAAGATCATGGGCACGGCAGGAGCATGCTGAGCACCGGGAGGGACGTGCGGAGCTGGCAAAGCCTTCCCGACTCCAGGAGCCGTCGGGATTAATAAAAGCTGCCCTTGGGGCTGGGAGGTTTAAGGCACCGGCTAGCGGAGTGATTAAATTGCCTTAATTAAGTGCTTCCCCCAACTGCTGCTGCATGGGAAGAAGAAGATCATCAATTTGGGAAAATCAGAACCTGGGCTAAAGGAAGGGTGAGATGGAGGGAACCATTCCAGACGGGAAGTGTCCCCTCAGTCCCTCTTTGCCTCTTCCAGGGAGCCAAGGAAGAGGAGGATTTGCATCCCACTGTGGGATGGAGGGGACCATTCCAGGTGGGAACTGTCCCCTCAGCCCTTCTTTGCCTCTTCCATGGAGCCAAGGAAGAGGAGAGTTTGCAGTCACTGTGCTGCTCCGGATTTAATTATTGCCCAAATGAGGAGCAGACGGTGTTGGAGGGGAATCAGAGATCCTTATTCCCTTGGCATCCCATGTGGAAGTGTGAAAATGGGGGCTGTTACTCAAAATGAACTCCCAGAGAGAACTTCTCACTCTCCACATCTCCCTGACAGGAGGCATGTGGAGGTCGGGCTCTTCAACCAGGCAAGAAGCAACAGGACAAGAGGAAATGGCTTCAAATTGTGCCTGGGGAGGTTCAGGTCGGATATTAGAGAAAATTGTTTCACTGGAAGGATTGTCCAACCCTGACACAGCTGCCCAAGAGTTCCAAACCCTGTGTGGGGATTTAACAGCAGTGTGGATGTGGCCCTTGGGGACATCAGTCAGTGGTGGCCTTGGCAGTGCTGGAGGAATGGTTGAACTCCATGAGCTTGAGAGTTCTTCCAAACTGAATGATTCCACCACTGGAAGCGCCGGAGGGTGCAAGGAACAACCAGAACAAGCCATTGCTGCACCGTGCACAGCACAAGGCTGGGCTGCTCCATCCCCCACTGACAGGCACAAGCTCCCACAAGCCTCCTCAACTTTCCCTGGGAGGTTTTCCAAGGATTTCTGGTTAAATAACCAGAAAAAAACCCCCAAAACCCATCTGCCCCTCCCAGCAGGACCCACCACCCACAGCGACGGCTCCAGAGCGGCAGCGGCTCAGCCCCGGCATGTGCGGGAGGTGGGGAAGCCCTGGAATAACCCTGGAATAACCCTGGAATAACCCAGACCCCCGAAGGGTGGGCGGCAGCAGCAGCAAGAAGCGATCCTGCTGCAGCATCCCGGGGGAAACTGGGCAGGAAAACGCCTTGGGAGGAGAAGGAGGCAGGGATGGGCTCGGCACAGGGAGGGGACAGAGGCCAGTGCTTACCCTCGGTGTCCTCGGCATCCGCCTGGCCTTGGGGGCACAAACAGAGCGAGAGGGGGTGAAGCTGCGGCCCACACACCCCCAACCCCATCCCGGGATGCCCTGACACTGTTTACCCAGATTTCCCTTTTTCATCCCTATTTTTTTAAGGCTTCCCCATCATCACATCCCAACCCAGGCACTGCCCAAACTCTCAGCTGGGCCCTGATCCCCACCCGGGGCTGCTTCATTCGAGGATGTCCTGTGACCCCATCTGTTGCAGACATCTTTTCATTAAAAATCTTTCCTTAGGATTTTTCTTCCTAAGAAGCTGAGAGGCCTCAGAAACAAAATGTAAACAATGGTTATCTGCTGCTGTGGAATGCAACAGGTGGATCTGTGATTGGTCTCATGTGGATGTTTGGAATTAATTGCTAATCACAGCACAGCTGGCTCTCTGTCTGAGCCACAGACCTTTGTTATTCATTCCATTCTATTCTTAGCTTAGCTAGCCTTCTGAGATGAAACCTTTTCTTTTTCTTTTAGTGTAGTTTTAATGTAATATATATCATAAAATAATAAATCAAGCCTTCTGAAATATGGAGTCAAATTCTCATCTCTTCCCTCAACCGGAGACCCCTGTGACCACCATCACACCCACCCACCCCCACCTGGATAAAACCTGGATCAAACACCTCCAGCTGCACTGCCACCCGCTTTAGGACACAGGCAGCAGCCACACGGCTGCTCTGGATGCTTTTCCCCCATAATTTTCCCTTGCTGAGGATGGGAAGGAGCTCAGAGCCTTGCTGGCAGTGCTGGGGGGCAGCCCCTGCTGTCACCTACCTCGGGTGGGAGCCCGGGAGGGGAGTTTGGGGTCCGGGGCGGGCGGCTCGGCCGGGCGGGGCTCGCTCGGGGTCTGGGGTCCCTTCTTGCTGATGGGCATCGGCTGTGGCAGCATCTGCTTGGGCAAACCCTTGAAGAACCAGGCACCGGAGCGTTTCCACACCTGTGGGAGCAGGGTCAGGCCTCTCAGGGCTTCACGCCACCGTGGTCCTCCTCCAGCGACCCCACACCCCCACCCTGCAGCCCATCCCGCTAATTAATTAATCAATTAACTCCTCGGCTCATGCTGCAGCAGCCAATCTTTGCCCACGATAGCTCCTTGGAGCCCCAAAGCTCTGTTTTCATGAAATAAAACATCATTTTGTGTAGAAAACAAAACCATCCTGTAAGAACCATGCTCAAACAGCTGCTGGGTGAAACTGGAGGCCCCTGGGAGGTTGAGTCGGGCCTGTCCTGGAGGTGTGGGGTGGGACAGAGGGGACAGCAGGGACAGAGGGGACAGGGCCACACGCACCTCCCGCTGCTCGCTGCAGATCTTGCAGAGCCAGATGGCCTGGGGCCTGTTGTTGGTGGTCTGCACCCCGCACTTGGTGCACACATTCTGTGGGCAAAACAAAGATCTGAGTGACACCGGTGCCACCAAAATGTCCCTGACACCAGTGCCACCAAAATGTCCCCAACACCAGCAAGGAGAGCTCTGCCTGCACAACCGCCAGCGAGCTATGGAAATGGGCACCCAAAATCTGCTGTGCCCCCGGGCTGGGGGGGTTTGTGGGGTTTGGAGGGGGTGTCTCACCTTTGAGGGGGGGGTCTCACCTTCTTGCAGTCCTCGCAGATGACACAGGCAGAGCCCCTTGTCCCCAGCTGCTCCCCGCAGAGGATGCAGCGGTTGACGCCGTCCCCCAGCACGCTGCGGCGCATGTCCTCCAGCCGGGTCATCAGGCGCCTGCAGAGGGCACAGGGATGGCAGGAAGGGCACAGGGATGTCAGGAAGGGCACAGGGAATGCCAGAAAGGGCACAGGGAATGCCAGGAAAAGGCGGCAGGCCCTGCTTCCCAGGGCTGGCCGCTGCCTTGGGTCTGGATGTTCCCTTTCCAGGTGTCGCTCCCCACGGAGCCTCTCCCTTTCCAGCTATAGGACAAAAGCACATCCCAGTGGGAAAGAAGATTCCAACAGGTTTATATGGAACAATATTGACTTCCAGGGAGCTCCATGGACATGGAAAATCCATCCAAGGCAGCAGCTTTGCATGGAATAACTTGTCCCTAAATGGAAACCTTTCCACCCAGTCCCATGAAAAGCTGAAGGAGGAGATCCTGGAAGGGCTCTAATGAGGACTGCATTTTAATCAATTAATTTTCTTATTATTTGAGGAAAAAATGCTGCATATATTTGATGGCAATTCTTGCAGGTGAAATGAAAGCCCACTGGAGATCAGGCTGTGAAAACACACCTGGTTCCTGCAAAGATAAAAAAAAAAAACGAAAAACCAAAACAAGTTGAGGAAGTTTTGTAAAGGCAGCATTGGCTGAAGGAGTTTGGGAAGCAGGAAGGAGCTGCCGGGAGCTGGCGTCGGCGTCGTGCGCTCAGCTAACCCAGAATCCTGGCCCTAAAAATAGCACAGCAAGGGAAAAAAAGCTGCATTATTTATGTCATTCAGTGAGGAAGGAACAGAGAAAGGGAGGAGGAGACCCAAGCCCACCGGAGGGAGCAGCCCCCCGTGGCAGCCTGACCCAAATCCGACGGAGCCGCGGCGGAAGAAAATCGGCGGGTGTGGAAAAGGGGTGACAGACATCCCACCAGGGGTGACACCTTCACATTTGTGGTGACTCGGCTGCCAGGGCCTCTGAAATGCTCATAAACCATCCACAGGTTCCCTGCACACAAAAATAGCTCTGGGGTTGGGGTCGGACAGCCAGAATTCCATGAGGTCCACTGGGAAAAGTTGGATAAAGGAACAGCAGCATGAGGAGGGGAAATTGCCTGAGCATGGAATGGTTTTGGTTTGGAGGAAGCTTAAAATCATCCAGTTCCAGCCCTGCCATGGGCAGGGACACCTCCCACTAGACCAGGGTGTTCCAGGGATGGGAAACCTGTGCCAGGGCCTCACCACCCTCCTAGGGAGGAATTTTTCCCCAAAATGAACTATTTTAGGATGTGCAGCCCATCACAGCCCAAAAATCCTCGCTGCAGCCAACAGGAGCATCTCAAAGCCACCAAGCCCAGCCACACTCAGGGATGTGGACCCATAATTCCACAAATTATCCAAGCAAAGCCACGTTAACACCTCAGCTCTGCCAGAACCCAGCCAGGAGTCTCCCACTGCTCCCCACGCAGGGGCTGATCCCGCTGGGCTCCTGCCACTTCCAGATGAACCTGCAGCCTGTTCCCAGCTGGAAGCTGGGCTGGGTGGGCAGCAGCAGAGCCAGACAGAGCCAGCAGTGGGGACAAGGCTCTGTTTTCACAGCTCTGGTGTCAGCAGACAGCAGATGGGAGAGTTCACAAGTTCCTGCCAGCGCCAGGAGCACGGAGGTTGGAAATGCAGCAACCGCGGTTCTCATCCTGGTGCTGACAAACAGCACCCTCAGAACCACAGACAGGGGGTTTGTGCTTTCCCACTTCAGCTCCCTTCCAGCCTGACTCCCTGCTCCAGGGTGGGATGGGGCTGGAGCAACCCCTGCCCATGGAGTGAGAGGAGATTTTGGATCCTCCCAACCCAAACCATTCTGGGGTTTGCTTGAGAGGTGCCGTGGTCCATCCCTGCCCTTCACATCCATAGGTGGTTCCTCCCTAGAGAATAACCCAGCCCTGGAGCCACCATCCACCCCTGGTGCCTTCCCAAGCTCCAGAGCCTGTGGCAAACACAGAAATCCCAGAGACTCCAGCAGAGCTGCATCACCCCACAAACACCCAGCCAGCAATTCCAATTAAAAACTGGATCCTGGCTGTTGCCCAAGTGTTATTTAAAGCCATTAACCCCAGCCCACATCCCATGGAGTGCATGATCCCCACGACAGCCAGCTTTTATCATCCCCCACCTCACCAAGGGGAACATTTTGGGGGAAAAAGCCTCTCTTTTATTCATGAAAAACCCCAAATCCCCTGCAGTTCCTCCTGCTGAGCTGCAGGAGCTCCAAGCAAAGCAGCTTCCAGTTGGAAATCTGCAAGCCCAAACAAACTTATTATAGAAACTGGAACAAATGGCACAATCAAAGGGAGGGAGGAAAAAAAGCAAAAAAGAGGAAAAAGCCTTTGCATTTCAAGAGATTCATTATTTAGCTGCAAAAATCTCTCCCAGGCTCTCATTTACCACGAGCTGCTCCTTAAGTGGGGTTTTTGAACCACTGGAAGAGCTCAGCAGCCAGGACACACCTGTGGCACCACTTGCAAGCCAAGTACATTTCCCTAATTAAAACATCCATTCAAGAGGGAGAAATTGGGCTTTTTTTTTTTTTTTTTTTTATTTTCCCCATGACTCAAACGCTGCTGGGAGAGAACTGTAGAAAAAGTTCAATTTAAAGTCCTGGTGTGAACCAGGCAGGAAGGAAAGGGGGGGTTGTGCCCAGACCCCTGGGCTGAGAAGCTCCTGATAAAGGCAACAACTGGGAGGAAAAAAAGCCCAGGTTTGCTTCCAGTTCCATCCTGCACCTCCAGAGATCCAAATCCATCCCATTCTCCCATTAATAAGAAAGGGAAGCCCTGCCCTCACCAGGAATGAGATTTCTGCCTTCCCAAAAGCTTTTCTCTCCACTGGAGATCATTTCCTCCTCGTTTTTATTGTTCCAAATCAGCCTCCAGCTCATCCCTCTGCCCTCCACGGCTCCAGCAGCATCTTCCTTCTCATTATCTGCACTTCAAAAAGCAGGAAATATCCTTCCAATTGTTAAAATAGGGGGGAAAAATCTGGGAGTGGAGTAATTGGAGCTGGTGGCAGGGAGCTGGCTCAGCCCAGCCCAGGGATGGAAGAGATCCCTCACCTGCCAGGGAAATAGGGATTACAGGGATTGGGCACTGATAAGAGAGAGATAGGAGCAGTTTATCAGCACTGAAACAGGGTGATGGAAATCAGCCCAGTCCCAGGAATGTGGTTTGGAATGGGGAAGGTGAGCACTGAGGGACATCCCTGGGTGTTCCTCCCCCATTCCAGGGCCCTGGAGCAGGCAGGGAAGGGCCCAGGGGCACATCCACACATTCCCCATGGGATATGGCAGGAAAAGGATCCCACAGGGATGAGGGATTGCCTTAGGCTGGGCTCAGCACTGGGTGGGACAGAGCCCATGGTGGCTTTGGCAGAGCTGCGTTCCATGATTCTCAAAGTCTTTTCCAACCTAAATGATGATCCCATGGAACTCTCAGCACTGCAGCAGGAGAAGAGGGATGGGAAAAGGGGACAGAGTGACCAGAATGGAGCACTGATGATCCCAGGAAATGAGGCTTAACAACAGAGCAGGAGTTTGCTGCGTTTAAATATTCATCAGCCCTGCAGAAATGAATGGCCAGGATGTCCTTAATGGGCTTTAAATTGTGGCAGGGAGGACTTTTAATGCAGCAAAAAGGGTGGGAGAAGGACCTGATCCACGAGGGAGGACCTGATCCAGGCCACCACAATCCACGTGCTCCTCAGTGCCGTGCAGGAGGCAGCAGGGATGGGCTCAGCCACCACATCCATGGCGAAAAAATTCCAGAGAAGCACAAAGGAGGTCACCAAGAGCCTCCAGAATGAAGCCCAGTGTCATCTCCACAGGGAAATCGTGTGCCTTAAAGGGATGAATATTAAATTAAAGCTCATTTTTCCTGGTGGAAAAGGGACAAGAAAAGCAGCCAAGCTCCAGATTAAGGGAAACATAATTAAAATTGGGATGAGAAATGAGAAGCAATTTTCCTCCCCTCCAAGTGGGCAGGGAGCTAAAGGTAAAGCACCACTGGGGTTTTTCCAAGTATCCCATCCCATGCTCATCCAGGTGCTTGCTGAATGTGCAGTCTTGGAAATAAGAGAGGAGGGGTTTTCTGGAGAGGAAAGCTCAACCAAAACCCCACAAAATCTCAAGCAGCACAAGCTGTCCCCTGGTCACGACTGAACCTCATCTCCTGCAGAAATTGGCATCCCAGGAGATGCTCCCAGCTGTCTCCAGTAACCCCCTGCCCTGCCTTAAGCCTGAATTTTATCTCTGTGCTGTCTGCACACAGGGATGAAGATCCCAGGCTGTGGTCCCCAGACAGCTTCCCTGCCACTGAGGTTAATGATTTAATCCCCAGGGACTCCCATCTGCTCCTGCATTATCCCTGTGTCATCCCAGCCATGAGCAGCCGAATTAAATTAAAATCCAATCCTGCTGCAGAGCTGCTCCTCTTGGAGCAAAGGTGGCACCCAGGGGGACACAGCCAGGCCACTGCACTTTGAGAGGGGACCACAGGGCCAGAGCCAGGAGCCAGCTGACAATTTCCACCCTGGGATGGTTTCAGATCTTCCCCTCAATGCCAGGAGCTGCTGGAGCTCATTAGGCAGCAGAGCAGCCTGGCTGGGTTATTGATGGCCCCCAATTAGAGATGCAGAACGGAGTCAATTAGTGCCTGCAGGTGCTCCTGTGGCAGCTGGAAAACAGGATCCTCATGGATTGCAGCTGGAATGGCACCACTGTCCCCAGAGTGTCACCAGAGCCACCACAGAGACCCCCGAGCGCAGAGCGACACGGGGCAGCAACAGATCCATCCCTGCCCATGTGGATGATCCCTTTTCCCTAAAAACTTCCAGCCCTGTGTCCCTGATCCCAAAGGATGATCCTGATCACCCAGCAGCTCCAGCCCCTGCTGTGTCACGTTCAGGATGATTCCAGCTCCTCTCGTCCTTCTCTGCACCACGAGACACAAAAAAATCCCCCCCACACCAAGTGTCCCTGTCCTCCAGGCCTCATCAGCACCCAGCTCACGTATCCCACAGGATCCAGCCACCCTCAGAGCTAAAAATACTCCTTTCACAGGATTAATCTGAGCTGGGTTTGACACCAAGTCCAATTCCACAAACAACAGCTCGACGAGAGGCATCGATTTGTTCACAAGACAAGGGGCTGGTGGGGTGGAGGATGCAGGAGATGGAGGGCAAAAAAATTGGGGAGGATTTGAGGCATGAGGAGGTTGATTCACAGCCCTGGTTGTGGGAGTCAGGATTCCTCATGGATTGGGTGTAAGGCTCAAATGAATCCCTCAAACACCTCCACTTATTGAGGGAACTCCAAGTATTCACCACATATTCCCCATTTGGAATCTCACTCCATGTGAGCTATTCCTAATATTAACCAAAAGCGGTGTTTTCATGGAATAATGGAATGGTTTGGGTTGGAAAGGACCCCCTGCCACGGGCAAGGACACCTTCCACTATCCCAGGTTGCTCCAACACAACCTTGGACACTTCCAGGAATGGGGCAGCCACAGCTTCTCTGGGCGAGTTTTAATGGATTTATTTTTCCCTTTACAGGACTAGAAAAACCCCAGAAAATCCCAGGAAATCAGGCTTTCCATGAGCAGCTCCCTAAAGCAGCCTGGCCAAGCGAGGGCCAGCCAGCACCGCTGCCTCCCTGCCAGAGGCCAGCCTGGATTATTCTGTAATAGAAGGAGCTATCCTGGATAAGGGATGATTCCTGACTCCCTGCGAGGCTGATCCAGCCACTGTCCCACATTCCCGGGGCTGAACATCCTACAGAGCTCTTGTTGTGCAAGCCAACAAACACAAAGGGGCTGGCAGGGCTCCCGCTACGCCTCCTCCTCCTCCTCCTCCTCCTCCTCGCAGGAGGGGAATCAGCTGCACATCCGCCAGAATTCCCGGCTCCAGCCCCTCCGCCCGGCTTTTCATGAATGAGGATGAGCAAACCTCCGCCAGCTCGGCAAAGGGAAGAGTTGGAAAAACAGCTGCACCAAATAAATCTCTCCCCGAGATGATTTGCGGCTCATCCAAGGAGCATCGCGTGTTGGGAAGGAGTTCTTAGCCGGCTGCAAAAAGGGAAACGCCGGGGAGAGCTGGTTGTGAGCTCTTGTGGGGTGTGAATCACCATCAATGAGAGAGAGAGAGCCGCTCTCACCTGGCTTCTGCCAAAAAAGTGAGGTGGGAAGTGATGCCAAGCCCCGGGGGCACCTCCAGCCCGAGGGAGCGGCGCATCCATGGGGCAGGAGCCGAGCCCAGGTAGGCAGAATTGCCCCTGGAGAGGCAAAACCTTCCCAGGATGTCCAAATCCTAACATTTCTGAAAACGAGGAAATAAATCCAGCACTTCTCCACAGCCAGAGCATCCCAATATTTAAGGGGCAGCAAACTGTCCCTGAGCTGTGGGAGGGAATTTGGCACTTCCCAAAGCAGAGGGGAGTGTGGCTCCTGCCTAGGGCTGAGGGTTTTCCCTGCTAGGAAAAAAAATAGAATAGGACCAGTGGATGCTTAAACGCAGCGAGAAGAAACTGCTCCTCTGTCAGGAAAACAGGATTGTGGAGATTCCAATGGGATCATGGAGATCCTCTCTGGAAAACCATTCCCAGCAGAGGAAGAGGATGGATGGGGATGGATACCTCAGCCTTAGTTTGTTTCATCTGGCAGAAAAGGAAACACGGGCACTTCCCACTCTGTGCATGGACACCCGGAATGCCCCTGGTGGAAAATGAGGTACCAGAAGCTCTGGGGACCCCAGGACCCAGAAGAGAAAAATCCCAGAAGAGAAAAATCCCAGAAAATCCTAGAAAATCCCAGAAAATCAGGCTTTCCATGAGCAGCTCCCTAAAGCAGCCTGGCCAGCTGAGTGCCCCCATCACTGCTGCCTCCCTGCCAGAGGCCAGCCTGGCAAACCTGAGCATCACAGCCCTGGGCATCACTCAGCCCTCCTGAGCCTCACACAGCTCCTTCCAGAGCGGGATTAACCCCAAAGATGGATCCATCACCCCTCCAACAGCATTCCCAAAACTCAAACTCCTCCAAGCTCTGGCTCAGCACTGGACAAGCAGTGAGCTGCTAGCAGTGATCCCTTTTCACTGATAAAAAATCTCAGTGATCCCTGGGATGAGAGCAGCAGGCTGCAGCCCCCCGAGGCATCCGGAGCCGCTCCTTCCCTGCCCGGTTCCTCCTGGCCAGAGCCCAAAATCCCCCGCAGGCTCCTTCCAGGAGAGGCTCCGCAGTGCAGAGGCTGCTGCCCAGGAAAGCAGCCAAGCAGAGCCTCCTGCACGGCCTCGGGGTCCCTGTGTCCCCGCCGTGTCCCTCCCGGGGTGTCACCAGCCCGCCCTACCCGATGCGCTCCTGCTCCATCTCCTCCATCTTCTCGGCGCGGGCGATCACGCGGTTGATGATTTCCTTCTCCTCGTCCGTCAGCTCCTCGCCCTTGCGCTGCCGCTCGGGCTGGGCCGCCCATCCCGCCGGGAGCCTGCGGGGACAGCGGGGACAGGGCTCCAGCCACGGATCCATCCCCACCCCTGGCTGTGCCCAGGCACCGAAACACAAACCCAGCCCAGCTCCACATCCTGCAGACCCAGCTCATCTCCCATCCTCCAAACCCAGCCCAGTTCCCCATCCTCCAAACCCCAAACCCACCTCCCCATCCTCCAGACCCCAAACCCAGCCCAGCTCCCCATCCTGCAGACCCAGCTCACTTTCCATCCTCCAAACCCAGCCCAGCTCCTCATCCTCTAAACTTAGCTCATCTCCCATCCTCCAAACCCAGCTCACTTCCCATCCTCCAAACCCCAAATCCACCTCCCCATCCTCTAAACTCAGCTCATCTCCCATCCTCCAAACCCAGCCCAGTTCCCCATCCTCCAAACCCCAAATCCACCTCCCCATCCTCCAGACCCCAAACCCAGCCCAGCTCCCCATCCTGCAGACCCAGCTCACTTTCCATCCTCCAAACCCAGCCCAGCTCCCCATCCTCCAAACCCCAAACCCCAAACCCACCTCCCCATCCCCAGCCCAGCTCCCCATCCTCTAAACTCAGCTCATCCCTTCATCCTCCAAACCCCAAAATCAGCCCACCTCTCCATCCTCCAAACCCAGGGAAACTTCCTCATCCTCCAAACCCAGCCCGCCTCCCCATCCTCCAAAATCAGCTCATGTCTCCATCCTCCAGATCCCAAACCCAGCCCAGCTCCCATTCTCCAAACCCCAAACCCAGCTCACCTCCCCATCCTCCAAACCCAGCCCACCTCTCCACTCTCCAAATCCCAAAATCAGCCTATCTCCCCATCCTCCAAACCCCAAACCCAGCCTGCCTCCCCATCCTCCAAACCCTAAAATCAGCTCACTTCCCCATCCTCCAAATCCCAAACCCAGCCCACCTCCCCATCCTCCAGATCCCATCCAGCCTGCAACGAGTCCCCACCCACAGCTGGGAGCTCTGATCTCCATTTTTAGGGGGTTTCATATGGAAATGTTGGTTTCATACAGAGGGAAAACTCCTTTTCAGAGTCATTCCCATTATTTCCACATTTCCTTTGGAGCACCAGATCTGCCTGGCAGCCACGGGACCAGGGTGGTGGTGCAGGAGTGGGTGGCTTTTTCTTGGGAACATTTCTCCCAACATGGGAGTGTTTGTCCCTCTAACACCATTCCCAAAGATCCTCTCTCCCAGCCTGGGTGTCAGGCAGTGCTAACCTGGTGACAGGGTAACGTCTGCCACTCAGGGGTGCAAAAGGCAAACATTCCTCACCCTCCTGCTCATCCACAGACATTTCCTGGCTCTTTTCCCCTCTGGATTAACAGACCCACATGGCCTTGAGCCTTAAGTTCATTAAAATCCCTTAAAAGTGCGACACTTCCCCAACTTAATTTTTTTTTGCATCCAAACACAGTTTTTTCCTGACCATCAAAGTAGTAGGAAAAGAGGAATAAGTGAAAAAGAAAAGATACTTACTGCTCCTTCTCACTGCTGGGAAGCACAGGGAAGGAGAGGGAATAAGGATTATGTGAGAGCAGGAATGAGCAGAGCCCAGCCAGTGACACCTCAGGGTGACAGTCCCCAACTCCTGGTCCCTCCCCATGGAGCCCCAATGTCCCCAAAGAGCAATTCCAAACCTCTAGGCACCAAACCCAGCCCTCATCCTGCTCCAGAGTGGATGTGGCATCACCTTGCAGGGTGCCAGGACAGAGGGACAGCTCCATGTCCCTGCACACCCCGGCTCTGTCCCCTCCACCTCGCTCAGTGTCACAGATATCTTTTGTGAAAAATCCTTTCTTTAGGATTTTTCCCCCTGAGAAGCTGAGAGGCCTCAGGAACAAAATGTAAACAATGGTTATCTGCTGCTGTGGAATGCAACAGGTGCATCTGTGATTGGTCTCATGTGGTTGTTTCTAATTAATGGCCAATCACAATCAGAGAGTCTGAGCCACAGCCTTTGTTATCATTCTTGGCTATTCTATTCTTAGCCAGCCTTCTGATGAAATCCTTTCTTCTATTCTTTTAGTATAGTTTTAATACAATGTATATGATAAAATAATAAATCAAGCCTTCTGAAACTTGGAGTCAGATCCTCATCTCTTCCCTCATCCTCAGACCCCTGTGGACACCATCACAGCTCAGGGCGTTGAGGAGCAAACCAGCAAAACGTCCCCATGCAGCAGCCCTGAACCAACTCCTGGTGTCCCCACCGGGAGAATTGATGTCCCCACCCTCGCTGGGGGTGTCCCTGTGCCCTGCTGTCACCTGGCTCGGAGGGACATGGTCCTGTCACTGGGGCACATCCACCGGTCAGAGGAGCCGCCCAGCACCGCGTCGGTCATCGCCGGCCACACCAGAGCCTGGGGACACCAGTGCCCTGCTGGCTGTCACCAACCTGGCACAGCAGGGACTTCAGCCACTCTGCTCCCAGGGGCCAGTGAGGAAGTGGAGCTCCCAGCCAGGCTGTAGGGAAAAACAACCAAAAAAATCCTTAAAAATCACGCTGGGAAAGGTTTTGTTTGTGGGATTATAAGAGGGTTTGGAGCAGGAATGTCACTTGAGTCTGGGTATTCAGAGCTGCCAGTCACCTCCTTCCCATGAGGGCAGCACAGCCTGGATGTAATTAATGAATCCCCAACCTCACATTAATTATGAGGCTTCAGAGCCAGGAGGGAAGAGGGGGATCCGTTCCAGAGAAACAGCTGCGAACAAGGAAACTCTCCCCCAGATTCCAGCATTCCACACTGTCCTTTCCCACACCACCCTCTGGAAAATAAAACTACCTTTTTTTCCCTCTGAAAGAAAAAAAAAATAAACACCTCCTCCTTTCCCATTTTGGTTTAGTGAAGTTTTTGCCAAGTGGATCCAGGAGGGAAAACACAGCACCAGGACTCAAACAGGAGGGTCTGTCCAATCCTCTCCAAAGGTTGATCCAGCGGGGGTTCTTCAAACCCTCCTCCTTAAAATCCCAACGGATGTCAAATCCACAGCCTGATTGTTGCTTTATTCCCATTTTTGGAGGGGTTTTGCCCCTCCACCCACTGCTCCTACTCACTGCAGAGGGATGGGGATGGATGGATCCATTCACCCATCAGCTCTTCTGAGGGAAAACCAGGGGTTCGATAGATTTGCCTGCAAGCAGAGCTAAAAAATTCACAAAAACCCCTCTGCAGAGTCCAGCCATGGATAATGAGGCAGCTCCCAGCCCATGGATCATTCACCTTCCCATCCTGCTGCCCTGGGATGATGCTGCCTTGGATTCCTCCCTGCCTGGAAGGGACCTCTCAGTTCCCTTCAGTTCTCCAGCATCCCAGCAGGACCAGAGCTCTGCCCAAACTGGTAAATGAACCTTTGTAGGGCACAAAGCAGCTCCAGCAAAACTCCAGCAGAGAAATTGGGGAGATTATACCAAGGAAATGATGGAAAACAGAAGCTTGCAAAAGTGTCCCAGCTCCAAGCCAGGAAAAAACACCCAACTTTCCCAAAAAATAAAAAGGGAAAAAACACTCTGCAGGGTTTCTCATCACTCCCTGAGGAGTTGTGGAGGCTTGAGGCTCACCTTGGGCTCTATGGAAAACTTGGGGATGCAAAAAAGTATTTTTGGAAAAGCAGGAGAAGCAAAGCACGTGGGTAATTAGTGCTCTGCTGGTTCACACAGCGACTGTTCCCGTGCCAAAGCAGGAGGCTCCAATTAACAAGGTCACTTAACGAAGGAAATTGTTCATTTAAGTCCCCCCCACCACCTCCACAACCCGCACTGCAGCACAGAATTCCTGCTGGGAATGAAACATCCCAGGGTGGGCAGAGATTGAACGGGGAGCAGGGGCAGTGCCACGGTGCCACCACCCATTTTTGGGGAGATGTAGGAGGGAAAGGGGAACTGTCCCGTTTTTGGGGAGATATAGGAGGGAAGGAACTGTCCTGTTTTTGGGGAGATGCAGGTGGGAAAGGGGAACTGTTCCATTTTTTGGGGAAATGCAGGTGGGAAGGGACTGTCCCTTTTTTGGGGAAATGCAGTTGGGAAGGGACTGTCCCGTTTTTGGGGAGATGCAGGTGGAAAGGGGGAACTGTTCCATTTTTGGGGAGAAGTAGGTGGGAAAGAGGGACTGTCCCTTTTTTGGGGAAATGCAGGTGGGAAGGGACTGTCCCATTTTTGGGGAGATACAGGAGGGAAAGGACTGTCTCATTTTTGGGGAGATGCAGGTGGGAAAGGGACTGTCCTGTTTTTGGGGAGATGCAGTTGATAAGGAACTGTCCCGTTTTTGGGGAGATACAGGTGGGAAAAGGGAACTGTCCCGTTTTTGGGGAGATGCAGGTGGGAAAGAGGGACTATCCCATTTTTGGGGAGATGCAGGTGGGAAGGGACTGTCCCTTTTTGAGGAGATGCAGGTGGGAAAAGGGAACTGTCCCATTTTTGGGGAGATGCAGGTGGGAAAAGGGAACTGTCCCGTTTTTGGGGAGATGCAGGTGGGAAAGGGGAACTGTCCCATTTTTGGGGAGATGAAAGAGGGAAAGGGGAACTGTCCTGTTTTTGGGGAGATGCAGGTGGGAAAGGGGAACTCCCATTTTTGGGGAGATGCAGGAGGGAAAGGGGAACTGTTCCATTTTTTGGGGAGATGCAGGTGGAAAAGAGGGACTGTCCCATTTTTGGGGAGATTCAAGTAGGAAAGGGGAACTGTCCCAAGGTCACACAGGGCAGGAATGTCCACCCCAACCCTACAACTGGGGAAAAGAGTGGGAAAATCCCTGTTTTTTCCTAGCCAAGAGGGATCAGGAAGGAAAGCTCTTTTGCCCAACTGGAACTTTGTGCTAATAAGAGCGAGGCCAGGAGCGTTCTGTTCTGCTTTTGCTGCTCCTGGAGGAATACACAATCCCTTTCTCCACCTATAAATAATAGATTTGGAAAAATCTACTTTGCATTACTTCCAGCAACTACCCCCACTTGCCCTAATGCTTCTTCCAGCATTTTTAGCACATGGGAAAGAACAAAACAACAGCTCAGGGTGGCTCTTCCCTCCCCTCTGCCAGGTCCTGGCTCCCGAGCAGCAGGATGTGGCCATCCAAGCTGGGATCGATGGGATGCAGCAGCATTTCCTTAATGAAATGGAAATATCCCAAACCTAGCAGGGTGCCAAGACCTTCCAGGGTTTGGCTGACCCCAAAGGGTCCCAGATCTGCTGCTCTGGTGTCGGAGGGGATGGGAGGAGCTGCCTCACCCCGAGGTTTTCCGAGGGATGCTGGCGGCTCCCGCCGGCGCCAGCGTGGCACGTCCTGGGCAGAGCCAGGAATAGCAGTGAGGTCTTAATTTCTGGCCTTAGGAAGGGCCACATGACTCCAATCATGCAGCTCCATTGCTGCTGTGTGACAGAGCCCCCGGACTTGGTCATGCTTTAATAAAAGGATTGAATGGATCCCTCTCACGGCCAGGCCCACCTCCAGCACCCAAAACCTGGCAGGTGCAGTGCCAGGAGCCAGCAGGTGCCATTCACCCTCCAGCAGCTGTGGGAGGGCTGGGAAGGCAGTGGGATGTCCATGGAATGAGCCCATCCCACCCCACAGCTGGACACCTGCAGGGAGCCCAGCACAAAGAGCTGCCCCAAGGAGCCACCTGGGAATGCCAAACCAGGGGGGAAGAGAGGAAATCCCATCGTTTCCAAGCTGCCAGGGTGAGGGTGAGGTTTTTGCAGCGAGCTCCACGCTTGCCAGCCGATGCCTGCAGAGATTGTCTCCAGCAGCAGACACTGACACAGGCAACCTATTTCTCCCTCCAGCCTCCTGAGCTCTGCAATGCAGCTTTCTTAAATATTGAATAAGTCTGCTGCTCTCACCACCTGCCAGTGCCAATGATGAGGTAATTTTTCCATTGACAAAGCCTGATGTGATTAATCCGGGTGGAAAAATGCAGATTTTGGGCATCATCCACTCACCTGGAACACGGAGCAGCAGCCAGACCCCAACCAACCAACCCAAGCTGCTGCTCTGGTGCCAGGTGGGAGATTATTTGGTGTCCTCAGCAAGCAGGAGGTTTGGAAGTGGAATGGATCCAAACTGATTCTCTGTTGGGATGGTTGGGTTTGCACGTTGGTGCCAGAGTGGGTTTATGCTCCACAGCTGGAGCCAGGGATGGAAAAATAGGGGATGAGGATGGAATTGCCTGATGGGGCTCATTTTGGGGTGACAAGGACCCCCCCAGATGAGCAGGGTGAGGAGCAAATGCCAAAGCTGGAATTGTCTCCTCACCACTCAGGGCACACATCCCGAAACACCAAGCTGGGCTGGAAACATTTCTCAGCTCCTGGGGACATTTCCAGCCATCTCCCGACCCCATCAGCACCAGATCCTGCCCTGCTCCATGCCTGGCACCCAGGAAGGGCTGCAAACCACAGGGAATTCCAAATCCTGCCCAGACACCTGGCACAGACACCACACCCCACACCCAGGCTCGTCCCTTCCCAGGAAAAGGCCTTTGCCCACTGCCCACCCCACCCCATTCCCTGTGGAACACCCTCATGGCCATAGGGACAGCAGCAGGTCCTCACTGTCCTCTGGCTCCAGGCAGGATTTGGCACTGCTGGATTTACCTGCAGAGGAGGGGAAAATGGAAAATATTCCCCAAAATACCTGCAGGAGCAGCTGTGGAACACTGCAGGATGATCAGCAGGTCACAGGGAGGAGCAGGAGGGCAGCCCAGCCCCGGAGGGTCCCAAACTCCCTCAAACCCCAACATTCCATTGGTCTCAACCCATGTGCGAATTCTTTCAGAAAGTTTGGGCAAAACTGGGCAAGTGCCCAGGGGATGGTGCCCAGGGGATGGTGCCCAGGGAGCAGCCCAAGGTCCAGGCTCTGCTGTGAAAGCAGCAGGGAGGGAGGGAGGCAGAGCTCAGCTGGCTGGAGCTGCTGGGGCTGGAGCTCCTCCCAGACACCTGGGCAAGGGACAGGACAGTCCCAGAGGTGTCACAGCCGTGGCAGCACACCCCGTGTGTCCCCACATCCTCCAACAGCCTCGGGGTGGGACCAGACCCTGACTGCCCCACGGGAGCTGAGGGGTCCTGGGGATGCAGCTTTTGGGAAAGACCCAGAGCCAGCAGCCCTGGGGTCACCTCATCCTTCAGCTCCACACCAAACCCTTGCAGGGAACAGCAGCTCCACAACTCCCCTGCTCAGTGTGGTGCTAATTAGTTAATTAAAGCTCAGCGTGACAGCCTCAGTCCACAGGTGACAGTGAGAGGGCAGAGGCAGGAAAAGCAAAGCAATGCCTCCAGTGCCCTCCAGTTAAATCCACACCACAGCCTCTGGGAATCTTTGGGAACACCAACTCCTTGTGGCTTGGCTAATGGCACTGCTGCCTTTCAATTCCCACCAGGTGCCGAGAGCTGCCTTTGTTCCTCTCCCCCTGAATTCCCAGCTCCCCGCCATCCTCCAGACAAAGCCTCGTCCCAAGGCAGCTGAGCAGCAGCTCAGTCAATTTTATTTAAGCAGCACGTTGACATTTCCTCCAGCAGCTCCCTCTCAAACCAAACACTGTTAGGATGCTGTCACAAGGATTTACTCCCCTTGATTAATTACAGGAAAGACAAAGGCAAAAAAAAAAAAAAATTAAAATTAAATAAATAACCAACTCCTGGGTGTATCCACCTCACCCAGGGTTGCCCGAGGGGCAGATCCAGGTGAGGTCTGAGCCCACCCGGGGCTGCCATCGCTCCTCAGGAGCTGCTTAGCAACGGGAAGATCCCTGCAGGGCTCGGGCACGGGGAGCTGGCATCACACCCTCAGTGCCAGGGACGGGGAGAGTGGCCAGAGCCACCAGAATTCCAGCAGGGACCCTGGAGCAGCGACAGGATCAGCCCTGGGGAAAGGCTGGGAAGCACCAGCCGGGTGAGCTCGGAGGTGGTGGCAGGTCCAGGAGGGTGACAGTCCCCACCAGGTGCCCCAGGGATGGCGGAGGGCCGCGGTGTCACCCCACAGGAGCCATAGCGGGGGTGGCAGAGGAGCCACGCAGGGCCAGGCCTGAGGGGAGGGGTCCCACTGCTGCGGGGACCCCTCAGCACCGCAGTGTCACTGTCCCCAAGGGCCACGGGCAGGGAGGAGCACGCAGCCACCAGCCCGGGACACTCTGGGCTCCGCTTCTTCCGTTCTCTCCTCCCCACATCCCCTCCGTACCTGGGTTCATGGAGCCCCCATCAGCGGCACCCCGGATCCACAGAGCTGCATCCAAACCCGCCGGGGATGGAGCAGGGAATCGCTGCCCCCAGCAGTGACCCTTTATCAGCCAGCACAGCCACTCCCCGGCCTGGGGAAGGCGGGGAATTCACCAGCGGAGCCCCCTCCCTTCCTTCCTTCCCTTCCAGCCCTTGCAGGCCCGGCTGGGACCACCTGGAGCGGTTCATTACTGCCAGCGCTAATTAGCGGTGACTGCAGTGACAGCGTCACCGGGCTGCGGAGGGCACCGAGCCGGGGCCACCAGCGAGCCGGCCCGGGGGTCACCGCTGCTGTGCCACCGCCCCGGGGGACACGGGGGACAGGGCTCGGTGCCATCCCCACCACGAGTCCCTCCAAACTTGAGCACAGAGGCCCCGCACTCTCCCGCAGCAGTTTTCCACCCCTCGCCCTTTCCAAAGCCGGGAATGTTTCACCCCACGCAGAGCCCCCAATGGGCTCCGGGCTGTCACCCTCGCTGGTAAAGCGGGATCCACACAAAAAAAACCCTTTACCACAGCCAGGAGAGCCGGGGCAGCGCCAAGGGAAGGCTGCGCAGGAGCTGGGAGAGGAGCTGGAGCCGGCGCCGAGCAGGGAATGGGATTTGCAGCCGAGCAGGGGTGATGGGGCTGGCATTCCCTGGATCCCCACCCTGCAGGTGACAGCCAGGGCTGGTGGGGCTGGCATTCCCTGGATCCCCACCCTGCAGGTGACAGCCAGGGCTGGTGGGGCTGGCATTCCCTGGATCCCCACCCTGCAGGTGACACCAGCAGCTCCCACCGCATCGCCCGGCGGTGCCACAGCGCTGCCCGAGGCTCTGCGGCGCTCCCGGTGCCGCGGGATGCCCGGGCAGGCGCCCACGGGATGCGACAGCGATTCCCGGTGCCGCGAGTGGGGCCGAGCCCTCCCCACGGAAAGCCTGAGCAGGTCTGAGTCAGCCTCCAGCAGCAGCAGCTCGCAGCTCGCTCAATGCCTCCCGGATGAATGATGCATCATCAAACAGAGCCCAGTGTCACAACATTAACAATATTTATTTTCAGGCTAAGCTGCAGCCTGGGCTTTTGATACCAGTAATTAAAGCAAATGGTTCATCTGTTCTCATCTCTGCATCCCTGGAGCCAACTGGCCGCGTTTGGAAGCTTTATCTCTTTTATTTTTTTTTTTTTTTTTCTCCTTTGCAACCTCATGGGAAGAGGGGGATCGGGCTGATCCACACTCACTCCCAGGATCCCGGGAGCAGCGTGGCATGGCCCGAGCCCCGAGCAGAGCCACGGCCGGGGCAGCAGCCTCTGCTCAGAGCAGGGAAACCAAGGAGCGTTCATCATCGCACAAAGACAAACTGCTGCTCCAGCCTATAACCGGAATTATTAGAAAGACACCAGCAAAGAGACAGAATCAGGTGCCTTTTCTGGAAGAACCCATCGCTGGGAGCGACAGCTTCCAGCAGCCTCAGCCTCATTCCCGAGGCTCCCGGAGGTTCCAGGCTACTCCAGGAAGGTTTTTGGTGCCGTTTGCATCACTTTGGGCCATCCTGGGAAAGGAGCAGCCCCTGCCAGAGCCCGCGGGCCACCCTGAGCCGGGCAGTGATGCCCTTGCAGAGCCCCAACAGGGAGCAGAGCCCCCCAAAATGTCCCAGCAGCAGGGTCAGGGCGCTCCCCGCATCCCCCCGCTGCCAGGATTTTGGGAAGGGGCTCAGCCTTGGTGCCACCGCCGGGCACTCTCCGGGGACGGGGAAAAAACCCCAATTTTGGGGACTTCAACCCCCGCAAATGCCCAACACGCCTCAAAGTTGCCCGCACACGGCCGAGACGAGGAGCAGCACCCAGAGCCTCGCCCCAGCCGCACCCACGGGCGCTGCCAGCCCCACGCCCCGCCGGGGACCCGCTCCAGCCGCTGCCACCCACGGGCGACACCGCGGGGCGCGGGTGTCACCTCCGCCCGCCCGCACGCTCCGGGATGCCGCAACTTTCCCGGGCCGGGAGCGGGAGGCGGGGGCGGGGAACACCCCCGGACGGGCATCCCGAGCCCCCAGAGCCGCATCCCCATCCCCGTCCCTGCGGAGCCCGCGGTGTCTCCTGAGACCGCCCCGCGCTGCGGCGCTGGGGGACCCCCGGTCCCCCCTTACCTGGGCTGGGCTCCCGGGGTTTCAGGCTCCCGGGGTTTGAGGGTTTGGGGCTCCCGGCGTTGCGGGGCCGCTCCCCGCGCTCGGCCGCGCTGGCGCTGCGCGGCTCCGGCGGCAGCACTGCGGACGGCGCGGGGCGGCGCGGGGAGGGGACACGGGAGGGGACACGGGAGGGGACACGGCCGGGGCCGCCCCGCTCCGCGCCCCAAGGAGCCGCCCCCCTCCCAGGCGCAGCCCCTCGGCCCCTTCTGGCAATGCCCCCCGGCTTGGGGAGGGGGCAGCGGGACCCCCTGCGCTCGTCCTCTCCTCCAGCTCATCCCCTCTCCGTGTGTCTCCCACTCATTCTCCTCCCCAACCCTCTCCCACTCTCATCTTCCATCCCCCTTTTACCCCATCCCATCCCATCCCATCCCAGGTGAGTCCCCTCCTGCCGAGCCACCCCCAGCCCTGGGGTCCCAGCACAGGGAGCCCCTGGAGCTGCTGGAGCGGGTCCAGAGGGACACAAAAAATGTCCCAAGGCTGGGAGAGCTGGAAATGTTCATCTAGGGAAGGGAAGGCTCCAGGGAGAGCTGAGAGCCCCTTCCGGTGCCTAAAGGAGCTCCAGGAGAGCTGGAGAGGGACTTGGGACAAGGGATGGAGGGACAGGACACAGGGAATGGCTCCCAGTGCCAGAGGGCAGGGATGGGTGGGATATTGGGAAGGAATTCCTCCCTGTGAGGCTCAGGGTGCCCAGAGCAGCTGTGGCTGCCCCTGGATCCCTGGAAGTGCCCAGGGCCAGGTTGGACAGAGCTTGGAGCACCCTGGGATGGTGGAAGGAGTCCCTGCCCATGGCAGGGGTGGGATGGGATGAGCTTTGAGATCCCACACCCTCCCCACCTGCAGCATCCCCCAAAAGCTGTGGGAGCTGCTGATTCCTGCACATCCCACAGCCCTTCCCAAATCCCAGAGACCCCCTGAGCCCCAGGCACAGCCAGGACCACGCTGCCTCTGGCCAAGGCCTTGGAGGAGCAAAGCTCCTCCTCATTCCTGCAGCTGCATTTCACCACTTCCCCATTAAAGCTTTTTCCCCAGCTGCAATTAAACCCCCCTCATGAAACCCCTGCTTTTGGGTGGGATGCAAACAGAAATCCCTGGAGAGAGAAATCCTTGAAGGATGGAGCTTTTCCCTGCCTTCAGCCAGGAAAGGATTGCAGCACTGAAGGCTGAGCGTTGATTGGCATCAGCTGGATCCTTGATGGACACTTTCTCCTCTTCCAGGCCCAACTCTGTGTTTTTATTTAGCAAAAAGAATTGCCTCACTTATGCAAAACACTTGGAGAGAGCAGCACAGGCACTTTCAAGCTGATCTGTCTTGACACCTTCCTTGGAGATTCACAAAAAGCAGCAGCAATTTGAAAATCAGATCTAAAAGTGGCTTTCCAGAAAGGAAACAAAGCAACACCTGCACTTGTCTGTTCTAAATCCCTGGCACTTCCACTCTCCTTTTTTTAGCCCCTCTTCAAAAATAAAAAGAGCCAGTTGGAATTTTTTTTTGTGGAATTGGAAGTACAGTTTGGCAGTCTGGCAGATCCTCCAGTGGATCAAAGCAGGGAGGGCTATATATTTATTTATATATTCATTTTTTACATTCATTTATTTATTCATTTATATATTTATGTATATATTTATATATACATTTATCTGTATAATTTTATGTATTTATGTTTTATGTACATGTATACAGGTCTATATATGTATACATATATTTATATTTTATATACATTTATGTATATATTTATATATACATTTATCTGTATAATTTTATGTATTTATGTTTTATATACACATATACAGGTCTATATATGTATATATATATTTATATTTTATATACGTTTATGTATATATTTATATATACATTTATCTGTATAATTTTATGTATTTATGTTTTATGTACATGTATACAGGTCTATATATGTATACATATATTTATAATTTATATACATTTATGTATTTATTTATATATTTCTTTTTATTAATTTATTAATTTATTTTTAGTCATTTACATATTATTTTATATTATTTTAGTCATTTATATATTAATTTATATTAATTTTTAATATTCGTGAATATATTTATTTATATATTCATTGAAGGATGAAAAGAGTTCCAGTGGCAATGGATAAACTCTCGGAGCTCAGGCACACAAAAAACCCAGGATAACTCTGCAGTCACTGATTCCAATACAGGGAAAATAAATCAGGAGCACCTCAGACCCTCCTTGAGAAGCCCCAATGAGTTAAATTCAAAAACACAATAAAGATGGGAAAGGATCCAGAGTCCAGCACCCCAAATCCATGCCCAGCCTCCCAGAGCAGCTCCTCCTGGGAAAAGATGGGGAGGAGAAAAGAGCAGGAGGAGAATGGAGAAGGAATGATGGGATCAACGGGAGCTGAATCCAGAAATGTTGTCCCAGAACTTTGGGGATCACAGAGTTTGCATCTCCTTTTTCCAGGAGAGAAAAACCCCAAGCCAAGATTTAGGCTGGAGCAGGAGAAAACCATGGCTGGGAATTCTCTGAGGGACACAGCTGGATCTCCTGTTCCATCAACACCTCCAACCCTCCAACCCAGCCTGAGGAAACACCAAACCAGGCACAAGCCAGAGGAGCCATCCTTGATTCACCCCCCAGTGAAAGTGCTGGGATAAAAAAAAACCAAAAGTGAAAAAAGAAGAAAGGAATTTCTCCCCCTGTCCCTCTGTTCAGCGGTGCTGCAGGGAAGCTCCAAGGGCTGGGGAAGGGATTTTCTCCTCTCGAGGAGGAGCAGCACCTTGGGAAGGTTCCAGGGTGTTTTTCACCACCTCCTGTGCCTCCCCCTGGGCTGTCAGTCCCCTGCTCCCAACCTGCCAGGAATGCCAGGGAGCTTCTGCAGGGAGGAGGCTCCACCATCCCACCCTGGTGAAAATTCCCCTTCCCAGGCATTTCTTGTGACTCCACCATCCCACCCTGCTCCTTCCCACCCTGGTGAAAGTTCCCTTTCCAGGCACTGCCTGCAGCTCCACCATCCCACCCTGCTCCTTCCCACCCTGGGTGAAAATTCCCCTTCCCTGGCACTTCCTGCCTCACCCCAAAGCTGAGAAAACCCCACAGGGACCCCAAACCCCACAGCAGCAACCCCCATGTCCCCTCCCAGTGGTGGCACAGGCAGGATCTGGCAGAGCCCCGAGCTCAGCAGGCCCAGCTCGTTGTGTCTGCAGCTCATTACACCCTTTTAATGAGATCTCTGCTGGTTTTACATCCATTTCCCATTCCTGATAACGCCCTGCCCTATAAAGCTGCACTGTTATCCTTGCCGAGGTGAGGGGAAGAATACATTTCCTCACAGGCTGCCTGCATTAATTTTGCAGTAAGTGCCATCAAAGATTTAATCTCCAGCTCCTCTTTTGTTAATGGGATTAGGAGAACTTATTTACTGATTTAATTAATTGGCCTGTCTTGCACTCAGCTGAAGGCAGCAGCCCAGAACCTTCCTGGGTTTGGGGCTGGGGAGAGCTGGGCCTTGTTTCATTCCTGAGGCTGCAAGGAGCACGTACCTGTGAGCTTTAAATAATTGAAATTTCTCCTGACAGCACATTTAAAAAGAGGGGAGGAAGCAGCTTTCTCTTGAGCATCATCTCCCCTCCCACCCCTCAACGAGGAGCAGCAGCTTTGCCAAACCATTGCTGAAATATTCCATGGATAAATTCCATAAACTCCAGTGGGAGGGACCCCCCCCAGAGCTGTTCCTGCTGCATCCTTGCCAAACACAGGAATTTATTCATTTAAACTCCACTTATCCCTCTGAAACCCGCAGGGATGGTGCTGGGAGGGCCCTGAGCTGCAAACCTGGGGCTGGGGGAGCAGCACCCCAAACACCTCTCCATGGTTTAATTTAGGGGAGCAGCACCCCAAACACCTCTGCATGGTTTAATTTAGGGGAGCAGCACCCCTGACACCTCTCCATGGTTTAATTTAGGGGAGCAGCATCCCTGACACCTCTGCATGGTTTAATTTAGGGGAGCAGCACCCCAAACACCTCTGCATAGTTTAATTTTGGGGAGCAGCACTCCAAACACCACTCCATGATTTTTAATTTGGGGAGCAGCAGGTTTAATTTGGGGGAGCAGCACCCCTGACACCTCTCCATGGTTTAATTTAGAGGAACAGCATTCCCAACACCTCTCCCTGGTTTAATTTTGGGGAGCAGCACTCCAAACACCACTCCATGACTTTTTCTGGGGGAGCAGCACCCCTGACCCATCTCCATGGTTTCATTTGGAGGAGCAGCATCCCCGACCCCTCCTCATGGTTTAATCTGGGGGAGCAGCACCCCAAACACCTCTTCCTGATTTTATTTGGGGAAGCAGCACCCCAAACACCTCTCCATGGTTTCATTTATGGGAACAGCATTCCCAACACCTCTCCACGGTTTAATTTGGGGGAGCAGCACCCCCGACCCCTCTCCCGTGGCTTTATTTAGGTCACCCTGTGCTCGGCGGCCCCGCTCGCAGCGGGGGAGGTTGGACTTCACACTCCTGCTCCCGGAGCTGCTTTTCTAGGTCACCAACCCACAGCGGTGGTTTAAAATAGAGCCTCTCTCCACTCCCCATCCCCACGGCCGGGGGCTGCTGCCGTGCCCGGGCTGTGGCAGGGATGGGGACAGGGCGGCTGCAATCCCGGGATCGGGATGCTGGGGTGGGGATCCCAAAATCGCCAGTCCCAGGGGGACAGGGCGGCTGCAATCTCGGGATTTGGGATGCTGGGGTGGGGATCCCAAAATCGCCAGCCCCAGGGGGACAGGGGGGCTTCAATCCCAGGATCGGGATGCTGGGGTGGGGATCCCAAAATCGCCAGCCCCAGGGGGACAGGGGGGCTGCAATCCCGGGATTTTGGGATGCTGGGGTGAGCATCTCCCAAAATCGCCAGACCCAGGTGGACAGGGTGGCTGCAATCCCGGGTTTGGGATGCTGGGGTGAGCATCCCAAAATCGCCAGCCCCAGGGTGGACAGGGCGGCTGCAATCCCGGGATTTTGGGGTGCTGCTCACCCCAGCATCCCAAAATCGCCAGCCCCAGGATGTGCCCGGGATCCTGGAGGTGCTGCTGTCCCCAAGCCCGCGTCCCCGTGGCACCAGCCGGTGACCAAGGACAATCCCTCCCCCGTGGCAGATTTGATGGAAAGAGATCCCAGCTCGCAGCTCAGGCAGATTTTTGATCCATCCGCATCAATTCCCAGCTCCAGCCGTGTCCAGGCTGCATTCCCAGAGCCGGGAGCGCTCTCCCGTGGAGAGGGGGCGGCTCCAGGGAAGCATCGCCCCGCTCTTATCCCGCTCCCAAATGGAAATTTTACACCGGGAAAAGAAGAGCCCGGCACGGCAGGTGTCCGCTGGCTCCCCAGCCCTGCTCCAAGAATATCCTCCCGTTCTGCCGGCACACGGAGCCGGGATCAGCCTCTCCAGAAGAGGATTTCAGCTGGCGGCTCCCCCGCCCCTTCCCAGCACTCGGATCACAAGGAAAGGCACTGCCAGGAGGGGAGGATGGCAGTGCCAGCTCACCGTGGCACTGCCAGGACCAGCCCAGAGCTGGATCCATGGCATTCATCATCTCCTGGTTTTTTCCAAGCCACCATCCCGTTGTTATCCCATCCAGGCACCCCCTGGCAGCACACAGTGGGATTTGGGGTCCCAAATTTGTTGTTATTTCTCTTCTCTATGATTTTTAGAGAGTCCCTTTTCCCACACCCTGGGCATTCTGCTCTGCTCTCCCAGACAAGCTGGGGCTGCTCCATCCCTGGCCAGGCTGGAGCACCCTGGGATTAAAACAAAAACATGAAAAAAGAATTATACCCTGAGATAGTGAAAGGTGTCCCTGCCCATGGTGAGATGGGATGGGATGGGATGGGATGGGATGGGATGGGATGGGATGGGATGGGATGGGATGGGATGGGATGGGATGGGATGGGACGGGACGGGATGAGCTTTATGGTCCTTCCAACCCAAACTGTTCTGGGATTCCATGAAAATGTCACTTCCCCATGGAGGGGGGAAAACTCCCTGTTGGATCAGGAGCTGGCAGCAGCACACACCATTCCCACACCATTCCCAAGGGGAATGAGCAGGGAGAGCCTGCCCAGGCACAGGAGGTGTTGGACAAGCTCAGGGATCCCAGGTCCTGCCCCTGTTCAGTGTTCCAGCATGGAATGATCCATCCCAGGGGCCAACCCCAGCCTGGCCAGGGCAGGAACAATCCAGGAGCTGGATTTGGGAGCCCAGCTCAGCATCCCAGCAGGAACCATCTCATTCCAAGGCTGTTTTCTGCCTTGTTTTGTCTCCCAGCAAATCCTGCAGGATATCGATCCCTGCTCTGAGGAATTAAAGCAGCAGCAGCTGAAATTCCCACAGGAGAATGGAAAGGTGGCTGGGCCTGCAGCACAAGGCTTTAATTTGGGAGCTGGATGGAATATTCACAGCTGCCAGAGTGCCCTGTTTTGGGAATAAACTCAACAGACATTGCTCATCCCATCCTGGGATGCTCCAGCAAGGGCAGGAGGCTCCTCACAGAGCAAACTCTGCAATTCCCCAGCCCCTGGAAGGGTTAATCCTGGAGGATCTCTCCATGAATATTCTCTCCAACACCTGCATCTCCTCCAAGGGGAGGGAGAGGAGAGGGTTTGAGAGATGCCAGAGCCGTGGCTTTGATCTTCAGTGGAGTCACCTCAGTGATGCTAAAAGGAAAAAACAACCTCTGGGCTTTGATATTCCTGAATGCACAAACACCAGGGGAAAATGAAATATTCCTGAATGCACAAACACTGGGGGAAAATGGAAATATTCCTGAATGCACAAACACTGGGGGAAAATGGAAATATTCCTGAATGCACAAACACTGGGGGAAAATGGAAATATTCCTGAATGCACAAACACTGGGGGAAAATGGAAATATTCGTGAATGCACAAACACCAGGGGAAAATGGAAATATTCCTGAATGCACAAACACTGGGGGAAAATGGAAATATTCCTGAATGTACAAACACCAGGGGAAAATGGAAATATTCCTGAATGCACAAACACTGGGGGAAAACAGCAGAGGGAAGAGAGGAAAGGAAGGAAAGGAAAAGAAAAGGAAAGGGAAAAGGAAAAGGAAAAGGAAAAGGAAAAGGAAAAGGAAAAGGAAAAGGAAAAGGAAAAGGAAAAGGAAAAGGGGAAGGGGAAGGGAAAGGGGAAGGGGAAGGGAAAGGGAAAGGGAAAGGGAAAAAGAAAGGGAAAGGAAAAGAAAAGGGAAAAGGGAAAAGGGAAAAGGGAAAAGGGAAAAGGGAAAAGGGAAAAGGGAAAGGAAAAGAAAAAGGAAAAAGGAAAAGGAAAAGAAAAAGGAAAAAGGAAAAAGGAAAGGAGCAATGCTCCAGCCAGGACAGGAATCACCAATCCTGCACCACAGCTGGAATTTCACACTCTTTTTACCCCTCCACTTTCCCAAATGTGCCTTTCCCTGAGCCTGCAGCATCCCAGAGACCCAAATCCCTTCCCAGGACCCTCTCCAGAGCTCCAGGCAGCCTGACAACCATTTCTCTTTTTCTTTTTCCCAAATCCCTGCCCCAGGAGGGAAGTCAGGAGCGGTGCCAGCCCCTTCCCAGCCACCCAAGCTGAGCCTGTTCTTTTCCAGGGCTGTAAATCCTGACACAAAGCTTTTTTTTTTTGTTTTTTGTTTTTCTCCCTGCTTTTTCCCATTTGGCAGCTGTTCAGGTTGTATTTGTGTTTTGGCTGCCAGCAATGCAGCATTTACAAACCTGCCCCGGATTTCTCCGCTGCAGAGTCGGGCTCTGTGAATTAACTGACACAGAAGTTTGGGATGGGGCTGGAAAATGCAATAATATAATATAATAAAATATTTATATCTAATATATAATATATATATATTATATAATATATATTTTTATATATATCATATATTATATATATGTTATATTATATAATATTATATATAATATATTATATATATTATATATTATATATATAATATATAGTATGTACATTATATATTATATATATAATATATAGTATATATATTATAATATATTATATCATAATAATATATATTATAATATATAATTTAATATATACAATTTATATAATATATATAATATATATAATCATATATAATATATAATTATATATTATAATATATATCATATATAATAAATATATAATATATAATATATATATTATATTATAATAATATATATTATAATATATAATTTAATATATATCATTTATATATATAATATATATAATTTATATAATATATACTATATATAATTATATAAAATATAAAATTTTATATATATATAATATACAATATATATATTATATAATAATATATAATATATATAATTTATATATAATTTAATTTATAGCCAGCATGTGCTGCTGGGCCTCTCCCACCCACATTGTGCTTCTCCTGCCTCAGCTCATTCATTAAAATCACATTTTCCCTTTTCTTCCCACCCTCCCAGCTGAGTTTTCCCCCTGTGGCATCTCCAGCAGTGATTCCCCACAGGTCCTTCTAATTTTGGGGTTTTCCTGGGAGAATTTGTGATTTTCCTTCCCCATGGGATCACTTCTGTGGGGTGCTGAGTGCATCCTCCAGGGATTCCATGCTGAGGAAGGTTCTGGATGTGTGGCCCCATTCCTGGTGCTCCCCATGCCTGGAATTCCCCAGGAGAGCCAAGGTGTGATGGCAGCAGGGCAGGTGCTGCTGGCAGGTGCCAAAACTCTTCCCAAGGGATTTTCCCATGACAGGGATGCTCTGTTCCACTCCTCAGACTGGCAGAAATCCAGATTTTCCAGATCTGGATTGGCTTTGGAGAAATCCCAGCTGCCCTAGATGGGGTGAGCATCACTCCTGCATCCATGGGATGCATTCCTGGGGGGATCCAGCACCCAGGAAGGGCTGAGGAGCACAGCTGGGCCTGGGATATCCCTGCAGTAAGGCAGAAAAATCACAAAGAAAAATTATAAAATCATAAAGAAAAATTAGAGGGAAAAATAATAAAGAAAAATTATAAAATCGGGGGGGAAATAATAAAGAAAAATTATAAAATCGGGGGGGAAATAATAAAGAAAAATTATAAAATCGGGGGGGAATAATAAAGAAAAATTATAAATCATAAAGAACAATTATAAAATCAGGGGGGAAAATAATAAAGAAAAAATATAAAGAAAAATAAAAAATCAAGAGGAA
This sequence comes from Setophaga petechia, assembly GCA_024362935.1. Taxonomy (NCBI): domain Eukaryota; kingdom Metazoa; phylum Chordata; class Aves; order Passeriformes; family Parulidae; genus Setophaga; species Setophaga petechia. The sequence goes on from JANCRA010000021.1 coordinate 12,640,500, forward strand.
AAATCTTTAAAAAATCATTAAAAATTATAAAGAAAAATTATAAAATCAGGCCTGCTCTGCCTGGCCTGTCATTTTTTCCCAAGTCAAGCTGGCATTTTGCAAGCTCCCATGTGAAAGCAATCCTGGTGTGAGCAGGTTGTTAACAAAACAATCCATTCCTGGGTAAAAAAAAACCAATTTACACCTCTATAAACTGTTTAGATAGAAAATGAAAACAATCTCTCAGAAACAACTTTTCCTGCATGTATACACCAAGAGATTGTGACCAATCAATGCAGAATAACAGCTTGTTATTAATAATTGTTATTAATAACAACTTGTTAATAATAATTAATATGGTATGAAAGCTATAATTAGAAATAATAAGATATAAAAAGAAATAATTAATACGGTATTAATGGCAGGAAAGCTCCTGACCAACTGTAGTCTCACACGAGGGCTGTAAAACTGTATAAAAGGGAAATTGTAAAACTGTAAAAAAAGGAATTATGTGGATAAAGATGGGGCTTTTCCCACCATGGACACAATGGGGTCTGTGGGATTTATTCCCATAATATCCCTGCACCACCCTGGCTGTCCCAGCTCCTGATCCCACATCCCTCCCTGGGGATTAAACTCACTCAGAGTTTCTCCCTTCCTGTGATTCAGTCCTGTGCTGCCAAATCTGGCTGATAAAGAAATTTCCTGCCCAGAACTGTCAGAAATTCACCCAAACAGAGCCCGGTGACCCCAAACCAGAGGATTTTCCAGAGCTGGATCCAGCAGTGCCACGTGGAGTTTGTGGCCAATTCCTGATTGGCATTTTGATTAAAGATTAAACACAGATTAAACCCCTGCTCTGGTATTTTCAGCTTTAATTGCTCCAGGAGAGAAATGAGCAGCACAATTAAACTAAACTGATAGAAAATGATGCTCAGGGCAAAGAGTTCAGCTGAAATTTCGGGGTTAGGTGTTCCTGAGCTCCCAAACCCCCAGGACAAGGAGAACATCAATAATCCCAGAGGAGCTGGCAGCGGGCAGGAGCCTCACAAGGAAAATTGGCACCTCTTGTTCCCTAATCAGAGCTGATGGGGACTTTGGAGCAGGATTTTGGTGCATTCCCCTGCAGGACAGAGACCCAGCCAGGTCCTCTCTGAGTCACAGGCTGAGGTGACCAAAAATGAGGCAGTGAGGGAATTTTGGGGAGCTGGGTGATGCTCAGTGACATCCCTGGCGTCCCAAGGCACCCCCATCCTCAGCATCTCCAGCAAATCCAGATTTTAATTCCTCTCTGAACTTCCAGCTCCCCCTCTCCCTTTTAGGGTTTAGCTGTTCCAGCTGTCCCTGCACATCCCTGACCTTGCTGGTGGGAAAATGAAGGATTTGGGTTTAATTCTTCCCCCTGAGGGCAGAGATTGGGACTCGGCAGGTCCCGATCTCTCACCAGCAGCCCCAACCCGACGCCACCATTTCCTTCCCCTCATTTCCCTCGGCATAATTGATATTCTGCCTCGTTAGGTTTTAATGCACATCTTACAGAGCTTATTTAAAATTCACCGGCGCTTCCCCGCTCCAAAGGATTTAAGAGCCGGGGGAAGGCGGGTGCGGGGGGGAGAAATCCGGAGGGTTTGTGGAATTCTGCACAGCCCCGGAGGCAAAGGACGGAGCGGCTCCGCAGTGCAGGGATGGAGTAAATCAGGGGTGACGCAGCGATCCCTCCCATCCCTGCCGGCACCGCTGCTCCTCTCTGCAGGGCACAGGGAGAAATCCCCTCCGGGAAATTCCTGCCTCACTCCTGCCCCCATTCCCGGCTCCTCAAAGAGGGAGAGCGGCAGCAGATTCCTGTCCTGGCTGGAGCTTCCCTTCCCTTCCCTTCCCTTCCCTTCCCTTCCCTTCCCTTCCCTTCCCTTCCCTTCCCTTCCCTTCCCTTCCCTTCCCTTCCCTTCCCTTCCCTTCCCTTCCCTTCCCTTCCCTTCCCTTCCCTTCCCTTCCCTTCCCTTCCTCCATCCTGGGACATGGAGGGGCCAAGGGCAGGGCAGAGCCTGGAGCTGTGGGAGCTCTGGGATGGCTCCAGTGGGTGGGATGGGCACTGGGATGGGCACTGGGATGGGCATTCCCCATCATCCAGAGGCAGCAGCAGCTGGGCAAGGAGCTGAGCTCAAAGGCTGATCCCGGGAATCCCGGGAATCCCTGGACCATGGAATCCTGGGGTGGTTTGGGCTGGAGGGACCCTGAGATCAGCAGGTTCCAAGCCCTGCCATGGACAGGGACACCCGTTAGGGATGGGGACAGGGGGATGGCCACAGGCTTCCTGTGCCATGGTGGGAACTGGGCCTGTCCTTTCCCCTTTTTCCTTTCCTCTTTCCTTTCCCCTTCCCTTCCCTTCCCTTCCCTTCCCTTCCCTTCCCTTCCCTTCCCTTCCCTTCCCTTTCTCTTTCCCTTCCCCTTTCCCCCTTTCCCATGGGATTCTCACCAGGATTTGGGATCAGCAGGGTTTGTCCCTGGCTCACCGATCTGCCCGGACCGGGCACCCCCTGAGCTGCACAGCATCCACGGGGGAGGGAGAGATCCTGTGAATTTTCCTCTCTTTTTTCCCCCCTAATTCCCACTGAACCCAAACCCACATTCCAGGCCAAGCTGTGAAACACTCCAGAACCAAGGAAGACAAGAAAAGGAGCAAGAGGGGAAAACAAATCGAGTTCTTCTGTTGCCTGATACTTCTTTTTCTTCCTTTCTTCTTTTTTCCTTCCCTTTTTTCTTTTATCTCCCCTTTCTTCTTCTATTTTCCCTTCTCTTTTCCTTTACACCCCCGTCATTTTCTTCCCTTTGTTCTTTTCCAAGGAATCGTTAAGGTTGGAAAAGGCCTCTCTAAGATCATAGGATTCAAATTTGCTTCCCCTTCTTATTATTATTCCCTTTCTTTTTTTTTTTTCCCTTTCTTCTTTTTTTTCTTTTTTTTTCTCTTTCTTCTTTTCCCCCCTTTATTTTTTCTTCACTATCTTCTCTTATTTTTTCCCATTTCTCCTTTCTTTCCCAGCCTGTTTTTCCCTTTCTTGCCCCATCTGCCTCCCAACAACGCAGGAACCTCTCACGCCACAGAGCCAAGAACCGGAGGCTTCAAGAAAGAGCACAGAAAGAGAAATTTAAAGGATTTTTAAAATCCCCAAGGACAACCACGGATTGTGCATCTTCGCCCCCAAGGCTGAGACATTTCTTCCTCCCCTTCCTGCTTTTTTTCCACTCCAAAAGAAAAGAAAAATACGCAGGGAACGAAGCGAGTGAATATTCGAGAGCAAATCCCTTGGCTCGGAGCCTCTCAAAGGAATTGGGGTTTTTTCACTCCTGAAAATGACCCGCTAATGGCATTCGGGAGGCACCGGGAGAATCCAAAGGCACAAAACCTCTGGCCAGAGGCGGAATTTGATGGGATGCGTTTGTCAGCAGCTCCCCCGCCGTGCCCACAAACCTGGAATCGCTCCGGGATTCAGGGATGGGGATGCAGCTGCTCCCCCAAAATCCTCCGGACACGAGGTTGGGAATTCCTCAGAATTCCTGTGCTGCATTCCTGTGCTATTCTCCATGAGAGGAATGTTGGATTTGTCTTTCCAAACCAGCTGTGGGTCTGCTGGTGGATAAAACCAGCACTGGGAGGTAAAAACAACAACGGGAAGGATTCCACTGGTTGATGGATGGAAAAGGATATTTGCTTTTACAGATAAAGTTTAGGTTTGCTGAGAAATGAAATCAGGCATTGAAAGATGAAAGAAACAATGGGGAAGAAAAATTCCTAGATTCTATAAGAATTAACAATTAAAAGGGAGGGTTATACATTGGAGGGAAATCTTTGGTATCAGGTGTTCTGGGAAGTCTGAACCTGTCAAATACCTCAGAAATGGGGAGAGAGAGAGAAGGGAAATGTGGCTGGGAAATTGGGATAAAAAGGGAGCTACATCCTCCAAAAATTGGAGACATCCCAGGGGAATGCCCCATGGCCTCTCCCTTTATTCAAATAAAATAAAAGCACTCCTCTGTCTCCTTTTTGGACATAAACCTCTGATATTTGTGGATTAATCTTCCTAACACCCATCCCAAAACCCACACAGCCCTCAAGGGCTTTCTGGAAAGTCCAAAAGGATCCCAAGGTCCAGCCCCTGGCCCAGCCTTTCCCAGGGCTGCTCCCCAAAATGCAGCCCCTGGGAGCCAAACCAGCTCCCAAAATCAGATTTAATCCCAGGAAACCAAGAGGGAAAAAAGGAATCCAAGAACCTCAGGAGGATTTGGGTGGGAAAGGACCTTAAATCTCATCCCATTCCATGGGCAGCAGCAGCTCCCACTGCCCCAGGTTGCTCCAAGCCCTGAGTTTAATTTTAAGCTCAGCTCAGGATCCCTCAGCTCCCTCCTCTCTCCCAGCAGAGAAGCAGACAAGGAACCAAAGGCTCCCCACAGGGATCCCAAAGGATTCTGCCTTTGGAATTGCTGTGTTGATTGGACACAACAAAGGCAGATCTGACAAAGCCTTTCCTCTGTCTGCTGTGAAAGAGCTGAGACACAAAACCCGGAGGTGCCAGCTTGGAGAAAGGATTGAATGGAAAACAGGGAGAGCTGGGCACTGCTCAGGGACAATTCATTATTGTAAAAGCTGCAGGGACAAATTCATAAAATCCCTGCTGAGGAGGCGGCTGTAATCAGGCTTAAAAAGATTGATTTTAAAAAATTAGGGTATGCAGGGCAAAATAGTTGCTAATTCAAAAGGGAGCAAAAGGAATGAGAGCAAGTGGTGCTTGGAAGAAATCTGTGGTTCCTGTCCAGCTCTGGAGCCAACAGGTGCTGGAAATGCTGCTGAAAATGCAGAGAAATTTGGGTTATTTAATACAGGAGATAAAGACTGAGATGATGCCTTTGTACCAAAAGCCCGATGAGACGTTTTGTATTGCAAAACAGACCAAAACAAACCAATAAATGGAGATTATTAATGCCAAACTTCTCAAAAATCAGCATTCCCAAAGCACAGTGAGCCTCTGGCAGAGCCCAAATTCTCCCATCACACCTCCCTGGAGAGTTCTGTGGTGGTGTTCACAGGGGTCTGAGGATGAGGGAAGAGATGAGGATCTGACTCCGTGTTTCAGAAGGCTTGATTTATTATTTTATGATATATATTATATTAAAACTATACTAAAAAAGAATAGAAGAAAAGGTTTCATCAGAAGGCTGGCTAAGAATAGAAAGGAATGATAACAAAAGATTCTGTCTTGGACAGAGAGTCTGAGCCAGCTGACTGTGATTGGCCATTAATTAGCAACAACCACATGAGACCAATCCCAGATGCACCTGTTGCATTCCACAGCAGCAGATAACCATTGTTTACATTTTGTTCCTGAGGCCTCTCAGCTTCTCAGGAGGAAAAATCCTAAGGAAAGGATTTTCCATAAAAGATGCCTGTGACAGTTCCATACCCAGGCAGGATCCCCTGGTTCACCTCCAGGCTGTGCCCATCCGTGTCCTCCCCTGCACCAGGGATGGATCACACCCGGTCTGGTGCTCAGGGACACTGAGCCAGGCTGTGCCAAGGCTGGATGGAGCCTCCAGAGGTGACTCAGCCCTCGGGAGGACACCCAAGGGTGCTCATCCAGCTGCAGTGACCCGTGGATCCAAGCCCTTCCCAAAGCTCGGATCAGCGGCTCTGCTGCTTCTGCACAGCCCGAGCTTTCCTAAGCTTCCCAGGGGTTTGCTGGAGGAATGTGTGGAGGGAATTCCCACCATGGGGAGGGCTCCCAGCAGGATCTGTCCTGCAGAATGCAGGGATGAGCTCTGATCCCCCCGGAGGAGGTGAATTGCTGTGATCAGAACATTACACCAGATACCAGCAATTATCCCATAAATCCAGACATGACAATGGCTGCAATTAATAGGATCCCACACTGGCACTAATTACCCATCTGTGGGAGGGGAGGAGGGAGCCTGGGACCCGCTGATCCCAGCAGCAGCTGGGAATATCACTGGAAATCCCAACATGCCAAAACAGAATCACCAGGAGTGGCTGGGGGGCTCCAGGAGTTCTCCTGCCTCCCAGAGGCCCCACTGTGTTCAGGGCCTTCCACAAAGCTCTTAAAACTCCAGGAACCCAAACCCTCTCCTGGCAGCACTTGTGGCATATTCCCAGCCCTTGGATGTGCTGGTCCACAGCCCTGCTGTCACACAGGATTTCATGCAGAGGAGGAGCTGATCCCATCCTCATCCTCATCATCATCCTCATCCTCCCAGGGCTGCACATCCCTCCAGGACCATCCCAAGGGTGCCAGGAGGATGCAGAGAGCTCCTTGCCGGCTCCAGGCCTATTTTGGGAATGTGAAAGCACAAGGACACCAAGCACAGCCCCATAAAACCACCCAACCCCTTTTCCTTCCTGCTCCATCCCCATCCATCCCATCCTGTGGATCCCAGAGCCACCTCCCCTCACACCAACAGGTTTGAGCTGCTTCCTCCCAACTTCCAGCTCCTCCAAGAGGGATTTTTCCCTTTGCAGAGAGCAAAGACTCCTCTGACAACCACTTTACTCCTGGAGTAACCTGTTGGTCCCTGCTCAGACTGGGCTGCCATGGACGGGATGTCAGCAGGAATTAAATCAAGTGTCAGGAGAAGATTCCAGGGGGAAAGCCACTTTCCTGACTCATATTGCCAAGCAATTATCCCCGTAACAGCCCGGACAGCAGGGCTTTGTCACAGCTGGGAAGGGGAATTGTGCAGATCAGCTCATCCAGAGCTCCTTTCCCAAACCCACTGCGGCATTCACCTTCTCTGGAAAATCCCTTCACTCGGGATTTTTCTCCTGGGAAGCTGAGAAAAGGAAAACAATTCTTATCTCATTTGCTTCTCCTTTGTTTTGCTCATGTGGAATGTGTTTGGAGATTGTTTACCCACAGGTGATTGTTCCATGGGATTCTGCTGTGAGTTGTCTTTGGCCAACTGGGGCCAAGCTGTGTCAGGGCTCTGGAAAGAGTCACAAGTTTTCATTATTATTTTTTTAGCATTCTGTAAGTATCCTTTCTGTATTCTTTAGTATAGTATAGCATTCTTTAATATAATATAGTATTATAAAGTAATAAATTAGCCTTTTGAGAACATGGAGTCAGATTCATCATTCCTACCTTCATTGGGCATTCCCAGCAAACACAGCAGAGATCAGCAGCTCATGCTGGGTTTGTCAGCCCCCAGGGACACCCAGGGTGTGCCAGAGCTGAAGGATTCCCAAGGAAAAGCAGCTCTGACAGGGAAAGGCTGGAGATTTCTGTGTTCTGCCATCGGCACAAGCCGGGCTCAGCCATCCATCCTGGGATCCTGTCATTGTCCTGGGATCCTGTCACTGGGAGCAGCTGAGGTGCTTTGGGCAGGAGATGGAAAGCCAAGGTCGGGATTCCTCAGGAGCACAAAGGGATTGGATGTAGTTCCATGAGGAACACAAAAAGGACTCGAGGTGGATCCAGAGGGACTCGATGTGGCTCCATCAGGAGCACAAAGGGGCTCGATGTGGTTCCAAAGGGACTCGATGTGATTCCATCAGGAACACAAAGGGATTCCATGTGGCTCCATTAGGAACACAAAGGGATTGGATGTGGCTCCATCAGGAGCACAAAGGGACTCGATGTGGTTCCAAAGGGACTCGATGTGGCTCCATCAGGAGCACAAAGGGACTCGATGTGGCTCCATCAGGAGCACAAAGGCCCTCGATGTCTCCTCAGGCAGGGACACGGCCCCGGGTGTCCCCGCAGTGACACCGGCGCTGTCACCCAGGCAGCACTAACGGGCCCAGCGAGGCTCACTGGGCTTTGTTCAGGCACAGAATTCATCCCTGGTGTCTCATCAGCGACCCCAGGAGCCCACGCAGCCTCCAGGGTGGGGTCACAGAATTCACAGAATTCATCACTGGGTTGGAAGAGACCTTAAAGATCATTGAGTCCACCCCAACACCTCAACTCAACCCTGGCACCCAGTGCCACATCCAGGCTCTGTTAAACACCCCCAGGGATGGTGACTCCACCACCTCCCCAGGCAGCCATTCCAGAACTTTACCACTCTTTCCATAAAAAACTTTTTCCTAATATCCAACCTGTATTTCCCTTGGTGCAGCTTGAGGCTGTGTGCTCTGGTTCTGTCAGTTCCTGGAGAAAGAGCCCAACCCCACCATACTAAAACCACCTTTCAGGATTTGTAGAGAGTGATGAGGTCACCCCTGATTTTATCACCATTCCCCAAACGTTTGGCCATCCAGAGGAGCTCCCATCAGCACAACTGTTGCAGTAAGGTAGAAAAGTCATAAAGAAAGGCTTCATAAAATCAAACCTGCTCTCCTAAAATCAGTGGCTGGTCTTGTCAAGCTGGCACTTTGCAAGTTCCCATGTGAAAGCAATCGTGGTGTGAGCAGCTCATTAACATCACAATCCATTCCTGAGTAAAAAACCGACTTACACCTGTATAAACTGTTTTTATACCCTTAGATAGAAAAATTAAAACTATCTCTTACAAACAACTTTTCCTGCACTTACACACTGAGATTTTGAGTGACCAATCAATACAGGATAAAAACTTATTATTAACCAATAAAGTAATTAGCAAGAAAGCTCCTGACCAATTGGAGGTCTGTAAAACTGTACAAAAAGGAGCTCTGTGAATAAAGAAGGGGCTTTTTCCACCATGAAGAAAATGGAGCCCGCGGGATTTATTCCCACCCACAACCCCACAGAGGCGGCCCTGGGCGTCCTCCCCACATCCCAAACACTCTCCCAGCCTTTCCAAGGGCTCGGATCCTCAGCGGGGAAGGATCCCCCGAGCAGGGCTGGTGATGCCACATGACACAGCATCCAAAGGGCCTTAAAATACCCAAACACCCTCCCCGCTCCCTGCCCACGCCCGCCGAATTCCCGGCGGGATGCAGGAGCCGGCACGTGTGCGGCCGCACCCCCGCGTGTGCTCCCTTCTGTTCCCCCCCACCACAAAAAAAAACCCCAAAAAAACCCAACAACAACAACAAAAAAGCGTTTTTAAAACCTCTCAGAATTTAGCAACGATCGCCATGGAGACCAATCGCCGAAATCCCTGCGTTGCCATGGCAACGCCTTTTTCCCCCATCCTGCCTGTTTATCCTGGAGCTGCCGCACCATTTATCGGGCAGGGAGAATTTCAGAGCAGCCTCCCCTAAGTGCACGGAAGCAGAAAAATCCTCCGTGAGGAAATCACTATTAATAGAGATAAAACAGCTCCAGCACGGATCAGCCCCGGCCTGAAGAGCTCTGGGAGGGTGCAGAGCTGCTAAATCCCAGGAAAAGGCTGGGAGAGCACAGCTCCAGCCATGGGGAAGGCAGGCAGAGCACACAGGGATGGAGAACACGAACTCACAGCAATTTTTGCACATTTAAAGCAGAGCTAATTAACGCCAAGGTGTGTATGAGAGAGGCTGAGCTGCAAAGGAATGGGATCCTGGTTTTGGGATGGTTTGGGAGATGCTGCTGGGAGCTGCCATGGAGTCTGTGGGTGATGCTTGGGCTTGGTAACACCACAGCCCAAAATAATCTCATTTTTTGCAAAATTGGAGCTTCCAGGGGGGTGGATTTGTCAGTCCAGCACCTGGATGTCTCGCTCAGGTTCTTATGGTGCCCACCAGGGTAAAGAGAGAGGGTTTAGATGGGATATTGGGAATATCCCACCCTGTGAGGGTGGTGAGAAACCCCTGGGCTCAGGGTGCTCAGAGCAGCTGGGGCTGCCCCTGGATCCCTGGAAGTGTCCAAGGCCAGGTTTGGAGCACCCTGGGATGGTGGAAGTGGCAGGGATTGGGACAGGATGAGCTGTAAGGTCCCTTCCCAAGCCAAACCAGCCTGGAATTCTCTCTGAAGTATCATCCCTTCACCACTCAAGGCCCTTGGATGGACTCAGCTGAATTCCAGGAGCAATTCCCCAGCCTGACATTCCTGGTAGATCTCAGCCTGGGAAATGGACCAAAGAGAGGAGGAATTCCTGCAGCCACTGCTGATTTGGACAATTATGAGCTGCTGGGGATCAATAAGGTTAAATTCCAGCAGATCCTCGTGGGAGAATCCTTAGGGATTGATTCCAGGCAGTGTTCAGCCCAATCTCCAAACCAGGGCCAGCAGCAGAGCACAGAGCTGGGAAAGCTGAGGGGAGGGCAGGACCCTGGGAAGGGCAGAGATCCAGCAGGGATGCTCCAAGGGCTGCCCTCCCTCAGCTCAGCAGCCTTGAGGGATGGGAATCAAGGTGCAAGATCCCAAATTTGTGATGGGCAGGAGCCTGAAGGATGGGAGCACATCCCACACCCACCCCAGCAGCCACTCCACAAATAGAAAACATCAAATGCACAGAGATCAGTGGGATCAAGGAGTTTGGAAAAGCCACCACTCTTCTGCATTTCTCTCTGCTGGTTTTTATGCAGCACTTTGTGTCCCTCAGCTGTCATCCACAGCAGGAAATATCCATGGGACTGCCACCAAATTAAAAATTCCAGCCAGGAAAACAATCCTAAACTCCAGCTCAGACATAACACTTAAACAAAAAGAACAGAAGGAATCACAGCACTTCCCAGCCTGATTTCCAGCCCAAGAGAGACAAGGGAGTTCCTCCCCCTCCCATTCCCAATGACACAGATAAGGAGACTGAGAAAAGCACCAAAAATCCAAGGATTGCTCCTCCACCAGGAGCAAACCTGCACAGAGTCAGGAAAAGCAGGGAGTTGTCAAGATGAGATGTGCTAAAAATGTCCCAGCCCTCCCAACACTTGAGGCATTCCTTGGGAGAGCTGGGGATTTTCAAATCAAACCTTTTGATCTTGGAATTGTTCTGCTGCCTGGCTCCGTGGGGAAAAGGGGAAGAGAGCAGCATATTAAGGATCCTTTGAAGGTATCCTTCCCAAGATTTACCAAAGAGAAAAAAACAGAGACACAGCTGAGCCTCAGGCCCCTGTTCAAGGCAAAGGAAGATTTCCAGGAGTTGAGGCACAAGAGCCACGAGCTGAGGGAGCTCCAGGGTGATGCTGAGAAGAAGTGAGCATGGGAAGGCTCCAAAGGCACCACCAGGGACATGAGACAGGAATTGCCACCCTGCAAACAGAACCTGGTTTGCACCAGCTCTGCCAAGAGAGTTGGGCTGGAAAAGAATTGCTTAGGTCACAGCAAAGATGAGGATTGAAGGACACCTTCCCCTTTCCTGCATGACTCAGAATTCCCCCACCCCAAAGTGAGCAAGAATTCATCCTGGAGAAAAGTCAGCCAAAGTTCCAAGGGTTTAGGGAGATAAGAAACTTGTCCTTGAGCAGTATCTGATCACCTCAGTTTGTACAAACACCGAGAACGCCGGGAGAATAAATGGATTTATACTCACCTACGTGGGAGACACAGAGAGCTGGGAGCAGCAGGAGGGGCTGGAAGTGTCACCACAGAGCAGGAAGGGCTGGAAGTGTCACCACAAAGCAGGAAGGGCTGGAAGTGTCACCACAAAGCAGGAGTCAAAGCCAGGAGACACCAAGTGTCACCCCAGCAGCATCACTTCCAATCTTCGTCAAAGTTCTCAGATTGGAACAGTCCCTCCCTCCTCTCCTTCCCTTCTCCCTCCCTCCCCAGCCCTGGCAGGGATTATAAAAACTCCCAGAGATGGATGCAAACTGTTGGATGTGTTCATGAAAACAAATCAATCAACCTTCCCCCGTGGGATAATCGCCTTAGAGCCGACTGCTGCTCCACAGAGCTCCCGGCCCCGTTTGGATCCCAGGCTCTGCCTCCTCCTGCCATTTCATCACTGGATTATCCCTGGGATGGGCCTTTGTCATGAGATTAAAGCTTGTTTTACTCCAGATTCTGCTGCTGTTCAACCAGCACTGCTCAGGCTGAGCTGATTTATTCCCTGGAAAGTTTCAGTTCTGTTTTTAAAGCGGGATCAAGGGAGAGGCAACGCTCGGTGGGATCTCCCTGGAATTCAAACCCCCTCGTGCAGGCTGAATTTCTGGGATCAACAACACCAAGGACATCCCAAGTGGGAGCATTCCCAATGGATTTGAGAAGTAAGAACCAGACAAATCAGTCCTGATGGAGGGAAGATATGGAAAACCTCAGGGCAGGCATTTGCTCCTCTGCTCTGGCCCTGGGAAGTGACACTTTGGGAAGTGTCTGGCTCCAAGTGTGAGGGATCAGGGATGCTGAGAGCTCTGGAAGTGTGGCAGGAGCAGCTGGCAGAGGAGCCTGGGACAGAATCCAGCTCCTGCTGCAAGCACTGACCCCTCCTTGCATGAAAATACCTCGGAAACAGCAAAGCCCCAAAAACAAACGGAGCAAGAGGTGAAGATGGAAGGAAGGAGCAGCAGGAGGGGGAGAAAATCTCCTCTCCCTCACCCAGGAGAGCTGGCTGTGGCTGAGTGGGATGTGGACAGAAAGAACAGGATTGTCCTTCCTTCCTTCCTTCCCAATTCCAACTGATCCTGCACAAAGAGCAAGAGGAGAGGCCAAGCCCATCCAGCCTTGAGCAGGAATCACAGAATCTTGGAATGGTTTGGGTTGGAAAGGAGCTTGAGGATGGTCCAGCTCCATCCCCTGCCACCATCCCAGGGGGTTCCTGTCCCACCTGGCCTTGGACTCTTCCAGGGATGGGGCAGCCACAGCTTCTCTGAGAATCCTATCCCTGTCCCTCCCCACCCACCCAAGAAATTGGGAAAGAATTCCCAAGAAATTGGGAAGAATTTCTTCTCAGTATCCCATCCTTGGGGTGCCTGCTGCTGGAGAACACAGGGACTGACAAATCATGGTAAGAAAATGATTTTTATTTCTTTTTTTTTTTTTTTTTTTTCTATTTTGAATTTCTTTTTTTCCCTTTTTTTTTTAATGGAATTTCTGCTGTTTACAGATATGGTTTATTTCTGATAACACAGCTTGGCAGCAATTAAAAAAAAAAACAAACCAAACCCACTGCAACTGAATTAAACCCCATAAATACCAGCCCAGAAAACAATGGACAACCACCACTATTTCTATACAGGAACTATTATTTAATGTCACATTTTGACAACTGTAAATGGGCTACAGACTGTGGGCAAAAGGCAAGAGGTGAAATCTTTTTGAAACACCAGATGTAGAATAAACAGCTCATTTCTCAACATTTACATGATTCACATCAAATTGATGACATCCTAAATGTATTCCTTCTAAAGGATAGAAATTTTGCAATAAAATATTACATTTCATTTAATACTCTGGTACAATACTTCATACATTGCAGGAAAAAAAAAATAAATGCAAGGCCTATTCCACCTAATAAGATCCTTTTTCATTAGTCTTTAGTACTGCAATAAAAAAAAAATCACAGTAATGTCATAAATAAACAGGCTTGAAATTATTCATTACCTTTCACTATTGAAAAGGGAGAAATGAACAATTAATTTGAAATAATGGAGTTATGGGTAGAAAAATCTAACCCTGACAACACATCTTAGTCCCAGCTGCAAATTTCCTCAGCCCTACAACAAAAAAATAAAAAAGAAAAGAGGTTGGATACCTTTGTTAGCTGTGTCCTGGTTAATCATGTCTCAAACACATCTTTTAGGAGGAAAAAAGGAAAGTTTGGTCAGGATTAATAGAACCAATCAGGCCTAACAGGAGTTAGCAGAAATTAAAGTGTATTTCTCTAAAACATTCAGTAAATGAAGTCTGCAGCAAATTCACACTGGCATCAATCACTGTGCCTTGGGAGTTGGGGTAAATTCCCCTGGTGGGACAAGAGAACCCTGGGATCCCTTTTCCATCCCTGCTCCAGAACAAGCTCAGCCAGCACAGCTTCCAACTGAATCCCCTAAACTGGGAACCCCTGAATCCCATCACTCATCTCCCCTGAACCAAAGGATTTTCCTCTTTGTAGCTTCATCTGCCAGAACCCCAGAGTTATTTGCTGGAATTCGTGCAGGAGATGCTTTCAGAACCCTCCCTGGGGTTCTGGGGACAGATTTTAGGGTGCAGGGGCTCCCCTCTGGTGCCCACCAGGACCCAACACAGGCTCAAAAAGGAGAATTTATTCCTTTAGTCACAATCCTGCAGATCCTGCTCCCCCCTCACTGACATTCCCCCACCGTGGGCTCCCCAGGATTCCCAAACATTCTGCACAGGAGCTCCCAGGGAGAACAATTCCAAATAAAACCCTCCAGAGGCAGGTTCTGAACGAGGTCAGGAGGCCACAAAGTGCTGATTGCTGCTTGCACAGGTTTAAGACACTTCACATGAACTGAGTGCACAGAGTTGAGATTCCCTCAGGATCCTTCCCTCCTTTCTCCTGATTTTTCCCCTCCTGACTTCCCAGTTTGGAGCAGAGCAGCTCCAAACCCCACCTGGGTGTGTCCCCCACCTTGCTCCAACCTCTGAAGGGCAGAATTTGACTTTGCACAGAGTTTGAGGCAAATATTGAATGACTCCATGCAAATGTCAACACTGCCAAGTGATCCCTGTTCAGCAGGAGGGAGCTGGGAACAGGGACAGGCTGGCAGGGGGTGGAGAACAGGAATCTCACCACCAAACCACCACATTTCTCTCTCCTCATCATCTTTTCCCATCGAGGATTCAGGGCTAGAGCATAAGGCTGTGACAGTCAAACACATTTATGGTGTGCTGGTGACAGGAGTTCCAAAAAAATCAAGTCCCAAAGCCCCCAAAGACAAAAAGGACAAGAGGCCAAGGAACAAAATTCTGCTTAATATTAATGAAGCACCTTCATTCAGGCCAAACAAACTGCTCAAATATTGGGATCTGCAAAGCACTCAGGAGCAGGTGATGGCATCTCCCACTCCACCTCTCCCAAAGCTGCATGAATTCATTACATTCCAGGATTCCACCAGCAAAGCAAGGCCAATAACCCCATCCCAGCCATACAGGGAGGTCAGGCATCCTGTGTGGGGATGGGAATCACTCCTCAACACCACTGGAGTCCCAGAATGTCCCCAAAACCAGGGACAAGGTGCTGGGGAGACACCAGACCCCACTCCCTGGGGCTGGTCCTGCCATCACAGCCCCAAGGGGAGCTGCTGGTCCAGGACAGAGCCAGGGGAAGGAGTTACATGGAAGCTCACCAGATCTTCCCTGGGGAGTCTCTGGAAGAGGTTTTGTCTCCCTACAAGTGGTTCCAGGGGGTTTTCCATGCACTGGGACAGGAAGGTGCAGGCAGCTCCCAAAGGCACTTGGGGT
Source organism: Setophaga petechia (assembly GCA_024362935.1). Taxonomy (NCBI): domain Eukaryota; kingdom Metazoa; phylum Chordata; class Aves; order Passeriformes; family Parulidae; genus Setophaga; species Setophaga petechia. The sequence goes on from JANCRA010000021.1 coordinate 12,655,694, forward strand.
GGGACAGTGCCCCCAGTGTGGCCTTGCTGCTCCTGTCCCACCAGGAATCCTGGGATCCTTCCTTCCTTCCCTAAAAAAACATCCAGGAGGCTCCTCCACAGCTTCCACTTCCCCAGCACAAGGGCAGGAGGGCTCCCTGACACCAGCAGGGGGTTACTGGTTTCACTGGGTTTAACATCCTGCAACTTCTTAATTAACACCTGAATTATACCAGTTCACTCTCATTTAATTGAGCACAAAGTCACCACAGAGTGTCCTCACAAACCACCCCCAGGTCACTGAGTCTCCTGAAGGACACAAGGAATTCCTATTCTGGGCACAGATCACGGAAAAGAAACTTTGTTTGATGTAAAAACAACTTTGCATAAATTCCTCCAAAATAGCCCATCCAGCCACACAGCAAAATTGGAATCAAAGCCACCAATTATCACAAAAAAAGCACCTTCATCTCAAGAACTGCTCACCCCAGGAAGCTCAGTCTGAGTTTGAAATGTATCAGGACTAATTTGATCATGCACTTGGTTCTATTCACGCTGGTGATCCACTGTTTTCCAACAATCCACATTGTTCCCATCAGTATTTTACATTTCATGGCATGGATTTCTCCATGGCACTGCTCTCCCACCACCCACCCCCCACCCAGTGCCCCCCAAAAACCCCACAACTGCTCAAATAAGGAAAAAAAAAAAACCAAAAAACCCCACTAACAGCCATACTGTGAAACCAAAATACTATTTAAAAAAACAAATGGATGACAGTCCAACAGTTTGCAGGATTCAAAACTGACTCTACAAAGTAATTGTCTACCTTGTAGAAAGGATTTCCTTTTATTTGGAAAATGAGCAATTGGAAATTGGAGAGAAGAGATAAAAACAATCTTTAGATGCTCTGAAGTTTTGCCTACTGAAGGATTAAAACCGTAAATAAAAAGGTACCAAGCCCTCAGAGTTCACTGCTCACGTGAAGCTTCTTCCATCTCTTTCTTGACCTTTTTAAAAACCATTTTCATGTCTGGGAAAGGAAAAAAAAATGAAGAATTATTGAGGAAAAAAATCCAGCAGTTGTTTCTTAATGAGGCATTGTAGAGAAGTGCTCAGTTTGGACTCAATAAAGCTTAAACTCAATAAAGCTTAAACTCGACCCAAAGTCTCAAGCCTGGCTTAGAAACTGTGAGTGCTTTGGCAGGAAAAGGTGAGATTGTGTATAGAGGTCATTAAAATTAAATTTAAATTAGCTTTTGGAACTCAGGCACCCTGTGGGGATCAATTCCAAGCATTTTGGGCATTTTTGGGGGTTTTTTCTCCCATGCCAGGCTGGACACAGCCCCTCCTCTGGCCATACACACCTGCCTTGGCCTGGAAGGCTCTGAACATCTTCTCATCTGAAACTCTTCTGCTGCTGCATCAGCCCCACATTTTCATATACTCTAGCACTATCTTCTCTCATTCTGAAATGAAATCAGGATTTAGAGTCCCACCAAAAAAAAAAAAAAAAAATCCTATAATACACACCACATAATTCAGGGACAATTAATTTTACTTGGTTTATTTCCAGAGGAAAGCCCAGCACAACAGGGCAGGTTCTGGGGTAACTCAGCCTCATTTGAGGTCTCTGAAGATGAGACAGAGGAGCTCAAAAACTGAGGGCAGGACTGGACTTACTCTGGACACGTTGGGGTTGGGGTGCAGGGGGGGAGAGGGCTCTGATCCCCGCTCGTCTGGTCCGATAAGGAATATTTAATGTTTGTGTACTCGTGACCTTTCCTCTTGCTCTTCTGTGAAGCAAAACACACAACAAAAAGCCAGGTTTGGGGTTAATCCCAGCCATCTTTCATTGAGAAAGTGCAGCAATTCCACAAGGAGATACCCATGGGTGTTTTTAGGTTTAACTGGGAAGAGAGAGCTCAGTCCTGCAGTGAACACATCGCTGAGCACACCTCAAGCTTGGCTCCAGCTATTGGTGAGACAAAACCTGAAAATCCCCATTTTTCCCCCCATCCCACCATCTCCAGCAGGACACACCAACCCTCTGAATGTACTCAACCCTCATCTCCTTGGCAGAAAAGTCTCCATTTCATTCTTGAGCAGCCAGTGGGCTTCCCACTGACCTCATTTCCAGCTCAGAGCTGGGGCCAGCAGAGCAACACCATTGTTTGCAGGAGCTCTAATAAAATAATATCTGAGCCCATTAGGTTTGATATAAAAAGCAGCCAAGCTGTTATTTGGATTCTGCACATATGCTCCAGGCTGCAGCCAATTGTGCTGGCACCCAGCTACAGATCCTGCCAGGGAACCAGGCTGGGAAGGAAACGGGAGATGGATTTTTCCTTTTCCCAGGCATCCACAATGCCTGCAAACACTGAAACCTGCAAGGTAGAAATCGAAGTTTTGTAGAAAATTGGGGTTTGGGGAGGGGTTTGTGGGTTTATTTGGGGTTTTTTAATGCTGCAACAAGTCCTGAGGGCTGACCCAATCTCACAGCAGAGGTTGGCGGAGCCCTCAGGGAGTTCTGGCTCCTGAATTCCCATTAAGAACATTCCTGGGATTGAAGCTTTTCCAGGATGGTCTCCTGAACCTCCCTCAGCTCGTTCTGCTGATTCTTAAACCTCTCTTAGCCAGGATTTATGACAAAGCTGTCCTGAGCAGTTTGTGGGAACACAGCTTGGGAAAAGTTTTGTGGAGCAAACCTGGATTTGCTTCATTGAACAAAGTCTGGGAGACAAAGATGGATTGGTGGACACAGGGAAGGCAGGATTTGTGGGATGGATGGATTGGTGGACACATGAAATTTGGATTTGTGGGATGGATGGATTGGTGGACACATGGAATGCAGGATTTGTGGGATGGATGGATTGGTGGACATGTGGAATGTAGGATTTGTGGGATGGATGGATTGATGGACACATGGAAGGCAGGATTTGTGGGATGGATGGATTGGTGGACACATTAAATTTGGATTTGTGGGATGGATGCATTGGTGGGATGGATGGATTGGTGGACACAGGGAAGGCAGGATTTGTGGGATGGATTGGTGGACACATGGAAGGCAGGATTTGTGGGATGGATGGATTGGTGGACACATGGAAGGCAGGATTTGTGGGATGGATGGATTGGTGGACACAGGAATGCAGGATTTGTGGGATGGATGGATTGGTGGACACAGAGAATGCAGGATTTGTGGGATGGATGGATTGGTGGACACATTAAATTTGGATTTGTGGGATGGATGGATTGATGGACACATGGAAGGCAGGATTTGTGGGATGGATGGATTGATGGACACAGAGAATGCAGGATTTGTGGGATGGATGGATTGGTGGACACATGGAAGGCAGGATTTGTGGGATGGATGGATTGGTGGACACATGGAATGCAGGATTTGTGGGATGGACCACAAGGATATTTTGTAGGAACCAGCTGATAGAGAGGAACTAACTCAGTAAGTGTTGGAAAGTCCCCAGCAGGGAAAAAGATACTAAAAAGAGTAAAAATATGGACTAATTAGCACAGAAAGCAAAAGGTACAAATCCCAGCTGCTCTGAGGTCAGGGCAGGGAGCAGCAGGGACAAGGAGAAAACATCAGCTCTTTATCACAAAACCAGGAAACTGCTGTAAAACCCCCCAGAACTGGAGAGCAAGGAATTCCCTGAACAGGAAGGGGCAGGGGAAGGTCTCTGTGGTTGTCACCACTTATTCCCAAACATTTCTGACCCACCACACTCACCCCTTCATTTTCCACTCCAATAAACTGATTTCCTACCAATAAACTCCCAAAATTGGAATTTGAGTGATCAGCATTTGATTTTTCCCTTTGAGGAATGCAGGGAACGAGCTCTGAAATCTCTTTAAAACACCAAGAGCACAAGGTTCTGCTTTAATTAACAGACCCTTATCTTTTATTCTTCCTCCACAGGAAATTTGATAACAGGAAGGAAATTTCAGATATGGGGGCAGGGAGAGTAGGAGAGAATTCCACCTAATATTTTAAAGAGAAAATTCCACTCAGTAATTTAAGGACAGGATTGCACTCAATTAATGTAAGGAGAGGATTCCACCTGATAATTTAGGGAGTGGATTCCAATTGATTTAAGGAGAGAATTCCATTTAATTTAAGGAGAAGATTCCACTTGATAATTTAGAGAGAGGATTCCACACAATGTTTTAAGAAGATTTCACCTGATAATTTAAGGAGAGGATTCTACTTAATTTTAGAAGAGGATTCCACTTGATAATGTAAGAAGAGGATTCCACCTGATATCTTAAAGAGAGGAAGGATTCCACCTGATATCTTAAGGAGAGGACTCCACTTTATTTAAGGAGAGGATTCCACACAATGTTTTAAGAAGATTTCACCTGATAATTTAAGGACAGGATTCCACTGATATTTTAAGGAAAGAATTCCACTTGATAATTTAAGGAGAAGATTCCACCTGATATTTTAAGGAGAAGATTCCACTTAATTTAAGGAGAAGATCCCACTTAATAATTTAAGGAGAGGATTCCACACAATGTTTTAAGAAGATTTCACCTGATAATTTAAGGACAAGATTCCACTTAATAATTTAGGAAGATGATCCCATCCAATAATGAAAGAGGATTCCACCTGATAATGCAAGGAGAGGATACCACCAAATTTAAGGAGAGGATTCCACTTGATATTTTAAGGAGAAGATTTCACCTGATATTTTGAGGAGACGATTCTACCTAACAATTTAATTATTTCTTAAGCACAACGAACTAAAATACAGGAGAAAATTCACACCTTCAGCCTTCCCACAACACAATCCCCTCAAAAACCCCCAGCACTGCTGCTCCCTGCTGGGATCCTGCCACGTTCCTGTTGGATCTTTGGGCTGGACCCACCTGCTCCTCCTCGATCCTGCGCTGGAGGGTCTCGATGTAGTGCTGCACTGCCATGTAAATGAACCTGTACTGAGCCTCTGTCTGCACCATCCCTGAGCGCTGGGACCTCACCATCTGGATGGTCTTGGGGACATCGATGTCACAGTCCACCCCTGGGCACATCCACGGCGTTGGGAAGAGCAGGAAAAGAACCAAGGTGAGGGTGGAGCTCACCTGAATCCTCCGCCAGCGTTGCTGGGGTGGATCCGTGAGCAGGCGGGGCAATCAAAGGGTTAAAGGCACGGCAATCAAAGGGTTAAAGGCAGGGCAAGCAAAGGTTTAAAAGCAGGGCAAGCAAAGGGTTAAAAGCAGGGCAAGCAAAGGGTTAAAAGCAGGGCAAGCAAAGGTTTAAAAGCAGGGCAAGCAAAGGGTTAAAAGCAGGGCAAGCAAAGGGTTAAAAGCAGGGCAAGCAAAGGGTTAAAAGCAGGGCAAGCGAAGGGTTAAAGGCAGGGCAGTCAAAGGGTTAAAGGCAGGGCAACCAAAGGGTTAAAGGCAGGGCAACCAAAGGGTTAAAGGCAGGGCAAGCAAAGGGTTAAAGGCAGGGCAATCAAAGGGTTAAAAGCAGGGCAAGCAAAGGGTTAAAGGCAGGGCAAGCAAAGGGTTAAAGGCACGGCAAGCAAAGGGTTAAAGGCAGGGCAAGCAAAGGGTTAACGGCAGGGCAAGCAAAGGGTTAAAAGCAGGGCAAGCAAAGGGTTAAAGGCAGGGCAATCAAAGGGTTAAAAGCAGGGCAATCAAAGGGTTAAAGGCACGGCAATCAAAGGGTTAAAGGCACGGCAATCAAAGGGTTAAAGGCAGGGCAAGCAAAGGGTTAAAGGCACGGCAATCAAAGGGTTAAAGGCACGGCAAGCAAAGGGTTAAAGGTACCTTTCTCTCGGATGATGTCAATGAGGATGTCAATGACAATGAAAGTTCCTGTTCGACCAATCCCAGCACTGGAAGGAGGGGGGAAAAAAGAGAATTTCATTGTTTGGATCTTTCTGAATGCACAGCAAAACCCCAGGCAAAGGAATTCTGGCATTAGGAGACAGGAGGTTCCCAAATTATAGCCAGAGCTTCCAAATTATAGCCAGAGTCAAACCAGAGAGCCCAGGGAAGGCACAGAAATCAGCACTTCTGTCCTTCAGTGTTCATAAACACCTCTGAAAAAAAAAAACCCTGTAAGGTCAGATCTAATATTTCTCTGCCTAAAAATGATATCATTTACAAGGTGAGAACACCCAAAAAGGACAGAGCCCTCACAAGTAGGATGAGATGCCAGAATTCTCATTATCCTGTACTTGAAATGCCCCAGCCAGGTCCCATCTTCTCATCCAACAGCAGAAATTTTCATTTATCCAAAAGTTCACAGCCTCAAATCCCTTCCCAAGGGGACCCTGTGCCACCCACCCAGGATGTGACACTGTCCAGACAGAAACCAGGGAATTCTGAGCCACTCCCAGGCAAAGCTGTCCTTTTCACAGCTCTCAGCTCCCTGGGCCAAAAGGAGGAGTGTCAGGAGCCTCACCTGCAGTGGACCACCACAGGTCCTGCATCAGGGATGCTCTCCTGCTTGTGGTGCACCTCCTCCAGGAAGTCCAGGACGCCGCCGGGGTCGCTGGGGACGCCGTGGTCGGGCCAGGTGCGGAAGTGGTACTGCCACACCGTCCTCTCCGTGTTCCCCTGCAGCACAGGGACACACACTGTTATGAACTGAATTTTGTTAAATTTTATATCAGTAGAAAAAAACTGAGTTACAGCATCTATAAACCAGAGCTGCCGAGGCAGAACTGCTGGGCAGGGTTACTTGTTATGTTAACTATAAGTCGTTAGAGTTGATAGTTCTCTTTGTATCATTTAACGACCCTAGCCAGGGCAGGTAGATAGCCCTCCTTTTGTGTTGATACATTTCTCCTTATCAGGCAGGGAGAATCTGGGGAGGAGGGAGGCATTACAATATGTAGATTTTGAGAACCACTGTACCATGGGACGTATTGAACTTATAAAAACCCCAAAACCAACGAGCCAAATATAAATTTGAAGAATTAGAATGATTCGTGGATGTGAGGAATAGAGTGCTGGACCTGCAGAGATGTTGAGAGACCTTAGTGCCCCTCGCCCTGACTAAAGAAGCTGCCTGGGACCAAGACCTGGAGCTGGGAAGCAGGGAAAAGAGAGAAATACCGGGGTCCCACCCAGGCGTTCCTGTGAGGATCAGACCCCTGGCTCTGCCCCTTGTGGACAAAGCTGCACATCCTCCTCCTCTGAGCCACGGCCGCCTCGTCCAGCTTCCTAATCCTGAGCTGATCCCTTTAATAAAGGCGTTAAAAGGAGAAAAGTCTCCTGCCCTGTTGTGTTTTTTTCACACACCTGCTGCTCAAAACCCACCTCAGCCCTCATGGGGCACGGCTGAGTCCCCCCCAAAGCCAACCCGAGCACAGCACCCCAAAAATCCCAAAGGAGGGAAGAAGGCAGGGCCCTTCCTGGCCTGGTGCATCAGTCATTAAAGCTCCCAAATTAAATGTCCCAGAGGTCAGGGAGCAAGACAAGATTCCTGTACTCTTCAGATTTTTGGGATACACCATTGCAGGGAAAATTCCTCTTTCAGAGCATTAAATCCTGCCAGGGCAGTTCCCAGCTAAGAAGCAGCATCTCTGTGTTCACTCTTATAATAATTAAATCCCATAATTCTGCTTTTTTAGGGAGGTCTCGATGAGCTAAAATAAATGCCAAGACTTCTGCTGCAGGAGCAGGGAATTTTTCCCTTCAGGTGCCCAGAATTCCTGCTTGGCCACATCTCCCATCCCAGTGCCTCCTTCCCTAAGTTTGAAATACAGAGATTCACATCCAGCAGTTAAAATCTCAGCAGGTAAACCTTAAGAAAGGGAGGCTTGATGTGACAGGAATCCATCCCAAATTCCCCTGCTTTGCTTCTCCTCCCTGATCCAAACTGTTCCTTATCAAGAAATGCCATTTCCACACAGTTTTCTCACCCTTTTTTACCCCTTCCCTTAAATGAATTTTCCACACACAACTTTTCCTTTCAGTGCACCCATTCCCACGAGGGAGCAAATGCCAGGCTGGATTGAAGTGTCCCCAGTTAAAAGCATTTTCCCTCCTCCCTGATTCCCTGCAAGCTCTGCAGCAGTTCCTCTCCTGCCAAAAGCTGCTTAGGTAGGAGAATCTTCAATTATCCCAAGGGCAAAAAGAGAAAGATGGATGGAACTGAACGTGGAGCTTCAAAGAAAGGCAGGGCTCCATTTATTCACCTCCGAGTGCTTTTATTGATCCCAGAGCAATGGGCTAATCCTGACATTTTTCCTTTGGTGATGCACAAGCTGGGCTGAAAGGACAGAGCTGTTTTTGCTCTCACCTGGCCAACTTTGGAAAGTTTCAGCTCTCTCAGGGTGTAGTCGTGGGCTGCACTCTCCTTCACGTTCCGGACACGCATCACCCCGTACTCCTTCAGGGAATACTCATCTGGCCAGTACTTCACACACTTACTCTGCAAGATTTCAAATTATAAAGAAAAAAAACAACAAAAAGAAAAGGAATAATCAGGCAGGGAAAAAAAAAAAAGTTGCTTTGCAAACTGATTAATTCAACCCTGAAGGTTTTGTTTCAGAGTCCACAGAGGACAATCAGCTGATGAGGTGAAGAATATTTTAATGGGGAGTTTCTCCTCTCCATAACAACCACTGGATAATTTCAGAAAGGTACAGGTCACCTCTCCTCTTAGTACATTTTTGGGGTATTTTGTGCCTGGATAATATTTTCAAAAGCTGAAGATTAAAATCCTGCTTTTTGTACCTCCAGTCACAGATCTCAAAATACAGAATTCCATCAGAATTCAGTCCCACAGCTCAAACCCTACAGGCTGCAAAAGAAATAAAGGTCAAAGGTATAAATCATTCCCAGTGGAAATAAAACTTGGATATTTGCTTTTCCATGGCTTGCAGAGGGAAGGGCTGACCCAGCTCTGGTTCCATCACCAAAGAGGGCTCAGGCTCCTGCAAAGGGAGCAGCTCATGGGTCTGTAGCTTCTGAAATGCAGTTTTTGATGTGCTGCTGCTCCATCAGGATTATCCCTGCCCAGGGATCAATTCCACCACTGAGGAATGGATTCACCTATCAGCACTTGGATTTGGCTCCTGTGACAGGTCAGGAAAGAGCAACTCCTGGGAAGGCAGCACCAAAGCAGAAATTACTGCAGGAGCAGCTTCTAGCAAGAGCAAACACAGACCAAACACCAAATCCTACAGAGCAACAGGGTCTATTTGCAGTTATTCTGAATATTCAGGAGAAAACACAGCACAGGGAAGCTCCTTCTGCCAGCCCAAGGCAGAGGAAGATGGCTGAACACATGCCCACGTAGGCAACAAGATGCTTTTCTGCTATTTTTGCCCTTCTTTCCCTGTCACAAGGGGAGAAACTGAAGCAAATACTCTGAAACTGAAGCAAATACCCTGATTTTTGGGGGGTGCCAGCAGAAATAACTTTGCAGTTTTCAATGCAGAGCTCTGAGCAGTTGGTAGAGCAAGTCTGAACAGCAACATGATGTTAAAATAAGCTTTACTCTGCAGGGCTGGGTTGCTGAACTGCCTCCAAAAGCCCAAAATTCCTTTAATTTTTAAGGATTTGCTGCTTCTGCACTTTAAAGCACATCCAGGACTTGATGCAGGGCTGGGATGTTCCACAGTTCCTCCCTTCCTCAGGCTATGGAGGCAGCTCTGCTGCAAAGGTTCTCTCTTCCTGCAAACAGCTTGGCCTGAGATAAAAAAGCTTTGATTTGATACCAGGACTGGTATTTGCAATTCTGTAAGAAGTGAAATAGGCATCACAAAACAATGAAGGGTACAGAAAGAAGCAGCAATGCAGCACTGATGAATTAAAGTGTTTTCTCCAGCAAAAGGGCTGAGCAAACTTGGGGAAGAAAAATGGAGAAACTGCAGAGGAGCAGAGGCCATTCAGGAGGTTCTTAAAAAATAATAAATAACTTGAAGGTAGAAAGGTGCATTCAAGACAATTCCATAATTTATTTCTCCTCTTCCAAAACAAAGATTATCACTGGGAAGGGGGAGCTTCTCCCTCTGTCAGTGAATTCAAAGGAGGGAAACACAAATCCTGGTCCTTTATCAGGGTGATGAAGTGGCAGAACTTTACAAAGATTAAAAAATGATCCACAAGACAAAGACTTAAAAAAAAATACACAAGACAAAGTGCAATGGCTCCAACAAACAGCACCAGTGGCAGCTCTGACACCTTAATTAGGGAGAGAATCCTGTAAAATTTTCTGTTATTTGTTTTCACACAAACAAAGTTCCTGGGAGTGAGGACCCCCTGCAATCATCAGTCACTCATAGAAAAACTTCAGTTCTTAATTTGATTTTTTTTCCACAAATGACGCTCCCCTAAAAAGGCAACAGTTTTCTATTCAGAAACAGATAATGAGAATATGGAAAAAGGTAAAAATGTGGACAACAGTGTGTGGAAGAAGCAGAGAAACTTAAAAGGAGAGAAGGGATTTATCAAGTATTTATCAAACAGAAGAAAGATCAGAAGCAACAAATTCCAAAGATAAATCCTTCAATCCCCAGGAGGTTGTGTGTGGCTGTTGCCAGGATATCAATGTTCAACTATTCCTATTCTTTCCTGACTTGTGTCATTAGAAACTATAAAAAAATTAAAATATCCCCAGGTTTGCCAGAGGCCAGGGAGCAGGACAAGAGTCCTGTACTCCAAAGGGAAGAGGAGATTTTTGGGATATAAACCATTGCAGGGAAAATTCCTCTGTGAGAACATTGAATCCTGCCAGGGCAGTTCCCAACTAAGCAGCAACATCTCTATGTTCAGTTTTGTAATAATAAAATCCCATAATTCTGCTTTTTTAGGGAGGTTCATACAGGCTTGATGAGATAAAATAAATGCCAAGGAGCTGCAGGAGCAGGGAATTTTTCCCTTCAAGCACCCAGAATTCCTGCTTGGCCACATCTCCCATCCCAGTGCCTCCTTCCCTAAGTCTGAAATACAGATTCACATCCAGCAGTTAAATTTCAGCAGGCAAACCTAAAGAAAGGGAGGCTTGATGTGACAGGAATCCATCCCCAATTCCCACAGACACCAATTAAAAAAGGACACTCAGCACCTTCCAGATTTCCAAGGAATCCTGTGCCACACCAGATTCCAGCCATAAATCAATTTATCCCTGTCAGATCAGCTCCTACTTGTACTCAAATGTCAGGACCTTTCCCAAATGTCTGGTTTTACCTTTCCTCTTTCCACTTCTTTCGTGGTCATGACAATAACTCTGGAATTCTCCTGGAACACCATCCTCCAGAAATCATTCACTGTGTTCTGCAGGCAGCCTTGGGTAGCAATGTAACTTTTTTTTGGCTTTGAGTTGTTGCACTTGGTTTCAAACTCAGGCTAAGAGGGGAAAAAAAAAAAACCAAAACCAGCAATTCAACAAATTGTGTGGGAGAAGATTCCCTTGGATTTAGGGAAGAGGAGGTGGGAATACACTCACCATAATGATATTAGCATTGATATAGTCTGAAACAGGTTCATTGGGGTCACCATCGTGGAGAACAACTCTGGTGTGATCAACTGCAAAAACACACATGGATGTCAGGCACTTGCATTGTGACCACATAGCAGCTATTAATTAATTATCAATCTTAGTAAATAAGTGATCAGAATATTCCAAATTGCCTGTTCTGCCTCCCAAAACACGTCCATGTCCTGGGAATTCAGGAATACTCAAACACCAAGTCAAGGCAAAGTCTTGGGATTTGCATGTTGCAGTTCTGGCCCCCAAATTAATCCTCTTAAATTTAAGTATTCCAGCCTGTTGAGCTGAGGGATATGAGGCTTTTAAATGAAGATAAAAACCAATATTACAAATATCTACAAAGTGCAAAGCTGTGAACCCAAATTGGAAATCACTGGATATTCCTGATAAGGGGGGGAATTATCATTAAAGAGAAGCCAAAGGCCAGTGGTACTTAATTAACCCTGTATTAATGAGGAAAATAAACCAGAGTAACATTAAATGGCAGGGAAGGGTCGATACTTACAGGGTAAAATGTTTTTGTATCTATTTTTGTTCTTGTTTTCCTGGCGCTGCCCTTCCTTTCTGCTGTAGAGGAGTTTGCATTCCTGCTGCTGCAAGGTCTGAGGGGAGAGCACAGACAGGAGGGCTCAAAAATCCAGGATGGACTGGCCCATGCTCACAGCAATCCCAGAGAAAAGGGAGGAGAGGGGCATTAGGTGATGGGTTATCCATAATTTATTTATCCATGAATTATCCCAGTAAGGAACAAGCTGGAGTGGGGATTTCTGGAACACAACATCCCAGGGACAGCAGCAATCCCATACTTGCACAGCCAGGCTGCTCATGGCAAATCTCCCCACTCCCAAAGCTCCCTGCAGCTGGAGGCACCAGGATCCCAATGCTTTACTCCAAATTTTCACCCCCAAAGCAGTTCTGGCCCCACTAAAAGGAACATTCAGGTTTTGGGAGCTGCTCCCCTCATCATTCCCACCCTCCAGACTCTTGTTGGTTTTTAACAGGCACATTTGCTCACTCCTGTCTCAGTCTGATACTCCCTCACTTAATGACCTTGGATAATTAGGCTGATCCTAAAGGCAGGGAAAGCAAAAGAAATTTAAGAGATGCAAAGTTTCAAGCTTGTGGCAAAAAGGAAACAGCCCCCAAAGCATTGCCTGTGGAATTCCAGGCAAAAGGACTGAGAGCCAAACTTTCCCAGCAAGTTAAAGAATTGGAGCAATTAAATGTGTGTGGAAACCACATCTTCCTTCCTAGAGTTAATTATCATTGCTTGGAGCATCCCTGAGGAGAGATCCACGAGCAGCAGTGACTCCCAACAAGCCCATTCAGAGCTGGAACAACACAGCCATAAATCTGAATATCCTCCTCCACTTCACTGCAACATCCCAGCACTGAGCTCAGAAATAAGCATTTTTCAGAAGGAAAAACACTACAAGGGCTGTCAGCATTCCTGTCTGGTGCTTCCTGGGACAAGAGGCTCATTCCTGCCTGGAGACAAGTAATTTAAATTCACCATCTGGGCTGGCAGCTCCTGAACAGCACAGACAGGGATCCATGGACAACCTGGAGTGTGCTCCCCTCTCCTGCCACCATGGGGGACAGCTGGAGCTTCCCTGAGGGAATGGAAAACAGGGCACTGAAACTGCCAGGAGAGGGCTTCAGTCCCAAAAAAATGAGGGTTGGTGCTGACCTCAGTGACAGCAGAAAAGGGGAAAAAGAAGTGCAATGTCCCACAGGTAAAATCCTTCATTTATTTGCTTTTCCTGCTAGACTTTTCCTGCTCCCTAAGAAATTCACTCCAAGAAAAATTTCTTCAAAGTGAACCAGAGGTGAGGAAAGAACTGTGAATTAATAGCACAGTTGTGTTTTGCCAAACCAACAATCCCCACACACACGACCTCTGCTGACTTCCTTCCCTCTGCAGATGGAATTCTGGCCATTCTGACCATCTAGCAGGATCAAGGACTGTCCCCCCTCTCTCTGGAAGGAGAAAGGAGAAAGCTCAATCCTCATTTTCTCATTTCCCAATGCCAGCACCTCACCATCTGACATTCCCCTCACACACCTCTGTGCTAATTCCTTCACTTTCCATGGATTAATTTTCCTTCTCCTGGCAATAATCAGAGCACACTGTTCATTTAGCTAATGGATATTTCTGATCAAAGAGGGTTTCTCCAAGGATGGTCACTTTGCAAATCCATCACTGTTCAGGAAGTTTCTCACATCAGCCTCTCTGGAGCTCCCTGAGCACTTCCCAGTTTCCTGTTGCCATCTGCTGGTGGAATTCCAGACTCCACTGGTGGTTTTGTGTGTGAGGTATAAACCAGTCCAGTATATCCAGCCTGGAGTGCTCCAGACCAGGCTGGATGGGGCTTGGAGCCACCTGGGATAGTGGAAAGTGTCCCTGGCCATGGCAGGGGTGGGGTAGGATGGGATTTAAGGTCCCTCACAACCCAAATCATTCCACAATCCCAGGTTGCTCCAAGCCCCAGCCAATCTGGTTTTTAACACTTCCAGGGATGGGACACCCACAGCTTCTCTGGGAAGAGTTTATTCCAAATTCTGGAAGGATTTCTTCCCAATATCCCATCTAAACCTTTTCTAGTTTGAAGTCATTCCCCCAGTCCTGTCCCTGCACACTCCTTCTGGAAGAAAATTGGAATTTTGCTTGCAGAGAGAAATGAAACACCAAAACAAACCAAAAATAAACCTCCAAAAGTTCAAGGAATGTATATAATCCTTGTTGTTTCATCCCAGAGCTTTCTACCACTTCCCAATGGCTTTAAGATCCCAAAAAATGAGCATCAAAAAACCACAAGGGCAATGGATGGACTGAGAAATGGAATTGTCCCTAAAGAAATGGTTCCCAACTTCCCAAACAGCAGAAGGAATTGGAAGGATTGTCCTGGTGAGACAAACACAAGAGGATCCCTCATGGTGGGAAGGATATCCTCCTGGATATCCTGGATAAAAATCACTCTGAAAATCAGAGAAAAAAGGCAAATATTTCAAGCCACAAGAGTGGAGCTGGCAAAGCCCTGGAGATGGGAGCAAGACCAGAGATCTGAGGGGATGGAGAGGAGGAAACACCAGGAATGGCTTTAAGATTCCCAAAAATGAGCATCAAAAAACAACAAGGACAATGGATGGACTGAGAAATGGAATTGTCCCTAAAGAAATGGTTCCCAACTTCCCAAACAGCAGAGGGAATTGGAAGGATTGTCCTGGTGGGACAAACACAGGAGGATCCCTCATGGTGGGAAGGATATCCAGGAGGATATCCTGGATAAAAATCACTCTGAGAATCAGAGAAAAAAGGCAAATATTTCAAGCCACAAGAGTGGAGCTGGCAAAGCCCTGGAGATGGGAGCAAAACCAGAGATCTGAGGAGATGGAGAGGAGGAAACACCAGCAAGGCAGAACCCAAGGTGACTTTGGCAGTGTGAGAGTGAACACTGGAGGAAAAACCGGAGGAAACATTGCTTGGAACGTAAGGAATTACCTCAAACTCTTCCCAGAAGCCCTGCTTGACTTTATCCGTGGTCTCTGCCAGCTTGCTGAGCTCCCTGACTCGGCTCTCGATCTCGGCAGCGTTGATCCGCGTGGTGTTCAGGGGCTGGGCACACACAAACAGCACAGGCTCAGTGTCGGGATCATTGGTTTGTCACAGTGACCCCAGAAAAGTTCCAGAGTCTCTTTTCCCAGCCCGGCGCTTAAAGAAGGAGTCAGAGCTCTTCATTTCTCGGGCTCAAGGTTGTTTATTAATTCTTATCTAAAAAATTTTCTTTCTGCCCAGCAGAGATCTGCTCAGCAGGGCAGCCACAGGCACTCTGCCTGCCCCCGGGGTGGTGTTATGTCTTTATAGTACAAACTACATGTGCAATGTTTACAATTACTTCCCAATGCCCATCACCTGTGTCAGACAGTGAGCTTCTACTCTAAACCAATCTCTAAGTGCCAACATCACCACAGAATATGGAGGCTAAGAAGAAGAAGAAGAAAGGCTGGACACACCCAGTTCCCTCCATCTTGTCTCCATAACCCCCCTGTACCAAAATCCCTAAATGCATAATTCACCCTGTGATAACATCACTAATATTCTACTTAAACTGTTGTGGCTTGCTGGTGTTCATAGAAGGTTGGTAATTTGCTCCATGGGCCATAATCAAACTCAAAGAGGCATTTTGGGCTCTGTGCCAGGGTCTCTGAGACCCCTGGCAAGGGTCTTGGTTGCTCAGGACAGCCAGAGGGATGTGCTGGGTCCCGACAGCTCAGCAAGCAGCAGCCATGGAAAGACAGCTCAAACACAAATCCACTAACATGAGGATGTTTTAGTGGGATTTTAGGATCCAGGCATTTTTTGGATGTCATTGTTTTGGGATTCGAGCAAAGGGCCGTGAGGAAGGGGATGGTGAACAGTTGCTTTTAAGTGTCACAGTTTTTATTTAATTATTCATTTAATTATTTAATGCATTAAATTGTCTCATTTCTGGACATGCACTGCAACTCTTACATGACACCAGGAGATTCTGCATGTCAGAGACAACACTATCCCTTCACAAGCCTAACAAAAATGAAACAACTTTTTGAATCGACTTTTTCATCCATTTAACAAAGTTTAACTCCCCATTTTTTCCTCAGAAAAAAATCTTGCAGAACATATGGAAAAGCTGCATTTCAACAATATATCCTGGAGGAGGCAAAGCTCAGGGGTAGCCTGTCCTTCTCACCTGCTTGAGCTGCAACACAGTGCCCAAAGTCTCCACCATGGGGTTCTTCTTGTAATGCTCCACCAGATCTGTCAGAGAGTCAAACTTCTCCCCTCCACCAACGTCATATTTGAGATCCTGAAAAGACAAATGCTCCTCCAAATAAATGCACTTCCCACCACCACAGCCACAGCACCTCTAGGCTGTGCCTTGCATCAGAAATAACCTCCAAAATTAAGTGTAGAAGGCTCTACTGAAATCCTTTTGCTAAAGGATAGAATTTAAATAAATAGAAACCCAGACACACTGCAGGACATCCCCTTTTTTGCCATCTCCTTGAAAATCGGTTTATCTGCTTTTTTTAGAGAGCTGATTCCCTCTGAACCAGGGTTCAGACAGCTCTGGAGCTACAGGATAAGAATTCAGGAATTAGGGATTTGAATTGATTTCCAAAATTAAGTGTATGATTGGGTCCTGAAAGGCTGGCACTGCCTGGCACCATCCCTATTTTAAGGAAACAAATGCCAAATTATTTTTCCTGAAAGGCATAAATGCTAACTGCAAATCAGAGGGGTTTTCTTGAAAACATTAGCATATTCTGGTAATTCAGCATTTACAGTCCTGGTGGGTCATTTCTACCTCCAAACTACTTCTGTTACTGCATTTTAGGTGTTTTTATACAATTTAGTTATTGCACTGCCTTTGGGCTCAACAGAAGTAAAAGAGAATAAGAAAAATCCAGGTTTTTTAAAAAAATCTATTATTATTTTTTAAATAGCAGCCCATGGAGACAGATTAAATATCAAAACTGTAATTTAGTAATATTTCAGTGAAGAACTACCTCATACTAAACAGAAGATTTAGATTTCAGGGCATTCCTTGGAGTGAACACTCGTTTTCACAGACTGCTGATCATCCATCAGGTGTAACTGCCTGAACTGACAGGAGAGAGACATCTGTGCATAGATCTCCATTTATCCAATCACTCCTATTTTGATAAAACCCATCCAGGACTCTGCAAAGGCTCCCTGAGCACAGCAAGGTGTGATTTGAGCCAGAAGGCTCTGACAGGAGCCAGTCAGCCAAAAAATATTGGAATTCTGATGCCATCAGAGGAGTCATTTTGATCAAAGGGATGACCTGCAGCAAGCCCAGGGAAAAGGGGAGTGGATCCAGAGCTCCTGGGCCCATGGATTTGCTGCTGCTCCTACCTGGCAGTGGATCATGACGTGTGTCACTTTGGATTTGCCGTCGTTGCTCTCTCCTTTGTCATCCCCTGTCCTCACAGAAAGGACAAAGTCCCCAGGGTGGCTCTGGCTCTCCCTCACCAGGAAGCTGCCATGTTTTCCTTTCTCTGTCAAGAGTTTCTCAGCTTCTCTCCCAGAGAGATGCCCGTGAAACCACCTGGAAATGAAGTGACATAGAGGGAGACACCCTGCTTAGCTTTCCAGCTGAATTAAATTGTTCCAGGTGTTTGTCATGAAATTGAATCCTTCTGTTCACTCAGCGACAGCCAGGTCTAGGGAAAACCTCAGTTGGTAAAAAGAATAAATAAAATAAGCTTTGGAAGTGTCCAGGTGCACATCAGTGAGGACAGAAACACTCCAAAGCACTTCCATGGAGCTTCCAGTGAAGCTTTGATTTGGATTCTTCACAGCAATCTCAATAAACACCAGGTTACACTTCCCTCAGTCAAGGCATTCATTCTTTTATTTCCTCCATGAAATTTCCCTGATAAACTTGTGGAAAATTCATAGTTTTGAGACCTCACCCTTCTATCCCATTAGGAACTGGAGAGGGTGATCCCAGCAATCTCAATTCTTCAGGAAACAGGGCCAAAAACCCATCAATCCTCCCCACCTCTGTTAAGCCATTCTGAGGAAACATGTTTGGATATTTTTCCTCAATTTTTCCCCTCTAGGAATAAACAGGTATCTGCTGGTTTAGTTCTGACCCCTGACATTTCCTCAAATCCAGAGTCTCAACTTCTCCTTATTAACCCCACTCCTCAAAACAGGAGTTTGAGGAATCTGAGGATTAGTGCAGCCTTCACTTTCTACCCACTGCTAGGAAAAGCACAATAAGTTATGCCCAGAAATATCCCTGGGAATTCCTTGCAGCAGCAACAACATCAGAACTTCTCCAATTAAACATTCTCCCAGTAAAAATAAAGGGAATTATGTCCTCTTTTTCAGTCCTGTCACACCCAAATAAAAATGCTGAAGGGAACAGGTTCTGAGGCTTGGATTCTTGACCTTTAACCACATTTATTCATCTATTTTGCAAGAAACCTCCCTGAAAAAAAATCCAAGGTTGTGGCCACCCTTTTCCCAGGGGGAGGGAAGAGGGATAAACACAGCATTTATTAAGAAGCACAAGGACACTTCTCTGACCTTTCTGAGGTGGGATCAGCACAGTTGAGGGGATATTTCAGCTCTATGACATCTCCATTCTTTTCCTTGAGCTGCCCATGGTGTTCCATGTAGTACTGCACCAGCTCAGCCAGCGTGGCAAACTTCTCTCCCCCATAGAGGTCATAGTAGTCACCTGTGTTCTGGATCTTGATGTGGGTCACAGCTCCAGTTCGTCTGAGATTTGAAAGAGAGGACAAAAAAACCCTTCCCAAGTCAGCTGATCAATCAATCAATCAATCCATCAATCCATCAATCAATCAATCCATCAATCAATCAATCCATCAATCAATCACTTTTATATTTGGTGATGCCTGAGGTGGAGAAATCCATATTCACAATTCCAGCATGGAGCTGCTGCTCCTCTGCCCACCAGCCAGGGGGAACAGGAGAACAGTTCTGTGCTGGAACTGGCAGCACAAACCCTGCAGCCTCAGGAGCCCCACCAGAAACCCCTCAGAGCCACACAAAATTCCACACACAGGCAGAAAGTGCAGGGTGAGAGGAGTTGAATATTCTGGAGACCCAGCAGAGCTGGTTTGCTCCTTTCTCCAGAATTCCCACCAGCTCCCAAGGTTTCTCCTTCAGGAAATATTTGCCTTTGCCTGCTGCCACAGTCTCTAATATTAAGGAAGAGCAGCTCCCAGCAGGAATCCCCTCCTGTGCCACAAGGCCTGTTATCTCACAAGTATCCAAGCAGCACAACTCTTATCACCAATCCCACTTTTCCCTTTTCCTTTATCTACTTCCTCTTGCTGTCTTTTCCCCATCCCTACCACACAGTGTCAGGGGACAACTGTCACAGAAAGCCTATTTTGGAAGCTGAAAAAGCCACAAGTTGCCCTTAAAAACTTGCTGACTTTTCCTGTGCAAGGAGAGTCTGGATTTCCTGCTGGATCACTAATTCCCAACACCTCTGGCTCCTTCCAGTTGGTGATCAAATGGATTTGTAAAGGGTTAAAAGCAATGTTATTATCAACCTATTTCTGCCTCCACTGAGCATTTTTGTCCTGCTGTAAAATCAGAATTCACTCCCTTCCAACTCAGAGCTGGGTAAAAGTATTTGAGAAGCTCTTCAGGGAAAATGGGAGAAAAAGAAGAGGGAAAAGTGAACAACACTAAAAAGTGACAAGAGCATTCTTTCACCTCTTTCAAGGAGTTCATCCACAGCTCTTTCTCCACAGGACAGCAGCAAATTAAGAATATCACCAACCTGGGGCAAGACTGGGAAGATCCAAACTCACCTAACAGACAGTGTGAAGTCTCCCGGGTTACTTTTGCTGGGCCTTGCCAAGAAGCTGCCATCGACTCCTCTTGTTAACAGCAGGTTTTCTGCCTCCACCCCAGTGATATTTGGATGAAACCATCTACAAGAGGTTAAAAATAAAGAATGTTAATAAATAAACAGCAGGTTTTCAGAGTTAACTCACACAGAGCAATCTGACAGCTGGTAAAGTGTGCTTTGCACCTAAATTAATAAAATTTCATTATTAGTTTCACATTGCAACTTTTTGTAAGCCTGAGAATTACACTTATCCCCACTCTGAGTGCCTGGATTAAAATGATATCAAAGGTACACAACATAAACACAGACCAGAAGTGGTATTTCCTTACTCCAGCAAAACACAGCACACAAAGAAACTGAAAGACAAACAGGAAAAATACCTAAAAATAAAACAAAACATCCAAAGTGACACTTGACAACATTCTGAAGGTTAAAAACTGAACAAAACCTCATGGTTTAGGGCACAGCTGAGGGGACCAGGAAGGAACTCCCTGTGTGGACTCCCCACTGCTCTTCCTCCCAGGGATGTGGAGCTGGGGTCGGATCTGTCCTGTTTAAATACAACCCCAGAGGAATCTCCCATTGATCCTCACCACCCACAAACTGCTCTCAATGACTATCCCAGAGCCCAGGCAGAGCTGGGGCTGGGCTGGGGCCAACAGCTCCGTGTCCCCACCTCTGGCATTGACTTTGGGACTTATTTGGAGGCACTCGGTGTCACCACTGCCTCTGCTCTTATCAGGAATTTGCCCATTTTTATTGCAGCCCTGAAGGAGTTCTGCATGAAAGGCCTTGGGGAGGATTTGAGAAGGAAAATTCTAAGAATAAAGCGTTGGGTGTGAGCACCCCAACCTCAGCTCTGTCACCTTTGCACTCAGCAATTAAAAATCACCTTTAATTTTCAGAGTTAAATCCTCATTGCTGTGTGCTGAAAGAACCCAGCCTGCTCCTCTCTGTTCACCTCTGGGTTTTTCCAAATTACAACAAAATATATCCAAGAAACTCCACAGCCAGGCTCTTCACAGAGAGAGGAGTGTTATATCCAGAAAAATGGAACAGCATTCCTGATCCTTCCTGATCCAGTCAGCATTTCAGGCTAAATTGCTAAATCAGCAAAATATGAGAGCACAGGTCTAAATTTAGGGTTATTATTTCAATTGTTGCAGCAATTCCTTCTCTACTGATTTGCCAATATTCTCACCAAAGCCTTCTACAGACCATTCTCTTCAGAAATGTCCTGGAGTTTTAGGATTCTAGAAAATCCAAATCCCTAGCAAGTCAATCAAATGGGAATTAGGATCCATTTCAGAAGTAAATTGTGTGAATCTTCTTGTGAATCTTTTTTTTTCCCCCTAGTTCATAATATTCTATTTGCACCATGAAAATCTAGTGAATAGTCCCCATCTTTCTGAAGAACAGCACAGAAAATATCAAATTTATGCACAGAACATGGAAAAAAACATTCAAAAATACTTCCAAATTATCACAGCAAATGGGAATGAACTGATTAATAATGTTACATTTATCTAATGATTATTCAAAGGTCAAGGAAAGTTCTCACAAAAGAAACTGCACAAGCATCAGTACCTGGCATGAACTGAATATTAAATACCACATTTCAGCCCACAACAGGTTGCCTGGAGAAGGTGATCACATATTTATCACATTTCCACTCCCAAAATTTTACTTCCATTAGGAAAAAAGAAAAACAAAAAGAAAAAAAAAAAAAAAACACAAAAAGCAAAACAAAACAAAAAATGTGCAGTAATAATTTGAACAGTTTGCAAGCTTTTTAAATATGCACAGGATTCAAGAGAAACCTTGGTAAATTTTGGAGCTTATGGTAAAAAACTGTCTAAATAGAAGAGAAATTTTGGAGTTTATAGCAAAAAACTGTCTAAACAGATAGAGGAGAAATTATTGGGATTGCTTCTCCAGATTGATTATATTGACATTCCATAAACTTCAGCAATGCAATCTCTTCTGTATCCCACCCTGAACCTTAAGCTAAGTCCATGAGCTTTTACAGCAAAGGAAAAACAATAATTTATGTACAGAGTGAATACAAACAACCTGTTATTTAACCAGCATTTAAAGGAGACCTTAAACACACAATAGATGGTTCAAAAATCCTACAGATGGTCCAAAATCTCCCTCCCACATCCACACAAAGACGCCAAAAGCCCAAGTGCAGCAAATCCAAGCTACACCTGGGAGGGTTTCTTGCACTTTATGTAACTCTGGCTCTGCTGGCACCTCGTCCTCCTGCTCCCTCAGCTCCGTATTTTTGGCTTTGAGTAGGAAGCTGCATTTGTCAGGCACCCCAAATAGCAGAATGGGGGTGTCAGGGATCCCTGCCAGCGGTTCCGGCCGCCGGGAGGATCCTCCTTGAAGTGCTGCCACCACCCCTTGTGCTCCCAACCTTGGGAGGGGACAGCCAGTGACACCCCCCCGCCCTCAGCCAGGACCTGCTCTCACACTTCCTTTTATAGGGATGGAATGCATTTTGGGGTTTTTTTGTGCTCTTTTCCCGTGGCAGCAGGTGCAGAGCTGGTGCCCCAGCCAAGGGCAGTAAATGCAATCCCAGAATCACCCAAACCCACGCCCTGGGCAGAGAGGCTCCTCACCATCCCTCCCGCAGCAATTCCCACTCAGGGGCTTGGAATACATCACTGCCAGCCCATAATGAGCTGACAGCAAGGTGGGAATGTTGGTAAGGAAGGAAGCAGTGAAACAGCCCCTTGCAAAAGGGGCTCAAAATCAGGGGGCTCAAAATCAAGGGGGTATCAGCAAAGCAAGGAAATTTCTGATTAAAAAAAAAAAAAATCCACTATGGAAAATCCACAATTATTCCCTTTTTGGTTATCATGGTCCAGCAGGATCTGTGCTCCCTAAGTCACACACTGCCAGCACATTTCTCTCTTACCAAACCAAAAGAAATAAATCAATACAATTTTCCATGTAGTGATTGGGGTTTTTAATCACCTTTGCAAGAGCAAAGGAGAGATGAAATCAGTTCTGCCTCAGCTGTCACAGCCCCAGCACTGGGGATGTGCTGACGGGTACTTTAATTACTCCTATTTATAGGCTCATCAGTTGATATTTCCCAGCTTTTTTTCAGTCACCCTCAGAAGTTACATTTTAGGGCTCTGAGCCGAGTAACAGCAATTATTCTGGCAAGGAGGAAGTCCACAGCGTTGCCAAAAGGTAACTTGTAACCTTGTTCCCAGCGTGAGCAGGGACGTCCAGAGAGCACAACATGCACTAAAAAACCTCCACGCAGTTCAAAATCCCCAAATCCTACCATAAACGGCCATAGATTGAAACCAATTCACCCAGATTCACCGTCTTGAGGAGTAAAGAGAGGACAGCTTACCCTTGAAGAAATTATAATTTAATAGGTGTTACTTATAGAGGTGAATCAATTGAAATTGTGGCTGCCCCATCCCTGGAAGTGTCCAAGGTCAGGCTGGAGTTTGGAGCAACCTGGGATAGTGCAAGGCGTCCCTGCCCATGGCAGGGGGTGGAAAGGGACGAGTTTTATGATCCTTCCAACCCAAACCATTCTGAGAATCTCAGAATAGGTCGGTTAAAAATGATAAATACATTTATAGCATTTTCTATGACAATAATTCCCCTAAATCCCAAACCTCTGAGCCCAAAAGGACACGGGGTACCAAATATCAAAATCCATTAAGGACAGTGAGAAGCTACAACAAAGAAATGGGTTTGGCTGTTTGTCGTCGTGCTTTAGCAGTGCCACCAGGGTTTGAAATTAGAGTGAACGCTGATAAGTGATTAAGAACGCAGGTGCGGGGAGCTCAGGGACACTCCTTTGTAGCCGGGCCGTGTTTTAGGGTCGGTAAACAGCGGTGCTGGCCCTCGATGGAACACGAACCCTGGGCCCCGGTACCGAGCAGCTCCCACTCACCAACAATCCATCCCTCGGCTCCGGCGCTCCATGGGGACACTCACGTGAGCCCCCCCAAACCGGGGGCACCGGGGCAGCTCCGGTGCCAACGGGACTCGGAGAGACTCGAAGCCACCCGATCCCTGCGCCCCAGGAGGCTCCCCTGGGAACGGGCGGGGAGCGGGGACATCCCCCGGGAACGAGCGGGGTGGGGGCTGCGGGAGGGGAACATCCCCCGGGAACCGACGGGAGGGGGCTCCGGGAGCCGGGACATCCCCGCGGGAACGGGCGGCGTGGGCGCTGCCGGGGCGGCTCCCGGGGCTCCCGCCCGCCCGCAGGGAGCAGCCCCGTCCCCGCACCCCTGGGAGCCGCGGCCCCTGCCCGCCGCCCTCCCCACCGGCGCGGCCGCCGCTCCCGCCTCACCTCCGCGATGTCATCTTCCCCCGTGGCCCCGGCGGGTCGCGGTGCGCCGGCCCCCCCCGCGCCGCCCGCCGCTCACATGGGGGTCCCGGCGGGGCCGCGGCCTTCGGGCGCTGCGGGGAGCGCGAACAACGGCGGCCTCGGGCCCGCGAGCGCGGCGCGGCCCGCCCCGCGTCACCGCCCGCGCCGTCATCGCCCCGCGCCGCGCCCCGCCCCGAGCCGCCGCTCCGCCCGGGGGGCTGCGGGACCCCCGGCACCGGAGCGCGGTGGCACAGGAGCCTTGCCCGCGCACGGGGCAGTGCGCGGAGCCGGGCGAACTGTGAGCGGACGCGGGTTAAGCGGCGGCGGCGCGGTGGGACCGCTGTCCGAGCCGGGGTTCCCGCAGCCCCCGGAGCGGGCGCGGGGTCCGGTGTCCCCCTCGCTGGTGACCCAGGGCTGCCCCGGGCGGCGCGGACCGTCCCGGACTACGAGTCCCATGCTCCCCCGCGCGGCGCGCTGACGTCAGACGCCGCGCTGTCCTTAGCCCGCGCACCCGGATGTGAGTTCCTTTTGCTCCCCCGGAAGGTGAGGATGGCGGAGCTGCCGCCATGGGCGCGGGGCGCGCCGCGCTCCATCCGCCGCCATCCTCCTGCCGGTGGCCTCGCCGCGGTCACAGGCGCGGCCCGGCAGCCTCGGGGAGCGGCGGATGGGCCCGGATGGGCGCGGGGGCGGGGGGGGAACGGGAGTGTCGCCGGTCGGAGCGGGCCAGGCCGCGGCGGGAGTTGGAGGCCGCGCCGGAGCCTCCCGGGAGCTGGGCTGGGGCTGGACGGGGGAGGCCGCTGGGGCAGGGCCCGGCAGCTCGGCGGTGCCGGGGCAGAGGCGGCTGCAGGCTCGGGGTGTGTTTGCGTGTCCTCGGGCTTCCCACCGAGGAGCGCTTGGATGTGCACTGGAGTTGTAACCAGCGTGCAGGAGCAGCTTAAGTTGTATAGAGGCGCACAGGGAACAGGGTGAAGTCAGCTACGCCCGGAGGAGGTGGCTGACAGCTACTAAAAAGGTGTGAAGGATGGTTTGGATTGTTTTATTTTCTGTGCTTTGTAACGAGCCGTAAACCCTGCTGTCCGTGATCACAGATGGCGGGCGAGAAGGCGCCGGAGAAGAAGCCCGGTGAGAAAAAGCCGGCTAAGAAGAAGGGAGCGGGGAAAAAGCCGGCGGAGCAGAAGCCAAGCCAGAAAGCAGCAGGGGACAAGAAGAAGAGGGTGAAGAAATACCATGCCAGCCGTAACCCCGTCCTGGCCCGGGGCATCGGGAGGTATTCCCGCTCTGCCATGTACGCCAGGAAAGCTCTGTACAAGCGCAAGTACACGGCCCCAGAGACAAAGGTGGGCAGCACTCGGGGGGCAATAATGGGGTTTATCGTGGTGCCTTTGGTTTGAAATGTGCTGAGTTTTCCTTGTTCTTTGCACACAGATAGAGAAGAAGAAGAAGGAGATGCCCCGTGCCACCATCACTAAGCCAGTGGGTGGAGACAAGAACGGAGGCAGCCGGGTGGTTAAAATCCGGAAGATGGTATGGAAAGGCACCGGGATGCTTGTGGTTTGGTGCAGGGGGCTTTAGGCTGGAGATGAGCCTCGTGCTTGGGGTGATGCAGGAGCTCAGTTCATGGGAGGTGGTGGGAATTCAGGTGGGAATTCTCTGTCCTGTGTCCTGCTGTGCAGAAGTGGAAGCACACACAAATACAGAGCTGGACACTTAAATATTCCAAAATATTCAGTGTGTTCCCAAGCCCATCTGCAGCAGAAATCCTTCAGAAAGCTGAACTTCAGGGAAATAAGGAAAACTTTCTTGAGAAGTTGCTGTTGTGTGAGACACCGGGTTGGTACAAGGTGTTTGTCCTGTGCTCCCAGCCCAGGTACTACCCCACGGAGGACGTTCCCAGGAAGCTGCTGAGCCATGGCAAGAAGCCGTTCTGCGAGCACAAGCGGCGCCTGCGGGCATCCATCACCCCCGGCACGGTGCTGATCCTGCTCACCGGCCGGCACCGCGGCAAGGTGGGCACTGCTCCTGCTCCCGGGGGCTGGCAGCGTTTCAGACACCCTCAATCTCCCAGCTGATATTGCCTGACCCTGCTGGGTCTAAATCTGTCATTTCTGCCTGGGTGTTTTCCTTGTCCAGCCTTTAGAGGAGGCAGAGGTGAAATGTTTGTAAATTAAGGTTGTTCTGAGCAGAGCTGGAAGTAAAACAGGCTGAGCCAGTTGCTTGGACACAGTGCAAAGAGTTTTGCTGCAGAGTAAAGCCAGTGCCTGTTTCTGTTGCTGCTCCTACAAAGACAAAGCTTTGTCCTACAGCAGTTACTGCAAAAGAAAAATTAAGAGTTTCATCCTTAATCTAATTATCAGGACTGTTATATTGGGTTCTCCATTCTCAGCATGGTCATCAGCACAACTGGTGTCCTTTATTTTCTTAAATTCTCTTTGATGTTCATGATTCCATAAAGAATGCTGTCAGAGAAGGAAACCTTGACCAGAAGGAGCAAAACACAGTGGGGGAATGGCTCTGACTGTGTGAAGTTACAGAGTCCTTGTGGTGTTTATCCAATTCCTGCCTGTAACTTACACAAAGGATTTGGGTGCTGGGGTGGCTGTTGCCATCCTGTGGGATGGGGAAGAATCAAACTGGAGTAATTGGCTTTGCTCAGCCTTGGGAGATAAAGCTCATGGAAAGTCACACTTGGTTGGAGAGGAGGCACCTGGAGGTGCTGGAGCCTGGATCACAAGGTGGCAGCTCCTCAGGTGGCATAGCTGAGCCACACCTGGAGCACTGGCAGCGCTTGTACCAGTAACAGAGGCACAATCCCAGTTTGGCTGTGGTGTGGGAGCACTGGGACCTGAGGATTGATGTCCCATCTCATTTCTTTACAGCGTGTTGTGTTCCTGAAGCAGCTTGATACTGGCCTTCTGCTTGTTACAGGTAAAAAAATTACTTAAACATGGTATTTTTGTTCTGGGGGTTCTTTGGGTCTTTTAAGTTCAAGTTTGTCTCTGGGGTCAGTAACACAACAGATCTGCATGTGTGTGGTTTGGCACATCAGTAGGGAATCACATTTTGTGGTGGGGTCACCACTCCTGGGGGTGTCTAAGGAACACCTGAATGTGGCACTCAGTGCTCTGCTGTGCTTGACAAGGTGGTGATCTGTGATGATCTTGGAGATCTTTTCCAACCTTAGTAATTCTACCATTGCAGAATTTGACTTTGCAGGGAGGTGGAGGGGAGATAATTAAGCTTCAGGATCTGACTACCTGGAAGACATCAGAAAGGAGATTTTTGTATTTCTAGAGAGCTTTGACTGTTGAGATTTTATCTGTAGGCAACTCTGAAGGAATTGGTCATCACATAGACTAAAAAATTTAGCTTCAAGGCAGTGGTTTTCAGCAGAAGAGCTGACTGTGTTCTCTCTTGTCTTCTCTGCCTTCAGGCCCCCTGGCTGTCAACCGTGTCCCTCTGCGCAGGGCCCACCAGAAATTTGTTATTGCCACATCCACAAAGGTGGATCTCACTGGGGTGAAAATTCCCAAGCATCTCACGGATTCCTACTTCAAGAAGAAGAGGCTGAGGAAGCCCAAGCACCAGGAAGGAGAGATCTTTGACACTGAGAAAGAAGTAAGGGACAGGGTGGTTCCTTCTTTCTCAATGCTCCAGGCCAGGCTGGAAAGGGGAATTACCAGGAAAAAAACAGGTGGATTTTAAGTGGTTGTTAATAAAGTGAGGTGATGCCATTAAAATGAGGTAACCTCCTTTTAAATGTGGGCATTTTTCTCAGAGGAGGAGTTAAATGTCCTTTTTGACCAAGAAATGCTGTCACTGTGTTGGCTCCAAGGAGCGCTTCAGTGCTGCACCACCTTCCTGTTACCGAGAACAAATGGGGAAAAGATTTCTTCAAAATCCCAAAACTCAGGGTTTGCTCTGAATTTCCTCCTCTCTCTAAAGGATCCTGCAGTTCCTCCCAGGATTTTAACGTTGCTCTGTGTGTTTGCAGAAATACGAGCTGACGGAGCAGCGCAAGACAGACCAGAAGGCCGTGGATTCCCAGATCCTGGCACGGATCAGGAAGGTGCCTCAGCTCCGGGGGTACCTGCGCTCCACCTTCTCTCTCTCCAATGGAGTTTATCCTCACAAATTGGTGTTCTGAGCCTTCTGCAAGCACCACATTAAACTCCAAGGGAAAAAAGCAAGGATTTGTGGTGTGTTCATTGCAGTGTGCAACAGCAGATGTTGCACAGCTCTGGCAGTGCTTGTTGATGTGGGCTGAAATTCTGAGGGGTTGTAGGTAGTGACCAGAATTTGGAGAAGTTTGGTGTGTAGGAGTTTTGGCTGTTGTAGTTTTGTGGTGGTTGTTGGGTTTCTTTTACTATTTAACATAAATAGGGAGTCAGTTTTCTTGACTTTGAACAAGCTGGGAAGGGATCCTGAAGAGATTTTGCTTTGGGAATAGCAGCTACGGCTGGACACAGTGCAGGATAAAATCAAAGACAAAATGTCTGTGCTGAACTTCAGCTATTAAATAACTTCTTGGAGGTATTTCAGGAGCTATACTTTGATTTTGAAGTGGAAATGCTGGGAATACTCCACAGTTTTGCAGAGTAGAAGTGTCTGAAAGTGAGTGGAGAAGGTTAGTGCTGTGTTGAACCCAGCAGAAATCAATGCTCTACACAAATCAGGGATGTACAGTTCACCAAGTCTGGCACTCTGGAGCTCTTCCTTAGCCAGATCCTGCAGGAATCCAGGTTTATGTAACTGCACCATCTGTCTGCCCAGTCATTCTGAGCTGAGGTAGCCAGCGGGGTTAGACTTGACAAGAAACAGAGATTTCAACAAATTCACCCAGGCTCCATGAAAACAGGATGGGGAAGAGAGCAATGCAGCCCTTCCTGAGGTGGAAGATGTGTAGTGGGAAAGAGGAATTGGGCTTGGAGTGCTTCAGAAGCAGTGAGAGAATTTGGGCACCTTTGGAGTACCAGGTTTGCACCTGGTTTAAAGTGTCTGAAGTGAAAGCTCTGGGCACTCCCATCATCTTCCTGTTGTTAATTACCAGGCTGGGAGAGCTGAGGGGTGTCAGGCTGCACAAGGAAAGGCACCAGGGAGACCTTGAAGCCTTTTGCAGTGTCCAAAGAGGCTCCAGGAGAGCTGGAAAGGCACTTGGGACAAGGCCCGGAGTGACAGGACATGGGGAATGGCTTCCCTCTGGCAGAGGCAGGGTTAGGTGGGATACTGGGAAGGAATTGTTACCTGTGAGGGTGGTGAGGTCCTGGCACAGGGTGCCCAAAGGATCCCTGTGGCTGCCCCTGGATCCCTGGAAGTGTCCAAGGCCAGGTTTGGAGCACCCTGGGATGGTGGAAGTGGCAGGGGTTGGGACAGGATGAGCTGTGAGGTCCCTTCCAAGCCAGACCAGCCTGGAATTCTCTCTGAAGTGTCGGTGAGGCTCAGCAGAGGGAGGCAGTGAGCTGCCTGTGCCCTGTGCTCAATTCCTGGCCTGGCTGGGAGGAGTCCTTGCTCTGTGCTGTGTTCTGCCCTGTGTTCTTCATTTTCCCTGACACTGGAATTTTGTGTTATTGGTTACATCTTCTCTTGTGTGTGCTTTGCTGGATAATGGGATTAGTCACAGGTTTTTAAGTTAAAGGGAGTTTCTTCTGCAATTCTGGGAATGGCCTGTTGATCTAAATCAGCTATAAAATGATACAGAAGGGTTGTACACATCTCCTGCTACTCCTAAGGTAGGTCTAAGAAAAACCTTAACCAAATATGCCTGGAAAGTTCACTTAAAAATTGTGTGTGGGAACAGCAAAATGGGGAAATCCCCATCCAGCAAGGAGAATCAGAAGAGTTTGTATGAGCACGTTATTGTAAATTCAGTCACGCCCTTGTGCTCTTGAGGGAAAACTGCAGGACATAACAATGCTCCAGGCATTCCCTTCCCTGGGGGAGTGGGGAAGTTGCAGTAACAAAACAGCCCCAAAACCAGTTGGGTGTGGAGATCCAATGGTGTTCTCTGGAATTCCTGGTTGCTCTGACACATTCCTGCTTTGTGGATCAGGAGACACCTGGAACCATTAACCTTATTTGCTGGGAGGGGAGGCTTTGTCTGCCAGTGTGCTGTCAGGAAGTGATTTGGAAATGGGAGTTTGTTATCAACAGCTGTTGGTCTGGAGCAGGGCTGCCATTGCCCTGTTCCTGTCACCTGTGTGATGAGGTGGTGACAGTAACACACCCTGCAAGGAGGGGAGGAAGGGAGGGAGGGAGGGAGGAATCTCTGCTGTCAGTCGCTGAGCTGAGTCACTGGCCCAGCTGGATGCCAGTGTCACACCAAGGGATGTGGGAGCAGAGAAACTGGAACACCAAATCCGGCCTTCCCGAGGCCAAGCAGCTCCTCAGGCTTTGCTGCAGGAATTGGAGATGGCAAACCCCTCATGTTGCAAAAGGAGAGGCAGCCTGTGATCAGCTATGATGTGTCTGTCTCCAACCTCCCAAATATTTTCCGTGCAATCTGCCTTCTTTGAAAAGCTGCAGGGTGAGGGATGGAAAACAGGAAAAACGAGGCCTGTGCAGGTGACCAGCACAGAGGGATTCTTTTAATCCAGATAATGCTGGCCCCTACCTGAGCACAACTTGCAGCTCATAAAGAGCCTTTGTGTGTGTTCTGGCTGGCTCCAGCATTTCCCATTCCATGTGAACAGTTCTGCAGCTGGGCTCGCTGAGTCACTGCTTTTTCCTGGGCAGCCCCCACAGAAGGAGCCAGAGACATCCAAAGCTCCATCACCCAATGAAAAGTGCTGGAGATGTGCAGCTCCAAAAATAGTGACAGCCTCAACCACAGCAGCACTTCATTAGCATCAAATGTGCTCTTTGCTTCAGCTGCCTAATAAAGTGATATGTAATTATAATAAAGCATCCTTTGGAGAGGAAAGAGAGAGGGATGTTGGCTTTCCCAGGGAATTGATAATAAGATGTGATGCCTCGTTATCTCCAGGCACCTATTTTTACCTGGCAGCTGTGCAGTGACCTGGTGGCTGCAGCTCCAGCCCAGGGAGGCTCTGTCCAGCTGCCACAGAGGGCTCAGGGAGCAGCCACTGCCTTTGCCCTGGAATGAGAATCCTGCTGGGACAGGAGCCTCAGGAGAAACTGAGGCAGATCTGCAAGACAAAGACAAAGTCCTTTCCAGTGCCAGGCTTGTAGAGAACACTTACCTGTGGCACTTCAGCTGTGACACTCTTGGGTTTAACCTGAATGAAGAGAGGATGCTCTGGCTGGAGTGTGAAGGTGCTTTATGGGGCTCCCACACCTTTTGGGCTGAGTGGTGAGGAAAATTTGCCAAATTCCAGATGTCCAGGGGCTGGCTGCTCAGTTCATCTGTGCTGTAGGATGTGCCTTGTCATGAAGGAGAGGCTGAACCTTTTTCTCCCAGCCTGTTTCCACCTGATCCTTGCCCTCCCTCTCCTCAGAATTCAGAACTGTTGCAAAGAAATTCACTGTGGATGTCCCCACAAGCTCAATAAATAACAAATAAATTCCAATCCTATGGATACACCAGAAAGAGCTCCTGGTTTGGGAAGAGGAACTGAGGTTCCCAGACTCTTCACCTGTTAATTGGATTTCTCCAGTTCTCCTGCATTGCAGTCTGCACTGAGCACTTGACAACTCCTTGCTTAAGCAATTACAGCAATTAAATCCTTGTTTTTATAAGGATCTTATTCATAATAGTCCTTGTTATGTTTTGTTCTGGAAGCCACTGGCTGAGCAAAGTCAGGCAGTGCCTGAGTCACTGCAGAGGGTGGGTCTGGGATGGTTGCATGTGGAATTTGACATGGGTGCCACGCAGCAGCCAGGACATTTATCTTTATTTAGTTACTTTTTAATTTGTTTGGGGTGTTTAGATCAGAGCAGTTTTAACCCTCTCCCAGCTATCAGTCAAAAACCCCATTTTTGGCAGCTGGCTGGCTTTTTTTTTTCCCTCACTTTATTTTTCCCCATTATTTCAGTATTTATCTCAGGGGAAATGACTTTGCATGATGGATTGCCAGAGAGCCAGCAGCTTCCCTGACCTAAGCATGGTTCACACTCCATCAGACATAAACACTTATTAGTTGTAATAGTGATGAGGAGAGAGGAAGCACAGTAGTCAAAATAGGACTTGAGATGAAAGAAATTCAATGGTTTTTCCTCAGCAATATTGATTTTCTGTGTGATCCTGAGCAAGTCACTTATTTTCAGAGAGGTCTGTGCTCACATACTGCAGAAAGCAGAAATACTTTGTCGTGTCTGGTCTCAAGAAGTGTTTTCAACTTCAGAAAATGGAAAATTTATGTCCATTTTCTGAAGTACATAAAAGAAAAAGCAGTGTCTGCTTGGCTGACACTGAGAGGGAACCTGATCCATTAATCTGATCTTGTTCCATGAGATCATATCAACATTTCAGACTAAAAAGTACAGAAGTTGTGCTGTGTTGAAGACTGGCACAGGTGGCACAAAGAATAAATGTTCTCATAGTTCTATTTATCAGTTTTAATGTCATTTTTTGCAGAATTTAGGCTGTTTTATTTGTACAGGGCAGCAGAGCTCAAAGATTGAGAAACTCTGGAGCCATTGGGTGTTTCTGCAGTTGCCCAATGAGCAGTTCCTGGTGCTTTGCCTGCAGATTGGTTTTATTAATGATCATAACCAGCTTCTCATATTTTACATCTGCTGAGCACTTTGGGCTTGTGACATCCAACAAAGGTCAAAATAAGAACACCAAGAAACCACACAAAGGTAAATTAATTGATTTCTCCAATCCATTTGAACAAGTCTGTAGGATGCAGAGAGCCACCCCAAGGAATGCCCTTAAATCTCATGGAGAAAATAAAGTTTAAACCAGAAGCAGTTTCATCTTCATCTGTTTTGTCAGTCTGTGTGGATGTAGAGTTCTCTACTGGCCTGACAGATGCTTTAGGATGTAATTGTTTTAAAATTAAAGCTTTCAAGTATCACCATGTGCTGTACATGGGATCCTATTGTTCAAAATGGCCATTTGGACAAGAGGAAATAAAACCCAAGATAAAATGTCCAAAAGCAGCCCTTGGTTCACAAGGGAGGAAAGGCATTTTTCAAAATAAGGCCCTAAAAGGGTGATGCACCCTCAAAATGATGGCACCATTCAAATTTCTGCTGAGAGTGTCCTGCTGAGCTGAAAGGAAAATCTCTTTTGTGTAATTTCATAGAAATTGGTGGGGAACCAGAATTCTTCCTTCAAGAAAACACAACAAACCTGAACAAATGTCCCTGTGGAATCAGGGGACTGAAAGCACAGCAACTCCTGCCAAAGGAGAGGCACATGGCAGAGCTCCTGTGCACTGCACATCACCCACATGGCTTCCCTGGGGCTGACAAGGTGCAGAAAGGCCACTGCAAGCCTGGAGCTTTGTGGAAGAGAAAAAAGCCAAATATGCCCAGAGCAAGGGCACAGGGGGAGAAAAAGGAAAACTGCCTTTAGAGGCTGCTGATGCAAGAGAAATTTCGAGAGGGCTGGGTTTTGTTTTTTGTTCAAATCCTGGCTTTGGTCAAAGCACTGAGCATAAAAATGTGTGGTTTATTTAATCCAGCACTCCAGGAAAGACTTGCCTGCTTTGTAATTAAACAGAACTTCATCAAGGCAATGTCTCACATCATTCTGTGACTGCCTTCTAACACAGACAACCCATTAATCCCCAAACTGCCTGACAGCTTGAATAAAAAATAGAATTAAAATAATCCAAATAACAGCACAAATTGTGTGGTTTGGGCTCCCTTGAAATAACTGCTGATTTCACAAGTGCCTGAGAAGGGTGTCCCAGTGTGAGCCAGGCAGTGCAGCTGCTGCTGGGGATTTATAATTCTCATTAGAATTTCTATCACTCTTCCCATCCTGTCACCCTGAGCTTCAACTTTTCATGTCATTCAATTGCCACCACCCAAGCCTGGGCAGACTGGGTAATCAAGCCTAAAAAATGGCTTTTTGATGTGTTTGTCAGGCCCAGTCAGGAGAACAGAATGGAGCCCAGCACACAGAATGTGGTCCCTGTGCTGCAGGGAGGGCTGGGCTGATGTCACCTGGCTGGGAAATGACAATCTCATGAAAGGTGCTGCTGGTGGCTTTGGGTGACTGACAGCACAGCTCTGGCTCTCCTGTTGATTAATTGATTGATTGTAGGGTTATTTTAGTAGAAGTTTACTTCTTCCTGGTTCTCTGTAGGCTCCTTGTGATGTTCTTTTTAAAGAAACACTGTGCTGTTGTTAAGCATAAAGTGGAGGTTTATAAAACAATTCCCATTCCCTGTCAGGACCAGGATTTTATAAGCACAGGACATTCCACTGCAGGGGAATAAACTCCAGCAGCACCATAAACTCACCTCTACCACACCACAAAGGAAAGTTGAAAAGATTTTCAGCCACTCTGGCTTCACCCAGGAGCCAGTCCAGCCTAAACATGGAATGATGAATTATTTGGCCTTTCCTGGTTTGTGCCATCTGGCTGGAAGGAAAATAGGGAAAAATAGGTGAGTGATAGAGAGCACAAGAGGACTGCACCTCTCACATAAATCAGCAGCATCCCAAACCACAGCACACATCTCCAGCCTCTCCTGTTTGTTTCCTTCATATTTATATCCTGCCAACATGTTCACTCCCTGGGACTTTACTGTATAATTGTTATTGCTATTCTTTTAAAAGCAGATTCTTGGCTGGAAAAAGAGGAAAGACACACTGGAAAGAACAAGAGAAATGCTGCAAGAAGGAAAGGAAAGGGAGGAAGGCTCCATGGGAAGAGCACCTTTGGAGATGGGGGCACTTAGAGCTGCAAGACAGCACCACACAGAGAGCAAAATTGTTCTTCCCAGAGGAAAACCATTGCACTTATTCCACTTTGCACAGCTTGCCTTCAGCTCTCAATTAGTGGCTTTCAGTTTGAGCTTTGTTTTGAATGCCTGTCACCACTGAAGAGAAAATCAGCACAGACTAACATTTGCTCAGGCCAGGGATTCACTGCCCTGCCTTCCTTTGCCAGGAAAAAGGGTTGGTAGTGCTGCAGTGCCAGTGCAAACCTGCTAATTAGGAATTCACAGTCTTGGATTTGATTTAGGAATTGCAAGTAAAAGACCAGGATGATGAAAGTTCAAGCACCACCCCTTTTAAAATCCTCATTTAAAATCCTGGTTTCCTTCTTTGCTGTGGTGTCCTGTTGGTTCAGACTCTCCACTATCCCAGGTTGCTCCAAGCCCTTTCCAACCTGGCCCTGGAAAAGGAAATTGTCCCAAAATGTACCTTTCCCCCTGGAATGTTACATTGCAAATGTCAACATTTCAGCTTTTTATTCTGATTAGGATTGAACATTGTTAATAAATATTGTGTGAAGCTCTGCCCAGATCTCAGCTTTGACCAATGGTGCATGGAGCTGGCTGGGTGGGGAGAGAGAACTTTTCCAGGGATATCAGTTCTGGGATTTGGCCAATACAGCTCTTGTTCAGGGTGAAGGAACAGGAATTTCCCCTGTGTGTGAACCAATCCCTGCTTGAGGGAATCCCTCAAACACAGGGATTGCAGGATCAGTGTTTCAACCAACTCACTTGGGAAATTAGAGAAAATTTTTGAAATACAAATGTAGACACTCAAATATTTCTTGAAAGAGAAATAAGAGAAAACTAAGAGAAAACCAGTTTATGACACTTTCTCTCTTCAAGGGTTTTAAATAAAACTTTAAGTAGAATATGGGGTAAATATGAAGCCAGAGATGCCACCTTGTCACGTTTATATGTTTACAATAATGAACAGATTATTGTACCAGATTCTTAATTTTCTGTTTATTTATCCCTCCTGTTACTGCACCAGTTTTCAGAAAGGTTGAATTTTAAAACAGCACAGAATAGCTGTATTTAAACCTACCTATTTTTGGAGAGTAATAATAAGTCTTCTGAGACATTCAAGATCCAAAAATTCAGGACAACCATTCAGGGACCTGCTCAGCTCCCAGCCACTCTTTCTCACTGATGGGCAGCATTTAGATACTTCCAGAAAAGGCTGCTTGAGTAAGAAAATGAGACCTGAAAATTGGGAGAGCACTGTTAAATGCCAGCACCTCAGGAGAGGGAGCAGGAAATCCCAAAGAAAAGATCAGGCTTCCAACTTTCCAAGTTTGAAAGGATGGGGATGATTTAGTGCAGGGATGGTGGGGAGGAACTCTGCTCACAGCCCTCATGGGTGAAGGCAACAGGAGAGGGAGGAAATAAAAACTGTTCTCTGTGTCTGCAACAGCTGGAAAAGGAAATGGCAAGGGTTAAATTGCAATTGCAATGGATTAGGAAAGTCCCTAAAGGTAAAGACAATTCAACAGTGGAAGAGATTGAACAGAGCAGCTGTGGCTGCCCCATCCCTGAGTGTCCAGGGCCAGCTTGGACAGGGCTTGGAGCACCTGGGATGGTGGGAGGTGCCCCTGCCCAGGGCAGGGCTGGAATGGGATGGGCTTTGAGGTCCCTTCCAACCCAAACCATTCCAGGATTCCCAGATTCTGAGATTCCATAATTTGCATTTGTTTCCTGTCCAATTTAAGCAAGGCCATGTTTGCAAGGTAGTGATTCATACTCTTGTTTCCTATAACCCTTATTCATTTTAACAAAAATATCCATTGTTCTTCCTCCCTCAAGCCCACCTTGCAATCTTCAGCAATTATTGCTCTTCTAAATGAGAAAAATGTGAATATTTCCATTTACAATTAAAATACATTTCTGAGGTTTGGAATTATTTTATTTCACTGTCTAGTTTCTTCCTTCTCCTCTGTCAAAAGCTGATTTTTTTTTCCACTTCAGTCCTTTCTATGTTTTACTTGGAGAAACTGTATTTTTTAATCCCAGATAACGTGCCAAGAAATGCCAGTATTCCTTGGGTAGTGGCCTCATTAATGATGGCATTTGGGCTCCCTAAAAAACAACTACTAGGCAGAGGAGCCAGGAGTCAGGGTCTGCAAATCTGGTAATCCACATAAAAATAGCAACTTGTTTTTCTTTTTCACACATTTCTTAGTGCCACAATGGTCACTGAAAGTGTCATTTTTAAACGAACAGAAAGATACACAGCAAAGCCTTGGGATGAAAAGAGTTCTCCCCACACATAATAGCTGTTAATGTAAAATTAAACTGAAGGCTGAGACAATGCTGCTTTAAATCCCATTACATAACAGGCAAATTCCAAGCAGGAATAGGGAATTTCCATTTGCAGCTCACAGGAGTGAATTTTTGCCCACAGTCCATGAGCATCCTCTGCTAAATCTCAGTATCTGTGATGTCCAGAGAAGCACAAGCACACAGGAGACCTGCACAGGAAGGAGCTGATCCCAAAATCCTGCCACCAGAGGCTGAGGCAACCACAGCAGATCAAAGAACACTCAACATCTGCTCCAAAACAATGGAAAAATGCAAAGCAAAAGAGTGGTTTTCTGTAGGAGCCTATTTACAAGTTGAGGGTTTTATTCCTTCAGCTTGATGATCTGTGTCACAAAGTTATTCTGGTCTATTTTTTAAGTCATCCCATAAAGTATTCCAAGACTTCTTTGTAGTTGCTGCTGTACCCCTCTGACTGCACATTGAGGCTGACATTTGCTGGTGACAGGCAGAACACAAATATGATTTTTTTTTTATTGCATTACACAACATCTTCTGCAGCAGATTCCAGGCAAACTGCATGGGGGTTTGCATGGAGGTTGCTGCATCCAGTACAGCCCTAGTGCTGAAAATCCCATGTAGGAATTCTCATTCCATGAAATTTATAGATTGTACAACACACACAATTCCTGAATGGCAGGCCCTTCAAATAATTTAGGAAATGACATTCAGCAGTAATTATGTTATTTACCTGCAGTGAGGCAGGACAGGGTACATTTCTCAGTTTTATTCCATTGGTTTCATTCAATAACTGCTTTTTAACTTGGAATTGTCAAGTCAATGGAATTCAGAAGAACTGCAAATAAGCAAATCAATAGCTATAAAATGGTGAATATCCCTTTTGTTTAGCTTGGGAAGCTGAACAGAATGTGCAGGTCAGAGCCAAGGGGGCTGTTCTCACTGGGGGCAGCTCAGGTTACCTCCCATAGATCCCACATGGATCAGGATCCTTCCTGAGCCCCAGGACAAAGGACAGAGCACAGCCCCTGCCAGGGAATAAGGTGGCCACACACCTCCTTCAGTGCCTCACCTGCTGTGGAAGCTTCCAGAGCCTCTCCTGGCTCTGAGTCAGCTCCTCAATCCTGTCAAAGGCCTTGGCATCCCAGGGCAGAGGATCAAATCCACAGCCACAGCAAACTCGGATTCTCCACGGGATAAAGCAGCCCAGGAGGCCTCAGAAAGGGCTGCAGACAAAGCATTCTCACCTGGGTCACCCAGCCTGTGAAACATCCCTCTGGAGAACACCCAAACCTCTGGAAACACTGCAAACCCCCTCTGCTGATGTCTTCACCTTGCTCATGAAAGGAACATCCCATTTGATTCCCAGCTCTGCTGTTTGTGTTGATTTTGTGGAAGGTAACTCCACTAGCACCATGATAGTGCCACAAGATTTAAAGATGGAAGGGTTTTTTGGTGGAATGTTACTCCCACTAAAATGCACACACACTTTGTGTTTCTCTCCCTCTGTTCCTTTCACGTGTGGATGAATGAAAACAATGTCAAACTCCCACTCTGGGAACAAAACAACAACAAAAACACCCGTGGATGTCTCCCCATGAAATCCTGTGGCTAATCCAGCCCCAGGAGTTTTTCCCTTGCTCCAAGGAACCTTTGGGAGCCTGGCTTATCTCCCCTGCCAGAACTCAGCTGCCACGTCCCACCTGCCATAAAAATCTTTCAATCTCAGCATTCCCTCTCTTCTGACTCCTCCCAGGGCTCCCACGGGAGGATCAGGGTCCATCTGCAGCCCTGGTTCTCTCTGTCACGTCTTGACCAAAAATAACAGATGCCCATGAAGCTTCTCCCTCATAAAAACTTCTGATAGCAGCTCTGCACACTCTCCCTGATCAAAAATTACTGCTGCACAGAGGCAAATAATATCTATTTCTAGAATAAACCAAGCTTGGAGACTCTTCTACTCACATGAATAGCAGGGGTGTCCCAGCAAACAGTGCACAGAGCTATCACATAGATCTCTAAATTACTGCTTGTTTGAACTTACCTGAACCCTGTGTCAACTGAACTGGCCTCAAAAACAAGCTACACAATGGTGTGAGTGCTCACACTGCTGAATCAGTGCTACAAAAGGGCTTTGCATGGGTCCTATGTTGAGTGGTCATCCATTACATGGAAAAATATGCTTCTTCCCAACCAGATTTAATAGGATATAAAGCACTGGTGGTAGATCTCGTTTTACTCCAGCTCTGAATAAGCTTTTCCTTCAATAGCACAGCACATTTGTTATAATGCATTAATATGTTAAATAATTTAATCTGATCAAACAGGTAAATAAATGCACAGAGCTCTGTCTCTGCTCAGTTGTGCACAGTCACTGTTCCATGAAAAGCAGACACTTGCAATGGGAATCCCCACAGCAATTATCCACTAAAACTATTTAACATTTATCACCAGGTCTCTCTCATTAACATGATTTGTCTCACAGCACGTCCTTTGCTGAACATCCAGGTACAGCTGCCTCTGACACTTTGTGCCTCTGAACGGGCTCAGGGCGAGGTCTGAGGGAGCTGAGGGTGAAATTAGGCTGAGAAAGAAGGATCAATTCTCCTCTGGATCCCCTTTTTTCCACACATACTGAGGTGTTGCAATCCTTTTGCTTTACACCCTCTGGAATCCATAAATCCAGAGGTGCCGATTTGAAGGGATGTACCTGCTTGATCATGAGTTCTTTGGGAAAAGCTCCTTGAGAGGTGACAGGATTCCTGTGAGATGGTGACAGAGGGGGGCAAGGGGAAAGGAAAAAGGGAAATCATTCTGTGAGGGGACAGACAAAATAGGAGTGAGCAGGAGTATGGGAGAGGAAAAACAACCATGAGGGAGAACCAAGAGGGACCAGCCCTGAAGGGAAATGGGGAGTTTCAGAGGGGCCCAGTAAGTGAATCCAAGAGGGTTGAGAGGGAAACTGAGGAGAACAGCACTGAGGGAGCAGCTCTCGGTCCGGGCGAAGGGTGGAGGGAAGTGAAGGGCTGAGGGAGCAGCCGGTGCGTGAGGGTGAGACCCCGGGGCAGTGCCAGGGGAGTGGGGTGAGGCCTTGAGGGAGCGCCCCTCGCTGAGGGACGAGCGAGGGGCTGAGGGGAGCAATCCCTGAGGGACGAGCGAGGGGCTGAGGGGAGCAGTCCCTGAGGGACGAGCGAGGGGCTGAGGGGAGCAATCCCTGAGGGACGAGCGAGGGGCTGAGGGGAGCAATCCCGAGGGACGAGCGAGGGGGCTGAGGGGAGCAATCCCGAGGGACGAGCGAGGGGGCTGAGGGGAGCAATCCCTGAGGGACGAGCGAGGGGCTGAGGGGAGCAATCCCTGAGGGACGAGCGAGGGGCTGAGGGGAGCAATCCCTGAGGGACGAGGGGAGGCCCTGACAGGAGCGCTCCGCGGTGCAGATGAGGCGCTGAGGGCAGAACACCCGGTGCGGGCGATCCGCTCCCCGGGTGAGGCGCTGAGGGGAGCGCACCCGGTGCGGTTGATGCGCTCCCCGCCGTGCGGGCGATCCGCTCTCCCTGGCGCGGGTGAGGTGCGATATGAGCCGCGTGAAGCTCTGAGGGGAGCGCTCCCGGTGCGGCTGCGGCGCCGCGCCCGTTGCAGGTGACCCGCACTTCCCGGTGCGGTTGCCACCCTCCCCGCGGTGCAGACGATCCGCCGTGCCCGCTGCGGCCGGAGCACTGAGCGGAGCACACTCGGCGCGGGTGACGCGCCGCCGGCATCGCCGCCGGTCCGGGCGGAGCGGCGGGAGCGGCCGGGGGGGCGGAGCTCCGGTGCCGGGGGCGTGTCCCGGCGCTCGGGGCGGGGCCCCGCGGGCTGGGAGGGGGCCGGGTGTATTGTTCCCCGCGCGGTGCATGCCGGGCGCGCCTCAGCCCCCAACATGGCGTCGCGCTGTCAGCGGTGTGTGTGAGGCGGGCGCGGGACGCGGGGCTGCGGGCGGGCACGGCGGCTCCCGGAGCTCCCCGGAGCGCCGCCGCCGCGGTGGCAACGCGCCGCTCCTCGCTGCTGCCCGCCGCGCCCCGGCTGTCCGGCGCTCAGGCCGCTGGGGACGCGCCTGCCCCCGCCCTGCCCCCGCCATGGGCGGGTAGCGGGACCCGCCTCGCCTCAGCCCTGCGGAGCCCCCCCGCCCTCCGCGCCATGGGGTCCCCGGCGGCCGCTTCGGCGGCCGCGGCCACCGACTCGGCGCAGTGGCTGTCGGTGAAGGAGGAGACCATCTTCCTGCACGACGGGCTGATCCGGGTCACCGACCTGGCCGAGCTGCCCAGCGAGATCATTGGGGTGGCCGAGCCCGGCGACACCGAGCTGGAGGTGAGGCGGCCCCCCGAGCTGAGGGGAGGGACGGGGCAGGGCCGGGAGTGAGGGGAGGATGCCCTCGGCAGAGGGGCACGGTGGCAGCGGAGGCCTGAGGCGAGGAGGACGGGGGATGGGAGATGGGGGTGCAGGGAGGATGACTAGGGGAGGATGGGGGGCCGGCATGGAGGATGCTGCGTGCGGATGCCGGGTGAGGGATCTGGAGTCCGGAGCCAGCCGCTGTCGAGGCGTTCTGCTTGTCTTGAGTCAATCTGATTTATTTCGGATAATAATGAAAGTGGAGCCGGGCAGGAGGATGGTGAGGTGCTGATGTAAATGGAGGGTGAAGTATTGGTGCGTCCTCCTTGTTTTGAATCTTGGAAATCAGAGCCGCGCTCACGGATTTCAGCGTGGCCTTTGGCCCGTTAATTTTTATCGAAGGTTTTGTGTTTTCGTGCTGTTACTTTTAGATGGTTCGTAATTGATCAGCCTTACAACAACACGCTCAGGGGTGCCCGTGTGTTTTATTCAGCTGTTGACAGTGATCGGTTATTAAGAATCCAGAAGGGCAGCCCAGATTTTCATCCCAGCTTTTTTACCTTCCCAGAACTGCCCCTGGTGTTTGCTGGCTGCAGGCAGGCGGTGCAGCTGTTTTATCTTAGGAGGAGCCGCTGAAGGACTGAATGTCACGGATTATAGGTTGCATCTATTTGGTAGACTGCATTTTTTTTTTTCCCCCTGTGTGCCTCCCTTCTCCTGTTTCACCCCACCCTCCTCCCCGGCACTGTGGCTCGCAATGACACAGGGGCTTTGTCACCGGAGCTGAGCGGTGGGAGCGCACAGGGGACGCTCCAGCCGGAGCTTTATCTCCGGCCTCTGTTTGGTCCCAGGCATTTTAGGCCGAAAAAAACATTTTTAGTGAGGCTTTAGCTGCTGTCTGGGCTGTCTGAGCAGTCCTGACAACATTATTGTTCATTAGGTTTGGGGAAACTTCCCCCAGCCTTATCTAAGGGAAGATTTTCTGCAGGATGTGTGTTTTCTGTCCTGTGTGTTGGGACACTGGGGAATGGCATGGAGAAATCGGCTGCTCCCCTGAAATGGATGTTGGCAAATATCACATGAACAGGAAAAGGGAGATTTTTAAGGTGGCTGACTTATCTCAGTGTGTATAAACATGGAATGATTCTCCCTTGTGATCAGAGTTGCTCTGGCATTCAGTGCAGCTTGGATGCAAGAAAATATTTTGATTCCATGGCATAGTTCTAGAAGAAGAATTGAGTTTAAAAACTGTGCTAGAAAAATAAAGTGCTCCCACAGCATTTTTCATGTTATATCACAAGAAAGGAGGATATCCTTTAAAAAACAAACAAGACCTTATTTTAAGATCTTGCCAGCCAGGCCAGAAGTGTGTTCCAGCCTGAAACTTGACACACAGCTTCACTTGACAAACACTTCAGCTCTGGAGAATTTTTTTGTTAGTGTTAGGAATGTTCTAAAACTTCAGTTGTTTGGGAGAGATAGGAATGGAGTTGGTGCTACTGTGTCTTGTGCTTTGACATTTATTATAACAAGTGTTGCAGCAATCCAGTGCCACTGATTCACCTCGTTTTTTCTGCTCCAGAGATTCTTTTCCTGTTTGTGTTTGCAGTGCAAAACTTTGAAATAAATAATTAAATATGACTTTTTGCTGTGGTGCTTATTTTTGATTAGTACTGATTTTGACTAATATTGATCTTTATTCTTAAGTCACAGCTTATTAAAGCCTTTTATTTCCATCCACTGATGGAATTGATGATCACAAGCCATCAATTTCATTTTCAGATATCTGCAAATTGGTTTAGACTTGGTATTGTGGGGCAGGATTTTTAAAAAATGAAATTCCACATGGTGCAAATGTAAAATATTTAGCACATAACTTTTCTCTGCCTTTTTTTGAATGCTGTTTTCATTGAAATAAGGGATCCTTTGGTGATGTGGAATGGCTTTGAGGAGCCATTTTGTGGAAATAGGTGCACACATCTGATTGAAGCGTGGCCATGCAATCCACTGCTACACAAGAGCTCATTTACACTCTTTCTACTCCTACTTGCAGTGTAATAAATATCTTTGAAAATGGTCCAAACAGAAATCTCTTGGGATGTGCTATTGGCCAAGGGTAGGAGATGCTGCAGCTGCTGCTTTGATTTGGAAACTTCTTTAATTCACTTCTTGTGCTTCATCAGTGGTGGTCAGAAGCCTGGCTGAATTAGGAGCTGAAGTGCTTAATTAAAAATGTATAATGTTTAATACTTTAATGGATTTTTTTTTGGGTGGAGAAGCATCATTCTGGTCTGTTTTGCCTAAATATCCGTTTAAAGAGTGTATTGGTGACTAATGTCAGTGTGTTTGGATGTGTTTCCTTTGTCCTTCTGTTCAAAGGTTCTGTCTATTTATAAAAAGAAAAGCAGAGGAAAAAATGTTACAGTGCTGGTGTTATGCCAAGAAAGGCTTATGGAAACTTATTATTTTGTTATTTTGACTTCCATGCAGCTTTGATTTTATCTTTTTGTGTATTTGTATACACTTGCATTTATACATATATTCCTTAATGGTATGTTACAAGAGCCTTACTCCTAGAACAAGTTGAAAGAGAAGATTATGTTAAGTTTTACAGGGTGTGGAGGTTTTTGCTCTGTTTTTATTTTTTCTGTGATGATGTGTGCCAACTTCTTAGGTTTTTTCAGCATATTTACAAAATATTTGAGCTTTTAACAAAATTTGATAGAATTTTGTAGCATTACACATGAACCAGCTGCTCCTGGTGCAGGTTTCCCACTGAAATCCTCTAGTCAGGAGAGACCTGGGTTAGTCAGTGATTACAGAAGCCTTTGGACCTTTATTTTAAAACCTTTCACACAGAGAAACCTTCAAAAGAGCAAAGTCTTCTCCTTCTTGGAGACAACCCTCAGTGACAGAGCTGGAGGTGTCACCATGGCGTTGTGGTTGGTCAGTGCCCATCCAGGAGGGACAACACTGAGTGCAGGAAGGGCTTGATGTTCCCTTGAAGCTCCTTAACGTGGCCCAAAGGGAAGTGCAGCACTTCCAGAATCTTCCAGCCAAGCACCTTCCCTGGAGTAGCACCA
Organism: Setophaga petechia; assembly: GCA_024362935.1. NCBI lineage: Eukaryota > Metazoa > Chordata > Aves > Passeriformes > Parulidae > Setophaga > Setophaga petechia. The sequence goes on from JANCRA010000021.1 coordinate 12,700,473, forward strand.
GGAGCGTGGTCAGGGTTTGTCTGGAGGAGGGGAGGTCCCTCAGCCCAGGGAGATGAGATCTGCCAGCTCACCACAGATCCCAGAATGGTTTGGGGTGAAGGGACCCTAAAGATGATCCAGAAGGCCCTCGTGCCATGGGCAGGGAGCCTTGCTCTGGTTTCCCATGGAGCTGGGAGTGCAGCTCCTCCCTCAGGAGCTGTTGGGGTCGTGTCTGTCTGTCCTCATCTGCTGCTGGGACTCTTGTTGAGCTCAGTTCTGTAGGACACAGGTGCCACTGGGCAGGTGTGGCTCTGCACTGAAAAAATTACCTTTAATCGAGGGGAAGGTTAAAAAAATAATAAAAAAATGAAACAAGTAAGGAAAAAGTGGTGGCCTTTCCTCTTCCCCCCAGCATGGCCAGGGCTGGCTCTCCACAGAGAGGGTGAAGAGTTGGAGTCCTGGGCTCTTTTCTCAGCATGTGCCAGTCCTGTGACTGACTTGTGTTTGCCATAAAATGGTTTAGACTGGAAGCTTTCTGCTAAACTTGGAAGTTTTCACCCATTTTCCTCCCAGCCCAGAGAAAACATTTTGTCACTTTTGCCTGATTGCTGAGGGAGGGAGCAGTTCCCTGCAATTATCTGGGTCAGTGCTTCCCAAACCTTTCTGCTTGTGACCTCTCTGCCATCTACAAGCGTCACCTCTGTCATGCTCAAAGTCCCCAATGCCACCATCAACAATTGACTCCTTCCTAAGTGGGTGACCCTTCCTGGGGTTGTGACCTCTGACTTGCAAAGTGCTGATCCAGGCGTGTGGCAGGCTTGGAACAGCCTCATCCTCTGCCAGGACCTGAATTTATTAAACTTCTCTAATATGGACCACTGGGCCTCTGACTTGGGAGTTTGGAAGTTGTATTTTAGGTAACCTTGGAGAGGGACATTAGGAAACTTCTCAAGGATGATTTTGCAAATCTGTTTCCCAAATATAGATCTTGTTACCAATTGCAGCTTATTAATTCAGTGATCTGCACTCTCAGATGTTTAAATTACAAAGATTTCTCTTTACCTTTTGCAGCTGTTTTCACCTACTACTTGAGTAAGAGCCAAAGAAATATTTTAATGAACAAAGAAACAGCACTTTATAGCATTTTATTTATTTACAGCTTGCTTGTTCTCTGTAATTCATCTCAGATACAAAGGTTATTTCATAAATTTGTATGGTTACAAAAATGATTTGGTATAAAATTGTAAAAGATAGCAGTGTCTTAGTGCTTATTTGTGAGCAATGAGATTTCCAGTGCTTTCACAAAAGAAAACAGTTTCTGCTTTTAGCTGAGTAGTTAAAAACCTGCCCTGCTCCACACAGAGGCTTTGAGCAAGAGGATAAGGTTAAAATTTCTTGGAGCAGAAAAAATTGGAACAACCTTGAGACTTGTAGTTTTTTAACTGCAGCACTAAGGCATGGTGTAAAGTGCAGCAGCTGCTAAAACATCAGGGAGAAAATGTTCACACACATTTGTATATTGGGCACGTGGTGTAGCAAGGAAAAGGCCTCAGAGAGGGGCTGGGAAATGTTTTAGGAGAAATTCAGGTGGATTTTGTACCAAGGCAGCTCCATGCTGGGTGTCCCAACAAATGCCAGGAGCAGGAAGGCTCAGCTCAGTGGGAGCCAAGGACACTGGGCTGTTTATGGAGCAGGTTCAGCTGGGATGTGTATTTCAATCTTCAGGGTACCTTTAAAACTGTCACTTGTGCTGTTTCTCTTACAGAATAATCCATACTTTTTGTAATTCAGTCTTTTTCCAGTGTTTTATTGGTGTTTCTAGAGACAAAAGAGCCCAGTAGACAAGTGGAGCTGCCTCTGTTAATTCTGTACAAGAGCAATGACCTTATACCTGTAATGGGGTGGTCAAAGTAATAGAATTAAATTTTTTTCATGCTGCTTTAAAAGATATTATACAATTTCGAGATTTGTACCTCCTGTGAGATGGAAATAATCCATATTTAATACTCAGGGGGTATAGGGGAGTAATTGATCCTGATAAATGTTCTTCCATCTTCTTCTTCACATGTGAACTTCAGCCAATTGAACTCTGGAGAGAAAGAATTAAATGTTGTTGAGGAGATTTAGAGGCTTCCCTTTCCAATATGCAAGTTCAGGATAAAAACCCTTCTTTGTGCACAACTTCCCTGCTCCTCAGCTCCCTGTGTAGCAGAATTAAAATACAAACCCCCCACAGGCACCAGGGAGAGGACCAGGGGCAGGAATTGTAGCCAGAGGAGAGAGCTGCCTTTTAGTGACAGCTCACATTTAAATTTACTTAATAGGGTCATAAAACCTCAGGCTAAAACTCTTCATGTATATTAGTGTGTGTTAATTGGACTTGGTCTGGTATTTCCTATCAGCAGAGAAACATGTTGCTCTGAAAATAGGGAATGTCAGCCCCTCCTTCCTGGAGCAGATTTGGCAAAAATTCTGTTTGATGGAAGAATTACCTGGGTGAGGTCATGCAGTGGGATGCAAAAGGACAAATACTGGATACAGTGGGAAGATGTCACCTCCCCATAGTTTATCTAAAATCAGATAACTTTTGTGCTCCTCAATGTTGAAGAAGATGTCAAGGACCAATTAGAGTGATTGAACTTTGGCTCTACCATTTTCTAATTAAAATATTGACTAAAATTGATTTAAAAGATCAAACAAGGAAATAGTGTGTAAGGATAAGATACTGTCAAATTAAAATAGTAACAATTTAACTATTTAATAAGTTTTGAGGGATATGTGGATAACTTGTTCTTGGCAAAGTGATGTTTGTTCATCCTCTTCACCCTCTTTGATTCTGCTCAAGCCTTGTTAGCCAGGAGTGTTTGCAGTTGGGGTGATGGATCAGGGGCTGTTCAGTGGGGTTTGTGTGGGGCTGGGTTTGGTGCCCACCCCTGACACCTCCCCAGGTGCAGCACAGGGAAATACCCAGGCACCCCAAGGCCCAAATCAGAGCTGAGGCTCAGGTGTAAATCCTGAGGCAGCCCACAGGCAGCAGGAAAGGGAATTTTACCTTTTATAAACCCTGCTAGTTGTGTTGTTTGTATCAGAACTTGTGAAAGAACATGATGAGGGGTTTCTTGCATTTTATTTTAACTTGTTTTGACTTCAGATGGTTGGAAGATGACAAGCTTTGCCTGGAGATCTCCTGGCAAGGGCTGGGATTCCTGTGTGGAGTCTTTAACGTACCCAGAGGGAAGCACTGACGGATCTGGCAGGGCCCAAGTGGAGCTCTGGCACTGTTGGGGTGGAAGGGCTGGGTTTGGCTCCCAGAGCAGTTCCCTGGGCTGTGTCTGAACCCTGGAAGCTCCTGGGTGTTTGTCCCAGCCTCACTGGGAACATTTGGTTTTCAGGCTCCTTTCTGGAGGTAGCTCTGAGTGCTGACCTCTAGTAAAAAGGCTTTTGAGGAAAACAGCCTTTAATTTAATTTGCTGAAGTGTGCTGTGCAGCAGATGACCTCACACCTTTCTTCTGACATCCTCTCATTTTCTGGAAGTGCAGATTCCTGCTTAGACCCTCAGATGATGTTGAATAATTAAGGTTTTTTTCCACTGGTTCCATAAGCCTTGTATGAAACTCAGATGATGTAAACTGCATTATCAAAAGTCTGGAAGTCCCATTTTGGAATGATCTTGTGAATCTGTTGAAGCTGATGTACTTCCTGTATCATTTACCCAAATTATGCTCATTTCCCTTGTCAAAGACTGAGGCAAAATCCCAGCCAGACCATGCACGCTTTTAAAGCAAATTGGGAACTGTGGGATCAGGGAGAAACTAAAACTTCAGCAGGAAAAGGCTTTTCATCAGCAAAACTGATGGCACTGACTCGTCCTGATTGCTGCAAGACAGACTCAGAGCTGTAGGGCCATATCAAAGGCAAAAAACAAACAAACAAAAAAAGCATTTTCCTGTTAAACTGTGGGATTTGAGGAGCAAGACATGCAACACCAAGTACATCACAGCTTGTGTTTTGTGGTGGTATCTTTGTTATTAACAAAGACCACAGACCTGTTTTCTTCAGCATTTAACTCTGAAAATGCAAAAATTAATTCTCTTTTTCCTCCATTTCTGCAGCTTGTTGTCACTTAGTGGAAAATCCACCCAGTTTAGATCAAGAAAATCAAAAGCCAACTGTTGTAGAAAGTGATTCCATCTAGAACACGAAACAAACTTATTTTTGAGGCAGCAGAACACACAACAGGAGGTGGTTATTTTAAATGTGTAATATGTGGTTTAGGAATTAATATTCATAATCTCTTGGAGAAGTTAATTAAAGGAGGCTTATTAGGTATAAGGAGCTCAATACAACATCCATTCAAGTGTAATTATGATGTGAATTCCTTTCAGGTGAACTTTTCCTGGCTCTAGTGGTCAAAGTCCTACTGCAAAGCTGTTTTCTTTGCCTTTAGTTAGAGGCTGTGTGGCTCTGGCAGATGTGATTTGTCCTGCAGCATTTTAACAAGCTGTTCAGGAGGCTGCAATTAGCCAGAAACATTTATTTCATGATCTCTATGACTGCTGCCTGCAATTAAAAAACCCCCACAAAACAAACAGCCCTGGATGCCGTTCCCCATGGCAGCTTTGTCTCTCACATTCCCCTTCCCACATTTATATTTATTTATTAAATGAGAGAAGGACAGTTTTACAGCATAAAGATGGGCCAAAAATTGGGCTTGAGGGTGGATGAAATGAGGCACTTTGGAACATGGCCAGAAGCCCTTTGGATACCAAATCCCTTTGGACACTGGATCCAGAGTATCAGAAAATGCTTGGCTCATGGCTTTCCTTGGGCTTGCCACAGCTTCAGTGACTTTGCTGATCTCCACTGTTGTTTGCTGGAAGGAAAAGAGTTGTCTGTAAATTACTTAAAACTCTGAGTTTTCCAGTCCCAGGCTGGGTATTAAACCATAAATATTTTTTTGTGTCATGCTTTATTTGTTTTCTGTTGTTCCAGCTTGGTTTCCAGTTTTATTTAGAAGTGCCAAAAAAGCCTCTTTCTTCTGTCTGAAATGATGAGGAGGAGACTTTTAGGGTTTTTAACTACAGCAGCAACTTGAAGTATTTTGAGAAAGGTGTAGCTAAATGCAAAATGATAAAATTTAAGAGAGAAAAACGCAGGGGAGGGAGAGAGTGTAACAGAACTCTTGGTGGATTGGAATAAACTGGTTGGTTGGTTGGTTTGTTTGTTTATTTGAAGAGCTCCAAAACTAGAACAAGCATGTTCCTGTTGCACAATATTTGTGACCTGTCAGTTTTCATAGAAGGGCTCTAAACCCCTGGGACCCTCCAACTTTGCAGTTCTTTTGAAGTTTTGAGCAAAATTGCCTTGATTACAGAGAAGAGCTCCAGAGGAGAGGGGAATGTTTGTTTTCCAAGCTGCTCTTTTGTGTGTGTATCTTTCTTTACAATCTGTGTCGTTGTTGTTGTTTATTGAAAACTTTAAAATCCCCATCAGCAACCCCCAAACCTGGGTTTGGTGAAGATGCTGACTCAGCCATATCAGGCACAGAATCCCACAGCAGTGGGGTGGGAAGGGATCTTGGGAAGGGATCTTGGGAGATCCCCAATCCAAACCTCTGCCAGGGCAGAATCACCTGGAGCAGGTGACACAGGGAAATGTCCTGAGAGAGAGACTCCACAGTGTCCCTGGGCAGCTGTCCCTGTCCTTTGCCATCCTCCATGGATAGGGGTTCATGGGATTCCATGTGTTTTCGTTTATTTCATGTATTTTAGTTTATGGCCATCACTCCTTATCCCGAGATGGACACAGCACCACTCACCCATTCTTTGTCCCCAAAAATTAAAAATAACATCCCTCCATCTGCCGCAGAGAACAGCTGATCTAAAAATCACACCACAACCATACGAGATTTTTTTTATTTTTTTCCCCTTTAAAACCCTCTATAAACACCCCCTTTCCCCTTTGCAGATCCTGACCTTCGAGACCAAGAACCCGACGGAGCTGGCGGAGCGCCTGCGCTCGGTGTGCGGCAACCAGAGCAACGCGTACGCGCGGCTGCTGGAGTACCGGCTGAACGCCCTGCGCGGGCTCTGGAACGCCCAGCGCCAGCTGGCCCTGGAGGAGCAGCACGACCGCGACAGCTCCGGCGACGAGGAGGCCCTGGCCCTGCTCAAGCGCCAGGGGTTGTTACAGCAGCCCGAGCAGGCTCCCTTCACCTCCCGCATGGGGCTGCTGCTGGTGTTCCCGCTGATCCAGTCGCAGAGCAGGACGGACCCTTCCCTGTGTAACATCACCGCCGAGGTGCTGCTGAATTGCCTTCGGGACTGCCAGCCCCTGAGCCTGACCAAGGAACCGGCCGACTGCCTCAACGGCATCGAGGCCCTGCTCTGCTCCTGGCTCGAGGACGCGGCGCCCTCCGGCCAGCACATCCCCTACAAGCAGAAGGAAAATGCTGCTGCTGCCCTGGTTGCCTTGGCTTGTGCAAGGTAAGGGAGCTGAGGTGACAGAGAATCGTGGGATTGTGTAAGGATCAGTGTCTCTTGGGCTGGTGTTTGAGTCCACTGCAGCTAGCTATGGACCCTTGTCACACGTCCTGGCTCGCTGGTGACAGTGAGGGGGTGACAATCCCCTCTCTCCAGGCTCCACAGAATCCCAGCTACCAGTGGAGATGCAACAGGGAACAAAAAGGCCACAACAGCAGCACAGGCCTGGAGTGGCACCGGGTTACTTTATTTGATGTTACACTCCCCAGTCACCAAAAACTATTGTGACTCCACAAGAATTAATTTCAAAACTAATTATCAAAGGTCGCCGCCGCCTGCAGACCCTCGCAGGGGTGACCCGATGTGCATTTATCTACCTTTTGATTTGGAAAAATTGGGATTCCTATTACAGACAAATGAAAATTTGCAAATTTCTCTCGATAGCTATCCTGGCCAGCTTTCAATCCATTATCCCGAGCACAAGTTATTTAGAGATTCCTTACATTTGGCCCCAAAATCTTTCAAAAGTCGTGCTCCCATCAGAAACGCCATCACAGTGTTCACCAATGGCTCAGGCAAGTCCCATAAATCGGTGTTCACTTGGAGAGACTCGGACAGTCAACAGTGGGAGGGGTCCCAAGCAATGAGCTGGGGGCAAGCAACAGCTTATAAAGGGGGGCAGGTCTCAAGGGAGGATACAATGTTCAACTAATCAAAAGCATTGGGGGTGGAACACAAGGGCAAGGGATACAAGGGAGAAAAACTTTGGACAGGAGGAGTTAACAACTGGATGTGGGAGGAAGGGGTTTGAAACTTGGCAGAAAAGTAGCTAAGTAGCAAAAAGATAAACCAACACCTGGCTCAACTGAATAACAAAGAGAAGTCTGTGTCACTCTAAAAGCAGGGGAGAAAAACCCAAAAAACTACCAAACAACAAATCAAACAATAACCTGTAAAATAAAAACACACTGCAACAGACCCTGGCCCACACGGTCTCACATGGACAAAGCAAAAAGCGAGAAACCATGGGAACGAGTGTCCTGTTTATTGGCTTGGGAGGGGACACTTCAGGCTCTTCCATGTGGGAAAAAGAGGGCATTACCTTCTTGCAGGGGACTTTTCCCTCACCCCCGTTCCCTTGGGTATGAGAGGACCACAGCCAATGGGACACCATTGAGGAGGGGAGAGGAAAGGGTTAACCAGGGGCCAAACCCTCAGGGGTGCATGAGGGAGAGACCGTATGATGGGAGAGGGGAAATTGTGATGGTGTTCACAGGGGTCTGAGGATGAGGGAAGAGATGAGGATCTGACTCCATGTTTCAGAAGGTTGATTTATTATTTTATGATATATATTATATTAAAACTATACTAAAAGAATAGAAGAAAGGATTTCATCAGAAGGCTGGCTAAGAATAGAATAGGAAAGAATGATAACAAAGGCTTGTGGCTCTGACTCTCTGTCCAAGCCAGCTGACTGTGATTGGCTGTTAATTAGAAACAACCAACATGGCCCAATCACAGATGCACCTGTTGCATTCCACAGCAGCAGATAACCATTGGTTACATTTTGTTCTTGAGGCCTCTCAGCTTCTCGGGAGGAAAAATCCCAAAGAAAGGATTTTTCATAAAAGATGTCTGTGACAGGAAATGACAATCTATGTGATGTAAGATACTCAGTGCAAATTTCAAATCACCCAGTGCAAAACAGCAACTAAACTATTTACTGCAATACAACAGGATTGGTAAGATTGGATGTGACACCCTGGAGTTCTTAAATTCAAGGGTTGCACTGAGGTTCTTGAGGTTTGGAGTAAGGTGAAATCCCAACCAGATGTTCTCTAAGGGGTCACAAACACACAAAAGTTTACTGGCAAAATAGAGAGAATTAAGGAACTTTGGCCATGATTCACCATTTACCATACCCCCAAATTCCACATCCATGGTTTTTGAACCCTTCCAGGATGGTGACTCCAACACCCCTGGGCAATGCTGTGGTTGGTGTTCATTCTCTCTTTCCATTGAAACAAATCAAAAATGATCTGACTGCACTGGTGATTGTTATTTTTAGCTTGCACCAGCCTTTCTCTTTCTGATATTTAAATATTGGGTTGGAAAGGGTGAAACTGCTAAGCATTTCTTTTTTGCATGTGTTTAGCATATGCAAAAGCAGAAGGATCTGGGTTAGCAATGCCTCGTGTGCACATTGCTGCTTCTACTGCAGGGAGCTGCTCTAGGAATGGTTCCAAATGTGTTTATCAGGGAGAAAAGTTGTCTCCTTTTCCCTTTGTCCTGCACCTTTCTTAGGCTGGAGAAGGTGGAACTGCCAGGTTTCAGGGCAATTCCTTTCAGATTTGATTTCAGTGTTGTCTCTCAAATGTCTGGAGGTATTTTTTAAATTTTGTTGCCAGTGAAGAGTTCAACCATTGTAGATTAAAATACCCCTTGCCCTGCATGGGTTTGGCATCAAGTGATTGAGAAATTGGACATACTTGCTTTTAATCAAAACCTACTATTTTGAGAGAATGGGGCTTGGGGAGAGGAAATACAAAACCTCTGCAAACCCCCATGAATGTGGCTTTAAAGTCACAAGGAGCCTTTTGGAAATATTGGTTTGGATGTTTCTCCAGGTCACAGCCTTGTCTGTGAAGTTTAACTCTTATTTAAGGTGCTGGAGTTCCCAGGATATGGCATGATTTGCTTTAGGAAAAGGTTTATTCAAATGAAACCTACTTAATTTCTAGTGCACTTGTTTTAATGAAGTCAATGAGAAATTTATGGTATGTGGCAAATTATTCTGTCCTGACAACTGCCTTATCTGAAAGGCAATGTACTTGAACAGAGCTCAGAGAAATTGGATTTGATAAACACAATCTCATTTCTTTTTTTTTTCCCAGATGTCAATTTGCAGGAAATATGGGATATTCTGTTGCAGCTGAGCTAAATTTCAAGTAGAGCTTTTGAACTTCAGGTTGATCTTTTATTTTCTTTGCAAGTCTGCCTTGCATTGCTTAGAGTTGAAATATCCCATTGTGCTTTGTTCACCTCTGAAAGCCTCACACTTTTCCTTTAAATATCTAAGTCATGTGGTGAAGAAAAAACCTTGAAAATGAGACCATTATTGACATTCCTAGTTGCAATCTTGGGTGCTTCTTAGTGCTAAAAATAAAACCACAGGGTAAATATTGCTTTAAATAATTAATTGAGGTGCTTTAATGTGTTTGGTGTCAATTTTCTCCAGGCTGAGATTTATCAGTGAAAGCAAAGAGCTGAAGATGTCACTGGGGAAAACAGGGATTGGGATGTAGAGGAGGGAAACTTGGGAGCTGAGTGACCACATGTGACAGCAAAAGGTTGGATTCAGCAGAGTGCAGGGCAAGGACCTCTGCAGGTGATCACTCACTCCTGTTTGTGGAGAAAGCAGCTCCTAACTGACCTGAGGCACAGCCAAATTCTCCTGCTTAGGTGGGCTGTGATGGCTGGAAATAAATACCACATCTGCCAGAAAATGGCCCTGACCTTTAAAACAGAAATTGTAAAATACAGATTTTTAAAGAGGTCTGGATCTTCCAAATTTGGGCTTGTGAGGGGAGGCCTCACCCCAATGCACAACTTCCTCAGGAGGGGCTGCAGGGGCAACCCTGATCTCTGGGGCAGGGACAGGACCAGGGAGCAGCTGGAGCTGTGCCAGGGGGGTTGTGATGAGGGGAAGGTGTTGGCACTGCCCAGGCTCCCCAGGGAATGGCACAGCCCTGAGGCTGCCAGAGCTCCAGGAGTGTTTGGACAAAGCTCTCAGGGACAGCCTGGCATTGTTGGGGTGTCTGTGCAGGGCAGGAGCTGGATGATGATCCTTGTGGCTCCTTCCCACTCAGGATATTCCACGATTCTGTGAAAAGAAGTCAGAACATTGATAAGAAATGGATGAGCCTGGTCTTTCCTATTTGAGTTAGGGAAGGCATCTCCAGGTGGGGGTGCAGCAGCCTTTGCTCACACTGGGGCTCAGCCAGGAAGATCCATGGACTGGAGATCTGAGTGTGTTTAATCAGCTACAAGAAGTCCTGAAAGAGCTGCCTCAGCAGCAAGGTTGAGGTGCTTTATCAGGGTCTGGATTGCCTTTATCAACCTGTTGTTGATAACCCAGCCTGTGGCTGCTGCTCTGCTCCCTACTGGGCTTCAGCCTCTTCCAAAACAAGGTGGGATTCAGGCCAGAGATTCCCCAGCAATCTGCCTGTCCCCCTCTCTTCCTCCTTCCCCTTCCTCCCCAAAGAATGAACATCCTCCAGGAGAGAGATGCCAGTTAGAAAAGGAGCTGATGCCATATTGTGGCTGTGGGTGTTCTCCATGGCTGCTGTTGTGTGTGTTCAGTCTGGCTTCAATAGACATCTTTAATTCATGTTTTTCTTGTCCTTTTAGAGGGTCGCTGAAAACCTTTGTTCATACAGTGCATCTATTACAGAAACAGACTGAGCTGGGGTCCCTGCCTGTGGCTGATGTTCTCTACAGGTTTGTAGAACTTTTCTCTTTATAAACTTTTCCAGCAGCTCTGAATATGTGTTAAGTGCATGTAGGGGGAATGGCTTTAAAAGTGATTAAAAGGCTTTAGAGTTATTGAAAGCTTTAGGGAAGATTTAGTCATGTGCAGAAGGCATTAGAAAATCAAACCTAAAAGCATTGATTGGATTTTGGGTGTTTTGTTTTTATTTTTTCATTAAATATTGATGATTCCTTTAAATGACTTATGAACTCTGACAGAATAATTACTTTAAATACATCATGGTCTTAACTTTTAATTTAGCTCATTTTTCCTACCACTATTCCTTATAAAATTTTATTTTATTTTCTGCTTAAAGGTTGTTGCTATTGGAGGGAGGCCCTGGATCCCCCTCCTGCCTGCTTGGAGGGAAGCACATCGTGTCCTGGGGCTTTGAGGACATGTTACCTGCCCCTGATGCCAACACTGGTGCCAGCAGTGAGAATAAAGGTGAATTATTTCATCCCTGTCACCATCAGCAGAGGAGCACAGGATGCTTTAAGTGCTGATAATTGTTTAAAGATGAATAAAGTAAAACTTTAGAGTTGGGGCTCAAAAATTGTTGCAGAGGAGCACAGGATGCTTTAAGTGCTGATAATTGTTTAAAGATGAATAAAGTAAAACTTTTAGAGTTGGGGCTCAAAAAATGTTGCTGGAGAGCAGCTGCAGGTTTAAACTGTCAGGCTGTGGGAAGCAGTCCAAAGCAGTTGATCCAGTGACCCTTCCTGACTCCAGTGGGAATTCTTCAGAGGGGTCAGACAGAGTTTGGATATTATCCCCTCGTTAGAGCATAATCACTGCCCTGTGCAGCATCCCTGTGTTCAATAGCCAGCTATCAGTAGCACAGCAAGTTTATTTTTAGAAGTACAAGTTCATTGTTTTGTTTTTCCCCTCTTCCCTACTCTGCTTTTGTTTCTACCCAGTTGAGTTTGAAGGGTTTTTTTTTAATGCTTTCTTTTGTATTTCTTTTTCCTGAATTCATTCTCAGTTTTTATTGCCATGTTTGCTTACTATTTTTGTAGTAAATAAGAGTTCACAAGGTTTTAGAAATATTAGTTCAAGCTTTGATGACATTTAATGCAATCCATAGGAGTTTAAAAATCTGAGTTGATATTTTACCTGCAGATTTATTGGAGACATCCCTTTTTAGGTGTTTAGACAAGAGAGTGAGTGGACTTTTCCTTCCTGAGCTGAGTGTCCAGATCCTGTGAAATTCAACAGATTGACTGGACTTGTGTCCCATCTTGATTATTAATAATTACTGCTCTGTGTTTCAAATACATTTTGTCTTAAATGAAGTGTTCAGAAGTGGAAGGATCTGAGCAGCTTTAGGATTTGACAAATCAGAATTTGGCAGAAAAGAGATCAAGGCTCACTATTAGATTCTTCTTCCCTCTCACACTGAGTGAGACCATCTGGGCACCTCTGAGGCTCAAAGATGTGAAAAACCACGGGGTCTGCTGGGCTGTGCCTGTGTTACAGCAGCTCTTCGAGCACCAAATCATAAATTTAGTATTAAAAAGGGTTGGTAGTGGCCTGCCATGAGCACATGCTGGTTTGCCTGGGGTGTAGCCCCCAGGGAGCATTCCCAGCTGGAATGTTGCAGAGTTTCAGAGCTGCTCTCTGCTGTCCTTCTCCTGCTGCAGATGCAGACCTGGGCCGGTGCCTGGCAGCCGATGGGCTCTACCTGTACACCACCAACTCCGTGGGCAGGGGAATCAGCAAGCTGGGCTCAGGCCTGCATGGAACCCTCAGGTAAGGGCACTGCAGGGCTGCCCCTTCTGCAGAGCTGCTGGAACCCAAAGGTTCCTGATCTGGGACACCTCTCCCAGATGCTGGGAGGATATGGAGCTTGGAAGGAGATGATCTCTAACGTCCCTCCCAGCCCAAACCAGTCTGTGATTCCGTGGTATTGTGAATTTTCATTAAATGCTATTTTAATGTGTTGGGTTTCTCATCTGAAATTCTTACTGAGTGTGTGTAGCCATGATATTTTCTGAAAAATCCTTTCCTTAGGATTTTTCCTCCTGAGAAGCTGAGAGGCCTCAGGAACAAAATGTAAACATTGATTATCTGCTGCTGTGGAATGCAACAGGTGCATCTGGGATTGGTCTCATGTGGTTGTTTCTAATTAATGGCCAATCACAGTCCAGCTGGCTTGGACTCTCTATCTGAGACACAAACCTTGGTTATTCATTCCTTCATTTTCTATTCTTAGCCAACCTTCTGATGAAATCCTTTCTTCTATTCTTTTAGTATCATTTTAATGTAATATATATCATAAAATAATAAACCTTCTGAAACATGGAGTCAGATCCTCATCTCTTCCCTCATCCTCAGCCCCCTGTGAACACTGTCACAACTGTGTTTTGTCTAAAATTAAAGAACAAGTTGAGGTGGAAGGGGTCTGTAGTGGCCATTAGTTCAACCTCCACAGCAGCAGAGTTTTAAATTCAATTCTATTTTTTAATGTCTATTATGTTGGTTGATTCTCTGCTGAGAGGGATATACTACAGACCAGTTCTGTGACTTCTTATTTATAGCTGAGTTTGTGAGTGTTTGTTTGCTAATTATGTCATTCATTAAGTAATTAGTGCAGCTGTGACTCACTGTACCTCCTTGCTTCTTCATTGCTTGAAAACCACGAGGCTTTTTACGCTTAAAGCCTTTCACAACAAAAATTGCTGACTTGAGTAAGTTCAGTCAAAGTTCAGCACTGTGGTTGCATTGTGGTTGTTATTTGAAATGAAACCCAAAGAATCAGGGCAGGGTTGATGGAGTTTGAACATCCTGGTGGGTTTTTTGCAGGGGGTTTGTGTACTGCCGGAACGAGGAGCTGGAGACGGGCTGGGTGGCTTTTGGCAACGGCAAACTCCTGCATCGGCCCGTGTCCTTTGATAGCAAACCTCACTACCTGTTCCAGCTCGTGGATCAACATACCCTGCAGGTAAAGGGGACAGGGACAAAGCAGGCTGAATGAATCATGCTCATTTTAACTTTAATTGGTTTTATCCTTGAAGTTTCTTGTTTTGTGAAACTGCGTTTTTCTAACCCTGCCTTGACGTGACTCTGTGGTGAATGTGGAAGTTATGGTGGAGATGTTACTGTTTCAGTGTGTCTTATATATAAATATATGTATTTATCTATAATTTATCTGTAATATATGTATTTATCTCTAATTACACTGTTCTGTATTATGGGGTACTGGTAGAGCTTGTTCAGCCTGGGGGAGGCTGAGGGGAGACCTCAGCCCAATCCACAGCTTCCTCAGGAGGGGCAGCTCTGATCTCTGCTCTCTGTGAGCAGGGACAGGACCCAGGGAGCAGCTGGAGCTGTGTCAGGACAGGCTTGGGTTGGGTATCAGGGGGAGGTTCTTCCTCCAGAAGGTGCTGGGCACTGCCCAGGCTCCCCAGGGAATGCTCAAGGCTGCCAGAACTCCAGGAGCATATGGACAGTGCTCCCAAGGATGCCCAGGGTGGGATTGTTGGGGTGTCTGTGCAGGGCCAGAGTTTGATAATGATCCCTGGGGGTCCCTTCCCAGCCAGGATATTCCATTATTCCAGTGTGATCACTTCTTAAAGCAAACAAACAACAGCAAAATTGACTTTGATTTAAATCAAGAATGTTCTTCCTGAGTAGCTCTTTGTTCTTCCCCTGTTCCAAAATTCAGGTGTTGTTTCAGATCTGGTTGTGATTTGTGGATAAACAACTTTGTAAAACTGGGGTAGTTTGTTTACTTTGGGTTTTTTCCTGCTGTGGTTTTAAGGATGCATACACACATTTATGTCCAATATGTTTCCTGATGCTCAGAATGTTTAATTCCCCTTTTCTTCTCAAGTTCCAAGCAATTCTTAAGAGAAGTTGCAGAAAGTAGGTGACTCAATAGGATGTGTATTTTCCTTGTGGTACTGTGGGTTTGTTCTCCATCATTAGAGAGGAGATGATCCTTTTATTTTTAGATAGGTTAAATTTGAGATCTATGAGCTGGTTTGGATATTTGGCAAATATCACAGAATAGCTGTTGGTAATAAATCAATGTAATGCTACTACTAAGTCCAATATTAAGCCTCTTCTGCACTAACTGCATTTGATCTCTATTTATTTTTCATACTGTTCATACTTGTGAGGCCAAACTGCAAAATCTGACCTGTTAAGATGCTTTCTGTCTCATAGGTATGTCAGATAATCCCAATGCCAGTAAATCACTTCCCAGTTGGCAGCACTATGACCACCGTGCATCTTTCTTCAGATGGCACCTTTTTCTACTGGATTTGGTCTCCTGCAAGCCTCAACGAAAAAACCCCCAAAGGCCACTCTGTCTTTATGGATATTTTTGAAATTATAGTAAGCAAATTGTGTGTTTTCTATGCCTGATGTTGGTAGCATAACCAGTTTAATTAAATATCAGCATTTTTTAATTGATGTATTAGGTTTGGATATTTATGGGTGTGATCTGAATGGATTTATGTGAAATAACTGAGCAGAACAGAAGGTGAACTGTCCAATTCCATCTCCAGAGGATTATTATATTTAGCAATATGAGTTCTCTTGTAGCATAAAATGTGGTTTTTATGTCTGTATTTCTGCTCAGCAGAGGAGGATGGAGTGGGATGGTGGAGCTGGAATTGGGAGGCTGTAGTAGTACAACTCATGGAAAATCCCTAACACTCTAAATCACATCTTCATTAAGAGATGCATTCTGCAGTAAAACATCCCCTGAACGTCATGGGCTGAAGAAATCATTGCTCACACTTTTTGCCTGGAAAAATGATTGAGCCAAATGATTTGCAAGTGAAACACCACTAAGAAAATACAAGAGGATTATATATTTTAAAGCAGAGTTTCCTAAATAAACTCAAGTTTAGACAACCAATCCTGTCTTTAAGAACAAGCATAAATAGAAGATATCCTATTAAATATATCAAAGATGTTAGATATCTTCTATTAAATTATTCTATTGAACCATGAAGTCACAAACAAAAAAATACTCCTGTTTTGCTTTCAGAACTTTGCTTTTGCAAGAACTTCTGTCAGCAAAGTTTCACTTTGTATTCCTGCGTGATACAATTTGGGTGATCTCTGACCTATGGATTCCAACATCTAAGGTACTTTTTTTCCCCCTCATTTTACCAGGTAGAAAATGGCATTTGTATAGCAAATCCTCTGCAGGAAAGAATTATCCTGATGAGGAAAGAGGGAGAATCTGCCAAGAGCATCAATGAGATGCTGCTGAGCCGCCTGTCCCGGTACCGCGCCTCCCCCTCGGCCACCCTGGCTGCTCTCACAGGCTCCACCATCTCCAACACCCTCAAGGAGGACCAGGCAGGTCAGAAATACCTCATTTTTCATTTCTTAACTCACACAGCATCCATCCTGCTTATTACTGACCTCTTAGCACAGGTTTAAAAAAAAACCTCTGTGAGTTTTGTCTTTTTCCCCCCCAATGCATAGTTGGAATATCCTCACAAATAAATATTTGCTTAATGCTGGAATTATGAGTTCCTTCACTGAATTAGGATTGTGAGGCAACTTTAGGGATGGAAAATAAGAAGTTTAGGGATGGAAAATTGGAAGAATCTTCCAATTCCATTATTGCATTAGTTTGGGGAATATGGTAGTTGCATTTCTCTGCTTGCAACTCAACTGGGCTTCTAATTGGTGTGTAAAAATGGCCTGCAGGTTAGAAAATGGAATTATTGCTTCACCAGTCACTGGAATATTACAAATCTTAGGTGATTTTTCACTTTTTTGAGGTTATCTGCACAATGTTTGGGTCTTCTTTTATGGAAACAACCCAAGTTAATGAGGGAATCTTGAATGAGTTGCACTGATGGCTTTCAGGATTTATGTTAGATTTGTCTGAAGATTTTGTCCAGTTTATCTTGAATTATTTCTCTTCTTCCTTCACAAGTACATGAGTTTTCTTTTTTCAATTTGAAACAATTGAAAATATTTCCATAAAAATAAATTATACATGAAATGGCTCTGCTTCCAGGGAATTTGGCAAGGAGTTAGCTCGGAGAGCTATTTTAAAGGTTGTATTTTGCCATTTAACAGCTCAAGAGCTACAGAAAAAGGAGAGTAAGTGGCTATTCTTGGCTAATTCTTGAGTCAGCACTCAAAAAGTGTTGATCAGCTGTTGCAGGAAGGAGATCATTTGGGCTGTCTACGTTTCATGAGGAGCAGGAGAACTTAAAATAGTAAATGCATAGTGAATCTCAAGTGATCTCTGGATGTGAGGAGTTTGGCTCCAAGTGCTTTCAATGTAATTATCACCACACAATTCCTAATAATTTTGGTTATACCTAATTTTTTATTTATCTTATTTGGAAGTGGTTTTCTTTAGTTGAATAACCCGTGAAACTCTCTGTAGCCTTGTGGGGATTGATGGTGAATGTGTGAGGTTGGGAGGCCACAGAGAAGTCATGGATGCCCCATCCCTGGAAATGCTCAAGGCCAGGTTCATGGAGCTCTGAGCAACCTTGTCCCATGGAAGGTTGGAATGGGATGATCTTGATCCAAACCATTCTGGAATTCTGTAGAAACTTCTCAACAGAGCTTCTAAACACAGATTCCTTTGAAGCCCCAAGCAGAGCTGTGCCTTGTCCTGCAGAAGTGCAGTTTGTGACCTTTCTCTGGTGCACGTTGCAGCTGCCAACACGAGCTGTGGGCTGCCCCTGAAGATGCTGAGGAAGACCCCAATCTACACGTGTGGCACCTACCTGGTGATGCTGGTGCCACCCCCGGGGGGCTCGGGCAGCTCGGCCACGCGCTCGCTCTTCGGGGGCACCAGCGCTTTGTCCTCCTTAAAAAGTAAGTCAGGGCCATTGGTGGCAGAGTGGGAGTCCTTGGCAGTCTGGAATGCAATAAACTTCTCAGGAGTTGATTGGAGCTGTGTTTCTGTGTAGTTCTGGCCTCCAGCCTGGTGTTCAACATCTCGGATGGGCAGTTCACCAGCAGGGCAGATCTCATCGATGCTGCGGGCAGCTCGCTCGGACGGGGGGCTCTGGTGCCAGGGCTTGGTAAGGAATATATCACTTCCTAAATGATCATCAGTTCCTTCAGATCCTAAATGATCCATCTGGGATTGAATTTGCAGTCAGCAGCTCTGCAGTGGGGTGGGGTAAAATAAACTTCTAAAGCAAATAGTTTGGATTTATGATGCCTATAAAGATTCTTCAGTCTGGTGTTCTGCTAAATTGATGTGTGAAATATTTTCCTTCTCTCAGG
This sequence comes from Setophaga petechia, assembly GCA_024362935.1. Taxonomy (NCBI): domain Eukaryota; kingdom Metazoa; phylum Chordata; class Aves; order Passeriformes; family Parulidae; genus Setophaga; species Setophaga petechia. The sequence continues at coordinate 12,718,693 of JANCRA010000021.1, forward strand.
TGCTTGTTATGATACAATGAATAACATGATCTGGACGTGCTCCAATGATTATATTGATCAGTGGTGCAATCCTGGGAACCAGGCATTCCACTGTGTGTGCCAGAGGCTGGGAGTGAGTCACATCATCCCAGAGCCCAAAGGTGAGGGGAACCCCGGAGTCAGCACTTTGTACAAAGGGGAGGTGGAACAGAGGAGAGGCAGAGAATAAACAGACAGAAACTGCCTTGCTGTTAACAGCTGAGTTAATTCTTGAAAAGAGTTGTAAATATTGGTCATGGTTTAGCTTTCATTTAAGAGAGGAAAAAGTACAAATTGACATGTGGGGAAGATTCCAGATTCTTGCTGCCTTCAGCACAATAAAAAGGTGATTTGGGTAATCCTTTTATGCCCTGAAGTTGATTTATTGCATTTTAGAAGCAGAGGCTGATAATCCAGTCTGTGTCTACAGACAGCATTTGAACTCTCCTCTCCTTGCAGGGGATGCAACAACCACAAATGAGGTGATTAACCAGTTACTGCACCATGTTGGTGCCATGTGCATCCACCAACTCAACCTCCTGGCAGCCAGCAACAACCTCCCCATCAGCAATTTTTTGGGCAAGCAGCATCCCATTGAAGCCCATCACCTGAGCAGCATCTGTGACATTATGGAAAAGGCCATGGTCAATGGAGACACCTGCATCATCCGCTGCATCCTCGTTGTCTTCCAGGTACAGAACCTGAAATGGGCTTCAAAACTCACATGGAAAGATGAAAAACTTGGTTTGAAGTACAGGGAACCACAGCTTTCATTTTTATTTAATTTTATTTTTTTTCTCCATTGGAATCCATGTAACGGAGGTTGATTTAGCAGTGGCTTTGCAATATTTTATATATTCATTTCAATATTTTATATATTCCTTTAAGAGTCCTAATTTAAATATAATCTCTATAGATTAAAATAAAACACAGACAGCTTATATCCTTCTTTCTTTGTATTCCCTCCCTCCATTTTTTGATTCAAAATCAGATTCTGACTCTCAGATTTCTAGACCCACACAAATAGTTTGAGAAACTGACTGCAGAAAATAAGTTAATGTAAGTAATGTGTAGATTTTTAATATTAATATTTTTGTCTTTAATTTTTCTTAGGTGGTTTTTAAATTTTTCTTCAGCCCCCAAACTGAAAGGAACAGAGACATTGTCAGAAGGTCTGGGCTGTTGCTGTGGCAGTTACTGATGGCCCCAAGGGATCAGATCTGCTCTGAAATCCAGAAGGAAGTTTGTCTGGCTATTAGGTGAATATCCACTTAACTGAGTAGTAAATAATTTATTTTAATTTGTTTCTTTTTTACTTGCTTTCTTAAGGATTTTTTTTAATATTGATTATAAAATAGTTGCTAAATTCAAGCAGAGTTTCTTTGAATGAGTTCCTTATTTGGCTGCTGTGGTGTTCAGGAAAAGGCACAGCTGGTGTTGGCAGCTCTTACCTCAGTGGTAACACTGGAGTTCTCCTGAACTAAAGGAACATCAGGAGAAGCAGAATTAATAGTTCTGGAGGGGTTAATGATACTGGAGGGGTTAATGATACTTGAGCAATGCTCTGAGACTGAAGACCAAGGGGAAAAAAAAAAGCATGACTGTATCTCCTGAAAAGGAGACAATGGAAACCTCAGGGCCAAGGAATGCTGGCTCCAGTGTGCCAAGGACAAACAGAACCTGCATTTTCCAGTGGGAAGTGCTCCAGAGGCTGAGAACAAAATCTTTTGAAGATTAACCTGAATTTTCTTGGTGTGAATCACAACATTCTGAATTTCTGTGGCTCTGTGCAACTCTTGAGTGAAGAATAGTTTGGCTCAGGAGGGTTACCTGGCATTTTCAGGACTCTGCTTTCTGACAGGGAAAAGTGCCTCTACCTTGTGATACCTGTGTGTTCCTGTGAAACAGCTCCAGGGTGGGCACTGGGTGATGTTTCCATCCTCCTGTGTCCTCCTTGGAGGATTCTGATGCCAGTGGAGCCCTCACAGGGAGCTGGAAATGTGTGATAACTTTTCCTGAGGTTTCTATCAGAGTGGATCAGCATGAGCCAGAGGGAAGGAGGCTGCACTAATCTCTGCTCACAGTGTGAAGCTGAAAAACATCTCAGTTTTCTTTTCTGTTACTGAAAAAGAAAAGAGAAAGGAAATGGCAAAGTTGCATAATGATTTCAGCACTTCAGACAGGCATGAAGTGCTCCTTTGAGGTGATTGTGATCTCGATGGGGGAATTCACACAGAAAGGACAGAGTTCATCACAAGTTAGAGGGAAAAAGTCTCCACCTGGAATGTTTCTGCAGAGCTGGGGTGTTCCTGAAATGCTCCTTCCAGAATCTTCTGTGGAGCTTAAACTAAGAATTCTATAGAGCCTGTCTCCAGAAAGTACAAAACTGTAGCAGCAGTGATTCCTTGATTATTGTGTTTGTATTTTCCTCTGTTCTTAGCACAGAGAAGCCTCGGCTCTTACCCCATCACCAGAGTTTTTGGGGGTTTTCTCTGAGCCATCATCATTTTTCCTGACATCTCTGTTTCTTAACAAACTGATTGTGCTGCCCTCTGTGCAAGTGAGGAATGGGGAGTTTTCCAGAGGAAAGCAAATACCCCTTGGAGAAGCTAAACAATAAAATATAATTGATTACAAGAGATTCTTGGAGAAAACAGCTGCTTATGTCCTAATATTGATGTTAAAATCTGGAGGATGCTCTTCTAAACCTTTACACAGACATTGTAAATGTTCCATCAGATGCTGAGTGTGTGGTGCCATTTGTCACATGTCCACTGAAATGGTTTTGTTCACTTCTAAATCCATCAAGTAATGCATGGTTTTATTTTTTCCTTAGCTCTGGTTTAAATATCCTGTATCCTGGAGAAGCAGAAATCAATAATTTATTGAAATTGGTCTTAACTGAAGGTGAGAATGTCTTATTGCCAGGTGAGAGTGGGGTTTTTCTGAGAACAAAAAATCAAAGTACATCTCAAGCTTAGAGGGAGAACAAGGGGGAATATTGAGCTCTACTCTGCTTTAAATCCATGCTTTTGTAGGAAATTATGGGATGCTCCAAAAGGCTGCATGGCCTAGAGTAGGTCAGGGGGGAAAAGGAATATTTGCAAGTACCCAGTAATCAGAGGTGATGTTAGACCTCAGTGGAGGGGGAATAATGCCCTTGAGTTCACCAGGAAATGGGAATCTGACCTTGAAGCAGCTGATGCTCAGTAATTTGTTACTTCACAGGAAAACCTTGGAGCTCAGTGCTGGGAATTTCCAATTTTCCCAGTCTGGGACAGCAGCTCTGCTCACCCTGGGAATGCAGCCATTCCTGAGCTCTAGTCTGTGTTAAATGAGATATTGGGGAAATCAAATCCCTTCAGCTTTGCAAAGGTTTATTTCCCTTCCAGGAGAGAGGAACAGTGGCCTCTCCCAGCTCCGGGATGTTATCCTGACCAATTTAGCTGAGCAGCTGCAGAACAACAGATTTGGAAGTGAAGATGATGATCACTATAGGTAAAAATCCTCTGTTTATAGGGTGTTTTCTGTTACTTACTTGAGGTGAACCTGCAGGAACTTCTGCATTTGCTTGGTGTGTTCCTGCAGTGTGACCTGAATGTTGTTTGTGTCTGTGGGGGAAGATTTCATTAGGGTGAGGGAGAGATTTCATGTTTTAGGGCAAACTTTGGATGCTTCTGTACCCAGCCTGGGTTTGGAATTTCTTGTTCTTTGCCATGTTCTTGGTAAATTTGAATGATAATTTTATAAATATGATTTTCTAGCATTTCTCTGTATATCATAGGTGGCTTTCCAGCAGTAAAACTGCCAGTCTCAAGTACCTGTACAATTTGGGAGGAGTCTTTTCTAGGAGCCATAAGAAATCACAGATTCACATCAGCACAGTGCAGCAAACCCCTGGAAATCTGTTGTACTTGTTAAACATTTCAGCCTTGGGGTTTTTTGTGTCTGAGTTTGAAGTTTGATGCTTGTTTAGGTTTCCCATAATGTGGGATCCAGCTTGCAGAGTGAGCTGAGCTGTACAAAATGCACAATAATTAATGATTTACATTTTCCACCTTTCTTGCCTCTCCTCAAGACTCAATGATGAGCTCTTGCACTACATCCTCAAGATTGTTGTCCGAGAATCTTGTGTCTTAATCACCAAGTGCCAAACTGTATCTAAAGATGACTTTCAAAGGCTTCTTTCAACTGTGCCTGTAAGTAAAATGTGTTTTGATAAAAGTATCTCTGCCTTTGGCTGGTTTTCCTCCTTGAATCCACCCTCTTCTCTGAGTACAAGGAGGTGAAACTTTTATAATTATGTCTTAACAAATCCAGGAGAAGAATTGTCTTTTGTTTGTGCTGTACACAGAAGAAAAGAATAATTTCTCACAGCAAAGGAAGTTATTCAGTAATGCTGGAATGGGTTTATACATGGATTTATTTTCTGGTTGCTGTTCAGTTTTAAAGTGAAGTTTGTGGATCTCAATATTCAACATGGCTTAAAGAATCAAACGTGCAGTTGTGTGTTGTGGTTCATACAGGGTGAAAGAGTTACAGTGACAGGAATGAGGTAAAGCTGACATTTGATGGTAAAACTATGGGCAGGTGTTTTCAGCAGGATCAGCTCCCTGGGACAAGCAGGTTGAGCTTCCATAAAAGCACTGGGAGGGGACAGGATGTCCTGGCCTGTGGGGAATGAGGAGTGGCATGGAACCATCACCTTCAGGAGTGGGAATTACATTTATCTCTCTGGTGGCACAATCTTTTCAGAATTAATTAATTCTTAGAGTTCCTGAATATTGCTGTAATGTTCCAAACCTGAACAAAGTTATGCTGCCTTTTTATATTTTTATCAGTTACATCACAAAATTCAGCATTTTGCAACCGATTTCTTTCCTTAAATATATAAAATTATTTCTTTGTTCTTTCTTTTCTTCTCCCTCAACCTTTTTTTTTTTTCCTCTCTCCAACTTCCAAGTCTGAGGCTTGCCTGACTCAGGGTTGATGAAGGGTTTGGATAATGCAAAGTTTTACTTATTTGTGTTCAAGGCTGCGTCCTCGTGCTTGCGGTACCTGATGGCTGTGCAGAACCACCTCCTCAGTAACACTATTTTGATTAAACCTGATGACAATGATGACAGTGACAGCTCCTTGCAGGGAGAGACATTGAAGGTACAGGTAAACACCAAGTTTTATTCTAGTATGGCTCTCTCCAGTCAGTGTGCCTGTGACACCTTGTTCCTGCAGTGCATTGGCTGTTTGCTGGTGGTTCTTTTCCTTTTGATAGAGTTAAATAGCTGGAGAGCAGGGAAAAACAGTCCAGAGTAAAAATCTGCAGTTATTCTGTGTTTAGGATTCCAGCTTGCAGTCCCTATTATCAGTGGTAGCAGACACTTCCCTTCCTAAATAAATGTATAATGAGATTTTAAGTAGATTTTAATTAGTATGTGCTAGTAGGATTCCTGGCATGGAAATTTCCTTTCCTGGACGTGTTACCCCAGACACTTTTTCCTCTCCAAATCACTCAGGTGGCCCTTGGATAAAAAAATGATTAAATAAATAGAAAATTTTAGTTTAAAGTTTAAAAGTTTATTTGCCTTACCTGGCTATTGCATTTTTGCAGTTTAAACAAAGCTTGTGTAAGCCACCTCCAACACTTAACTGAAATACAGAGACTAAAGTTTGTGGCAAGGAAGCTGTTAGAGGACAGGCTTGGCTTGGTAGAAGTTTATTAAAATGCTGCATTTCACACTGCTCCATCCAACTCCCAGGTTTGCCCTGGAGTGCAGGTTGTCTGATAATAATAATAATAATAATAATAATAATAATAATAATAATAATAATAATAATAATCCTTCCCTAATGGAATTGATTTCTGAATTTCTGGTATTTTGCTAAGCCAGTTTTCTCTGCTGCTCTTTGAGGCTGTGTGTGTTTGTGAGCTGCTGCAGTTGGAAGTGATTTGTTCAGGCTCATTGAGTAAATGCTAAATATTGGAGTATTTTTCTTGTCTCACTATTCACGCCGTGTTCATTGTTCAGTTTCTCTCTCTGCAGTGCTCCTCATCCCTGCTAGGACATTGTGTCACCAGTCCTGTACCTTGGCTGGCTCTCAGCTCTCTCCTGTGCTGGACTTGGGGCTTCCTTCCCTCTAGAAACTGGATGTGCATCCTGTAAAACATGCACCTAGTTTCTCCCAGCACTTTGGGGCTTAACATTAATCAAATTTAAGTCTTGGATGAATCTCCTGCTGCAGGCCTGCCAGGTCACATTATCATTCTTTTCATTTGGAAATCCATCTTTTTTGTTCTGTTGTCCTTTTTTGGGGGGATTCTTTAAGAATTTAAGTATCCTGTAACTCTTTCTTTTTACTTAGGAACTCAAGACCAGCATTTTGTCTCTTGCCACACAAATCCTCACAGGATGTGATGAAGTCTTAGAAATGCTGCAACAAGTCACTACAGCACTAATTAACAGTGACATTTCTGACAGGGAGCAAAGGTAAGACAAGTGGGAGGATCCTCATTTAGAAACAGCTCTTTGTGATTTATTGTACAAGCACAGTTAGCACTAATTATTCTTTATCACTTCAGATTTGAGCTTTGAATGCACAGGAACTGTTTCTTCCTGTAGCAATTGTTTAGCACTCAGCTGGTGGAGAATTTAGAATCACTCTGTGTGTCAGTTCTGATCATCTGTAGGTTGATATTTCTGTAGGAACCTCAAATTGAGAAGGTTTTAGTCAGTATAATGTTATTTATGAGTAGGACAATAAATAAACCTGAAATAACCTGAAAATAAACTGTGATTAGCTGGGAATACTCCTGTAAGCTAGAACAATCTGTTTATTTTTAAATTTCTGATTATTACATCCCTAGTAGCTGGATTAGATATTTATGCATGACAGTCCCTGGGTGTTGTTTTATATCCCACATATTCCATCACCTGCCCTTCCCTATCTCCCCTCCTCTTAAAAATCCACCTTGGGAATGGGGTGGAAACAAAAACTATGAACTTTTCTCTCCTCAAACAAACAGCTCCCTGTCCCAGCTGTGTTCCAGGTTTCACTTTCTGCTTCTCTGTGCCTGCAAGATTAGTTGTGTTTATTGACAACACACAATTCCTGGGTGATATTTTCATATGAGTTCGTGTTCAAATATATTTTTGTAGCTGCAGATCCTTTTCAAGTCCTTTGAGCTCCATGTGCTGGGAGCTGATATCCACACTGGTGCATTTGTGTTTGATGGGGACTTTCATCCTGTGCCCAGGGGAGCTTATCCTTCTCTGAGTAATTATTAAACTGTTGATTTACTGTCTCTGCTCTCAGATTGTTCAGTAAAAATTGTCAGCAATTCAAGGTCACTGGCACTTGGGAGAAATTGTAGTGGTTTCAAGATTGTTTTGGGGATTTTGTTAATATAATACAAACATTCTCTGCTGAATTTTGAGTTGCTGTTACAAGATGAAACAGAAGTGACTAAAAGCAGAAGTGCTGCTCTATGAAAGGAGCTGTTCCTCTGTAACTTTGCCTCTCCTTCCAGGTTAAAAGGCCTGGAGCAGATCACCAAGGCCACCATGCTTGGCCACCTGCTGCCTGTGCTGCTGACATCCCTGATGCACCCAAACCTGCAGACCCTGACCATGGCTGATGCCCTGATGCCTCAGCTGGTGCAGCTGGTCCTGTACACCAGCCAGGTACGGGCTCTGTGCCACCCTGGGTGCCCAGGGCCACCCTGGGGCCTGCAGCCTCCACAATGCTGCTCAGCTTCCTCAGACACTCACCCACAGCACAGTTCAGAGTTCCTCAGCAGCTGCCAAAGCTGCTGATGCTGAATGTTCAATTTGACTGCTCCAGGAGCTACTCAGTCGTGATTTATTGTCAATAACAACGATAATTGTTAATTATTTCAATAATGAGCTCTTCAAATGCTTTACAGTTTGCATGTCCCTAACACTGTGTATTTTGGGCCACAGACTGCACTGCTGCTTAAAACCCAGTCTCCAGTTTTCTCAGAACTGAACAGTTCCCCCAGTTGTGCTCCAGAGCAGAAAGGGAAGCAGTTACCTGATGAGAGGTGATTTTCTTTACATTTGGGTCTTTTCATGGGATAAACTGAGCTATAATGTCTATTTGACCATTGCCGTGGGATAAAGCAGCAGTTTTTAATTTGAATTAATTTTTAAAGGTGTGCTGGAATGATTTCTAAGGCTGTCTCAGTTTTATATAAGCTTTTGCAAAGGGCAGTTAGTTCCAAATTTTGTTCTGTATATAGAATTAAACTATTAATAACTTCAGGTTGTTTACCCAGAGTATGGTTTGTTCTGTTTTTTTTCCTCATCTCAAGCATTAGAAATTAAATCTAAATGTTTCTCTCACAATAAATTAGGCTAGGGAGGACCATCAGGAGAAAATGTAAATTGCTCTGGCAGCATGAGATACAAAATTAAAACCATTGCAAAGCTATTAAATGGTTTAATTTACAGAGAAATAACATTTTTAACTCCTGCATTTAAATGCTGTGTCTCAGCTCAAAGTTTTCCAGCTCCTGCTTAGGAACAGAAACAAACAGCTAAAATCAAATAAAAATGCTTATTTGCAACATTGGAGAATTTGCAATACTAAAGAATTTGTGATAATGGGATTTTCTGTGAATAAGAGAATATGTAATGTATGAATAATGATGATAATATATATAATAGATAAATTCCCTCTATACAGTCATGCCTAAAGCCAGGAGTCAGTTCCTTGTCTCTGTGTGTAAATACTGATAGATGATTTTTAAGTATTTTTTGAATGACAGAAATCTCTGTGCTGTATTTTAGGCCCAATTTCTCACTGTAATTTCAGGATGCTGGAGGAGAAGGAAGAGCCAGGATTCCTGACTGGTTTGAAGATCCCTGCTCCCTGGGCTGCTGGCAAGACTGTGGAGACAGTGCATCCTGTCAGGGATAACTATAAATTTAAGGAGACTGTCCACATCCCTGGAGCCCGCTGTTTGTACCTTAGATTTGACAACAGATGCTCCTCCCAGTATGATTATGACAAGGTAAGCAAGGGCCAGCTCAGCACTCTGCAGTGAGGGAATTCCCTCCAGAAAAGTGGCACTTCTGCCATGGGACAAGTGTGGGAGGCTCCAGGGATTGGGGAGGGTTGAGGGATGGTTTGGGTTGGTTTTTCCCCTTGGAAATTCTGTCAGTTCTGGTTTTTAAAAAAAATTATTTCAGGCTGGCTAGACTGTCCAAGTTTGAGTTTTCTCATTTCTACTCATGTTCAGTTTTCTTTATTTCCTAAATTTTAATCCAGCTGACTCCTTTGATCAGCAAAGTTGGTTTAAACTGGGCAGAGCTGGAGAGGTTCCTTTTTCCCTGATGATAAAGAGCTTGTTTATCTGGGTTAATAGGAACAAATATTTTAATTTTAAGAAAACAACCAATAGCACTTAACCACTTTGTGTTAGCTGCTTATGCTTCTTGCTGAGTGCTGCTGTTTATTCTTTGACATAGAGCAAGTCCTGATGCTCATAAATAACTAATGGGAATATCTTTAATTAGTAATGAGTGACATTAATATTGAACTCCCCCAAAAATCCCTGATCCCACCAAAGTCATGACAAAACTTTGCCTTTGCTGGGAGCAGGACCAGCCTCTCACTGCCAGGGAAGGAGTTTGTTCTCTGCCTCAGGGCTGGCAGTCAGGATTGCTCCTGCTCTGCTCCCAGCCCTGCTGTGTGAGCAGGGACCAAGCCCCTGCAGCCCCTGTTGTGCCTCAGTTTCCCCATCTGTAAAATGGGGATAATAATGATACTTAACCCTGCTGCCCTCACCGAGCCCGTGAGGGTCGGTTCACGTGCATGGAGCGCTTCGAGAGCCGAAGGCGCGGTGCAAGTGCTAAGTATTATTATTATTATTAGGTTTTCTTGTTTTTCTCTTACAGTCTAACAGTGTATTTTATGTTTTGAAGTTGGTGATCTATGCTGGTCCTAGCACAAACAGTAGGAAGGTTGCTGAGTATGGAGGCAATACACTGGGATATGGCAGCCGTAGTGTCTTAGGAACGGGGTGGCCCAAGGACTTAGTGAAGGTACAGTATTCCCATCCCCCTCTCTTCCCATAGAAAATCCCCTTTGGAAACCATGCCCAGCCCATTTTACCCTCATGGCTATGCATTCCAAGCTTTTAAGTGTACAGTTATCCATGATGAGATCCCTGCTCAGTGAACTGTTGTGTCCTTGGGGGAGGACTTTAAACTCGGCTCTGTGTTCCTTGTGATGCTTCCCTTGGAGTTTGTTTTGTGTCTTCCTGGAATTCCTGATGGAGATGTTTGAGTCCTGCAGTCTCTAATGTACTTCTCCTAAATACACCCTCCTAGGAGAAGTTCTAGGCAGATTGTCTTAAAGTCAATTTTTTGGATAATAACCTCCAAATATATCAAATAGCAAATATAACAAATAAAATCCAACCATTTCTGTTGTATTTTAAAATTTCATTGGTGCTTTTGACAGTAAGGCTAAGAAGAATCTCTCAAACTTCTTGAAAACTCAGCATTTCAATGCTTTGCCAGTGTGTCCCCTCACGCACTCTGCAGTGTGATTTTATTTTTATTTTATATATATTTATGCTGCTACATTGTCCCACGCTAAAACTGGGCTTATTTACATAACAAAAACATTGTAGAAAGAAATCAAGAGGTAATAAAAACTGGAAAGCAATTTCAGACAAGAACCCTATTGTTCACAATTAAGGGAATTTGGTTTATTTTTCACTCATAGGTTTTGATGCTGTTCTTTTAGCAAGCTCCTTGATTAATTTGTTGTCATTTCTCTAATTGAAGAGCTTGTCTGTCTTCCTACAGGAAGAGAATTGTTAATTATTGCCTGGTGTCTTGCAGACAAACAGTGAAAATCAAGGCTATATAAGACCCTGATAATTTCTGCTTTTAATTTTACAGCTATGGTGGTTCTTTTTGTTTTACTGTAGTCAGCCAGCAGCAAAATTAAGTTTTCCACTAAAAGACACCTTTACAAAAATTAAATCAGAATATTTCGATTGAGATAAAAACAACCCCCAGATAACTGCCATTAAAAGTCATCATCACTTGTGTGAAAAACCTATTTGTCTGCCTCAATCATGAAATGTATTTTCTTTTTTCCCCCTTCCTGCTGTGGATGTGTGAAGGTGGAAGGGGACACAGTCACGTTCTCCTTCGAGATGCGGAGCGGGCGCGAGCACAACACCCCCGACAAGGCCATGTGGGGCTTCGCCTGCACTGTCCGAGCACAGGTACCCAGGGGGAATCCAGGGCATTCAGAGCTTCAGCTTCCACTGCCTCCTGCCTGCCACAGCACATTCCAGATCCAGGGAAATGTGCTTCCAGCTGGGCAGTTTGGGGTGGAAACCAGCAGTGACTGGTTTGGGCAGTGAGACAGATCGGGTGCTGGCAATGAAGGGAAGCTGAGTTTGGGATGCAGAGATCCCTGTGGATGGGCTCGCACTTGGGGGTGGTGGTGTTTGCAGGGGTCTGAGGATGAGGGAAGGGATGAGAATGTTGACTCCATGTTTCAGAAGGCTTGATTTATTATTTTATGATATATATTATATTAGAACTATACTAAAAGAATAGAAGAAAGGATTTCATCAGAAGGTTGGCTAACAACAGAAAAAGAAAGAATGATAACAAAGGCTTGTGACTGACAAAGACAGTCCAGACAGCTGGACTGTGATTGGCCATTAATTAGAAACAACCACATGAGACCAATCCCAGATGCACCTGTTGCATTCCACAGCACAGATAACCATTGGTTACATTTTGTTCCTGAGGCCTCTCAGCTTCTCAGGAGAAAAAATCCTAAGGAAGGGATCTTTCAGAAAGTATCATGGCTACACTTAGGGATACATGGAGATAGTTGTTATCAAATGTGTCTTATCTATCTCCTGAAGCCACTCCAGGATTTCTTTGTAACAACCTGAAAATCAGAGAAGTCCTGAGGAAATAATGATTCCAGCCCATGAAGAAGAGAGGGGAGGGATTCTGGGATCAAACACAGACAATCTTGAATCCCACTACAAGTTGGGGTGACTGAACCAAAAATAATTTCACCTGTTCCTTCTTGGTTCAGGAAAATAATGCTTAAATCCCTTACTTCTTGTCTTGAGTTGTTCTTATAAGTTGCTGTTAATTGTTAAGCATTTTATATGTAAGAGTTAAGAGTGATATTGAGCTATATCTTACATTTAGAAGATTATATATAAAATCTCCTATCTTGAATCTATTGGAAAGCACTTCCTGGTGGATTGCTTGAACTTCTCCCTGTTCCTGCTGCAGGAATCCTCAGAGGATGTGTCAGGAGGTTTGCCATTCCTGGTTGACCTGGCCCTGGGCCTCTCTGTGCTGGCCTGTTCCATGCTGAGGATTTTGTACAATGGGCCAGAAATTACCAAAGATGAAGAAACCTGTCAAGAACTCTTAAGATCTAAACTTTTACAAAGGTAAAAAAAAAAAAATCAATTTTTATCTGATTGGTTTTTTTCTGAGGGAAGTGACTTCTTGTGTTCAAGTCTTGTGCTTTAAGGTGATGTTTGGATCATTTTTCCCTTAGGTTGTGTTGCCTAAAACTGAGGGAATATTCTCCAAAACATAGTGGGGGGTTTTAGAGTAAAAGGAGGGTTGGATTATGCTTGGTACAATCCACGCCTAAATATTAATATTTAATCTTTGTAATGTGTCAGCTGAAGTGTCTTCCTCAATGAGGGATGAATTAGAGAGAGGGGAAAAATCCCTTTTCATTGGTTTTTACTCCTTTTTGCAGGTGCCAGTGGCAGGTGGAAGCCAACGGGGTGATATCTCCAGCCCTTACTCCAAGCCCTTCTCCATTGCCCCTCACCATAGAGGAGGACAGGGAGTTCACATATCCCTCTGACGTGCTCGTGCCTCCTGTTGGACACTACTTTGACCTGCCCAGGATTAGGCTGCCCCCAGGAATCATGGTCAAGCTCAGGGAAATTTCTGGACGTGCTCGGCCTCAATTTAGACCCAGTATCAAGTAAGGAGTCTTTGTTTCCCTCTGGGTTTTTAACCTTGTTTGTGAATGCAGCATCTGATGATTTGTGAATGTGAATTGTCCAAGTTGGTCTCTTCCTCCTGATTAATGAGTTTGGCTTTCCCTGGAACCCTAGGGAAGTGATCCAGCCTGAAGTCATGGAGGAGATGGTGGTTTCGTGTGTGATTAAACATCTCAATTTGGTTGACGCTCTCCAGTCCCTGATAAATTTCCAATATCAGGAGGAACATGCTGAAGAATATGATTTACTTTGCAAAATAATGGGAGAAACCTTTAAGAAGCTGAATGCCATGGAGAGACAACTGCAGGTAAAAAAAAATTATTCAAAACAACAGAAGGCTTGTTTTGAGAGAAGAGATGTATTTTAGCACCACAGAAATACAAAATGTACTCAGATTCCTTCTTCTAAAATCCCTTCTACACCTTAAGTGCAGCAAGTGTGATTTTTGTCTCTTTATCAGAGTGTGGCTGAGCTGGAGCAGAAGTGGCAGAACGAGGTGGATGATGCCATGCACGGGAAGCTGGAGAACAATGTCCCCTTTTTTTATGATTATCACTTCAATGAGGTGAGCCCCGGGGCTGCTCTGGGTGCTTGTGCCTCACTCTGCTTCCTCAAAACCTGCTCATCCTTCTCCTTCCCTTTGTTTAGAGCAAGATGAAGGAGCTGGAGCTTCTGTGCTCAATGAAGGAAGTTTCTTTTGATGGGAGTGATCTTGAGAACGTGGTCCTGGCATTAAGGTCAGTATTAGTGAAGATAATAGGCCTCAGAGGAGGGGCAGCTTCAGGGGAATTCCAGGGAGTTCCAAAAGAATCTGATGAAATTACTAAAAACTTCTGTGCTAAATACAATAATATTAATACCTGCAACTCCTTATGTTTGCTAAGGAATCATCTGTTTATTTCTTCCATTTTTTCTGCTTTCTCCTTTGCTGGCACAGAACAGACTGAGGCCATAAGTTCTCCTTAGCTGACCTTTCCCTCAGTAACACTTCCTTTCTGAAAGCATTCAAACATTGACTTGGCTTCTTTTACTTCCCTTTTGTAATCCTAGGGAGAAGTTTTTCCAAGAGGTGAATTCACTGATCCAGAAGACCTCTCATCCCTTAGCAAAGACAAAAACCTTGGTGAAGAGCTTGATGAACAGAGCAGAGCTATTGTTGCATGTGACCATTGCAGCACAGTCTGGGATCACAAGGAGCATATCTGGGACCCCTGCAGAGACTCCAGGTACATTTCTCATTACCAGCATTTTCTACCTTTTATTTTTACCTCTTTTGCTTTAAACTAAACTATTTTCCCCTAAATTAAATCAGTTCTGTTATAATAAATAAAGTCAAGTCTTTGTTTTCTGATTGCCATGATGATGGTAAGTAAAAAACTGAGTAATATTAGGTGGAATTCAAACTTAAGTCTCCTGATTTATTGAGGAAAAATACACAACCAAATCAAAAGAAATCTGTTTTGAAACAGTACCTGAAAACAGGAAAATCCTCAGAGCTGGATTTGTATTTTGTTTGTAGTGAGATTTAATCATGTCTGAGCTTTAACTTCCACACTCTCTTGTTTACATATTTCATATGAAAACATGAATGATTTGCAGTTGTCCTTCTAAATTTCCCTTGAGTAATTCTTAACATGTGCTGATTATTATAATTCAAAGCTGCATTTGGAAGTTTGTGAGTTGTAGCCTTCAATTCCAAATCTTCAACTCTCAGCAGGGTTGAAAGCAGGAAAATTCTCAGATCTGAGTTCCACATTCTTGCTTAGACCGAATTTCCCCACCCTGTCTTCCAGCTTCCACTGGGATATCCACCAGTGATTTTAAAGCCAGTTTGTAAATACTTTCCTGCACCAGGAATGACCTTTTTTATTTCTGTTTTATAACCCTTCAGCCTGTAAATCAGCCTCTGAGGCCAAGGTGATCTCCCACGCCGTGCGCCAGCCCGTGTTCCTGCGCAGCATGTCCGCCCCGTCCGACCTGGAGATGATCGGCAACGAGGACATCGAGTTTGCCCGGGCCAGCCAGAGGTACAGCAAGGTTTATTCCTTCCCTTCACACCTCTGTGTGTCCCAGTGATCAGCCTGAGCAAATTTACCACTGCCAGCACAGCAGCATTTGTGGTGGTTGGGTCAGCTCCCTGCTGCCAGGTGTAACGTCGCGCTTCCCTCGCAGGCGCCGGCACGTCACCAGCCACAGGAGCAGCTCCTTCACCCTGCTGCAGTCCCTGGCCATCGAGGACAGCAGGGACAAACCCACCTACAGTGTCCTGCTGGGACAGCTCTTTGCCTTCATCGGGACGAACCCCGACCAAGCCGTACGTTGTTACTTTATTTCAAATTCCAGCTTGCTCAGAAACAGGAGGTGCCTTGATTGTGTCTAACAAAAATCCCCTCCCAAACCTCGCAGGTGTCCAGCAGCAGCTTCCTGCTGGCTGCCCAGACCCGCTGGAGACGTGGCAACACCAGGAAACAGGCGCTGGTGCACATGAGGGAGCTGCTGACGGCCGCCGTGCGCGTTGGGGGCGTCACCCACCTGGTGGGCCCGGTGACCATGGTGCTCCAGGGAGGGCCAAGGTGGGTGCATTTCTCCAGAATTCTGTGGTTTAGTCTCTGTAGTAGGGAATAGATTTGCACAAGGGAAAGCCAGAAGTGAGTGGCTGTGAAGGGCATAAGTTAAGGTTGCAACAGATGCTTTGACTCTTGTGGGGTGAAAAGGCAGAAACTTCTAAGAAATGGTTTTATTTAGCAGTAGATGAACTTTTCCTTTCATACTGGACTGACATGAACCCAAGTGTGTATAGAGGGTGTCCTTCTCTCTTGATTTAATTCTAAATTGGTGTTAATTAGGTACTGTTGTAGATTCAACTGATACTGTCATCAAAATGTAGTAAATGTTTTGTATTTTGTTTGTAGGGAGATTTAATCATGACTGAGCTGTAACTATCACACTCTCTTGTTCATGTTTCATATGAAAAATGAGTGACTTGCAGTTTGCCTTCCAAGTCTCTCTTGAGTAATTCTTAACACACACACGCTGATCATTATTTTCTTAAAGCTACATTTGGAAGTCTTTGATTTGAAGCCTTCAATTCCCAATGTTTAACCCTCAACAGGATTGAAGAGCTGACGTGTGGTGGGATGGTGGAGCAGGTCCAGGAGGCTTTTGGAGAGACAATGACATCGGTGGTGTCCCTGTGTGCCCGGTACCCCATCGCCTGTGCCAACAGCATTGGCCTCCTGTGCACCATTCCCTACACAAGGTGGGCAAGGGCTTGGGGAAGGGATGGGGGGCATCCACACCTGGCCTTAGTAGGCTCTGCTTTAAGAAGTGTTAAATAGTATAAATACATCCTGTTTACTCATCTGAGGAGCATGTGAGAACATCGAGTTAAATTCCCTCACAATTTTATCTGGGGAGGACGAGGGAGAGGCAGAACCATCTTTCTGCCAAGTGAACTAATTAATTACTGAGCTAACAGCAAGTTCTGGATTGCCATTGTGATGGAGAAGTTAATTTCACCCTGAATTTCCCCTGCAGGAGCGAGGAGAAGTGTCTGGTGCGGAGTGGGCTGGTCCAGCTCATGGACAGGCTCTGCAGCCTGAGCAGCCAGACAGAGTCCAGCTCAAATGAAAAACAGACCAAGAAGCAGAAGGTGGCCACCATGGCCTGGGCTGCCTTCCAGGTGCTGGCCAACCGCTGTGTGGAGTGGGAGAAGGAAGAAGGTAGGAACACTGGGAATATCTTGTGTGTGTGTTAGAATTGCCTGAGGGCAGTCATTCACCATGACTTGGGTGAATGGATTCTGTGCATTCTTAAGAAGTGAATACAAAACTCAGTGGATTTTCTTCTTTTTTTTTAATTCTGTCTTCTTTCCTCCCCCTGGAAATAATTCCAAGTTTTGCCACTTGATTCTGTCTAAACATGATCAGAGAACCTGGAGATTAAATGATCATTTGGCATTTTTCCTGTGGTAGAATTCACCCATAACAAATTTAAACCTACACATGGCTGTTGGCTAATGGTGGCTGTATCAGGGGTTGTTTTTGTGTTGTGTACATTGATTTTTGTTGACTACAGCTGTGTATTCTTCATCCCTTCCAAAGGGGGTTCCACAGATGCTGTTCACTCTGGGCTGGCCAGGCAGGTCTCCAGCCTCCTCACCAACCACCTGGCCAGAGCCACTGAGTGCTGTGGCAACCAGGCTGCAGGGAATGATGCACTGCAGGATGTCCTCAGCCTTCTGAATGACCTCTCAAGGTACCAGGCCTTTCCTCTGGAGTATTTCCTTCCATGTATCAAAGCCCATGTGGGATCTTTTGTGGATTTTTTTAAACCGTTCTAAAACTGACCCTTAATCTTAGTGTTTAATCAGTGCTGTCAAGTTATGGCAGAATTGCTAAAGATGTTTTGTCAGACACTGAAATTGCTTTTAATACATCTTGTAAATAATAAATGAACTTGGTTTTAATTTCAAGATTCCTTTTTCTTTCAGGAGTCACATAGGTAAAGCCATCCTGAGCCAGCCAGCCTGTGTGTCCAAGCTTCTGTCCCTTCTCTTGGATCAGCGTCCTTCTCCAAAGCTGGTGCTCATAATCCTGCAGTTGTGTCGTGCTGCTCTGCCTCTCATGAGTGTTGAGGACTGTGGAAACGTGGAGTTGCCTCCCTGGAGTTACTCAGTGCCCTCTCTGAACAGCGAGCAGGATGATCCCAGTGACCCAGCCTCCAAGATTGCCTCCCTGCTGCTGGCAAAGCTGGCAGATTATGTCGTGCCAGGTACCAGCAGCTGTTGGGTGTTGTGCCCAAGGGATTCATATTTCATGGAATGTTGGAATGAAAAGGACCTTAAAGCCCAGCCAGTCCCACCCCCTTCACTCCTTCCACTATCCCAGCTTGCTCCAAACCCCATCCAACCTGGCCCTGGGCACTTGCAGGGATCCAGGGGCAGCCACAGCTTCTCTGGGCACTCTGTGCCAGAAGCTTTTGTATTGACAGAGATCTCAAGCACTGGGGGGTATTTCTGAGAGCAGGATATTCCTGTGCCTTTCCATCTGCCTCCTCATTTCCCTGGCCTCAGACCAAGTGGGTGTCTCAGTGATGTTTCAGCCACATCCCAGATGTGTCAGCATTAGTTCCAAGGGTAAGAGAATTCATGGTTGTGTTTCTTTGTTTTCTTTTTTCCTTTCTGCTTCAAGGCTGCCAGACAGTCCTTTCTCCAACTGCCTCTGAGCCAGATACTACCTTGGCAAAAGCCAGCCCTAAAAATTCCATAAAAGGTGATAAAGATCCTGGAGAAGAAAGCGAGGCAGTGGATGGTAAACTCTCTATTTTTATCCATAAAAGAGAAGATCAGTCCTCCCATGAAGTCCTTCAGCCTTTACTAAGGTAATCTCAGCTCACTGGATTGGAATTAGAAACAATTTTGACAGTTCCCTTTATCTTCTCCTTTTTTCCAGTGCTGCAGCTGCAGAAAAAGACATCCCAGATACAAGAGTAAATGGGAAAGCAAAGTGTCTGCCCAGTATGTTGTGTTTACTGGCAAAGCAATAAGATAATGCAAAGGAACATAAGAACATCTTCATCTGTCTGAAAACAATCTCATTAAAAATTAGCTACTTAGACTCAGTGTTTCTGATGGAACATCATTTATCTTGTTTATGCTGTGACAGACTGGGTAGGACTAACAAATAGAACTGTCAAGGGAAAATGGCTTTAAAAGCACTGCTTTAATAATGCATAAGCTGGAGAATAATTTGCTATTAAAGATTCTTTAGTATTCTCAGCACCCACCTGGACATTGGGATCACTGAATGCCAACGCTGTCACCTCCTGCATTTTGTGTTATTTGTTCCATCTTCCCCCTCTCCCTGAGTTGGTTCTGAATCCATACTCTAGAAATTACACTAAAAGCTACAAGGGAAAGGTGAACTCAGAGCCCTGGGCATTTGTGATCAATAAAAACCATTTCATGAGGCTTCTTCCTGAGGGGGGAAGGGTTAAATTGCTTTGAATAACTGCATTCAATAGGATTAAATTCCCTCTGTAAATGGGGAATGTCCTTAACTGCCTCATATTTCTCTTGCTGTTGAGCATTCAGCTGCAGAGGTGGCTTCAAATCCTTTCAAACCAGCCATAATATCTGGAATTGGAGTGTGTAGCTCAGCTGTGTTTTCCAGCAGTCAGAACAAAGCTCCTGTGTTTTGTTTCCCCTCCTGCAGTAGCTCAGAGGGTCGCCCATTCCGACTGGGAACTGGAGCCAACATGGAGAAGGTGGTGAAGATGGATCGGGACATGACAAAAGTAAGAGCAGAAATAACTAAAGAATTGCTCAACATCCTAAAAATTGGTGGCCAGGCAGAATTCTTGGGTTTTACTGATGTTAAAAATGTTAAATGTTGTTTTATTCATCATTTACCTCTGTAAATACAGATCAAATACAGGGGTAAATTATGAAAAAGAATTTCAGCTGGTGCTTCCTGCAGCCATTGTAGGTCAGGTTTAAGCCCCTTTGATATTCTCTTTTCTCAAGTGTTAAATGCACATTGATAATGCAAATTTTAAACCACACACTTGAATTAAAATTTCATGTCTGTTTCCAGAGGTTTTCTTGAGGTTCTGCACCAGAAATACTCATTGGTGGCATTTTGATCAGAGAAATTGAACTGTTAATTCAAGAATTCAATGTTAAAGGCAGTGAATTTACCCCTCGTCTCTCTGTAGATGATAAAAAGCAAGAGATAGAGCTTGTCTATGACTAATACACACCCAGGAGGGGGTTTTGCTGTGTTCCCAGCACTTGTACATGAGCAGAGTGACCAAACAGATCTGACATTTGCTTTCCATGGCAATTTCCTTTGCAGAGTGGCTGCTGTGAAGTCATTACAGAAGAAGCTGCTGCTGCTCTTAGAAAGGCAACCAAGTGGGCACAATCTGGGCTGATAGTGAGTGTGGGGCCACCCATAGAGACTGTCAATCCAGAGAGCACCAGTGGTTTGTCCACTGGGGACAAAAAGAAGACTGCACAAACTTCCATTTGCAGGGAGAGGAATTCAGAGCTCGCCAGGTAAATCCCTTAGCCTGCATTCTGCTTTTCTCTCTACCAATTTTTCTAGTGCACCCAAAGATAATCTGGCCGTTCTGAAAAAGGAAGAAACGCTTCCTTTTTCTTTATTTTTGTGTCTATCTTGTTGACACCTGAAGCTTCTTTTCATTCTGTGGTTTTGAAGTGAATGGTCCCATTGCCTTTGTGTCGTGGCAGGACGGATCCGGTGAGGCCGTTCATCAGCGGGCACGTTGCAAACAGCATGGCAGCTGAGGTCATTGCCCTGCTGCACAGCCTGCTCATGGCCCCAGAGTCCAATGCAGCCCAAATCTGGACAACAACTGCTGAAAAAGTGAGCAAACACAGCCATGAGTGGCACATTCCTCCCTGGGGGTTGAGTAGTTAGAGAATCTGATGATTAGCAAGGCCTGAGCTGCTTCTTTCTGATTTAAATACAGGGTGTGGAGCTGGACAGACCCAGCCCTTTCTCAGCTGTCTCAGGGTGGGACAAATACTCAAAATTTACCCATCATTAGATAATGTGCTGTCATTCTTTTCAGGCATTAACAATGCTGTTTGTTGGGGAGTTCCCTTGCCTCTGTCAGGTTATTCTGCCTTGGCTGTGGCCTCTGAGGGTACAAAGTTTTGGCTGGAACAAAACACATTGATTTTTTGTTCCTCTGAATCCTGCAGCACTTAAATCTATTCCTTAGGTGAAGTCCTCAGCAAAAACTTTTGCCAAGATTGTATTTTATCCTAAAAGTTACCAGGGAATGGTCATGGCTTTGATGGTGCTCACACTCCAGAGAACTTGGAATATTCTGAGTTACATAATTCTCTTCAAGAACAAAACCAATTCTTCTGAGACTGTGTGGGCTGGAGGCTTGGGGCATTGGTTTTTGTTGGAATTGTGCTTTGAAGTTGTTCCCTGGTATTTTTGCTTCTGTCTTCAGGTTCTGTCTCGGGCTCTGATGTACATTCCACAGCTTGGGAAATATGCAGAGAGCATTTTGGAAAATGGGAGTAGCAGTGGAAGGAAACTGGCTAAGCTTCAAAGGATTGCTCGGCAGGCAGTGGCTGCCCTGTGTGCTCTGGGTGGCTTTAAGGAGACAATTAAAATAGGTTCTGAAGTTCAGGTAATTCAGCCCTGCTCATATTTGATATCCTAGATGAGAATTGCTGCTCTCCTGATGTTTTCCCTGCACTGGGATCCTTGGCAGCAGGATGTGCTTGTGGAACAGCAGCTTGTGGAGCTTTTTTCTAAAACACCCCCCTGTGCTTGTGTGTGCAGTTGGTGTGTGATGTCAGACACTGATTCCTGGCTGTAACACCTTCAATCTCATGCAGCTCTTCTTTGGTTGTAGGTTTTAGGCAAAGGAATAGCAGGAAGCATTGGAGTTGTGGCATCTATTAATGAGCAAGAAGGTATAGCCACGGTCAAATTCCCACCCACCACTATAGACACTAGAAAGACCTCCCAGGCATCAGACACTTTAACTATTCCATTATCTAGGCTCTGTGTTCCAAGATCTGAGGTATGGGAGTTTTAAACATCCAATATTCAGTATAATCTCGATTCTTGCTTTATTTCTGTCACAGCATACTGACTATTAATCTACAGCTTGTAAAAAAGTGTTTCATCTTTGCTTATAAATGATTTGTGATGTTTGCCTTATTTTTTAAAGCATATATTAACAATATGTTTAAGTTCTCATTCAAGTAACATAAATATTCATCTTTTGTGCTTAAAGGTATTTTGTTGCATACTGGGTGGGAGGTTTTTTTGCTTAATTTCTGGCTTGGTTTGGGGTTTGTTTATTTTTCTTTTATTGGTGTTTGGTGGTAATTTTGTGATAGTTAAATATAAGAATTAACTCCAGGTAATAAAACACCCTCATTTCTTAGAAACTAACTACTTGAATTTAACTTTTTACCGTGCCCCCCCACCATCAGGCATTGCCTCTTCATAAACTGTCCATTACTGAGAAGGTAGTACAGGCAGTCCAGTCCATGTTGCTCCCTCAGGAGGGAAGTCTCTCTATTCACACCTCACTTCCTGCAACAGGAGATGGCTCAACCCCAGTAATGGCAGTGGTCCGGCTCCTTGCTGAAATAAGAACCAGGTGGGTCCTGCCTTTGTGCACAGACATCCCAGGGAATTGCATGAGTTCTTGTGCCCTGCCTCTGGGGCTGTGCAGCAAGGGGCTGCACAAATTCCTCTTTGCTCCCTTTTGGTGTCTGGGTGTTGTTCATGAGTGTCCCTGCAGCACACTGAGCAAATGCTTCCATAAATCCATTTATGAGTCAGGGGAAAGCTGCCTTTGGGGAGGGTCCAGCTAAAACCAGGGTTAAGACCACCTTTAAACCACCCTTGAATTCAGTACTGTAATGCCAGCTTTGAATTCCACACACACTTTGTAACACTTGAAATGTATTGTTTTTCTGTTCAGAGCATGCCTGGTGATGGCTCAGCTGTTGGAAGACAGCTCATTCTGTGAAGAATTCATTCAACAGTGCCCAGCTGCTGTAGAAGTTCTGAATTTGGTGGCCCAGGAGTGCAGCCCTGGTATGTAGCCAACACCTTCTTGGCATATTCAGGTCAGAAACAGAGCAGCTTTTAAATCATTTCAGTGTTTTCTCCTCCAGCTACCCAGAATTTAGGAACTGGCACAGGACAGAGTGTCTTGTCACAGCTGCAGAGCTGCTGATGGAAGAGCAGCTAATAATCAGCCTGAATCACTAAACATTAGGCATTAATTTAGGCCAGAACAGGATTATTCTGTGTATCAAAGAAGCAGGTCCTTGTTTTCTTCTGCACTCTCCATTTCCCTTGCTTCCAGCATATCCTACTCTGCATTCCTTGGCATTATCATTTGTATGTTTTCTTTTTATGAACTTTTTGCTGATTTTTGCAATGCTTTGTTGCATTTCTGATCCTTGAGCTCTCCTTGTTTAAGGATAAGCTCTGGGCCCAGCAAAAATCTTAGTTCAGGGGCAAGTTTTTAGGAACATGCCAGAGAAAAAGTGGCTGAAGTGAAGGGTAGGAGCCAAGGGATTTAGGTGTCAAAGAGCAAGGACTGATTTTTGTGATAGTAGGTAAAACTTTTTTTGCTTTCCTGCCTCTGCTGGGCTATAAACTTGCTCACTAAAATGAACTTTATATCTTAATTAACATAACAGTGTCTTTGCAAACCAAATGTAAATCAAACATGAGAAAATACTTGCACATGTGACATTTTACCCTTAACTCCATTGTTCAGGTGAGTGAGGCCAATCAAACCTCCTCAAAGTGCAAATACCATATTTATTTCTGAACTGAGACTGCTCTGTTGGGCTGGAGGAAGCAGCTGGAGGCTGATGCCTGCTGTGGGTTGTTGTTGCAGGGGAGAGGCTGGTGGTTGTGGAGATGCAGTGTGAGAGGTTACGGATGTTGTACCGCGACTGTGCTCGGCCCCCTCCTCCTCCCCTGCAAGCAGACAGGAGACAGGTGAGCACAGGGCCCTCTGCCCTGGGAGAACCCCCTGCTGCTGCCCAAACTGGGGGCAGCATTCTTGAAATATTTAATGGGAATTTCTCTACTGGGATGTGATTTGTTGGAGTAGTATTAAATGTGCGACTCAAACTGTGTGGTTGTATTTTAGTGGGTGACTTGAGTTGTGGTTGGTGGAATAAACTGCTCTGTTGTGTCTGCAGCCCAAAGAAATCACGTGGAGCCCATCCAGGGTGTTTCCCCCAGTGAGAGCCTGCATGTTCTCCTCTCACCTCACTGCTGTGACCTTCCTGGCTGATCCCAGTGCAGGTGGGGGCCTGCCTCGGGGCACCTTTATCTATGCCACCTCCCCAGTGCCAGTACAGGTGAGACCTCACAGCTCTCCAGCACTTTGTCATTGCATGTCCAATAAGGCATGAAAAGGAAAAGAAAGAAAATTGCTTCTTTAAGCTCTGTTTTGTAAATAACTTTTCTAAATGGTCTATTATTTTTATTTCTAGGCACCATCATTCTACTGGGAAATTGAAGTGGTTTCCTATGGAGACACAGATGATGACACTGGGCCAATAGTTTCCTTTGGATTTGCCACAGAGGCAGAAAAACGGGATGGAGCTTGGACAAACCCAGTGGGCACCTGCCTCTTCCACAAGTAGGTTGGAGATGCACATGAAAAACCACGTTCTGTACGTTTGTCAGCAGGCTGGGGAAGAGGCTGTAGTGGGCAATACATACTTTTAAATTGAATGCTAAAATAGACTGGAATATCTTTGCAAAATCAGGAGGGTTGAGTTGCCTTTTGAGTAGCACAGCTTTGGTGGGTGGTGATCCTCCTCTGGCTCAGTGCTCAGTCTCACTGTGTCCTTGTTGTCCCTCAGCAATGGGAGAGCAGTGCATTACAATGGCTCCAGCCTGCTGCAGTGGAAGAGTGTCAGACTGGATGTGACTCTTTCCCCTGGTATGTAAAAGCATGGCTAAAATCTTTATCTGCTCCATCAGAAAATCCTCTGAATGTCAGGAAAATGCTGGATGAGAAAACTGATGAAATGCTTTTTATGACTTTTTTTCTCCAGGTGATGTAGCAGGAATTGGATGGGAAAGAACAGAAGGAACTCCCCCTCCTCCAGGGCAGCCAGCAAAGGGCAGAGTTTATTTTACATACTGTGGGCAGAGACTTGTGCCCTACCTAGAGGATGTGTCTGGTGGAATGTGGCCAGTTGTGCACATTCAGAAAAAGGCAAGTGTGTAACAGAAATATGTCCCTTAATATACTTTCAGAAATACTAAAAACATGATAGAAAATATTGAACCTGCTGTGTAGAAAAGCAAATTGATAGTTTTTCCTTTTCTTGGCTAGGTTGAGGTATTCATTAGGCCTCCCAGGTGCATGTGTTGTGCCATTATTTTGGTTTTCCCTGCCCATTAGCCCAGCAGTGTGCAGCTGGCCTGGCAGGATGCCTTGTGCCATGCCAGAGCTCCTCTCCCAGCATTCCTGCCCAGCACTGGCCTTGCTTCAAAGCACCCAGGCTCAAAGTGTCTTTAGCAGCTTGAAGCTTTCCCAGAGTGCCAGCTGGGGATCCTGGTGGCAGGGAGGTGTGATCAGCTCCTGCCTGGGGCAGAGTGATGGCTCAGAGCAGGATCTGAGAGCTTCCCTGCCTCCTTTTGCAGAACACCAAGGTGCGGGCGAACTTCGGCTCGCGGCCGTTCGCCTACGCCGAGGGCCAGGCTCACCGCAACGCCGCCGACCTGTGCCTGGACCTGGCCGAGGAGATCAGTGCCAACTTCGAGGCCTTGCCCTTTGCCATGGCCTCTGACAGTGACAATGACGCTGGCACCAGCATCGCCTCCGACCCTGGCACCCACGGGCCCCCCTGCAGGATCGCCGCCGTCGCCACAGCTCAGCAACGTAAAGTGACGTTCGCTCCTTTAAAACCCTCCCAGCAGAAATGCCAAGCAAGGAAATGGGATTTAAACCCAGCCTGGCTGCAGGATTTAGGCCTTGGGTAGTGCTTGTTTAGGTGGGGCAGTGCCACAAGTCAAAGCTGTGTTTATCTGATTTTAGACAAGGCAATTAAAGCATCTTCTTTGGTCTTCCTCTATGTGAATACGCTAATTATTCATAATTAATGCAGCTTCAATGAGAAATGATCTCATTAGGGCTTGGGGTACAATAGGATGTCATGGTGGATTGGATCAGCCAATTGGTTATGCTGTGTCAAAAGGAATTGCTTTCCCACCCCCTGATTGGAGAGCATGGAGTGCTGTGTATCTCCAATTTCATGGGATGTCTTTGCATGCATTAGCATCTCATTATTTCTGTCTCTGTCTTGCAGAGTATGACAGTGACACGTCCTGCCACTATAAAATGGAGCTGAGCTATGAGAACTTCATCACCTCAGGCCCTGATCCTCACCCCCCTCCTATTGCAGATGATGAAAGTGATGATGATGATGACGATGATATTCCCAGGGTGAGGAATGTGGCAAACTCTGCCTCCTCTAACTTATAGCCTAAAACCAGATCTTGTCATTTAGATTTTGAATTTAGCCATGCAACAGTTCTTCCTGCTTCCATAATAAAAATATGATGATGTCTTATCACTTCTTGGTATTCTAAAACACTTTTGTCTGTGTAGGAGGATCACTATGCCCTCTTGGTCAAAGCCTGGGAAACCAAAGTTTTCCCTACAATTAGAAGAAGATTCCGTAATGAGGCTGAGAGGAAGTCTGGGCTGGATCAGATTAAAGGAGCTTTACAGTTAGGTATGTATTTATTTCCATGCATGTTGTTCTCTTTGGTGTGCAGGAAGTCTGAGAGAGCAGCTGTGTTTCTGTCATACTTTACTGTATTCAGGGCTGGAAAACTAAAACAAAAAATCACTTGCTGTTTCCCTCCAGTGCTTAGAATTTTGTTTGTGCTCATGCATTTTCTTTAACACTTTTACTGTGCTTGACTATTTAAATAGAGAAAATGGTTTCAGAAATAGTGACAGAATTTGTTGTGATGTGGTGGATACAGAAACATTCTGGAATAATAGTTTGGGAAGGAACTATATATCTGTGCATTTTCTGTCTGTGACTATCAAGGCAAAACTTTTTAGGTTGAAGTAATATAGAGGGAGATGTAGGAGTTTTGTAGAATTCAACTCTGGCAGGACAATGTGTTTGTGGGAAAGTCACATTAAGATCAAGGCAGGAATTCTGAGCCCCCATGAGAAGCTTGGGAAAGGCTTCCTGAGGAAAATTTCCAATTTCCATCCTTCAGTTTGACTGAGAGAGTATTTAAGTACTTGGAAAACTCACCTGCTTGGGATATTAATGAGAATAAGAACTTATTTCAAGGGAAAAGGGAGGGAAATGGCTGAGGGAAATAATTTACACTCCCTCCTGTCTTTCAGGAATGGTTGATATAGCAAGGCAAACTGTGGAGTTCCTGTATGAGGAAAATGGAGGCATCCCAAGGGATCTCTACCTTCCCACCATCGAGGACATCAAAGATGAGGCAAACAAATTCACAATTGATAAAGTACGGAAAGGTAAGGGCAGCACAGCAGATCCTGAGGGGTGAAGAAAAGCTCAGGAATTTTTGGGATCTAATTGTCACCTGAGGAAAACACCTTCAAAGTGGTGTCCTTTTCTGCCAGGTCTCACCGTGGTGACACGCTCTCCTGACAGCAACAATGTCACCAGCAGTGCTGTAGGAACAGCTCTGCCCAAATTTGCCATTCGGGGCATGCTGAAGACATTCGGTCTTCATGGGGTTGTCCTGGATGTGGACTCGGTGAGTAAAGACACTCTGGGAGGACTTTTAATGATCAGCATCACACAGCTGGGAGCAAAAACTGCTCAGGATGCTGGATTGGGGCTCTCTTGGAAGGAAAAATGTGGTTATAATTCTTGTGTTACTGACAGTGCTGGGTGTGGTGTTGCAGGTGAATGAACTGGTCCAAGTGGAGACCTACCTGCGGAGTGAGGGGGTCCTGGTGAGGTACTGGTATCCCATTGACATGTTGGAAAGGCCACCTGCAGGGTACAGGAGAACTGCAACCAATGGATTGGTCACCCTGGATAACACCAACATCCAAATTCACAGGTGAAAAAAGAGATGTAGTTACAAGGTACTTTATTACCTGAATTTGAATTACCTGAAGAGCATTTCCTGTAGTACAGTTACCTGCTACAGCTTTGTTCTAAGCAGTACAAACTTCTGAATTTTATTTTCATGGTTGGATTTAATATTAAGGAATTAATAGAATTAATGTTTGTGTTCCCTAGGGAGCTGTTGAGGAGTGAAGCTGCCCTGGCCAAGCTCTACTGTCGCATGGCTCTGCTCAATATTTTTGCTCCCAAATCTCCCCACATGTTCACCCGGCTGTTCCACATTCCTGCCATCCGGGACATCACCCTGGAGCACCTGCAGCTGCTCTCCAACCAGCTGCTTGCACCACCTCTGCCTGGTAAACTCTTGGTTTTGTCCCAGCTCTTCTTTGGTACAGTACTTTTCTAGGGACAAAAAAATTAATGGATTTGGTGTTTCTTTATTAGCTGGTTAATAATGATGGTATTTAAGAATGAGCTGGGTGATCCCACAGCTCTGTGTTTGCCCTCACCAGGGGCTGGGCTGAGGCTGGTGAGGGGCACAGTTGGCATGGAAGGGCCATCCCAGCCACAGGGCTGGGCCTGGGTGGGTCCTTTCTCCTACTGACATTTAGGCAAGGAGTTTTCCACTTGAAAACAGAGATTTAGACTCTTCCAAGTATTTTACAGCTTTTGTTTCCCAGGCTATATAAGCATTTGGAGTGATCTTCAAGTTTGTGCTGTTTTCCTTGTTATTCCAGATGGAACCATCAGCTCAAGCTCCATTCTCCTGGCCCAGTCCCTGCAGCACTGCATCCATTCCCAGACCTGTGCTGCCACAGACCTCTTCTACCAGGGCAATTCCCAGGCCATCAGGGAGTGGCTCACTGTGGCTATCACTCGGACACTGCATCAGGGAGAGGAGAGTCTGTTGGACCTCACCAAACAGATCTGTTCCTTCCTGCAGGTAAAATACTCATGTTTCATGAGTTCTCTTCTCAGGAGCCCTTGTTCTCTGTGTGGTTGGAATTTCCATGATGCTGTCCCTCACAGGGAATTGTTTCTCTGGGTGGGGTCTGTTATCCTGCTTGTAGTGGGCACACTGAAAACAGAAGCTGTAGCAATGCTCTGGATTGAATTAAAATGAAGTGGCCTCCCACTGTGTCATAATTTGCAATTAATTAAATATATTGGCTGTATTTCTTTATTTATAGAGTGTATAGAGCACTATAATAAATAAAGAAGAGGGAGGAGGTTTGCTGCTGTTTGGGATCTCTCATGATGAATTGTCCCATTACAGGCGGCGCCAGAGCAATTTCCCGCTGAAGAATTCCCAATTTCTGAATCCAAGGTCAACATGGATGTGAATTTTCCTGGGGCTGCCTTTGTGATTGTGTCCTGCAAGGAAAGTCAGTCTGGGTTCCGAAAAGAGTGAGTCATGGAGAGGGGCAGGGCTGGGGCTGAGCCTGCAACCCCGGGGATGCAGTTATTTATTTTTTTTTCAGTTTTCTCTTCTCCGAGACTTACTCTGAGTGGCGGCTGGGATATTTTCCAGCTGGTTTGAGCCTAACCAAGCTGTGCTGCTGTTTCCCCAGCTCATCCCTGTACAAGGCCCCCTGGGCTCGGGTGCTGGTCTATGGGCTGGGGCACAAGGTGAAGAGGAACGGGCAGCTGAACCTGATCGAGGCCGTGTGCTACCCCCGCGACGCCTCCCCCACCAACACCGGCCTCACGCCGCCCCCCACCACCAACCAGTACCCGGCTGTCATCACCCCCACGGACAGGGTGCACATCAAACTGGGTGAGCACAGCCCCTGCACCAGGGAAGAGCCTTCACTGGCCTCTCAGGGCTCAGAGCAGTTTCGTTACACCTTCCCATATGGTCAGCGGTCCTAGCAGCAGATAGGACAGGATTTTTATACAAGGAATTCATCCTTAACAAAAAAAACCTGGTTTTATAACCATTGGCAACCATCTGATTCTGATTTTTATATTCCAGAAGTTCACCCACCAGTGTATTTGAAATATTTTATTCAAAATACTAATTTCTGCAGTGTTGGTGTTTGAGGAGCTGTTTCAGATAGAGAGTAATTTTTTATTGCTTTTTTAGGTGTTTGTAGGACTGTCTTATCCACAGAGTAATACAGTGTAGCAATACTTCGGTCATTCGAGCAAGAAGAATCATTAATATTCTTTTTACTCTTGCCCAAAGGGAGAGACAGTGGGATTTAGAGCAGTGAAGGTGACTGGGTTCAGTGCTTAAAACTTCCCCTTGGAGATCCTAAAGTTCTTCTGCTGATGTTGTTTTCAGTACCCATCAGACAGAAATAAAGTGATTTTGGAGAAGTTCAGTTTGTATATTTACATATGTTCAGGCTCAAAATTATTCTGTTTATGTGAATAAAGTGTACTCTGTACATTTATAATGATAGATTACATTAACTTATCAATATAAAGAAAGATTCCTATTTGTGTATTACAAGGTGCTACAGAGAAAATTCTCATTTAACAGAAGTTTAGCCTTGAAAAAATCCTAAATGTTACTACTTATACTTTATCAATGCTCAGAATCATGATAAGAGTTTTCTTGGACCTTTTTCCTTAGGAGTGTCTCCTCCTCCTGGAGCTGTACTGGTCTTACATTCCCTTCCCCTGGAATTCCCCCTGGCAATGGCATTCACAGAACAGCTCTTAACCTGGAAGTTAGAAGATGGGGATGGAAAATCTGAAGATGAACTGGATACTATTCCTGCTTCGGTTCTCTTGCAAGTTGTGGAATTTTTAGGTGAGAATGGAGTATTTCCTTAGTAATGAGTACTGATAATGTGCTGGCTCACTTGGAGAGCTTAGGAAACAAAAACTACAGTTGAAATTTTCTGTGCTCTTCCACTTTAATGAAATTCTCTTCAAACTCCAGAAACTTTCTGTTGGTTTGCAGTTCTTGGAATAACCTTCCTGTCTTTCTTATTGCTGCCATGACATTGAAATGAAATTTTCAGGTGCTTTTTTAAATGTTCCCTTCTGCTAAGAGTGAAACACTGCTGATTGCCATGCCTTGCCTTCCTCACACAGGCAACTTCCTCTGGACAACTGACATGGCAGCGTGTGTGAAGGAATTGATCTTTCACCTCCTGGCCGAGCTGCTTCGCAAAATCCACAACCTGGAGCAGAAGAAGAATCCAGCAGGATTGTCCTCATCCATCGCCCTGCAGCTCAACCCCTGCCTGGCCATGCTCATGGCCCTGCAGTCGGAGCTGCACAAGCTCTACGATGAGGAAACCCAGAACTGGGTGTCTGGGAATGCCTGTGGTGGCTCTGGGGTTGGAGTGGCCGACCAGGGAAGATTCTCCACGTACTTCCATGCCCTGATGGAAGTGTGCCTGGCTGTGGCAGAAGTCACCTTGCCCATCAACATGAGCGTGACAGCCAATGTGATCTCATCCACCAGTGCCCCAAATCTCAGTGACTCCTCCTCCTCATCCTCATCTTCTCCAGGGCAGACACCACAGAGCCCGAGCTTGCTGTCCAAGAGGAAAAAAGTCAAAATGAAGCGGGAAAAAACTTCATCTTCAGGGAAAAGAGCTTCATCCAGAGCGGCCGAGACGGATGCGGCGCTCCTCAGCATCGGAGGCAGCAAGCCTGAGGACATGCTGTGGTTCCACAGAGCTCTGACCCTGCTGATAATCCTCAGGCACCTGACAAAGAAGGACCCCCAGGGGCTGGGTGTGACCAACGATGCCGTGGCAGACGCCTGCCAGGCCCTGGTGGGCCCCACGGCCCACAGCCGCCTGCTCGTCATCTCGGGCATCCCCACGCACCTGGAGGAGGGCACCGTCAGGAACGCCATCAGGAAAGCCTGCAACGCCCACGGGGGGGTCTTCAAGGATGAGATCTACATCCCTTTGCAGGAAGAGGATCCCAAAAAAACCAAGGACAAAGCGGAGGGAGGAGAGTGCAGGACGGAGCTGGAAAAGCCGACGGTTTCCAGCAGCGCCGACAGTTTGGACATCAGCAGCTCCAGCAGCGTCACCCCCGCCATGAGCGTCAGCGCCTCGGCCTCCACCAGCCAGGCCTCCCTGTGCAGCTCCCAGGGCTTGTCCCGCACCGTCAGCGACATCTCCGGGGATCAGTTCCAGGCGGGGCTGGAGCTGCCCATCCCACCCGGCTTGCTGGAGCAGCCCCACGTGGTGTCCAGCCAGGAGAGTTTGGATCTTTCCCACTGCAGCACCGGGAGCTTGGGCAGCCTGGGCAGCCTCGGGGAGCCCCTGGACAACGTGGAGACGGCGTCGGTGTCGGACGTGGGCTCCATGTACACGGTGACATCTCTGGACAATCAGCCGCTGCTGGCGCGGCCCATCAAGGGCTTCGCTGTGGTGGAGGTAACAGAGAGCGGCCTCTGGGGCCAGGGGTTTTGGGGGAGTGGCATCTCACTCTGGGAATTGGCTTTTTCCATGGTCAGTGTATGTGTAAGAGTATGAGAAACTGGGAGTTCTCAGCCATCCTGTCCAAACCAAGGAGCACAGAATTCCCTTTCCCACATTCCCAGTCTTGGGAACAACCCCTGTCTCTCAAAGGACACAGGGGACCCAGTAGTGGAGTGATCCAACAGTAAGTGGAGAACAGAAGGAAGTAGGGAAGAGCTCCTGTGTGTTCCAGCTTGTAAAGTTCATTTTCATAGAGTGCTTTTGAAGCCAAGGCCATAAATGAACTCTTAAGGGATTAAATTCCTGGAGGATTGGTAGCTGTGGAGCACAGCAGCCAGGGCAGCTTCCAACTGAGGAAATCTTTCAACTGCTTTGCAGTGGTTGGGGAACGTGTCAGGGGAAAGATCAATTCATTTCCCCTTTCATGTGCCTTTCTCTAAGATTTGTTCGAGCCACTGCTGAGATGAATTTAGAGATTGGAGCCCTTTTGGTTTGACCCACAATGCAATTATTTGATGTTTAATCAGTACCTTTTCACCTATTTTGAACCACCTATGGATTTCTCTATGAAGCTGCTTTAGGAGAGATGATAAATTTTGCTGCTGTCTGGTTCCAGATTAATTTTTAAAAGCTTTGTGGGTAGTTCCCATCAGTGCTGGGTCACTCCAGGTGTTCAGCTCTACGCAAGAACCTCCCTTTCTGCTGCTCCCACAGATGGCCTGCTGGAGATTTATCAGGAGATTCCAAAAGCAGAACCATTCCTGATAGCCTGGGAATGGAGAGAGATGTTTTTGTATAGTCTGGGATTGTATCAGTTCCTCTTTTAGAAGAAAATCAGTTTATTCAGATGAAAACTCTGCAAGTTCCTATTCTTGAGCTGTTAATTGACGTGAAGACATCATTGAAATAAAGCATTAAGTGTGGAGAGAAAGCTGCCAGAGTGTTCACATGGAAACTGTTCCAAGTCTGGAGCTGCTCTGGTAGTGGTTATTCTGGGAATCAAAGGAAGTTGCTGTTCCCCTTCCCAGTCTGTGTAGCTGAGGCTTCAAAGCCTGTGCTGATTGAGATTTTCAGAGTGGAGAATTGAGGCAGGGACAGCAGAGTTACAGATTGTGCCAGCTTACCTGGCTGGCACCTTCATCTCCTTCCCTGCTGTTCCCAAGGGCTGAGAAATGGAACAGCTGGATCAGAGCTGTGCCTGGTTACCCCAGCATGAGGATTTCACTGCTCTCAGAAAGCCTTTTCTAGGCTGAACCTGAATTTGGGCATCAAATGATTGATGCAGCAGAGAAGAGAAGCAGTAATGATTATCAGAGTGGGGAGGGGGGTGGAAGCTTAAACCACAAATTCCTATGAATGGAAGTGAATTTGTTTTCTCAGAATTGCTGTGAACTAATTTCATTATTTGTACAGATAAGGTCAAGAGCTAAAATAGAGAAAATCCGAGCCAGCCTCTTCAACAGCAGTGACCTCATTGGCTTGTCCAGCCTGGATGGGGAGGATGAGCTCATGGAGATGTCAACTGAAGAGATTTTAACTGTTTCCACTGTAAATCAGAGTTTGTTTGACACCCAGGGGAGCCCTGCACTAGAAGATTATTTCAATGATAAGTCAATAAAAGGTAGGTGGTTTGATATTGGCAAATCCCTCCTGTGTTCAGCATTTTGGGAGATGAACAGAGCTCAGACTCTCCTTGGTTCAGTATAAATCAGGGGTGACAACAAGGCAGGGATGAATTCCAAAGATTTATCCCTGCAGGGGCTATTTGCAAGCTGAACTTTGCTCAGTTGTCCACCCAGCTAATCAGATAAGTCATAAATAAATAAACACTCCTCATCCACACAAAAAACTACTGATTAAATCCTTTAGGGACTTTTTTTGAGAAAATAGCCACTGAAATAACTTTTGACTGCTAGTTCAGTTGATGGGTGTTGGTGTCTGCCTGCACAACATAATTTTTATCCTGGAAGGATAAATAAGCTGCTTTTTTCCTCCAATCCCTCAATAATTACAGGATGTGGCCAATTCTCTGTCTTTAATGGGGTGCAGAAGGAGCAGGTTTTTCATTGAAAAAGTGATTTTTTTTTTCCCTTGCAAAAGTAATTTTCCATGTCAAAGCAGAATATTTTATCTGAATGCAAAATCTATTTTCACATTTTCAAATTCTAACCAGTTCTCATGGTATTTTGTACAAAACTGTTGATTTTCTTTTAATTAGGCGAAAAACTGGTCCCAGGTGCTCGGGAAGTTCTCACAGAGATCTTTAAAAGCTGTGTCCATTCAGAACAAATGCTGAGCCTGACCCCAGCCAAGCCCATCAAGGTGGCTGACATTTACCTCAGCAAGGAGCAGATCAATTCCCAAACCCCTGGGAACCTCCTCCACGTCTTCTTCACCAACGTCCGCCCTCCCAAGAAGGTGCTGGAGGACCAGCTCACCCAGGTAGGGCTTTGCCAGCTGTTCTCAGCCTCTTCTGGTGTCACTTGAAAGCCCTGGGTGATGATTCACTTTTTGTCTTGGAAGATTTTAAGGAAATATGGAGTTCCCAAGCCCAAATTTGACAAGAGCAAGTACAACAAGGCAGGCAAGGAGCAGCACCCGGTGAAGGTGGTGAGCACCAAGCGCCCGGTGACCAAACCCCCCACCAAGGAGAAGTCCATGCTCAACAGTGTCAGGTGGGTGTCCTCAGCCCTGTGGAATATTGGATTTCACTGCAGAAATCCAGGTTTTTATCCCCCATCCCTTTGTGCTTCTGTGTATTGGAACAAGGAAACATGTGCTGTTAATGTCAGTGCATCTCAGATTTCTGGAACTATTTGGCAAAGTGTTTCTTTTTCCAGAGATTGGGCTGGAGTTGTTGGGATCTATTTATAGAACATTGGAATTGTGTTCATCTGTGTTCTATCCCAGTGCACTTGTTCCAAAACACAGATCAGGTTGGGCAGGGTTTGGAGCAATCCATGGCACGAGTGGGACTGGGTGGGCTTTAGGATCCTTCCAGACAATTTTGGGGTTCTGTGAACAAATGAAAGAAAACTTTTGATCCTAACACCCACTTTGTCCCTCAGCCGAACAGCCTTAAGTGAGAAGAAACCCACTGTAAAGCCCAAATCTCCTGAGAAGAGCAAACCTGAGGAGAAGGACCCTGAGAAGTCTCCCACTAAGAAACAGGAAGGTGGGAGCTGCAGAGAATTTCTTATACTTTTATCCTCGAAAAATATTTTTATTTACATGTTTATATGACTTAATGATAGATCTGGTTTGTCTTTTATTTCTAACAAGTCTAACTGCATTTTTTTAAATAGTGATTTAAAATACTGCTTTTATTTGTATCTCTGTGAATCTGGGCCCAACAGTGTGAGAGCAAACAGTTCTTGCTGCAGTGTGTAGGGCATGTCAATAAACCAGACAGA
Source organism: Setophaga petechia (assembly GCA_024362935.1). NCBI lineage: Eukaryota > Metazoa > Chordata > Aves > Passeriformes > Parulidae > Setophaga > Setophaga petechia. The sequence continues at coordinate 12,754,192 of JANCRA010000021.1, forward strand.
AAACTTCCTGTGGGATGTAGTTCCAAGGCTTTGGTGTAGTGAGGGTTTGGGATATTATAGACTTGAACCAGGTGGGTTTTAATTGTGCTTCTCAATTTATATTGGGAAATTCTTCAGTTACAAGTGGGAAATTGGATAAAAAGGATGATTGAGATAGCTTAGAATTTCTGGAGGAGACAGCACAGCCATGGGGGACAGGGGCTGTGCTCAGAACTTTAGTCTGGTGGAAGAGTGCACAGGCAGGAGTCTGGACTCCCTTCTTCCTGGCAGGAAGTGCCAGGTTAGCTCAGAAAAGGGGAATTTCAGCATCCAGCCAAGCAGGGTTAGAGGGAGGTGTTCCAGAGGAGCAGAGGGGGATTTGAGCCCTTTAGGGCAGTGAGAAGGGAGTGACTGAGGTGGACCTGACCAGCGTGTGGTAGATGGAACTCCCTGGGCAAGGGTCCATGGTGGGATGGGACAGCAGGAGGGAGCTGGCAGCAGCCACCTCCTGCTCCTGGTGGGGTGAGAGCTTCATGGAAGTCATGAACTCTTTTCTGGTCCACGTTTGGTGGCAGTTCCTGAGGAGAAGTACCTGACCCTGGATGGATTTCACCGGTTCGTGGTGGATCGCTCCAAGCAGGACATCCGGAGCGTGTGGAGAGCCATCCTGTCCTGTGGCTACGACCTGCACTTTGAGAGGTACAGCCTGCAGACCTCTCTGAGGAGGTGATACTTACTCACTGCTCACTTGATCCCAAGTGTTCCTAATCCAGGAAGCTTTAACACTTCCATCCATGGCTGCAAGGCCTGTGGGGAAATCAGTTATTTCCTCAAAATACATTGTAAAAGTCGCTTGCCATCCAAATGCAGGTCCTGATTTCTTGTGCACAGCATGGCCGACCAAATCAGATGCCACAGTGTCCTTTAGAGCTTCCAAGCTGTAGAATAAGTTTCCTGAAAGGAACTGTAGCTCCATGTCTGTCTGTGGTTTCCTTCCCCAGCCAGTGCTGTGGGTCATTGTTTAACTGCCAGGGTTGTTACTGGGTCAGAAATGCTTTAGAAGAGGGAACTGTTAAACTTCTTAATATTGTAGAGGAAGAAAGTCTCTTAAATGAATTCTCCTTATCTGCCTGTGTCAGGCCATAGGCTAATTGTCCCTTATCATCTCCAGAGGAGATAGTGCACTAAGAGTGCTTAATAGGCAGTGCCTTTGTGCCTAATTATTTAATACCAGTGAGGAGAAGTGGCTGATGAATCAGCTCTTGGCCTCACACTGGGATTCTTGTCATGGAACAGCTTTGCTTAAGGAAAGGGGAGTGCAGAGCAGGGCACCAGCTTCCACTCCAGGTGTGTTGGGATCTCTAACTTGTCAGAGTGACCCCGAGAAAAGTTGTTAAGTCTCTTTTCCCAGCCCAACACTTGAAGAAGGAGTCGGGGCTCTTTAATTTCTCAGTCTCAAGGTTGTTTATTGTATCTTATCTATAAAATTATTTCTCCTGTCCAGCTGAGGTCCACTCAGCAAGACAGTCAGAGGCACTCTGCCTGCCCTAGGGAGGTATTATGTCTTTATACTAAAAACTATGTATACAATGTTTACAAATACTTTCCAATACCTATCACCTGTGTTAGACAGTGAGCTCCTACTCTAAACCAATCTAAAAGTGCCAACATCACAGCAGAAGATGGAGGCCAAGAAGAAGAAGGAGAAAGGCTGGACATGCCCAGATCCCTCCATTTTACCCCCTGAATCCCCATTCTAAAAAACCCCAAAATCTACTTTTTCACCTCATGATAAATTCACTATCATTCTACTTAATTATTCATGGCTTGCAGAGCTTCATCTAAGGCTGGTGACTTCCTCCACGTGTCATAATCCCCACCACAGGGGCATGTTGGGCTCTGTGCCAGGGACTCTGAGACCCCTGGCAGGGGTCTGGGCTGCTCCGGACAGCCTGAGGGATGACACAGGTGCAGTTGTACTCCAGGTGCAGTTGTACTCCAGGTGTGGCTGTCCAGCACCCTGTGGGTGAGCAGCTGTGCCCTGTCCCCTCCAGGTGTGCCTGCATCGACGCCCGGCACGCGCAGAAGGCGTCGCGCAAGTGGAGCCTGGAGATGGACGTGGCGCTGGTGCAGTACATCAACCGCCTGTGCCGCCACCTGGCCATCACCCCCGCCCGCCTGCACCCCCACGAGGTGTACCTGGACCCAGCTGATGCAGCAGACCCCAGGATTTCCTGTCTCCTGAGTATGTGGGGGTGGTTGGCATTGAGGGTTTCTTCAGGGGAAGAGTTGGGAGCGCTCCTGGTGTTCCTTTGGAGGTTGGGTGTGACGGTGCTCACAGGGGTCTGAGGGTGAGGGAAGAGATGAGGATCTGACTCCGTGTTTCAGAAGGCTTGATTTGTCATTTTATGATATATATTATATTAAAACTATACTAAAAGAATAGAAGAAAGGATTTCATCAGAAGGCTGGCAAGGAATAGAAAAAGAAAGAATGATAAGAAAGGCTTGTGTCTCGGACTCTCTGTCTGAGTCAGCTGACTGTGATTGGCCATTAATTAGAAACAACCAACATGGCCCAATCACAGATCTACTTGCTGCATTCCACAGCAGCAGATAACCATTGGTTACATTTTGTTCCTGAGGCCTCTCAGCTTCTCAGGAGCAAAAATCCTACGGAAAGGATTTTTCATAAAAGATGTCTGTGACAGGTGGGTTGAGGGGAGTGCTGGGTCTGGTTCTTCTCTCTCTTTAGGTGTGTGCTTGGGCAAAGTCAGGGATGCACTGCAGCTGCTCCCTGCTCTCCAAGCAGAGTTTCCAGCACAGGCTGGAGCAGGAAATACCTGGTGGGTTCAGCTTGCAGGGAAAGGAAGGCTGGATTTCCACAGATTTTAGTCACCTAAATCCTGTTCTAAGCACTTTAGGAGAAAAGTTCCATGATAATGGGAGATTCTGGGCTCACACCGATAGACTGGAGATCCAGGAAGGAACATTCCTGCATCCTCAGCACAGGGATCAGAGGGGCTGCTTTGCCTGGCTCCTGGCCCAAACCTGCTGGGATTTGCAGGAGGTGGAACAGGGATCTGTTCCTGTCCCTGACTGGGAGTTTCCCTGTGCAGATGTCCCCGTGGAGAGCCTGAGGCTGCGCTTTGCCCTGCTTCAGTCCCTCAACACCACCCTGGAGACCTTCTTCCTGCCCCTGGTGGAGCTGCGCCAGAGCGAGATGTACGGGAACAGCATCGCGGCCCTGCTGCAGGAGGCCAAAGGTCAGCTGGGCACTGACCCCACGGGGCACTGACCACAGGGCACCTCTGAGGGACACCAACCACGGGGCACTGACCACAGGACACTGCTGAGGGCACTTCTCTCTTGGTTTGCTTTTAAAGAACAGGGGGATTATCCTCGTGACACCACAACCGCAGAGGAAGTTGTTCCATCTTCTGTGTCTGTGGGTCTTTATCCTCTTGGGAGCATCCAGATATCAAAACTTTGTTAGTTAACAAGCAGGTCAGGTGAAAGTATTCCAGGACTTTGCTGTGGTAGCATTACAAGAAAAAACAAGATAATAAAATATTCATGTTGTAGCATTACAAAAAAATACAAGATCAAAAAAACACTCAAAGTGTACCAGAGTATTTTACAGCTTTCATTAGACACCAAAAAACCCCAAGATTTGGTGCATTACATTGCCCAGTTTTGTTTTCTGAAGAAGGTGATACATAATTCACCAGGGGTGTCATTGTGTGAAAGAAGTTTTTTGTATTGGCCCAGCTGGAAAAAAACCACTCCTGGACCAATGTGGGGGAGTGAGGAATGTTCAGAGATTTCTCTTCACAGAGTTATGAGGTATTAAATATATTTTTGGGGCAGTGTCACAGCCCTATTTTTTATCGTTTCTTGCCTGTAGCTTTACTGTCAAAACACCTCAGACTGCTGAAAAGTATTTGACAAAATGTTCCTATTTACAGAGACTGTGGTGGAGTTGCTGGGATCTAATTATAGAACATTGGAATTGTGTTCATCAGTATTTCATCCCAGTGCACTTACTCCAAAAAACATGAGGAGCAAATAGATGGGACTTGGAGAAACCTGGGCTATGGAAGGTGTCCCTGGTGGAACTGGATGAGTGGAATCATGGAAATGATACTGTGAAATATTGTTTTAAAAAATTCTAGATTAGCCATGTCTTAGAAGGGGAAATTTTTATTCTACCATTGTCCACTGGAGAATTTCAGGGGTAGATTAACTCTGCTGAAATGTGTTTGTTTCTTCAGGTTTAATCTTTTATGACACAAAAGTCACTGTCATGAACAGAGTGCTCAATGCCACTGTCCAAAGAACCGCTGACCACGCAGCCCCAGAAATCACCCTGGACCCCCTGGAGATCGTTGGAGGTACAGCCAGCATTGATCCTTCCCAACAGCTCAGAGCTGCTTTCCCCCAGCCCAGCCGGTTTGTGAGGCTGGGGGTTCACTTTGCCTTTGTGTTCCACAGGGGAAATCCGTTCCTCAGAGAATTCCTACTTCTGCCAGGCCGCCCGGCAGCTGGGCTGCGTCCCCTCGTCCCAGCTCTGCGTCAAACTGGCCAGCGGGGGAGACCCCACCTACGCCTTCAACATCCGCTTCACCGGGGAGGAGGTGCACGGCACCAGTGAGTGCAGGGCACCAGGGAATGGTGACAGGGCACCAGGGAGTGGGGACAGGGCTCCATGACACTAGGGGGTAGGGAAAGGGGTGCCATGGCACCAGGGAGTGGGGACAGGGGAGACACAGGGCACCCAGGAATGGGGACAGGGCTCCATGGCAGCAGGGAGAGGGAATAGGGGAGTCATGGCACCAGGGAGTGGGGAGAGGGGAGACAGGGTACCAGGGAAGGGGGACGTGGGGATCCGTGACACCAGTGAGTGGAGACACGGCTCCATGGCACCAGGGAGTTGGGACAGGGCTCCATGGAACCAGGGAGACAGGATAGGGGGGTCATGGCACCAGGGAGTGGGGACAGGGACAGCCCAAGTGGCATCCCCCATGGACAACTCTTCAGCACAATCTTCCTTGTGTGGACTTCAAGGAGCAGCGTTCCCTTGTGGATGGAAAAGAATGGGATCCCCCTGGGCTTTCTCTGGTTCCTCAGTGTTTTCACCAGGAGGAGGTTGGGTTTGACCATGGGATGAGGCGTTTCAGCTTTGCAGAGCTGTTCCATGGGGTGTTTATTGAGGCAGATCCCAAAGAGCAAAGGGATCCCTGCTCTCCAAATCCACGTGGGCTCTGCTGGTCCTTGGTGGAGATCCATGTGGGAATGTGGAGCCAGAGAGCCCAGAACTGACTTCTGACATCCCCAGCTCCTGTCACCTGTCTGAGCTGTAAAGAAAGTGAGTGTACAGCCATCAGCTGAGCCAAGGCTCCATGGGCCCTTCTCCCAGGGGGAATTCTTGTCTTCTGAAGGGCTGTGGTGGTACTGACAGTGTTTATGAGGAGATAAATGTTGTGGCTGTGGCTCAGCAGCTGTGCTGATCCCTGGAGCATCCCCTCCATTGTTGTAGCAGAGCCTCATCCATCTCCTAATCCAGCACCACATCCCATTTGCAGGCCAGCTGGTAGAACAAATGTTCCTGCTGTTCTTGGAGTGCTGGAAAGCAAAGGAGCATGTAGGGATTCAGCAGGAGCTAAGGAATGTTTTCATTGTTTTCCCTCTCTCTTTTCCAGGTGGATCTTTCCGTCACTTCCTTTGGCAAGTGTGTAAGGAGCTCCAGAGCTCCTCCCTCTCCCTGCTCCTGCTGTGCCCCAGCTCTGCTGTCAATAAGAACAAGGTGTGAGATCCCAGTGCCAAAAATGAGGGGTTTTTCTCCTTTTGAATGCTGGGTTAGAACAGGAATGGGACACATTTGGTCAGAGGTGCAGAGAGAGGCCTCAGATCCATGAAACCAAGCAGATCCCACATCCTGGGGCAGCTGGGAGTTGGTGATCCCACGGTGCACCCCTTGTGTGCAGCAAAATGGAACGGAATTTTTATTCTGTGGCCTTATTCCAGGAATGTCACCAGAAAGGTCTGTCACCTTGCCAGGAGAATAAGATGCTCCATCCATGCTATTTAGTGTCATATTTGCTAGAAAAAAGATAAAGCTGATAGTCCAAAGAATTCTCAGTAATTCTTTCCTGGGAATATTCTTAGGGTAGGAAACAGCTCGGTTCCCTCAGCTTAAGACCAACTGTGTAGCAAACCTGGCTCTGCAAATCCAGGCTCAGAAACGTCCCACAACTGAAAGGCTTGGATATCAAACTGATGTAACAAGTTCAGGAAATCCTGTGAGTGTTGATCAACAGCTTGGCAAAATGGGAACCAACCAAAATGGAGTTGATTGAATCAGGAAGTGATGAGATAAGGTGATAGCAGTGTGTAAATACAGGGACTCCTGCTGTGCTGGAGCAGAGCCTTTGGTACCCAACTGAACATTTCCTGACTGGAGCAGGAAGGATGCACTGGCACAGCCTGCTCAGGCTGTGGGCAGCTGCTCAGTGCTGCCCTGGGTGCTGTTTCCTCCACAGGGGAAGTACATCCTGACCCCCAGCCCCATCACCTACGCCGAGGAGCAGCTGTTCCATTTCTTCGGGCAGCTCCTGGGCATCGCCATCCGGGCCGATGTTCCTCTGCCCCTGGACCTCCTGCCCTCCTTCTGGAAAACCCTGGTGGGAGAGCCCCTGGATCCCGACGTGGATCTGCAGGAAGCTGACATCCTCACCTACAACTACGTCAAAAAGTTTGAAAATGTAGGTTCCTTTTCCCTCTTCCCTGCTTTTCCTCAGGATTCCCCCATGGCACAAATGTGCCCACCCTCGCTGGTGGCTGCCAGGTGGTTTTTGTGGGAGCAGGGTTGGGAGATGGGTGGATTCCTCAATGGATGCAGGATTTTACATCCTGCTGCCTTGGAGAAGTTCCCCACACTCCCAGGCATGGTGGAATTCCAGCTTCTGAAATATTTACTGGAATTGCTAAACCAGGCCAGACCCCCCAAAGCAGGATTTTGCTGGAGTCCCTGTTGTGGGGACACCTGTGAGGAGGCACTGCCATGCTGGTGACCAGGTCCTTGTCCTTGCTCTGTGACAGATCAGTGACGAGACCGAGCTGGAAGCTCTGTGTGCCGAAATCGCCTCCCAGCACCTGGCCATGGAGAGCCCCGACTGCCCCAACAAACCCTGCTGCAAATTCACCTACCTGAGCCTCACTGGGGAGGAGGTGGAGCTGTGCCCCAGGGGCAGGCACATCCCTGTGGGGTAAGGAGCAGCCTTCCAGGCAGGATGTGGCACAGGACGTCTCTGGAATTGTTCTCCAAGCACAGCCTCTCCAGAGGCGCTTTTGTAACAAGTTGGAATGATCTGGGAAAGCTTTGCTTTGTGAGAAGGTGGCAGAACTTGGGATCAGTGGTGCTGTTTGGCTCTGTAAGGGACAGAGGAGCAGGGCTGGTCCCAGCTGTGGGGGTTTCCAGTTGTGAGGGATGGGCAGGTGGGAGGGGAGGGGGAAGTGGAAGACAGCAGAATTAACTGGGAAGCATCAGAATGCAAAGTGTGTATTGCTGACTCTGGATTGTTCCAGATCAGGATCTCTCCATAAAACCCTTCCCTGTGTAACACAGGTGGGGCTCGAGGGCTCTCCCAGGAGTTCCTCCCTCAGCCCAGGTCTCTGCCCCTGCAGGTGGGAGAACAAGGACGTGTACGCGGCCGCCATCCGGAGCCTGCGCATGCGGGAGCTGCAGACCCCGGAGTGCATGACAGCAGTGAGGGCAGGGCTGGGCTCCATCATCCCCCTGCAGCTCCTGACCACGCTCACCCCCCTGGAGATGGAGCTGAGGACCTGTGGCCTTCCCTACATCAACCTGGAATTCCTCAAGGTGCTTTGGCCACACTCATGTGGGATACAGAGAGGGGGATCCTCCAGGGGAAGGTGGGAGGGGAGAATCTTTAAGTTTTGGTTCCTCAGCCAGGACATCCTTGGGGAGCTGCTTTGCCCCCAGGGAAGTTTATTAAGATTTCACTTGATTCAGGAAATAATAGGGTGGGGTTTGTGCAGAGAGGAGTAAGAGTCTGAACTGGGGAAAATTCCTGAAGGGAGAGAGGTGAGCAGCAGTGGACACGTGTCCTGTCCCCTCAGGCACACACCATGTACCAGGTGGGACTGATGGAGACTGACCAGCACATCGAGTTCTTCTGGAGCGCCCTGGAGATGTTCACGCAGGAGGAGCTGTGCAAGTTCATCAAGTTTGCCTGTAACCAGGAGAGGATCCCCTTCACCTGCCCCTGCAAGGACGGCGGCCCCGACACCGCCCACGTCCCCCCCTACCCCATGAAAATCGCCCCCCCCGACGGCGCCGCAGGTACGGAACGAGGGAAGGGAGGGAGAAAGGAGCTGCTGCTGCTCCCAGCTCTGTGCCAGCCTGCAGCCCCCTTTAACTGGTGTTTAATGAACAGTGACAAAGAGGGGCAGGTGGTTATGAGGGTAAATCAGGAGAGAATTGGGGTTTAAATGATGTAAAGCTAAAATTTCACATAAAATTTGAACTGCATCCAGTGGGGAGTTCCCTGCCCATGGTGGGAGGGCGGAACTGGATGAGCTTTAAGATCCTTCCAACCCAAACTGTTCTGGGATTCCACCATTAAAACTTTGCCTTGTAGAGATGCAGAGAGACTTTGCTATTTGTCTGAAATTAAACCATTGGGAAAATACTGGCATGAGGCCTGATGGGAGAATCACAGAAACATTTACAATTTAAAAGCCCCCTAAGAGGCAGGGATAGGATTTTGTTCACAGGGGTCTTAGGATGAGGGAAGAAACGAGGATCTGAATCCATGTTTCAGAAGGCTTGATTTATTATTTTATGATATATATTATATTAAAACTGTACTAAAATAATAGAAGAAAGGATTTCATCAGAAGGCTGGCTAAGAATAGAAAAAGAAGGAATGATAACAAAGGTTTGTGTCTCTGACAGAGAGTCTGAGTCAGCTGACTGTGATTGCCCATTAATTAGAAACAACCACATGAGACCAATCACAGATCCACCTGTTGCATTCCACAGCAGCAGATAACCATTGTTTACATTTTGCTCCTGAGGCCTCTCAGCTTCTCAGGAGGAAAAATCCCAAGGAAAGGATTTTTCATACAAGATGTCTGTGGCAGTGTTGGGCTGGGTTAACCCCTGGCGGTGGCTGTCGCGCAGGGTCCCCGGACTCGCGGTACATCCGAGTGGAGACGTGCATGTTCATGATCAAGCTGCCCCAGTACTCCTCGCTGGACATCATGCTGGAAAAGCTGCGCTACGCCATCCACTACCGCGAGGATCCGCTCAGCGGCTGAGCACGAGCAGGGAATGCCTGGAGGTGACTCCGTGACTCTGCCCAGTGGAACCCCCTCAGTTCCCATCCAGCACCTCCCCTGGGATGAGCTGGGGGTTAATTTATTTCCTGAACCTTCGTTCCCATTACAGTAATTCCCGGAAGACTTCCATTTTGTATTTGTAGACTTTGTGGTGGACTGGTTCTTTTGCTGCCTTGTTTGTGGAATATTTGTAGGATAGTTTAGTAAAGACCGGTTTGTGTATAATTTAATTTGGGGGAAAAAACCTTTCCACCTGTACATTTCTAATTTTGTAATCCACAATGGTCTGCCCCGTGCAAACACCACTGGCAGGGAGGGCATTCCGAGGCCGGGAGCCCTCGGAGGGGAAGGCTCATGGATCGCTCTCCCTGAGAGGTTTTTGAGTACAAAAATGCCAGGTTTGGGTGTGGGGAGGGAATCACTGCATGGGCAGGAGCAGAGCACAGGCAGGATTTGTGGCACTTGCTTGAGGTTTGATGCAGAACTTTGCTGCCAAACTGCTTTTCCACCTTTCCACCACTTTCCTTGAAATTTTTCTAAACTCTGACCAAGCACATGGGAGCTGCCACAGGGAACTGGGGGGTTCAGCTCAACACTTTTGGGAAAATTTCCAGTAGAACAGTGAAAGGGTTGTGATTCCATTGGGTTCCTGCCCTAGATGTTCTTGAATGTCTGCTTTGCTTAGCAACAAAATAATTTATTGTAATTAAAAGACGAGCAGAACAAAACAGCTTCTCTCCAAAGGGTGTAAGATACCACAGTCCATCCCAAAAATCCGGGACTTTATCCCATTTCCCAACAAGCTCTTAGAACAACCAGGGGGTGCTCAAAGACCTGGAACTTGGTTTTGTACTCAAAAATCTTTGATCCAAGAGCAAATTGTCCTAAAAACTTCTGACACCCGGCAGGAGGACGAAGCTCCTGTTCTGTGTGGAAAGCTGGGAGGCAGCTGCGGAGCAGGAACAACTCCACGTTTCACTGGTGTTCTGTGGAATGTTCTGGATGGTTCAGAGCAGCCCCTCCACAGGTGTCTCATCCCTCAGCAGGATTCTGGGACACTCCAGCTCTGCTGATCCCTTGGATCCTGAGTTCTGAGGAAGAGACCATCCCGGAATCCGTCGGTGCTGTCCGTGAGCCGAGTGCCGGCGCGGAGCCGCCCGGGAGGCTCCGGCTGAGGTGACCGAACCTCCAGCTTGGTGTCCCCTGGCTCCAGAACAGCTCCTGGGAATCCCAAATGTATTTATTGTACATTATTGTGAATAGTGGGAACGCTGAGTGCGTGGGATGCGGGAGAGGCGGTGTGAGTTGGGGATGGGTGTCCTTGTTCTTCCGTGAGCGAATGGGAATGGGAATGTGTGTGCAGCACTCGTAGGTAGTCGTCGGCATCCGGAGTCTCCCAAGCCCGTGGTTAGGAAGCTGTTACCCTCCCAATGCATATTGCCCTGTCCAGGGAACAGATCCATGTAGGAAGAATATTTACTCTTGAATCTCGTCCATTTCCTGGTAGAAGCGTTTATGTAGCTCAGAAACCACTCGGAGCAAGCGGGAACACCTGGAGTTTACAAAGACCAAGGGAAAAGGAAGCCGAAGGGGCGGCTCGGAGCCGGTTTGTTCCCAGGCAGGAAAGGTGGGGAGCACTGGCTGGATTCCATGGCAGAGCCGTGGCCCCGGGCTGGGCTCTCCCTGGGCTTTCCTGGGCTCCAACCCCGAAATGCCGAGGGGCCGTCCCGGAGGGCTCCGTGTGCCAGCGGTTCCCAAGGCTCCAGTTCCAGCTGTGAGTAAGAAACTGCTGCTGCTGTGTGTGTGCTCCTTGGGGAAGCACATCCGAGTGGAGCACACCTGCACCCGGCCCCGGGCGTGTGCTGGAACGTTACTTGATCCGTATTTATTACAGTTAATTATTTATGATTACAAATAACGAACTTCTCGTCGCTGCCGTTTGCACCTGAGGGTGTAAATGAAGCTTCTTCTACAGGACAAATGTCGCACCAGTAACCAACTTCCATCGACTTTGGTTTGTTCTGGAGAACAGGATGAGCCCCACAAGAGGAATTGTGGGAGTTTTTTGGCTTTTTTTTTTTTTTTTTTTTAATTCCATGCTCCTGGGAAGGAAGTGCTGCAGCACCTCAGCTGTGGCTCAAATGGCCTTTTAATTAAAGCTTTTCTAATCATCCTTAATTCCTCGTGCTTTAAATGAACTTGACATTGTCTGTACTAGGCTTGTTTGTCGAAGCAAAGATTGGTTTGTGATGATTATTATTATTTTTTTTAATATATATTCATTCAGAATGTAAAATTATACTTAACAATGGAAAAACTCTGGAGCTGGGTATTAGTTCTAGCTTGGTGTGTGTCCATCTCGGTTCCATACACGGCATTAACCTGTAAGTGCTCTTGGCCATCGAGTGTACACCTGCATAAAGGAGATTCTTAACATCCCTGGAGGTGTTCGTGTCCTTCTTTGGGGTGCAGGGAATGGGATCTGCTGCTGGAGCTGCCTGAGGCAGAGGAGGAGAAGGAGAGAAAGGGAGTTGCAGCTGCTCGGTTGGAATCCCACTTCTCTGGGTTCTCTGTGTGTGCTTGGAAGAGGATGGATGTCAGGATTTTGTACCAAAGGGAAGCAGGGCCACTGCTGAGGTTGTTCCTCTGGGATATTCCTTGTGTACGAGGCACAGCACAGGTTCTTCTACCTCAGGGACCAGCTCCCATTCCCTGATCTTCTCACAGCCCTTCTCCCCAGGAATGGGAAGAGCAGAGGTTTGGTGTTCCCCTCTTTTTAAATACTTTTATTCTTCTTTTCCTGTCTAAATAAGCACATTTGGTGGGAGCATCTGTAAAATGTCTTTATTTTAGGAGGAAGTTCCCTCCAGCCTTCATTGGATGGAGCTGGCACCTGAAGCAAGGCCTGGGTAAGGACCCTGCCCTTGGGGTAGCCAATTAGCCCTGCCAGTGCCATCTGCTGCACCTCCTTAATGAGGCTGATGCTCACGGGTGTTATCCAGGATCTGCTCCACTTCCCAAAGTCCCAGGGATTCCAACAGAATCCAGGGAATGGATCCTCAGCAGAGGCTGTGGTCCTGTGTCACCCCAGGGGACAGATGGCACTGCACAACGGTTTGGGACAGCCTCAGAGAAATTTTATTCCAAGAAACTTAAAAAGCTTTTAACTTGAAAATGCAGCACTGAGAAGCCCTGGAGCCCCAACCCTCAAACCTGCTCTGCGTGGGACAGGTCTGGAGCACTGACTGCTCCCTGTTGGTGTCACCAGCTGTCCCTGAGCTTTCCAGGGCAGGACGCACCCAGAGCTCAGGGTGGCACAAGGAGCCCACACAGACACAGAACTCAGGTGAGGCCCAAGGTAAGACTCAATTTGATGCCTTGGGGATGGTGCTCGAGGTGATCAAAGACATAAAAACCTGAAGTTTGCTCTCACAGATTAAAAATAGAGATTTAGAAAATGGTCACTGCCTAAAAATTGAAGCAGAGTGTCAGAATTTGCTTGCAGGAGTCTGGCAGAGCCCAGGGGCAGGGCCGGGTGCTCCGTGTTCTCCACATGGCTCACTCCTCCGGGTGTCCGGCTGCTGGGCTCTGGCCTTTTGCCTTATGGGAGGGGGAAAAGAAAAATGCTCTTTTCAAATATGACTTTGTAAGGGAGGGCTGTAAAAAGCAGCTCCTTGTCCTGGCAAAAGCACCAGGAGCTGCCCCTGCAGCCTCACCTTGGAGCTCCGGCGCCGGAGGCCGCTGCGCCCGTCCGACAGCCCCAGGCTCCTCCCTCCTCCTGCGGCACCAGAGCTGCGCGACAGGGACAGGGACACCCTCAGAGGAGGGAAAGCCACCCGTGCTGGACAAACACAGCACAGCAGGGAGACAGGGAAAGCGAGAGGCCCTTGAGTCTCCTGTGACCCTGGCCCAGATGTTTCAGAGCAGAACCAGCTCCTGTTCAGAGCCCAGGTGAGAGCAGAGCGCTCCCATGGACAGGTAATGAGACTTTAACCTACATTTGATCCCAGTGACCAGTGTGTCTGTTCTATTTTGAGGCAAAAACCTAATTTTTTTGTTTGAAACTCAGATAAGTACCAGCCAAATTCAACTGGGTGAATCTGAAAGCTTTGGAAAACCCTTTCAGCCACAGGCAAAGCCAAAGGGATCCAGATTTGCACCTTAAGAAGGAGAATGGACCAGAAGGAAAGGCAGTACCTTGGCTGGGCTGGAGAAGCTCTGGAGGAGCTGGAAGTGAAGGTTTCTGCCTGGAAGTGCTGAGCAGGTCTTGCCCGGGGTGCAGAGTCACCTCTGTCCTTCCGTGTCCCCTCAGTGCCACTCCCCTTCCCGGGCTTGCCCCGCGCGGCCGGAGCGTCCCCGGCTCTCCCTGGAGGGGACAGTGCTGCGGTCCCAGCCTTGGCCACCTCCGTCCTCAGCCTGGGCCCTGCTGCAGGGCACAGCCCCGGCTTCCCAGAGCCCTCTGCGTGCCAAGGAGAAACATCTCCTGCAGGGACAGGACATGGAGCTGAATAGGAACAGTAATTTCACCATCAGGAACCCCAGTGTGCACCCCAGGATCCCCAAGGACACAATTCCAGTGATTTAATCCTCCCTCCCTGAGCCCAGCCCAAGAGCAGAGGATGAAGATTTGGAAGCTCAGGGGAGCTCAGGCTGTGCTCTGCCCACACCTTGGTGCCGGGTCCGTCGCCGAGCCGGCTCTGGTGATTCCCGTCTGTCCCCGTGGGGCTGGGCTGGCAGCTCCTGAGCTGCAATGTCACCCGTGGGGCTGGCAGGGCGCAGGTCACAGTGGTGCTGCACAGAACACACAGTGCTGGTCAAGTGAAGCTCACTCAGGTGGAGATCCCTGGGAAAACACTGCAGAGCAGCAGCACTTGGGGATGTTAAGGTGAGTAGGGAATTGTGGAATCCCAGAATGGTTCAGAGATCTCTAAAGTCATCCAGTTCCATCCCCCTGTCAGGCTGGACTGGACTTGGAGCATCTTGGGTTACTGGAAGGTGTCCCTGCCCATGGGTAGGATGGGATGGGATGGGCTTCAACATCCCTTCCAACCCAAACCGTTCCGGGATTCTGTGATAAGCTCTGAAGTTTGGTCAGATCTCATTGCCAGAACAGATTTTGCTGTCCCCCAGGACAGGAGAGGCCCAAAACAACCAACCCAACCCCAGCTTCAGCAGCTTGTTGGGACTATGAACCGTGCCACAGAGAATGGGTGAGCTCAGCATTCTCCCAGCTTGTCTGTGGCAGCAGCAGATTCCAGAGGACTCTTCCCTGGGCACGCCACTCCCAGGGCTGGAGTCTGTTCCCTCCTTCCCCTCCCGCCCAGTTTTACCCTTGTGCTCCTCTGTCCTCTGTCCCCTCAGCTGACTCATCCAGGGTTCAACTTCATTTTGTGTCATTCAAACATTCTGATTGTGCAACTTCAGGCCCTTTTGTTTAGTTTCATTACAAGAGCTTTCAAATTAATCCAGTACTTTTCAGGAGGAGCCTCAGTGTAGCACAACCCTTCACATGGATCCCAGAGCCCTGTGTGGGAAGATCTGAGCCAGGGGCAGCTCCCTGAATTCCTGGAATGTGCCACAAGAGCCCCTGGGACTGGGCCCATCCTCGAACAATGGGATGTGACCACCAGAGCCTGTCCTGTTCAGTACCTGGTGATGAAAGAGAATCTCCTCTTCCAGCTGGATGCCACAGAATTCACATGGAATCATGATGTCTCCTTCTGCCTGGCCAGCTTGGGGCTGGGATGAAGGGACAGTCCTGTGGCTGTTGGACTCCCCAGCCTGCAGACCACTGTATTCCCATGGATTTGGAGAAGAACTTCTCTTGCTGAACGAGGCAAAGGCACTTGCTGGGTTACACCCTGTCTGTTACACAAACAACATGGAAAAATCACCTTTCCTGATGAGCCAGGTGGGCACTGAAAACCACTTTCCTTGGCAAAGACCCAGAGTTCTCCCAGTGTCACCCACACCCTTCCACACCCTCTCAGTGACAGCCACAGAAAAGGCATCACTGCAAACCCCAAGACACAAGGAAGTCTCAAACCTGGTGAAGGATCAGATCTTCAGCAGGACACAGCTCCTCACAGAACTCGCAGGGCAACATGATCATCTCCTTGTCTGCAAGAGAGGGAAGGATTGCATCCTCTGAGTCTGGTGAAAACCTCCTGCTGCATCCTGAACCCTGTGGTGCCATTTCTCCTCTCTGACCAAGCTGCACTCCAGGTTTCCTCCATATCCTCCTTCCCACCATTTTTACTTCCACAAGAACCTTGTTCCCCACCTGGGCTCCCACCATGCACCAAGGTCAGACACCCACTAATTTCATAAGCTTTTATTTCTTCACTTGCTGCTTTGCTTTAGGAGTCTCAAAATGACTGATTTTCACCTTTTAAAATACTTGGGTAATCTTGAATATTCCAAATCCAAATTTCCCTTTTCCCCTCCCCTCAAATTTTAACATAAACCCCACCACAACAGTGTTTGTACCTATTTTGCTGTGGTTTGATGTGCTAAAGGAGCCTGGAGAGCCACAGGAGAAGATGTTGGACAGCTCTGTTCCACCAAGGTGGGCAGATTGTCCAGGCTCTTTGGTGTAGTCGTATTCCCAGAAATCCCTGGGAATGTCAGCTGCAGTGTTATGCTGAGGATCATTCTCACTCTGCAGGCTGAGAGCCAGCACATAGTCCAGCTCAGCATTCCAGTCTTCAGCAAGGTGGGAATGAAGGATTTCAGGTCTCTCTAGCTCATCCCCTTCAAAAGACAAATATTGTCAATTTGGGAGAACATCAAACCTGCCACCAGCAGCTCCCTCTGGACATCAGATCAGCCCCAGGGTTTCTCCTGGAGTTCAGCATCTCCAAGGGCACCTCTAACAAAGCCAGGAGGATGGAGAAAAATCACAGCCCAAATTACAGGGAGTAAACAACTCCAGTTTCATTTTCAAACCAGGTACTTTGAGACAAAAAAAAATTTGAAGTAACTGGGCTTTTATCCCAGGCACCTCAGCACTCCTGGCTTACACCTCATTCTGTGGGTAAACATTCCCCCTTGGTGCCTCTGGAGCATTCACTATCCTGTATTTCCACAGAAAGGAATCACAAAACCTCACACCTGGACCAGCTACCAAGTGAGCAGCCAGTTCTTCTTCCTTTGTCCACTTTTCCCTCACTTTTGATTTCTTTGTGCTGTTCCTGCAAATGCCCTTAAGATTCTGTCCTAAGGGGTTCTACGTCTTAAAATTCTGTCTTTAAGTGGCTCTGTGTCTTAAGATTCTGTCTTTAGGGGTTTTATCTATAGGGGTTCTGCCCCTCAAGATTCTGTCTTTAGGGATTCTGTGTCTTAAGATTCTGTCCTTAGGGGTTCTGTCCCTAAGGTTCTGTGTCTTTTAAGATTATTTCTTTAGGGGTTTTGTCTTTAGGGGTTCTGGCCCTTAAGATTCTGGTTTTAGGGTTTCTGGTCCCTTAAGATTCTGTCCTTAGGGTTCTGCCCCTCAAGATTCTGTCCCATAAGATTCTGTCTTTAGGGTTTCTGGTCCCTTAAGATTCTGTTTCTAGGGGTTCTGGTTCCTTAAGATGCTGTCTTTAGAGGTTCTGGTCCCTTAAGATTCTGAGGTTCTGTCCCTGCAGTTGTGTCCCTTAAGGGGTTCTGTCCCTGCAGCTGTGTCCCTTCAGGGGTTCTGTCCCTGCAGCTGTGTCCCTTCAGAGGTTCTGTCCCTGCAGTTGAGTCCCACAGCCCCTCTAAATCTCTTTTCCCGGCTCTGGCTCCTCCCCAGCCCGTCCCCGGTCCCCGGTACCTGCTCCCCGCCGGTTCCCCGCGGCTCCACCCTCTCTGCGGGCCGCGGGCGCGGTGGCGCCGCCCTTGGCCGCCCTCTCCGCGGTGTCCGGGGTCCCGCAGAGCCGCGGGTGCTCCGGCAGCTCCCTGAGCAGGACGTGGCGGCCGCAGCGCCCGCAGGGCTCGGTCCGGGCCCCGCAGTAGAGCTCGTGCTCCTGCAGCTTGTTGAAGGCCAGCTGGATGTCACAGAACTGGCACAGCACGGGCCGCAGGGGACACGAGGACGCCTGGGGAAACACACGGGGTTACTCTTCCCACAGGGAACAGAACACGGAGTTTTCTCAGCTTTGGGGAGGTCTGTTGTGTCCTCAGCCACATCCAAAGGAACAACCTGGAGTAAGCTACAATGTGGGAATGGGTTGGAGGCACAAACTCGGCAGCTGGAGCTCTCCAGATGCTCAGGACATGATTTTAAATCTGCCAGGGTCACGTGGAGCTTCCTGCATTTTCCTTTTTCCCTCCCCTCAAATTTAAGGATAAAACCCACCACAACAATGTTTATTCCTATTTTGCTGTGGTTTGATGTGCTAAAGGAGCCTGGAGAGTCACAGGAGAAGGTGTTGGACAGCTCTGTTCCACCAAGGTGGGCAGATTGGCCAGGCTCTTTGGTGTTTTAGATACAACCCAAAATCCAGCTGTATTCCATG
Organism: Setophaga petechia; assembly: GCA_024362935.1. Classification (NCBI taxonomy): domain Eukaryota; kingdom Metazoa; phylum Chordata; class Aves; order Passeriformes; family Parulidae; genus Setophaga; species Setophaga petechia. Next base: position 12,772,016 of record JANCRA010000021.1, read on the forward strand.
AGCAGATAACATCCACACTGCTTTTTAGGGAACAGACTTACACCTCATTTACTGCTCAACAAGAACTGCTTGGACACGTTCTTTACCCACACTGAACCCACTTAAAAAGGGGTTAAAATTAGATAAAATATGTGATAATTGCAGCTGCTGCACAAATAAACAACCTGCACTAATAATGAAACATCATCATTTGCTTTATAATCCAAAAGCACCACACACACACACACACAGGCAGGATTAGCTACTCCCAGGGCTTAGAACTGGACAGATTTCCAAAGAAAATCCTTTTTCCCTCAGCAATCAGCAGGCTGAGGTGGCAGATCCAGAGTTGTCTCTAAAGGAGCCCACAGGAAAGGAAGGGATGACATTTATAACAAGATTGTCTGTGACAGCAGCCAACTGGATTCAGAACTCAGAAAATCCCACTCTGGCCTATTTTAGTTTATTTTACAGGCTATTTTTAAAGTCTGTTTGGACAGATTGAGTTATTAAAAGTCTCATAATGGCTCCAGCAGAAACATGAAACAGGAAAGGAATGAAAAAAGCCAAGTCAATCATATTTTAAGTAGCTATTTTTCAACTGGCAAGGACAAAAAATCACCAATTATCACAGACACTCCTTTGATATGAAGCCCTGAGTGGCTCCAGGACTTCAGGGCAATTTCCAACCCCTTCTCCCAGAGGGTGTGAGTTTAGGAGCATCACTCAATAAAGGATGCACAAGCCCCAGGTTGGAATCCAGGCTGACAGAAAAGCTCTGGAATAATCAGTGAAACACCAGAGCATCCACCAAGGGTTCAATAACAAATCCACCAACCTCGTGATCCTTCAGGAGGCTGCTCTCCATCTTCATCCTGCACTTGCAGGTGACCTAGAGCAGAGAGACCTCATGAGATGGATTCCCACAGCAATGAGCAGCTCCAGAGCAGAGATGTCTCTCACCTGCACGTGCTCTGACTCAATGTGGTTCTTCATCTCAGACTTTGGGATGGAGTCGCTGCAGTAGGGGCATATTTCAATATTTCTTCTGCAGTGGATTTCATGGATGATGAAATTGACTGCAGGAATATCCTTTTTGCTGGGAGAAAGTCGCTGAGGTTACTGAGCAGAAACACACTGAACAACAAATCCAAGCAGTTGTTTACAACAAAAAGACAATGCTAAGAAAGATTTCAATGAATTCATCGTTTAAAGTGAGTAGAAAAAGACCCAGCCAGGCCTCAAGGTTCCAGCACAGGTGGATATTAATGTATTTAACATGCAAAAGTCACACTGCATTTAGATAAAATCCAGGTGGATTTATTTCCTTATGTGAAAAGCAAATCTTGCAGCACAAACAAGTTATCACCAGGGATCAAGTTAATAAATTAGTCTGAGAAGATAAAAGTTTCTTCCTGAAAATAACTTGGCTCTGAGAAGTCAAACAGTGCTTTGGAAAGCAGTCAAACTTTTTTCATACCTGACAGATCCTGCTGCAGGATAATGGAAGCATGGAATGGTTTGGGTTGGAAGGGACACCCTGCACAGAGCAGGCTGCTCAGAGCTCCAGCAGTAACATCACTGCTCTGCACCCCAAAATTCCCAATTCACCTCATTTTACCCCAAAACTCCCCAATTCACCTAATTTCTAAGATGCTCATTTTCTGTCTTGAAACCCAACACAAAAGGATCAAAGGCCCCTGGAGCCCAGTCCTTACCCCTGCCTCAACCAGGCAGCATCATTTCTACACAGATCATCCCCTTTCCAAGAAATCCACCTTGAAAACACCGACATTAATTTTATAACCTTTTGTTTGCTAAACCCACAGCTGCTCTCTCCCCTGCCAGATCCCAGGCACCCAAAAGCCTGGCAAAGCAACAAAGTCCAACAGCAGCGACTGAACTGCACAAACCAAACAAACCAGGCTGATGTTGCAAGAAATGGTCTGGATTCTGATTTCTCTTGGGGAAAAACAACTACAGAAAAAGTTAATTTCTTTAGCTGCTTGAATTCGAGATGCAATTTGTGAGGTGACTCCTTATCAGCCACTGGGCTCTGCAGAGAGGTGAAATCAAAGAAAAACTTCCTCAACAACACTGCTCACTGATCTATCCTCGTATTTCTGCTCCTGAGCCAAGGAACTGCTGAAGAAAATTTGGAATCGTGTATTTTGTGCGGGTCTCGCTGAAAAGCGAGCCCGGATTTCCATCCGAATGTTTCGGTTTCTATTTCGTTCCCTGCTAAATCAGAAGGGAAATTGCGACGCCCAAACGCTCAGGAAAGGCCCTATGGCCGTCCCCGCTATTTCAGAGCGTTCCGGGGAGCTGTACCCCGGTGTACCGGCGGGCTCGGTGAGGGGCTGTACCCCGGTGTACTGGCGGGCTCGGTGAGGAGCTGTACCCCGGTGTACCGGCGGGCTCGGTGAGGGCCGGCCCACACCGAGCCCGACCCTCACGGACCCCGGCCCCGGGCTCGCCCTCACGGACCCCGGCCCTCACCGACCCCCGGCTCCCGGGCTGGCCCTCACCGGGGCAGGCACTCACGGACCCCGGCCCGGCCTTACCAGTTGCCGCAGAGCCGGGACTCAGCCGCGGGCACGGCGGCGATGGCCATGGCTCCGTGCGGTGCCCGCTCCCCTCACAGCCCCGGGCACCGGGCCCGGCGGGGAGAGCGCTGCGAGCGACCGGGACTGGCGAAAGCGCGGCCCTGCGGGGATCGCTCGGGGGTGCCGGTCCCGGGTCCGCCGGCCTGCTGAGGGTCGGTTGAGGGTGCCGGTGTCGGGTGCCAATCTCCGGTGCCGATCACCGGTGACCCGGCCCGGGTCGGGTCGGGTCAGGTGAGGTCGGTGCCGATCTCTGACGCCCCCTCCCGTGGCGGTGCCGGTGTGCGGTGCCGGTAGCGGTGCCCGGCGGGTGCCGGTGCCCGCCGCGTCCCGCTGCCCGCGGCGGCCCCGCCCCGCCGGCCCGTTCGCCGTTGCCCGCCCCCGGCCGCGGCTGCGCGCTGCGTTCTGCGCTCTCATCATGGCGGCGCGGGGCCATGTGCAGGACCCCAACGACCGCCGCCTGCGGCCCATCTACGGTACGGACCCGCCGCGCCCCCGGCCCGGCCCCGCCGCCGCCGCCGCCCCGCCGAGCCCCCCCCGGCCCTCCCGCGCTCCCGGCCCCGCGGGGGCTGCGCGGCTGCGGCTCCCGCCCGGCCGGGCCGGGGTCCCGCGGCGCCCCGGGGCTGCCCCCTCGGCCCGGGGGGAGCGGAGCCGGCGGCGCTCGCAGCCGAGGTGACCCCGGCCGGAGCTTTCTGCGCTGCCGCGGAGGAGCCGGGAATGGATTTAATCCCCGGAGGAGCAGCCGCGGATGCCCCGGAGTTGTGTTGGATGTTGTGGCACGGAGCGGTGACGCTGTTGGGGAAATTGATTGGGAGGCAGGAGAGCAGTGGAAGGGGACGGTGTCGTTGGGAGTTGTCCGGTGTTGTTGTGTCCTCGGGTATTTCCGAGGGTGTTCTGCGCTCTTGGGGTTGCTTCGGAGGTTGTAGGCAAAGCTTGGCTCTATGCAAATATGGAGAAATAAAAGGAAAACACTTCCCCGGGCTACGGTATCGTTTCGTCCCTAAAACTGAAGATTTGATGGAGATTGGGGAAAACGTTCTTAACTTTTTCAGCAGAGATGAAAACCTCTCCCTGGAGACGCGGAGAGCTGCCCTGGTTTGGGCTGGGCGTGCTTTGCGATGTGCTGTGCTGGGGCAGAGGGATGGTGCAGTACAGGCTGAGTCCGTGGTGGCTTCCAGGGAAAGGGAGGAAGATGGTTTTGTTCGATTAGAAGTGTTCAAGTTCGTTGCAGTTTGTCTTTATGTAACGATTTTAAGGTTTTTTTCCTTAGTTTTCCATCCGTGCTGTGATTGGCAGTTTCATTGATGTGCAGTTATTTTTGTCATAACCTGTGTGATAAACGGTACTAACAGAAAGATCTGGGTAAATTCAGCCGATACAGGAGCAGATGATGTTGAGCATCTCGCTTTGTTCGTTTTGGAGAGAGCTTTGGAATTCCTTTCTGCTCGTTCTGGAAAGGATTCTCTGCAGTGCAAGGTTTGCTCTCGGGCTGTGGTGCTGCAGAACCCGAAATAAAGCGAGTGGTGAGCACACACGAGTTCCCCAGCTCAGCAGCTGGGGAGGTGCAGTGTGGGGTCCAAGGTCTGCTCTGGTTTTCAAGGTGTGCCCGGGTTTGTGCCCTGATCCCTCGACAGCTCTGGTTATCTTTGATCTTGACTCGTTCTCCCTTCACCTGAAGGTTCAGGTGTTTCATTTCCAGCCTTTGAACATCCCCACCTATGAGCTACCATAGGCTGAAGTTTATTTTCATTTAGCTTCATTTCCTTTGGAAGCTGCTTTGACTTCCAACAGCCTGACTCGTTAGGAAAATGCAGTCTCTTCATTCTGCTGCGTTTTAGGGAGGTTTGAGGGTTATTTGATTTACTTTGGAACACCCAGAGCTGAGATGTTCTTGGCACAGCTGTTAATCCCAGTCAGGCAGCTCAGCCTGGAGGATAATTTGTGTGTCACTAAACTGGGTGACAGAGCCTTAAAGCAGGAAGCCTCTGATGTGCTGTTCCACACCTTTGAAACCTCTTCACTGAGAAATCCCCAAAGTTTTAATGTCAGAGGTGACACAGAGGTTTTCCTAAGTTGAAATTTGTGGCTCCAAACTGGATTTCATGCCACGATGTTTATTTTGGTGGGTGTGTAAGGGCTGCCTCATGAGAGGTTTGCTGTGGCTGGGCTCAGGAGCCCAATTAACTCTGCTTTAAATATACAGCATCCAGCTGGCCACAGGAGCAAACGTGGGAGCTGTTTAACAGAAATCTGTAAATCAGAGTAGATGGACTATTTGTGCTGAGGATTGCCAAGGATCACCTCTCAGTAAATGAAAATGAGAGGCTTGATGAGGAAAAGGTGTGTGGTATAATTTAAGTTACCTGGCAGGAGAGAGGCCAGAGCAGTGTGAGCAGCCCCTTCCTTCCCCTGGCACACGAGGGGCAGCAAAGCTGAGTTTGCTGAGGAAGGGGAGCACGTAGGGGTCATGTCTTGGCCTAAACCTGCTTGATGTAATCTTGTAATCATCTGAAAATTGTAATTCTGAGCTAAAAAAGGAGAAAATGGTCTGGAGATAGTGGGATATCCCCCCAGGAAATATTGATGCTTCACAGTTGTGCCTTCAAAACCAGTCTGGGGAAGGGTGGTGGCACTCCAGGGGGACAGGTTTGCTCAGCCTGAGGTATGGATGCTGTGGACAAGTGTTTCCCACTTTGCTGGAGTGTGTGTGATTGGTTTCTGACCTCCTGCCTGTTAAAAGTCATTGAAACTCTCCCAAAGACACACCAAATTAATTTCTACTTTTCCTGCTGAAGCACTGGAGCTGCACTGCCAGCAAAGAGCTGTTTCTGCAGAATCCTCTCTATTGTGGGTCTCTTTTGTTGCTGTAATGATCTGTGTGGAGTAATTACAAAAGCTTGTTTGTTTGAGTGACTAAAACCAGTACAACGAGATGAATCCTTCATCCCTGAAATGACAGTTTCCTGAATGTTTGGCTTAGGAGGAGCTGCACAGGGAAAATGTGGTTTTTTGCTGCTGGTGTGGCAGCAGATGCTCCATGGTAAAATTGGAGGTGGTTTTCCAGAATGGCCTTGGTGTTCTGGTGTGATTTTGTGTGTGCTCTTCCTCTGCAGATTATCTCGATAATGGCAATAACAAAATGGCAATCCAGCAAGCAGATAAACTGCTCAAAAAGCACAAGGACCTTCACTGTGCCAAGGTGAGTGGGGCTGGGGGGCACTGAGCTCATTCTGCCTGAATCTCAGGGTGTTCCACTGTCCCTTTCTCTGGGAGCTTCCACAGAGGTTTCTGAGCCCTCTGTTCCAGCCCATCTGCATCTTGTTTGTCTGAAAATGACCTGATAGGGGCTGGAGTGTTGGTTCCACCTGGGCTGATTGTCAGCACCACTCCAGGTGACCTTGGCAGGTGGGCTGGGCTTTAAAAATGCCTCTTGGAGCCCTGGGGTTGGGATACCCATCTGCAGGAGTTTGGATCAGAGCATCTCCTTGGGAGGACATGGCTGAGGAGAACATTCCAAGGTGAGCAGGTGTCCCAGAGGAGCTGTGGGTGCTCCTGGAATTGTTCAAGGCCAGTTTGGAGCATCTTGGTCCATAGAAATGTCCTTGCCCATGGCAGGGTGTGGAGCTGGGTGATTTTTAGGTCCTTTCCAACCCAAAGCACTCCAGGATTTTGCAGGCATTTGCTTTTTTGCTTCTTCACCACCTTGCCTGGTGAGGGAAAGGGTTCTGTTCCTCCCTTTCCTGAACGTGTGACTCTTTCTGCTTTTCTCATTTCCCTGGGGGTTTCCCTCTGCACTTCACTCCACTTCTACATTTTGAAAGCTTCCCAAGCTGCAGAGAGTGTCATTGACCTGAATCTCATTTATGTCACTTCTCTCTGGCCAGTTAGAAGGAAAACTAAGGAAAATTGCCAGTTTGCAGCCTCCAGGTAGAGAAAACCATGTGGTGATGCCTCGGGGCAACCTCAGCATTTATTAAGAAGTCAGATCCCCTCTTTGATGCTGTTGCATTTGGGGGTTTTCCTCTCCAGCCATATGGATTAAAAACTTCATCAATCCTGGAGTTGTGCAGAGGGAATGAGGTGTTGGGCTGTTCCCAGCAGCAGTGAGAGGGTTTCCAAATGCAAACTGTCTCTGTGAGAGCTGCCTGTGCTGTGCCCACAGGTGCTGAAGGCCATTGGCTTGCAGAGGACTGGCAAGCAGGATGAAGCCTATGCCCTGGCACAAGAAGTAGCAGCACTTGAACCCACAGATGACAATTCCTTGCAAGCACTGACCATTCTGTACCGGGAAATGCACAGACGTGAGTTTGTTCCTCTCCCAGAAATCTCTCTTTGTGTTCTTCCTGAGGGTTTGTGCCCCACAGTTTGGTGGGAAACTTGTAAAATTCAGGATTTGTGTATTGAGAGACTACTAAGAGGCTCAGAATTGAAGTGATGCCTGTAAGGCTGGAGTAATCTTCATAAAGCAAAATAATCCTCATTTGAACTTCTTATGAACACAGTTGTGTGGTAGGTCCTAAATGAACCTTGTTGATAATGATCCAGCAGCCTGGGAGTTCACTTTGTTAGTGAAACTACAGGAATTTGTTATCAGGACAGTGACAGAGATGACAAATCCCACAGGGTGTGGTGAAAGGCCTCAGGAAAGTGGTGAAAAACAGGAGGGAAGTCCTGACCTCCCAGTTGGGCCGCATCAGCTTTGTCAGGTTCCTCACAGTGATTTGTATTTTCAAAATCCTGAATCATCAGCGTTGGAGGGATGGAGGAAAGTTTCCTGTGCTTTTCTGGAAGATGCCAGCCCTCCTGTCCTGCCTTTCTGCAGCTTGAGCAGTTGTTGTTCCTGGTATTGTTCCTGGCAGCTTCTTGGGGAGGGTGGTGTGGTGGTACCAGTGTTCAGTGTGGAGTTTGGTGTCTGGTACCACCAAAATTTATTGTTGAGCTGCTGGAGAAATGATCAAGGAGTGAAACAGCTTCATAAAAGGATGTTTGCATCAGTCTGCAAAAGAGAATTGCTTATGTTCTTCCAGTTGATTTTTGTGTGTTTGTGAAGGTAAAGCATCATTTGTTGAATAATACCAACATTTTTTGTGTATTTTGAATCCAACATAAACCCCTGTGAATGACAGGAGCCTCTCTGTGATTATTAACAACTTCCACTGAGCCGAGCTTTGTAACTTTCAGCTCTGTAACTCAGGAACTGGTGGGTGTGAGGCACTTCCACTTTTGGTCCTGCAAGAAAATTGTAATTAGATGTTTTCTATATTTATGTCAGGGATGTATAAACAGTGTGAAAGACAAATTACATTTGTTTTTCTGTTTCTACTCTGAGATACAATTGTTTGTGTAAGAAAAAACAATATGGAAAGATGAAAATGTCAGAAAGTTTTGCATGTTGTACTATCAGAAGTATTTTGTTATTAAAAAGTGTAGTGAGAAACAATTGTTTAGAGTTCTGATATAGGGAGTTGGAAAATAGCAGGATATGATTAGTATGAGTAAACCTGTGATAAGAATAATTAATTTGCTTTTAGGCTCTGGAAGTGTTTGCTTTGATACATGATTCACATGGAGCAGCAATTCTGCCAGCAGGAGAAACCTTCATTCATTTTAATCCTCAAAAATAGAGAAAAACCTACTTTAAAAGTAGACCTAAAATTCTCCTGAGCAGTTCAGTTGCTGCTGTTGAACTCTATTTTGATTTAAGCCTATTTTGAGTTTTATTTAGAGTTTTTTAAGCACTTTCCTAATGTTTGCAGTGCCTGTGGGACAGAACAATATTTTGGGGCTGATAAATGGAATTAATTGCTGTTCAGAGCATCCCTGGTGCTCTTTAGGGAGCTGTGCTTTAAAATATTCCTAAGTTGGTCTTAACTCCAGATCTGGTTTTGGTTTAGCTGAGCTGGTGACTAAACTTTATGAGGCAGCTGTGAAGAAGGTGCCCAACAGTGAAGAGTATCACTCCCACCTCTTCATGGCCTATGCCAGGGTTGGAGAGTACAAGAAAATGCAACAGGTATGACCAAAACTTTGTGTTCTGGCTGGTTTAAAGTGTATTTTTCTCTGTCTTTTACTTTATTTATGTGTTATGAGTAATGTTCCACAAAAGCTGAGCTGGGTTAATCAGAAGTTAAACTCTTGGTTGGTTTTTACAGAGAGGTTTGAACCTCAGTTTTTGGAGGTGGGTTGTCTGAGACAAAAGTTTTGTTAACTTTAGGCTGTATACCTTTTATTGATCTGTGGTTTTGTGGTTACAGTGCAAAATAAAGGAATTCTGGAATAGGCACATTAAGAAGAGCTTCTGATCCTTGTTTTCACATTTGACTCTGGCCTCAGTTCTCTGTTAACTTCAGGAAGATAAATCTTCCCCATGTTTTTTCTGAATATCTAAAATACAACCTGTATTGATGGCATTCAGTGAAGAAAAGCTAAAAAGCTCTTGAATTTCCCCTGTCAGTTGGCAGCACAGTGTCACACTGGTGGTTTTGTTTCCATCCCTTCCAAATGAGGTTTCTGGAGAATGCCTGTAAATGGAAGATGATTTTCAAGGCCTCTGTGTCAAAAAAAAAAAGCACAGAGAGCCAAGAAATAAGTGCTAAACTCCCTCTTGTTCCTGCTGTGACAGGTTTGGCTTAAATAGCTGAAAAGGAGTGATGGTGTACCTGAAATGAGAAACCTCATGGTACAACCCAAACTTTATGTGTGATAGATCACAGTCATGAGTGGAGAAAATGCCACAGATAACAATAATTAACATTTATGTGACCTTTTGTATGTCTGAAGTGACATAAAAATGTGGAGCTCATTAAATTACTTCTAATGTCAATTAAATAAAATCATCATTATCAACATCACATTGTCAGAGTGGGATGTTGGATTTAGGGATGTGAATGAAGAGTGTGTGGATGGTGACTGATCAGGGAATGAAAATAAACCCAGAGTCCTGTGCTCTGGGGTATTCCAGCTGAAAACCCTGGAAAAGGCCAACTGCAATCAGGGAATTGTGGAGGTAGAATATTGTGTAGTTTCTTGAAATTAATTACAGATTTTGTAGGGGTAAAAGTCCTGTCCTTTGTTGCATACAGGCACCGTGAGGGAATTGTGGGAATAGCTGTTAGGGAAAATCATGAATTCTTTGGCTCTGCTTTGATTCAACCAAGTTCTCTGCTCAGCTTTTGCTCTCCCTGCTTTGCAGGAGGTGACCCCAAATTTGGGGGTGTGAAGTGAGAGAATTCCTGGGTTTGCTGTGTCCTGCATCACTGGAGAAATTCCCTCATTCCCAAAGAGCAAATCTGCTTTCTCCTGGGGTTCCCATTTCCAGTTGGATCTGGCAGCTGTGTGGGCAGTCAGTGCCTGCTGCTGCTCTTGTCAGACCTGCACAGAGTCCCTGGAGACATTTCCACCCTCTGGTTTCCTCAGGGATGTGGTTGGGAGGGAATCAGGAGTGGGGAAAATCCTGCCATGTGCAAATCCCCTCCCATCCCTGCTGCCCATCACGAGATCTGAGCAATAAATCTATTTCAGGGATGATGAAATTTGTGTTTTCTGTTTTTCAGGCTGGAATGGCACTTTATAAGATTGTTCCCAAAAATCCATATTATTTTTGGTCTGTGATGAGCCTCATCATGCAGGTGTGTGCAGTATTGGGTTTGGCTGGGTTTTTTTTTTTCTGACTGCAGTGTTGGTGCAGAAATGTTCTGAGGGAAAACATGATGATTTTGGGTAAAATGTGTGTTTGAGCTGTTTCTTTGTGATGCTGGGAGAAAGACTGAGCCCTCCTTAAGTAGCATCATTGTTGTGGTCCAAAATAAACTGAGGTGTTTTTATAATCCAATTTAACTGTTGCCTTACCACCTTTAAACAATTGAATTATTCTCTCATCTGCACTGATATCCACCTGTCCTTTTGGCAGAGATAATGAATAAATCCTCAGCTCTCTGCAGTTTCTCAGTCAGAATTGTTCCTCTTTAACGAGGTTATAAAAGCTCTTGGAGGGAATAAATGAGAGCTCTGGAATTAGCAGCAACTCTGCAGGAATAGGCACAGATCAGCTGTGCTGCTGCTGGTTGAGGCAGCACATTTGGGCACTGAAAATCAGACATAAAATCAAACAAAAATAAACTTGGAGGGTTTTAATCACATCCTCTAAAATCCTGTGCTGTGTAAAACACAGAAATGTTCTGGCTCCATGTTTTTACCACGAGGTTTGTGTGCTCAGACATGCAGGGCTCTGCTTGATCTGATCAAAAATGAGCTTTTCTGTGCAGCAGCAATTTCATTGCTGCCTTTTCCCAGAGCAGTTGCACTCTCAGGTCACAGATGGCAGCTCCAAACAGGTGGCTGGGGGGGATTGGAACACCTGGGTTGGGTTTTTTTCCTCTTTTAAAGTGAAAAGAGCAGTGGGTGGGATGTCACAGAAAGCTGCTGAGCTGTTACAATAATCCCTCTCTTCCTCAGTCTATCTCAGCACAGGATGAAAACCTCTCCAAGACAATGTTTCTGCCACTTGCTGAAAGAATGGTGGAAAAAATGGTGAAAGAGGACAAGATTGAAGCTGAGGCTGAAGTAAGGCTTGGTTTGAGCTTTGTTGAGACAAGGAATGCACTGCTAAGGGAACTTGATTACCTTGGAAAAGTTTAAAATAATGAAAAATGTTTTGGAATTAAATGTGAATGTAGGGGACAGAAGGAAAACAAAAAGCAGGGGGTCAGGAGGGCCTCAGAATCCTGTGGCTGAGGCAATTTTTGGTGTTTGATTTGACTGATGAAGTGCTTTGCTCTCTGAGAGGCCCCAGGAAAAACCTGAGGACTAACAATGGAAAAAAATACCTAAATTTGAGTCTTGCACCCTTTGGGATGCTAAAGATAACTTTGCAGGCCTGGTATCCCCTATTTTCTCTTTTGGCACCTGGGTATGTTCTTCCTGGCAAATTTCACTGCAGTTTAATTTTTCTTTTAAGGTGGAACTGTACTACATGATCCTGGAACGTTTGGAGAAGTACAAGGAAGCTTTAGATGTTGTGAGGGGAAAACTTGGAGGTAATTTATTCTTTAATAAATCAGAGCTGTGTGGAGAATACAGCAGTTCCCCTTTGCTTCAGACTTGCAAAAAAAAAATTTAAGAAGCCTGACTTAGCACCAGTTTTAACCTGAGTGTAAAGTCTGGAGGTGTTTGTGCAACCTGGTTTTACCTTTGTTTATGGTATTTAAACACTACTCAGGCTGAGCTTTGCAGTGGTAAATTTGGGTTTTGTTCTTGGTTGTAGCTACTATCTTCAAAATTGAAAAGTCTTCAATATCTGCATTTTAGAGGAGTTTAACTGAAAATTAAAATGCGCTTGTGGACGTTTCCATGGGAAATCTTTCTGAGGGCTGCTGCTGTGTTAGACCTGGTGGTTTGGAGCTGGGCTGGAGTGAGGAGGTTTGGGCAGGGCTGAGCTGAGCTGTCGATGTGTTCTGGTGCAGAGAAGCTGACGAGTGAGCTGCAGAGCCGGGAGAACAAGTGCATGGCCATGTACAAGAAGCTGCACCGGTGGCCCGAGTGCAACGCGCTGGCCAGGAGGCTGCTGCTCAAAAAGTGAGAGAGGATTCCTCCAAAAAACCCTACTTGTTTGGGAATGGCCTTGTTTGGTGGTTTTTGTGGTTAAAATAGGAGAATATTGGGAAGCTTTTCCAAAGATTGCGCTCCAAAGCCAGGCATGGTGAAGGTCACAGGGGAGTCAGAGTCAGGACTGGAGTTGCTGCTTTTTATAAGCAGAATTTAGCAACACATGAATGCAATGAAAGGTTGTTCACCTCCTTATTTCTAAGTTCTGTGCTGATTGTCTTGCTCTGACTTTGCAGTTCTCATCCTGTCCATGATTTACATAAAATTTTCTACATCCAGATTTCTCCCATTTGGCCAGACTTCATAGTGGGAAATGTATTTAATGCTGGGAGCAGATGCATCAGGAGACAGAACATTCCAGTGTGATCAAATCTGTCTCAGAACTGTCAGGAGAGATGTGGTGTTTGCTTCTGAATTTAGCTATGCTTTCATCTTAGATATAAGTTAAATACTTCTACCTTCACGTTCTGTGGGGATGTTGCTGAGCTCTGACTGGAATGTGAATTTTAGGAGGAGAGTTCATAGCTTGCCTCACTTCTGAATTGAAATAAATGGTTTTGCAAAATATGTTTCCAGAAATTCAGGATGATGTTGTTCCTAAGATGTGAGACCTTTTCTAGGGGAAGCAATTTTGTGATTACAATTCAGTTTTTTCTGTAATATGATTATGTGTTATTCCTTAATTCATCTTTGGCAAGAAACATAGTTTCAGCTGTTAATTGTTTTGGCAATTCCCTAAATTTTGTCCTGTGCCTGATTTTTGTTTCAGCTCAGATGATTGGCAGTTTTATATAACTTATTTTGATTCAGTGTTTCAACTCATTGATGAATCCTGGACACCTCCAGCAGAGGAAGAGCAGTAAGTTGAGAATTTTGCTGTGGATTTGTTTTCCCTTTGTGTGGAGTATATGAACCCAGCAAATTGTTTGGGTTCATATATTCAATATTAGAGTGAGTTCTTGATGTCAGAGCCCAAATGGTGGGTTTTCCCTGCTTTGTTTGGTGTGTTTTCCCTGCTTTTATCTGGAGGCTGGGAATAGTTCATGGAAGTAGTTTGTACATTACAGAACTCTTCCAGCTCACGTTTTCTGTGGTGACCTGTGGTGGTGTTCACAGGGGTCTGAGGATGAGGGAAGAGATGAGGATCTGACTCCATGTTTCAGAAGGCTTGATTTATTATTTTATGATATATATTATATTAAAACTGTACTAAAAGAATAGAAGAAAGGATTTCATCAGAAGGCTAGCTAAGAATAGAAAAAGAAAGAGTGAATTACAAAGGCTTGTGTCTTGGACAGAGTCTGAGTCAGCTGACTGTGATTGGCCGTTAATTAGAAACAACCAACATGGGCCAATCACAGATCCACCTGTTGATTCCACAGCAGCAGATAATCATTGTTTACATTTTGTACCTGAGGCCTCTCAGCTTCTCAGGAGGAAAAATCCTAAGGACAAGATTTTTCATAAAAGATGTCTGTGACACTGACCAAGTTGCAGAATCCATCATTTCCCCGTCTGGGAGCATGCTGAGCATTTGTTATCAGTGGGACCTCTCCCAGAACCTTTTGTCTGTGTGTTTGCAGCTCTCTGGAAGGGGAGGTGCACTGCTCCATCGAGCAGGCTGTGAATTTCATCGAGGAGAGGATCTCAGAGGAGTCCAAGAGCTCGCGGCCGCTGCGGGGGCCGTACCTGGCCAAGCTGGAGCTGATCAGGCGCCTGCGACGCCGGGGCTGCAATGATGAGTACAAACTGGGTAAGAGCCCTCCTGGGGCAGCAATTCATCTCTGCACAGAGCACAAACTTTCTCCTAAATCACTGAGTTAAATGCAGGTTTCATCAGGAAAAGATAACCTGTTGTTCTGTATGTAAAGAATTTGAAAAGCGTTGGAAGGTGAACTTTGAAGAGTGGAAGGGATTTTCAGATTACTCCAGGGTGGTTTTCAGAAGGACCTCAGGGATTTAGGAGCATCCAGTCACTGACACTGTATTCCTAGTGGAAAGTCTTGCTGTTAGTGCTGGGATCTCTGTGTGGGTTTTGATTTAAGTTTTTATGGCAACAAAACCAGATTTTGCTTTTTAAAAAACTGCATCACAAAATGGCATTTAGGGAATCAGTGAAAGGGAGTGTGATTAGAGCAACATCTGTGCTATTTGCTAATTCCTTTTGTTTTTCCATCCCAAAAGAAACCATGGTGAGATAAGTGGAGGCTGCGTGTGCCTGCCTGGATTGCTGAGCTCTTATCTGCTAAAGGAGCTTGAATGAAGCTCTTGGGCTTTTTTTAATGTGTCCTTGGTTACCAGAGACATTGAGGCTCTGTTCAGATCTGCACTAGTGCAGCTCTCTGCTCTCTAAATCACCCTGTAATCTTGAAGGTGGGGAAAGAGAAAGAATGAACAAAGATTTGTCACAGTGATTTTACAGATTTCACTTCTACTGGAGGGTGTTAAAAAGGTGACCTGGCCTTTTTCCTAGGTGATCCAGAGGAACTGATGTTCCAGTACTTCAAAAAATTTGGGGACAAGCCCTGCTGTTTTACTGATCTCAAAGTGTTTGTGGATCTCCTCCCAGCCAGCCAGTACACAAAGGTAAGGAAATAGTCAAGAAGTGGTGGCAGGAACTGCAGTGGTTGTTTGCACTCTGATCCCTTTATCTTAAAATACCTGTGGATCATATTAAAAGACTGGAAACATCAAATTTTTACTTTCTGCTTGAAATTCAGGGAACTCTTTGTGCTGTAGAAAATATCATGTACATCTGAACACTTGAGAAGGTTCATTCAGAGGATTTTTAGTGGAGGTTTAAAGCTAAGTTTGATCCTGCAGAGTCTCAGATCTGGTATTCCTTGGGCTTTTTTATTCCCATTTTTCAAAGTTTGACCCTGCAGAGTCTCAGATCTGGTACTCCTTTGGCTTTTTTATTGCCATTTTTCAAGGTGTCAGGGTGCTTTGAGTTCAAAGTTTCCGTTTAATGGGAAGAAGTTTCTCCCTGATCCCATGCAGGAATGTCACAGATGCTTTGCTTGGCTCTGGCAGTGCCAAAGGGACACAATGACCCCAATCCAGGGGTCATGGAGGCACCTCTGGCAGTTTTTTCCAGAATCTCTTTCTGAAACAGCTCTCTGGAAAAGAGTTTCTCTGAAAAGCCCATTTGTGCAGAGTCATGAGCAGCCTGGAGTGACTTCAGCAGCTGGGAATTCTGTCACTCACCCCAGTGTTTGTCTGAGCCATTGTGTCCAGGGATCAGCTGGGGAGGGCAGAGAATCCGGGATCAGCCAGAGCCTGGGGATAAAATGTTGGTAAACAAAGTGTAGGTAGCAAAGCTCTCTTGGTTTATTGAAGTATTTTTTGATTCCTAATGCAAGCTCTTCTCACAGCCCCACTGCTGATGGGAGCAGTGGCTGTGGCAGGGGTGGCTGTTGCTGATGTTTTATGTTTAAAGGTTTTTGTCCACTGGCCAGAGATGTGGCCAGCAGGATATTGAACTCCTAGTCCTGGAAATGGTGATTCCATTGTAAGGGAACCCTGAAGCACTGAACAGGTTTCATCCCAACTTTCCAGGGAGCAAGTTCAAAACCAGGAGTGGAAGAATTATGTTCAATAATAGTTCAGAGTTCAGTTTTGTCACAGTGCTTGTGAAACCATGACTCTTGACTTTAAAATTTTCTGGTCTTAAAACTGCTGCTGACTTACTGAATATATTCTGGAATATATATTGTGTCAGACTGATGTATTGGGTGGTGTTCTGGTTGTCCCTGAAGCAGCATCTGCAGCACTTTAGCTTGGTCAAGGACACGAGGAGCTGAGGAGCTTTGACAAGAGAGTTCCACTTCAGTAGCTGAGATCATGATCTTGCTGGGCCACTGACATGTGAGATACTCCAGAAATAATGATCACAACACCAACCTTGACTTCCTAGAGGTGTAAATTGGACAGTAGAGCCAGTGGTGTGGTTGACCTTGCTCAGCTTGGCAGAGTTTCAGACTGAAAAGATCTGTCAACACAGCATTCATCAAATTCTTTGGGTGAACTGGAATTGGTGTGTGTTGTGCTTGGTGCTGCTCCTGAGCTTTTTGCCTCAGGCTTGAATTTGATGCAGTTTTTCTGTGTCAGTACCAAGTGCAGTAAAACCAATTCATTGGCTCTAACGCAGGTTTCAGTTTGCAGACAATGTTTGGTTTTAGAGCAAGAAGCTGCTGCCCAGCCCTGTGTATTGTGAGGAGTCTTTTGTCTCCCATTAAAATCAAACAATGAGAAGCTGCTTTTCTTACAGCTTAATTGCAAAAAGGAGTCATTAATCAGAGTTGATGACCTCACTGAGAACTGCACATTACTTCAGAGCTGAGGGAAAATGTAACAGTGCAAAACCATCCTTGCCTGGAAGTGTGCTGAGAAGCCTGTCAGTAACTAATTATTTTAATTGCATCTCTTATTACCACAAGAGTTAACAGGTGCTTGAACTCCCTGGTGTATCAATGAATTGGAAACCTGCCTCTGATTTTTCTTCCGTTCGACGAAACTTAATAAAACCACAAGCAACTCAAAAAAAAAAACCTGAGCAACTAAAAGAACAATCTCAAAGGCCATTCTTGAGCCACAGATTCAGTGTGACATCAACATGGATGTTCTCACCTTGCCTTTTTGTGGTTTGATTGGAGGGAGGAAATGCTGCTTCCCCATCATTTGGTGCAGCCCTGCAGCCTTTGCCCCCATGTGGTGGTGTTTGCAGGGGTCCCAGGATGAGGGAAGAGCTGAATGAGAATGTTGATTCTGTGTTTCAGAAGGTTGATTTATTATTATATGATATATATATTATATTAAAAGAAAATGATATATTAAAACTAAAAGAATAGAAGAAAGGATTTCATCAGAGGGCTAGCAAGGAATAGAGAGGAAAATGGAATGATAATAAAATCTTGTGGCTCTCAGAGAGTCCAAGACAGCTAGGCTGTGATTGGCCATTAATTAAAAACAACCACATGAGACCAATCAAGAATGCACCTGTTGCATTCCACAGCAGCAGATAATTACTATTTGCATTTCCTTTCTGAGGCTTCTTGGCTTCTCAGGAGACAAGATCCCAAGGAAAGGATTTTTGACCCACCGGGTTTCTCTTGCAGTTCATCCGGCAGCTGCTGGACGTGATCCCGCTGGCGGCGGCGGCCGAGAACGAGGTGGCTCTGCCAGGTGACATCAAGGCCCTGCAGCAGCACCTGTGTGTGGTGCAGCTCTCCAGGCTGCTGGGCATCTACCACGCCATGGAGAAGAAGCAGAAGCTGGCAGTGGTGCGGGAGCTGATGCTGAGATACCGCCACGGGTTGGAGTTTGGTGAGGAAAATCTGTAACGCTGATAAAACTTGGCTTTCTCCTTTCTGATTCTGCTCTTCACCTTCCCTGAATTGTGGCTCCTTTTAGGTTTTTTCTTTTCAGCAATGTATCTTAAAGATAAATGAGGCTTTTCTGGATAGTTCAGATGGTCTGTGTGTACTTTGCAGGATTGCCTGTGCTTTTAAGCAAAGCCAGGTTTTCTCACTGAAGCGCATAGGACACATTTGTGGTCAGGAGTTATTAATTTGTAAATCTTGCAGCTGTGGAAGTCAGTTTTTCCAGCAGATGTCAATGTTTGAAGTGCCCCAAAGGCCACTCAGTGATGTGTGAAGTTGTCTGGATTTCAGGACAATTCTGATTTTATAAATTAAAATGTGCTCTCTGATTGTGGTGCCACTCAGTAACCCTGACTGTGAGATCAGCTGGCAGCAATTAGTAATTAGTTTTAGTAATTCAAGGGTAACTGGTTTTTTTTCTCATTTTAGGGAAATCTTGTTTGAAAACTGAATTGCAGTTTTCAGATTATTACTGCCTGCTTGCAGTTCACCTGCTGCTTGATCTGTGGCTGGAAGGTATGTTCCCAAAATTGTGCCTTGCTCCAGTATCTCTGTGGGAGGCTGGGACAGGGAGACTGTGTCCCTGTGGCCAGTGGGTGCCTGGCATGGCTTGTTAGGCCTGGAGCTTTCTGGGCTGGTTTTTTGCAATATGAGATATTTCAGTAGTCCCTCTGATCAGCTGGTGTTTGCCCTGAATCTCACTGATCTCTATAAACAGATTTAATTTTTCTGATTAATTCCTTTTTTCTCTCCCTTGGCACAAGTTCTGCTGACAACTCCTTTCTGGTACCAGAAGTGTTTTGAGAGCATTTCTTTCTCTTCCTGACATACTTTGTCTTTTGAATCCCTTGTTTCTAGACCTGCTGGGACCTGTTCCCTGAATTAAATTTGCCTGTACTCCACCCCTGCTTCTTGTGTTAGTCTCTTAATCCCACAGTGTCCAGTGCTGGGTGTCCACGTGTATATTCCTGCCCTTCTATCTGTTACACCCTTGTCTTTCCCAAGGAAGATTTAGTCTTTAACCTGACTAAATCCACAGTCAGGTTTCTGGCAGGAAGGTGGATGGGGGCTCTTGAATTCCTGGCTCTTTTCCAATGTACAAGCTGGAATTCGCAAACAACCCAGGATTCATCAGGAAAGGTCACTTTGCCTGCAGTGTGCTCTGTGCAGATGTGAGCTAGATATTCCCTGGGAGGGATTATTCCCCCACATTCCCTCAAGGACCAGCTGGAGTGCTGGAGCAGGTGTTATTTGGGCACGCTGCAATCCCTGGCAGCGCTCTGAGCCCGCTGTAATGCGGGCAGAGGGAATTGTGCCAGCGCTGTCCCTGCTCACACCTGCCTGTGCTGTGTCTGTCACCAGGTGAAGAGGCAGCTGTGTGGCAGTGCCTGACTCTCTTGGAGGAGGGGCTGTCTCACAGTCCCTCCAATGCTCAGTTTAAGCTGCTGCTCATCCGGATCTACTGCAGGCTCGGCGCCTTCGAGCCCGTCTCGGAGCTCTACTCCAGCCTGGACGCCAAGCACATCCAGCACGACACCATCGGGTGGGTGGTACATACTGAGAATAATCACTCCCTCCTAATCAACCCATCCTGGCAGCTGCAGCACCCTCTGCCACCCAGAATCCAGCACATTGTCACATTTTTGGGTGCTGTTTTTGCACAAAAGTGTTCTGGGGTTTTTGGGAGGCACGTCCACTGCATGTTCCCCCTTTCTCTGGGGTATCTTCCCCCGTGTGATTTTGAGCTGTGTTGGATTTTTTTTAGAAGGAAATTGGTGAAATGGCTGGCTGGCTGCCAGTCAGAGCTTGGTGTTCAGCTTGGGAGCACCAGTGAAAGCCAACACACCCTGGTGTGATTGGGGGTCTCTCACTGAGCAGCTCTTACACCCTTAACCTGAAAAAAGAACTCCAAGCCCTCACATCCTGCTTTAAAAAAATTGAGAATTCATTCCACTAAAAGCCTGAACTTGCTGTTAATGCTGTTAAATGTCCAGATGTCTCCTGTGCAGCTGCTTGCCAGGGCAGTGGCTGACGTTTGCCTCGTGCTGTTTGTTGCAGTTATCTCCTGACACGCTACGCCGGCTCCCTGGGCCACTACGCTGCTGCTTCCCAATCCTGCAACTTTGCACTCAGGTTTTTCCACTCCAACCAGAAAGATGTAAGTTGAAAGAAATCCCCTCCATGACCTTGTCACAAAGCAAAGTGCCTTTGAGAAGCTTTAGGGCTTTAGAGAAGCTCTGTGCAAATGCAGTGGTTTAAAACATAACAAAGAGCAGTAGTAGGTGCAGCTTTGTGGTAAAGGTTGTCTCAGCCTGCATTTCCTACTACAAGGAGTTGCTGTTAGGTGAGGTTTTGCTTCAGCTTCCTTTCTGTTAAAGCCAGTTTTAATGCTCCTCATAAAACAGGTATCATTACTTTTAAAATAATGTTTGTGATTTTATGCAATAATTGAATGTCCTGTGGAAATAAGTGCTGGTGCCATAAAATTTGGCATTTTGGAAAGTAAGACAGCAGCCAGTGATGATGGGTCACGATGGGGATGGCACATGGTGAATCCTTTATGTTGCCATCACTGGAGCTGTGTGTTTTCAGTGGATGGTGAGGGGTGCACTTCACTTTACAGGGACCTTCCCATTCTGAGGAGTGGGAATAAATCCTGTGTGTTTGTATTTCACACCTTGTGTGGGCACTGTTGAGAGGTAGGTGAAGATTATTTTTACTTCGTAAGAAACAAAAGTGCAATCCAGTTTTAAACCTGCCAGTCAGCCACTGGCAAAGTTGGCTCCAGAGGCTCTGCAGTCACACTATTTGCTTTCCCCCTATCCCAACAATAGGTAAAAACACAGGAATTGTCTGTATTGAGCAGTAAAGATTCTCACACAGAAATCACTCAGAAGCAGCAGCTTGCTCTGTTGGTAGCCCAGTGGTCCCTGTGTGCAGGATTCCCATGGCCATTTCCCTGTGCCCAGTTCCTGTGAGCTGTGTCTGACACAGAGGTTTTCCTGAGGGATGCACATGGACTGCTCACTCTGCTCTGCATCCCTCACTTGCTGATTTTTTTCCTACTTGCTAATAAGTTTTGGATTCCTGGAAGTGAAGCCCTGGATCCAGACACCTTTTTTTTTAATTGAGGTGTAACTTTTCAGTCTTGTTTAAAAGTTATTTGGTGGATGTTAATGAAAAACATCCCTGGAACCAACTGTCTGAATGAAACCCACGACTGCTGGGCACCAGGTGGAAAAGTGAACTGAAAAAACTTCTGGATGTGATTCCTCTGCTTGGGAACACTGTGTTGTAATGCATCAAGAAATCGTCTTTCCATGGAAAACAATCTGAAGTAATTGAGGTGTGGCTCCCCTGGGAGCAGGTTATTCTCTGGCATGAATGATGGAGTGCTTGTGGCAGAGAAGAGTTGGATGTCTCCAGTGGCTGTTGGCAGGAAAACACAACTTGTGTTCCAGAAATCCCAAAAAGTTGTTGCCTTCCTGCTACACCTTCAAATGTTGGGATTTCAAGAGACCAGCAGTGGTGCAGCAGGAGGACAGAATTCCTCGTGTGACAAGATGAGGATGGGACTCTGGAACCACTCACATCATACCTTGGAGATGGTGTTGCAGCCAAAGGACCATGAGCTGATGTTGCCCTCAGGTCTCCAAATCTCTCCTACTCTGGACACTTGCAGTGCTTGTCTCCTTAAGATCCTTTTGATGGGAAATGCCTCAAAAGCTGTTCTTGCAACCAGGAATTGCAAGAGGTGAAGGCTCAGTTCAGGCTGCTGTTCCCTGAGGATGATGGTGTGACAAGAGTGGGGATGAAGAAGGATTCCTTGCCATAAATCATGTCACAAGGTCAGGAGCTGCTCCCAGTTTGTTCTGCTGTGGTTCTGCTGGGGCTGCCCCTTTATGCTCAGGGTGTTCGAAGCAGCTCCCACTGAAGCCCCACAATCACATCTGCAGTGTTAAAAGGTGTCTGTCCTTTAAAAGTTCCCTTTTTTACAGATTTCTGCTGCTGCCTGCTCTTCCCTACGTTGATGCTGAGATTAGCTGGAATGTCACAGCACAGAGCTGTGTGTGGGACTCTGCCTGGAGCAGGAAGTGTGGGATGTAAATGAAGTCTGGCATAAAAATAGAGCTCCTGAATCAGACTCCTTGCTTTGGATAAATCCATTCTCCTGACTTGCTGAACTTCCCAGCCTGACGTGAATCCTGTGTCAGAGTGATCCCATGAGTAACAGCCATGTAGGCTGCTGTGCAATCCTGCCACTATTCCTGCTCTGGGAGAGGATGCCAAGGACAGGGAGAGGAGAGAGAGAAGGCAGCATTGCTATATTTGGCCAAAACTAAAAAGGCAACTTTATCCTCCTCAAGATAGTCCTCCTTCAGCTATGCAGAATCACCAGTAATCTCTCTAATTTTCTTGTGTCCATCCATCTTTAATCTCTCCAGATTCTGCAGGCAAACCATTCCAACGTGTCCTGGGGGGATTTAAAAACCTCGTGGATGCAGTTGAATTAGAGCCCATAGTCCCTGACAGTCACCTCTCTGCAAGGCTGTTGATCAGAGGGTATGTTGTTGAATATTTGGCATATTTTTTCATTCAGTGCACATAACCAAATTACTTAGGGGGGAAAAAAGTAAAGACAGCTCCCTAGAGGACATTTCTTGGTTTGGAGGGGAAAAAACAGGAGTTTTAGATCTGTGAGTGTTGCCTTCTGGTCTCTCAGAGCCTTCCAGACAGCTTGAGCCTGTTAGGACCATATAGAATTCAGTTAAGCAGAAGCCTTTTTTGATGTCTTTCATCTTCAGTGCAGTTCATGAGCTTGTTCAGAAGAAAATTGTTGATTTACCAGAATTTCCCAGTTGTGGAGTAATTCTGATGTAAAAACTCAGCTATCACTCATAGCTGGGAGCAAAAACAGTTCACTCTGTGTCTACAGTTAGACATTTTCATTAAAACACTGCTTGTCTGGAGTTCCTTCATCATAAAAATCTCTTTTTTCGGAAATTGCTTGGACTGAAGTGAAATATTGGCTGCCTGCCTTGTATTGCTGCATTTCATCAGAAGGAAAGCAAAATATCCCATGGACCCTGAGAGTTTCCTTTGGTGTTTGTGTTGTGCCATGTACACACTGTGTGATAGTGTATTTAAAACTCTAATAAAAAAGAAACAAAAAATGTGTGAGTAATTTTAACTTTTTTTTAATCTACGTTGTGGTGATATGTGATGTACATCCAAGTCAGTTCCAGAAAATCTGGGCTGTATTTCTTTTGCCTGGAATTATTTCTCACAGTGAAATGATTATTTAATGATTTGAATCATGGATCTGAAAGGTAAAAGGAAGGAAAAAAAGCCTTCCAAAAGCATCTCTTCCCTGTGAAGTATTTCTCATTGTGGTGACAATGTGATGTCTCATGTTGGTTTGGTTGTTAAACCTCACTGCCCATGGAGCATTTGGGCATTCCCAATTTAAAGCAGCAAAACTACCTGGGTGACTTGGAGAAGCAGAAGCACAAACTCCTCCCGGGAATTGAGGATCTGCCTGGTCCTGCACCTCTGGGCTGATAAAACCCACAGAAATGCAGCTCCTCGGCAGTGACCTTGTTGGTTGTTGCTGATTTGGGAAGTCACTAAGGAGAGCTGGTGTGTGCTGTGTTGCAGACCTCAGAGTACATCATCCAAGCCTACAAGTACGGGGCGTTCGAGAAGATCCCGGAGTTCATCGCCTTCAGGAACCGCCTGAACTCCTCCCTTCACTTCGCGCAGGTTCGCACCGAGCGGATGCTGCTGGACCTCTTACTTGAAGCAAATATGTGAGTGCAGCTCCTGCCATGGGAAAACTGGGAAAGGGCCAGGAAGGGCCTTGGGGAGTTGTACCTGCAGAAATCTCAGAGCTGCAGCTCTGCTCCTAAAGCTTCATTCGGATTTTAATGGTCTCGGGTTGCACCGAGGAGGTTTTAAAAATTCCGTTGTGGGAAGGGTTGGCAGGTGTTGGAATGGGCTACTCAGGGAAGCAGTGGAGTCACCATGCCTGGAGGTGAAAACATGTGGGAGGGCACTGAGGCCATGGTTTAGTAGTGACCAGATTGGTGGTTGGACTTAGTGATATTAAAGGACTTCTCCAACTCTGGGGATTCTGTGATTCTGATTTGCTGTCCCTTCACATCCTTGTCAGTGCTGTGTGTGTCACATTGCTGACAGAGGGAAGAGCTGAGCAGTGCACAGAACATGAGCTGTTAGTGAGCTGCCTTCCCTTTGCAGTGATCAGATGTTTGATTTAGTGCTGCTTGTTCTTACCTACAGATCAACTAGTTTAGAAGAAAGTATAAAGTCCATGAGTCTGAGCCCAGAGGAGGATGACATTCCATGGAAAGATCTGCGTGACAACAGAGATCTGACAGTCTTGTTTAGCTGGGATCCAAAAGACAGGTGAGTAGAAATATCCTCAGTTCACACATAGCAAAGAAATTCCTTCCAGGGCAATTCCCATATTTCAGTGTTCCTTGGGCTGGCTGACTTAAGCACCACCCACTATACCTGGCAGTGCTGCTCTGTTAGATACTAATTTTTCTGTATTTCTGACCACTCCTTCATCATCATACACAACTGGGTAGGCTTTTGTGCCTGGAGCATTTGCCTGAAGGCTTTGGTGCCTTTCCCTAGGGACATTTCTGAGGAGCATCGGAAGCTCTCCCTGGAGGAGGAAACGCTGTGGTTGCGAATCCGCTCCTTAACGTTGAGGCTGGTGAGCGGACTCCCAACCCTTGGTCACACCATCCAACCAAAGAACTCTGAAAAGACTGCAGAGAACGGTGTCTCATCCAAGATTGACACCATCCGAGCCCTGCTGCAGCAGCTGGAAGCGGCGGTGGATTCAGGGAAGAAGTTTCTAGAACAAAAAATCCAGGTACCAGCGAGGCGAAAGCTCTCCCCAAAGGTTGGCCGTGAATGCATCGTGCAGGCTGCAGAGTGCATTGCACTGCCCCTGGGTCTGTGTGTGTGACTGACTGGGAGATGTGCCAGGCACTGGGTGGGATGAGGAAAAGCTGCAACACCTTTATCTTTTTCTTTGCTTCTTGCCTAGTATCCTGTCCTTGGCCCTCCTCCTACCCGAATGGCTGGCTTCTTCAGCAATGGCAGCTGTCAGTGCCAGACTAGCTTGTTTTATCTTGTTAGTGATATTTATGAACTAGATACCAATGGCTTAGGTAAGTGTTTGGGGCAGGGGTTTGACCACATTGCTATGGTGTGTGGTGGGAGGGAGCCACATGGCTCTGTTGAGTCTCAAAACTGCTGGGCGTTGGAGGATATGGACTCAAAACTGTTACTTGTGTGTTAATTTTCTGTGTGAAACTAAATTATCTGAGAGCCAGTGCCTTCTTTAAATGTTTTATGTAAGTCTTCATTTTTCTATAGTATATGGTGCTGTAATACTGGCTCCTCTTTGAAAGCAGTTGCATTTACTTTTGAGTACTGACACTAAATTGCATTTAAATGCCTCTTGAATTGCTGGAAGCAGAAAACAAGAGAAGTTGTAGCTTATCATTTTTAATTTCTTTTTTTTCAGAAGATTCAGCAGAAATCCAGGAAAGAATAGGGAATAGTTTCAAGTCTTTAGTAGAACGCCTGACAGGTAAATGGTAACTCAAGAGCAGATACTGAGGCAGAGCTTCCTGGCTGTCTGAGGATGGCTCTGGAGTGTCTGCAGGGATGGGCTGTGGTGATGCATCTGCAGACCTGTGAAAGCTTGAGAACAAGGCTGGGATTGCCCTTGGCTTGTGTGCTGAAGCTGCTGCATGCTCAGAACGTGCTGTGCCCTTCAGTGCATTTATCTCCCAGCCTGGGCAGCTTCTTCTCCAGGTGCTTGGGTCAGGGGGGCTCATCAGGGGTGTGGAAATGTTGGTAATGAGCCAGAACTCAGAGGAGGTGGAGAGGACTCAGTGGTCAGTGCTCTGACAGTTCTGCACACTGCACTCAGATACCTGGTGTACAGAAAATGCACATTTAAAATTATCTCCTTCATCTTCCAGTAAGACTTTTTTCTTTTTTTCTTTTCAGACTTGTTCAATAAATGTAAAGGTGATTTGATTGAAGTCAGAGATGGCACCTTGAAAACTCATCCAAACCTGTTAGAAAACTTAGTCTTCTTTGTTGAGGTAATTTTTTTTTCCTTTGGAAACTAGAAATTTGGGAGTGCTGTGGGGTGGAAATGTTGGGACTGAAACACAATGCAAGTTTGATCTCAGACAAGAGAACTCATGAGGGATTTTATTGCATATTTTAATCATGCTGAGTTTTACCAGGAACACTAAAATGAGTTGAGAAGTTTCCTGTAAATGCAATTTAGAACATATTTTTACCTTTCTTCCAGACGATCTCCATTGCCCTGTGGGTATCGAGTTACTGTGACAGTGTCCTCCGACCTTTTAAATCCAACCTGCAAAAAAAGAAGAAGAAAAAAAAAGAAAGCAGTGTAGCAATGGTACAAACAATGTTTCTTTCTCTCTTCCCCCACCCCTAATCACAGCTTATTTATTCTGAAAGAAAAATCAGGGTAGATAACATGAACTGGCTTTCATAAACTTGTGGAGGTTGATGTGGGTAATGGTTACTTGGGGCTAATTCTTACTGTTTAAAATCAGTGACATGTCATGTCTGTGACATCATGTGACAGTTTTTTAATGAGAAATACAGTTTAGAGTGTCATTGACCTTCCTGCCTGGAATGTACCACAGTAAACTTGTCAGCAGGGAGTGTTTATCTGAGTAGCTAAATTATTGCTTAGCACTGGTGGGAAGAAGGAATTCTATATTATAAAGTGAGTTATAGAAAATGGACATTAATGTGTGTTTATAAATTCAAGACCTGTGTTTGTTTTTGTAGCCACCTGTATTTACGCATTTCCTGGATTATGTAACTGAACTCCAGACATTAACTTCCAATGTAATAGATCATATCAAAGGGCTTGAAATCATTCTGACTGCACTAAAACTTGAAGAGCTGTCCCTCAAGGACACTCTGCTTTTACAGGTAAGAGATTCCCTGGGCAAACACCATGGTCCTCAGGAATTTTTTCCTGCTGTTTGAGATGTTGGAGAAAGTTTAAAAGGGGAATTTAAACATTTGCTGTGGAGTGAGTGATTTCTCTTTTGCACTTTGCAGGAAGAAAAAAAGTTTACAAAGACTGTGCAAGGGAAGGTCCAGAGCAGTTACCATCACTCAGTTCAGGAAATTGGAGAGCTGCTGAAAAAGAGACTTGATACCATTAAAAAACTAAAGATTTGAGCAATGCTTCCCTGACAGACTCCACAGGGGAGTGACACCAGAGTCCCAGACAGAAGCAACATCCACTCTACCATCACTTAAATCCAGAACTTCCTCATAATGCATGAAGGACTTAAAATCATGAAACAATTTTTTTAGGTATTACAGATGTATTGAGCTGATTTAAATTATTGTACATAAAAGAAGCAGGGACCCTTCCTGGGGTTTGACCACTTTTTATACATGTTCATAAGCATATTGCAACAGGAGAAAAGTCACTTTCTTCCCTTTTGATCTCTAGAACCAACTGGAGATGGTCTTTAGAAGCAGCAATAGCAATCCAGTGTAAAGCATCTATCTCCAAGGATATTTTCATCACCATACAGTGTTCATAACTTTTGTATGGTCCTTGCCTTAGAAATGCAGGAATTGTAGATGTCCACGTTCAGCCACCTCTGATGAACTGATCTGGCTTGGAGCTGCCTGTTTTGTCTGCAAACCACCTGGTCCTGCTGCCAGAATTCCATGTGTTGGTCCATCAGGGAGAGGTGAGGCCTCCGTGGTGGGCTGGGAATCATCTGGAGCTGGGGCAGGATCCTCCAGGGAGGAGGTGTCTGTGCTCCACTCGGGGAAACTGCAAATGTGATGAGGAGCAAACTTCAGAGAGAGAGAGATGGGAATGGGTGTTTCAGCAAAAAAAAAAAAAAAAAGACAAAAAGAGAGACCTTGTAAATAATGGCTGCAGTGAAGTGTGACACTGCGCTGGTATCATGTCAGTTTAATGTCAAACAGCAACGTCATGACTTTTAAAAAGTGTATTTAGATTACTGAAACTTTAAGACTTCAGTATTTTAATAGAAATGGAGTCCTATTGGCTTTGGTTTTAAGTTTGGCAGAGGTAACTTTGACTTCCGCTGTGGTCTGAGGCTGAGATCCTTTTTGTACCTGTCTGCTTGCTTTTTGCAGTTGAACTTTGATTATCCAAGCACTGGCCCATGAAGCTTTCTGTTAGAAAGTGTGACCATATCATCTGCTCCCATAAAATCTGCTGGGTTTTTTTCATGTTCAAAGAGCAATGCAGCCTAAAATTGATAGGCAAAAAAAAAAGTTCATGTACCTGCAATACAAGGGACAGGTCAGACCCAACAGATTCCTCATCTCCTGGTTTAGAGCCACAGGTATCCAAGTCTAGATTTAAAGTTTGAAGAGAGCTTGACTGCCTTTGTCATCACCTCTGTTTTGTTAGTAATGCTAGAATGTTAATGAGAGTATTTTTTTAATAAATCCCCTGTATTTAAAAAAAAAAAAAAGTCCTATAGCTGCTCTTGCTGGATTTAGTTTGGCTTTGCCCCATCCTGAAAGGGAAAGAAGAAGAATGTCTGCAGGTTATCAAATTGTAAAGGATGTCCTGATGGTTGAATCACAATGTCTGGTAAGTGCTCTGGGCTGGAGGAATACCAAAATGTGTTTAGTCTGTTTTATAGTAATACTTTTACTGAAAAAAAAAAAAAGAAAGGAAAAAAAAAAAAGAAACAGAACTGTCATGTTGTATAGAAATACCATTTTTGAAAGGAGGGTGTGCTCCTTAAATTAAAGCAAGGCTGGTGACTGGAGGTGGTGCTGTCAGGTGTGTAGGGTGAGTGAAAACCCCCCCAGTGCTGGGCTGGGGCAGTTCAGAGCAGCCCTGAGCCACAAACAGCCACTGCCCTTCCCTGTCAGGGCCACAGTGGCACTGCTGCTGTCCCTGTCCCCTCCCCTGATTGCAGAGGGCTTTGCACAAACACAGCAAAGGTGACACAGGGGACAGTCCCAGGGCTGATCCAGGCTGGAGTTTCCTTCCACTGCTGCTACACCAGGTTGAACTCAGTCGTATCAATAAGCAATGGTGACAGTGTAAGTGAGGTTTAAGATTAAGAGAACCAAGCATTTAAAATCCTCCTGTGTGCCTGAAAGCAGAAGCTGGGTTAAAAAAAGGTTTCCTGCATCCCTTGAAAGCAGAACCGAAACTGTGGAGGGGATTGGTGTCATCTGAGGCAGGGGCTGGGACAGGATGGAACCATGGCTCCCTCACTTCCAGCACAGGGAATTCTGACTGTTCTCAGTGCCAGCTGCTGTTCTCTTGCCACTTCCAGCCCCTGGGAATGACAACCTTGGCAAACACAGGACTTTGGGGTTCCTCAGTGGTTTCTAAAAGCAGAGGCTGTCTCTTCCCTAGCTGTAGTTTCTCTAGGAGGAAACGCTGTACAAAAATTACTCCGTACTCACTGACTGGGGGCTTGGTTGAGGGAGAGTTTCTCTCCCCCTATAAATTGTGTACAGTTAAATATATTATATATTTCTTATGAAAGAGCATTTCCCCTCCAGAATATGTCCCACACGGACGTGGTAAGAAATTCAAGCTATAACCCATTGCTGCTGTTCCCCTTTTTTCCACTCTTAGGATTTGTTTTTGTTGGTTTCGGATTTTCTTTGGGTGATGAATTGAAAAACATACCTAGAAGAAGCTACCAAGACTACTGTTTACAGACTGAAAAATTACTGCTTTTATACTACTGGGATCATGAGCCACGATCCTTTTACAGATTTCCTCAACTCCTCTTGGCTTCAAATCAGTGTCTGATGTAGATAAAGATTGGAAATCTCCTACTCTGCTTTGTCTACACACAGGACAAACTGTACAATGCTTGTTTGTGTTGTCCATCATTTTTGTACTTTTTAACTGTTCAGAAATTGCATTTATATTTTGCAATCCTTGATAATCATGACTTTATTTTAACGGCTAGTAAACTTAGGGATTTTTTTTGTTGTATTTGCAGCCTTATCTGAACTTTATCTTCCTTGATTATTGTTAATTTATGACTGTAGGAGATATGTATGCCTCAGCCTTCTACGGACTTAAGTGACACAGCTGCAACTGAACTGCTTTAAACTGGATGGGTTTATAATTTATATAAAAGTCAGTTTCGTTACAAATCAGTATTGCTGCCTCATTTTTCTGCCTGGATGGTCTGGATGTGATCAAAGTGCTTGTCTGCACTTTGTAAGCTCCGTGGTGAAGCCAGATTATGCTGGTGCGGGACAAGCAGATCCTGCAAAGAGGAAGGATGGAAAAAGAGGGAAAATGTTCATTGTTTTCCAGCTGGGGATTAGGTGCAGAATGATGTCTGCTGGGGGAGGGAGCATGGATGGAACAGTGCTTTTACTTGATGAGCTGTCAGTCTGTCTTTCTGCAGCGCTTGCTTGCTTTTCATCCGGTCTTTTTATGATAAGGACACGTTGTGTGCAAGTGCGGGCTGGCAGTGCGTGAAATCTCCCCTGGCAGCACAAAAACCTCTGAGAGGGCTGTGGCAGTGCCCACCTGGATCCAAAGGCACACCCACCCCACGGCTTCTCTCCCTGCTGCCCTTTCTCTGCCTTCAGCCGCTCTCTTGTCCTTATTTTACCGGCACCAGCAGCGCTGCTGTCCCGGGAGGCGCGGCGCTCCCGTTGGCGCTGCCCTGTCCCCGCACGGTGTCGGAGCCCCCGCCCGCCCCCGAGAGCTGCCGCTCCCCCGGTGGCCCCGGGCAGCGGGGCGGGGCGAGGCGAGCCCCCGGCGGCGGCCGTCGCGCCGTCACGTGGCTCCGCAGCTCCGCTCCCTCCGCGCTCCGCCATGGCTGCGGCGGCTGCCGCCGGTTCGGTGCTGCTCTGCCTGCTCGGCCTGGTGCTGCCCGGCGGCAGCACGCTGCACACCAAGGGCTCCGTGCCGCTCGACACCATCACCTTCTACAAGGTACGGCGCTGGGGGCCTGCCGGAGCGCTCGGGGGGCGGGTGTGGGGCCGCACCGGGCCGTGTATCCCCACGGCCGGCGGCAGCCCCGGGGCCCGGGAGGAACGCGGGGGGCGCGGCGGGGCCCCGGGCACGGGGTCGCTGCCGCCGCCACCGGCGCGGGGAGCGCTCGGTGCTGGCGGAGCGGGCGCGCCGCAGCCAATGGGAGCGCGGCGGCCGCAGCACTCAGCCAATAGGAGCGCGGCGGCCGCGGCCGGCAGCCAATCGGCGCGGTCCAAGTGGAGCCGAGCCGCGGGGTCCGGCCCGGCGGTACCGGCGGTACCGGGGTGGGGAGGTGCGGCCGCGGCCGCCGCTCCTCGGCCGGACTGTGCTGTCTGTGCCGCTGAGGGAGGGCAGCACCGTGCAGGGATGGAGCCGGGGCCGTGGGCGCGCGCTGCTTGGGTTCCACTTGTTCATCAAACAGCAACAGGCGCTTTTTTTTTTTATCGGTTTTTTTTTTTTCCCTTCACTAAATCACTTTGCAAGGACGGGATCTTCCCCGGGCCCTGTGCGCTCCCCACCGGGACACCGACCGCTCAGCAGGCCAGGACCGAGCCTGCAGCCACCTGTGCATGCAGATGTGCAGCGCCTGAGCAGGGCTGGCAGAGCGCTGTGTAGGTGGGGAGCTGTGGTGCAACCTCAACCTGTTCGCGAGAACAAAAAGATTTTGCAAGGTCTTCCACTGCAGGGAGGGGAAAATCCCCCAAGGGGTGACACAGTCCATTGCCCAACTAATTGGAAAAGACATCGTCTGAGCAGAGCAAGGCTGAAGTGAAAAGGAATCAATTAAATGTGAATTCTCCATTTCATGTAGCAGTACAACACCTCCAGCATCTGCACTGCCTCCCTGTGCCTCCTCCTAGCCAGGAGTGCAGCTCTCATGCTGGGACACTTCAGGATGACATTACATTACATTTGGCCTCTCTCCTCTTCATGTCCCAATGGACAATGTTTTAGCTGATCTTCTAAGGTGCCAGTCAGATTTACAATAAGCAAATCTTATAATTAAAGGCATTATCAGATCCCCCAACCCTACCACGTACTATCTTTATGATCTGGTGTAGGAATACAGACACCCAAAGCTCAGTCTTTCCTCCACACAACAGTGAGTCATTTCTGAAGGACCATAATTATATAAAATTTCCATTCTCCTCTGCATCTCCCCATTGCACAGGGAAAAAAGGACAAGCAAACACAACTTTTGGTGACTTGTACATTGCTCAGACCTGAATGATCAAGTTTTGTCTTGTCTTTTCCCCTTTTTCTTCTTGTTTTAGGTTATTCCAAAGCATAAGTTTGTCCTTGTGAAGTTTGACACACAATATCCCTATGGTGAGAAACAAGATGAGTTTAAAAAGCTGGCGGAGAGCTCAGGCTCCAGTGAGGATCTGCTGGTGGCTGAAGTGGGAATATCAGGTGAGGAACTCAGAGTACATGCAAACAGTGTGGGCTGGTGAGGAGGGGATACATTTCAGTGTGATTTCTGCAGGTTCTGAGCAGTTCTGGGGGAGGGATGGATGTGAGAGTGGAGCTCCTGCCCTGGCTGAGCCTGGCTGTGCGTGGGAGAGCTGCTTATCCATCTGGGCTGGGTAATGAGGAGCCAGCCCACGCTGCTGAACTGCTGCCACCTCCTCATCCCCAGCAATTCTTGCCTTTTTTTTTCCCCTTCTTTGCTGAGAGAAATCTTTTTGTCCCACATGCAGGGAGCAGAGCTCACAAGAATCGTGCTTTAGCTACAATCATGGTCAGAAAAAGAATATTTAATGTGATTCATTCCATGCAGCAAACCTTGGGGCAGCACAGCAAGGGGTTCTTGCACTGTGGCTGCTCTAACTCGATGTGATTGTGACTGGATTTAAGAGAAAAAGAGTGAAAAACAGATCACTGTCACCTGATGTGCTCTGGCTTTGTAGGTTGAATTAAGAATTTAGGCTTAATTATCAAACTGTGAAGTTTTACCCACTCTGATATTTCTAAGCATATGTGGAATACTCTAAGGAGCATATTTGAAATGGCTTTGTTTTCTATCCTCAAGAATAAATATAATTTCTGTAAGATGAGTAAACGTCTTGGAGCTTGGCATGCTGTCAGAACCAAATCATTCTCTGCACACAGACAGGAAAAACTCTTATTTCACTGTAAAATCAGATAAAATCAATGGATAGAGGAAAATAAGAGGAAAAAGGGTATTGATTTCCCATAAGGAGGACAGGGTTTATACAAAAGGTCCTGCCAATGTCTTACACACTCACAATCACAGCAAAACACCATTAAAGTCTTTTACTTTGGAAAAGCCACTGAGTGTTTGCTTTGCACAAATGATTTTATGAGGTGTTTTTTATTTCAGTGTGTGGCATTTCCTTGGAACAGGCTCTCCAAAGAATGGTCAGGGCCCCAAGGCTGCCAGAGCTCAGGGAGTATTTGGGATTTTGGGGTGTCCTTAGCAGAACTGGAAGTTGGACTCAGTGAATCTTTTGGGTCCCTTCCAGCTCAGGATATTTCCATGACTCTGTGACTTCCTGGCAGACTGGTTATTAGGACATGTTGAAGCTCTGCCTACAAATATTTGTGTGGGAGGGAATCCTAATTTAATTTTTGATTAATTGTGCTTTTCTGTGTTTCGTTGTCCCTCGACAGATTACGGTGATAAACTGAACACTGAGCTGGGAGAGAAGTACAAACTGGACAAGGAAAAATTCCCTGTTTTTCACTTGTTCCAGGATGGTGACTTTAAAAATCCTTTACTTTATGGTGGTGAGATCAAGGCTGGGGCTATTCAGCGCTGGCTGAAGAGTAATGGCATCTACCTGGGGATGCCAGGCTGCCTGAAGGAGTATGATGTGCTGGCCAGCAAATTCATGAGCACCACAGAGAAATCTGATCGCCAGGCCCTCCTGAAAAAGGGCCAGGAGAATTTAGGAAAAGCAAAAGAAACCGAGAAGAAGTCAGCAGAGCAATACTTGAAAATTATGAGCAAGATCTTGGAGCAGGGAGAGGAGTTTGCTGCTAACGAAGTCGTCCGAATCACAAAGCTGATCGAGAAGAACAAGATGAGTGATGGAAAGAAGGAGGAGCTCCAGAAAAGCCTCAACATCCTCGCTTCTTTCCGGAAGAAGAATAGTGAAAAAGATGAGCTCTGATGTGTTGGAGAACTCTTCTACAAGCTGTGAAACGTTGTCAAGAGTCCTAACCAGTTCTCCTTAATGCAAGCAAACTTCCCGCTGGCTTCAAGAGGGCAGCAGATCTCCTTCTGGGATTCTCAGTTTAGAAGATCAAGAGGAAGACATTCCTTAAAAACACAGTATTGTAAATGTTGGAAAAATCACCTAAGAGCAAGACACAGCAAGTATTGTGTAATGCTATCCAATAACAGTGTTAAAGCAGACAACAAAAAAAAAGCTCTATATTGGCCAAAAGCTCATTCCTGGTGGTTTTTAAGGCTGTTCCCTGGCTAACAAATAACAAAATTCAGTCTCTCATTCCATCTTACATGCTGGAAAAGGTACAGATTGGGTTCCCTCTACTTTCCCACCTTTTTCTGTCTGTAATATCCTTGGGTTTTATGCTTGTTAATCTACCCCTCACACTCCTTGTGTTGTCCCACTTTGACTCTAAGTCTTGTTCTTACCTGTTGTTGACCAAGAGACTCAGAGCTTCCTTTTTCTGCCTTCCTCTTCCATGGCTTCTGTCCCTGTTTGCTTTGGGTATCAGCCAAAAGCTGGCAGTGAAGACAGTTCACAGCTTGCCCCTCATTTTCTGTCAGAGCAGCCATTTCATTAAATACTTTCCTGAAATCCTTTGTGATACCTTGACACAGTGAAGTGAGTTCTGAGCAAGGGCAGAGTCTCCTTGAGGTGCTATTACACTCAGTCTCACCAGTTTGTGAAAAAAAAATCGGGTTTTTAGAGGTAAATTTGGATGAGTTTACTTACAGCTGAAGAGGTGTTTTACCTGTCCAAGCTTCGTGAACAAAATGTTTTTCTAGCCTCCAGAAACAATTGACACTCTCAAACTAAAGCCTCTTCAGTGTTTGGTAGTTCTGAATATTTGAAAATGAGGTCTTGTAAGAGGAAGCAGAAGTATTTGTGTCCTTAGAAGCCACATCTGTGTTATTTAAAAGGAGATGCCTGGCCCGAGCATCAGGTCAGTCCTCAGAACTGTGCAGTTCACACTCTGTGGAATTCGGATACCCCTGGAAGATGCTGAAGCCCTGGTCAGGGTGACAGAGTTGAAAAGAGAAACACCTGTGAGTTTTACCTTAAAAGTATGCTTTAAACAAAACTGATTCCTGTGGGAGCTTTGCTGCCTTTTGAATCTTGGGGTGGGTACAAGGAGCAGATGTTGCTGCGAGATAAAATGTATTAATAATGCTATAATAAAAAAAAATCCACTTCAGAGCTGTTTCTTAAACCACTATAGAGAAACTTCTGCTAATTCCGTGATCACAAGGGAGGCTGTGACTGCTGAAGTGAGATGAGGGAAGCCGAGGGTGGCCCAGTGCTCTCTTTCCCCTCAGGAGAAGCAGAGCAGGGACCCCGGCAGGCCGTCCTTGGGAGCGCTGTGTGGAGATTTGTCCCGCCTGGCTCAGCCCCGGAGACCCTGAGGGAATCGTCTCCTGAGGGGAGCCGTTCTCGAAGCACTGAGGGTACGAACTATTCCCCGGGACTCTGAAGGGAGCAGGCTCTGATAGGAGCAGCACTTGAGGGGACCGTGCCCTGGGTCTGTGAAGGGAGCAGTCCCCGGGCTCTCTGAGGGGAGCAGCACGCAGGACTCTGTGGGAACCATGCTCGTGCCCTCTGAGGGGAGTAGCCCGCAGGATTCTGAGGGAACCGTGCCCGGGCTCTCTGAGGGGAGCAGCCCCCGGGATTCTGAAGGAGCCGTCCCCGGGTTCTTCGAGGGGAGCAGCCCGCAGGACTCTGAAGGAGCGGTACCCGGTTTCTCTGAGAGGAGTAGCGCCCGGGACTCTGAAGGAGCCGTGCCCGGGTTCCCTGCGGGTCGCTGCCCCCTCAGAGCCGCCGCTCACTCCCCGAGGCGCCCTCCCGCCCCCGGGCGCTGGTGACGTCACGGACGGGCGGGGCCGAGGCTCCGCGGGGTCGCCTCAGGGCGGCTCCGTGAGGGGAGCCCGGGGCGGCGGTGACCGGAGCGAGCCCGCCCACCGGGGCTCGGCCGGTTCTGCCCCCGGAGGGATGCGCGGGACGCCGGTGCCCGGGACGCCAATCCCGCTGTTTGCCCAGGCCTTCTGTCTCCTCAGCCCCTCTCTGCCACGGGGCGCTCCCCGCAGCCGGCCCCGCCGGCGGGGGCCGGGCGCGGTGCGGCCCCGGGGCGGAGCGCGGGCGGTGCCCGCAGCCCCGGAGCGGTGCGGCGGCGGCGGCGGTACCCATGGCCCTGCCGGCGGAGGCGGACCGGCTGGATGGGGGCTGGCAGGAGGTGAGCGAGCCCCGCCGGCACCGGGACCCTTAAGGACAGCGGCTGTCCCCTCCCCGGGACTTCACTGTGCGCGTCTCTTCTCGTCCATCCCCTCACGGTCCTGCCCCAGCCCCGCGCCCCGCTCCGTGCTCGGCGGCATTGGCAGCGTTGCACGATCCTCCCCCGCTCCGTGCTGCTTATTCCTCTTCGGGACCCCACTGTCCCCAGTCCTCGGTCCCTGCTGCCCCTCGCCGGGACTCCGCGGTCCCTGGTGCCTGTCCCCGGTCCGTGCTGCCCGCTCTTCTCCGGGACCCGCCTGTCCACCTTGCCGGGTCCGCGCTGCCCGCTCCTATCCCGATCCCGGTCCTTGTCCTTCCTCCCCGGGCTCCCGGTCCCCGGTGCGAGCTGCCCGCTCCTCCCGGGACCCCGCTATCACCGGGCGCTTCTGCCGTGTCACCTGAGCTCCCTCCCGTCCTTCTCCCCAGGTCTACTCCGCGCTCCAGTGGATCCAGTTCACCATGGCCATGCTCAGGTACGACACGCTGCCCAGAGAGTTAATATCGTGAAGGTG
This sequence comes from Setophaga petechia, assembly GCA_024362935.1. Taxonomy (NCBI): domain Eukaryota; kingdom Metazoa; phylum Chordata; class Aves; order Passeriformes; family Parulidae; genus Setophaga; species Setophaga petechia. The sequence goes on from JANCRA010000021.1 coordinate 12,808,625, forward strand.
ATTTTACCCAGAAAAGCAAAAAAAGAGAACTCGCGTCTCCCAGCGAGGCAGACGCGCTCCTGTTCCAACCTGTGCTTTGTTTTCTCAGCGTTGTAGGTTCCAGCTCAATAATTGCCTACGCCGTCTTCCAAAACGCAGTGCGGTCCCCCGAGGTAAGGTCTGAGCTTCCTTCTCCCTCCCTAAGCTGTGGTGTCAGTCCCTCTACGTGGGTCACTCCTTTAGCACAGACCCTCTCCTAGGAGCAGCTGCAGGTCTCAGGGTTATGTGGTTAAAACTTGTTTAATAGCTGGGAGGCAAAGGGCTTGCTAAGAACTGGGCTCTTTGTCTTGGTAGAAGGTGAAAGGACTGACCTTGAACCTGTGCTTCTGCAGGGGAGAAGCAGGTTCCTCAGTCCTGTTCTTTCTGCTGCTCCAGGAAAGTCCTCCAGTCATTCCTGGGAGCAGGGATTTCTTGGTGTGCCCTCCTCGGTGGGGCCAAACTCCTGGGGGGCTGAGCAGTTGTGCACAAAGCTGATGAAGTGCAAATTGGAGCTGCCCCTGCAGAAATGCTTTTATAATTGTTGGTTTCTGGCTGTCTCTGAGGAGTTTCTCTGGGCAGGTGTGCTACTAAAGCTGATCCCACAACCTCCATCCCATCCTGCCAGGCTTGGGTGTCCACACACAGTCCTTCTGTGTGTCCAGGACTTCTGGGGGCAGTGAGCCAAGCTGATAACTGTGAAGCTGGGATTTGCTGTCCAGGGTTTGCAGGCTCAGCTTGGCCTGTGGAACACTCAGAAACTCAGTGGAGCTGGCAGCTGCTGTATTTGTCCTTCCTTCATCTTCATATTCTTTGTACATCGTGGATTCGATCTGCAGCCCAGAGAATGGGACTTTCAGGGAATTCCTGGAGCTATCCCTGGAGAAGCAAGGAATGCAGGCAGCTGACACATTGTTGGATGACACGGTGGGAAGGAGAACATGAGTCCATGTTTGCAGGGCAAAGCTGTCCTGCTTACAACAGTCAACCTCCTTGCTCCCAGCCAACCTCCTGGAAATGCTCTGCCCAGCACACCCAGAATAAGCTGTGGAGATCTCCATGCATCCACAGGAAGAATGGGAATTCACCTTAGAAGAAGGCTGGGACTTCACCTTAGACCTGGGATGGAAAACCTGCTTGAGCTCGTGCTGCTCAAGGTACACATCAAAGCCTCTTTCTACCACATCTGCACCTGGAAAGCTCCAGATGTGATTCCTGCTGGGGTCCTCTCTCTGGAATGATGTGGAGCAGAGATTGGCAGTGTCCTGCTGTGACTCAGCAGCCTCATCCTGCTGGCTCCCATGGCCTGGTTGCTCAGGAGCCCTTCTGCTCTGTCATGTGATGGGGCTGTGGCTTGGGAGCTGCTCATGAGCCACTCATGGCTCCAGGTCAGCAATGGGCCCTTCCTGCTCCAGAGGGTCCAGATGTTTCTGCTCAGATTATTTCTGCAAATCTGAAGAGGAGGGCTGGATGCCAGCTGGAGGGACTGGTTTGCATCAGCCTTCCAGGCTCCTCTGCTGCCAGGGGAGATCTGGGTTTCAAAAGTGACAAAATCTCCATTAACTTCCCCATCTTCTTGTCCTCATGTCTCGGGTCTGAAGTGGAAGTTTGTAAACAAAAGATTGGAAGAGATCCATATCAAGGCTAGCCACAAACAGATTATTCCCTGAGTCATGAGGACCCACAGCAAAACATTTAAAGATAAACAGCTCTGGAGGCTGGGAGGAGAATGATCTTAGAAACACTTCCCTTCCTGCCCTCAACCTCAGAAATCAAATATTGCATTCCTGAAGCTTGCTTTCTGTCTCTGTGGGGTCAATAAAACCCTTCATCCTGAGGTAAATCATTCAGAAGAGGTGATGGCAAGCAAGGAAGAACCCTCAGCTCAACACATTTGAGGAAGAACCCTCAGCTCAACAGGTTTGAGGAAGAAACCTCAGCTCAGCAGGTTTGAGGAAGAACCTTCAGCTCAGCATGTGCCTGGGCCATGGCCACAGAGCCCAATCCCCGTGTGTGCTGCAGCTGGAGCTGCCAGGATGTAAATCATTACATCTTTGCAGTCCCTTCCTCTATTTTATAAATACCAGTGGTGATTTTTTTCCCCTTTTTCAAGCCAGAGCCACACGTGTCCCTGTGTCACCTCCTTCTTTATCCAAAACAGCTCCTGGACCCACCAGCAGTGCCTTGCTCCAAGGGCACTTGTGCTGGAGAGAGGTCACCTGTTGGATTGCAAAAGTGCCTTCTTTGCTTATTTTAGATCTGTTTGGTTTAACCTGCCTCCATCACAAACTGGACAGTGCCCCCAGCCTGTCGTGCCAGGGCTTCATTTCTGCACCAGTGAGGAAAAGCC